>OU744249.1:7502500-10002500 GCA_916610215.1 Omphaloscelis lunosa | reverse complement strand
TGAAAAAATATTATTAGAAATAACATTAGATATTAGTGAAAACTTTGCACAACCCTAACTTCGGTAAACAAACCAAATGTTCGACAAATTACTGACCTCTTCTTCTTCTTTTCTCCGCGACTATTTGGTCCTGCAACAGATTTTCTCTTGGCCTGATGGCTAGGCACTTCCTCAACACTTTTCTCCATTTTATTCACGTATTTATTCGGTTTTTCTAATAGAAATTCACTAATTAACACGACACAAAAAAGAAACGTTAGGCGCCCACGCGTCGCCTCAATGTATGGGGATCGCAAGATGGCGGTTGGGGTTTGGAGCGACGTGATTGGCTCATACGGATTTGACCATGTTTGAAAGTAAGCTGGTCTGGAATAGGCTAATTTTGAAAGTAAGGTTAGTTTTTTTTTTTGTATTTTTATGGGCTTTAATCTGGATTTAGCTAGTTATGAACGTTATAAGGCAATGAAGATTTCTGTAAAGAAAAATGTTGTGTTTTTACTTTTGAATCTATGGATTTGGATTTGACCACTTTTGAAAATTACCTCCTGAATTATGATAAGGACCTAACACTATACGCATCTGAATATATTTGTAACAGATTCGGTGTTCCTCAAGGAAGCATACTCGGGCCAATCTTATTCTTATTGTACATAAATGACATCACTAAACTAATTAATATTATTATTATTATTACATTAATGAATGCGCGTAATCACACCGCTTAGTCGAACCTTTTTACCATAATTCATATTCGCTTGTCAAATGCAAAATTTTTCAATCAGAAGCCACTAGATGGATCCCACATTATCGATTTGTTGTTCTACTGCCGTACGCATAATTTTACGATTTTTAAATTTAATGTCGATTGAAAATGTTAAAATGAGATATTACCTACTTAAATATTTTTTTTATAATTTATTTTAATGACAATAGCCAACTCTAATCTTTATTTCAATACACCTATGAAGAATCTCTTCGATACGAACATTATTGTGTTTTATGATCTCAAGATTTAATACATAAGATGGTTTATTTTTCAGTGGTTTACTAAAACTACGAATTCCATAAAAACAACCCTAGTCATGTGCTTTCATGGCACCAGCTATTCACCTACATAAATTTGTATAATAGACAATCGAATGCCTACGAGTATTTCAATATATTCTTCGACTACCTAACAAAAATACTGTTTTTTATTTCCGAGAAATAGTTACAGTAATTTGATGTTGGTTACGGTGAAGTAAAGAGTTACTTACCTATGTCAGAAAACTCAATATGCCTAAACTCAAAATACCTTTACGAACACAGTCTCCGAATTTGATGATAAAAATAACACTATAATCACTTATAAAAAGCGCGGAATGACATCGCCACAATAACTATCACATCATTGTAAACAATAAAACTAATTCATTACTTCAGCACGTGGAAAATAAAATACTAGTCTCAAAATATTAATTTCAAAACATATACAAATAACAAATTCGTCGTCGCGTCGCACGGACTTGCAACTCACTTTACGCGGGTCAACAAAGCGGATAGAGTGCATTTGCGCCGTTTGCGCGAACTTAATGCCTTTCAAAATAAAAAGTACTCTGTGCGCTCAAAAGCCAGGCTTTTCAATTCATAGAAATCTGCGTATATGTACTTACCAATATATCAACTAATGTAAATGTTTCCATAGCAATTTGTAGGCGAAAACTGCGAGACAAAGAAAGGTAAGGCAAGCCAGATTTAAGCCCACGAGTGTGAGCGAGAAGGCGCAATTGAATGCATTGTATTGGCGCGCAACAAAGCGCGCGGAATTCAAATTTTATTCATATGATTCGTAATGAATGATTCGAGTTCAATCAGTGCGTAGATCTGGCAACCTAGCTCAGTGCGCGCGGCAGAAAAAGCGGGGATTTCGAAATTTGGTTATTCCTATGACATGCATGATTGAGTTCGAGTTCATTTACTGTTTCTTTTTTATTGGTAAGTCTAGGTTTGTTCTTGAGAATTATGATTTTATTAGGGCAAGCCGGGCTTTTTGGCTTCTATGAAGGTACCGCCACTGCCGGGAGGGTTGCCGCAGGGCCTTAGCTAGACTTGAATTTAAGGTAGGGCAGCTTGTTACAGGTAGGGCGGAAGTAAAACTGTTGATCTGTTCTGGTCAATTGATTTTTGGCTTTCTTGCTTGACTGATATTTGTAATGTGTGTCATTGTCGGGGGTGATATAAAGATAAAAATAAAGAAGTAATATATTCTGACATAAATTATTATTTCTCCAATCATACCTACTCTACTAACTTAGCTTCACAGCACTACTACCTACTACACCACTACTAACACACTACTGGTACTTTGCTGAATATTATTTAATATTTAGAATATATGGTTTATTTTTAAGGTACCGGTCTACGGCCTACGGCCCTGGGTTGCCGGCATTGGGTTTGCGCTAAAGTTAACCATCGCAGACGGTCAACGGCATTAGGTTTAAAACCGTGCTATAAAACTGTAAAACGAAGTAAAATTGTGTTTTCAGGGGGTCTTGTCGCTATACGTAGTTTTCAACCTTTTAAATTTTTAGTGAATATTTTGTAATCGTGAAAAAAAAAACAGAAAAAATGGATTTTAACTACTTCTCATTATTTTCAACAACAGCATCCTGAAAACGATAGCTGAAGATGTTCGTGCACCTGTGTTAAGGCATTTCGTTCGTCTGGTGATCTTTTAGAGAGGTACAATATCTCCCTATTGGTTATCTTCGGGCGGGATGTCTCAGCACAGGGGCATTTGTGTTTTTAGAATGTATGTAATGAGTGTTGTCCTTTGTAATTGTATTTAAGTACTAAAAATAGTGTTTTGTATACTAAACTTTGGATCTAGTTGTCCCAAAAATAAATAATTTTACGCTTAAACTAATCAATCTTGTTAAAACATACATCAGATTTTATTTTCACGGTTTATAATGCTGTATTCGCTAAGAAAAGCCTACATTTAAAATGATCCCTCCGCAAAAGCTCCTGGCACTACATAATTATGCGACTAGGTGAACCCTTCAGGAGGAGTCCCGGCATTAAACGTGTTAACGTGCTTTCTGAGGCACGGAGGAGTCTCGGTGTGTAAATATGGTCACCCATCCACAGACCAACCCCGGCAAGTGTAGCTTAACCTGATGGATCGACCCGTGCGGCTGTTATTATTTAGTCACGAGCTCCTCTCGAGATGTTATTGTAAGATTGTAAGAGTATAGAAGGTCAAATTAAATTAGTCAGCGAAACTCAACAGACGGGATGCATCGAAATCTAAACAAAATAAAACAAAAAAAAGATCTTATTTGGGGTCAACAAGCGCTGGTAGTGTAGTACCTACTTGAATTGAAGTATGATTTGAGAAAAACCGTTTATTTTTGTTTATCGCATTGAGATATCGAGACTGATCACATCACTTCTGTGAACACAAAAAAAACTCATATTTCAACTAACTACACTACCAACGGCCGCTGACCAAAAAAAAACATCAAAAAAACAAAACAAAACATACGTTTTTTTTTGTTTTATCATGTTTAGATATCGATCCCCATCACGTGCGGAGTTTCGGTTACTTATTTAGGTCACACTCAATAAAACTTCGACAAAAGAATATATGTATACTTATAAAAACGCGACGCGGTGTGAAGGACGTCTCTTCTTTCCAATCTCCACAAAAACATGATTCTTAATTTCTTAGTACGAATATTAAAGCGACTGCTACACGGTCGCCAACTGCGTCCCGACAGCGGTGACCTTGGTGATTTACGACCGGTCCAACTCCTATATATGGATGGTCAATGTCCTTTCAAATTGCTCTGCTGGTCGACAACCAGTACCCTAATTGCGTTACTTATTTTCGTAAACGATTATGACAAATTTGTTTCCTTTTGACAGTTCAACAACATTCATTGCGTTATTTACGTTGTGGAGCAGATTTTTTTCCAACTTATGAAGCAATGGATTAGCAATCCGTTTCAAATCCAAAAAAATCGTGATTGATCGTGAATTACGCAATTACGATACTGGGTCACCTCTGTTGGGGAAGTAGTTGGCAACCGCTGTCAAGTGCCTGCAACAGGCACTTGACAGCGCTGCCGTAGTTGAGACAAGTCTGATGAAGCACCATGTTGTACGTTACCTATGCGCATTTCGGAGAGTGTGCGTTGTAATTAAGAATTTCACATGTTGATACTTCCAGACCATTTTATATAGATTCACCACTGTCCGCCACTGTCTGCCAAAATGAGGTCATCTATATGAATGTCAAAAACTGTGTCCTAATAAGGTATCGCATACAATCGAGGCACGTAAGAAGCAGGACGTATTTATTATTATACCTAAATTCTATATAAAACGGAAGATGGCAGGAATGGCATACCTATCCGAATATGATTGTTCCTGCATTGATGGGAGGAGAACGTTGCGCTGTTGCGGCCATGTCATGAGCGTGTTATACCTACTACTTAGGATGGGCTAGGTATCAGGAGCAGTTCTATTATCCCGCATCATTTTTGGATCATGTACTATTAGACCTGGAAAATCAGTAACTTGTAAGCAAAGACAACTAAATGAATATTAAAATAAGCGTACTTCTTTTAAATACCTATTTATTTTCTGAAATAATTTTTAATGGTTATCTTGTAAATGTAAAAGGCCTACTTTACACTTGTTACACGCTTTTATACCGCAACTTAACAATTTAATGCTCCTTTTACTAATAAATTAATATGACCCCTGTAAAAATTCGAATAGCAATTTCACACACTTAGCCATCGATTTCGATGATGATACGCATTACGTATTTAATTACTAATTTTTACCTCCAATTTGAGTTACATTTGGTTTGCGCCGGGCCTGGGTTTTTTAAGTGAAAACTTCTTTAGGCGCGTTGGGCATTATGAGATGGGACTAAACCATTGATTTCGCAACACCATGACGACACCTCATTTTTGTAAACGCGATTGTGCTCTTTATTTATATTAAGTTACGGATCAATGTTCTATGCAAGTATTTTTACTTTAAAGGTTTCGGAAGCGACGCGATTGTGCTTTTTATTTAGATAAGGTTACGGACCAAGGTTCTATACAAATATTTATCTTCCATCAAGGCGATCTTGTTCATGTTTTCACTTCTGTCGGCACTCCCGGAGTGCCACCACTTTTTTTCCATACATTATGAGCATTTTCCTTTGGTACACATATGTATTTCTGGGACCCAAACTGGGAATTTTGAATATGGGGTCGATATGAAAATTGGGGGCAAATAAGCTAATAAAAAAAGTGTTTCGCAAAGTGTTCCGTGTGACATATGAAATGAAAGGGCTTGTTGCGAGGATCTCAAATGTATTTTTTATATAATTTTAAAATAAAAAGTTTTGATGATATTTAAGAAAATTTATGAAAATTGCCCATTATCACATTATTCATTTCAATCGTTTCATCATTTTATTAATTTCATTAACTCTGAAACTACTGAGCCTAAAATTTTGAAAAAAATACAGGGAATGATTCCTAGATTACAGGAAAACTTATAAGAAGTCTATGGTCTTAACATAACATGGAAAATCTCTCAATATCCGGAGGGAAAACAGATGATAAAAACTGTTGTTAGTGGTACTCCTCCTTCCTTACCGAAGTCTATGTTTCTCGATAGATAAACGAGTAACAAGTTTTGTGTAGGTAGATAGGTATACTAAGGAATACTTACTTGCATTAATGAATTACCTAAATCATAATAATATTAACACAATTCCAAATCATCAAGTTATCCTTATCCTGATGAAGTAGGTAATTCAATTCACTAATTATTATCTTTAATGTACGTAGAGAGTAGTGAGTGTTTACCTACTAGGTACCTACGTGAAGAGTTCACTCACTGACTAACTGTTCCTGCAAAGAAAAGTAATATGGTTGATTAGTATTATTAAGTTATGTAGGTAAGCTGTTATTATCGCCGATCCGTTTTTGTTTACGCATTGAAGAGTAAGTACATCCCAGTACAGTACATGTGTGTACATATACGTAATACCTACCATTCAAATATTGTCATAAGGTAACACACATACCTGTCTGACGTCATGCAGTGAATATTTATGACACTAACTTACCTGTGAAAGTTTGCCCCGAGCACCGACAGCCGAGCAAGCAACCAACTTGCAATTGCAACCCGCGCTCGACTTAAGACACTCTGGACCGGAAGGCATCTGGCATTCCTTATATTTACTTTTATCAACCTCGTATTATCATAATAATGTTTTGCACACCACACGTTGGTGGTGGACTAATATCCGAAACTTGACTATTACCACATTATGCTGTCGTGTTTGCTTAAACTCTTCGAAAGTGATATGAAAGTGTTAGGATTATGAGTAAATCAAACATACTATTTCCCCACTTGCATAACATATTACATAACTTTTTAAATTAATTGTGAGCCCTGATGGGCCCATAAATTGCGGCTGATCATGCCTCCTCCATGGTTATTGCATTTCACGTCCTAAAATGGTCACTGGTCACTCACTACCGATAGTTACCAACCATATTTCCGGGTCGTAATACATAATAATGTTTATTATGCGCTATTCTATTTTGAAATCATTGTGTCACAGACTACAATAACAAGGGAGTAATTTAAATTATGACTAGTCATCAGACTCGAAGGAGCTAGGGGTCGTTCATTAATTAATGAATGTCACTCAAGCTTACGTGGGGGAGAGGGGAGGTCTTGGAAAATATCACGTATTTTTTTTTTTCCGCAATAAACAGTTTAATAATGCGAGAAAAAAATAAAACATGTTTCTCCACTAAAATATGGCTAAATCGTAGATATACAAAAACGAAAGGTGTCATGGGACACCTGATTGGAACGAAGTTCCTAATTTGCTGTTTATTGCGTATTAACTAAATAGCAGGCACAATGAAATAAATTAACATCTTTTGAGAGTAACTAAATGAAAAGAATATGAAGGAATGGTAGACACGTTCTTAGTAGTCTTAAATACTCGTCTTAAATAAAAATAATTGATCGTGTTTTTTTTTTTTTAAATAAATCCAACGCAATCAAGCACAGGTTACGGTATTTACACAAAAAATACGCATTTTGAAAAATCTCACGTGACATTAGGGTGGGGGAGGGGATCGAGAGGGTTCGAAAAATCGCCAAGACCCCTTACTTAGTTCTAATCATAACAATCATGCAACAAAACACGCACACAGTTCGGAGATCGGACGAACTTGGTTTTTTAATCGACTTCCAAAAAGGAGGAGGTTCTACGTTCGACACTATGTTGGTTTTTTGTATGTTCATTGATATTTTTGTCAATTGTGGACCGATTATGAAAATTATTTTTTGATTTGATAGAGGAAGGTTGCGCGGTAGTCTCACAAGGGTAGTTTTTGAGTTAGCTTCAGTAATACGTATTTTTTCCAATTAGTCTATGTGGATGGTGTTATAATAAGTTCCTGTCACTGATATTTCACAGGTAGTGGTGTTCGAATTTGTATTTTTTTTTTACTAAAAAAACAAACAACCGTCAAACCAAAGACTGAAATATTTTTTTTACTTTGTAGTGTTTTGGTTACTCAGTTTGCGAATGATATACTTTTACTACCATATAATTCGAGGTAGCCTGAAGCCTCCGACTGCGTGTCGGTTCCTCGACGTCAGCTGCAGAGCCTTTATTTATTATCTCACTAGCTTTTGCCCGCGGCTTCGCTCGCGTGGATGTCGGAAAATACACCACGGGAATTTACTACCGGGAAGTACCGGGATTACATACCTAATTGACTCCTACCGCTGCGCTCCAACAATAATTATTTTGTTACGCGTAATTTTGAATCTGTGATATCTTTTAAACAATAAATTTAAATTAAATGATGTCAAGGCATATTTTAATCTCAATTAAATGCCCAATTTAAATAACATTTTTTATTGGATAAGGATTGATATGATACCGGGCATATGTTTGGATAGCGGTACGTTTCCTGATTTAATGAAACATAGTAAAGTAGTACCAATTTTCAAATGGGGTAGTAAGAGTGATCCCTTAAATTATAGACTAGACCCTAAATTATACAATTATATATCTGTGCTACCAGCATTAAGTAAAATATATGAAAAAATCATGCTAGACCAGATGTTGCCACATTTTAATTCAAATGGAATTTTACATAGTCACAAGTTTGGTTTCACGAAAGGTAGGTCGACGACTGACGCAGGAGTAAAATTCATCAGTCACATTTTGGAATCCTGGGAGAAGTTCCAGGATGCAATTGGTATTTTCTGTGACCTCTCAAAAGCGTTAGACTGCGTTAACCACAAAACACTGATCTGTAAATTACACCACTACAGAATTCGTGGACAAGCTGGTGATCTTGTTTTTCCTATCTATCAAACAGGCAGCAAAAAGTAAACGTTAATAGGGCGACATCCTCAGGGTTTCTGGCTAAGATGGGCGTGCCTCAAGGATCAATTCTTGGCTCTGTCCTATTTGCAGTTTATATTAATGACCTTCCTTACATGATGGTTAATATATCGGATATAATTCTATTCACTGATGATACTTCTCTTATTTTTAAAATAGATACAAAAGATTTGGATGTCTTACATGTCAACGATAGGCTGGCAATTCTTTTGAAATGGTTCGCAGCTAATAATCTTTTGCTTAATGCGAACAAAACTAAATTCCTTAAGTTCTCATTACCAAATGTACATCAAGTAGGTCTAAATTTAAAACTTGATGGTAAGAAACTAGATGCTATTTCGGAAACTGCGTTTCTAGGAATTACTCTAAATTCGAGATTGCAATGGGGCGCCCACATTAGAGCTCTTTCATGTAGATTAAGTTCAGCTGCATATGCAGTAAGAAAAATAAGACAGTTAATTAATGTAGCCACAGCTAAGTTAGTACACTTTGCTTATTTCCACAGTATTATGTCTTATGGCGTTCTGCTGTGGGGATCGGCAGCTGACGATTCAATTTTCATTTTACAAAAGAGGGCAATTCGGGCGATCTACAAAATGAGTCCTCGTGAGTCCCTTAGAAATAAATTCAAAGAAATTGATATACTGACTCAGCCTTCTCTTTATATCTTAGAAATTAATTTGTATATTCGCAAAAACTTAGGACTTTTCAAAATAAGAAGCGATTTCCATAATATAAATACTAGAGATGAAACGGATATCCGGTAACTATCCGGTATCCGGCCTATTCGGCCGCCATAATAATATCCGGCCGAATACCGGATAGCTACTATTCGGCCGGATATCTATCCGGCCGAATAAAAAAAAAACTGGATAAAAGAAACATATTTTTAGAGTAATTATTTGCTTTATTTAGTTAGTCATAGTATCACTTAACTTAAATATAATTAGTTTTAATTTTTAATCATACAATAGTAAATTAATGTAATATGAAGAAAGAGAACGAATTAGTACAATTTAGTACTCATACTGCACTAAGGGCAAGTTATGGTGAATAAATACTAATTTCTCTGCATTGAGGGCGGTTGCGTTTCTCTTCATAAATAAGGCCAGCTTCAGAAAAAAGTCTTTCGCTATACACACTGCTGCAAGGTGCAGAAAGGTAGATTTTAGCAAATTTTGTTAAATTTGGGTATTGTTTGCCATTAGCTGCCCACCAAGAATAAGGGTCGCAATTGCGATCAATTCGCACTGACTTGAGATAAAAACCAGCTCACAGGTAATCGCATTTCTTTCTTTACGTTGAATCTGGTCAGTATTGTTTTCATTTGCTACTTCATCAAAGCAATCCCAAAATGTGTCATGAGCTTTGCGAGAGACAGCTGACTCTGTCTCCTCTCCTCTACTCTTTTTAGCCGGTGTTGAAGATGAACTGCTACTTGAAGACTCTTCACAAGACATTTTCAAATATTCCAATAAGATCTCCTGGCGTGCTCTTGCAGCTTCAATCACCCCCAAGTAGTTTGTTTTGAATCTGGGGTCTAGGTAAGTTGCAATCAAGTAGTTTGAGTCTTGACTTATGGAGGTAAAACGAGTTTCTAACTCAGCTTTTAACGAGGCTCGCATATGTGATAAATCAGGAGTTCTTTGCTCAGTTACAGTTTTATCTAAGTATTTTTTTAAAGCAGTAACGTGTGGTATAACTTCCGACACGCATGATAGTCCAGAACTTGTTATTTTAGTAATTTCTTCGAAGGGCTTTAATAAATTGATACACTGCTCTATTTAAGTTCCATTGCTATATTTTCTCCTGTGTGTGAACCTGAGAAAGGCTTCATTGCCAGAACTCCGTGTTCTAGTTTAAATTCAGATGATATCCAATGAGCTGTGAAGCTCAGAAAGCTAGCATTATTGTGTAAGCAAGTCCATATGTCAGATGTCACTGAAATAGCGAAGGCACTCGAAATGTTACGTTTGATTTTCTCGTAAATTCTGTCATATATATCAGGAACGATTTTTTGGGTAATATAAGTCCGGCTTGGCAGTTTATAGCGGGGTAAAGCTTGTTCTAAGAGTCTGGTAAATCCGGTTCTTTCCACTATGGACAATGGCTCGTTGTCGAGTGCAATCATTTCGGCTATTAAATAATGGTACTTTCTCGCTTTAGTATCATTTATATCCCAGAGCAATTTCCTTTCGTAAGATTCTGTCATAGTCAATTGCTTTTTTGCTACTGAAGACGAACTTGTCCCCGCAATGGCTAAAGAAACTGTAGTAGGCTCGACAGCGGCTTTGTCTTTATTCAATGCACGAAATTCATCTGGATGTTTTGACTTTAAATGATTTTTCATAGCAGAAGTACCTAGAAAAAATATTTAAAATACTTAATTAGGTATAAATAAATAAAGGTAAAATAAGTAGGTAAACCATAAAAAGACTACTATAAATAAACTTTAAATAATATGTGCCTAACAATAACAACTACATAGATAGGTAGATAATCAATAAATTACAATTAAAAAAAACAACTTCATAGCTACCACAGTTATTTATGCAATGCCTATCGAAAAATACCTAAACTAAATACTCCGAAACAAATAATTAATGAATACGTTACAAAACTTGCAAGATATTATTGCAATTAGATTATTATTATTTATTATTAGATACATACCTGCTTTTTTCCCTTCGCCGCCACGAGAAATGTTAACATTGCATAATAAACAAAGAGCTAACTTTTTATTTTCACTGTTTATATCAAAGTATTCCCATAAAGGCGATTTTTTCTTCACCAATGCCATTTCTCGTTGCTAAATCTTTTAGAATTATGTATATATGTACTTTAAAGAGAAAATAAGAGCACAAATAAAATTATAACCTAAAAACGATCACGCACGTGTCTGCACTGCATGCAATCGACACAATAATACAATGAATGATACAATTGTTAACTTCACTCATCAACGAAAAGACCCGAATCGAATCGAGTCCACCCGATCGTTCGCGCGCCGCCTAAGCAAACGGCTAAGTTTCGCCGGATATTCGGCTATCCGGCCACATGGTCGGCCGAATATCCGGTATCCGGTATCCGGCCAAACTGCTATCCGTTTCATCTCTAATAAATACACGTAGTAAGCATGAAATTGTGATACCCAAATTTTGATTAACCAAAACTAGTAAATCTTTTCTTATAAAAAGTATTCGCTTTTATAACAAGTTGCCAAAGTCGGTTACAGAACTAAACGATGGAAAGTTCAAAACCCACATCAAACGTGTCCTAATAAAAAAAGCATTTTATAAGATTAGAGACTACGTTGACGACAAGGAAGTTTGGCAATAATTACTTCTGCACATGTGGCTTCCTTGGTACCTCATTAACGGCATTACAATGTGAATGTCTATTAACTGCTCCCAAATTACGATGATTATTTTATTTTCCTTTTTTTACATACTTCAATACCAACAATTTTCAATTTTTTTTTTATCACATTATATTTGTTACAGCTGCAGTGGCAATCATGTCATTTGGTTTAAATAGGTCCTTATTTTTATAATTTTGTTAATCTTTTATATGGGTGCTTCTTCGAGTAAGGCATTCTTTGGTGATGTTCGTGGTAATTTTCATTTTTTTTTAATTGGTATTAAAATCTTAAAATATACGTAAAAGTATTTATTTTTTTTATAAAAAAGACACCTCAGAGAGCGATATACTTACAGAGATAATCGAGGTTAAAAAAATGGAGGCCACGTTAATGCCAAAACACCCCACGAAAATGAAAATTTTATTTTAACTCTCTCAAATGAGTTACTTATTGTTACTTCATATTGAAAATAAGTTATTTTATTATAAGTTTTTACCTTATATAGGTAGTTTTTAGTAGAATCAGTCCAAAATTATTTATTATTTGTTACAAAAATTACAAAAATAAAACACTATATAAACATTTAAAAAATAACACTTTCTCTTATTATAATCAGTCTTTAGTATACCTAACACTAATTTAAACATTAAAAAAAATAACACTTTCTCTTATTATAATCAGTCATTTGTTAGGAACATTATCAGTATTTTTAAATATCACAATCATTTACTTCCTTATTTATATAAATTCATAAAAAATGGTCAAGTACAAAACTCAAAGTTAATTCATTTGCATTTGCAAAATTGATCTGCGTGTGGGTCAAAACTACCACGTAAACCACGGAAATCACGACCACGGCAATGAAAATTAATCCTTTATGCTAAAAATATACAAACACTGTGTTTTGATTATAAGTTACGTTACCTTATATTTGTTCGCTACAATATTCACAGACACCGGAGATGATAAAACCACGAAAAGCAAAGTTTTAAGAAACCAAATCCACGCAACGAAGTTCTTACCATCTATTTTTTGAAAACTCGACGCACCATCACACAAGCACTCTGCCCGGCCGTACTTGAATTAGGATGACGCTGGCCGCGAATTTAGAGATGTGCTAGTGAAATTATAATAATCCACGCAAATCAGCAATTACCTCGGACAGTTACATTTTTTTTTTTTTGGAAATATAGTCTAATTTTTCATAGCATTGTAAACTTCTTAGGACTTTTTTTTGGTAAGCATGTAGCGTTTAGTTTAAAATATATAATTTACTAAGTGACCAGATCGGGGCTTAGGACACTCCACGAAAATCAAAGAATGGGGTATTTTATTTTTTAATGATTTTTAATTATAAAGATACTTGAATAATAATCAATAACCCAGTTAAGAGAGGATTTCAGGTTTCCGTGAAAAAATAAATGGCTTGCTGACCTTTCGATTTCTATTATTGTGTAAAGCCGCTTGAAAACCTGTTCAAAAGAATGACCCATATAGATTCTTTTCTTTTAGATTTTGAGAATGTGAGAACGTTGTAGACTGTAGACTGACTTGTGGACCATTTTCTATTTTACTAAGTACCTACTTGTTGATAGGCCTACACTGTCCTCTATTAACACTGGACATTTGAAAACATTGTAGAAACCATTTATTTTTAAAAGAGTAACCGTGGAGATTCTTGCCGGCTCTTCTCCTCTTCTTCATAAGTGCCCTTGTAGGTTTATGTGAAATAAAAAAAAATATTTTGAATTTGAATATGTAAGGAAGGATATCTATTTACCCGACTACTGCTAAGCAAAAAGGCGGGTTATGATTTTGACCGGTATGTATGTTCGTAACACAAATCAACTCCTGCGTCCTGATCAGCTTTTCGAAATCATTACTATTATATTATTAAGAGTATATTATTAAGAAAATCACGTGTGTGACAGACGTACGGGCGAAATACCTATTAATAATATCGATGACAAAATGAAACGAAGTGTGATTAACGATGATATAATTATTCTGATTTCTGACACGACTAGGTACGGAAATGCTCATTTTCAAATCGAAAATTCTAGATTCGCAGAAATAGTAAAAGGTGGAATGCAACTTCTGCAAGGGGCAGGGGGCACCAATAACCTCACGGTTTGGTCATGCGCCCGACTACGGCGCGGGCGCCGGTCGCTGACGTTACGCAACATACGGCACTCGACGTTCATCTTCTCCAAGCCTTTCGATAATAACCTCGTGGGTAATTATCTAAGTCGAGGATATCGCGGGGGACTATTCAAGAATATTGCAAGACTGCAAACTGTGCAGTTAGCCTCTAAATAGGTACAAGATGTAAGTTGCGAATGATAACTAGTCATTTTAAATAAGAATTAAAACATACGAATAAATTACGAGTATGTTGCTTGCTTTAAAATTTCCATATAGGTACCTAAGCTTGAATGCTTGTGCACATTCATTCATTCATTTGCATGTAGATACGTATTTACGTTCTTTCTTGTATTAGTATTGGTACTACGGCAGGTAGGGAAGGTTCGAGTTCAACTAGGTTTCTTTTGTTGAACATTGCGATTTCTCCTGTTTAATTTCCTTTGTTTTTCTTCAAGTTCGTTTTGCAGAGGTACCTACCTATTTAGTATTTACATCCTTATTTTACTATAATCTATGGTTCTGTGCCAATTATTTGTATGATACTCGTAATTTATAAAATATTAGTTCCATACGTTTTAATAATGGAACCCGCACCCAGTACTATATAAATATAATAAGCTAACGGCCGCCCAGCCACAACGTCAAGCGAATAAGTTAGTCAAAACTTACACAACAATATTAGGTAGTGCTTTATTAATTTTAATTTTAGGAAACGATACGTTTCTATTATATTTATACCTACATACATAAAACTTTCTCGTAATACTCGTAAAGTCGTTGTATTCAATGGAATAAATTATGCCGAAATACTATCTCCCTCACTGGTCATGAACTTCCATGCACTTATGTAAGTATCTACGTTTAAAAAGAAGTACGTAAGCGACTGTATTAACTATTCGTAACAAATCATTTCTATAAATATACTAAATATACTAAGGTAAAGGGTGTTATACACCCTTTACCTTAGTATATTATTATACTGTCTCCTGTTTTATTTGACTTTCATTCGCCGTACCACATAGTTAGTTATATTAAAACATTCAGTAACACGACCTCGCATCCGATGCTATTGCATTTGTAGGTATATTGCACAAATGCATTGGATGTTGCATACGTGTAAATCACATGTTAGTAGTAAGTATACAGTTGCGAAATATTGTAAAGGCACTTATTTATACCGATATGTATTAAAAATATTATAAACAAAAGCTTTTTTGTTTTTAATCTCACTTGTAGTATTTTAAAGGTCATCAATCTCATGCAACCATTAAAAAAGTAATTTTACAACTCGTTTCTTTTTTGGCAGGCATTCACAACTTACGCAACACACATATACACATACTATCTATTCTATACACTAAATAGAGGTAAAAGAGGAAGTGTAATAAAATACTACGTAATTTTCGACATCACAACATCTACTTCGTCATAATCGCAATCTACACATTCTTCTCATGACCCGTCCGACAGATACGCAGCGTTTATGCAAATGCGTAGTAAGTACTTATTTACATTTACGGGAGTGTCCAGTTGAATCTTAAATTATTTCTTAATTGTTTATAGATATCATGTAAGTACCTACTCATTATATCTTATACATATATTGCTGAAGATCTGATCAAGACTTTCGGAGATAGAGAATTTAATCTACATACAAATAAATAAAATTAAGGTGTCAGTTTGTAATGTCAAAATCATTTTACTAAAAAGATTTTTACTAAATGCACGTGAAAGTAGGATATACGGTAGTTATAACAAAACAAAGAATTTTTTAAATGTTTTGTCTGTCTGTCTGTTTTTTCCGGCTAATCTCCGAAACGGCTCGACCGATTTTGACGGGACTTTCACTGGCAGATGTTGTAATGGGTAACTTAGGCTAGGTACTTTTATTTTAGACAAAGAATTAGTGTCCACGCGGGCGAAGCCGCAGGCAGCAGCTAGTCCTACAATTTAATTAATGACGAGATCATTAGATCTCGAGATCATTAATTAGATCTCGACATCCTGTCTACCTTATGCGAGCTTTTATAATTTCTAACATGACGATATTATCGTGGACGGGAATTTAAAAGCGTCTTCAATTTTTTCCATACATTTTACTTTCGCATCTTATCGTGATGCCATGGACATCCACAATAATATCGTCACTTTAGATATTAAAAAAACGTCCTAAATACTTAGGACGTTTTTTTAAAATACTAGAAGGTTATACAACCTTCTAGTATTTTTTACTACCTATACTGATCTTGAAAATAACTTGTAAAAATAAAATAGCTTGAACCCTGACTCGCTGAGGAAGGACATATAGATACTTTAAATAACCTTAAACAACATTATTACAAACTTCATATAATTTAAATTTCGATATCGAATCGAATACCTGCAAATTATTATGATAATCAATTTGTAATTTCTACGGTATTATGCCAATGTCGATTCAACAAAAACACAAACAACAGTAAAAGTTGGATAAACTACGCACGGTGTGTGTCTGTCCGAGCAAATCGAACGTTAAAGGGGTTATCGTTAGCTGAAGGTTAAAAAAATCCTTGTACCTAACGAGGACAAGTACAATTTTAACAGTTAAAATTTAAAAAAAAAACCCCGACTCAAACATTTTTTCATTTCTCTTTCCTACTCCATCACCAGACCCCGATCACTATCTATCTATAACACAGATTTAGATCTTATAACCTATTCATTAAGACCATTCTAATGAGCCCAAACACGATACCTGTGCTGTAAGTTGGTAAGGGATTTGGGTTTCCTGCAAATTCTAGGTGATGCTGCAGCATCAGTTCAAGGTTACTATGTTCTTTTAATATCATTGAAGTAACGGAATACCATATTATATTTCAAAGCGATCAGACCTGTGGAAGATACTCACATCCATTAATCAACTAGAAAAGAGCTGATAATCTTCAAACAGCTGGACCGATTTTTATAAAACATGTCTAAAACCACGCTAGAAAATGTGCTTTCAAATAAATAAAAAAACCGCATTCAAATCGGTTCACCCGTTTAAGAGCTGCGGTTCCACAGACAGACACTCACGCATAGCGGTCAAACTTATAACACCCCTATTTTTGCGTCGGTGGTTAAAAATTGAAACATTCAGGTTCATTAAGGAAATAAATCTGTCATAACATAACATAGCATCACGCCTGTATTCACAGTAGGGTTAGGCTTAAGTCATGTAGAAAAAAAAAATCGGCCTGTATGCGAGGATATACGAAGCAGCATCTACGTAGCATCGACGACACGCCGGGCGGCGCTGGACACTCGACATACACTCCGTTCGTCCGAAGACACTAATAATAAACCTCATCCATTTTTTCCTTAACCCAGTAGAAAAGGACAGGTTTGACGATCTACGTTTACAACTTCACGCCTATAATTTCTTTTTTAAATTAGCATGATGTAAATCAAATCAAATAATTTTATTACCAGATCATACAATCCAATTTGTTAGTAATTACAAACAAATCTTAAACACTAGTGTTAGTATCTGATAATATTTGGCAAATGGTCATAATTACTAGTAATGTCAACACAATCAATAATAATGTCAGTGATTTTGACATTATTATTGATTGTGTTGACAACAATAATGTCAAAATCACCAAAAAGACAACCAATTATGCTTAATTTAACATCATTTCAAGGCACGATTTGACGGTAATACCTGTGTCCTGGTCCAGTACCTGAGTATTGGACCTTCCGCCCTATCAGCCACAGTGAGGCTGTAAAACAGGGCAAGTAGAGTCTAAAGTTCTCTTCGATATCTAGTCAATTCGACTCTGTAATAAATTTTAATGTTAAAACACATAATCTTCTCACAGCGGATTATAGAGTCATCGTCATCCATCTCAAGGGCCGGTGCAATAAAAAACTGCTATAAAAACTCTTGTTGTTATCGAGTTATGCTATAAATACGGCTCCGTTTCCAAAGGGTGCCAATGAACGAAGGATCGTATTTGCCGTTTTCGCCTGCTAAACGGTCGCCGACCGCGTCCCGACAAACGTGACCTTGGTGGTTTACAACCGTGTAGATGGTGGTTTACGACCAAATTTCAAACAGCTCTGCCTGTCGCAAACAAAGGTCACCTCCGTCGGGGACCCGGTTGGCAGCCGTGTAGCAGGCCCTTAAGGCTCCGCTGTCTGATAAAGATCCAGCCCTGTGACAGACCACAGGCAGGGTTTTGTCTTTTGAACCGTAATAGGTAGACAATTTAAATTTTCACAAAGTTTAGCTGCAAATTAAATATAGTGAAAAATTAAGGCGGTCCTTTAATTTATTTTTATGATACAAGAAACATGATTTTTATGAAAATATAAGTGTTCAATATTCTACGGTGGTACAGAACCCTTTGTGAGCGAGTAGGTACGAATCGCACTTAACCGTTTTTTAATTAATGATGTTATGTTATAAACAAAGCTCTGGTTTTTATACAATTACGCTATAAACAAAGCTCTTGTTTCTACGCAGTTAAATGCTTTTAAGGTATATAACAAATTACCGGACTCCTTAAAAGATTTACCTTTGAACATGTTTAAAAAAGGTAACGCAATAGTTAAAACAAAAATGCTTTTACAATCTTAATGAATACATGTCAGATTGCGGAGAAGGAAACTGAAATAAATATTGGTATAAACCTTAAATTAATTAATTAATGTTAGAAATTTTGTGAATCAATACATTCACGTTAGGTATAATAGAACTTATGACATGATCAATTACAATTTACAATATTATTTATTTAGTCTTCATCTGACATTACATTTATATTAAACTTTGTCTTGAACTGACATAGTTATAACTTTAACATCTTTAACATAATTAAATTTATTCCACGAAAATCGTAATGTGCATGCATTAGGATTTTCGTGGAACAAATTTATTATTTTTTATCTTATTTATTTATTTAACCATCTCAGTACACACTTAGATAAACAGACAAGACAAAAAGAACATAAAAATACGTACAAAGGTGATGCTTATTTCTAAAGACTTATTACTTGCTCATTTTTCTTATGTGTTGTTGCTGTTTTTTATTTTATTTTATAAGCATTGTGTAGGATTAAAAAAAAATTTGCAAACCATAAGTAATGGTACAATTTAAAGGGGCCAAAATCTACATTCTCGCAAATAAACGTGTTTGATTTGAAGTTATGTTATAAACAAAGGTCTTGTTTTTTTAAGAAGTTATGCTATAAAAAATATCATATTTTTACGAAGATATGCTATAAACATAGCTCCCATTTTTACGAAGTTATGCTTAAAACAATTTAAAGCTCTTGTTTTTACGAAGTTATGCGCTATGAAAACAAAGCTCTAGTTTCACGAAGGTACGAACAGTCGGACTCGCATTTGGTTCTCTATGTCTATAAGACTACTTTTTGCTTATTATAGTTTATAGGTAAACAGTACTCGATTTGCGGTCACCTATCCGCTTGCTTAATGCTTAGCGTGCTGATTTTGCGATGTGCAGTGAATGGCGTGGTAGCGACATGGTCATGCATGAGACCGGAGACTTCTTAGTTTACAGCTAACATATCAAGGATTCTTATCACCCGGTCATTAAATACCTGAAGGATTTGAGTTAATTAGGTAAGTTTTATAATATAATTGCACAAACTCGAATAAAAGAATAAGTATCCCTACTAGCTAATTTAGCCTAGCCGCTAATAAGGTTTTCTACTGAAAATATAAAAGTTTCAGTACCTCTTACTCGCCGTAGGTACTTTTATGAAACGATTAATAATTATGATTATTACCTACTTGGACGAGTCCGATCCTAAATGCATTTTGAAATGTTAAAAATGGTATAAAGTCAAACGCAAACGTTGCAACACATCTAATTTTGGGGAACAAGGTCGTTTTTGAAGTGAATCTTGGCTAAATTAAATCTAGCATTGCATTCACTATTCACATAAAAATATTGAAGTCGTTCTTTCCATTTATCTATTTTCTGTATACAGTTTAAAAAAAAACATGTCAGATTTATTAATTTTAATAAAAAGAGTTAAAAGATTGGGATAAGTGTTTGTTATCTTATAACCCCGTCATCATACTGAATAGTACTATCATAGGATTATTAAGTGTGGCGATGGTGCGACTAAGCTGTTTGTATCTGAAGGTTTTTGCTGTCTCGACAATGCCAAACTAAGCTTTGTTAAAATGAGGTCACGAGTTTACTCAAAGCTTAGCAATATATTTAATTTGAGTTGTAATTGTGTACGGTACTAGCATTTGTTATGTAAACTCACTCTCGTATCCGGCTACGACCTCCAGAAGGTCTTTAGGTTCTGTATGGTGAAGAGGTGCGGCGTAGCGGGTGGGTCTTCTCTGGTATTGGAAGTGAAAGTGAATGAATGTCGGAGGCTTAATTAGAGAGGAGAGCTGCGGCTGCGTCAGTCCCTCCGACACCGTCGCACTATACACCTGTGCCCCGCGTACCGACACAGCCGCACGCGCACCCGCTCAGCCGCACGCAAGCGCATCATCAACTTACTCCGTTCGACATAATTTCAGAGGTACGCGCTGCCTTTATCGACGCTATCATTATTTTTGAAGTGAAATTAACTTATTTTTTATTGTTGTGAGTGTTTTTTTCTTATTGAAACAGCCCCGATAGCATCTACTTATTCAACAATAGATTATTCCAACAGAAAGTTCTAGCTTTTCGTAGTGAAATCGTGTTTTTTGCGCTTCTTGAAAAGCATTTTTTTTTTAAAGATAAACGGCATAAATACACTTGCACTTACTAATTGAAACATGTTAGTATAAATGTGTAGCCCTCATACAAACCGAATTATTTTAAACTGTTATAATAAAGATTACACATAACTTACTGCTATAATTAAAAATGAGATATGCTGCGGTGAAAATATTGGAACTTTTATACTATTATTGAACTCAAATTGAAGTAGGTATCTGTTACTTCAAAGTGATAAACAAAAAGCTGAATGAAATCGATTCCCAAAATAGACACGACTTTTTACATAATAATTTTCTCCATGGAGGTGTCTAACCAAAAGTGATTCATGTTTGCCAAACAAAAACTTGTGAAGTTACATAACAAGACGTTTTCATTTTTTTTGTTTAAACAAGCTTCGTGACATGAAGTGAACGACGCGGCTTTCCGTTACCATAAAATGCGTCCCAAATCGACGATTTCTCGCACTGAGTAGCTTTTCACGCAAACATTTAAACTCGCAGCAAGGAGGTCAGCGAGGCGGGTTTTGCTTTCACAAATACAACAAAATAAATTCATCTCACGTATCGATTGTCCTCGAGCATTCGTGCTCTGCATAACTAAAAGAAAGCGAACTTGCAATACGGGCTCACCCGTGACCACTTTCGTCAAAACGAGCGCCCGACGCCGGTGTCAGTAGCACCAGCTGAGGGGCGGCCCAGTCACTTCGTCCGCGCAGCGAGCACACCTACTCGGGGCCATCGTCTCGCTTCATCAGTCTTGCTCACCGCAATTGCCTATAATCAACGACACCTTTATTATGACACAGAATCTGTAATACGGAATATGACTTCTGATCGTTTTTCTCTACACAGATGAGCCGGCACGTGTGCCTGGCGGTCGTCGCCTTGATGGCCGTACTCTGCGTTGCTGATGCCCAGAGACGTCTAGCTCTACCAGACCCTAGAAGCTGTGCAAACAGTAAGTATACCACAGATTTGAGCAAAACGACGTGGTTACGTAATCGAAGGGGTTGTGATTTATGACACGGACACGATTACTAATTACACGATGCCAATTTTCCAAATCAAACACCATCGGCAAGTTATCGAATATTTCACTCTCGCAATGGTGTGACGCAGCCACTAAAATTATAAGGTTCTATGTTCTCTATAACTGTTATAATAATGAGGTTGCATTCAATTAAAGGACGTGCCGGGTTATAGGACGCCATGGATTTAAAGTAGCATGTGCCATTGTCCATTATGTATCAAAGCACGTTCACACGTAGCAGACGGCAAATTTAGAACATGCCATTTCAACTCCTACGCATAGGTACGCGAAACAGAATGCGGCAAATGCAAAACATTAGTCAGGTCCAAAATAATAAGAAGATACGGCGCAATGAAACTGATCCTTATGATATTATAATGGCTGGCCGGGGTTTTTTTTTTTTTTTGAGGGTGGGTAATCATCAAATAACTTCTCCCGCTCTGGGCGGAGCGGGAGGGCGTGTCAGACTCTTACTGACTAAAACCCACCCGTGTTCCTTCGGTTGCCCTGTTGCCGGGGGCCACGATCTCCCTTTCGGTTTTCTTCGCAACCCCGGCAGGCACCGGCCCTAGTGGACCCCTTCAAATCTGCTGACATCTCTTTGAGGCGTGATCATCGCTATTTTGACCTGACTGTGTACGATACAATATACAAGGTTTAATTAAAATAACAGAAAACCTGAAAAGGGATCATTGTACTCATCATTTTGAACAACATTTTACGATTCGACATACCCTAAAAACTCGATGTAAATGTAGGAAACGGCTGATTTTCGCGGTTGCGGGGTTGGTCCCCTAGTAAGAGTTGTTCATATGTTTGTTTATTTATTTAATGAGGACCTCTATGTTGCCAAGTTTCAGTTATATCAATTAGTCCTTGTAAAAGATTGTTTCTTCGCAAGATTCCCAACGAGTTATCGCTAAGAACTTTTTGAAACGATGAATTCGCACCTGCGTATAAATCACGAATAAAGTAGGCCACTACACATTGCATCTCACGCACCTCTGTAACGCATTCTTGCTCAGTGCTAATTGCAATGTTTGAAAAGCACGGCGCTAAAGAAAATACCGAGAATTTTTAAAATTGTAGCGGGAACTTAGATATTTTTTACTTAGGCATAAGTACCTAATTAGTAATTTTAATAAACTGAGTAAGATGCATAATCTATTATTTACGACTAAATACAATCTCTAAAGGAAGCCCTTCGAAATTAGCATTCTTGATCTCTTAGCATATGCGTGGATCCTAATCCGTTGCTGCAAAAAACTATAGATATGTAATGTAGGTAATTCTGAATACATTAGAGCAGAAACTTGCTCTATCCACGACTGCCACGACTAACTATAATAGGTTAGTAACTGAGTTTAATGTTATGTTATTCATAAAGTCTCCTTTTTCGTTTCTTTTGGTAAGTTGTTTTTTATTGGGCAGACAATGTAGGCTCTGACGCATGACCCCAATCATAAGATTTATCGTAGTGAAATATCTTAATTTTTATGATGAAAAAATAATATTGGATTGTTTTTCGCACCACGTTACCGTATGGTCCGTATGCATTAACCGTAAAAAAATGAAATTAACTTCTTGATCGTGACTGAAAGATAGGCACCAATTTTGAAGAGATTGATTTTGACAACTGCATAGGTAAAGTATCTGACCGCTTGATTATTATATTACGGAGGTTAGAGACATAGTAGGGAGTAAATATAGGTAAGGTACTCTAAGTTACGAAACCACTGGTGAAGTTGGGTAATTTGAGGTTAGAAATAATTTTATTTATTTGCTGGAAATGTATAATGTAGGCACTTAATTCGGTACGAACGTTATTGTTCATCGAATCCTGCACTCGTTTATAAGGTAAGTTAGTGATCATATTCTAGGGAGAAAATTCGGGATAATTACCTCTTTTTCTCTTTTTTTTAAACTTTATATTCCTCGCTTCCAACTAAACAATATAATATTAAAAAATGCGGACGTGTCCATACTATGGCTTTTCATGTCACAAGAACCAAAAATAACTCTCTCACTGCATATTAACTTTCCGAAAGAAAAAGTTTTTAAATGACCATAGAATTAACTCATATGTATGCAAAAACAATATAGATTCTGCACTAGCAGCCTAGAGGACCGCTTGTAAACCGGTGTCAAAGGTTAATATCGGGCTGATGCCAGTCACCTCACCTCATGACTAGTATTTCTTAAAACTTTTAAATCTTGTTACATCAGGCCGGTTCCTGTTACCGGATTAAATCTAAATAGCGACAGATAATTACGGTAATAACCTGAGCTACAGGCGAAGAGGTTTCAAACAGGTTAATAATAAAATGAACTAGTAACCTGTAGATATAGATAAAAGATAACCTCCTAATGTATTTATCGAACTATTGTATAGATGAGAATATTAGATACTATGGATTCTGACATAAGTAGGTACCTGCCTAATTATTATAAATTACTAGCTGCGCCCCGCGGTTTCACCCGCATTAGTCTCGATCCTTTGAAAATATCGGGATAAAAAGTATTCTATGTCCTTCTCCGGGTCATGGTTTACCCATACGCCAAGTTTCATCCAAATCCGTTCAGCCGTTTTAGCGTGATGCCGTGACCAAGGGGAATAGGGATTCATTTTTATATATATAGATTAAGCCAGTTTTTTTTTTAAGAATAGATACATCAGTCTATGACCTGAAACAGCTTTATTCGAATTCATATAAATAAGGACGTTCAGTTTTTCCCGAATTTGAAGATTTTTCGTGAACTTTACCATTTTTTTTTTCCGTAAGATTCGGACTATTACAAACATATTAGAACAAAAAATATTAAATCGGACCAGCGCAGCGATTCTTAACTATGAAAAATTGTATTTATGTAGTGAATAAGTGTTAATTAACTAGGTAACGTTGTAGGCAAAGAATGTTTTAATACTACTGAATGATGCTACGAACGTAGTAACTAGTGGGTTGCCTTCATAGTAATGATTATACTAATATGTAAAAGGTTTCTTAGGTCAGTAGGTACTAGTTGATTCTAGGTCTGTCAGTTCACCATCTACCATCCTCAGAAATGTATAAAAGGAGATTCAGGAGATGATAAATGGTTAGGTAAGTTACGCTCTCCGCTGTCTAGGTGATACTGATACAAGCCAAGCCTCATGTTATTTAGTAGTTGTCGACTTTTAGAGTACACGAACAGTCTGTCCTTATGGGAAATCAGTGGATATTTCGCAATTCAGAGCCCGCATGGAAGGCGTGGCGCGTCCCATGCGATGTCATTTGGGAGCGCACTGGCAATCACAATCGAACGATGCATTCATGGCAAACTCCCTCACAAAGCGAACAAAGATTCTTTGTTAGTTTTATGTGGCCACATATTACGTAGTGTACCCATATAGAAGTTTGCTCGTAGATTCGTTCTCAAAAATACCAGAATTAAATTTTAATATTGCATCACCCGAATGTATTTTTTTCAAAATACCTAACCCAAAATGGCCCAAATCATCATAATTTGAATACATAAGTAGCCATTTATAATAATTTGTTTTTGAATAATTTTGCAATCATATAAAATGAGAAGCTAGACACGTTGGTTTCTTTCACAACTTTCTCTCCTCAGAAATGCGAAATAACAATGCTTGTTTTACATGTTCGGTACACACGTAGGTAGGTACAAAGATAAACAATAATCATAAGTATTGTATAAGCACATTCTTACCTTAGTTAGCTTTGGGAAGTTCCTATAAGAGCACATACATACGTACTTATAGATAATTACATAAGTGCACTTCCACGGGAAGTTACAACTATGAAAACATTCCAATGATCTATGACTTTTAATTTATCTATTCACGCTCAGCCATTCACTGTTACGTAAGGTGACATTCCTAAAATTACGTTCTTCACGGAAGATTCGCAAAATGGTTCCGGTATAAAATACCCGTTTGTTGAATGAGTTTATGTCAATATTACTAACGCGAATTTTATCTGGTAGGTAATTAACCATGTGAAAATACATAAATGAACTTTCTAGTTACGAAAGAATCGCTTCATTTAACGACATGACGATGGGTTCATTTTGATTGCACACTTTATGAACGATAATGTCTCGCATTAAAGCGAGAGTTTTCATACCCACTAACAACATAATGTATTTATTAACCTTTTATGGGCAAAATATTTATGCTCATCATTACAGCAATTTGGAAATCTAAAATTAAATTAACGATTGCGCTGTACCTAATTTTGATCAGATCCTATCAGTTAAGTCATTTGCTGGCAGATTTATGTGTGAGAGTAAATTGATCGTCTTAGAATTCTTAGATAATAATAGACATGTCTAAATACCTACTCACATAGATTTACCGCAATGGTTGTGTGAATCAGGACAACGTTCGGTGTTGTGCAAACGGCAAACTTGTGAACGACAAGACGTTTTAGATAAACACCATTTCGAAATTCAAAGTAACTACCTCCATCTGTCGTCATTGACTGTTCAATAGGTGACATGCTTTGTACAAAGTTCTAGTAACTACTAGTGTACAGTGACTTACATGAGGAATGTTGCACAATAATTTTCACTCTTCCTCACGGGATTTTACTCTCATGTAAGAGAAGGACCCAGCTTACAGATATATCTGTCTGTATGTTGAAAACTGTAAGAAGTATTTAATTACTCTACTTACCGATTGTAATTTGTATCCTCATAGGAGTCCGTCACTCAACGTACCGCGACGCCCGAGGAGTCCTCCACTCGTACTTCTTCAGCTGGGAGCACGCCCCCACCCGCAACCTGGAGGTGGACTGGCTCGACGCGAGGAACATCTGCCGCCGTCACTGCATGGACGCCGTCTCGCTGGAAACTCCACAGGTACGCGAATAAAAAACGTAATATTAAACAAAAAATAAAAAAAATAAAAACTCAGGCGACTACACTACGAACTAAGCAAATTGAGATGAAGGTGAAGTTAGAAGGTCAAAACATAGAAGATATCCTATTAGTTACATGTTCAAGGTTTCCTACCCATTGCAAAATAAAGTATACTCTATTAAGTACGCACACATGTCTGGGCCAATGTTTAGAACAATCGTACATATCCCAGCGAATGTAGATGAACCTTGAGATAATCATCTTCATTATCCATGCGGTCATTTAAGGCGAACAACTAGGTCGATCGTGATGATATGTCTTCTCTCCCGCCATCATCAATCCACCTGCAAATTGTATGACCGAAACATTACCTATCTAGGACTAATTTAATTTTGAATAGCAATTTTATTTCATAATGATGAAGTGGTATATCTGCTACAAAAACGTATTTCACAATAATGAATCTTGGGAACAAAGCAGCTGAACTCACAGATTAAAGCGATGTAGGTGTTGCATGAAACATAATGGTCATATCGTGGAATTACTTCATTTCATCATTTAGGATTGCACCTAAACAGAACCCAGATTATTAAGAAATACCTAGGTAAGTATGTGTAATGATACCTATCCTAATGAATTCTTCTATGTAATACGCACACGAGAAGTAGAGAACAAAGGAAACTATGTCTGTATTTTTTTCATAATGTATATAAACTAAAAGGCTTTAATGAAAACATTTAACACTTTATTTTAATAGTCATCCATTGTTAAAGTTCATCCGGGTGAGATTCACCAATGGAAAATACGCAACTTTTCTCTAAACACTTCCTGTCGGTTGTAAGATGGCAACGAACGCGCACGTCTATTGTTATGAAAGCACGGCAAACAACAACCTTTTGAGTATTTTCTTTGGGTTGTTTTTCATCTATCCATACAATTGTACAGAACTCGATGTATCCGCAATTCTTGCAGATTAGTGTAGGTTCCTACATCCATTGAGTCATTAGTGCGCATCAATATTCATTAGGATAGATTGATTCGATTTGTAGAGCGTTGAAGACGTCGCGTGAAAGGGGGGTGCAACGGCCGAGTGCGTCAGTCGAGTGCGCGGAGGCGATCGCTCCGCAAGTAGCACGTGGCACAAATTCCTCCCGCAGCCGTGTTGCCCACTTCTTGTGCCGGACGTACGCGGCGGACGTGGACTTCCCGCTGCTGACATTAACACACATGACACCATGCCTTACTATCGGAACCCTTAGAACTTACCGGGCTACTTAAAGAAGATTCATCTAAACCATTGTTTTATACAAACAGGTGAAAATGCAGCCACATAATTTATTTATGTTTCTGACTGTTTGTGTATGTAAGTTAAATGTTTGTAAACGCACCCACAATACAGGAGAAATTCATGGTGTGGGGCAAGGTATTAAAAAAAAAACTAGCGTGATTCTTAGTCGGTTATCGATCGCGTCCGTGACACTTGTTAGTTCCAAGGTTCCATGTAAATATGCAGTTCGTGCACCTAATACCAAATAGCCAATTTACATGGTATAAAATAGATAGCTTTTTGCAAATTTTAGCATAATTCAACACTAGTCAGAAGTCATTGGAGAAATCAACAATTCAAGTTTAACATTGTAAAGTAGGGACACGAAAATTCCCATCTGCCCCGGGGACCGAATTCCGATACTTTAATTTATTAAATATATTTGATTAATTTCAGGGGCAGATAAAACTTTAATTCCCATCTGTCCCCACTTATAAGTATGGGGGCAGATAACACGAAAATTTCCATCTCTCGTGGACAGATGGGAATTCTACGTAATTTTAAATTACCTAAGGCTTTATTTTTAAACACAATTTGACACATAACCTTAGCCGGGCAGAATTGCAGTGCATATCTATAAGTTCTAATAGTCTTATCATGGTACAATAAAGGCTCGTGCAGACGAGCGCGATATCGCGGGCGCTATAGGCACCGCGACCCCGGATTTTGCTCTGGTCTGCACGAGCCTTAAATTCATCTCACTATCAATAGAAAAAAAAACAACAGGCTTCCAAAAAAATACTACAAAGTAAAAAGTTACTTTATTTTCGAAAGTCGGTGTCTTTGGTTTTGAATTTTCGCTTTTAGCCTGCCTACTTACCTACCTACTAGGTATAGTACCTGGTAAGGTAGGTAGTAAGGTAGGTAGTGTAGGTAATGAGTATGAGTATGGTGAGTGGGGGCAAGATCGAACTGTTTTTTGATTTGATGAGCAGTGTTGTATTTGAAGTCTTGTAGCACAGTAGGTACCTACATATTAGCTTATGCTAAAAATGTATTTGTATTGAGTAAAGAGCAAAGAGTGTATTTTTCTATCACATTGATAAAACCCTGTTAAATCTGTTCCAAAGCAGAAAAAAAAATGTTTTATTACAATAATGAAACAGGGGGAAGACGAAAGGGTGATGGGGAAAGATCGAAATAGTTTCTAACATCGTACAAATGATTATCAGGCGTTGGGTGTGGTCACTCACTAGTCTATAGTTTGAAGTGCCTTTAAAACTCTGAATTGTCTGTAGTGTCAGAATACCTTTATTTTACAAAGATAAAACGATTCATAAAAATAAAAAAACAATCTTACCCCACACCGGGAACATTGAAAGTAGAGGTTCTCAAACTTTACACTTTAATTGCGTAAGTTATACTTACAATAAAACATCCCTATCAATCAAATAAATCCTTTACCTTTACTTTATCCTAATATCTTTCATCGTCTTGCCCCGTCTAATATTGATGGGTAAAGAAGACGGAAAATTGTAAGAAACCCTAAAATACGAAAAATAGCCATATTTAGATGTAATAACACAACCAAGAATTACAAATAATGAGTAGATAATCCAATAAAACATTCGTACCTACCACGTAATTAAAGTTACAGGATACGGGCATATTATCTGTGATACGGGATAAGACTAAAATACTCGATTAACTTGCGTAAAAGTCGCTGCAGAGACATTTGCATTTTTCACACAAACCACTCACTGAGGTGTGTGTGTACTGAATCTGGCGGTTTGGACGACTTTTTATGTTACCCCGTTTTTCATCTTGCCCCCACTTACCCCATTTTAAAGATAATCATGATTGTTTTATTTTTATAGGAAAATGAATTCGTCAAACAAAGGATCGCACGCGGAAACATCCGATACATTTGGACTTCTGGACGTAAATGCAATTTCGCCGGCTGCGACCGCACCGACCTGCAGCCTCCCAATGTGAACGGCTGGTTCTGGTCGGGCTCCGGCGGTAAGATCGGACCCACAACCCAGCGCAACACCGGTGACTGGTCCTACACGGGCGGGTACGGACAGTCCCAGCCTGACAACCGTGAAGCCGCTCAGGTTAGTTAAAGTTGGCTTTAGCTTAAATTAGTATTAGTCTTCAAAATTGTAAAAGCATCTTAACAGCAGAAATACGCAGCGTTCTTTTTCCTTATTCTAAATTGATTTTTGTCGTGCAGGGTAACGACGAGTCGTGCTTGGCGATCCTGAACAACTTCTACAACGACGGCATCAAGTGGCACGACGTGGCCTGCCACCACGTGAAGCCGTTCGTGTGCGAGGACAGCGACGAGCTGCTGAACTTCGTGCGCTCGCGCAACCCCACCCTCCGCCTATGAGACAACAACCATATCGCACTCTCGCCCTCTAGTACTTTAGATGGCTGACATTGTACAAAACCAAGTGTCTATCTATTATTAAGTTATTTATTAAATCAACAAATTGTTAACAATTTGGATATTTTACTCAATGATAGCCATAAATGCATCCTCGATACGACAGAGTGAAATAATATATGAACAGAGAATGTATGAAAGCCACAAATAAGTAGGTTTGTAGCTTTATGAGCCAACAGCATAATTTAAATAAAAATGAAAATGGAAAGCAACAGGCTCAATATTTATAGTTTCGTATAAAAAAATTGTTTATTTCTGGCAGAATTTCAACTAAGTATTTATTACAACTATTTAGAAAACAGTCGTTTACAAATTCTTTTAACTTGAGCTCAATAATTGAAACCAATTTAAAAGTGATACAGAGAAAACTTTCCTCGTTCTTGGTATTATCAGTATTAATTTACTTTCGTCAGTCATCCCCTCCAAGCTACACACTTACTTTACACTATAATTATTTCACTCTAATTAGGTATTTAAAATTTGTAAAAAGTATTATTTTGCACGAATAGGATTATTTTTTTAAGTGTTAGCTTTAATAAAAAGAATTGAAATATGGTGTTAAAATTATTTTTATTGAATTATACCACTGCATCAAAAAACATACATACAAGAAAACATAAACAAATGACATCAAGGTCAATCTAACAGTGCCTCTCCTTATAAAAACTTAAATACTAAAATAGTACACGATATTTTAAAATATATGAGTTAGACAAATAATAAAAACAAAAATCTTCGGTACAGAAAACTTGAACAGTTAATTGAACTTAAAAAAATGCTTTAAATGCTCTCGCGTTTACAAAATAGGAGTACAAAACGAATGAAACATGATTGATATAGTAGATTAAAAAGTTTTATGAAAACACTATTCGGCACAATACAAAACATAATAATATTACATAATTGGAAACTTTCATCACGTAATACAACTGTACATACCTTTTTTTCGATTTCTATATTAGTTGTGTTGTGTAGATAAATTGAAGATTGATTTACTTTTCAACTGTAGGTGTAGCTTATTTAATTAAGCACCTTATTAGGTATTAATATTTGCATGCAAAAATATGGCGAAATGTGTCATCACGCAAGAATATTTATTTACCTACCGCCTTTGTATTACGGCATTTAAAGCAAATAAATGACTTTGACCTACAACCGGGTTTGAAAGCAAAACAGTAAAGATGTTGTTCTGATTTTAGTTGCTAATTCAAACGCGGGATCAAGCAAGTTTTGGTAACTGAGGAATAAAAGTTATTCATGAACCAATTACCTAACTCGTTTTTGTATATTACACAAATTCGAACGTAAGTAAAGGATACATACTTAAATACGTCTGTCGTTCTGTATTATAATGATATTCATTATGATGCTATTGTAACAAAGTTGGGTGCATAAAATAGAAGTCTAATTAATGAATGTGTAGGCACATGAGCAATAACAAAATCAGGTACTTATAATTCTATCTAGTTATCTAGCTCACAGACATCAACTACTGAGTATTGGTCTCCTCTGCTTTATGGCAACTTATCCGACTTTTTAAATACTTAAGTCTAAATGCGAAAGCTAAATATTATTTGTATAGCTTCAATTTATTTGAGACATCAAATAACTTTAGTTTATTTGTTGCAGTTTATGAGCGCGCCTCAATAATTTTAAGTCCATGAAAAAAGAGTCACATATCGCAAGGTTGTGATTTGCAATAAGTATTCAACCTAAATTCTGGTGCCTTTTACTAAGCGTTCCAATTCTAATTCCTTTTACTAAATAAAAATGGATTGTTTAGAACAAACCGGACCCTAATTGGGTAACACACGATCCATCATAGGATATTGCTAATCCATTGCTTCATATATTATGTTGGAAAAATTTGTCTGCACAACAACGTAAATAACACAATGGATGTTGTTGAACTGTCAAAACGAAACAGATTGTGATTGATCGTGTGTTAAGCAATTAGGGTGCAGGTCTTACCTACCACCATCAGCATAGCATAGCATTATTTTAACAAAAGTATTCATCATGCAGGCGCCTACTTTTACTGAGTAGTTTTAGTTTATATTACAAAAAAGAGATAATACGTATATAATACAGCTAACTACTACTCCCATTTTTACTCCCATTCTTCCCATATTTTTTAGCACGCAAAATAGAAATCGCCTGCGCTGCCCAGGAAGTGCATTTTTTTAACGTATTTCCTTTGATTTGACTATTATGTACTTACATACTAAACAAATAAGGCACCTAACTTGAACATAACGCTGTGACCTACATGTGTAAACTATCAGAGGCAAGGATTGAAGCTCAATACACGCAATAAATCGTTAAACCACGAGAAACAAGCAGATTTATTGATGTATAATATTTTAGCTTATATTACACACGCTTTTTAAATCGGTGTGCAAATGTAACCCCATTGTAAAAGTAATATTTTTCACATCTGCCTGATTAGCTTAGAAACCAGCGGTCATAAAATACTAACATACACTGGCATCAATAAATAATCACAAAATATTTAAGTAATTAAAGTCTTAAAAAATAAAGTACAGAGTGGCATGTTTGCCTGTTAGTTGAATTTAATATTGATTCCTACCTACTGGCTAATATAAATAGCTATCAAGTACACGAGCACACAATGTTTTAAAGCGCAGTCTTATGAACTACCCTATTAGGATTTTTTTTGCATTTTAAGAGCATTAATTCTAAAAGTTAGCAACGTCGCAAACAGCTGTCAAATATTTACCAGTTTTGATGAATTTGGCAATATTAAATATCGTTAAATAAATATGAAATATCACTAACTCGTGAACTAGAATATTAATAATGAATTGCAATTATAACACTGAATTTGATGTTGTAAAAAAAGACATTTGGAAAGTTTCCAAATACATTTTTTACATCTAAAACTAAATATTCGGTTTTACGATATTGATTATTGCATTTCATAATCAATATTTTAGTTCACTAGTTTGCCATATTTCATATTGCCATACAGTAATATTGCTAAATTAAAACAACGAAATATTTGACATCTACTTGCGACATTGACCACTTCCAGAATGCACGCTCTTAAACATCTAATACAGTATATCAATTTCCCTGACCGCAATTATTATAAACACAGCCTAGTTTTGTTATAGTGTTTCATTAAATTTACTTAACCTGATTTCATGCAGTCAATAAGCCCAACGACTGACAGACAAGTATGAGTTCATAACAATAACACTTAACCCTAAACAAACATTTGAAGTCCATAGTCAAACAAAGATTTAACTTTAAATCTCAACTTCAAACTTGCATTAACATAACACTAAGAATACGCAAGTCAGTCAATTAAAATAAAAACACAAACTCAAATCAATAAAAAGAAATACAAAACTAACCCAAACAACTGGGCGTGTCGAAAAGCTACAAAAATGCATAGTGTTAAAATAGGTTTTCTTCAACGATGAGAGTCAGAACTGGGTGCTAGGAAGGCAGGCAGCTGACGTCATCGAGTATGGCGGATAGCAAGGGCTTGTCTCTGAGCGCGGCAGCTAGCTCGGCGCGGTCCCACTGCAGGCGTACGCGCCGCGCCCGCGCCGCGCCGCCGCCCACGCGCAGCGCGCCGCGCGCCTCCAGGAGCGCGCACGCCGCGCACATTTCGCACGTGTCCAGCGGCACGATGTTGCGCGCCCTCGCCACCCTGATATCAACACCAAACATTTAGTCACATGCAGTCGTAATCATGATTCATTTCAGTACTAGACCAGCACTTAGCCAGCGACATCGTCCACCATTTATGCCTATATTTCCTATCCCGTGGGAATTTCGGAAAAACCGGACTCCAAAAAATAAAAACACAAAAGATGGATGGATTGTATGACTATGAGGAATGATATGAAAGAAAACCGGACAAGGACAAGTGTGAGTTAAACTCTCGTAGAGGTTATACTATAAATATGTTTTAAACCAAAAAAAATCCCAAGAACAAACTTAACATTGTAGTTGAAAAACATGTTCTCTCATACGTTCCAACTGCAATTGTAAGTTTGTACGCAGCATATTGACAATATTATTTTAAGATCACACTTCTTATAGGTTTTCCTGTAATCTATAATAAAAGAACTCTACTGTATTTTTTCCGAAATTTTTGACTCAGTAGTTTCGGAGATAAGGTGGAATGGTATACTTTCGTATATCGACACCTGAAGTATCAAATTTATTAACGTAAGGGACATTTGGCGAAAATGTGTTATATATATCATTGGATTCAGAATTTCCCGCTCTATCTATTGGTGTCATTAAAATATACGTATAAGTACAAATTTTTGGAGTGCGTAAAACAATTTATGACAAAAATATGATTTAACAGTCATTTTTGCTTCTAAGAAAAATAAAGCAAGTCATCGTATTAAATAATTTACACCCTTACCTTAAATCTCAAATCAGTCAATTTAAATAACATGTTCCTTATTTTAATTCATGATTAGTTTTTTAAGAATTATTCTCTAACATTATTATCTCACTCACAAAACTATCTTTATTATATGCTCCTTACTGTAATATGCCAAGTAGAAATCAAATTCGTATTTGCTTTATATTATTTGTTTAAAAGATCGTGGCTAAAATACCGAGTACTTACATTAATTTGATTCTCATATTGATACCAGAAGTATCAATTTATATAAGGGACAAATCACGGTTTTTCAGGAGAACCAAAAACTGTTTTATTTTTATTTTTATCTGTCTTTAAATTTTTACTGTCTGCTCCAATTTTAATTGTGTCTAGAGCAAAGTTTCTTAGAATTTCTTCTTCCATCATGCTATAAACGAAATATTTAGGAATGCCCAGTGGTTTAAAATGGCTTACGTAAATGGTGCCTTACGTTACTGATATTTTGTGTAAACAGTCGAGCATAGTGTAAGCAGCAAGAGAAATAGAAAATTATACGTAATTCTATTGTAAAGGACTTTTACAGTGTTGCTATTTGATGTAACTATAGATTATCTACTAAAATTGATGGTATTTTAACACCATGGAAATAAGTTCTTTGCATGATTAATGTTGGTATGAACATACATTAATCATTCAAAGCAAATCTAAATGTTAGTTTCAGGTTACAAAAAAAAACTCTTTTTTTTCGACTTTTATGTCTGTGTAATTATTATAAATTCAACACACTTAATAGTTTATTAAACTTTGTGTTAAGTTTAAATGTTCTAAAGAGTAACAACTTTTTCTAATTAACAAACTTACAAACCTTGTAGTTATCAATGTAAAAATAGTTATATTAAATTGACTCCATGATCTCATTTAATTAACAGTCTTACAAACTCTGTGCTTTTAATAATTATGTTTAATTGGCTTTAGAATTATAATCACCAATTGAATGAAAAAAAAATTCTCACACTTAATCAAAAGTCTTATTTATTAAGTACTTTAATGAATGTACTGGAAACGAAAGACCGATGAAAAAATTGAATATGAATTGCATGAAAGATGATTATTATGATGGCAGTGAAAGAAATGACGAATAGAAGGGAAGTTGAAACGACGAATAGAAGGGACGAATGGATGTAAGGGAGGGTTTGTTAATGTAAGGGATATGTATATTGTAAACCACTGGTCATTCCTAAATCTTTCGTTTATAGCATGAAAGAAGAAGAAAATCTAAGAAACTTTGCTCTAGATACAATTAAAATTGGAGCAGACAGTAAAAAGTTATAGACACATTAAAAAAAGTCTTTTGGCTCTCCTGAAAAACCGTGATTTGTCCCTTACATTAATTGATACTTTTGGTGTCGATATTTTCTTAAATAACTTTTAAAATATTTATAATTTTAAAAACAAAAAAATTGAGACCCACACAAGCCCTTTCGTTTCTTAAGTCAACTGTACAGTTTACAAAACTTTTTTTTATAATTTTATATTATATAAAAAAGCCCCCTTTATTCAAATGGGGGTACCCATTTGAATAAAGGGGTTACTTTGTACCGGGGTACAAAGTAACTATTAGTATTAGATATTGAAAATTCGTTTATTTACGTTACACGTCCGTGTGTCACAAAAATTCATATGTGTACTAAACAACTTAATCGGTCCAGTAGATTCGGAGGCAATTGACTGTGACAGACGGACAGACAGACACACGAGTGATCTTATATGGGTTCCGTTTTTTCATTCGGAGTGAATGATAGCGTGCCGGTTGACAGGGGGGAATGGAAGAAGAAGACGTGTTGCTTCGACCGTGAGTACCATTGGACGAGGGCAAGAAGATGATGATGACTTGAGATAAACTTACTTTTTATAAACATCATGCAGCTTCCCCATTACGATTTCTTTCACCTTCCCCTTCGTCAGCATTAACATTATACTACACAGTATCAATTTCTGTTGCAACGGGAACCCGTCCTCAGCGTCCGATTCGATCTTTCTCGACCCGCCATAGACGTCGTTCAATACTTCTAGTACTTGCTTCAGTTCCACGGTTACTGTAGAATCTTTCATCATGCTGTCAATAGACTGATTATCTGAAAACTTTGTCCTTCGCGCGAGCTCTATAACTCTTCTTCCTATGTCTAAAGCTCTCCTCATATCCCCAGATATCGCTGAGATTTTAGCTGGAAAAATTGACATGGGATGTTAAAATATTTCACTTTAAACTTACAAATCTAAATTATACAGCAGACGACGAGGGAAAAAAGTAGCTGAAAGAACTTGGGGGAGACCTTTTCCTAGCGGTAGGACAGGACATACTAGAGAAAAAACATGAAAAAATCATAAAATTACCTGCAAGCATTTGTAAAGCGACAGGAGAAAACACATTGCTCTTGTCTTCGCTGGCCAGTACGTTGGTAAATATATTGATGATCTGTTGCTTGGTGTAGGGCGCGAAATGCAGCGTGTGCGGGCGCAGCGAGCAGCGCGCTTGCAGGCGCGGCAGCGCGCGCTCCGTGAGGTCCAGTGCGTTGGCCACGCCCACCAGCACCACGCGCGACCCGGCCATCGCCGGCCATTCGAATATCGTGTACAGAACCGATTGGCGTTTACTGTCTAACTGGTCTATTTCGTCTAATACCAAAAGTCTGCAATCAATTATCAACATTCAGGCATGCTTGCATTACAAATCAATTTAGTGCCAATGAATTCAAAAGTCGTTCTTTTTCAGACAATCATTTAAATTTGTCTGAGACTGAATTATCCTTACATATTATAAAACAAAGTCCCCCGCCGCGTCTGTCTATCTGAACTGAACGCGATAAACTCAAAAACTTCTGAACGGATTTTCAAGCAGTTTTCACCAATGGACATGATACCAACGTGTTACTTACATCATTTTATGTTTCTTTTTTAAATATTTTTCAATGGCATTGAAACAAGCTTTTTCGGTTGATCCAGATGTTGGCACTTGAAGTTCCTTACAAATTCTGCTATAAATACTAGCAGCTGATTTCATCATTGTACAATTAATGTATACTTGTTTGTATCCTTCTTTAAACTGTAAAAAAAGCAATGTTCTTGATTATATTTGCGGCGCCAAAGGAACCCACTGGATGGGGTTTAAAATGTCTTGTAAATTTAACGACGCTTCTAAAAGCGAAAATTGTGCTTTAATTATCCCCTTCAACTTTATTGAGATAAAAATTACCAGTTAAATGATTGGTAGAAAACTGTGGCAAAGGTTGATGTGGGAAAATTGACATGAATGTGAAAGACAAATAACATACCTTAGGTAGGTTCAAAATGTACGATAAACTTGCAGTTTTCCCGGTGCCTGGCTGTCCTGAGACATACAGAGATCCAGACTGTTCCTTTTCAAGATGTTCAGTCAAAAAATTATCTAACCATTCGATCTCTTTCTCTCGACTTGTGAGAGGCTTGGGGTTCTCCTCTTCGCTGCAACCACAATATTACTTTAGTAAAACGGTATTTAAACGATTGACTAGCGAACAAGAACAGAGTCAAAAACTCCCATAAATAGTAGTCAATAGCAGAGGACCTTAGGAATTCAAACAACGTATAATAGCTAACATCGTGATTCATCATATTGTTACCCAATGGGAAGTTGCCAACATCCCAGAAGCCCCAGAACGCATTTTACTTAACATTATTTTTAGGTTTAATGTTTTTGACAAAAATTTGCGTTAATGTGTTGCATAAACTACCAATAGATAGACCATAGATGTCAATATGGCTATAACCAGAAATGGCGTGGATCCTTAGGCTCAATGTAATTGCGGCGAAATGGAATGTAAGTGCATTTTTGCCAAGAAATTATACATACTTTAATGAACTTTATTTCAATTATGTAACATACAAACTAGATAGACAAAAAACAGGTCAGCGCCTTCCGGAGAATATTCGCGTAATCTCGCGAATTCCCAGGCCTTCTCGTGCATCGAGCCGAAACACGCGTCCGTTCTATTCCGTTCCGCCGCAATGTAAATTGAGCCTTATGGACCAACGTCCGGGTCATAGGACGTACGACGGGTTGGTTAACATTTAAGTTGGTAAGTATAGCATACCTGTTATTCCTTGAAATGAGGCTGTTCACCTTTATATCTTTTCGGGAAATCTTTACAGGCGTGGAATCTGAAAATAAAATTATGTAGCCATTAGATCAGATCTATAAGATCAGATTAGAAGTAGGTTGGATTATATATTACTTGCGAGTTTTCGGTACTTACATGAACTAAAACTCTCAACTAGGTACCTAGTAAAAAACCGGCAAAGTGCGTGTCGGACTACGCACAATGAAGGGTTCCGTAGTAAAGAGCCATATTATGTATTTTTTCAAAATTTTTGGTCCAGTACTTTCAGAGATAAGGGAGGAAGGTCAATTTTCATCGAATTTCTTAAATATCTTTAAAAGTAATCTATAATATAAAAATGAATCCCTATTTCCCTTGGTCACGACATCACGCTAAAACGGCTGAACGGATTTGGATGAAATTTGGGATATGGATAGACCTTGACCCGGAGAAGGACATAGGATACTTTTTATCCCGATATTTTTACGGGATCGAGACTTATGCGGGTGAAACCGCGGAGCGCAGCTAGTTATGTAAAAAAAATATTTTTTATTTTCTTGTTTGTCCCCCATAAGTGCCCCTATATTCAAAATTTATGTATTTACATAACACGTTCGTGTTTGGGTCACATAAATACATATGTGTACCAAATTTCAACGTAATCGGTCCAATAGATTCGGGCTTTGACAGACGCACAGTGGAACGAATGTATGGGAGCGGTTGGACGTAGACATGTCCGAAAAAAAAGAGTAAAATTATGCCAAACTAATGATGCCATCTTATTCGATTACTTAATGCCTTCATAACTTGTGGTGATGAATTTCTTCATAACTCCCATATTTCGGGAGTAATTTGAGAAAATGTGAAATTTTACTATGAAAATGAGTGTATCGAGCTCTCTCCCTCCTGATTCCGGGCTTGTTTCAAGTAGCGGTCTCTAATATCATAATGCTAATACTAAGAGCTATATTTAATACTAAGACACATAGTGCGCCAAATGTGCACTTTCTGGGATAAAGAGTGATGTTTATTTTATAACACAATTTTTTAATTTTTTGTTTATTTTGTTGATTAAAACCGTTTTTCTAAAGGTTTACCTTATTACAATAACATTTCTGATCAGCCAATTAGAGAAGATATAAGCTAATTAGGATATATAATTAGGGACTTAAGGTTTACATATAAAACTGATGCACTAATGATTACTGATAAGAACATTGCTATTATTTAATTACTAAATGGCTCTTAATACACTAATTTAGCATGCATCATTTACTAATTATCACAATAACTAATTACCTTGCAATATTTAACAAAGGATACCTGGGATACCTGGATTTTATATAAATAGGTCACTATTAGTAACTTTAAAATCAGTGTTGATTTACACCTCGTTGTATCCAAGCTAATCTCGCAATGTATTTTCCAAATTTTAATACAAATCTTGATATTCACGTTGCTTTATGCGCACGCGCACATAAAGATTTACGCGACTTTAACTATTTGTTCAGTGTTTTAAAAGATAACAGTTGTGTTCAGTTATGTGAAAGTGCTGAAACAAGTTTAAAAGACTGGTGTCGTCGATTTTGCTACCGCATTTATGCAAAATGGACACAGTCTGGAAGAAGCACAGATAAGTTTCGGAAGAAACATGAGATTTGGCTACAGGCTGCAATTCAATGGCCGGAATTACAGAATGAAAATATGGAACCTTCTACAGAAAATATAAGTGACGTCATCGAGCCCATAATTTCTCCTGCTAAATCTGATGCTTCAACTTGTACACATCCTAGTCCTCGTAAATCTTTTGAGGACCTTAGTAACCGGCAAAAAAGAAGACGCACCACTGAAGATAGTCTTTCATGCAGCAGTAGCAGCGCTGAAATTATGTTTTCGGCCGAAAGGGCGCTTCAAAAGGCAGGACAAAGCGATACAGCTTATGTTATGAAATACTTGACGGAGAATCCAGAAGAGGCCTCAAAAATCAAAGCCTTCATTGAAGGTAAATCAATTCAGGTACGGGAAATATCCCCTTTGAAGGCATTGGCTCTTTATGTATCGATGAACTTATCGAAATGGCGCTATAACACTCTTCGGGATTTCAACACTCAAGAAGGAGCTCTTCAATACCCGAGTTACTACATGTTGGTTAAAGAAAAAATTAAGTGCTATCCGGCCAAAGAAGATCTCACAGTTACAGAGAGCTCTGCAAAAATCAAATTACAAGCCTTGATGGATTTAACCTCAAGAAGACTTATTAGGTCGTTAGAAACCCCTGTTGATCCCAATCAACAGCTCGTATTGACCAGCAAATGGGGTTTTGACGGATCATCTAGCCAAAGCATTTATCATCAAAGGACGAGTGAAGATGAGCAAATCGATCTTGCTAGTAATTTTATGATTAGTCTTGTACCACTGCGGCTCGTCTCAAAAGGTGTAACAATTTGGGAAAACGAGCGACCATCTTCCACTTCATTTTGCCGGCCAATATTGTTTAAGTTTATAAAGGAAACCAAAGAAAATGTGCAGAGAGAGATGGCTGAAATCGAAGCAGAGATTGAAGCCTTAACTCCATCCACCATCACTGATGGAATTAGTGTCAAACACCAACTGCTGTTGACAATGATTGATGGTAAAATTCATTCCATTATATCCAATACAGCAGCTTCAGTGTGTGACATATGCAAGGCTTGTCCTAAAGAAATGAATAATTTAGAGTTAATCAAAGATAAACACGCAAACGAGGACATGTATAAATATAGCTTAAGCACCCTTCACGCTTGGATTCGCTCAATGGAATGCTTATTACACATTTCCTACAAATTAGACATAAAATCATGGCAAGTAAGGGGTGATATAGCAAAAAGGCAAGTTGATGACAGGAAGAAAAGAGTTCAAGAGGCTGTAAGAAGAGAAACGGGCTTACTTCTCGATGTTGTGAAACAAGGCAGTGGATCCACCAACAATGGCAACTCGGCAAGGAGATTTTTTGAAAACTACACTAAATCTGCTGAACTGACCGGAATAGATGCTATGCTTTTAAGAAAAATCTGTGTGATCTTGCAGTGTATTTCATCAGGAGAGAAGATCAACGTAACTAAATTCCGAGAGTTCTGCTTTGATACTGCTAAGCTTTACGTGGAGTTATACCCATGGTATTATATGCCTTCTTCACTTCATAAAATTTTAATGCATGGGCCAGACATAGTTCAGAACATGTCAATTGTGCCCATTGGTTTTCTATCCGAAGAGGCATCTGAGGCTAGAAATAAAGATTTTAGAAAATATAGAGAGGGGCATTCTCGAAAGCATAGCAGTATCTCATGCAATGAAGATATTATGCACAATCTTTTACTGTCTTCTGATCCACTTGTTACAAGTATCCGTCCAAAAGGAAATAAGTTTGTAAAAAAATCTTCTTTTAAGGAATTTTATGAGCTTACGGATTCTGAGAAAAGTGATATCGAATTTGTTAACATAAATGATTTAGCGGACATCGATTCTGAATTTGAATTAATTGATGATGATGATGATGACGAAGATAATTAAATGATGTTATTGTTTTAAAATGTGTAACTTAGTAAATTAGAGCTTACGTCTTAATTATTTATTGTACTTTTAATGAAACTAGGTAATTTATTATCAACTTACTTAAAAGTCATACTCTCATCAGTTCTTGTGAATATTTTTGTTAATATATATTTCTGTATATATATAATATATTTATAGACCTCTTAATAAGTCTGTCTGCGGTTTAAAGTAAATACAAATGGGGAAAAAACTTTTTTTTTTTAAATTTTCATTTCCTTTTATCCCAGAAAGTGCACATTTGGCGCACTATGTGTCTTAGTATTAAATATAGCTCTTAGTAATAGCATTACGATATTAGAGACCGCTACTTGAAACAAGCCCGGAATCAGGAGGGAGAGAGCTCAATACACTCATTTTCATAGTAAAATTTCACATTTTCTCAAATTACTCCCGAAATATGGGAGTTATGAAGAAATTCATCACCACAATTTATGAAGGCATTAAGTAATCGAATAAGATGGCATCATTAGTTTGTCATAATTTTACTCTTATTTTTCGGACATGTCTACGTCCAACCGCTTCCATACATTCGTTCCACTGTGAGACGGACAGACAGACACACGAGTGTTCCTATAAGGGTTCCGTTTTTTCCTTTTGAGGTACGGAACCCTAAAAAGCTACAAATAAATGAAGTAGACTGACCAATGCTATTGCGAGTTAGCTAACTAAGACAGAACAATAAATAAATTCATAATCAAACAACCGACTGTGGTTGCCAGTCGGTTTTTGTATATTTTCATAATTTCATGGCGTATGATACGCCCAGTTTCGCTTCAATGTATGAAGTTTTTTAATTATTGCGGAATGGGCCGGAGGTAGTTTTTAAATACCTAATCGCCGTTGTAGAAAATTAACATAATTTGAGTCTCCATCGTTGTTTAAAAGTGTGTTAAAATGATTGGCCTTGATGCAGCTGATGTACTTTCAACTGTCCCTATGAAAAAAAGTAACCACAGCTTAAACAGATCTGGCAGGTAAAATCGGCAAATATTTGAAAACTACCCCCTGCTCTTGGCCTCGATCTCGTCAGATGGGAAGCGATGGAAGGTCTACGATGGGACGAGCATGCCCAGAAGAAGCCCTCTAGTCACTCTTACTTTGAAGGCTCACGGGAAACCGGGCGTTGGCAGAGGGTTTCACACTTTTTTTTCACTAGGTATTATTTTTCTATTGCTATTAATTTATGTGAGTCGATTTGAATATAATTTGACGCAGAGGTAGCTTCATTTCTGGATAATGAGCTTGGCAAAAAGGTCTTACCGTCATCAATATTTTTCCTTAAATTATGTTCTGTATAATGTCTTTTCAATTTTCTTTCGCTAGATTTCCTAATATTCAATATGTCTTTATTTTCGTTTGAGGCGACATCATCATCATCATCCACATATACCTTCTTACGAGACCTGAAGGGAATAGTCGCCTGGACACCAGCCATCTGCAATAAGTAGTTTTATTAATAAAAGTAGTACTCATAGACTTAATTAGAGTAAGTCAATACTGAATGTATGTAGGTACCTTTTCTGCATGCTCTATGTTCAATTAAACATAATCGATTTTTGAAAATTCGATTTCGATTCGGTTATTGGGAGTAATTTCCAGGACTTAAGAAAAACAATCACGCTGGGATCTTATATTTATTATACAAATTAAATTACATTTCCAACACACCTTTTGCATAAAACTTATAGCATTATGAATATGATTAATTATAATTCGATATTTAAAAAGACAAGCAAATTATAAGTAATTAAAATAAGTTCATTTTCACTAGCTTTTTTTTTCAAATAGTTTTGCAGAATTAACCAACCTATATTACATAGTACAGGTGCATATAATATGTGTAGCTATTATCGTGGGAAATATCCCAGAGCTTACATGCAGCAGTTGGAATATTAATTATAAGTGACTTGAGTATGTCAAAAAAAAGGCTGCAGCACCTCTCACAGCGGGTACTTGAAATCGAATGACGTGACATCGAATAACACTTGCGCGAAAACGTTAACTCGATAGTACTATCGATAAATTATAAGCACGACAGTTCACCACCTCGATGGATCAAAATCTCGAATAACTATAAGCTCAAAACATCGGCAGCGCGAAGGCCTATTATCTTGAAACATCATTTCTCGACCGACCATCTAATCGATTTACAGAATAGTTGAAACAATATAATATATGCGTGGTTGCTGCACTAGTGTTTTTAGGCTTGTATGTCTTAAACCCTGCAAAAAACTGTAATATGTTCAAAGCATTTAAAACAGTTTTAGATTGTAGTACGGTCAGCAACGAATGTCGATTCACATTGCTAAAATAATTTTCCAAAGGGTCTCGTCTGTTCTAAAGGGGTTTGAACTTTTTAGGGTTCCGTACCTCAAAAGTAAAAAATCGGACGTCTGTCTGTTTGTGCGCTTGTTACAGCCAATTTTCTCCGAATCGAATGGACCGATTAAGTTGAAATTTGGTACACATATGTATTTCTGTGAACCAAACACGGAAGTGTAACGTAAATAAATGAATTTTGAATATGGGGCTCACTTTTGTGGGCAATCAAGAAAATTAAAGTTGAGCAATCAGTACCGTGTGACATATCAAATGAAAAGGCTTATTGTGAGGATCTCATTTTTTTTTATAAATTTGTACTAAATACATTTAAAGATAAATAAGAAAGTTTATGAAAATTTACCACCCTTATCTCCGAAACTACTGAGCACAAAATTTTGAAAAAATACAGAGAATGGTTCTTTACTCACAGATTACAAGACACCCTATAAGAAGTCTATGGTCTTCAAATAACATCAATATTGTGTGTACAAACTTACAATTGCAGTTGGAATGTATGGGAGAACATGTTTTTCAACTACAATGTTGTTTCTTCTTGGGATAAATTCATCCCAACTACGGAACCCTTCATTATGTGTAGTCCGACACGCACTTGGCCGGTTTTCTTTCAATATTTCCTCTTTCATTGTTTTTAAACTGACATGTTAATCGACTTTCGTTGCTGTCGGTATCTCGTTGAACATTTTTTATTAGGTACCACTCATGTAGTCCCAAAAGAAGAGTGCTTAAAACATAAGCTACCTACTATTAAAAAACTTATTGTTAGTATTAACAGGGCACAAAGCTCATTGATCACAAATAAATTTTTGTATTAAAATAAAATTAGAGACCCAAAATTATAAATATGAAGAACAAAACTTTACATTAACATACAATTTATCAGATCACATGTTATATAAAAATATCAATTCGTCTGGTATTTACATAATGATAAATGATGTTATTTACAAAAAATAATAAGTTAAAAACTTGTAAAAGCCGGTAAGCTTTCTTTTGTCATTCTTCCTCAATAAAACATTATACAATAAGTACATAATTAATTGTAAGATGGAACTTAAGAATATGTTAACAAAAAGATAGATTTAAAAACTGTAAGTAGATCTGTTTCCCTCAATCCAAAATACAAGTTCTGTGCATTTGTAGTAAATAGCATTTCTGTTTATCAATAGTGTCAGTGCCATATTATTCCCCATATTTCTATTCAAGAGTCACTGAAAACAAATCTTGACTGCACTATGGACAAAATCTTTTAATCTCAATACAATAATTTGTTGTAAATTAATTTAACTGCTCAGTACACCTTAATTAAAATGTATTACACTAGAATTGAACCTGCATTTTGGATCACCCTAAGGATACGCCAAGTGATTGGACAGCATCAATAAAACATTGGCCTACTCATGAATGAAAAAAATGCATAATACTGCCTTTAACTACACAAAAAGATAGTAATAAAATAAAGTATGTTAAATTGACAGGAACAACCATTTTTGTCACACAATTAAACACTTTGCCAAACACTAAATGTGACGCAATAACTATCACATACTAATTTACTGTCAAACAAAGTGTGTTATATTTTATTAAATTAGTACAAAAAGTAATGTATCACTCACAATAAAACTTCACTAGGGATTCCAGCCCCTTACAAAAAAATCACCAGTGTATATAAACACTTATTATCATTGTTTGTCTTTATTGTTGAAGTCATTTTGAGACTGGTGGGCCATGTTTGTTGATATACTTTTGAATAAGTCTATCTGCCGTTTGGCTTCTAGCCACGCGTTCACTTCCATTTGATGCCTTAGTAGCACATGGTGATGGGGCATCAGTTGCGGTTGCGTTTGAGACATTCGATAATCCGCCGAGGCATTCATAGTGGGATTTGTTTTTTGATTTGGTGTTATAGGCTGTCTTATTCCTGGTAATTTTCCTATTGAAGGCATAGGTTTCAATCCAGGCTTAGAAGTCCCTGGTGATGCTTTTGATAGATCATTATTTGCAGAATTCATATTGGGTATCTGAGTACTAGTAATCTGGTTTGACTGGTTTATGTTTGGTTCTGGAGCAGAACCACCTGCTTGTTTTTCTTCCGCTATAACCAACTTTGGAGAAGAACTAGGTGAACGAGTTTGCGACCTAGGGGAAGGTTGTGCTGCACTGGGAGGTGTATGAGGAGCAATATGAGAACTTGGAGAAGCAACATTGGGACTCCCACAGGAAGGTTTCATTGGATTTGTTTTGGTACTAGCCATGTCCTGTCTGTTGTGCATCGGCAATCCACCTGGGCCACCTTTGTCTAATTTTAATTGATTTATGTTAGATGTTGAAGGAATTCTTAATGGGCTGACACCAGAAGTCAGAGGTCTGTTTGTAATACCACTAGGAAAAACATTACTTTGCGGCATAGTCAGAGGCATACTCTTAGTTGGAAGATTTTGTTTCTTAGCCAAATTGTCAATAGATTGCATAGTTTCAAATGCTTTATGAAAGGTTTGTTGCTGTGCTAGTTGATTTTGGATGTTGTGAGGAGTAGATAAATCCAGAGCAGTGCTTGGCTTGTTCTCTAATACAGGCATGTTACTGGTACTTGACTTGTTTACAGGATTGTTGGACTTGTTTGCTGCATTAAATGATTTTGGAGTAGCAGGCACAAGTTTAGGAACCTGTGCTTTGTTTTTCGGCAACTTGGATTTTTTATCACTTTGCAAGCTTTGTAACTGCTGTTCAAATGTTTGCTGAAAAGTAATAGGAGCTGAAAAATTTCCACTTTGTTTCCCTAATTTAGTATCAGAAATAGGCTTCAAGTTGGGAACTGGGCCTTTAGCAGAGGTTTCTGATGATTTAGGTGGAGGTTTAGTTGGTGTTGCAATATTATCTGTTTTACCTGACTTGGTTTCATTATTACTGTCAAGTTTTTGTTTTTTTGTTTCAGTGTCTGGCAATTTTAATATTTCTATATAGTTATGTACTGGTGGACTTGGAACTTTATGGGTAGAGTTACCAGCACCAGCTAAGTTTTTATTTACCATACTTTTTTTGGGATCAGGATTTGTTGTTTCACCAGGATTTCGAGAATCTAACTTTTGATCAGTAAGTGTTATAGATAATGATGATGGTATATTAATTTTACATGAATCAAATAAAGACTTTAAGGGATCACCAGATGGTTGTGTTCCTGTGATTGAAGAACCAAGGGAGGATTTAACCTGAGATAATATTTTAGTTCTATCAATTGTAGGGTCACTGTTATTTGCTAATAGATCCATTCTTACTTTATTTACAGGTTGTCCTTTGTTTGACATTGGAACACTAGGCTTTAAATCGGGCATCTTTTTAACTGGAGCCTTTTGTACTTCATGCTGCTTCAAATTTGCTGATAGTTCAGGCTTTGGTATTTGAAGTTTAAGTGGAGATATTGTTTTCTGAGTTCCAGGGTGTGGCTGCATAGTGGAAGCAATCTCATTTGGGGGTTTGCGTTTAGGTGATAATATATTTTGAGGCACTGAAACTGTCCTTTTGACTCCAGGACTTTCTTGATGCTTTGTACCTGTGATTTGCTGCTTTATGTCTTTTGATGGAACAGGCATGGGGGAAGGTACTTTAGGTGTCACTGGAGTTACTTGGGAATTTTTTGAGGATCCTTCCAACTCTTTGCCTTTTATTGCAGAGTCCAGTGCTTTATTATTTTGGCTGGTAATAGTCACATTTGTAGCACAAGGAGGACTGATTAAATGACTTATCTTTGCCTTTTCAAGTTCAATTTTTAGTTTTTTTAACTCTGGTGTATGCGGAGTTGCCTGATATTTTCTTTTGGATGGTTCTCCAATCTTCTCATCTAATTTTGGAGTATTAGATTGATTCTTAGATGGTGCATCATTTGAAGTAGTTTGTTCATCAGAAGATTTTACTGGTGACGATTTAAGTGGCAACATACTTTTTGCAGTAAGCTCAAAAGAATTTAGAAATTGAGATTTTTCAACTTCATCATCATTTTTCTTAGAAGATGTGTCAGAATGTTTGACAGCATTTGTAGTCTCAACCGAATCTTTACTTTGTTGTCCTGTTTTTTCATTATTCTTAGAGATGTCACTTGCATGTCTAATACTATCATCCGGCATTGGACTATCAGTTCCGGAAGAAGCTTCAGAGCCTTGATCATTCAAATGGGGAGCTGGACTGCTTGTATTCATATCTTCAGTTGAAGCAGGACTCGACTTTCTGTCGCTTAAATGACAGGAAGCCGAGCCTTTCCTATTGATTTCAAAAATCCTATTTCGAATAGCTACATAATCAGTTATTTGGTAAAAAAAGCGCATTGGCTCATTCCTCTTCCAATTGTATATGTAAGCTATGTCCATCAAAGTATAGTAATCTGGTAAAGGAACTCTCTTGTACAAGATATCAATAGCAAATTGGGTGCTGTCAATATCAAATTTCATACTTAAAAATTTTTTGAGATGATTTATGTTGACAACAGCAGGGCACTGCAAAAACCTTCTTGGTGTTGCTGATACAGGTTGTGGTTCATTGCTGTCAGATGATTTGCTAGATATACTATCAGTGTCAGTAGCATCAGCATATTCTAAAGAGAAGGATATCACATCTTCAGGACTGAAAATTATTCTTTCAGTGTCTTCTCCTCTCTGTTCAGGAGTAGCTGATGCAGCAGGGCCAGGCCTTGAGGAATAAAACTGCTGTCGTCTCTCCATTTCTTTTTGAAAAAGTCCTGGTACAAGTTTATAAACTATATCTTGAAGTGCTTTATCTAGTTTGATGTTTGGCTTGGCAGAATTGATCATCATTTCACATACAGGGCAGTAACTCTTTGCTCGCAGATGTTTGATTATACAACTTCGACAAAACGAGTGTAAACATTCCACAATCGTTGTTGCATCGATGTAATAACCCCGACATAGAGGGCATGTTATGTGTTCATTGACTTCACCAAGTAAGGTTCTCTGAGGCACAACTGCAGCACTATTCTGCTCAGCCATTTTCACAACTTTTTTCTCGGGTTGTTTATTAGACGTAACCATTTTCAGGATCCACCGTTACTACAATAATAATGTATGGGCACACGTAGTTGATATTAGTACAGCAAATGAACAGAGCATAATTTGACGTGTTTGGGGAACTTATCACTACCGCACTAAAGATTCAACGCTTCATTTATTTAGAAACTCATTATATACGGAAATCAATCAATATTATTACGGACAAAGCCTTACAATAAAACGTAGGGGGCTCAACTTCGTCGCATCGCTTATCGCCATGAAAATCGATTATGTTGGTAACACTGTTTTATTTATGTTCATACATCGCAAGATCATAATTCTTTGATTACGCGAGTATTAATTTATCAACGCTAACATTTATCTGAAACACTTACCGTGTCATTAACTTGAGAGAACCAATTTAAACTCTGAAACAGTAATTATTTACTTGTTAGAACTTTTGGCGCGAATACGTTGAGTGTTCCATGCAAAATGTCAATTTTTTATATATTTTTTCTTGATGTTGGTACATACTTTGCTTTTTATTGGTCTAATCGAGATCAAGGTATCAACCAATGCAGCCTATTAGATACATTCTCCACAGGAAAAGTTTTATGAGGATTAATATATTTTACTTTCACAAACACCTAACACAAAACGATTTGGTTTGGTCTTGTGGTGGCGGCAGCACTGATGAGTATCAGTCAGTAAGTGGCGGTTACACCAACGCCACCGTCTCAGTTTGAATCAGGTAAGTTACGGAGCTTCGGTTCCGGTTCCGAAAGGTCGAAACTTCCAATTAATATTACACCTCCGATTCCGACTCCGGTTCCAATAATTTTGAATCGGAGTTATACCGAAGTTTAAAATGCCGCGATTCACATGACTAGAGCGCGTAGTACAGCCTAGCTTTAACTCGTCGCCAGAGTAATGTTTGTTTATTTTATACACGCTCGCGCTCGAAGTCTCACTGTGCGTTTGCACTGGCGAAAGATTCACTACAAAACATGTTGAAATCTCCAGTCCCCGTCAAAGTTTGTATGGAGCATTGACAGAAAGTAAAAATTTCAACACGTTTTGTTGAGAATGTTTAACCAGTGCAAATGCACGGTCAATTTATTATTAAAGTGAAAACTTCTTTAGGCACGTTGGGCATTTTTGAGATGGGACTAAACCATTGATTACGCGACACCGACACCATGACGACACTTCATTTTTGTTAACGCGATTGTGCTCTTTATTTAGATAATGTTACGGACCAATGTTCTATAAAAGTATTTTTCTTCCACGGCACTCCACTTTTTTTGTTTGTGGATGTTATCGCTAATATTTGACTGTTCAAAGAAACCGATTAAAGAGACTAATTAAAGATACTAATTAGAGAGACTGAATTATATTTCTATTGTTTCAAGGCTTCCCCTAACACATCTTTCTTTCACTTCCACCTCCGGTTCCACTTTGGTTCCGGTTCCGGGTCTGGTAAAACGACTTTTCTTGATTAGCGCATGATAGCCAGAGTACAAGCACACAGTTTCAGTTTTTGAATAACCGAAATATTAAATGCTTCAAATTACTATCAACTGAAGTATTCCGCCACCGCCACCGCCTCTGTTTGAACAACGCATCAAAAAACATACATGAATCCAGACATAAAAATGTGGAGTTCGCTACGCTCACTCTTAGGCTACGGACACGAAGTCAGCGAGTGTAGGGCGGCGCTGCCGGCGCGCCGGCACCGCCGCCCTACACTCGCTGACTTGCGGCGCCGGCGTGGGAAACGGCGCGTTTCAATGCATAGATTAGATAAGGAACTGGCCTCAAAGGTAGCAGCGCGGGGAGCGAGGACAGTTCCATATTCACAGTTCCGCCGTCGCCCTCACCCTGCAATCGCTGACTTCGAGACCGAGGCCTTATAACTTATTTATTCTTAAATCTGTAACTTTTTTGCTTAAATAACTCTAACATTGAAGATACGGGCCCATTTGAAACTAGATCGATAATTCGGAATGAACCCTTTACCTACTTAACTTTTTCGGACGGGTAAAAACACATCGGGATTGGGACAACTGTCAAATCGTGATTTCTTGCTTATGGGTTCTTCTCCATTAGCAAGAAATCTCCTGACTCAGTGCTTGAATTTTGTAACTAGCGTCGGTCGCACTACTCATGATTGTTTCAGTGTGAGAGAGAGATGGAGCTATACAGCATAAATAGCACTGTCCCATTTTTACAGCGGAACAATAATGGCACAGATAATATAATACTAGTACTAGGCTATCTATGATCATGAATGCTCGTGCATTCTTTGTATGAGAAAATACCTCTAGAGTGCGTTTCATCAAATAGTTCCTTTGCCGTAATGTTGGCTCTACTGTTAAACTTTAACAACGAACCAATTACGTAGCGCCGTAGCGTACCTACTCGTGTTCGTCTTATAACAGTGCAGCCAACATTACGGCATAGGAACTATTTGATGAAACCATAGACATTTATATAGTATGTTTTTACTATCTCAATGGATGAAACGCACTTCTACCTGCAGTACAATTTCACACCGGTACCACAGATGATATAATACTAGTATAATGGCTATATCACGTCACAGTAAGCCGATGTTCGCACGGACTTAATAAAATCGCGGTGATTGTTTTTCGTACACTGGATTTTCAACGCTCTGCTTAGCACCGAAGGCTAAAAATCCAACAGTGTGTTTTTTAAACGCTTGGCTTAACACGAGAGTTGAAAATCCAGTGCGCGATAAAATCCCGCCGCGATTTTATTACGTCCGTGTGTACGTCGGCTAAGACCCTTGAGGGGTAAAAGCTCGTGCAAACTGGCGCGATATCGCGGGCGCTACAGGCAGCGTGACCCTTGTAGCCTCGCGATATCGCGCTGGTCTGCACGAGCTTTAACGCGTAAATTACACCGTTTGACCGTCTCGGGGCCCTTTATATAAAACATATTTTTCTATGATGGCAACATTAGAACACTGTCAAAGTGTCTAGCAACTTCGTTGTAAACCTTCTTTTCATTCAACGGAGTCTCGAGCACAGACCGATATCTGCATCGTGAATTTTACTAACAATCACGAACTCCTTTTGAAGGAGGAAAGTTAAACCTTTTCCTTCTTAAACATGAGAGCGAAGGTATATATCTATTTGTGTAGTAAAATAACGTTCTAGCAAGTTGTTTTCATCAACATGTTATGTTTGGCTGAACCGCGTTTTGATTTGTGGTGTGTTTCGATTGTTTCAGTGGCGTAAGAAGCGCATGCGAAGGCTAAAGCGTAAAAGGAGGAAGATGCGTGCGAGGTCCAAATAAAATGGTATGTTAAATAATTAATTTTCTAGCATAGGCCCTGTGACTTGTCTCATCCAGGCTCACGGATTCGCCAACCGGCTTCATCTCGTTGTTCATGTTACGATTGCTTTAAAGATATCTCATTTTTAAATACAGCAGGCATGTATAAACTTAACCTCGTGTTCTTTAAAATCCTTTCCTAACTGCCCAACTTTGGACCTATTTTGCATTTTTGTTTTTCAATGTTTCCGTAATCACTAGATAAAATAAAACCAATTTATCCAATTTTAATAATATATGCTCAGTGTTGAACTTACTAGTAATAATACATTATTGCAGTTTTCTAACCTCTAAATGAGTGTTTCTGATGATAATTTTGTATGACCTGTAGGTACCTTGCATCTAAGTACTTACCTTTGATATGATACATTATTTGGATTTGTCTGTACAAGTTGTTCATTGCTTTTACAAGGAAATAGCACATGGAGTGTACTTAGTTGTCAAATCATAAACATTGGAAACATGATTGAGGCATTGGGTTAACGTGACATAAAATGTAATGTTTGAAATTTAAACACTGGACCGGAGGTTATGATATTGAATAAAACCATGTGCTATAGATAATATAATGATGAACTGTTTTGTTTAATGCATTGCTTTTCAAATAGTAATGATGATGGGTAGCCAATGGGTGCATTCTAATTGAGTTGGGTTTCTAAACCCATTCCTGTATAACCTTGTAAAACAGTACCTAACTAGGTAACTGTACTCAGGTACATTCAGTATTTTATGTAATTCTGTACATTTGCAAAAGATTTGTTTTGGTCCAAGAAATACATGATGAAACTAGGTTATACTCATTTTATTTCAGAATTCTGAGCACTGGACACATTTAGCAGTTATCATCCACAGTCCAACTTCACCCACTGCTGGGCACAGGCCTCTCTTTTCTTATGCCAATTTCATTCCACCTGTCCCTGTGCCTTGCCAGGTGTCCTGTCCAACTCTATTTGACTTCCATAACTGCTATAGCTATTGCTTATTATACAAAAGTATCATAATCACAAAAGCATTGGACAAACTTTCTAAAAGGTGTCTGGAGGTTCTAACAAATATAACCTCTTAGAAAGTTAAGTGGTCACACAGACACTCAAATAGTGACTCAATTATTGAAGTCACTTTTCATGTCTGTGTGACCACTTTGTTTTCTAAACATTGCAATGGATTTTAATGCAGTTTTCAACATCATTTAGTGAATTTATTCCGGAAGGTTTATGTGTCTTACTTGTAAAGGCTTGTGCAGACCAATGCAATATCATCATATTGCAGGCGCTACAAGGGTCGCGCTGCCTGTAGCTCCCGCGATATCGGCTGGTCTGCACAAGCCTTCATAAAAACACCTTGCCAAGCAGGGCCGGGTTGTAAGTAAAATATACATGATATAAAGTAGCTTTTGCGCACATGGAGGTCAGATATTATCCTACAGAAATGTACTTCCGGGATAAAAAGTTTCCTATATCCTAATTCAGGTCTAATTTGAGCAAAATCTGTTCAGCCGTTGAGGTGTAAATAGGGAACAGACCGTTCACGTTTTATTGTTACCCCTCTGAGGCAGTCGTTATCTCATCATGAGACTAACGTATAGAATTGGAGGGCATATTAGTATGCTTGCTCCACCCTTGTCATATGAAATTATATCACAAGGACTATTGAATAGCATACAGATTTTATTACAGTAGTACAGTCAATTGCATGTCATTGGTAATGCTTGGAATTTAATTGACTTTGTGTTGGTCCAAGCAAGGGCATAAGGCAATATCAAATGGTTGCCATGGACTTGCAGTTGACTATACATAGGGTACCTGTTAGGAAACTTCTGAATGCTGTGCATGTTGAAGCACAATTTTAATATTTATTTTATTGTTTCAGGTACACAGGTAGAAGTTGGATTCATCTAATATTACTAGTGTATCAAATAAAACTAAAAAAATCACTATTTTGTTTAATTTCTTATCTATCAAAGAGAATGTCTTTATCTATACATATAATAAAATCGTAGCAAAGTCAAAACTGTACATTGAATATTTTTTAAATAAAGTTATGACTGGGATCGATTCTACTGCCGAAAAAGAATTTTTGTATGTATATTCCAGCGTGATGTAAATTCTGCTGGATAGATTGTTAAAATTTTGGGTATATTAATTTTGAGATATCCTTATCCTTACATATTATAAAGCAGTCCCCCGCCGCGTCGGTCGGTCTGTCTGAACACGATAAAAACTACCGAACGGATTTTCAACTGTTTTTACCAATGGACGGAGTGATTCATGAGGAAGGTTTTAGTGTATAATTCATTAAATTCCCAGAAACATTCTTCCTTTTGACATTCGGCTGGACACAAATTCTAAATTTCAGGCACATTTACACGAGATGGGTACTAATTATCTGTCAAGCCGAAACTCTGAAAAGCCACAACATTCCGCTGACGTAACGCACACCCCATGTTGAATAATTAAAGACCTACGACATTATTATTTACTATGGAAAAAAACAAAAACTTTTTAGTGGGTTGGTTTGTAAATCATCAGTTCCACTTTACCAAATAGTGCTTTTCGAGAGCAAATGCACGAGTTGGTAACTCGTGCATTTGCTCTCGAAAAGCAAAAAAAATAGGTACCCAAATTGCTATGTGTACGTGCCTATATAATGAAGAGTTCCCTCGATTTCTCCAAGATTTGATCATAAGATCGTGACCAAATGACAATGGGACCAAACTTGGAAGTATATACCCTTTCAAACAATAAAAGATTTTTTCAAATCGGTTCAGCCGTCTTCGAATAATCGGGGAACATAAAAAAAAAAATATTTCGACGAACTGAGAGAGAACTGTTAAAAAGACCACATCTAGCTCTAACAGCCGGGGACTTGAAACGTTACTCAAAATAACGTTACGTGAAATTAAGGGTCTTTCAAACAGGCGCGACACGCGACGCGACTCAAAGACACCGCTCGTCGCGCCTGTTTGAAAGAGCCTTTACGGTAATGATAATTTGTTCCGTTCCACCAGGATCGCAACAAAATTAATACCTTGGCTATAACGATACTAACAAACTGAACAAAATCTTAAACTGTTTGATAACAATATATCGGTATAACCAAATAATAACGTTAATTCATTTCGATACGCAACATTGCCAAAAATAATTGTGTAGATGACACTATCACATAAATATAAAAGTAGGTAGGTAACCACAGAGTACATTATACTATACTGATAGGTAACCACAACTATTCATTCGCAAACACTGTCTGTAAAAGATGCGCATCTCGATTTTTTTCTGAACTCTGAGGTCATGACTATTTAACCGGTCAATCCTGTGGTTGCCTTAACACTTTGAAGGACAGTACACGAGACACAATAGAAGTTTTATTGTTATGACGCCTATGGGCGTATAGTGTCCTTCAAAGTGTTAAGCTGCTACACTCAAAGCCTCCAGCCAGGGGCATACAAAAGTAGCTAAAAAGCTAGGTGAATGCTCGCTAAGGGCACCCCCTGTGGGGTACGAGCCTCGGCTTAGGGCGTCACCGGAGGGAGGACATCAAAGATGGGACGGGCTGTAGGCGCATCTCGAACGAACTTTAATGTTTATATGCGGCGGTGACTCAACACTAGCCGGTCGATGGCCACCGTAATGGGGGTGGTGGTGGTGGGCGACGAGACGGAGCGGGTGGTCAGTGGGAAAATTTCATAAGAATAACGTTATACAAATGAATCTGTAACGTTATTACAAGCGGATATAAGCATAATGTTACTGATACCTATATAACGTTCTTGATATTTTTAGGTTTTAGTATCGTTACAAACTTAGGAGCGTTAAAAGATAACATTTAGTGTAACGGAACGAAATTAATTTCGTTTTCAAGTCCCTGATAACAGCATCTTGAAAATCCTAGCCGAAAAACACGATTGTTCTCAGTATAATAATTATAAATACATTAAATTGGTTTCTTTTTCATTATAGTATTTAATACTCCTCCAACATAAATTCTCCTTATTATGTCAATCGCTGGCATTCTAGTGACAAGATAATGACGAGATATGATGTAGTGTAATACCCACAGAAACTTATGCGGGTATTACACTGTAACATATCTAGGGTCACCGATGTATGAGTCTTATTTAGTGTAATACAATATTTTTGTCATTTTTTGTTAGAAAGGATCATAGAAACAGTATCCTAATTGCGTACTATAATTAGGGATGCCAGATGTGTTCAAAGAAAAAACCGGACAAGTTTTAATTTTTTTTATTTCTTAATAGATAAATGTACTTTGTGTACTGGAAACTTACTTACTAAACGCCTTTCTACTTTTTTATATATTTAGAACTCGACCTGACTGCTTTTAATAAAGTCTTATTGCCTGAGATGGCATCTTTAAATTCAGTGCAACTAACATTTATATTAAAGAAAACGCACAATTCACTTTTTACAGTATGTACGGCGAGACGGTTTCTTTCATCGGTCCATACATTTCCCATGACGCTGAAGATTCGTTCCACAAAAGCATTAGATATGGGAATACTACATACATACTGTACGATTTTCAACAAATTTGGCGCTGTTTCGTTGTTAAAAAAATTGCACCACATATTAAGCGAATTCCCTTCCAGTGAAGAGAAAACACTTTGGAGTGCAGCTAGTTCTTCGTAAATGCCTTCAGGAGGAGTTTGCTGCTTCCATGGAGATATTGACCACAACTCAATTAATTGATCCAGCGTAGGCAGTCTTCCGGCTTCGATATCTAAACAACTAAAAGCCTTATAATTGTTATTCTCGAAGGGATACCACTTCTCTATATAAGCTAATGCTCTTTGGTAAACACTTAGAGCATTTGTTGTAAATTCTTTTATTTGATCATCTGAAAGATAGCCTTTTCTTAATGCCATATGCACTTTCATTCCGAAATGGTTGTCATTTATTTTCTTTGTAATAGTGTCCCGGAATTTCACCATTATGTTATGCAGATTATATGCTGCTGTGGTATGTTTTTCTAACAGCAGCAAAATTTCTTGAAAAGAAGCCATAAAATTATGTGTGAAATACAAATATAATTCACTGTAAGAGGGGTTGGTCTCACTTGTAATTTGGTCTTCTTGATCTGATAAGATAGCCCAAAGAGCCCTTGGGCAGTTGTCGGAACCTTGCTCTAAGAAGTATTTTTTCAATGGTCCCCATGACGAAAGCATCCTATCGAGAGCTTTAAACAAGCTGAGCCACCTTGTAGGTACGTGACGTATTACATCTTTGTATTGGCTCTCGAAGAAATCAAAGCACTCCTTCAACTCTTCTCGTTTCTTTGCAGAACAATAAAATTCTGCAAATACTTTCATTACTATATTTTCGACATCAACAGGCATTACTTTCAAAGCATTTTTTGCGCAGTTATGAAATATGTGATCATTATAGTGAGCGGCTATTATTTCATAATTTTCTTCAGATATTATCTTTTGAAAAACGGAATTATTAACTCCGAAATTAACAGAGGCATTGCCCGCTCCATATGCTGTTACTCTACTCCATGGTAGCTGTGAATTTTCCAACACTTGACATAATTTTTCTTTAATAGATCTTGAATCTTCGAATGAGTCCTCGTAAAAGTCCAAAATTTTATGACAAATACCGTCTTTTGGTGAAAAATATTGAATCGCAACTGGAAAGAATTTTCTGTTTCCTTTATTAGAAGCATCGGTAGCGATGGAGAACGGAACTTCATTCTTTAAATCCTCTTGCACAAGTTCCATTGAATAAGGATATAAAACTTGGTTTATCAAAGCAGTACATTTAGTGCGTCCTCCAGTCATTTGTTTCACGATTTCTGAATCCGTAATAACTTGCTTTAATACTTTTAATGAGCAATCTTGAGCAACATAAGAAATGTGGTGCTTGATACTATGATAAACTTCAGCCAATTCGGCAATGCTAACTTTTTCACTTTGCGCGCTGCCTTTTGGAGTAAAGAAAGAATTCATTCGCTGAGACATGGCTGCTGCACTTACTGAATATTTGTGCTTCTTTGACGTGGCGTGCTGTGTTAATGCTTTTACGCCATCATAAGCCACTGTGAACGTAGTTTTACACAATTTGCAGTAGGCCTTTGTGTTGTCTTCGTCATATTTATTTAACCAAGAAAATCGCGATTCCCAGTCAACATTATAATAGCAAGTTCTTCTCACTTTCTTCGGTGGAGTTACAGCACTGGTCGATGCTTCCTCGTCATCCATATTATTATAAAACCAACTACACACAACACAATTAAAACAGCAAAAATTTGTTGTTACAAAAGCCTCGATATTTTATTGGGAGCGAGTGCGGCTTTTCTCACTTTAAACTAAATAGTGACTGAGTGAGATAGGTACGCCGTACGCGGAGGACACGGGCGGGGCGGGGTGGCAGGGACAGGACGCGAGGCGAAGCGAAGTGGGGCGCGGGCGGCGACAAGCGGCGGCGCGTGTCGCTGTCCTACGACACGCTCGCGCTGTTCGCTAGAAATAATGAACGATTTTTATCTTACCGGACAATCTGTTGTCCGGTTTAACAAGAATTTTGTAACCGGACAAGCATACAAAAAACCGGATTGTCCGGTCGAAAACCGGACATCTGGCATCCCTAACTATAATACAGTCTGTTTCGATTTGAAACAGATTGCTAATCAGATGGTTAAAACAATGATACGTAACGCGTAGTTCAAACCCCCCTCCCACCCCTGTAACGCATCGTAAGTTAAGAAAGTTAAGAAGATCCCCCCTCCGCCAAAATTCGTTACGTAATACTTGAACGCTCCCTAAGATGATAAACAATTTTTGATCGGAAAAATTTGCCATTTATGGAGTACCGAGGAAGACGGAAATTCTAATAGATTAACTACTATTATCTAACACATTTCTGTTTAAAAAGTAAAAAGATAGTAGACAGCTGTTACGCTATGGTAGCGGTTTGAAACTTTCCACGTGTTGTCTGTCACCGATATGACTGTCGTCTATTACGTCCAGTGATGCCAACTCAGCACTTTGAGTGCTAGATTTAGCACTATTTTCATGTGCCTAGCACTGAAATTTAAGAAACAGCACCCAGCACTAAATCTAGCACTAATTTTGATGTTTTCTGTTCGCTCACAAAATGCAGCTGTGGCTGAAGTAACAAAACGCAAACTAGTGTAGTCTGTAATCTGCGGCACTTCGGTAGGGGATTCCCGTGAACGTGAAAACAAAGGCGTGTATGGCAGACGAGACGAACAGTGCTGTTTGTCTTTTTCTCTAAGATAACTCCTTTGCCTACCTAATAAAATTAATTTGTAAAATAATAAATTAATTTGTAAAATTTAATGGTCACATTTTCCAATTTAACTATATCTTTGTTTGTTTTTGTTTTTTAATATAACTTTTAGATATTAATGTAACATTAATTCGAAAATTAAAACATATTCTGTTATGTGTTCTTTTTTATTAAATTCATATATTTGGCACTATTTCTGAAACTTTCTAGCAATTTAGCACCATTTGAGATGTTACTTAGCACCCAACCGTGGCATTGGGTTGGCAACCCTGATTACGTCGGCGTCGGCCGTCATGGCCGTCAAGTGCGGCCACCGCTTTTGTAGGAAACCATAGCTTTCTATAGAGACAACTAGATACTGGGCGCATATTCGCTTTGTCTCTCTCGTACTTTTCGATCTGTATTCACTGCATACAGTGGCGTGCCTAGGGGTCAAAATTAGGGCAAGCCGCCAGATTTTTTACGATAAAAAAAAAACAGCCAAGTGAGGGATTGACTGATTTCCATATGTTGTTCATGGTACAACATTATTATAATTTTGGTTAGAAAACCTTTAAAATTCGAAGAGGTCTGGCATTAGTATGTAATTGTTATAAGCGCCATCTACATGTGATGATGACACATTAATTATGATAAGGACCTAAGACTATACGCATCTGAATATTTGTAACAGATTCGGTGTTCCTCAAGGAAGCATACTCGGGCCAATCTTATTCTTATTGTACATAAATGACATCACTAAACTAATTAATATTATTATTATTATAACATTAATGAATGCGCGTAATCACACCGCTTGGCCGAACCTTTTTACCATAATTCATATTCGCTCGTCAAATGCAAAATTTTTCAATCAGACGCCACTAGATGGATCCCACATTATCGATTTGTTGTTCTACTGCCGTACGCATAATTTTACGATTTTTAAATTTAATGTCGATTGAAAATGTTAAAATGAGATATTACCTACTTAAATATTTTTTTTATAATTTATTTTAATGACAATAGCCAACTCTAATCTTTATTTCAAAACACCTATGAAGAATCTCTTCGATACGAACATTATTGTGTTTTATGATCTCAAGATGTAATACATAAGATGGTTTATTTTTCAGTGGTTTACTAAAACTACGAATTCCATAAAAACAACCCTAGTCATGTGCTTTCATGGCACCAGCTATTCACCTACATAAATTTGTATAATAGACAATCGAATGCCTACGAGTATTTCAATATATTCTTCGACTACCTAACAAAAATACTGTTTTTTATTTCCGAGAAATACACACATCAAAAGTGTCTAGGGATCAAGCATTTTTATGCGGATTTCTTGAGATTGAGATGTGGCTTTGTAATAAATTTATGATTATATAAATTTATATGGATCCTTTTTGGTGCATTTCATAATTTGAAACAGGAACTGTTAATCAAATTCGAGTAAAAGATGAAAATCAGCTGTCAATATTTTCCCTATAAAAACATACAACGCATTGAAGACATTATTAGTGCTACTGTTTCCCTACTACTGATTAAAACCAACGTTATTATGGAGCGGCGACGTCATTTAAGCAGGGAAGAAATGCTCAGAGCCGTGGGAATGATAGAAGCTGGTTCCCGGCAACGTACTGTGGCTTTAGCTCTGAATACAAGTCAGAGTGTTATCAGTCGACTTTGGACACGTTACCGAAGCACTGGTACCGTGGCTGAGCGCCATGGAGGACGGTATCGCTGCACCACACGGAGACAAGACCGATACATTCAAATCTTAACTCGAAGAGCTCCAACAATAACCGCCATGATGTTAGCCGTGAGGCTTCATCACTCTTCAGGGAACTTAATTAGCGACCAAACAGTCAGAAACCGCTTGCATGAAGTGAACCTTCATTCCCGAAGACCGCTACGGGTACCACTTATAGCAATGCACAATCGTAGGATTCGATATCAATGGGCTCTTGAACACAGAAATTGGGCAGAAGAACAATGGCGTTTCGTGTGCTTTTCTGATGAGTCTCGTTTTGGTATGAGACCGGATACAAGACGTATACGTCACTGGAGAACCCCTGGACGCCAACAGCGATTAAAATCCTGCCAGGAAGTCCATCCTTATAGTGGTGGAACCATCATGGTATGGGCGGGTATTTGGATCGGCGGAAGAACTGAGTTGATTTGGATCAGAGGCAACCTCAACGCTCAAATTTATGCTGAGACGATTGTATCTGACGTCATCGTTCCTCTACAAGTGCAAATCGGTCCCTTATTTCAGTTAATGCTTGATAATGCACGACCGCACACCGCAAGAGTTGTAAGACAGACTCTCGCCGCAGCTAACATCAATGTCCTGCTCTGGCCTGCTCAGTCGCCAGACTTGAACCCGATTGAGCATGCATGGGATATGCTACAGAGAAGAGCTCTGCCGAATATGGAGGGTATCCAGTCGCAAGAAGACCTTTTTTTGTTGTTGCAACGAACATGGGCGGCCATTCCACAGCGTGATTTGGATGAACTCATTTTGAGTATGCCAAACCGATGTTCTTGTGTTGTTAGTGTTGTATATTGAATAATTAAGTTAAATAAGAGCCAAAGTAGTAAACGTCATGTTTTTTTATTTTTGGTGACAATCAGAAAAACACAATGTCAATACGAAATTAGATTATTAAGAATAATAAATACAAACAAGTATTTAATGCATACTTTGAGTATTTACTACATACCCCTACTTAATCGAAATAATCTAAGATCTATAAGCGAGACATTAAGATTTAAAGAAGCCTATAATTAACTAAATCCCATACCCTTAACACATCTTAAATGTGATACACGTCCTAGGGCTTTTGTCAAAATGTCAGCGCTCATATCATGCGTCTGAATGTACCGTAAGTCCACAATATTCTTAGATACAATCTCTCTAATATAATGATGTTTTGTATCTATGTGCTTAGTCCTATTATGGTGAATAGGGTTTGACGCCAGCTTTTGCGCCCCTTGACAGTCGTTATAAATAATAACTTGTCCTACCTTGCCACTAATTTCTTGCAAGAGTCTGCGCAAAAAGACAACTTCTCTGGTTACGGCACTCAGTGACATATACTCAGCCTCGGTTGAAGATAATGCAACCGTTGGCTGTTTCTTTGACTCCCAAGAAATTGGTCCTCCAGCCAATTTCACAAAATAGCCTGTATACGAACGGCGGTCAATTGTGCAGTTAGCCCAATCGGCATCAGCGTATGCAGAGATATATTCACCAGTCTTCCTGTAGACAATGGAATAATCTATAGTACCCTTAAGATACTGAAGTACACGCTTCGCTGCTGTCCAGTGCGTTTTGTCATAAGTCGTATTAAACTGACTCAAATAACTGGTAGCAAACGCTATATCTGGCCTAGTATTAACAGCGAGGTACATCAAGCAGCCAATCAAGTTCTGATAAGGATAATCAGGTTTCTCACCAATTCCAGGTTCCAACTTACTGCTCGCTAAAGGTGTATCAAACGTTTTACACTGTTGCATTTTAAAACGTTTTAATAAATCGAGTATAAAAGTTTTTTGGTTTATTCCAATTATCCCATTATCGTATTTTACATTTAGAGATAGGAAATAATTTAGATGTCCCAGATCTTTTATACCGAAAAATTGTCTCAAGTCATGTTTGACTTTGTCATACGTCAAGTCATCTTTGTGCAACAAGACAATGTCATCGACATAGACAGCTAGTATAACTAGTTCAGACGAACCAAAAAGTTTCGTATATACACATGACTCTGAGGAGGTCCTACTGAAACCCAAACTTTTAAGAGTTTCGTCGAGCTTTTTATTCCAAGCTCGCGAAGCTTGCTTCAACCCATAGATGGATTTCTTCAGAAGACAAACTTTTCCATCTTCTTGTGTAAATCCAGGAGGCTGTAGCATGAACACTTCTTCCTCTAGATTGCCATTAAGAAATGCTGTGTCCACGTCCAAATGCTTTAGCTTATATTCGTTCTCAACGGCAAAAGCTAACAGCATACGTAAGGATGAATTCCTCACCACAGGAGAGAATGTTTCATAATAATCCACTCCTGCCTCCTGACTGTAACCTTTAGCTACAAGTCTTGCTTTATACTTTACAGAATTTCCTAAAGCATCTCGTTTCAATTTGTAGACCCATTTACAAGGAATAACTTTCTTATTTTCAGGTCTATTGACTAAAATCCAAGTTTTTCTTTCTATTAAGGAATCATACTCGTCTTGCATCGCAGCAATCCAACTATCTTTATCTTCTGCGTGCATGGCTTCTGAGTAGCTAGATGGATCTTCATTTATTACCTCTTCCGTACAGGTCTTGTATAACAAGAAATCTGGTTTCTTCCGTTCTCTCATTGGATAGCGACGTTCTTCCACTGACTCACCGAGAACACTGTTGCTTTGTTCTACTTCTACATCTGAAGCATCATGAAAACGATCAGGGGAAACGTCCGGAACATCCATGGAAGTGCTTGCTGTAGGAACATCCAAATTAACTATCTGTTCAACAGCATTGCAAGGATCAGTGCTCAATCGTAGTGGAACTACTGTTTCTTCTTGGCTTCTAGAAGAATCTGAATTTTCTTTTAAACTTGTAAAAGAATTTTCAAAAAATACTGCGTCCCTCGCTTTAACTAAGCGACGTGGGCATTCAGAACTACGAAAGAAGTAACTGTGGATATCATCAGCATATCCTACAAAAATGTGCTCCGTAGATTTGACATCAAGCTTCTTTCTTTGACAATTGGGGACATGAACCATCGCTCGACAGCCAAAAACTCTTAAATGTGAGAGGTTTGGTTTATTCCCATACCACATTTCAAAAGGAGTTTTATTTTCGAGTGCACGATGAGGAGACCTGTTTTTCAAATAAGCAGCAGTTTGAACTGCATCTTGCCAATATACTTTGGAAAGTTTACCTTCAGTAAGCATACAGCGCGCCTTTTCAACCAGTGTGCGATTTACACGTTCAGCTACGCCATTAGATTGAGGGCTATAAGGAGCTGTCGTTTCATGCTTAATTCCTTTTGAAGTCAAATAGTCTCTCATACCTTGGTTCACAAACTCAGTCCCGTTATCTGTTCTGAAAATTTTAATTTTTGCTTCCTTCTGCCTTTCAACTGCATTCTGAAATTCACAGAATTTATCTTTTACTTGAGTTTTCGACGAGATAAAGAAAGGAAAAATCGCTCTCGAAAAATCATCAATAAAAACCAAAAGATATTTGTTTCCCTGAAAAGAATCGTGTGACATCGGACCACACAGGTCCGCATGAATTAGTTCCAACAAAGCTGTTCCTCTTTTAAATGGAATTGCTTTGAATGGTTTTCTTGACTGCTTGCCTTCCAAGCAATGTATACATGGTTCATTGTCCACCTTATCATAAGACACACCTATAGCCTCACCTTTTCTAAGTTTATCCAGACCTATTCGGCAAAGGTGTCCTAAACGCCTATGCCAAAGTCTGCAATCTGACGTATCAAGGAGCGCATTAGAGGCAATTCTCTTAGGAACATTTACAGTACAATTTAAAGTGTACAGCCCACTACTTACAGAACCACGTAAAAGAGCCTTTCCAGTACAAGAAAAATTTTCATAAAAAATACAACCATTTTTATCAAAAACTACATGTAAACCGTTTTCACAAGCTTTCCTAACAGAGAGTAAATTACAATTCAGGTCAGGCACGGCAACAACACCAGTCATTGTTCCTTCACAATCTTTAGTAGAAAAAGAAATATTACCTATACCTCTGCAACTTATCTTCTCTCCATTTGCAACCGTTACAGTATCATTACTACCTGCTCCATTATTCAACCTTACGTTCTCTAGGTAATCAATATTATGGCACATGTGGTTGGTCGCTCCAGTATCAATGAAAAAAGTGGTACTCTCTCCTTCTACACCATTGAGTGCTGTCTTCAGAGTAACATTTTTTACGTGCTTGTCCTTCTCGTCCTTCCTTATAGGACAATCGGGCCTTTTATGACCTGGTTCACCGCATCCATAGCATTTGATAATTCTTTTCTTCTTACTATTATTGGAAGAAATTTTACCTTGAGAAGATTTCAGAGCGGAAGTCGTCGGTTTGTTCTCCGGAGCTTGAACGTCTACGGTTTTCGAGAACTCATTCAATAGCTTACTTTTCACCAATTCACTTGTGATTTTTAAGTTGGAGTTTTCCAGAGCCATAACTAAGGGATCGTAGCGAGGTCCTAAACCTCCGAGCATAATCGCTGCCAAACTTTCATCATCAATCTTCTTCCCGATGTCTGCTAAATCTTGCGAAGTAGCTACGATTGCGCCAATATAACGCTCAACATCATTATCGAAGTCTGACAAGTTATATCTATACAGCCTTCGCTCCAGGGCCAATTTTCTGCCCATTCCCTTATCTTCAAAAGCATCTTTAAGAGCATCCCATGCTTGCCTGGCAGTCTCAGCGCTCCGAACATGTGCGATTGCGCCTCCGTCGATTGTCAAACAAATCTTGGTTAAAGCTTTCTGATCCCTTTTATTTGCATCAGAGGGCTTCTCACCTGAGTAACCTTCTATGGTTTCCCATAAATCCTCATGCATCAAATACATACGCATTTTGAATTTCCAGATGCCATAGCCGGCTCTTTCGCACAACGGTTTTATCGATATACCAGCAGGTCCACACGACATTTTTCTACTTTTTTACCTCGTGCTGATAACGAATGTTGTATATTGAATAATTAAGTTAAATAAGAGCCAAAGTAGTAAACGTCATGTTTTTTTATTTTTGGTGACAATCAGAAAAACACAATGTCAATACGAAATTAGATTATTAAGAATAATAAATACAAACAAGTATTTAATGCATACTTTGAGTATTTACTACAGTTAGTGTTCGCGGTAGAAACACGGATTATTAATTGTTTAAGTTACCCAATAAAATTTTAAAGAAAACTGTTATTTCAGTCTTTTTTTCGAACTTTAATGTTAGTGGTTCAAATGTCAAAAATCCCTTTATTAGGAAAATGGCTAATTTCTTTATTAATGCAAAGGTGACTTGGTTTATCATTACTGTGACAAACGAAAACACTTTATTTGATGAATCCTTAAAGAAAATTTTAATTAATATCAATCAGGAGAAAAGTTATTGCAAAAATATATGTTGATCCCTAGACACTTTTGATGTGTGTAGTTACAGTAACTTGATGTTGGTTACGGTGAAGTAAAGAGTTACTTACCTATGTCAGAAAACTCAATATGCCTAAACTCAAATACCTTTACGAACACAGTCTCTGAATTTGATGATAAAAATAACACTATAACATTATCTGTGACTATAATCACTTATAAAAAGCGCGGAATGACATCGCCACAATAACTATCACATCATTGTAAACAATAAAACTAATTCATTACTTCAGCACGTGGAAAATAAAATACTAGTCTCAAAATATTAATTTCAAAACATATACAAATAACAAATTCGTCGCGTCGCACGGACTTGCAACTCACTTTACGCGGGTCAACAAAGCGGATAGTGCATTTGCGCCGTTTTTGCGCGAACTTAATGCCTTTGAAAATAAAAAGTACTCTGTGCGCTCAAAAGCCAGGCTTTTCAATTCATAGAAATCTGCGTATATGTACTTACCAATATATCAACTAATGTAAATGTTTCCATAGCAATTTGTAGGCGAAAACTGCGAGACAAAGAAAGGTAAGGCAAGCCAGATTTAAGCCCACGAGTGTGAGCGAGAAGGCGCAATTGAATGCATTGTATTGGCGCGCAACAAAGCGCGCGGAATTCAAATTTTATTCATATGATTACTAAATGAATGATTCGAGTTCAATGAGTGCGTAGATCTGGCAACCTAGCTCAGTGCGCGCGGCAGAAAAAGCGGGGATTTCGAAATTTGGTTATTCCTATGACATGCATGATTGAGTTCGAGTTAATAATAATAATAATAGTTCTTTATTGACATAATAAGTTACACGAAATTGTTTGAAGCCTCTGACTACCGAACTAAAGTACCCGTCACGAGAAGCTATAAATTATGTAAACAAACATCTTTTACTAAGTAAACATTTTATACTGCGAGATAATAATAAATTGACCATATTCAATCGACATGAAATATAGACGGGTTATATGAAAGTATCAACCTATTTAATTTAGTAGGATCATATTTAACGACGCAAATCGCTATCGTTTGTGTTTCTTAGTACCGGAACGCGTCCGTCGCAGGGATTGTAAACAAAATACAAATTTTAAATTTGACGAGGTAAAACAATGATTACAAGCAGCAGCTTACTTCGGAAAATTGGAAGCGTTGTGTGGAGCATGTTATCAAGGAAGACGATAATTTTTATTCCAAAATCGATGAGATGATTGATAAAACTGTAGACAGCTTCGTGATACATGTCACTGATTCTGACACAGAAATGGAAACATCTGAATCTGACGAATAATTATTCTTAAATAATATATGTTAATTAATATTTGTTACTTAATAATTTATTAAATCTTAAACAAATTCATTTTTTTTGTTGGTCCAAATGTTGTGAACTCCTGAACACTTGTTTACAAAATTTATAGCTTCTCGTGACGGTTACTTTAGGTGAACCTGTATGTCAGGAGTCAGCGCCCTCTCCCATATTGTTTGACTTAGGTACTAATGTCAACATAGGAATAGACAAACGGATGTGCTACAAAATAAGATTTTAAAGAAGTAAAAACAAAATTAAATACACAGAAATGAAAAGTATGAAAAAATATTTAAAACAAAAATAAAAGTTATTTATTCTTAAATTATATCGTGCTGTGTGTGTGTGGGAGGTGTGTACATGTGCGTGTGGGTGGGTTCCCGTTCGTGTTTGTGTATGAGTAGTGTATGTGTATGTGTTCCTTTGTAAAATGTCATTAGTTGTTTATTATTTCCTCTACATTCTCATAATCAAGAGTAAAGAGCCACTTCTTTACTTTTAGTTTACATTCGCGTAGTGCTAGCGGATAAAAATTTAAGATTCTATTAATTTTGTTATATAAATAAACAGAAAGAAAATTTTCTTGAAAATTTTCTTGTTCATTGACTGTTTCTTTTTTATTGGTAAGCCTAGGTTTGTTCTTGAGAATTATGATTTTATTAGGGCAAGCCGGGCTTTTTGGCTTCTATGAAGGTACTGCCACTGACTGCATAACTGAATACGGAACGCTCAGTCCATTCACTATGTTGAATAGTTCCGATTTGTGCCATGCGCCAAAATAACGTTGTAGTGCTGTACTTAGGTTTTTCATACAACATTCTTTTTTCAAAGCTTGTGTCCAGACTTCAGACAATTTTTAACGACAACCATTGAGAACGATAGCGACATGCTTTTATATTTTTCATATTTTGAAGTAAATTTATTTCAATAATTTTTATTTATTTTAGTGCACACATGGACATATAAATAAAAATCGCAATGGGTCGAATGGGCGGTATTAAATGGGAAAAAACAGCACAATGTCGACCTGTGCATAACATAATTTCTTCGGATTTCCCCAAATACAATCCCCAGCCATGGAAGTTTATGGTAAGTCACACCCAAAAACATAATGCGGGATTGCGACCAAAAAGCTCAGATTTACCTCTAGCTATCTCACAGCTGCGAGAATTTTATACAAAATAGCAGTATCGAACTGTCGACCAAGAGCACATGAACACAGTACAAGTCGTGCCATTTGGGCGACCGCAGATTTATAATTATAAGCAGATTATAACAGAAGGAATAGTGACATAATTATGCTAGTGCGGGCTAGCATAATTATGTATATTACTATTGTAATAGAGTGTTTTTCAAAAAGTTTGCTTGTTGCGTAATGGAATTCCACCCATAAAAAAAAAATATAAAAGAAAAACAATGGTTTCATCGAACGATACAATATCTATTATCATAAAAATAATCAATTTTAATAACAAAAGTCTTTCATTTACCTAGAAATTTATGTATGAAAGAGGTATGGTAACTGAGAAATTCCATTACGTCACAAAATTTGAATTAGTTTTGAATAAAACCCAACGGCATTTTGAATGTAACATTTAATAAATTATTATTTAACATAAGCAGTTTTTTAAATCACATAATTATTATTACTAATTTAAACAAAACAACTTTTTTGAAGAAACTTCCTACTACGCTACTTTATGATATGTTTAATTGTACAACTCAGTCTTTTACTATATAATATGGCACGTAAATGAATTCTGAAGCGTTGGTTAAACAGTACCTTGTAAATCTGAGTTCCAGATTTACAAGTATTGGTTAACCAAGCTCCTAAATCTTAATTCCAGTAAATTCTTCAACATACTAAACAGACGAAACATAATATCAAAAATAAAAATTGAGGATTCTAGAGGTAGGTACATTTTACTAGATCCCTTCCTAATCACTTAGGCACACATCACAAATGTAGTCAAATGATGTAGTTCCACTACAAGATATGCAAACCCATTTTAAGCATACCATGCACTTTGCCATATCCTGCAGAAAGAATGGTTGACAAGTTTTACAAATATGACAAGGAAACGTTCTCGCTGATGACGTATAATTGGGAATCAAACGAGCTTACCTGTTAAGCGAAGTCTTGATTCTAATTTTACGAACGGCGATCTGAAATATAATTCGTTAAACAAAGTAGTAATTCTTATGCACAGCGTAGACATCGCGTTCGTTTAGATATAAAATATTATAAATTAATAGAATTATCGTCCTTGGTGGCAACACACCCAGGAATGTCACTAATTTTAGAGATCCTTATGATGGAGAACAAGCTCTGTTTTCTGTACAGAGTAGTTCCGCATACTTACATTCACTAGGTTTTCCTGGAAAAATAAGTGAATTAAGTAGACTAATTATTGCAGCTTTGGGGATATTAGGTAGTGGCGGGTGGGTAATTATATTTCAGATCGCCGTTCGTAAAATTAGAATCAAGACTTCGCTTAACAGGTAAGCTCGTTTGATTCCCAATTTTACTTCACGGCGATCTGAAATATAATTCGTTAAACAAAGTAGATGTTCAGAGTTGTCTGCAATAATTTAGTTAGTTAATAAGTTACGGCATATTCTGATTTATTAGGTACTTTTATCATTCTTTCTGAATACAATATTTTAATTTTATGTAATTTAAGAAGGTTGCTTTGTTTTATGTGAATGTCATGTACATCTGTTATTGGTATGTATATAAGTCCATAAATGTTATTATTTAATATTTAATGTACAATATATATGCTTTTGGCGTATCCATTTTAAATAAATTCTTAATAACGTTGCTTAATTAATAGTGTTTAACTATTTTTCATCAGTAATGAGGTATAATCATCAACACAATGTTGGTTGGCACTGTGTCTATTTCAATTGATGCCAGCACTAAGTTGAGCTACTGTATGTTTTGTGCTGTGGGAGGTGAATTATTAGTATCACTCTCACTTCCTACCACATTTAACCCAGCTTGTGTTTATACAAATTTTATAAAGTTGTTCTGAATTAATATACCAGGAGGATATTATGATATGAATGCTTTAAAAGTGTAAAACTGGGTGAACCTGCTACAGGGACACCTTGCCCAACCATTCGGGGAAACAAGGCGTAATGTTATGATGTTACTTTAAAAGTTTCCATGATTGAGAATAGCATTCTCAGATCTGTCTGTAAATAGTTAATTATTTGGGATACTGTTGTGCTTAATGAGTGAGTATTGAGTTGCACATTACATCTTGCTGTCAAGGTAAGTGTCGAGCTCAGTGAGTCTAGAAGATAAGTTGTAAAGATTATCATTAGGGTATTTTAAAGAATGTCAGTTATCTAGTGATCTGAATAAGAGGCACCATGGCTGTGAAGTCCTTAGTAGTTAAACTTTCATAGGGTGTAACAGGATCTTTTAGCCCCTGAATGTTGTAAGCAGGGAGGTATTTTTGGTAAGCATTTGTGGAATTGTATTGTACCTAAATTGTACTGACAGGAACTTAGTTTTTTTTTTTTTTTTTTTGAAAAATGTAGTAGGAATTTTTGGTCAAATTCTTGTGATCAGTTGATGTTATTTCCGTTTAGGTAAGTATATACTTTATGATATGGTTTCAGTTCATTTTTGGATGGACTAGTTTTCCATAACTTTAGTTATTAAAGGTATTTTGGAAACTGAATTTCAAATACGGAATAGGCTTTTAACTTATAAGCACCAATTAATAAGGGCAGTATATTATGCCCTGGATAGGAGAGAGGTTTGGACAAATTTGAGGTGAAAGGGTCTATTTCAGATGCTTAGGGTTTTTCCTCAACGATACTAATTTCCATATGAGTTTCACATATTCTGCTAGCAGTAATTACTTGACGAGTTTAGAGCTAATCGAAACTAGATTCATTTTAGAAGTATAAAGATATGAACTCTTTTCCTTGACCTCATAATATGTCCAAAATTGGGATTGTGTAATGAGTTGCATTTTTAAGTGAGGGAGTTGTATAATTGAACTTGTTATGATGTGCACTTGGTGAGCAGATGGAGAGTTTTAGAGTAAAGCAATTTATAGATAATTCATTCATAGTACCTACATTTATTGTATTATACCTTATCTTGTTCATGTTCTACTCTACGTTGTCCTCACAATGTTCTCCCCCCATCCTTTTTTTTTTTGTTTCCTTGATAATTTCACTTTAGTGCTGCAATTATCATTTAAATCTACTGTTAAATATGTAGACTAGTAGTTGGCAATCAAATGATTAATTAGGTATTTTGATTTTATAAGCTTTGAATAGGATCACCCATTTCTGCCCAGCCCTTCGGGAAGTCCGGGCGTAATGTTAAATAATGCGACTAAGTTTACTAGCACTTTTTTTTTTTTTTTTGTACTTGTGTTTCAAGGTTTGTTTAAAGTGAAAAAAAATAAAACTTAATAATCAAGCCTAAAAAATAGCATTATTAGTTTTCAAGCCCAAACATTTAAACACACTTATAGTGGTATTTATTGGTATGTCTTATCGCAGTCTCGATATTTTACCAAATAAACAGTCAAGTTAGATTGTAAGAAAACCTTGTTTTCTGTAAGTGGCACTCACTACTGGTAATTTAGTAGGTAAAACAGAGATAAGAGACTATTCAAGTATGAAAAGTATTAGTAAATGTGTATGTAATTAACCCTTTATTGGTTATTTGGTAGGTAATGTTATCTTCCAGATAGTCCTTAGTGATACCCCTGTACCTATAGGATGAAATCATAATATGATTTCATAAAGGTAGTATGGTATATTATACCTATTTTGATATGCTAAGCTATAATTGATTACACTATTTGCGCTGTAGCATGGTGCGGGTGACAGTTTCAGTAACATTTCGTTTCACTCTTGAAAGTTGCCGCGATTTACAATTTATGACTTAATATTTCAGTTGTACCACATTCGTAATATATTAAATAATTAATAACTGTAGTAAATTAAATTAAACCCAACCAGAATGTTCTAATCAAGAAATAAAATCAAATTGAATGAAAAATTAAGCAAAGTGTTATGCGTATAACGTAACGCCATAGACGTATTTAGTGATGGGATGTACTGCTACGATGGATAGTCGATATTTTTTATAATAAAAAACGTATATTGTGCGTAGGTCAATTTTTATTTTTAAAAGGTCTAATTATACAACAGAACATTTATAGGGTAAGGTTGCTTAAAAGGTTGCTAAAAAAAAATACATGTTATTCGTCTAAACTCATATCAGAGTCAGGAACATCTGAATTGTCACTCAATTCATCATCTGAATCTGTGACGGATATTATTAACGATGACTCAATTATGTTGTCAATATGTATGTCACGATCCCAATCAGACATAATGTCCCTTTTTGTTTTATTCACGACCTTCGACCAGTCTTCAGGTTGAACATTGTTGATGGCCTCTTGTAATAGGGCCAACATCTTATTTGCCGTAAATGGCGGCGAAGTATTATTTCTTGCGGCGTAACCTAAAAATAAACGAACTTATAAAAAAAAGTATTCAAATAATCATCAATCAGCCTAATCTAGTATCTGGTAATGTTTTTAAACTAGGTACATGCTACGATCGGAAAGCTGATTTTTTTATAAAGCTTCAAAATGGGAATTGAAATTAAAAGCATACCTTTTATTTGGGCCCAAATCAGCTCAATAGCGTTATACTGGCAATGGTAGGGTGGTAGTCGAAGGACCTGGTGGCCTTTTTCTTTTGCCATCTCGTCCAGAGCATAGGTAGGAGTTGGTGGCTTATGGCGTCGGACTAAGGCAATAAGCTCCGTCTTTAACATTTTTATATCTGCTGTAACTCCGTTTTCACTCAGCCACTTCACCAACTCGCTTTTGCGGTTGGATTGGTTTGGGGGTTTATTAACTTGCACCGAATGGTAGGGTGCGTTGTCCATTATTATGGTCATAGGCTCTTTTAAATTGTTTAATAGACCTATGAACCAATCTTTAAATTTTTCGTAATTCATCTCCTCATGATACTCCGTAGTTTTTTTTGACTTAAAAGCCAGCAAACAATCAGGGACGAATCCACTTGCTGTACCTGCGTGACAAATAATAAGGCGTTCGCCTTTGCCTTCCGGCACTTTGGTACACGATTGTGCCGTATCGTCGGTCCAACTTTTACCCACTGTGTGGTTGGCGTTTAGCCACGTTTCATCCAAAAAGACAACTTTGCTCCAATCACTTATGTTTTTGGCCTTCCTTAAAAATCTACATCTTGCTAGGGCAATGTCAGTCCTATCCATAATAATCTTTCTTTTGTTAACTTTTTTGTAAACAAAGCCAATATCTTTTATAACTTGCCGTAGCGAAGTAATACCTCCTTTGAACAAGTCAGCTTCTTTTAATGATTTTAGAAGCTTGAGCAATGTGGGTAGCTCCATTCTTCTATAATAATCATAAATATGATTTCTAATAGCAACCTTAGCAAAATCATCCAAATCTGTGATTGGCTTCACCTTGGTCCGCTTTTTGTTGGGTGTCGATAATTTATTTTCAAACATCCCATCTTGGCCAATTTTCTCACGTGTTATACGCGAAACAGTATTGCGGCCAATATCAAGAGCTTCGGCTACTCGTTCTACAATATGATTCAATGGTAACAACGGTCCATTATTTTGTTGTTCTCTTTCAAAGTAGTCTCGGAGGCGAACAACAAGCTCCCTGGCCTGACTACCCAAAACAGTTTTTTTTGTATGCTTAGGCATGGTAATAACAACAAACTCAACAAACTTATAACAAATAACAATTTAACAAAAATGAAAACAAACAATGAAATCGTAATACGTGTCACATTAAGTCACAATATAACGCGCTTGCACTCGTACTCGCACTCACAGCATCGCACGGGTAAACAACATGGCCGCCGCGCCGATGCACCATAGAGCAAAAATGTTGTCACGAAAAAAAAAACATAAACCCGATTTTGATTATTTTATATAAGTACAAAGATAATTATGTAGCCATAAAACATTTATATTGACAAGTTTATACACGTAGCACACACGTAGTTACACTGCACAACTGAATAATACACTAATTTTCATAACAATATTAAAGAGAACTAGATTCACGCTGCGAGTATCGTTAGCGATAAAAATGAATTGCATAACCTCACATCCCTACGTGGTACTGACAAATGTCAACGTCATACGGGCAACTGTCACCCGCACCATGCTACAGCGCAAATAGTGTAGTGTACAAGTTGTCAGTTTGTAACATACTTGTAGTTATTACTGGGATTTTTATTTTCCTTCAGTATGATATTAGACAGTCTTGATGAATTTTTTTTTTTTTTTTTTTTTTGTTCATAATGAAACTGAATTTTCTATTTTGTTTGGGACTGACTGAAATGTATTTTTCAGATAAATTCTTTGTAGATCTATCTATTGTATTGTTTGTAAATGCATCTCAATATTTAATAAGTTCTTTGATGGTATTGAGAGGATCATCATCTACCCGGCCTTCTCCCAACTATGTTGGGGTCAGCTTCCAGAGAATGGCTTTGAGAGGTTAAGATATTGAATTTGGTAGGTTTAGTTTGGTGGCAGTGGGCATTGCCAGCTGGTTTTGCTGCATCAGCCAAGTTAATCAACAATTTGTGTTTGTCTTATGTTCTTCATAAGCATAGGGTCAGTCACTGCTTTCCCTATGATAGGGGTAATAACCAGTACGGCTTGTTTCTGGAATATCTCAATCCCTTGTTTCCTCAGTTTAGAGGAATCTAAATGGGGTGAATAAGTATGGGAGCATGGAATAATACTTTGTATTATTCCAATTATGGTTTAGTCCATTGCACTTGTATCTGAAATCAAGAGTTTCCAGAGGTAGCATTTGTCGTCAGCCATTGTATCACAGAATCAAGTTTACAAAGTATCTTGTGTATTTAACTGTATGCCTGTAAAAATTGCACAATTTTGCATTATTTTTTTAGTTTACAAAATAGATATAATTTATCAGTTTTTGGCAGGATAATTAAGCCACCTAGAGCTAGATAAGTCACTGAGTATCTCGTACACAGTGATATCTTTTAATTAGCTATATTTTGTTTGTTAAAAATGGCAATCCTCGATATGAAAGCTAGATCACATAGTATTGAGATAACATGCTATAAGCATCTCGCGCTAAGCATGTGCACACCATGTCAGATATATGCCAGTTAGCAACATAGAATCAATGTTGTTGAGATTTTGTTTGTTAAAAATGGCAATCCTCGATATGAAAGCTAGATCACATAGTATTGAGATAACATGCTATAAGCATCTCGTGCTAAGCATGTGCACACCATGTCAGATATGTGCCAGTTAGCAACATAGAATCAATGTTGTTGAGAGTACCTTGTACTCGTTGATAACAATCTAGTTAGCGAGGCAGAATGCCACACTCACTATAGGAAGTATAATGCTTTTGCAAGTTTATAACACACAGACAGTGTGCAGGGTTAAGTAAGGCTGTCTCGCAACCTTCATGTTTGTAAGTTAAAAGTATATAGAACCACTTTTGACAATTCCTTAGCCAAGATCATAGAAATGTGACTTACCCCTGGTGACGAGTACATACTAGCGTTAGCTATGTAGAATAACATCGCTAAGTGCATCACGTGCTACATTGGTAGTTTCATATTCAGCTGGTAACGTAGAATTAGCGTTACTGAGAGCATCTCGTGCTTACTGAAGGGGTAATGCTGACAAGCGCGTACCAGCTAGCTATGTACAGTTACATCGCTAAGGGCATCACGTGCCTCTCTGGTAGCTTCTCATCCAGCTAGTAACGTGGAGATAACGTTACTAAAGACATCTCGTGTCCACTGGAGAGATAGGTAATGCTTTAACAAGTTGTGTTGTGTTAATGTCCACCATAGTGCTTGTAAAACACTGTCAGTATCACGTACAAAGTGGTCAGTTAAAGCCAGGCATTCTCGCACATTAGGATTGTGGGAGGCCTCCGGATCTAAGTACATCTAATATGGGTCAGGAACTCAAGACTAAAGCTGCTTCTAGTTAGTTCTGATGTAGGTAATTTATCGGCTTTCCTGTTAATATCGTTGATGGACGCCTTTGTCCGTCTCAGGTTTTCACTAACGATGCACTTATTGCACTTTCTATCACTTTACATAATTAACATTTGTTATTCTAGTAAAAAGTTCCGTAAACTTATTTTAAATGAATAATTTTAAGAGAGCAAATTTTTTCGTGCGATGAAAAAACGCGCGCGAAAGAAAAGTGACATTCCTGCGTGTGTTGCCACCAAGGACGATAATTCTATTAATTTATAATATTTTATATCTAAACGAACGCGATGTCTACGCTGTGCATAAGAATTACTACTTTGTTTAACGAATTATATTTCAGATCGCCGTGAAGTAAAATTATTTTTTTCCCTGGTTCGGTTCTCTTTCTCGGCTTTTGGCATTAATATATTTACTGATCTTATATTAACCTTGTCATCAAGAGATGCCGCACAAGGTTTCAGGATTTTTACTCTCTTAATGGGTGGTGTTTCATAATCAAACGTATTGCTAATTATAGCGCTCTTGACGGCCGGTGAAACTTCAGCGTTATTTGTGGTTATCTTTGGCGAAACAACAAATCGGAACGTCTTTTGGGATATTTAGAGAGGAACATTCACCAAATACAGATGGTAAATCTTCTATAATGATAGAAAAAGGATCTGTTTCTAGAATTTTCACGTCAAAAGAATTAGTGAGATCAATACTTTCCATTTCCTCGATAGCTATGGGCAAGGGCCAGTTTGTAGCTGATTCGCAAACTGCTTTTGGGCTGCGGACTATTAATGGATCCTGATCTGGACCAACCAGTGAGACAGATGCCTCGGATGGATTTATCATAATACTACTTGCAGGCAACAAAGTCCCTGATTCTTCAGTAAATGGCTCTAAGTGATCCACTACAAAATGTGTTTTCGGAAGATAACAAGAACATAAACCACGCATTTCACCACAGAAACAACTCTGCTGTCGGTATTGCATCTGATTAGCTTGACTAGAAATAACTTGATGCACTTGCATTGTTCCAGGCACTGCACGTAAGCCATCAGGGATCAGATTCTTAAAATTTTTAATATCGTCGCACGCCACGTAAAAGCACTTCACAGACTTCATTGTATTTTGCAAAATTTGACACGCTTCAGACCCATTAGTAATATCCTGGCCATATAGTACTCTTTTGTCAAGATTCGCAATTTGTGTTGAAGTACTGGCTGCTTCAGTGGATTTTTGTGGTGTTCCTGTCGCCTGTTTTATCCTCTTTTCTTTTTGATTCCTTTTTTGTTCTCTCCATCTTTTTCTTCTAACTTCTTTTTGATCTTCGGTAATCTCATTAATATTTTTCCTATGTTTTTTAAGTCTTTTTAGTTCCTTTTTTTATGTTCATGCTTTTCTGGGTCTTGTTTTATCCTTTCTCTGTATCGTTTAGATCGCTCCGCAGTCGTTAACGCCATGCCGAATTCTAGAAAAAGATTATTAGCTTTAACAAGATCAATTTTGAGGTCGTAAACTACAGCAGATGACGTCGTCAGCAACGTAGATTTTTTTTTAAATTTGCTTTTGTCCATGAAGATCCACAATACTAAGCTAGTATTTTTAAAATATGTAATACAATTTTTTGATTCTATATTTCATTATTTGGTCATGAAATTAAATGTTGAAATTAAAATATATGTTTTTTTCATTAATATAATATTATCTATTTGGTCGTTAATCGTATCAAAATCTAAGTCTTACAGTTTTATTGGCCAGCACTTTCGCATTTTTGTTTAAATTATGAAACTAAAATAATCTGAATATGCTGTTGATAAATATATACTATAGCTGTTTCTATCAAGTTGATTCATAAAAAGAGTCCATTCCATTTCAAAAACATTGAGTAAAAAAACTGCTTTCTATATTTTTAACAGAAACTAAACGAATGTAAAATTTCTCAAATTTTGTAACTTGCAAATAATAACTACAACTTTGTTAAATTATTGCAGATTATAGATATTTATGTTCTGAGTTTAGCAAAAAAATATGAAAACACTACGTAAACCATGCCCAAGAATTCCACTACGCTACATTTGGTGTTCCACTTCTACAACACGTCGCGTAGACTCAAGGGCGGATCCAGCCTTTGAGTCAGGGGGGGGGTCACATAGTTGAGGTCAGTCAGGACAGGTTCCAAACAGTGGCGGACTAAGCCTGTCGGAGGGCCCGGGGCAGCAAAACAAAATGAGGGCCCCCGGTCTTCTCAGTTTATGTAGGTATTTCTAGTAAAGTTTTGCTAAAAATATATTATGACAGCAAAAAATCAAGTATAACGTACCTAATTATAATCTACCTACACCATGAACTTCGCAACCAGCAGGATAATTTTTTCAGGGAGGTGCATTTTCATCTCCCCTATAGGCTATTTGCGAAAAGCAAAAATGTAGGGAGCGAGCATGGCGAGCTCGAAATTTTTTGCACCTTTCTATTAAACATCCTTACGTAAATAGGAGTAGCTTTGTCGACATAAGCAGAAAAGTTTGAGAGTTAGAAGAATATAGAATTCAAGTGCGAGCGAAGCGACCTCGAATATTTTAGTACACCGCCTTGTGTAGATAAGGTTTTTCTTTTTAAGTCATACTTAAATAGGAATTCCTTTGTCAACTTATACAGAAATTTTAAGAATGTAGATTGTAGCGAGTGGAGTGAGCTCGAAAATTTTCATCTACAGCCTCCTAGTCTAAACTGCTTCTTACTGAATATTTATGAAGACTGTGTTTGGGATATCGTTAAAAAATACTTCTTAAGAATTACGGGGCCGGCAGGACCGAGGCAAGGTGGTTTATCTTTTCACTATTTCACTATTTTAGGGTACCTATTTAATTTTTACGTCTAATTGCTAGCTTCAGATAAACCTACATGGGTACATATGAAACGTCAGGACCTAGGAACCAGGGACCATACAACCCCGAATATAAGTTAATTCTTTCGGAAGTGTTACAGAATGTACGCCTACAGCAACGGAAAATGTTACCTCTTGGAAGTGTTAGCCCGTTCATAACCCTAGCGTTAGGGTAACCCTATCAATAAGTTAACTAGTACAAGATGTTACCGGCTCTTCTATGATTTCCAATTGAAGCGATAACCCTTTGAAAGGGTTTGTCGGGGTAATCAAAGGGTTTTAAATCAAATCATTTTAAATTACGTTGAAGTGGAGGAATAGATTTTGTCCTTGAAATTTTGGAATCATATAGAATTGTTCATTAGTGTTTCTTACTCGGTTTGATAGGACGGTGCTGTTTTTTAAGTTTTAAATTAAGGACGCCTGAATATTGAAGATGAACAAAGGTAAGTAAGTGTATTTTAACTAAATATCATATATAATAAAACTGTAAATAGCCTGTGTCTGTATGAAAGTGTTTTAAACTTTTAGTGGGCTTGTAATCAGTATAGATACTAAATAACCAATTCTTGAACATTTTATGTCGCTAAAAGTATGTGATGAATTTTGATTAAAGTTGTTATGGTAATGGCTGAATATCCTAGTGAACATTTCAGGTAGCTTTAACCTCAGGAAAATGTCTAATACGGACGATAAATCGTCGCGAGTATAGCTTTTTTTAATAAATAAAGAGACAGAGAGATAAAAATTCTAGATAAAATTTTTATTTTTATGAAATAGGTACTTATTTCACTCTCTCTTATAATATACTCTTAAGTGTATAATTTATATCTATACCGACGTGAATTAGTTACATACTTTGTTAAGTTTTATTAAGTTCTACAATATAAGGGTTTGAATAAAGATCTTTAAAATAAAGCGTTGAAGAGACCTGAAATGTAAGTAAATACCATATTGAACTTAAAAAATATAGAAAAAAATCCTGTGTTTCTATGTTAGGAGCTGTAATACTATTGCCCCAAGACCACTCCATTGGCATGGTGAAAAATTAGTTTTTCGCCAATATTTGCCGTCTACAGCTCCTAAAATATAAATACAGGATATTTTTTCTATATCTTAGCAATTTCTTTAAAAATTCAATCTGTTATTTACCAAAATTTCAGGTCTCTGCAATAATTAGTTTTCAAGATCTAAATGGCCGCATTTCTGTAGTCTAATATGCCACTTAATTGTTTATTACTAATTTTATAATAATATATAATTCTTGTTTTTTAGAGCACATATATATATTTCAGACAGCGACAGAAGCTCAGACGAAAGTGAATCAATAAATTTTGAGGAATTAAGGACAATCGATCCTTCATGTGAGTCAATACCGAGATTGCAACCGACATTAGACGATAATGCGTCTACTCCCGATTTATCTTTTGAAAATGACTCTAAAGCAATGGAAGATAAGGCTATAAATACTGATAACTCAGACAATAGCAAGGAAGATGTTATTCATGAGTGTTATTCTTTTTCTTTATTAGTTGCAAAATATCTAAGCAAATTAGAAGAAGGACGACGTAACAAATGTATGTATCAAATAGTTCATATGGTTATGCAAAGTGTTAAAGAACAACAATACCAGTAATAAGGAAAAAATTGTGTATTTTAATAATAAATAATACTATGTTTTTTAAGATTTTTATTTATTCAATAACGACATCGTTATTTAAAATTATTACACAAAAAATGGAAATCAACAATTAACGGAATTATGGCCCTATTTAAAAAAAAAACAATTAGCTCAAAAAAACATTTAAAAAGTGAAATGATATGTAAGGACCTATTTATTGAACGTTGGGAGACCGCTAAATATAATAAAGGTGAAAAAGCACAAAAAAATATTTCTTGCTCGTTTCACGCTCCAAAAAATCTCGGTATTTCGATGGTTAATGAATCGGTTTAGTCAGAGCAAACCATATTTTTAACTATTTCACCTTTAATATACTAAGTGGTTTCCCAACGTTAGGTACCTACTTACTTTTTATTTTTACTTTTGAAACTAATGAGAACAAAAGAAAATCAGAACATATTACTTTTCACGTTTTAAAAGTATTTCTCTCATTCGAATAAATCTGGATTTGAACGGATCAACATTACATCCTGTAACAAAATTCCACCCATATTACTTCTTAGAGGGTTTAATATAAATTTTACTGATGAAAATAACCGCTCCACTGATACCTGCGTTGCAGGAGCTGCAAACACTACATTAACTACTTTCATTAGAGAGGGATCAATCGAGGCTCCTTTGTTCGCCCAGTGGGCTAAAATATTGGTATTCAAGGGTAGTCTGGGTTCAAATCTTAATTTACTTAACATTCCATCAAATGTATTCAATGACGACCTCCCAGCTAACCCACGATTTGCTTCAGTTTCTTTTAAATAATTTTCTAATGGTAATGTTGTTTGACCATGTTGCCTGGTACTAGAGTCATCTAGTATTTCGGAAATTTCGATTGAAGACTCAGATAGTGTGAGAGATTGTAACTGCTGGAAAGTCTGCGCTGTTAATGTTTTTGCCTTCTCACATTCTTGATCACATAAAATTACGTTGAGGCGACCATCTAAATATAAATTTTCTAGGACTAAATCATTATTTAATAAATCAGTTTCTCTACTTTTCATAGCTTTAACTAAGTCCTCTGCAAATGAGGTTCTAATAGCTTCCAACTTTATTTTGCAATTAAGCCATTCTGTGAAAAAGTCACCAATTGTAAGATGTTCGCGTTGTAATGCTACTGTCGCCTCATAAACAGGTTTAAGGCAAGCAATTAAATTTTGGATTTCCATCCAGAAACTATCAGAAAAAATACTCGTAAGATCAGAGTCTTGAACATCTTTTAATGAATACAAACGTGACAACATTTGATAGGTAGACGTCCACCTAGTTGGACAGTCAATTATCGGTTTATTTAAATTCGAGGTCCTTCAAATATTTTTTATATTTGGTCGGCGTAAGATTTTAACAGCTCTTCGTGCAGTTTGTGTGGCAATTTTAGCATCCAAATTTTCATTAAAAGCGTCTTTTACAGCAAGTTGTAAAGTATGTGCAGCGCAAAACATTGCACGTGGCTTGAATGAGTCATTGTTCCCACTGTTGATGAAACTGTTTAGGTCCGTGTTTTCATTGAGTTCGTACCTGTCAGCTATTTGTTCATCATCGTCATCATCATAATCATTTACCTCATTTTCCTCGTACTCACCGCTGGCTTCACTATCGAAATCGGAGTTATTTTCATTTTGAGCAGTTGTGTAGCAAAATTCAGTCAACAACTTTGTCATTTTTTTTTTAAATTACTACCGTTGTCTGTGGTTATTGAATAAATTTGTGTTTGTGAAATCATAAACTCATTTAAAACTTCCAAAAGCTTTTGCTTTAGATATTCCGCGGTTTGTCTCTCCAACACTTCTAATACAGCTAGATTTCTAATTATAATCCGACCGTTTTTCATATACTGCAAGTTGATACCCAAAAAATTCCTGTCTACGTAAGATGCCGAATCCAATTTTAAACTTATCATAATATTGTTGACTTCTAATGAAATTTTCCTTTTTATTTGGTATGCCTTTTGAGGTATCATTCCTTTAATAACATTTAAATTTATCCCTTTTGTTTTAGAATCGGATGGAACTGCAATATCAATAATTTCTTGAAACACAGCATCTTGTAGCATCGCAAATGGTCGTCCATGAGTAGTAACTAGTCTTACACACAAATTTTTTACTTTTTCGAGTTAGAAGTATCTTTAGACGTATTTGATATTGATTGATTGATATTTTCTTTATTTATATTAGTTACCATTAAATATTCTTCCGGATGTTTTATAGAAATGTGGTTTTTCAAATTAGTTGTGTGTTTTCCCTAAAACAAAACAAAAAAAAAATAATATTCAGAGTGCCTAGTGTGAGTTAGTTTTACGCGTTTTAGCGTAAAACTATCTCACACTAGGTATTCGATTCGCAATCGACGCGTTTATGACGTTCAGCGCTCGGATTGGCTTGCTCCAAGCTCTTTCCCAATCAGAGAGCCAAACGCGATAAACGTCTCGATCAAGTTAATGTCAAAACAACTCACACTCAGCACATAGTTGGATAAATGGCTGCGCCATTAAAATGGTGACAATCATGTTATCACCGGTATCGATGTGTCATTGAAACAGACGTGCCAATCATTCAAAACTAGCGACATGCCCCAACTTCGCACGGGTGCATTGGTGATATTAAATATATTATGCGTGTATTATACTATAAACCTTCCTCTTGAATTATTCTATCTATTAGAAACTGCATCAAAATCCGTTGCGTAGTTTTATAGATCCAAGCATACATAGGGACAGGAAGCGACTTTGTTTTATACTATGTAATGATATTTTGTCACATATAAACATAACATTTACTCGAGTATCGCTAAGTAAGTACTTATAGTCTTCCAAGAAGTAATTCACTCTTCGTGGTTTAATTGAACACTAATTATTTATGTTTCTATTACCAACTCATTACCCATTGTTTTTACTTCGGGTTTTGGTCTACTATTTGTATATTATTGATATCGAGCTCTACGATAAAATTAAAAAACCGCCGTAGTCGTATCGCTACAATAGCCGACCATTTTATTACAAAGCTGAGCCGTAGATAGGTACCTAAGTTTGTAAACGCAACCCCGATGCGGGCCGGCCGCGGTCCACGGGTATTCCCCGTTTTAACGAGCAAGAGAATAAAAACAATTCCAAAAATTTTCGAAAGTGCTAGGAAGCATACTGAATTTTTCATTTAATAATAGGTATTGTTTGTTGTCTTATACTAATTGAGTATTATATTGAGCACTGTCTAAAACTTAAATAAACAAATTCTGATAAGAAAAACTCAGTTCGAAAGAATAAAAAACAAAGTTAGACTTGTCCAAAGCTGGGGTTTGAACCCGTCGTCATCAGCACAGAAAGTTACACAAATAAATCGACCACCGATTGATAATATTATATTATTATCTACTTTTTGATCGGCCCCCCTATGTTCCTAATTTCCTCGAAATCGTTAGAGCCGTATTCGAGCCGAGCCGCGGGCAACAACTAGTACTAGGTATCTATACAAAACTAGTACTAGGTACATATACAAAACTAGTACTAGGTACCTATACAAAACTAGTACTAGGTACCTATACTAAACTGGAGATCATAATTTAAACCGATATGTAAAAACAAAATCGAAATACAAAAACACTCATAAAAGAGACGCGTCACAGGTTTTGCACATAGACGCTGCCGAGGGTGGTCCGGCCCTGGTTACAATTGAATTAAATAACCTCGAGAAGTGTCGTCAAACTGGTATCTGCTAGATTAGAAGATTGGGAAAATCACATCATAATAATAATGACCTTACCTTTATACGATTTCCACATAAATTGCATTGACTGCTCTGAGTAGTTGCATCGTATTCATAATATCTATGTACGGCATCTCGCTTCGGTTGTGGCATTTTTTTATTAATTTGACGCTGCTCCTTTCCCTTCGGGCACTAAATAATGAGTGAGCCGATGGAATGACATTTATGATTCCGTAAAATAGACAAGATTACACATGAAACAACCCCGATAATTCCAAAAAAAAAAATACATTTAACTTTAAAATCACTGTAATAATGACCATAATCGAATGTGTATGAACTGTGGAGTCGCTAGGTCCTAGACTGCGTGTTGCGACTTGACGCGTGCACCCGCTGAATGCATACAGTTTAGTACTTTATAGTAAGGCACGAGAGATAAAATTACAATATTTGTAGTTCGAATGGGTAACTCTGTTACAGTCGTTGAAGGGGTAACCCATTCAAAACGTCTTACTATTAAAAAGTATAACCACCAAGAATGGGTTTTTGAATAAACAAGTAAACAAATCAAAGGGGTTTGGAAGAGGTTATCCATTGATGAGGGTTTTCGTAAAAGATGGTAATAAATATGAAATTGGTTTTAAAACAACAGTTTGTCAAAACCCTATTAAAAACACTTTCAATGGGTAACCAAAATGGTCCCTGCTAGGAACACGGTTTCATTTTATCGTTTCCTATGGAAAAGAGCCGGCAGAAAACTCAATCACAATAATCAATCATCATAATTATAATAACAGACCATAGTCTTATTTTCCATGTCGTTCGCGCAAGTGTGGCAATGGCTGGTTTCCGCAGGGGGCGCTCTACGGTGGACGCCATCATGCGCGTGCGGGCCCTGACGACGGGGGTTGCTGTGGCCCGAGGTGGGGTCGTCTTGGCGGTGTCTCCAGACATCGCCAATGCCTTTAATACCCTGCCCTGGAGTTGCATCAGGGAGGCACTCCGATATCACCGGATGCCGACCTACCTCTGTCGTGTGGTCGAGGCCTATTTGACAGCCAGGCCGTCATCTCCCCGGTCACCAAGGAGTGTGGAACCGGCGAGAGATGTCGTGTGGTGTCCCACAGGGATCGGTCCTGGGGCCGCATCTGTGGGACATCGGATCTGTGCTGCGCGCCGACCTCCCTAGCGGCGTCAGCGTCGTTTGTTACGCTGACGACAAGCTGGTCCTGGCGCAGGGGAGGTCGTACCAGGCGGCGGCCGACTTAGCGACACGCGGGGTTGCGACAATCGTCGACAGAATCCGGCAGTTGGGACTCGAGGTGGCCCTGCACAAGTCCGAGGCCATGGGTTTTCATGGACCTCGGAATGCGCCACCGTCGGGTTCCCAGGTAATGGCGGGAGGGGTTCACATTGGCGTCGAGTCGACGATGAAGTATCTAGGACTCGTCCTCGACAGCCGGTGGAATTTCGTCGAACACTTCCGACGTTTGGCTCCCAGACTGGAGCGGGCCGGGGCTGCGTTGAAGCGGCTCCTGCCCAATCTAGGGGAACCAAACGCCTCCTGCCGGAGGCTTTACGCGGGGGTCGTGCGGTCCATGGCCCTTTACGGAGCGCGTGTGTGGGCGCTCAGCTTGGGCGGAGCATCGCCGTGTCCTCGTGGAGGCGATCGGCGGCGGTGATCTCTCGCGTCCGACCCTGGTTCAGGCCACGGTACGGAGCGAGAGGAAATGGGAGGCCGTCACCTCCTTCTGCGAAGCGGTAATGCTCGCGAAGGAGGAGGCGGAACGCGTGAGGGAGAGGCAAATTTCGCGCCCTCACGCCCCTAACCGCCGCAGGAAGAGACGCCCAGGGCGTCGGGAGTCGCAAGCCGATTTCCGGCCACCGTAGGCGCGGGCTTGCGGACTGTGAGCAATGGGTAGCTCACCGTCCGATAAGGACCAGGCCCGGGTCGACGGCGCGTTGTGTTCCACGCGCGCCTCAAAGAGATGTTAGCAGAATTGACGGGGTCCGCTAGGGCCGATGCCTGCCGGGGTTGCGAAGAAAACCGATAGGGAGATCGTGACCCCGGCAATAGGGCAACCGAAGGAACACGGGTGGGTTTTAGTCAGTAAGAGTCTGACACGCCCTCCCGCTCCACCCAGAGCGGGAGAAGTTATTTGATGAGGTCCCAACCAAAAAAAAAAAAAGTGTGGCAATGGCAAAAGCAAACACATCCTCCGCGGCAACATCATACAAAGTATTTATTGATTATATTTATCAATGATATTAGAAAAAATACCAATGGTCGATCTAGACGCAGCCCAGGGGGAGGGTCATGACCCCCATGACCCCCCCCCCCCCTGGATCCGCCCTTGTGCGTACCTAGTGGACGTGACGTACAATGTCGGTATTAACACAAACTCAAAAATGCAGTATTTGCAATGTAATTTTACTAAATATTACTTGCAATTCAGAACCTATATGTTGTTTTTGTGATTAGGCACGAAAAAGTATAAGTTAAACAACAATACTTACCGTAAGAAAATACGTTCGTAGTGGAAAACACAAACAGCACAACGTGACACGCGACCGCTTTTTCACATGATAGCGACACAAATGCTATCAAAACACAAATTAAGGCGACCGTTTACGGACTAACATGTTGCCATCATTCAAACACAAAACATAGTTTAGTCTTTTTTTTTAGTAGAAAATCAATAATTAAAATGACGTAGCGTATGCGGAAATTTCCATCAATGCAGTTTTGAGAGACCAGACAAAAATATTATTTTATATTATTTTGAACAACAATTCATTGTAAACTAGAATATTATTGAATCTGATGCATATAATCCTTTCCAAATAACACACAATTCTTGAACAAAAATAGATTAATAATGAATAATTTTTTATCAGAACATTGCAAATGGAGCATGGGACACTAAAACAATCCCTTCTTTTTTGTATAAATTAACAATATTTAAGTAAAATATACCAATTTAAGTTATTAAAGGCTCTTTCAAACAGGCGCGACACGCGACGCGACACAAAGACACCGCTCGTCGCGCGACGAGCGGTGTACGTAATACACAAGTATTTAATACGTAACTAGTTAATGTTTGGGTATTTAATTTGTCTTAAAATGTATAAAACTGAATTTTGAATAAACAGCCTGTGAAACACAGAGTGAAAGTCATGGGAGAAGTCATTTCAGAAGTAGCATTTTTTTATTGAAAAACACTCAATTATTTTCTTTTCGAACTAAATCTGTATCTGTATCTTCGTAAGTTACTATAGTTGGCCAATTAATAAATGTATGTCTGCGGGAGCTCAAGTTGAGACTTGACGTACCACGTGGTTTGACTTGCGCAGTAGACGATTTATGGGTCTCTTTAACGGTAAGATTAAGACGTCGCGTCCTTGCCGGGGCGTCATCGGAGCGGCGAAAAGAACGGCGGGATTATTACACTGGTAAGCAGTAAGTAGTTTTGTTTTATAAAGTTTCATACTTGATTTTGTATGATTCTGCCACACTGATTCCAAATCTGTTGTCAGTTTTTCTCTAGCAGTTCTAGTTTTTTAAATATTAACATATTACACTTTTAGCGAAAAATACTCGAATTATAAAATTAAAAAAATTGTTTCTCTAACCTAACATGAAAAAAAAAAAAACTTTCTTTTATAAGATTTTCTTGCATGAATCGAAACTTCAGCCTTGTTTTGATTGCTCCAGTAGTAATCAGCCATCATATTTGCATTATAACGACCCTGGTATCGCTCTTCCATCGTGCGAATGTCCTGATGAAAGCGTTCTCGTTGTTCTTCGCTTAAATCGTCTAAATTTTCTGGGAAGTGGTCTAAATGGCTGAAGAGGAAGTGCATCTTGATGCTCATGTTACATCCTAGTCTTTCAAAGAGCAACATGAGCTGCTCAATGTGTTGATGGTAGTCTGGAGACTTTTTATTTCTTAAGAAATTTTACACAACCCAAATAAATTCAATCCATGCACTTTATCTGTCATCCAGACAAAGTCCATTTCCACAAAACCTTTTATAAATTCTAAATATTTTTATTTTCGTTGACTGGATAGCTTCTTTTGTTAATTCATTGCTATGTACAAAATGCTAACAGTTTAGAGTTAGGTATGCAATAGGTATAAAGAAGGTATTTCCTATTTTTTCGTGTTACAACAATAATATAAAATTTATGTTAAAATACTTTATTGTTGTAGCTCTTCCATAATAAATTTAAGTTTTTCAAATCATTTCCTATATCCTTATATGAATTTTCAGATTTATTATTTACTAGCTAGAAATTTATTGTTCCTGCGCATCGCCTGCCTGCGCTGTTAGCCAACGTTCGTACGGACGTGAAAATATCGCGACGGGATTTTATCGCGCACTGGATTTTCGACTCTCGGTGTTAAGCCGAGCGTTGAGTATCCAACGCGGTGGGACGCACACTCGCCCCAGCACATTGAAAAAACATACTGTTGAATTTTCTCGCGTTGAAAATCAGTGCACGAAAAAAAATCGCCGCAATTTTAGTACGACGGTGCGCAACGTCGGCTTACTTCGTTTTCGCCTAACGTTCTTTCTAACTTTTTTACTTTTGCTCGGCTCCTAAGGATCATACCATGATGATAATCAACCTTGATTATGAAACTATTTAGTTGGATAAGGATTAATATCATCAGCTTTCGATTCTGCCCGTGTTTTGATTGACTAATTTAAACACAAAAAGGTTATTGTGACTTAACTATAATAGTTAGACTTAATCCTCACGACTTTTTTTTTTGGTAATGATTTTGTACTACACACATCAACACCGTAAGGGATATTTCGGATTTTCTCATTTTTTTTTATAACGTACAACATGTATATATTTTTATAAAACCCGTTTATCAGACTAAAACAAAAAAAAAAATTTGCCAAAATAAAATTTTATTTAAATAAACACGAAAAATTAAATAATGGTAAATAAAACTAACGATAAATGTGTTTTTCAAGAAAAATAAAGCGAATTTATTCCGTTTTTGCAATTATGCGAAAATACAGTAGTCAGTAAACCACCCATGACGTTAACATCGGTCCTGAGTCCTGCGACGGTTTTCCATGATTTGAATCAAGTTATCAGTCTTGCTGCGGATATTGTCCCAGGTCCTGGTAAGATGCCAAAAAAAGTAGTTCTTCAGTCGCAATGATTGCAGGAAAATTCTTCAAAAACCCTTCTTTGGAGCATGCCCCACGCGTGCTCTATTAGGTTTAGGTCTGATGATTGCGCGGGCCAGTCTAAGACCGATTCGTCGTACTCCTGTAGCCAGCCGGTTACACTCGCATTGTGTACGGATGGGCGTTGTCTTGCATGAGCGTGAATTCTTGGCCCATTTGTAGTCGATGGGGGTAGACTATTGGTACTAGCACCTGGATACGGTATTTTTCAGCGGTTATGGTGTTTCTAATCCAAACGAGGTCTGTTCTTCCCCCAACACGAATTCCCGCCCAAATCATAATTATCCCGCCGTGGTATGGATAGACTTCCTGAGGGTGTTGCAGACGGGCCTCATGACCAGGAACTCGCCATACGCGTACTCTTCGCGAATCGGGATGGAAACCGAATCGGGACTAATTGGTGAACAGTACTACAGACCACTGGCTATCTTCTCGGAGCGAATGTTCACGAGCCTACTGTAATCTTCGTCCACGATTTCCGCGGAGTAGTGCTGGAGTACAAAGCGGTCTACGAGCATGAAGATTAGATTCATGCAGTATTTTCCTCACAGTTTGGTCACTCACAAGCAACTGGTGATGGTGCTCTGACTGGAGCCTTTGAGCCAACTGCATGGCTGTAACATTTTGTTGGCTTCTCGCGGCAACTTGCAAAAATCGGTCTTGTCGTTGGGTGGTTATCCGCTTCCCGCCTGGGTGTCTTTCAGCCACTTTACCAGTAGCACGATAACGTGACCATTACCTTGATATCATGTTTTGTTTTGTTCCAATCTCCTCAGCAATACTCCGTTGAGTAGCTTGGAGCATGCCTACTGCCCTTAACATTTCCTCTCTTAGTTAATTGATTCAGGCGTGACCTTGCGGAAATCCATTACCGTACATGAAAGCCTACGACGATTTTTACAAATGTAAAATTACAAAGGGCGTCAAGTCTGTATCTGAATAAGTGTTTTAAGTTTAATTCCAGCATGCATCATGTACAAAGAATGGTGCATCTATTCGATGCTCAGGTCAACAATAAGCATCAAAAATAATTTACAAGTTAATACATACACCAAATTACTGGCATTTTTTAAAAGGAAATCAGAAGGACATCATCCTAAGAAATCAAAAGTTTTCTCAGCTCAAAATGTGGAAGCGTTTCTAAATTAAGCCCCTGACCACAGCTTTCTTGCCACAAAAGTAAGTACCTACCTATTGATTCAATTTTTAGTAACTAAAATAGCTACATACTTACTATAGGTAAGTATAGGTACTCGCTACCCGCTCATGCATCGATCGCTTGTGTGCGATCTACTGATGTGATGTTTCGACTCTTAAGTTAAATAATAATTATTATTGTAAACCTTCGTAAGGTTTATGTGTTATTCATTGACATATATAGGTACTATTTAAATCAATGGTGTTATTATTAAAAATAATAAACTTTCTTGGATTTGACTGACACAGACATGAGTGTGTTAGTTAAATCAAAGAAAGTTTATAACATGTAATACATAAAAATTAATTAATATATTACGTAAGTTACCTTCCTAATTAAATACTAACCTACCAACCTATTCCACCTATTCTCCTTCCCCCTTCCTTATTTTCCTTCCCTTCCTTCCTTTTTTCCTTCCTTATTCTCCTTCTTCTTTCCTTTTCTTATTTTTTTTTCTTATTTTTCTTTCTCCTATTCTACCTATTTTTGTTACAGGTGGCTTTGATTTTTGGAGTGAATGGCGCTTGTCGTGGTAATGAACTGGTAAACATTAAAATCGAAGATATCGAAACATTCAGATTTGTAGCTGCTAAATTTGCCAGACACAAAATCAAAGAAAGAACGGTCATTCGTAGTCCGTGGAGAAAACGTATGAATTATCGAAAAGTATCAAGCTTTACGCCCCTCTAATATAAACACTAACAGATTTTTCGTAGCTTATAATAATGGCAAGTGCACCAGGCACGTCATTGGAAAAATAAGATCAGCAGCATGCCGACAGAAATTACGAAATGAATTAAATTGACAAATGTCGAGCTCTACACGGGCCATTGTTTCAAGAGAATATCGGCTACTCTATTGGCGGATTCAGGTGCAGACATGACCCAGATTAAAAGACAGGGTGGCTGGAAATCTAATGTAGTAGCAGAGGACTACATTGAAAATTCTATAAAAAAAAGGATAAAATAAGCTGCCGCATTGGTGACAACATCAAACTAAAACACCGTTAATAACTGATCCTTGGACACCTTTGTCATCACAACCTTCCACATCAAAACACTATTCATCTAGCCCGCTGCCTCAAGCACCACCTTTACCAACTTTCACGATCCAAAATGGTCCTCAGCAGACCCAAGTTTCTAAAACTTTCAAATAAACTCTACCTCAACTTCAATAAATGTACCGAATAAAAACATAACTTTGTCTATACACAACTGGAATAATGTATCAAACATTATCTTTAACATTTAATTGTTTTAAATAGGTCAACTAACTGTAATTGTAATTTTAATAAATACTTTGGTTCTAGTACTATTGCTTTTTATTGTCTCGTAGATGGTGTGAAAAGTAAAGTATTCTACACATAGCAAACACATGTACAACTTAACTTGATTTTTATATCAAGTTAATTTTCCTGTCTATTCGCTATCTAAGAATTGATGTTTGAATATTGATGTTTGGATATTTTGATTGAATTTTGATGTTTAAATATTGATGTTTGGATAATGTTCACTTATTAACAGGAAGGTAAATCACGTGTCGAATGGTTACTCTCATACGAGTACCACAGAATGTGGATGGACGAACTCGAAACTTGGAAAAAGAGGATGTATCCAGAAAACACGACAGTCAACGTAGATGTTGTGAAGCGTTACGTCCTGACTTTCAAGAATGATCACCAAGCTCCGAAACCAGATATAAAAAAACCGTTCAAAATGAAAAAGTAAGCACTACCGTGGTTTTACATTTCAGCAGACCGACCATGCATGAACCGTTATGCGAAACATGTGGCATTTTTATTCTATAATACCAATCCTCATCAGGCCGCAGTCTCCAAGTGTCTTTGTGTCGCGTCGCGTGTCGCGCCTGTTTGTAAGAGCCTTTAGGGGGCAGCGGGGCGGCGGCGGCGGCGGCGATGAAATGCATAGATTTATTATGTAACTGTCCGCGAAGGCAGCGGCGCGGGGAGCGAGTGGTTCCATATAAAACTATCCGTTGCCGCGCCGCCGCCTTCTCCTGGCTGGAGGCTCTAAGTGTAGCAGCACTAGTTGATATTTTTTCCATACAAATTTCAGGGGGGCTTTACTCCACTGTTTGACATGGTACATCCAAAGTTAAACATGATATCGTATTATTTCATTATTAATTTTGTCTGTGCGGAAACAGAAGAGTAAAATATTAAGCCCTAGCCGTTAAAAAATTAGGAGCCCACAAAGATTCCTTTTTCTTGCTAATTTTAACGCAACTTTGGGGGTAAATAAGCAATAAAAGAAGTGTAAAATCTCCAAAACAAAGTCGGCACCGACAAAGCTCAATTGTCGAAGAGTTCAATAAACTTTATTTGTAATTGATTTATGCAGTGGTTTTTTCATAAAACCCTATTTTCAAAAGGAATTTTCGTAATTTTTTACGCACTCGTTTTACTAAAATAGTTTGGAACGGCGTTTGTGTGCGTGCAAACTAGACGTTGTGCACGTAGACCAGTGTCTAACTGCTCATCACTGATACAATCTCCGTCGGACACGATGCCAGGTGACACAGCGTGCTTTTCGGCCATGCCCACTAGTGAGTTCGAGCCCGCGACTAGTTTAACCTTAAGACACCCACAGGAAAGTCCGGTTAAGCAGCCAAGACCTTAGTGGTCAAAACTGCGAGTTGCCATGTTAAAAAAAAAAAAAGCCGCCGCCGCCCTCGCCCGCGCCCCGCTGCCCGCTGACTGAGACCGAGGTCCAGACAAAATAAAAAACCAAGGCAGAGCGCTGTCGTGACGTGAGGCCGGTTTCGTAAACATGACATGTTTACGAAACGCCCACATTGTGTGCACTTTAGTTATAAGGGCTTGTGCAGACCAGCGCTATATCGCGGGCGCTACAAGAGTTGCGCTGCCTGTAACGCCCGCGATATCGCGCCAGTTTGCACGAGCCTTGATTGTAGTTTCGTTGTAAATGAGTGTGCGTGACACAGAGCGAAAGATGCTCCACTGTATGTAGCGCTCTGTCTTGGTTTTTATTTGGTCTGAGTACCAAACTCACTCACTGGGTTCGCGTAGTGTGGTGTGGTGTATGACTCTTGCAGAGCAGCACTCTAATTGCATAATAAGGTGAATGGGGCGAAGACCGGCATACTTTATTAAAAATTTAATTCGTTAGCCATTTATGGCCATCTCTCTTATATTTAGGGAAGTTTTATTTTATTGAGTGATCAAACATTTATTTATTTATTTTATTTATTTACATATACCTACTTTAATGTACACCACAAAAATACATAACAAAAAATAAATCAAACACTACAAAATATACAATGCTGCCCTGGTAAGCCGAAAGGCGCTATCTCAATTGGAGTAAGTTTTGAGAAAATTGACTTTTTGTAAATTGTAATTCAAGGAAAATCTTAGATATAAAAATCTTCTTAGTGGTTTCTTTAAATGTTTTAAGTTAGTAATTACATAGCGCTATTTGGCTTATACTATTAGATGTGAAATTGTTAAAGCTATTGAATGGTATAAAAAAACTAAAAAGACGTATCTCAGAGATAATGCCTTTTGGCTTAGCAGGGCAGAATGGGCGGCCTTATCGCTTTCCGCGATCTCTTCCGGCAACCTTGGAATGGACAGTGATTTGCCTGGACATAAAATGGGGCTGTCGTCGGTGCAAATAAGTATACAATATACTAGAATAAATACACAGATATATAGGTACATATCCTAAATAATAGATACATAAATACATACATACTTAATAATTATATAAGCAACAAAAATAAATGAAAGCTATAGATAATTACAGTTACGAGAACAAGATCACAACGACAAGTAATGTTCCTTTACGAGTCTCTTAAATACAGGTAACGATTGCGCGCGTTTTATTTGAACTGGCAATGCATTCCACAAACGAGCGGCCTGGACAGTAAAGGACTTGTCGAGGAAAGTTGTGGAATGCATAGGCATTTTAAGCTTTAAGTTATCTGATGACCTTAAAAATTTCGTGTGGGAGTCGCAAAGAAACTGGAAACGTTTCTTGAACGTTTCATTTAGTTGACTATTAATAGAAACTGTCAAATTTACTGTTAGGCAATCAGTTTATAAAATAAAAACACTAGTTTTGAAAAAATGGCAAAATAGACGGATTGAAATGAAATGAAATGAAATTGTTTATTCTGTAAATAGGATATCGGAATCACTTTTACACGTCATATTAAAAAAATAAAAATAAGCTAGTTGAGTTCGGCGTTTCCTATCTGACTACTCTGAGAAGAAAGGCCGAAACAAACTCAGAGGTCACAGTCTCTTTTAAAGTCCAGACATAAGCTTGGTCAGGCCATATGAGGACCATGTAGATTAGAGTCTGAAATGGTCTTTTGAGGAAAGAACCACACAGATTTGAGTGGACCTGTCCAGTCAGTGCAAGCATTTGTCAGTAATCGTGGAGCTCAACTCAGAACTTAAGGAGCTCAACTCGACGAACAATACCAAAGAAAGGACATTTGGGTAGGCCGCATAAACTACTCAAACTGCCAGACCATAATTAAAACTAACTGAAAAATGAAAATAATAATGATATCCACACAGTCCTCACATTCACAATAATTAATTAAAATAATATAATACTTTACAAAGTAGGTAATCATGTCATTTTGAATATAATTTTCAACAATGTCAATGTGTATATAAAACTGGTATATTTTGATGATTTTACAAAATAATTAAAAGTGTTAAGTTTTATCACAAGGCTTAGCAGAGCGAGCAGTTCAATCCCATGCTTTTTTATCTTCTAAATAATCTGAAATTTTATAATACCCTTTTTTACAAAGTTTGGTTTTAATACAGATTTTAAATCTATTAATGGGTAAGTTTCGAATGTCAATGGGAAGTTTGTTGCAAAAGCGATTTCACTGCCATGTCGTATAAAACCGTCTAATGGGAAATAAAACCTAGATATAGACAGTTTACGCGAATACAGACATTGGCGTGTGTCTTTCAAAAGCAGTTCAATGTGTGCTGTCAATATTTTTATTAAGGTGACACTAGTCGCGGGCTCGAACTCACTAGTGGGCATGGCCGAAAAGCACGCTGTGTCACCTGGCATCGTGTCCAACAGAGATAGTATCAGTGATGAGCAGTTAGACACTGGTCTACGTGCACAACGTCTAGTTTGCACGCACACAAACACCGTTCCGAACTATTTTAGTAAAACGAGTGCGTAAAAAATTACGAAAAGTCCTTTTGAAAATAGGGTTTTATGATAAAACCACTGCATAAATCAATTACAAATAAAGTTTATTGAACTCTTCGACAATTGAGCTTTGTCGGTGCCGACTTTGTTTTGGAGATTTTACACTTCTTTTATTGCTTATTTACCCCCAAAGTTGCGTTAAAATTAGCAAGAAAAATGAATCTTTGTGGGCTCCTAATTTTTTAACGGCTTAATATTTTACTCTTCTGTTTTCGCACAGACAAAATTAATAATGAAACAAAACGATATCATGTTTAACTTTGGATGTACCATGTCAAACAGTGGAGTAAAACCCCCCTGAAATTTGTATGGAAAAAATATCAACTAGTTCCACCTTAAAGGATCCAATCGGCATAAACTGCAAAAAGAATCGTTTTTCGGGTAAGTTCGGCTTATTTCGCCATTCAGGGGTAAAAAACAATTTCATCACTTAAATTTTTTTTTTCGTAATTCAGCTTTTATTTAAGTATAATATTTTCAGGTAAAAATTTAGAAAATATTAATCTAGTATAATAAAGTACGAAAATAAAGTACAAACTGAGACGCAACTTGTATCTAAATATACAGATAAAAATAAACAATATTTTTTTATTGACGTAGCCTCTTTACTTAACAAATATGTAATTTGAAGCACTATAACCACTCAATATAGTTGGAAAAAGGCAAGGCAGATTGATACCGCATACAACCTCCCATATTGTAGCTTCTCTCAATTTCTCCGTAGAGTATGATCCTCAATTGGAACTTCCTTGATACTTGCTCATATTGATATAGAATTACCTGAAAAAGCAATAATACCTATATAAATACATTCTTATGAAAACGTTATATTGAAGAATATACTAACAAGGGATGATCCTGCAAGAAATTCTCAAGTGTAGTTTGACCTAGACAATAGTTCACTCACTACACAGGAAGCTCAAAAAAAGTTTTTTTTTTTTATATATTCAACCATCACGACACAAGTCAATAATACCAAATTATTACAATAATTCTGTCCGTATAATTCTACTTAAGAGCTGAACCAGATAATATTCCTTTTATTCGCAGCCCTTTCCCGTAGTCCTATTCCTTCCTGCTGCATTTTTTTTCTATTACTAGATCAAGTAATATGGCTAGTAAGCACAGAAAATAATAGTGTTTTTATAATAATCAATTACAAATATCGTAGAAAGCAGAAATCATATGCGATAAGAATCGGTTATTAGATCATTTGAAATAGGCAATAGGCTCGCCCCTTAATACAAGGGACTTAAACATAACTGGCGAAATGTGGGTGTACTATAGGTACACCTCTGCCTAACCCTTCGCGGAATACAGCCGTGATGCTATGTGTTGAAAATTTGTTTAGGCGTAAAAGGTTTACGATATCTGAAATCGGCGAAGACCGGCGCATATCTTTGCCTCCAAGAACTAGACGGACTTCTCCATTATTGCACTTTGAGGTTCAAGTTTTTTCAACAACAGTAATTTCGTTAAAAATGTGTTAAATTCAATTCTAATATAATAATCAGGTAAAGATATTAATCATTAATAAACTTACCTACACAAATCCTTAGAAAAAAATATTCAGAATTCATCGTATTTTATACTGTACGGTCTTGCCGTACAGACGGTCTTCGCCCCATTGACCTTATACGATTAATCTGAATCTGTATCATTTTGAAAGAGATTGCCAATCCATTATTTCATAATTTCGAAAAAAAATCTGCTCAGCAACGTAATTATTGCAATGAATGTTGTTAAACTGTCAAAATATCACAATGAATGTTGTTGAACTCTCAAAGTGAAACAGATTAGTCATAATCGTTTACCGAAATAGTAGTTTATGAAACTGTTGCATAATGAGGGTTATTAAAACACGTGTGTGAGTTCAAAAAACTGAGCCGTAGGCGAGGTTTTTAATAGTATCACACGTATACCTAGTTATGTGCAGTTTCATACACTACTTTATCTACTCTCATACATTGGTATTGAACCTACTAAATAATAGATAAATTTAAAGATCGAGATTTAAAAAATCGTACGAAATTCAGTAGGTACAACAAAACGTATGAATGGCGCCTGTACCAGTACATCACCGCACATGCGCTACCGTGGGTACTGCTGTCCCCCTTTTAAACGTTCCATTACAAAAGTTGATGGAAACAAGGAGTTAACATCAACTTTTATGTACCATACATGACAATGTTCTTTTTTTTTTTAATTCGAGTTGCTTAATGTTTAGTACAACATTATAACACTCATTTGGATGATATTATGGTTACTATGACACTGCACTGGAGGGGGGGGGGGGGGTAGTGCGGGGTTGTCCTGGTGGGTGCAGGCGACATACATACGTGCAGTTGTACTGGATTTCGTGGAACTTTTTAAATTCTTGTACCTAACTTTATCTACCTAACAGTAAGGTATATGCATAAAGATCAATTAAAAATAACGTTATTATTTTCAGATTTCAAGGTCTGAAAAGCAAAACCGAAAGTAAACGTCCCCCGAACGATAAAGCAATAAGAAAACAAGAGAGAACTAAATAAAATAAAGTACTTGCATAAATGAATATGCAGACAAATAGTTTTACAAATTAACTGAAATGGAAAAAAAAATTACAAACTATCAAGTTGTTTTATTGTTTTTATTAGTTTTAAGGTTCTGTTTATAGGTGCATCCACGCCGAAGTTATTGTTGTTTCAACACACTTGCTCGCAGTGCCGGCTTTACTTATCGTGCACACAACCTTGTGTGGCGCACACGGGCGCAGGGTCATAGGGGCCGCCGAGCCCGGTCCCAATTAAATATTTTGGAATAATGACAAAGTTATTTTTTATTCTTGTAAGCAATCCCTTCCTAAAAAATATACCCACGGGGGCGTACCGCAATCGAAGTAAGCTATTGCTTCCAAATTTCCAATCTCTGGAGAAAATTTACTGTAATAGTATTCCATTTTGATCGCGCGCCTGTTAGTGGGCGCCAGGGTATCTATTTTCCTCCATGTGCCACATGGGCTAGACCCGGCGCTGCTTGCTCGTAAAGTAGCTTTTATTAAACCGTTTTTAGGTTCATAATGTATGAGAACTACATCCACTGCCGACCTGCCGGCAATGCTTGGACTGTAGCCTCTGCACCTCATTGTGCAAAAGTAGGCGGCCCTGGCCGCCTTTAGGCTCCATTTATCAGGACCTCTAAGCAAAAACTCCAGAATTAAACACATACATATAAAGGAAGATGCGATCAAGCAACGACCAATGGTCGGTAGGTCCCATTTGTTCTATGGAACATGACGTAATAGAACAAATTGAGAAAATATTGTCCCTATTTGTACTATAGAACTACATACTAGCTTTTGCTCCTGTTTTTATTTGTCTGTGAATGCACAGAACTAAATGGGAATCGCTTTTCCCAAATTCTTCCATGATGAGATATATAAGACGTGACTGACATTAATCACTGACGTTAATACCAGGTACAGTTCATTATCAAAAAATTGAAACTACTCGCTAAATAATATTTTTATTTTGAAAAATAAAAGCAAAACAGCAGTTTAACAATACGTGTTTCTGTAACTACAAACTAAAAACAATTCTTCTTACATATCAACTCCAAGAAGTTTATATACCTAAGTTTGTTCTATGGAACAATTTGAGACAAAATGTACAAACTGTTCTATAGTACAAATAGGGACAATATTTTCCAAATTTATTCTATTACGTCATGTTCCATAGAACAAATGGGACCTACCGCCAATGGTCTCCTTTTACGCCTATTGGAGGTGAAGTGTAGTCATTGAGCAGAAGAGAAACTTCAACTTGCAGTAAATCTATATATATAAAAATGAATCCCTATTTCCCTTGGTCACGGCATCACGCTAAAACAGCTGAACGGATTTGGATGAAATTTGGCGTATGGGTAAACCATGATCCGGAGAAGGACATAGGATACTTTTTATCCCGATATTCTCAAAGGGGACTAATGCGGGTGAAACCGCGGGGCGCAGCTAGTAATAATATAATTGTCACACGTTTGAAAGTCTAATGTTAGGTACACTATTAGTACTTATAACTAATTAAACTATTAGGGACAAAATAAACTAATGAAATAATATCTAGTCATCTAGTCCCCCCCCCCCGCGGAGAAAGATGAACCGATTTAACAGATATCGGGGAAATCCTTGAATTTGACTCGTCTGCCAGAACGAGTAATATAATTATGGTACCTAGTTTTGTAGTTTTTGTTGGATTGTCGTCTGCGTTTGGAGATGGATCGGTCTGTTTAGGTTTTGATGTGGATATATGAGTGGATTTTGTTGGATTCGTCTGTGGATCAAAGGCTGCAGGACTGGCGTGTTCCATGTAAGCCGGCTTGACACGATCAATGCTTACAGCGACGTTTTTACCCTTAATGACCAAAGTCATTGTTTTGCCATCACTGGTGCGATCAATGACTTGGTATGGACCTGTATAAGGTGTTTGTAAGGAGCGTCTGACTGTATCATTACGAAGAAAAACTTGACTTGCTGACGACACATATTTGAATATAAAAGAAGATGGTATGACGAGATGCAGGGATTGGTCGTACATTCGACATTTTACGTCGAAGTTGTACAATAAAGTCTGCGGAATCGTTTGTGATATCAGTTCCGGAAACTGGATCAAGCAATTCGCCGGGCAACCGAAGTGTTTCTCCGTAAACCAATTCGGCAGCTGTAACTTTCAGGTCTTCTGAAAGCTACAGCTGCTGAACTGGTTTAAAGCGAAAGCTGTCGGTGGCACATGAGAGCAGCTTTAAGTTGGCGATGAACACGGTCAATCATGCCGTTGGCGCAGGGATGGTATAATAATAATTCGCTAAGTGGCGAAGTTTATTGTCATTCGGCGGAACAGATCAGACTCAAACTGAGTGCCTGGGTCTGTCGTAATGACTGACGGTACACCGAAACGGGCAACCGTAAAAACCGTGTAAAGGTTTCTGCTACCTCCTCTGCAGTGATACTCCGCATTGGCCAGACCTCAGGCCACCTAGTCGTTCTATCAATAGTTCTCAAACAATATCGGTAGTCGCTGCAAATCGGCAGGGTGATGTCAATATGGACATGTTTGAAACGACCAGATGGTAGTTCGAAATTTCCGGTTGGGGAAAAATTGACGTGATACTTTGGCGCCTTGAAACGCCTCGCAAGTTCGTGCCCACTCGTTGCAATCCCTGTTGACAGAAGGCCAAATGTAGCGTTCAGTACTAAGCGGGTGCTAGCTCGTGCACCGTGATGACTGCGATTGTGGACCTTGTTAAAAACTTCTCTTCGAAAGGGAGGGGTAAGATAGGGACGAGGTTTGCCCGTGGACACGTCACAGGTGACTGAGATGTTTGTTCCTGGAATATTAACATTGGTCAATTGCACCCTTGAGTATGCAGGAAAGATAGCTCAGAGTCTGACTTTTGTGATTTGGCGAGGGCTTCGTAGTCCTGGTCAAAAGCGATAGCGTCGATACGTGATATAGCGTCGGCGAGGACTTTTTCCTCTCTCCCGATATATTTTATGTCCGTCGTGAACTGACTGATAAAAGACAGTTGGTTTAACTGAGCAGGGGGAAGTTTTTCCCGGCGCTTTATAAAAGCGTAGAGAAGCGGCTTATGGTCCGTGAAAATAGTCACGTGTTGGACCTCATGTTGAATGTGGCGAAAATGTTGTACGCTTTCTGTTGTACTGTGTTTGCTGATCCGTCAGTTTCTTGCTAAAGAACGCAAGAGGGACCCACTTGACGTTAATGAGACAGGACCCAATGTGGACGTTGGATGCGTCAGTAAACAGACCGAGAGGCGTGCCGTTGATCGGACATTGCAGAAGAGCGGCATTAGCTAGACTCTGTTTGCAGGCTTTAAATTGTTCTAAAAGTAAAGGTATCCATATAAATGGTTTGGCACCCTTGCCTTTGGTTTCAACCACAGATTTTATAAGTGGAGCCTGGAACAATGCAGCGCGGGGCACGAATCGGCGAAAATAGTATAGCATGCGTAGAAAACGACACACCCCTTGGACTGTTTTAGGAGGGGGAAAATCTAGGATGGTTTGGACACGATCTTGAGGAGGACGAGTTCCCTCGGGACTGGTGAGGTTGCCTAAAAATGTCACTTCTTGTGCACAAAGGACGCATTTGGAGGGGTATAATCAACCCCTCCAAACTTCATTGTCTCGCAGGCGTCCGAAGAGTACGTAGATGCTCGCAGTGAAGAGCCTCGTCAGCCGAATGGACGAGAATGTCATCCACGTACGGAAAGCAAAAATCGAGACCCCGTTTGACCACTTCGATAAACCGCTGGAATGTTTGAACAGCATTGTGGAGACCGAAGGTCATGAAAGGAAATTCGAAGAGGCCAAACGGTGTAACGATGGCTGTCTTCGAGACGTCCTCTTCAGATACTGGCATTTATTTTAGGTTGTGGGCAAAATCGTTGATGCCAAGTGTTGTCCTTTTTGAAGGCCATGTGCAAAGGAGACAACCAGGCGCTCTTGGAAGGTCGTGTTGTGCCAGAATGAAACATATCCTCAAATTCCTTTTTGGCAGATGACAATTTTCGAGGGACCAGTGGACGGTGAGGACGGCAAGAAATAAGAAGCCCATTGGTTGTTTTAATAAAATGTACGGTGTCATGTTTGATTATTCTGGGTAAGCAAGGAGGACGAGTGATTTCCGGGAACTCTGCGAGCACTTGTGCAGAAGCAAAATTCGCCGGGGCAACGGCCTTGACACTCGGTTGGTATGATGTAGCGGTGGAGCCAACGGTTGATAGGACTTTAAAGGAACGAAAGGATTGCAACACAAGCTAACCGCTGCAGTTCTTCGAGATCTCTTTGGGCTGTACTCAGGTCTGTCCTGGGCCACCAGACCAGTGAGCCATATGTGATAAGTGGTAAGCAGTCGCTTGCACTGCCACAGGGATATGCTGGCTTTTGTAGTGATATAGTTCGTGTGTTTTGCCCAGTTCAGTTGTTTGTCCAAAAAGATACCCAGGTATTTGGTTTCAGTTGAGAGGCTCAGGGTTGTTCCAAGAATAGTGGTAGTTGTAGTGGCGTAAATTTTCACTTTTTTGTGAAGAGAAGTCTTGACACTATTCTGGGATATATAATTTCTACGTCTAGTTGCTAGCTTCATGTAAACCTACATGGGCATTTGTAAAACATCAGAAGTTAGGACCACGGTTCCATTTGGTCGTTTCCTATGGAGAAGAGCCAGCAAGAAACTCCACGGTTCATTATCATATAATTATAATAACTGTACATAGTCTTATTATGCGTGTCGTTCGCGCATGTGTGGCAAACAGATACATCATAAAAACTATTTATTTGATTTAATTTATCAATGAAGTGTCAAGTGAAATTTTATTAGAAAAATTATCAGTGGTCTGCGCATGGCACTCCCATTGGCAGTGGCTCGCCCAGTTGGACTGGATAGTTTATGTGGTTGTTCGATTTTTGAGCTCCGTTTGGCCGCAATCGACGCCGCACGGAGTGATGGAAATGGAGTGCTCGTGTAATAGGAGCTTTATACGGGCCGTCGAAATGAGCTGTAGACGCAACTAAAGTTGTTTTTTTAAGTTTTTCAAGGCAGATAGGGCGCCGTCACGGTAATATTTATTATAATATTACCGTGGTGCCGTGCACGCGCGTGATGAGTGCTACCTACTTGTTCGGGTTCGATTCGGCAGTAGGTATTTGTTGAACAACAATCCGGCTCGTGCCAATCGGTCTCTACTCTCGTTTAATCATGTGCAATACCCTAATTGCGTAACTTATTTTCGTAAACGATTGTTTCATTTCGACAGTTCAACAACATAGTTAATGCGTTACTTACGTTGTTGATCAGATTTTTTTTCCAACTTAAGAAGCAATGGATTAGCAATCTGTTTCAAATTGAAACAAATAGTGATTGATCGTGTATTACGCAATTAGGATACTGGTTGGTTCGGCACAATTCAAGCTAAGCCGAACGGCTGTTTTCCGAACATATTCGATTTTGCCGGCTCTGTGCCGAATCATGCCGACCCGAATAAGTGTGTGCACCCCTTAGACTGGCCGCATACATACGGTTTCCTGATTCGGAGACCTGAATGCTTGCCTTACATACTAAATGTTCAACTAGGCGCATACGTTCGTACATTTTCCGAACGACAAAAAAAAAGTACCTGACGTTCGGATTAGCAAAAATGTACGCGAGCGTTGCGTTCAGGATGTCGTCATTCGCTTATTTCCGTTCTGAATGACCCGAACGCACGGTTTGTTTCCGAAACGAACGTCAGGATTTTCCCGTTTGGAAAATGTACTTGGTGTGCGTCTAGACAAGCATTTAGGTCTCCGAATCTGAATACCTAATCAAGAAACCGTACGTACGGGGCCGGCTTAAGACCAGCGCGAGCGGGGAAGTACCTTTCATAAACAGATGGTACCAATAGCTACTTGTTTACTCACTTTGATCAGAAAACATTTCCGTATTAGACGGAGAATGTCGGGAGTCAGGACCAGTAAAATTAAAATTGTCATCCAGTTAGAGGATTTTTTTATTTCCATGCATTAAGTAACCAAGTTTCATGTATTAGATTAAAACTACTGTGAAAATACTTGATTATATTTTTATAATCTATTTATTTGTTAAAACTTTTATTGATCATTTCAGTAATAATAAGACAACTATATATTTTATTCTACTTGATGATTGAACACAATACCCAATCTTAAACAAGCGATTAAACAAAATAACTCCTAAGTTAAAAGTTTTCTTTCATATTTTCTTTGTTATATACAAAACAACGAGTCAGTATTTTTTTTGATTTGCAACTATAAATCTTGTATCTACTTACACGTACATAAATATTACAATCATTTATTTGCGATTCAAATTAATAATTGAGACGAAAGAGACTGGACCACTCTACTAATCCAGGTTACAAAGAAATATTAAAAGAAGTTTGGCAGAGTTCTTCAGCTTTAACAAAGTAAAAGGGGATTACATTTGTCATAAATTGTACATTTTTTTTTGTGGTCTTTTTGTGTATCTCAGTTCTTTATATACCTTCGGGCAGACACGGGCAATTCATTAAAAAATCCCGAGGTAGTTATTGTTATTTTCTAGTTTTATTAATTATTATTATTAAATTACATAAAGCATGTTCACACATCTCCGCATTTGGGGGCTAACAATCAAAAAATTACTTAACCAAATCAGTCATTATTATAATAATTAGGTACTTACTAAAGTTCTGAACGCAACACCATTAATGCACAGTTATTAGTTCTATGTGCCCAACCACATACTTGGTCATAGTTCGTTGTGATATTGTATGGCAATCATGTAAATCTATTTTAAACAGAACACTTCTAATTGTTCGAATATAGGAAGAAATAAAACCAAAAATTTTGCCAAATATCAATCACTCTTTCAGAAACATTTACATATTTTAATGTGGAATGATGTATATGTGTTCAGCTAGAACTATTCCTTTCAATTCTATAAAGTACACATACGAATTTATTAAATTATGCATAACATTTGTTGATTGTCGAAATTATGTTTTTATGAAACCGAAATAAAGAAATTAACCGAATTGAAAACTGTAAGCGTTTCCAGGGAACCCGCCGCCCGAGTGGAAATCGAAATGTTGTCCCCCACGGTTGAAGAAAGTCTGGAATACTACGTTGGGGTCGATGTCTGAAAAAACAATAAAAACACAATCAGAATTATTTAAATGTTGAACGATTTATCCGTATTACGTTATTGCCCGACGCGACGAGTCGAATAAAGGCTCTTACAAACAGGCGCGACACAAAAGTACGTCGCATCGCGCGACGAGCGGTGTCTCTGTGTCGCGTCGCGTGTCGCGCCTGTTCATAGGAGCCTTAATTCATACCGAGAGCGTTCTATGCAATAACAATCTTCACGCAGCTTACTTTATTTTTATTACCTACAAAAACAGTTCTGTTTGGTGGCAAAAGGTTTGCCATCGATGTTTGCCGTGATAAGTGTGTTGTAGCGTGATAACACTCACTGCAATCACTCATTTCTCATTAACTGTTCGACCGCGACCGTGGAATGTTAGGAATGTGTGCGAATAATTGATGAATAAAGCCAAGGGAGTTATTTTAGTTCAATCTCAAATTTGATACCACCAACTGCATCATCTGTTGCAGTTGGTGCTTGAAAATTGGCATCTTTTGAACTTTTTAGTAGCAGTCGGAATTTCTTTTTTCCTACCTTTTTTTCGTTTCCTCAAGCCTTTTATTTTGATAGATATGGTCATGGAACATTTTTTTTTAAACAAGACATTACTTTTTCACGTCTAAAATCCGCCGTTTTAATTTTATAAAAACAAAACATAACCTTAACCATCGCACGACCTAGACGAATCGGTAGAAACATCATGCCACCTGCCTTTGCGGTCGCGCAGTCGGGTAAAACACAAATTCCTCCTTTGTCTGTGATTATGCTTAGTACTTCTAAAACACTCGATGGATAATTTCTTGCGGAAGCGTTATGTGTTACAAATTGCAGGCAAAACTGAGGTGAGTCGCTACATAATCTTTTTCACTCACGAAGGCGAGCTGTGTATGTTAAATATTTTTGTGTGTGGCTGGGCCAAAACTGATCGCTTCCAAATTCGCGCACGTAGATAGAAACAACGTTTGCGTGCATCAAAAACATACAATATTAAGATCAACCTGCCTTCGTGAGTAAGAAAGATTGTATAAATAAAGTGGAGTAATACAAACCTGCCATGCCGGAGCCGTCGTCGTCGAGGTCTTGTCCGTGGTCATAGCGCGCGCGCTTCTTGGGGTCGCTGAGCACTCCGTAGGCCTCGCCCACCTCCTTGAAGCGGCGCTCCTGCTCGCGCCGCTCCGTGTCCGGCGCGCCCGCGTGCCGGTCCGGGTGGTGCACCAGGGCACGCTTCCTGTTACGTCACATTATTTGATAAAGCTTTAGATAATAAATAACTCTCTGTCATGAATATGATTAGGATTTTCTAACAAATGGAAGGTTTTATAGTTTTCTTAATTTTATTGACAAAAAATAGCAATCAATCAAATTAAACACATGATAGAATAGAAATCGGACGAAATACCTGTAAGCTTTTTTGATTTCGTCTTCAGAAGCACTTTTGTCAATGCCAAGAATTTTGTAGTAGTCTTTGCGTTTCGATTTCTTAAGAGCTATTTTGGCTTCATGCAACAATTGCTTGTTTTCCTTGCTCTTATCAATCTTATATAGTCTTTCGTAATCTTTGACAGCTTCTTCATAGTCACCAAGTTCAGTGTAACACTTGGCACGTCGCAGCAGCGCCTTCACGTAGTTATCGTCTAATTCAAGGGCAGCAGTGCAAGCTTCAGCAGCTTCTTTTATTTGGTTCAATTTAGAGCATACTGTGGCCTTGTTGAAGTAAAGTTTGGCATTCACAATCTTATTGTTCTTGTCAATAGTCAAAGCTTCATTGTACAGGCTCAGAGCTTGCTGCCACCTGCCCATTTTGAATGCTTCATTGCCTGTGACCATGAAGTAAAACATTTAAATCCAGGTGATTTACATCAGATTACTATGTATTAATGCTAAGTAATACAAATCGGAAATGTGTGATGGTTTGATGAATAATAATGCTTCTAATTATCAAACACTAAAAAGAAAAACAGTGTTTACCTTCTTCTTTCTTTTGTTTCAACAGTTTAGCCTTTTTGTAAGTTTCCATGGCTTTCTTATGATCTGGGGCAAGACGTAAAACTTGTTGAAAATGCTTGAATGCTTGTTCGTCTTTATCCTTTAACATAAAATATTATATTTTAATATAAAATAATATTTTAATAATATTAATATTTTACTAGTAATCCGACACATATTTTAGTTGAAATAATGTATGATTGATTACCTCAAAATACAGGCAGAGACCACGCACGTATATAGCCTCGGTATCGAAACTATCGAATCTTAATGAGTCATTTGCAATTTCCTGAGCTTCCTGGCAGCGACCGATCATAGCCAAACATTCTGCTTTTGTGAGTTTCGCCCTGGTAAACATGAACACGAAAATCATTATAATGCTAATTTGTGGAGGCTACATACATAATTGCTGTCAACAGCTATAGTGTACTTTATATGATACAGGTTTCCTAGTATGGCCAGACACTTGTAAGTATTTCAAACATTTGCCAAGAGCTACAGGCTGGAGGAAAGTTGTGGATTTTCTGTGATGCAAACATCATAGAAAACTTTACTCTCCTTCAAAACCTTGTTTATCAGTTGTTTAGCCTAAATAATTGTATTTGTTCAAGTGTCCACAAAATACTCTTGAGTACTTTATCACCACCTGGTTGAAGGTTCTTGGGAATCTAATGAATCATGTGAGCTAAATGTAGGTGCTAAAATCCTAATATAACAGTATTAATAGCAAAATCAATTTTACTAAAATATGATGACTGACTTAGTGCAAGAAGGGCTGTAGTCAAGACAGCGGTCCATGCAGAAGACCACGCGACGGTAGTCGTTGGCTTCCATGGCGCGCTGTGCATCTTCGTGGAGCTTGCGCAACGTTTCGAGAGCGCGGCGCTCGCTGCTCGCACACTCCACACCACCGAGCTCGCTCGCACGCCGCACGGCCTGCTCGCCTCCCGTCAAGTCGCCTGGTAGTTAACATTATTCTTATTTATTAATCAAGATAATTAAGTATTAATAGTGTTAGTTAATCACCTGATGCAACCATAATAGTACCTCTGGCATGTATGGAAAAGTTCTGATGCTACAGTATTTGTTTCACTTGTATAAAACATGTCACAAATACTAAGAGTTTTGAAAATAAATAAAGCTAAATAAACAACATAATCTTTGTCTTGGCATACTTCACAACCATGGAGTATGCCAAGTTAACAAGTTCAAATTAATTATGAAATACTACAACCAAATGACTACACAGAGTACACACTAAATAGGCAATCAAAAATATAAAACTGGAAGAATAAGTCTCCTTTTTGAAATTTTGCATAACTTAACTGTAAAGATGTAGTAACAGCTGTTTAAGATATAATATATTATTGAAATGTAATAATTATATGTATATATCATCTACTAAAGTTTTAGTAAACATTGGTCACAAGGCTAAACCGCAGTACATTATTATCAAGTAAATGTGATAAATAATTTATCATTCAGTACAATGCCTATAACAATTTGTATGTAAGGTTCTTTCCTAGGCTGATAAGGACAACCTAATGAATCAACAGTCAATTATGAAGTCACTTATAATAAACACCATTCAATATTGACATCCAAAAGTGCCTTTTATGTGTCTAATTGAAATAAATTGACTTTAAATACTGATTATACAATGGTGTGATTTCAACATCAAATGGTGCAACTCTATTATTAAGGGATTAGTACTTGCAGTTATGAAAATTCATCAATTTGTTTAAAGCACCCAATAGATTAAAAGCAATACAATTCCCCACTTCTCTTTGTTTTGTGTTCCCTGGTCTAGCATATGAATACATTTTGTAATAAACTTAAGAATAACAAAATGTAATAGTTACCTAGTGCAATACAACATTTGGCCATTCGGATGTATCCTTTAGTAAATGTCGAATCTAGAGAGACAGCTTTCTGAGCATCATCAAGGGCTTTCTTGTACATGCCCAGCATCATGTAGCATGCAGATCTGTTGCCATAGTATGCTGCATTCTCCGGGCAAAGCTGTATAGCTTCATCATACATAGTCAGGGCACCCTTGTAATTTTTGAATTTGTACAAATGATTCCCACTTTCTTTCTTTTCTTCAGCCACTCTAGAGAAATTGTTGAAAACAAAGAAAAAAAATTAAAATCTATTAAGTCAAATATTCATGCCTGTACACTTTGTAATAATGATTATTATTTGTTATACATTTTCATGGAAGTGTTATTTATCATAACATGTAAATAAGGGTTCATATGCACAGCTGATTGATCCTGATCTGAAAATTATTCTTTACTTAGTAAAGAAAGAATCAAGCCATAATAATGTTTGTTTGGATGAAGATCAAAGTAGCGACATTAATTTAATAGTGTTTATATGCGTCATAAATGCAAAATATGGATTTGCTATAATATGCATATCCATGCACTCCCACACACGATCAGGCTATTGTACTTAATGTAGGTCATAAGTCAAGGCACCCCTATTAGTAATAATTTTGGACTTATTGATAACCTATAGAGCTATCCACCTTGGTATATTTTTGAGAATTTCTAACAAATTTATATGTTCAAAAAACATGAAGTACTTTGGCATATTTTCACATGCAATTACACAAACATTCATAAATATTTACCTTTCGGGACTCTTCGGAACTAAATTATCGATAGTTAAATCCAAGTCCACTACATCTGAGTCTGCCATTTTATATTTTGTAATTTTTCAAGGAAATTCCAATTTTTCAATAATTTAAGCCCTCTTTATTTTGACGACGAATTCACAAAAGAACTAAAAAAGGTTGCCAGACTATCACTCGCACTCGCAGCGAAAATCATAGACAAGTGACAATTTTTCTGTTGTTTTGGCTTAATTGGCAACATTGAACATTCCACAAAATGCTTAATATTATCTTAATAACATAATAATATAAGAACCCATAGAGTATAGTAATAGATTGTAAGAGCTCACCCACCGCCGTATATCTACGTTGACGTCATGGTGGGGCTTGCGCGCTCCTGAACTCTGGGTCTGTATCGGTAGAGTTTACTTTGCCAGCCAGCCAGACCAAGAGAGATACATAAACCCGCAGGGCAGCATGTGGCGAGCTGTTGGGCAGTAGCGACCCCACGGACCCAATCTCCCGGGAAAATTCTTGTTCCGCACCTCTGGTTTGCCTTTATTGGCCAGCTGGAGTGAACAATGACGAGGAACAGAGCTCCCACCTCATTTTTGCCTTTATTGGCTGGCTTGAGTGGAGACTCGCAAGAGCAAATGTGCTCGGAGGAAGGAAGTATTCCAGTAAGATGCTGGTAGGGATCTTGGCCGTACTTCTGGGATTGTCGTAATGACCGTGGAATACCTCTCCACTCCTCAAGCACCTCAGGAAGTATTGCCCCCTTGTCGCTACATAACTATGTGCGACCGTTTTTAGGGCCCATTAGTGAGTATGCAAATCACCCCCTGCCATTTTCCTGTATATTTTATATAAAATATTGGTCAGGCAGGGGCCATAGTCTTTCCATAGCTCTAGATAACCAGTTCACTTAGCCACCAAAATATGGATTTCGGTGGCTAAGTGAACTGGTTATTAATTAATAATTAAAACAGACTTAGTTCTCTTGGCAGCCTCCCCTATAAACCATTTTCTCCCATAAAAGGCTTAAAGGATAGCACATCGTCTCGACGAAATATCGGATTCCAATTTTTTTTCGGAGTGCTTTCTCCCACAGTTTTTTTCTCATAACATCTTTGGCAAATACATGTTTCCCCATATTTTTGCAGTAAACAGCTGCGCAACTGGGCTCAATAATTAACTATGCATAAAAGAAGTCGCTTGTTTACAAAAAATGTCAAATTATAAGACTTTAGAGATCAGCGTCATCTGAAGTGAGCAAGTGGCAGCTTTTATCCACATTATCGTATGGGTTGGCAACGCTGGTGAGGACCCCACCACAGACTACATTCACGGAATATTTGTTTAAATTGGCAACACATGTTAATGTCATCGGTTTGATTGATTGTTCGCAGATTGTCAAAAAACTTGTTTCGTGTCTAGAATACCTGTCGACCGTGTTGTGGATGTGAGTTTGTTTAGGTTTTGGTTTTAATATTTTTATCGTTAGAATTTTATGCAAGATTTGTACTAACCTGATAACTGTTTCAGTTTTCTAGCAAATGAAGCAAAAATGGAGGATGAGGCTGTGCCTGTGAGTGATGTTTTGCATAATAACGGTGATATCGAATGGCAACCACTGGCACTTACTTTAGTTGAGTATCCAAAAGGTAAGTTTAACACAAATTAATTCAGTCTCGTGCGACGCTATTCATGCACCACTTGTGATCCGTTATATCTGTGTTTTCAGGAGACTGGCTTGGAAAGTTCTTCGCCCTTATTAGCCTATCCCCATTTGGTATAGGCGCTGGGTTTGTTGCGCTTATTTTGTTTCGTCGAGATCTTCATACTGTAAGTCAAGATATTTGTTTGAAAACCTGGCAGTGCCATACAGAATATCCATTTGAAGCCATGAGTCCCACTGCCTCTGATATTATCTGAGCTCTCACTTGTTTTTAATGTAACTGTACTTCAATGTAACTATAGAGCATTATTTATTGCTACTAATAATATTCACATGCAAATTTGGTTTGAATAATGGTTTAATTAACAAGATGACACTTAATCATTCACACTTCCTTTGATTAAGTATTCATACTTAGGCAGCATTGCAGTAATTTTTTATTATTTATGTCAATAAATTATGTACGTAGAATTTCCTAAATATAATTCCCTTTTTTACAGATAACTTTTTTCACTGGGACATTGGTGAATGAAGTATTGAATATAATACTAAAACACATAGTATGTGAAGCCAGACCACTCTCCAGGGGGAATCTGTACAATGAGTATGGGATGCCATCGTCACATGCTCAATTTATTTGGTTCTTTAGTACTTATGTTCTATATTTTGTATTAATCAGGTGAGTTGAAACACTTTTCACCTTGCATCCTAATGATTCTGTTTAAAATGTAGATAATAAATTAAACTGGGGCGCTTTTGATGTTCACAAGTGCCTTTTGACATCCAAAAGTGGCTTTTGATATCCAAAGTACTTTTAAAGTGCCTGTTTATAATAAATGATTTGACTTTGGGCCATTTTTTTATATGCTACTAGCTTTTGCCTACAGCATCGCCCACGTTGAGGTCGGAAATTATCCCATGGAAACATACTACCAGGATAAAAAGTATCCTATGTCTTAATCCAAATTATAGACTATCTGTTTGTCAAATTTTATCTTAATCTGTTAAGCCATTTTTGCTTGAATTACAAACATCAAAAGTTTTACATTTATAATATTAGTAGGATAACTATTTTCTAAATTGACTTCATCTAAAAAATATAATTTATTTTCAGATTACACCACATAAATAATAACAGTATAATATCAGCATTATGGAGAGTGATCATTGTGGGCGGCTGTATGTTTTTATCATTGCTAGTGTGCATTGCAAGGGTGTATCTACACTACCACACAACATCACAAGTTGTAGTAGGAGGCATAGTTGGATTCATTTTTGCAACCCTATGGTTTGCAATAGTTCACAGAGTGTTCACCCCACTGTTCCCGCAGCTTGTGTCACTGTAAGTGTATACATATTATCATCATAAATTCATTTTTGCCTAATCTTGAAGTACACTATAAGCACACACACTTGAAGCACACACACTTGAAGCACACTTATAGAACACCCAAATTTCGCCAGTTATGTTTAAGTCCCATTTAATAGGGTGCAGGCCTATTGCCATCAAACGGGCATAAATCTAGACTCCGGGCTGAAACTGAGAAAATTCCTTATGGAAAAACTCCATATCACTTTGCCTGACCTGAGAATCGAACCCAGGACCTTATGCTCAGCAGTAGCGCTCGCGGCCACTAGACCAACGAGGAAGTTTAAAAAATATTTTTATATTTTTCAGGAAACTATGTGAAATGTTGATGATAAGAGATACGACACTGATACCCAATGTGTTGTGGTTTGAGTACACGACTTCGCGGCAGGAGGCGCGAGCGCGTGGACGCAAGATGGCAGCTCTGAAGCCGACACAATGACGGTGCGCCCTGGCGAGCGCGCACGGCTGCGCGTCGCGGCCGCGCGCGTGACGCCTGGCGGCCGCCGCGGCGCTCGCGCTACTCGGCGGCGTGTTACTCACTAAATCTGACCCTGCTCGGTCCCTCCTCCCGTAACGATCCATCTAAATTTCTCGTGACAGGTAGGAGTTGTTTTCCAGTGTCGATCATGGTGTCTAGCTTACATAATACATTTACTAAATAATCATGTTGTAATCTTAATGATGCAATAATAACTGATTTTAATGTTAATTATAGGTAATGTGTAGTGTAAATGTTCCTTTGAAGTTGATTTGTGGTGTTAATTGTACAGTTGAGAATTTTATAATAATTGAGGTAGAATTAGTGAATGGTATTTAATACACACTGAAGTGATAAAGTTGAGACAGTAGCGGAGAATGTAAGCAGGAATGGGTTCGATTGCCCCCCGCTGCCGCTGTCTTAAAGTTATCACTACAATACATGTTACTGTTAATGTGTTAAAACCAGTAGAGTGTGCAAATTATACAAAACCTTCAGATTATGTTTGGAAAGTGTCAGCTATCTGCACACACCAGTGGCCAATAATTACTTAAGGCGAAATAATGTTATGTTAAAATATAAATAGTGTGGACACATTAACAGTGACTTAAAATTATTTAAGTATAATTAATTTCTAGACTCACGCCTTGTTAAATAATAGCAGCATTTTTGACAGAATATAAAATATAATTATTAGTACACTAGGAAGAGAATAATGATACAAAAACCCTCTCACGGTTTCCACGGTTGTGTTATAATGTAGGTATACTTGTATAAACACTAACCAACTAGTAAAGTTAAGCATTCAAAAACTTTAATATTATATTATGTGAGTATTTTAAAGAATCATGCATACAACAACAATATGCAACAAGATTCTTTTTATGTTCAGACATGAAAAAATCTATGATATACTTGTAATACTTCTGTCAGTATAAGGTCTATGCAGACGGGACACTTTTGAGATCGAGAATCGAGTTTTCGGCGCGAGCGCATACAAATTTTGAGTACCAATTGTGGCAGACTATTCATTTGTCCTGCCAAGAAACTGCGTTGTTTGTCGTCTTCATAAACCCTTAATATAACAATGTTTCATGGTGAATTTTATGGAAATACGGTTCTAAATAGGGATGCAAAAATACATATGGTATTTGGAGCTTCGATTGGCTCTTAAAGTATAACGGTAGAGTAGTTCCTACTAAGGAACCATGGAACAAGTTATAATCCAACATCAAGAGCAGCCAATTGCTTGATCTATAGAACTTTGTAGGATTTTCTAGAAATAATAAAGGGGCACTCCTTTTTCGATTTTGATATCTAAATGTATGTGGAGTTGTAAAATATATTTTTTGTAAGATATTTCCCACAAAAGATTTCCATATGAAATACCTACTCGTAAACGTACTGCGAATTAATGCACAGGCATCGTATTTAATTATGTAACAAATAAATATAGGTACTTATTACGGTTTTTAAGCATTCTTATAAGAGTATTCATACTCTTATAAAACCAGTACCCTAATCACGATCAATCACAATCTGTTTCGATTTGAAACAGATTGCTAATCCATGGCATAATAAGTTGGAAAAAAAAATCTGCTCAACAACGTAAATAACGCAATGAATGTTGTTGAACTGTCAAAATGAAACAAATTTGTCATAATCATTTACGAAAATAAGTTACGTAATTAGGGTACAGATCATCCAAAGAATTTGAAAACTTGAATGCTGGTACAGTATTGTTACTTCTGACGAAGGCAACAATTATTGAAGTACATGTAGACATATTATTCAAGCACATGTAGACTTGAACATGGTCCCTAACGAAATATCTCAGAACATACATAGATTCCATTTGTTACATGTGTTTGTGATTTAAATGGATGCTTAGTTTAATAAAAATACGCTTAAGTTGACATAAGTACCCACTTATTTACAATAAAATTGAATTCTTGATACTTGTACAAGATACTAGCCAACCATCCAGAAACCACGAATGGAATGAATGAATATAGCCTTAACAGAATACGCTTAAAAAATTAATAGTATATATTATGAAACGTAACAGTGCCTGCTTGCATTCTAATACATAAATACGGCTCAATAAAAAAATCTGGTAAATATCTCATTATAGCTTCTAAGATTAAATGTAAAAGCAGAGCTTTCTTCAAATATTCGGAAGTGGTTTATGGGTGGCACCTCGAGTGTGATATTCTTTTTTCATAAAAAAAAAATAGACTTATTGTATTTTTGTAATACGGTAGTGTTTTCTTATATCATAGTCATAACTAGCGAATTGGGAACTTGAACATAGTAGCGATAGCATAAATTAAGAAATTAATAGTCTGCTAGCGGCAGCTTCATTTTGCGTTGGGGGTCGGGGATGCGACGACTATTGTTGGACTAAGCAATAGAGAAAAATTAGGCCTTAACCTTTTTAAACTTCAACTCTTCATTAGTTACCCAAACCTTCAAAATGTGTCCTATGTTTGTGCCTAGAAGTAATATATTCACTCGGGACCTCCAGGTAAGTACCGCGCAACAGACTCTGCTAAAGAGTTCCGCTCCTCAGCTACTCAGCGGTACGCATTATAAATGTATAAAGGAAATGCTTCAAAAAGGATGCGTATAATAACGATGGCGATTCGCACTACATCAACCTACCAACGATGGGCTGGAAAAGACATTCTAGACCAGTTACTAGAAATCATCACCCAGTATATCACTAGAACACCAAAAACTTAGGACCCTTTGGACCTTTAGGATCTGCGGTGAAACAGCTTTTATAATAGAGCGCGTAGCTGGACAATTTTATAATTCATTACAAAATCTTATAATAGCAATAGATTTTATAGCGCTGTTGTTATACAATATACACTTTTTAAAAGTGGTTACCTCATTCATAGACGCCTTTTTATTGCTTCTGGAATAGCAATGACTGTGAAAAGACAGGTGTAGGGTAGTCAGGCAAGTGATTATACTTATCTGCTTAATATTCTTTAAAACTTATGTAAAGTATATGTAATTATGTATATATTTAAACGAGGGCCTGATTATAGAAATTTGCCGGGGCGCTGCGTTATATCTAGGTACGGTTTAGTGTGGTTCGTGCGGACAATTTTAGGAGCAGCTAGAATTATACCGGCCACTTCGCGCGTCCCGGGTGATTTTTTATAATTAGTCTCTACGGACGTATGCTCATGCAAAAGAAAAAAATGTAAATAGTAAATTATATTACAAAAGGAATCAATCAGTAATATATGTATTTTTAATAAATAGTGTTTTTGCTCATGTGTTCGTAGTGATTAAGTTTTTTTTTTTTTAAATACTTTTTAAACGAATTATCTACTTATTTATACTTAATCTGAATAAGCAGCTACAAGTTTGCGTTATGAAAATGCTTGTCATTTTATGGGTTCGCTTCACTTTAGTTTTGCAGATACGTAAACATAATGCATATTTTATTATTTACCTTGAGCTGATTAACGATTTGAAGCTTTTGAAGGAAGATCCATTTACCTCAACCAGCAGTCCAAAATAAAAGGCAATAATCCACATTAATAACAGTCCAAACGATATTGCTTAGTGCAAGGGATTTTGTTATCACACTGAGCTGGCTATTTCAGCACAACTTGGGTCTACTGGTTAAGACAAAATGAATGTCCCTTTAGTCATGTAATTTATGCTGGAAACAAACGGCAGGGACACGAAAGAGATCGGTAATATTTAACATTTATTAATTAGCTGAGTAATCTGAAAATTAAGCAATTACGGTGGGGAAATGAGCCAAACCACCAAAACTATCAAAACTGTTCGTAGTCTGTTCCTAGCATACATTAATCGTTTCCCAACCATTGGTTTTAAATTTAACGAATTATGTAAACCTAGTTTAAATAACTATAACATTTTAATAATAGTGTTCTTGCTTACAAAATATTTGTTATAATGTACATACAATATTAAAAAGTTGTGTCTTTTGTATTTACGTACTTAGTAAACCAATTGAATGTGTTTTGTGTTAAGAATTGACTCTTAATAATATCCCTTTTGTATTGCGGGGGTTAATAAGTATGAGAACACACTAGTATAAATCCATATTTTGTTCTTAGTACTGATGCACTCTGAAAGTACGATCGCCGCTACAACGTGGCCTTAGGCTCAATTCACACTGAAATGACAGCGGCCGGCAGCGACGCGGCGAGCAGTTTTAATGACAAGGTATTATATATAAGCTTTATGTACAATATAAAAAAATATAGATACGCTTGATAGAATAGACAGCGCCGCGCGGTGCCTCACAGTAGCTCGTGTAGGGCTACGGACACGAAGTCGGCAGGCGCAGGGCGGCGGCAGCAGCGCGTTTCAATGTATAGATTTATATGGAACTGGCCTCGAAGGCAGCGGCGAGGGGAGAACAGTTCCATATAAAACTGCATTTGAACGCGCCGTTCTCGCGCCGCCGCCGCCACCGCCCCGCAATCGCTGGCTTGGAGACCGAGGCCTCAAGGCGCGTGGCACGCAGCTGTGCGAGCCGACAGCAGCCGCTATTCTATCAAGCTTATCTATATTTTTTGATATTGCATTTAAAAGTTTATAATGCCTTGTCATTAAAACTGCACGCCGAGTCGCTGCCGGCCGCTGCCATTTCAGTGTCAATTGACCGCAAAAGTAGTTCTTACATTTTTTGCAATTGACATTTACAACCTGACGCTAACCCCATTAGCAGTCAGTGTCAGGTTATACCTTCATAAAAATAAGATTCGCGACCTTATCAAATAGAGTCTGTCTATTGAAAGCTGAAAGTGAAAAAGTGATATCCCGGATCCACTATGGAAAAACGTATTTGATACTTGAATATTTTTATGTAGAATATTTATTTTTGTTTTTACAGATTAACAGGAAAACACAAAGCAGAAAATTGTGTAGATTAGCTTTTATGATCATAAGGTTGTTAGTTACATCATCATCATTTCAGCCGAAAGACGTCCACCGCTAGACATAGGCCTCCCCCAAGCACCACCACTTCGACCGATTCTGTGCTTCCCGCATACAACGGATTCCTGCGGTCTTCACAAGGTCATCGGTCCACCTTGTGGACATACTGAGTATAAGGTACACCACCCTGGTTGACACACTCTCGATCTTCACCAAGTTACTCAAAAGGGACTTATGGACGATAAACCCGACACCACCTTGGGACTGCCGCCCTCTCGGAAATAGAGCAAGTTCCCGGATTTGAGGATTATCGATTCCTTCCCCTCTCTTTATACTTCACATACCCTCACCGCGACCTTGAACGCTACCGTATCCAAGGGTAGGTTGGCCACCGGGCAATAGGGGCCATTTCTTTTTGGTGCTTGTCTTTTTTAGGGGGGTGTGCCATAATCGCCATGCTTGGCAGGCGAGTTGGCGATCGCAGTATGGTGTTATAAAAGCATAGAGAATGTTGCTGCCCATTCACTAGTAAGTCCCTTAGTCGCCTTTTACGACACCCAGGGGAAGAAATTAAAGTTTATTGTCAAAATGAAACACGAAGGACATGTTTGTTGGTTTATAAAACTTAGAAGATGGTGTGATACCTAAATATTATTAAACCTTAATTAAATTACAAAAATGGCAATTAACACAAACATTAAAATAAAGGTTTTGTTACAAAAAACACAAAATAAGGACATTTTTACTAAAAATTAATAACGTGTGTTTCCACCTCTGGCTCTGATCACCGCCTGCATGTGATCAGGGGGCCTACCACCAGCTCATTCGGTGAGAGAAAGAGATGGAGCTATACGTCCTGTAGAGCTTCATCTCTTTCCCACACTGAAGTAATATTAAAATAATATTGCTTATGAGCAGGTGGTAGCCCTCCAGGCTTGCTCTGAATGATGTTCTTGTTTACTTAGGGAATTTCGTCCCAGGCAACCAGCAGAGTGGTTTTCAAATCATGGAGGATCTAAGGAGGGTTGAGACTTTACCGGATTCGCTTTTTAAGCATGCCCTATGTTCTATGGGATTCATGTCTCGGCTTTTTGCTGGCCACTTCAATTGGGCAATTTAGTTTTCATAGCAGAAAACCTAGGAGGTTAAACTGGATTACATAAATAATAACGTAGATTACAAATCTCGCGTTAGCTTTTCACTACGTTTTAATTATTTATCATAGTGTATAACAACTTTCTCGCACTGCTTCTTAAAGTTTTAGGCAATGTTTTACTTGAAATACGACAAAATAAACACAAAATTGTTTTCATAAGAGGATATAAAAATAACAACTGACACAGCAGTGTTGTCTATGAAAACGTGAAAAAATCACTCTCATTAGACAGACTATGCATTTATATAATTAGAATAATTAATGCATCTCTAAGTTAGAATTAGTCTATTGAATTGCTTTTTCATGAAATTATAACATTTTGAGAATTGCAAAAAAAAAACGTACGAAATTTGAACTTTGCGGGTTACCTTCCTTTGCGGTACCTTAATAATATTGCTATGATGCAGATAAATATACCTACCTTACATAAATCTTCTCAGCTAACTAATTTACGTTAGCCAACGAACATCAAGTTATGGTTCGCGAGGTATGCTGTGCGCGTATCGGCCGGCGCAGCGCAACGCGGTTGTCACCACCAGTCAAACATCAACATTGCGTTCCTTAAAATAAAGTCTAAAATAAATAACCTAACTCGAACCTGAGACGCGCAACTCTGTCCGCTTTGATGCGCTCTCAGGAAAAGCGAGAAAGTGTATCACGTTTCCCTGCTGTGTTTTAAACAAAGCATTAGCATGGTAATGCAGCGTAGCATAATTCTATTCTTTCCTCATTATAATAATCTGAGCGAATTAGATATACAGGTTGGCAGAGACATCGATGCGAAAACTTTTACAACGAGTTCAGTCGATGATTCTGAAACACCCTGCGATGAAATTTTTTGTCGGTTTAAAAAAAAAAAATCTGCTGTTTCATAGAAAAGTGCAATACCTACGCGGTCAAAATGTATGGAACAGCTGATTTTTTTTTTAAATAACCGACGAAAAACAACGCAGAGGGTTTCAGAATCATGTACTGAATCCATGGTAACAGTTTTCGCGTCGATGTCCCTGCCACCCTGTATAGTATAGTTTGATGTGGAGTAGTACCTACCCTTATGCTGAAGTGTGTTTTCATCTAAAAAAATAGGAATATTCGGTTCGTTTTTAATTAAATGAAACAATATGCAATTTATAGATCTATATAATGATAGTAACTTCAAATTGTTATTTTGTATAACAATCGTTTTATTATAACTAATTGGTTCTTAGTTCAGTTTCTAATCTTCAAATTTATCTGCAAAAATGGTGGTACAGTTTTATGTTTTTGTTCTTACGACTAATGAAAGCTTAGAGTAAATAATATTGGAGAAGCCTTACAAACACTTCCAAACTCTGTAAAAGTGCAAGAACAATTGTTCTGGCACGGTCATAAAAACTACTTTCAAATCGATTCCAACGCACATCGTTAATCGTTTTCGAGACGCGCGGTTCTTTTTCAGTTCTCCGTGAAAATGCTTGATTGTGCTGTTAAAACTTGTAAAAAGCGTTCAAATACATCAAACTAAATAAAGACTGAATAAACTTCCATATGTGAGTATTTTTTTTAAAATATTTAGTCATGTTTTCATTGAAATTCAGAATCCTAACCTCATAAAACATTTTGACTTTTCATTCGATTCAACCATGATTCAACATAAAACAAGTCATGAATCGAGTATTTTTCTCGCATTGCTTTTGTGACGTCGCTATGTCTCGCGCGCAAATCAGCAAACATGCGATTATATCTTCTAGCAAAAATGATAGCAAAACTACCGTAGGGATGGGGTCATGTATGAAACCAAAATTGACATGTCGATAATTTCCTAAGACGAATTAGTTTTTTATTTTTTACTAGCTGCGCCCCGCGGTTTCACCCGCATAAGTCTCGATCCCGTAAAAATATCGGGATAAAAAGTATCCTATGTCCTTCTCCGGGTCAAGGTCTATCCATATCCCAAATTTCATCCAAATCCGTTCAGCCGTTTTAGCGTGATGTCGTGACCAAGGGAAATAGGGATTCATTTTTATATATATAGATTTAATAAAAACGGTTTTGGAACGAAGTTCCTTAAAGCGGCTTGCGGTAGGAGTAAACTGGCAGAAATCATCACGCGAAAACGCGTTCGTATGTGCAACTGTCTTGTTCTAATTCGAAAGAGATAGAGAAAAAGTGTGAATTTAGTCAACATTAAAATCCAAGATGGCAGCTGTGAAAATGTTCAAATTTTTCATCATGGCTGTCGTTTTCATAGTTTTTGAGGGTGCTAAATTCGATAGTGAGGTCAAAATGTAAATCCAAGATGCCGCTGCGTACATTACAAAAAAAAGGAACTCTCAAAAATGCCATACTCAATACGCCATACTGTGTGAATTTACTCCAAACTGATTCATTCAAAAAATTTGTAGGTGTTATGTACCTATTGATTTGTAAAATATATTAATTGTTGGTACTATACCATAATTTTATTATTTTTATTTAATAGTTGTTATTATTGAAATTTAAGTTTTCTATGCATCAGCTGTTTTATTTTTGGATTCAAACAAAATTCCGAATTATTATCGATATCGATGAAAAAAATCTGTGGTACGGACTTCTCCAGTGTTATATACTCTAAAGGTGGTTTTACACCGGCAGAGCGAGGCTGGATGGGATGGGCGAGAATTGAAATTTGTATGGCAATATTTCTATCTACGCCCTACCTTGTAATTTGCCCTTTGGTGTAAAATAAATAAATACTCTATTCATACAGCAATAAAACTCGATATTTTACTAACAAATATTTCAATTCTCGCTTCGCACATCCTCGCGCATCTAGACCTTTTACACCAAAGATGGGCAGGTCGTGGATAGAAATTTTGCCATACAAATTTGAATTCTCGCCCAACCCATCCACGCCTAGCGGTGTAAAATTACCGTAAGAGTGAAAAGTTTTGAATATATTTCGCTTTACCTTGCGTTTAATACATCATGTGAACTCAATTCATCCGCGGTTGATTGATTAGTGCTTCCAATATGCTTTCTTTTCTTCTTTGTTTTAATTTCGCTCAACTCTCTGTCAGTAATTTCACCGTCTGCTTCATAATCACTGGATATACCTTTTCAAAAAATTATGTTATAACATTCACTTTACAAATAGTACCTATCTATTGTTAAAAAAGAGAAAAGAAGAAAGTAAATATTTATTATTGTTTGTTAAAATTACTTACAGTTGCTAAGTAGTCCAGAGTCTACAGAACCATATGAATTGCTGTTTTCAGTCAAACTTTCCATCCATTGCTGTCGACAACAATAATATAATATTATAGAATAAATCGTTTTTTTATTTTATCACAAACTATGAAGCTACGCGTCCGCACCGGCGACGACGGAACCTACGGAGCATACGGAATTGCTTGGTTTTTATTGATTTTCATTATGTGAGTGACGCCATGTGTGATTGACTAATTCGCGCTAAACTCCGATATAGGTACGCTCGCTCCAACGCCGACGATATGGACGCGTAGCTTTTAAGCACTGCTACCCTACTACCTACCTCTCGTATCCGTATTTTGGTATAAAATAAAGTATAATTATATCTATCTAATTAATTACCTATTATGACTATAAACGACATCAAGGTGGTGGCAGTGGTTGAGCGGCTGGCTTCGGCACAACCACGGCGCGGTGGGCGGTCGCGGGTTTGATTCCCCCGTAGTCGTTTGTTGTTGTGGACCCTACACTACAGCTACCTACCAGTAAATGTAGAAGGTCCGGTACTACTTATTATTAAGTAATGATGTGGCAACAACTTCACAAATCTGAGTAGTCAACAAGTGAGAGCGGGAGACCATGACCACGAGTCTCATTCTGTTCTACTGTCTGATGATAGTGGAAAGCTAGCTGGCCCGCTAACACCATCAACTGGTCACTGTATAAGCATGTAGGCCGCTCAAATCCTTTAATGCAATGTTGAAAACTTGGAAATTCAATTCTCACTAGTATACAAAAAGAACATGTATACCTTTTCAGGCGGAATCAAGCGATCTGCTTTTTTCATGAACGTAAAATTTGCTTTTTGTCCAAGGTCCACTAAATGTCTCGTTACTTCTGTTGTTGACATGGCCTTAGTCAGCATGCCTTGCAGTGTTTTGGGATCTTTGTCAAGTAATCCCGGAAACATAATAGCCAGTGGTTTCATTTGAGGCCCATCTTCGCATTCTACCTAAAAATAGTAGGTCGTTTTCACACACAAGTTTGGTACATATTTAAGTAAATAAAATGATGAATTATTATTTACAAGTTGTAATACTTCCTCCTCGTCAGACACATTAGCAGATCTTTGGTTTTCTGTTTGGGATGTCTGCAATATGTCTACCCATTCGGAGTCTTTCGCTAACAGAGCACATAAGGGTGGAGTTGGTTTTTTCACAGCTTCATTTCGTCTAATTCTTTGCCTCTGTAATAGAACTGTTATTTAGGACAAAGATCCGAATTTAAAAAAATATTTCTGAAATAAAGAACTTCCGTTGCCCGGTAAGAAGTGCTTTTATGCATTTACTTCATTTTTTATATCCGCGTCGGGTTTGGCCTATTCGCTTTGGTGGCCGGTGGGAATTGGTTACCTTTCCATAAATTGCTGTTTATGAATATAACTTACGACTGTTGCTCCTAACAGCCTTATCTGTGATCCCTAATGAACTTGAGACGTTTGAAACTTGAATATTTTTATAATGTAAGAATTCAAGATCCGATTCCAACCGGACACGAACTACCCGCCTACGGTAGGTTCTTGAATAATTTAGGTACAGAATTATGCTGTGGCATAATTCTGTTATAATCAAGCCACCAAGATACCCTTATAACGACTGTTACCTACTGAGGTTCCTGGATTTGTGGTTGCAAAAGTATTTTGTTTTGGCCTTTTGTATTTCTTATTAGAATCACTGCTCATTTTGTAGATACCATATTGTGAAAATAATGACTTCTGTTCCAAGCCAAAACAAGCCGTGTTGTTGTTGACATGACAACATATTGACAGTCAGCGTCTGAAAGTGGTGGACAATTTTTTTAGTGATTCATAATAAAGAAACAAAAAGGTTTGCTGGTGTTATTTATTATCTGTGTTAAATACAACACAAAATTCATTTTTAGTTACCAATAAAAAATTCAATGTTAGGTATCCTTAATTGTGTGCGTTACCCCAACAAAATAATGTCGAAAATAGTCATTTTAATGTTATAGATAATTAGTTGCCCAGCTACTGTAATTGTTGCGCACATTTTTAAATTTGTTGCAGTTGTAGTTTTTTTTTGTTATTTCACAAAAACATTTCCTGCTGGGGTAACGTTATACTGCAGCCAGACATTTTTTTTTTCATGGGAATATTGAAATAAATGTTATCTATATAATTACTTGTCTAGACGAAGTAAATGATACACCTTATTTTGTATTTGTTCTTTCTTCGGCTGCGAAGTTATTCGAGACCCTGCTGGATTTTGCTGGATCTCTGAAACGGTTAAGCGAATGGTTCTTATCATCTTTTGTACATGACTTCTTAGGAATTAGTTTTAATTATTTGTGCAATAAAAAAACAAAATAATGCACTGTTTAAAGGTTATTTTATCCTTACATATTATAAAACAAAGTCCCCCTCCGCGTCTGTCTGTCTGTCTGAACGCGATAAACTCAAAAACTTCCGATTGAATTTTCAAACGGTTTTCACCCAGAGACGAAGTGATTCATGAAGAAAGTTTTGGTGTATAATTCATTAAGATTTTGTGTAAACTGGCTCAAATATGACGATTTTTTTTTTTAAGTAGTCAGAAAAAATCATGCCGCCTGGGAGCTTTACTGGCGTGTGCCGCGTAAACCGCAAAGGATACATAAAATTTATGTTCTCCAGTATTGTTCATCTTAAAAAGTCTTGAGTGTAAAAGTTCAACAAAATAGTCCGCGATGACATTTATGTGTATCTTCTAAGGATGAAAGCATAATAGCATAATGTACTACGCGGTCGCTTTTTTGTAACCACCTAAACTTGGTCGGGCTATCACGGTCTTGCACTCCCTAATGACTTTTATTATCTCGTTAATTATTGTATGTACTACGCTGAAATTTTACAGGTATAAAACTGAACTAAGCAACTAATTATTGATATAACATTCAGTTTATATATCCATATACAGGTTTATCGGTGGCCAAATAACTCCGCGCGCATTGTGACTGTGAATGTGGAGAACTGAATATTGTCATAATTTTTTAATTACTTACAGGATACTAATGAAACTTCTGATACATTTAAAAGCAGTTACAAGCTACACAATAACGTTGAAAGTAAGTCTTTAGAGCTCTTATTCAGAGTGTTAGGACGTATTGAAGTGTTTTTAAATTTATTTAAGTAACCTTTAAACTGTGCATTATTTTGTTTTTTTTTTTGTTATTGCACAACTAATTAAAACTAATTCCTAAGAAGTCATATATAAAAGATGATAAGAGTCCGCTTAACCGTTTCAGAGGTCCAGCAAAACCACAAACGTTACACCAACAGAACCTCGAATAAATTTGCAGCCGAAGAAAGAACAAATTTAAAATAAGGCGCAACATTTACTTCGTCTAGACAACTATTTAAATAGCTAATATTTATTTTAATTTACCCATTGAAGAACAATGGCACTCCGGAAGTGCCGACAGAATTGAAAACTAAAAAAAATCTTGAACAATTTTATTGTGCAGGAAATAATGCATCATGCGTTGATGTCTTTTTAAAGCTGGTATCGGTAACAGTGTCGCGAAATCATTGGTTTAGTCTCATTTAAAAAATGCCCAACACGCCTAAAGAAGTTTTCACTCAAAAAAAAAAGTCTGGCTGTGGTAACATTACCCCAGTAGGAAATGTTTTTGTGAGTAGGAAGTGCAACAAATTTAAAAATGTACGCAACTATTACAGAAGCTGGGCAACAAATTATCTTAAAGATTTAAATGATTATTTTCGACATTATTTTGCTAGGGTAACGCACACCCATTAATTTACCATTTACAAGAAAATCTAATGGATATTTTATAATCTTTAGTTATTAGATCTATGAGTAATCATCATCCTCTTCATCATCAATTCTAGGACCAGGTGGAGGCGGCACATATGGCTGTGGAGCTCCCTCGGCCCCCACTAATCCTTGTTGCTGTAAGAGCAACCATTGTTGTTGCTCTTGCTTTGCTTGTTCTTCTCGTGCCTGAAATTTACAATTAAAACAAGTAAATTATAAAGTAACTTCGTTTCAGATTTGTAGACTTTAGGTTTCTGGTTTAGGCCTTGAGAAATAGACAATAGAGCTACATCTATCTGCTATGGTGTGTGTGTGTGTGTGTGTGTTGGATCAGAGATTTTATTAGGAACTGGTGTACTTCTTTAAATGCTTCTATTTAGTCAATATAAAACTGGGATACATTTTCAACTCTACATCATGCACAGTCATGCATAGATTCATTCAGAGTAGTTTTCATACTTTTTCTTAAAAACACTTCTCAATGAACTGAATGTGTTATAATGTTATAACCTTGATTTTCACTACCTTAATTTGCAAACCATGTTTGATGGTTTTGAAAATGTTAGAGCATCTTTATACTTATTATTTCTTATGTTTTAAAAGTTCCCAACTGCTGCTTTCCAAATCAAAATTACAGGTTTGAAAGGCATGCATGTTGTTTTGATGGATTAAGAAGATCCTAATAGCTATTAAATTGCATAAAATATCACAATGATATTGTGGTGTTCAGTGTTATTCTGAAGAATTTAGAATATTGAAATGGCTGGCCTGAGATCATTTCTTTCATATAATGACAGGCAGCTTTTACATTTAAACCTGAATTTCAAAAGCTAGTAGTAGTTATTTAGTTACCTTGGCAAAAAGTTCTTGTTGCTGTCTTAACAATTCTTCTTCTGGTATACCAAGATTCTCAAGTCTTGTGCTTTGTCGTCTTCTCTTTGCTGCAACAGCTTTGCAATCTTTCAATACAGCCTCCGCTTCAAGAGTATAGTCACTAAAACCTAATCTGTCCAGTGCTGCAAGAAAATTATTTGATAAAATCTTTGATTTAAGACCACCTATGGAGTAGAAAAAAAAACAATATTTAAACTATTGTCTACTAGAACTAGAATTAAGTGTTTTGGAAAAAAACAGTGACAACTCACCTGCTAGTACATGTTCTGCATTGATAGTCTTTTTGTTACTCTGATTGCAAACTTCGTTAGCCTCTGAACTTAATAAATGGATAAATTCCGTGCAGCAGTTAAGAATTAATTCCCGTGACTCAAAAGCTACGCGCACGGAAGGGACCAATTCTTTTATCATTTTATTGATGCTTGCTCTAGGTAGAGTTAGCTCGTCTTCCTCTGAAGGTGGTGGGCACAGTTCTCTTTCTGGACTTCCCATTTTTGGCTTGATTAGGGACTCTATAATTTGATTTGATAACAATTTAGGCAATCGTAACAAGGATTAAACTACTCTTGATAATTATAACAACACTTTTTCTCACGAAGATTGTTTTAAATGTCAATGAGATTTGTTTGTTGTCACTGTCAGTGTCTTCAGTTTTGACAGATTTATTTTTTAAATTCTCAAGCTTTTGTAAATCTGAATACCACACCGACAACATGTATTTTCTGACTCTCGTAAAGCTTTGGAATATCGCCATAATTATTATCTTAAGATAAAAAAACGATTTTCATCATAACCTATTAAGCTTATAAAGTTTCCACATGCTCTGTGGGTCTTCTCTCGCCCCTAGACCCCTCTCGGTGAAAGGGAGTAGGCTGTTTATATACATTAGTCTGTGTATGAATCCACCATGCGAGAATCCACCACGCAGGCCAAATACGAGTTGGTAGATGTTACATTTTTTTGAATTTTTAGTTCTAGGACATGCCGGATTTCTCACGGTATTTTCCTTCACCGTTTTTGAGAGCAATGGTGATGAAATAATTTACACAAAGTGTGCCTGGGTTCGAACCTATGTCTAGGGTTGCCAACTTTTTGTACAAGAAATAAAGTATATTTTGGCTTACGGGTTGTAGAACATACGCTATGTCCTACAACCCGTAAGCCGCGGCTGTGTCTAGTGGGCCACCACTGCTCAAAACGATTTTACTATGGAATAATTATGTATTGACTGCCTCGTTGGTCTAGGGGTTGCAACTGCTGCTGCTGAGCATGAGGTCCGGGGTTCGATTGCCAGGCCGGGCAGTGTTATTGGGGTTTTTTTATCTAGAATTGTTCAGTAGCAGCTCAGAGTCTGGATTTGTGCCCGGTTGATGGTAATAGGCTCACCTACTATTACGTGGGACTTAAACATTACTGGTGAAATGTGGGTGTACTATATGTGCACCTCTGCCCAACCCTTCGGGGAAACAAGGCGTGATGTTATGTATGTAATTAAGTATTTATAGGATTGTGACCGTTATGTTGTTTGTACCTTTACGAGCAACATCGTGGCTCGTTCATTTATATCAATGTCGAACAATAAATAATTTATTCCCTTAGCGCATGCTGTCTGTTCATACTTAAAAAATTATAATACAACAAAAAAAAAACCACTAATCTCAATTATTTGTTTTTGTCAAGGCAATTATTTCCATCTTACATCAGTGCCGTCAGTGACTCATGTCATTTGTCAGCTGTGCTTGTCATTGTCACTATTGATTGTCAGACTGACAAAGAAATTTGTGTGGTGTGGTGGTGCTTTGGTTGTAAAATTTTAGAATAGGACGATAACGGCTACGTTATTTTATTATTGGACTACAGAAATTCGCAAAAATGGTTTTTTACTTTACTAGTAACGTAGTAGCTCCACCAGTAACTCTTTTCATGGGTGCTGATAAACATGAAAGTAAGGAACTTGTAACCTTTTCCATATTCTTGAATTTTATCACAACTGCAGTACCTATTGTTTGTAAAAAAAACACTATGTTATACTTCCCTTAACCATGTATGATTTGCAGATGAAGATTTGATAAAATGGGGATGGCCTGAAGATGTGTGGTTCCATGTAGATAAAGTATCATCAGCTCATGTGTATCTTCGCTTAGCACCAGTAAGAATAATGTTTTCCAACTATTTATCTCAGTTACTTGTTTCCAGTGTAATTCAAACCTTACTTAACTTTCAGGGTCAAACTATTGATGCAATACCAAACTCTGTTTTGGATGATGCATGCCAGTTAGTCAAAGCAAATTCTATAATGGGTAATAAAATGAATGATATAGACATTGTCTATACAATGTGGTCAAATCTTAAGAAAACAGCAGGAATGGAGGTAATTTATGCAACATAAGTTTTCTATTTCTTTATGGCATAAAAACAAGTTATTGTCGGTATAACCAAATTTCCTAGGCATTTTATGATAAACCTCAAAGTATAGTTCATTCAAATCATTGAATTGAAGAAATTTTAGCAGAACATAGTTAATGAGTGTTTATTCTGAAAGTGGGCCACATCGCAAATAGATGTCAAATATTTCACTGTTTTGATTAATTTGGCAATATATTACTGTATGGAAAGAAGAAATGTGGCTAACTAGCGAACTAGAATATTAAAACTAAATATTCAGTGTTATGATATTAATTTTTGCATTTCATAATCAATATTTTAGTTCCCTAGTTAGCCACATTTCTTAATTTCATACAATAATATTGCCAAATTAATCAAAACAGGTAAATATTTGACAACTATTTATGACATGCCCAAGTTTTAGGATAAACCCTCTTAAGAACAGGCACTCCAAAGACAATTGCCATGCAAACTCAGCCCCAATGCACCCCACCACTACACTATGTGCTAACGATAACACATCAGTAATAAAGTTGAATATCGTGTGCGCTTTTTGGTTGTGTTCACGGAACTAAATTTCGTAAGTCTCAATTCTTATTTCGTTTATAACTAAAGTAATAATTGTTTTAGAGAAAAAAAATCTTATATTCGGATAATAAACTATATTTCCTTACTGTCAATAATTATTTTAGACATAAAAGCCAAGTAATTATGTTTTTGTTTCAAATAATCTTTAAAAAAGACATGATTTTCGAATAAAAAATGAATGTTCCAATAATGTAACTGTCTTATATTTGGAAAGAAACTGATGCAATAAATCATATACTAAAGATCCATTTTGATTGTATGCATGACTTTTTCAGAATATTAATGCCAATTAGCATACAATTTTGGGAGCCTCCTCTGAAATCATCTATTGGAAATTATGACTAGAGTTCCAGTTTTGATCAAAAACTTTATTGTCTCTATTGTAATTTTAACATTAAACCAGTAAAAGTTATCTAATATCATAAGTACCCAATAATAATAATAATGATTATTAATCCTTATTTCAGGCTGGACAAGTAGCATTTCATAAAGACAGAGATGTCAGAAAAGTGAGAGTTGCTAAAAGATGTAATGATATTGTTAACAGACTAAATAAAACTAAAAAAGAATCCCTCCCAGACTTGAGAATAGAAAGGGAAACTAGAGACAGGCTAGAAAGAGAAGACAAGAAGAAGCTACTTAGAGACAAGAAAGAGAAGGAAAAAGAAGAAGAAAAGAAAAAGAAGGAGGAGGCAGAGTTGAGAAGTTATTCCACCTTAATGAAAGCAGAAAACATGTCTACTAATTATAATGATGGAAACGATTCAGATGACTTTATGTAACAAACAATAAAACATTTACAATCATTTCTAAATTGGTTTTTTATTGAATAATAATGCAGCCCAAGTACCCTTTTGGATATAGTACCTCCTTACAGCTAACAACTTTGTAAAAGTAGGTACATGAGTATTTTCAAGAAAACAGTGCTTTAGTTTTTAACTATGTTTATTCCAACTGAACTTAATGATTCAACAACCCAGGTTGGGTACTCACAATCAGTATAATACTCACTAACAAAGTTTTGCACAAACTGTGGGAATGTTCCATTTTCAATGTTCTCCCTCATGTTTCTCATTAGGTTCATCTGCAAAAACGAAAATGTTTTATATAAATGCATAACAATACCTATTTGCTTTTAAAATACTTAGTCAGTTAGATATTACCTACTTAATTAGATAAGCTGGCAACTAATTTGAGTAACATAAAACAGTTGTATTTTTCCATTATTTATAGATGAAACTTGATGGAGAAAACTACAGTACCTGATAAGCAATGTTGTGCACAGATATAAGGTGGCAAGCTACAGTCTCCACTGTTACTATGCTGTGTAAATAAGCTCTGGTGTAGGTTTTACAAGTTGAGCATGAACAGTCCTTGTCAAGGGGATCCAAATCAGCTTCATACATTTTTTGTTTCAAATTCAATTGACCATTTGAAACAAGAGCACAGCCAAATCTCTGTAAAATAAATAGCAGTCATGTAGATATTGTTTAGCAGCCCAGGGTTTAGTGTGGTCTATAAATTGAAATTAATATGCATCATATACATAAGAAAAGTTTTTCATTCCAATAAACTTACTGCAGTGCGAGTTGGGAAGACACAGTCAAACATATCTACTCCAAGGGCAACACAGACAACAAGGTCTATTGCCAGACCAACACCCATCAGGTATCTAGGTCTATGCTTGTCTAGTATCCATGTGCTCAGACTGACCATTGGCCAGAAGTCATCCTTTGCTTCACCGCCACTAAAACAATGAACAATAGGCTGGTATTATTTTAATGATGTCAGAATACATACTAGGCATTAGGCAAACAAAAAAATATGTATTGCAGCTTTTGTTAACTTTTTGAAGACCCGATGAGTTGTAAGAACCTTTGTGTAGACTGGGTAGTTTTCAAACTCAAACCATTTACTTCAATTAAACCATTTACAGGCAATTTTTAACTGTCAAGGAGTTGGTCGGTTAGAAATATGAAGCTAGTAGCCCATTTCAAAGCATAGTAGGTACCTATGCAGAAGAATGGGCAAGAAACTCCATGGATACTTTTTTGTTAGGAAAAGCACAAAAAGTTACAATTCCTATCTGTTTACCTCAAACCTCCAATGGCAAATCCATTTACATCCTTGGTCATATGATCATTTGCACTTTGTTCTCTTAGTTCTTTATTTAATAAGCCTTGAACTATTGGAAATATGCTTTGTTCTGTAGGTCTCTGATGAGCGGCCAAGCAGCGATCCAGCCACCTGCTTGTCCTCTCTGTGGCTTCCTTGATGCGGTCGTAGTCTTGGAATGTTGTTTGAACAACATCATCCAGTTGCATGATGATGTCGGCACCTAGAAGTTGACAAATTAATTTCAATGAATATTATGACATCATAAATTATACTACTCACATAAAAAATATGCTAGTTACATACCAATACAATTTTGAATTTCAATTGATTTCTCTGGAGTTAACATGATTTCAGAATCATCGTAGGGAGATCTAAATTTAACACCTTCTTCAGTTATTTCAGCTAATTTTAAAAGTGAGACCATTTGAAAACCTCCTGAATCAGTAAGAAGTGCTCTATTCCATCCCATAAAATTATGAAGGCCTCCAGCTTTTGTCAAAACATCTGTACCTGGACGATTCCCTAAATGATAGGTATTGCCTAAAATTATTTCGCAGTCCAGACTTTCAAGTTGGTCAGGTAAAAGTCCCTTCATAGTTCCCTAAAAGTTTTCATCACATTATTAGAAATTATTTATAAACAAAATATATTTACAGGCCTATACGCAGCAGTTGATTTCTTCTGGCTGAAATTATGAAAATACAATTGAATTAACAGCTAAAATCCTCACCTGTGTTCCAACAGGCATAAAAACTGGCGTTTTAACTTCATAATGAGGTAATTTCATCAACCCAGCTCGGGCTCTAGATACATTACATTCAGCTTTTACATGAAATGATAATGCTAACGATTTGGCACCCATTTTAAGTGGTAATATGTACCTCTAGTACATTATGATCAGTTCCAGGTTGTATCTCGATTTCCGTATTGTTCGCAATTCCAGTGAAACTGAAATCAAACCACTTGTTTGGTGGTCACAATATTTTATTTTTTTTACTTGCTCTGTTTGATCATTTGATACGTAAATAAGAACTCAAGAGCCAAGGTTTTGTTTTGTTAAATTGAATCATAGACATTTAATAAGTATGGACTGGAAATACCTACAAAAAAAAGGTGCATACCTACAACTCAAAATGTCTCTTAAAATGGCTGCCAATGCTAGGGTTGTGTCAATCAGGGAAACATAGTGTTACTATTTCGAGTATCGATACTAGTACGTAATAGTATAACGAATCTTACTAGATATCACGGTTGAATCGTATTAAAAAATTATTAGCTAATAGTCTGTTGTAACAGAAAAAAACGAGTATTGACAATTTATCACTTCCCAAACAATTTTCCGCATAATAATAATTTCATTAATAGAATTACATACATACATACATAAACTCACGCCTTCTTCCCATGGGGGTAGGCAGAAACTACAGAACGCCACCTGCTACGATCCTTACATACTCCTTTTGCCTCGTTTACGTTCATACATCTGGTCATACACTCCCGCCGATTGCGAGTACTACGCACTTGGCCTTTCTGAAGAACATCACCAATAAGGTCAGTATATGTCCTTCTAGGGCGTCCCCGGCCGGCCTTTCCTTTCACATCAGCCTTGTAAATACGTTTTGTTAGTCGCCTTTCATTCATCCTCTCAACATGCCCAAACCATCTCAGCATACCCTTTTCAATTTTTGTCACAACATCTTCTTTTAAATCACACCGCTGTCTTATCACATTATTCCTCAGCCTATCATTCATAGACAAACCACACATGCTTCGCAAGGAACGCATTTCCACAGCATTTATTCTACTTTCATGCTTGTTTTGCCACACCCAACATTCACTTCCATACATAAGCGTAGGCACCAGCACACCATTGTGAACAGCCAGTCGAGCTTTTTTAGACATCGACTGGTTGGTCACAATCGCATGTATAGCACCATTCACTTTATTTCCCGCGTTTACTCTCCTTTCTACATCCCCATCAATTTTCCCATCCCTTGTAAACAGACTCCCCAAATATATAAACTCACTTACTTGCTCCACACTCTTATCATTTATTTTCACATCACACACCGATACATCCTCTCCTCTTTCAAACACCATGACCTTCGTCTTATTCACATTTATATTCATCCCTTTCACCTTATATGCTTCATCCATCACAATCACCATGTCTTGCAACTGTTCTGCTGATGAAGCAAGTAGAACTTGATCATCTGCGTAGCTAAGGCATTTGACAGGTAACTCATTCATCCTCAATCCGCACTCACTCTCTTTCAAATTTGTCAGACAACTATCCATGTACAAGTTGAATAGCCACGGTGACGCTACACAACCCTGTCTAACACCCCTCGAGATGCAGAACCAGTTCGTGTATGCCCCATTTATCCTAACACAAGCACTGGAATCCTTGTATAAAGATTTCAGTGCCCGTACCAAGCGCCAGTCCACACCGTACATGGATAGTGTCGACCACAGTTCTTCCCTCCACACACTGTCATAGGCCTTCTCCAAATCAACGAAAGCACAATAGACGTTTTTGTGCTTTGCTAGATGTTTTTCGGTTATGCACCTTAAGGAGAAGATCTGGTCCATACAGCCCATTCCCTCTCTAAATCCTGCCTGTACATCCCATATTTTCTCATCTGTCACTTTTATTACTCTATTTATTAAAACCTTCGCATACAGTTTGCCGACAACACTCAAAAGACTAATGCCGCGGTAGTTTTTACACTCCTGCTGAAAGCCCTTTCCCTTATATAGTGGTACGATTACAGCCTTGCACCAATCATCCGGCACACGGCCATATCTCCAACACATATTAAAGATTCGGCACAACAGGCTTGCTACCACCCCATCACCGCCCTTCAGCATTTCAGCAGACACTCTGTCGTACCCTGCAGCTTTCCCAACTTTCATCCCTTTCAGCGCTCTTATAATCTCATCTATTTCTATTGCATTTTCGTCATCTTCATCTGAATTTGGGTCTTCAAAACTGGCGTCTGCCCAGTTACCCACTCTTTGCACACTATCCTGACAACTTAATAAACTTTCAAAGTATTCCTTCCAGCGTTCCAAAACCTTACATTCTTCGCTTAGTAAACATCCATCTTCTGCTCTTATAACATTCATACTCGATGTTCCTGTCACTCCGCGAGCCAATCTTACCTGTTTCCAAAACAGCTTAACATTGACCCTGAAGTTATCAGAGAACTTCCTGTTATACTTTTTTTCCTTTTCATCCTTCTTAATTTTTACCATCTCTTTCACTTTCATTTTCATTTCGGAGTATTTCTTCTTCACTCTTTCCAAATCATCTGTCACATTCGTTGTCCCATTCATCCTATTTTGGGCCTTACAGGCTAAAACATTAAGCCAGGCCTCTTTCTTCTTCCTCACAATCTCTTTTACTTCACCATCTACCCAAGAATCATTCGTTCTACTACCACATTTCCTCTTCGCCAGACCACATACTTTTGTGGCTACCTGCACCATACTACTTTTCACTATATCCCATACTTCTTCTAGACTGTAATCATTCGTATCATCAAATATTTTATCCGTCTTCACTTTTACTTCCGTCTTATATTCCTCTTTTACCTTCAATTCTTGCAGTCTTTCTACTTTTATTCTTTCTAGAGCAGTTACAGGAACTCGAACTCGGTGGCGCCAATGCCTGAATAGACCATCCATCCGACACATAACCAGATAATGATCAGTCCCTACATTAACACCCCGATATACTCTAGTATCTGTAACTTTACTCTTTAATCTTCCATCCACAATCACAAAGTCGATCATACTTCTACTGTCTTGCCTTTCCCACGTATACCTGTGAACCTTTCTATGATTAAACATAGTGTTCATAACAGACAAATTCCTTTCTACACATATCTCTAGTAAATTCATCCCATTCTCATTCACTCTTTCATCCCCAAATGCACCTAATACTTTTTCGTACCCATTCCTCTTCACACCAACCCAACCATTAAAGTCTCCAAGCATAACAATCTTCTCGTTTGACCTACATCCATTCAATAAATCCCTTATACTGCCCCAAAATTCGTCCCTCTCCGAAGGTGAGCTTCCCATATCGGGTGCATAAACGCACAGAATAAAGATAGAGTTTAGGCCCACCTTGGTTCTTACCCATAGAATCCTGGGACTCACACAAACATAATTTTTCACACATTTCATCATCCGCTCGGACAGGACAACCCCCACACCCTGACTGGCCCTATGAGTCTCTTGAACACCGGACCAAATTGCGGTCAGAGTACCGTGTTTGGATATGTCCACTCCTTTTCTTTTCGTCTCATTCACACACAACACATCTATCCTTTTATCCTTCACCAACTCACACACCTCATCCATCTTATCTTTTATACCTCCTTGCACATTCAGCGTAGCTAAGCGACATTCCGCCGCTCGCTTTTCGCCCCGTGGAAACAACTGACGTGGTATGTGGCGAGCATCACCGCCGCCTCCGAGTTGATTATTAATAATAGAATTCGTACTCATTTAGTTCCCACGAAAAGCAGAGGAAAAAATCTGTCGACACCCTACAGAGCCCCGCATGTAGAGGTAAGGCTTGTTAGTGCCTGGGAGCGCCCGATCCCCAGACAACAGGCACGCTCGCGACTAGGCTCCCCCCTAGCCATGCAGCTCTCGGCACGGCAACCTTAGCTTGGGTGTGTGTTGTTCGTACCACACAGAGGGAAACAATAAAATCCCCCAGCTGTCCCTTAGTCGCTTTTTACGACACCCGTGGGATGAGATGGGGTGGTTCTATTCTACTGCCCGGAGACCACACGGGGAAACCACTAATAATAGAATTATTACTTAGCAAATAAAGTTTTCACAAATAATTGTAACGCAAACCTAATGTTTTGCAAGTGAACGTTTAAACCAAGCCAAATATTTAGTATCAAGCGAGCATGCAAGTCTTATGCCTGTTTTCACCTTCACTAAGTGACACTTAAATGAATCGCTAATAAAAGTTCACTGTTGGATTTTCAACGGTAGACTCAGCGCTAAGAGTTGAAAATCCAACAGTGCAGTTTTATTTAGGTATTCATTTAAGTGTCACTTAGCTGTCGGTGAAAACGGGCATTAGTGAATTAAATTTTTAACAATTTTATCATAAATGAACATTCGGAATAATACACATCCTTACATATTATACAACAAAGTCCACCGCCCGCGCCGCGTCTCTTGTCTGTCTGAACGCGAAAAACTCAAAAACTACTAAACGGATTTTCAATCAATTTTCACTAATGGACGGAGTGATTCATGCGGAAGGTTTTAGTGTATAATTCATTAAGGTTTTGTGTAAATTGGCTGAAATTTGACGATTATTGTTGAAGATGTCGGAAAAAATCATGAGGACTGGGAACTTTATTAGCGTGCGCCGCGGAAATCATAAAAGTTACATAAAATGTATGTTCTACAGTATTGTTCATCTTAAAAACTTCAACAAAAAAATCGTATCCACATCATAAAACTCTGTGGAACGGTCTCTCGGTGCTATGAACCAAAGAGTACAGTTTGCTGTAAACCACGGGCCGGACCTAGCAATATTATTTCAGCGCAGCGAAGGAACTAGTATCAGAAACTATTACGGCAACGGTACAATACTATTCCACCATGACATATCATTGTAAACAAACGAATGAAATTATGAAATAATAAAAAGGTCTGTTGGACGGAAATAAACCCATATATTAAAATTTAGGCCGTATTTAATGATCGCCTAGCAATTTTTTCATCGAAAGTTTATCACTTTATGTACTATTGCATATGAAAACCGGCTACTAACCTGTGCAAAGACAATTGAGATTGATTTTCCTTCTTTCTTGCACCACACTTCACAATACAACACACAGGCATGTTGAATTGGTGTTTTCCAACGTATATATGTAGTTTTAAAGGAAAACTCCTCGTAATTTTCTCACAAATCTCAATAAAACAAAAAGTAAACAACCACTTGACAGCAGAACTACCATGAACTTGTCGCATATTATGGCGGATACGGCACTTACCTACAACTGTTACTACGTCTCAACAAAATGTTGCCATTATGAGGAACAACTGAAATATTGTTGTCTCTTTTATCAAATACGATTACCACATTAGAAAGAGTGAAATAACACGATATTTCACATTCTAGTTCGTATTTCACCCATATTTGTATAAGCAAATTTATGTATAGAATATCGCGGCGCCTCCATGTTTTTTCTATCTCAATGAATTGAATACCGTAAAATGGGGGGAATAGGGATCCAGGGGTGAATAGGGAAGAAACCAGGAAACATTTTTGACGCTAAATATTAGTTTGCAAATCGTTCCAACTTTTACCATTCTTTGAGGGATAATAGTAGATTATTGGAACTTTTCTATGGCAACATTGCACAAGTGTGAAATTAGCTGCAAACTGTCAAAAATGTCAGTTGAAAATAGTATCAACAAGACGCCGGTTTTTACAGTGTTTATAACTTTGCTGTGTAGAAGTTATTTTGCATTAAGCGAATACGAGTGTTTGTTTTAAACGTTATTTAGTGTTTGGGCCGTCATATACATAAAAGGTAAGCATCAGTTATTAATTAATATTACTAATATTTCGATTTTTAGAATGACATGAGAAATCTGTCATTTTTGGGGTGGATAGGGACGTCTCATCAGGTATGAATCACAACGAAAGCGGGGTTAATCGGGATGAGGATGGGATGAATAGGAACGACTTATGTATGAATAGGTACAGCTTTATAGGGTTGTCACTAAGCAGACCTAACAATTTTTAAATTGTGTAATCTAGGTAATAATTAGGTTTATTTCTTTATATTTTATATCGATTTTTTTAGGTATTTCATAAGTTAGCGATTCCCGGGTCGGCCCAAGTTTTGTTGGAATTTCGAAATATTGTACAGAGTTCGAAAATTGTGTCCGGTTTAATAGGCTCGCCCCCTATTTGTTGGGACTGACAACATTACTGACGAACAGTGGGTGTCACATTTAATACGTGCCTCAGTTTTTTTTTGGGATGGGAAATAATTAAATGACACCTCCTGCTCTGGGCGGAGCCAAAAGTTTATTGTAGTGTTGATATATTGAGTGGAAATATTTATATACAATAATGCAAATTTATTTTTTCAGATATGCCTCGCGTGTATAAATCAAAAAGTACAAAACCTTATAAGAGGTATGATCCCTTAATATTAAAAACTGCAATAGAAACGTATGAAACTGGAAATAAATCTCTAGTTGAAATAGCTAAACAATTTAATATTGCTAAATCTGTTTTGCATCGACATGTAACGAGAAAAATGAAGAGTCAAGGTGGACAAAGAGCACTAAGTGATGAAGCAGAAAAATACATAATAAAATACATAAATATTTGTTCCGAGTGGGGGTATCCACTTGATACTTATGACTTACGGATAATAATAAAGGGATATTTAGATAGAGTTGGTATAGAAGTAAACAAAATTAAAAATAACTTACCTGGCGTGGATTATATAGAATGTTTCTTAAAGCGTCACAAGAAGGAAATTTCAGAAAGAATAAGCCAGAACATCAAAAGATCTAGGTCTGCAGTATCTCCACAAATTATAGAAGAATATTTTAAACAACTTGAAAATTCCTTAAAGGATGTACCTTTATGTAACATCGTGAATTATGATGAATCCAATTTAGCTGACGATCCTGGAAAAAAGAAGGTTTTGACTAAAAGAGGCGTCAAATACCCTGAAAGGGTTATGAACCACACAAAGTCATCGACATCGCTGATGATGGCTGCATTCGCCGATGGAACACTATTGCCCTGCTACGTAGTTTATAAAGCTGGCAATCTTTACAATACCTGGACTACAAATGGCCCCCCTAACTGTAGATATAATCGCACTAACTCAGGCTGGTTTGACGGCAATACGTTTGAAGATTGGGTGGAAACCATAGCCCTTCCATACTTCAATAATAAACCTGGGAAAAAAATATTGATAGGAGACAACCTGTCTTCACACCTGTCTTTAGATTTAATTAAAAAATGTCAAGAACAAGAAGTACATTTTGTATTTCTGCCACCGAATTCAACGCACCTGACGCAGCCACTTGATGTAGCCTTCTTTAGGCCTGTGAAAATTGCGTGGCGTAACATTCTTTTTACGTGGAAAAAATCTGAAGGCCGGGTAATGCCCACAATACCAAAGAATGTTTTTCCGAAATTACTTAAGCAGTTACTAAATAAAATTGAACCAAATACAAAACAAAATATTTTAGCCGGATTTATGAAAGCAGGAATAAGCCCTCTGAATAAAGACAAAGTACTCAATAGATTGCCTGGAAATAACTTAAGACACGAATTTTGTTTGGAAGAAAAAGAAGCAATTGATGAATCAGTGTTGTCATTATTAAAGGAAATGCGATATGGGCCAGAAAATACTAGAACTATTCGTAAACCAAAGAAAATAAATGTTATACCTGGAAAAAGTGTAGAAGACAGTGATTATGTAGAAAGCGATATTTCAAGTTCAAATGCACTCTCGGATGTTGATTCACAAGTTGCGAGTACGTCTAAAAAACCAAAAAGAAGCCTAAGTCAAACAAACATTAAAAAGAAAAATCCAATACCTACAGGAAAAGAAAATGTAATAGCGGAAGTATCAAGTCTAAAAGGTAAAGGGATAGGCAAGAAATCTAAACAACAAAAATGTAACAATAATTTAAATAAAGAAACTGAAGTATTACAAGAGAAACAAATTTTAGAAGAACAACAACAACAAAATTTTGATATTGACCTTACTGACATTGACAATATGCCTGTTTTATTACTTGACGACAATTTTAATGCAACAGAAAATAATTGTATTGTAACAGAAGACAATTTAACCGTAACAGAAGATAATTTTATTGTAACAGAAGACCACCGCCAAAAAGACACACAACCAAAGATACGCATTTTATCTGATGTTATATACAAAGGAAATATGAAAAAACCTATTGAACTTAAACCTAGTGCTAATCGCCTCAAAAAATCTAATTATTATGAGAATAACTCGGAACCGTCTTTAAAACCTAAGCCTAGTACAAGTGGTCTCAGAAGACCTAGTTACTATAAGGATGACATGGAAATTCTTCGAGATCTGATGGACTTAGATGATGAGTAATTGTTTTCTTTTTTTCGAGAGTTTTATGTTTTCTTTTATACCAAACCATGTATGATCTCATTTGCGGTACCTGTATACCCGTAGGATTTGGAATTATTTTTTATGTTAAGTAAAACTGATTTTTTAAGTCTATAGGTGAGGCCAAACGAGCGTAATTTTGTGAGTCGTGAGTCGCAGAATTTCGGTCTTTCATAGAAAAAGTCTTACGCGACGCAAAATGAGTGGTCTGCACCGTACCAGAACACGTAATTCTGCGACTCACGACTCACAAAATTACGCTCGTTTGGCTTCACCCTATGTCTACAGTGGTTTTATAAGATAATGTTTTTATTTAAATGGACGTGTATATTAAGAGTGAGTTGTTAATTAATGACTTTTAATATTTTACTTGCTAAAAGCTATTTTATAATAACTTGATACCTACATATAATTATGTTTGTTGATTAAAAATAAATATGGAAGTAAAAGTGGATTTTATTTCAGTGACTAAATAGTAATCAGAAACTAGTATTACATAGTGTGTGTGTGTAAGAATTACATAGTGGTAATAAGTAGGTAAGTAATAATGTTGAATAAATTAAATAAATAGAAATAGATAATACAAAAAAAAAATAGTTAAGAGAAATTATAATTTATTACACAAGTGGCAGCCCTAGAGAATTTCTCTATTGACCTTATTTTCGTCCCGATTGACCCCAATTTCTGGGTGAATAGGGATAGGCTATAATTTAGCTTTTTGATGCATAAACTGAAATGCTAATTGCATAATTTATATTAGATCACAAAGATACCATCACGACTCAATTATTACGATCGCCAAACAGCGAATTTTCTTAAAAAAAAACGCCTTAACTTTCTTTATGAAGTTCAGATTTGTCCCTTTTCACCCCAATTTACGGTACATTCACACACAGATGACACAGAGCTTCACAGCCACAGAATATATATACTCAAAGAGTTCACAGCATGTCGAAACCATTGAGACAGAAAAAACACTTATTAAATGTCTATGGTCGAAACTCGAAATTGACTGATAGTGCTGACAGTGACATCTGTGTCTGTGACATGGGCATGGGCCGCATTCCAAGTTACGCCATAAGTGCCTGCTACACGGCTGCAAACCGCATTCCGAAAAAGATGACCTTGGTGGTTTACAACCGTGTAGATGCTAGTTTACGACCAAATTTCAAACGGCTCTGTCTGTCGCCAACCAAAGTCACCTCTATCGGGGACGCGGTTGGCAGCCGTGTAGCAGGCACTTTAACCGCTCACAGTGCTCATATCGATACTTTGCGCACTGATCTAGTTATCACGATTATGATAGCTCAAAGCTGTCAATGATTCGGAATGCTCATGAACGCGCTCACACCCCCTTTTCTAGTCTTGTGCTCACAATGCTCATAGTGCTCGTTTAACTTCAAAACTTATAAAATAACCCCAAATCTTGCACAAGATGGTTGAATTACAGTATTTCTTTGAGTACACACCACAAATTTCTTCTTCTTGTTTAGTTAGGTGGCAACTGGTGACCAGATGCACAAACAGGTGGCCAGATGCACAATTTCGAAGATGCCACATTAATAAGCAACTCAAAACAAAACAGCACAACAGTCATTTTTGACAGCGTTAACAGTGATGTTAATTTAGATTTAGGGCATGTCATGACGTCATCTACGACGATTCACGGAACATCGTTATCACGATCACCCTAGTTCGGTACGGGTGTGTGTTAGCACGCTCAAACCGATTACAGCGTAACTCGGAACGCAGCCTTAGATTAGACGATTATAACAGCTGATGGCTGTCAACAATGGGGTTAAAAACTGCCACTTGCTCACTTCAGATGGCGCTGATCTTCAGCGTCTTATAATTTGACAGCCAGCCATACATTTTTTGTAAACAAGCGACTTCTTTTACGCATAATTAATTATTGAGCGCAGTTGCGCAGCTGTTTACTGTAAAAATACGGGGCCCCATGTATTTGCCAAAGATATTATAAGAAGAAAACTGTGGGAGAAAGCTCTCCGAAAAAAATTGGAATCCGATATTTCGTTGAGACGATGTGCTATCCTTTAAGCCTTTACGGGAGAAAGTGGTTCATAGGTGATGCTCCAAAGAGAGAACTAAGTCATTTTCTTTACATACAGCCACTAGTGATGTGATATTATGTAAATTGTAGTGAAGTATGTGTGTGTTTATATTATCATATTAGATCAGTGCTAGAAGTGCTATCTCTGAGGTTTTTCAGTCAAGAAGATCATGCCCGAGTTGGTTTTCAACTCTATCTCACTCTGAGGTTTTTCAGTCTCAAATTCACAAGTGAAATTATAATATCACTCGTTTAACAGTATCTAGTTTAAGGAGAAGAAGAAAACACAAAAAATAAATATTTATTAACAAACTAGACGTTTTTAAATTACACTAGCTTTTGCCCACGGCTTCGCCCCCGTGGATGTCGAAAAATATCCCACGTTCCCGTGGGATATTTTCCCACGGGAAGGTACTATCGATACCGGGATTACACACCTAATAGCCTAAGAAAAGGTAATTGACTCCTACCGCTGCGCCTGCACAGCGGCATTGCTGTCAACCATAATTATTTTGTTATGCGTAATTTTGATGTCAAGGCATATTTTAATGTAAGTTAAATGCTCAGATTAAGTAACATAGTTTATTTGATAAGGATTAGTATAATACCGGTCAAAATAGCTTCAGAAATAACAATTAAATTTTAATCAAATTCTGAAAAATAAAAATGGTTCTTGTGGGTCATCCTTAGAAGATAGACAAATGCCATTGCCGACTTTTTTGGTTGAACTTTTTAAGATGAATAATAATCTAGAATATAAATTTTATGTAACTTTTACGATTTCCATGGCGCACGCCAGTAAAGTTCTCAGTTGAGATGATTTTTTCCGACATTTTCAACAATAATCGTCAAATTTCAGCCAATTTATACAAAACCTTTATCAATTATACACTACAACCTTCCGCATCCGGTTAGACTAGAAGCTAGTACTCTCCAACGTAGCTGGGCTGAGACAGTGCGCCTGCCCAGATTAGATAAAAGATATCTTCCTAGCAACAGTAGTGTGCCAGTATTACTGAAAATAGGTAGATCTATCTACCGGGACATTTGAAATAGAAATAAGGTAAACCATGGATAATTAAAAATCGATGAATATTCAGTGGTGGGGCAAGACGCATCCCACTTCGGATAGGTTAAGTACGAAGGAAGTAGCAGTACCTTTGTACTCAAATTATAATTATGTAATTTCCCTATGTATTTTACTGTGTGTACATAAATAATGAATTAAATAAATAAATAAGGAATTCGACGTCAAATAAAGGCGCCTTAACTTTAAAACCGGAGCAAAGGACTTATTGACAACAAGGACACAACCCACAATGTTTCAAACCGGAAACTGTCCCGGTGTACCGGGACGTATGGCAGCCCCAATCTAGAATTCTGGACCTGCGAGATAAAAGTGATGTTTTTGTTAATATCAATGCCAAATATTGGTTTGTTAAAAAATATATCAAGTTTGTTAGGTGATTGAAACCAACCAAGTTGTATTTTAGCTTCAAACTTTTTATTTTATTTTTTTTCTACCACAGAGCACTATTTAAGTTAATAGTTGCGGGTGTAGTCTGTGCTTGCAAAGGCGTCATCGTGGCGCCATCTGTCGCTCAAGGTTTCGCACGACTACGACCCTACGACCACTTACTTTTACGGTCAATTTTTGCAAACTCAACCTTATATATGTAACTTTAACGGTCTTCATACTTCAAGAATAATTTTGTAAATATGTAAACTTCAGTCACTTCAGATGAGCGATCATAACCTCAACGATTTTCAATTTTCATGTGAATTCGTTTTCGTTTTGCGCCGTGCCTGCTGTTATTTCGTGCAAATAACGGCAGTGAATTACGATCATTATTAATCTAGTTGGCGTATGAGTGATTGTCGATTTGTGAATTCTCGAATGCCTATCGTGTGTATGTTGAAAAATGTAATGTCAAGAATTTTCTTCGACGTGTAGGTTGAGTATTTAGGACCGTCGCAAGATTTGTAAGTTACTTCTTTTAAATCTAAGTTTTATAGACTTCTAAATTCACAGATTATATTTTTTTTTCTTACCAACTAACTGAAATAAAAAGGCAACGCAAATTACAACAAGTGCAAAGCGGTTCCTTTAGCGTAGTTAAGAACACGTGTGATCATTGATTTTGATGACCACGGTTCGATTCTGGGTTTCTGTATTTAGTTTTTCCTAATCTTTTATTTTATTTTTTGTATTTTTTAATTCGTATTTAGTTTAGATAACGTGTACACTTGATGTAAAATCAGTGTTTAATGGTGCAATTTCACGATGTATAATTTTTTTTCAGGAGTGCTTTTTTTGTTCAGATTCAATTGGAGTTTTATAATTATACGTATTTAATCATTAATTATTTGTAAATTTCATATTAATCTTTGAAGTAATAAGAATTACCAAAGTTTATTTCTGTAACTTTGAATATAAAAGTAGGTAGGTACTCTGTGAACTTATGCAACTTTCTGTATAAATTGTTATTTAATTAATATCTGATTATTTTTAGTGTTATAAGTTCATGAAGAATTTAATGTCCAAATGACAATAACTTTAAATTTTATTTTTAAATGGATACTAAGAGTCTCCATTGTAAACATCCAAAAAAGATGAAATCTATCAAGGATAATCATGAAGTATTTGTGCTACCGCCAGATCTTTTAAAGAAACTTGGCATTAGCATTGGAAATATAAATGGGAGTCAAGTTATTCCTGCCGATGCAAATGGTTCACCTAGTAAGTCCATCCATATTTTTTTTGGGGTTGCATATAATAAATGTTATTATTTTGTCATCCGTCCTTATGTCCCACTGGCATTTTATGCGACTAGACAATATGAATGAAATTTGGAAAGAAGTTGTATTCTGTGCACTGCTAAACAATGGTGTTTAATAATGATAAAAATAATTAGGGGCGGCTCTTCACACTGTATCTACATGTAACTATGGGATGAAAAAAAAATGTGTATAAGCATGTGGATCATTGTTGCATTCCATAATTAATAAGATTATGTTTCTGATTTACATTGCTATTCAAGTCAATAGTTTTTGTAAATGAAAATATCCCTATTTTTGTTTTTTTGCGGCCAATAAAATCGCCCCAACTGCGGAACCCTTCACTTTGGCTGGCCGACATGCACTTGGTCGGTTTTTAATTTGCTGTGATCTACACCTACAGGATGATCAGTTGAGATGGGTTAGTATGGGAAAATCTATAACTATTAGACAGATAAATTTATTCTGAGGAACATGTCTTTAATTTTAGAGTAAAGGTTTTTTTTTTTTTGTAATATGATGGTGTATAGAGTCAGTTGACTCCAAAACTTGCTGAATTGATACTAAAATATTCAAATGTAGTATTTTTAGGGGTCCATACCTCAAAAGGAAAAACGGAACCCTTATAGGATCACACGAGTGTCTGTCTATCTATCTGTCTGTCCATCCCTTTGTCACAACCAATTTTCTCCAAATCTAATCGACTGATTAAGTTGAAATTTAGTACACATACGTATTTCTGTGACCCAGACACGAACGTGTAACGTAAATAAATGAATTTTGAATATGGGTGTCACTTTTGGGGGGCAAAATAATAAGAAAATTAAAAAGTTTTGCAAACAGTACCGTGTGACATATCAAATGAAAGGGCTTCTTGCGAAAATCTCGAATATATTTTTTATATGTCCGAAACTATTGGGCCAAAACTTTTGAAAAAACTACGTAGAATGGTTCTTTACTCATAGATTATAGGAAAACCTATAAGAAGTCTACGGGTTTAAAATAACTTGGTAAATCTCTCAATATTGTGCGTACAAACCTACATTTGCAGTTGGAATGTATGGGAGAACATGTATTTCAACTACAGTGTTAAGTTTCTATTTGAGATAAATTCATCCCAACTACGGAACCCTTCATCGTGCGTAGTCCGACACGCACGTGGCCGGTTTTTTAAATTGTAGCTAGGTATGGGGATCCTTAGTAAAATTGAATCTTTTGAATTTACACTATTTACCGCAATAAAACACCATTTGATTTTTTTATACGTAAAATAACAACATAACGTAATATTACGCCTAAGCAGTGTAAGAGATTTTTGAAGTGAAAACTTCTTTAGGCGTGCTGGGGATTTTTGAGATGGGACTAAACCATTGATTTCGGAACACCGTCACCAGCTTTTGACCATTAAAAAGACATCAACGCGTTGATTACCGCAGAGCCGATTTTTTTTCAAGTTTTCACTTCTGTCGGCACTCCCGGAGTGCCACTGTTTTTGAAAATTTCGATAGCAGTTGTTCTTAACTCTTTAATCGATGACATGGTTTTCTAGAAAAAAAAAGAAAACTCCATAATTTTAATAGTTTGAGAATTCTCCATACTGACCCAATGATCACCCTGTATACCTACTTTTATTTGATATCCTACATTATTTTTCTAGGTACTGCAACTATAAATAATGAACACATAGAAAATGTTCCCACATCGAACTGTAGTCAGAAACCATCTGATACATCAATTTTGGAAACTGCAAGCTTGATGAAGAAATCTGTTTTCTTGAGTCCTACCTTTGTTTCTACCATAGCAAATGCGATTTCAGGCGAAGTTGAAATTTCAAGCAAAAACATTACTGAAGACCCTGTGGTCATGACAGACTTGGTACAGCCACAAGACAGTGTTTTTGAACCTGCAGATATCATTGAAGTTACAAACCTACTCTGCGACTCTAATGATATTCAGGAAAGATGTCTCAAAGTAGATCAATATAACATTGCTCTGAATGGAGAACGAACAAATCAGTCAAATATTAATCAAGAAAACCAATGCATGCCCCTTGATGGAAATGAAAAACAAGTAGTTGACATTAATATGACTTTTCATGAAAATCTAAGTAAATTAGAAAGCAAAGTTAATAATGGTTTGGATGATGATCATTCATTTAAAAGTGACAACAATGGTGAATTGACTTTAAGTTCAACAGCCACAGATTCTGCTTGTATTTCTTCTAATGATGATCCTTATATTCCTGCACCAAAAGCATCTAAAATACACATTATCTCCGAAGAAACAATCCCACTATCAAAACTTAGAGAAATAAAAAGAATACAATCTTTAAATGGCAAAAAACTTACGCCAGTGACGGTACAGTCTATCATTGATACTAAAATAAATATTGGAAATAGGAACTCTGGGCTACAAAGTATTATGGAATCTAACTCTACAGTGCCTTTAGAAAACACTGAGATATTACATTCGGAATTAGATCAAGCAAAATGTGGAGAAAATACGAATCAAAGTAATTTAAATCCCATGTATAGCAGTGAACTAATAGAGACTACTGCTGTGCCTATTCTTGTATCATCAAAGCATGTTGAAGAGGCGATATCAGATATTACATCAAATATGGTTGTAAAAGTTAATTTATTGGAAGATGAACAAAGTTTTAAAGACACCGGTAAGAACAGAACACTTTCCTGGGTATCAACTGATGAAGACATTAAAGATTTCAATGAAGATTACACTACCAAGGCAATGGGTGACTGTGAATTAAACGATCAAAATATTGATGATATATCAACAGTAGCAAATATAACAGTAAATACAGACACAGATACAGGTGAAGTAGTGATGATTGATGTAGATAAAAGTGTTAAGATTTCCAATGGCCATATGGATGAACGCACTGAACCTGCAATTGAACATATCAAAAATTATCGTTTCGCGGAAACCGAGCTCAAATGTATTATGGATAACGCGGAAAAAGTTAATCCTATACAAGAAGCAACTGGTATTGAGAAACACAATACAGCCAAAGATAATATAAACCAAAAATTGAATACCAAGCAAAATAGTTATTCAAAAAATACTCTTGATAACGATAGTGGAGTGAAAAATTTAATAGAACACAAAAATTCTTCTAAAAATGTAGAAGATAAAACATTAGAACATGATGAGTTGGCTACTATTTTGAATGCAACCAAAAAACTCTCAAGCGGCGTTACAGATATAAAAGTAGATAAAGTTAAGGAAATAGCTGCATATTTGCGCAAATTTTCTCACATATACACAGATAAAAAGAAAACAAAAACAGCTCTCTGCAATGATATTACTAAAAAGGAAAGAATAAATTCAAATACAAATACAATTGAATCTAAATTATGTATTCAAGGAGTCGAAAAACCTGGAGGAAACGTGGAAGTAGGTAAAGAACACACTGGTGAGTGCAAAGTTCTTAAAACTTACGCTAGGCGCAATCCGCAAAAAGCGTCAAAACTATCTACACATATTTTACATAGAAAAGAAACATGCAATACAGTTGAATTGGATCTGGATCTTAACGCTGTAAACATTTCAACAACATGTGAAATGCAGGAATTCTGTTTGTGCGATGATTTTGGCCGTTTAGCTTACTATGATTGTGATAACTTGTATGAGCATATACATTTCTGGCACCATCATACTACTAACTGTGAATTAGATTTAATATTTGCCATATACAGCGACGAGGCAGTTATTAGTAATAATGAAAGTGGATTAGAAAAAGAGGAGAAGACTGAAGAAACAATAGAACCTTATAATGTTTGTTGGAATATTTTTCAAAGTGAGTTTTCTGAAAATGTAGACAACTCTGACACAGAGCTAATAGGGCATAATTATGTAATTGATGAATTGAAAGATGCTTATCCTGGTGAAAGTTCACAAGCGCTTGTGTTGCATCATGTAGCTCAGATAGTAGATGATGTAATTGTGTACAAAATCCATGATGAAGTTCGTGTGGAAAATAATTCAAATTCTGATATTATTTTAGAAACCATTGACCATGATATGGTTGATGCAGCTGAATCCAAAAATAGCGATAGCATAACAAATATAGAAAAGCCTTTGAATACTGATATTAATGATAATAACAGTGCTGCAGGTAATGAGCATATAAATACTGGCCTTAGCTCTTCGCAACATAAACTGACAGTAAGTATATACATACCATAAACAGGGTTAAAGCAGACCCATCACTAAGCCGATATCTACGCTTTTTTTTTTAACATAGATCAGATATAATTGCTGGTATTGCTGGTGGTATTCTTTTTGGTATGAAAACTCGCTGATATCTGTAGCGCACAATGTAATGCACGCAAAAGCCTTTTCTGCGCTTACGTGTGTAATAGAAAGGGACCGGGGGTATTTTGAAGTTTATTTATTACAATACGGCCGACGAATCATGATCGGTCCGAACTTTGCGCAGAAGCTGCGCAATAACATTTCTTAAGGACTTTCTACACGGCTGCCAACCGCGTCCCAACAGAGGTCACTTTGGTGGTTTACAACCGTGGAGTGGAGTAGTGGTTTACGACCAAATTTCAAACAGCTCTGCCTGTCCTCAACAAAGGTCACCTCTGTCGGGGACGCAATTGGCAGCCGTGTAGCAAGCCCTTTAGGAACCAAATGGTGACATGAGGCGAGTGTGAGTGAGAGGACATGTGCGAAAATTCGGAGGGCCTATGTTCAGACCGGCCATGATTCATCGGTCGCATTGTACAGTCAAAACGCAGTTTGTAAAAAATTGAGACTGGTAAGAAAAATCCCATCTACGAATTAGTAGCAAAAATCGCCATACTGAGAACAAAATATGACTCTTGGCCTGGTGATAGGTCTTTTTGCACCCATTATATGTAGATAAAGTAATGTTAATAGTTATCTCCTTCTATCGCGAAGCAGTGTTGGAGTAAACCTACAAGCACGTTACGCATTTCAACTTTGTCTCTAACAATGGAAACGCATTATTGCCACAACTCTTGCGAATAGCTATAACTACTTCAAAGGTGCTGCATTAAATGCCTGTCTGTGCGCACTGGCTAAGCCGACGTTCGCACGGACGTAATAAAATCGTGGCGGGATTTTATCGCGTATTGGATTTTCAACTCTCGGTGTTAAGCCGAGCATTGAGAATTCAACGCGCTGGGATGCCCTCTCATCCTAGTGCGTTGAAAAAACACACTGTTGGATTTTCAACTTTCGGCGTTAAGTAGAGCGTTAAAAAAAAAGTGCACGAAAAAAAATCGCCGCGGTTTTACTTTTATATTCTATTCTATTTTATTGTCATGCGGAAAAATAAGTCACGCATGCGGGTCAATCTCGCGTGCCTGAGAAAATCCTTATGACAATAAAAACGGGCCAAACTTAGACACAATAAAATAATTTTGTACACTGACTTATTACGTCTTCGCATCCCTGTAGCGGGACGGAAATATAATTTCGCGCGAGCGTAATCCAAAATGATTAGATACTTGATGACATGAGATAGTTTCACTGAAATTTTATAATGACTTACCATTTATAATAAATCTAAATTTTAATGCTATTTCCTACCTACATAATTATTGTATGCCTATAAGGCAGGACATATTGTTACTTTAATATATTTTTAAGACCTGTAATTTACATATGCCCACAATAAAGATACTTTGACTTTGACTTTGACTTTGTACATAATTTTTCATTGCATGTGTTAATCAAGTAACTTCTATGTCAATTGTCTTCTGTTATACTTTCTGAGGTATACATTTATTTTTATTAAATTTCAGCTCACTACAGCACCAAAAACAGGGTCGTCAGAGATAAGTAACGTATTGGACAAGGTGCGTAAACAATTATTTTTTATTGCTTAGTTAAATTGCCTTATTGTCGTCAGATTTAATTGGAAAATGTTAGAAATACATATTACAAATTAAAATCCTGTGATGTCCCTCTGCAGGGCAAAGGCCCACTTTCTTTCCATTTCACTTAAAATATATACAATAGCGAAATGCAACGTAAATAAAGAAAAAATAATCCTATACCATGAGTTACTGTCAAGTTAGGGAAAGGGATTGTTTAGCAAATTGACTATTTACAATATTATTTGACTGTCATTATTTGTCTATCTGCTATAGCACGACAAACTGCTAAAGAATACATATCCCTAACCGTATATTATGCCGCTGAAGTAACGCGTTTTCGAAACGTCCATGTTCGACAAACGCCTACGTTTGGAGCTAAGTTAAGAGTCTGGCCACGCTAAGTCTGCAATGGAATAAATCGGTAATCCCTAAAAGTTTTTATACATGGTATACTTTTACATCATTCAGTTATGTCAGTTTCGGGGTTGTAAGTACTTAGATCTTATGATTTTGATATTTTGCCTTTTGATTTTTACTTAATAGATTATGTGTTGCTCTACCTCCATACGATGACAAAACTGTATCGAATCCACACTGCATCGTGCTAAAGTGACTATTCTTTACCAGGAATAAATCAGAATATAAACAAAATAACCTATCAAAAACAAAAAGACAAACAAAGTATCAAATTATTTTTTCGTAGGACAGGTACAACCCGACGTTTGGCTCCCAGACTGGAGCGGGCCGGGGCTGCGTTGAAGCGGCTCCTGCCCAATCTAGGGGATCCAAACGCCTCCTGCCGGAGGCTCTACGCGGGGGTCGTGCGGTCCATGACCCTTTACGGGGCACCGGTGTGGGCGCGTTCACTAAGGCTGCGGCCAGCCCGCCGGTTGAACGCGTCCCAGAGGGTCATGGCCATCCGGCTGGCCCGAGGAGACCGCACGGTTTCCTGCGAGGCGGCGAGCCTCCTTGCCGGATTACCGCCATGGGATCTGGAGGCAAAGGTCCTCGCGCACATTTGGGAGTGGCGCGAGGAGGCGAAACGCCGGGGCTTAACTCCGCTGCCGCGAGAAATCGCGGCACAGCGGACAGAGCTCCGGCGGGATCTCATGGCGTCATGGAGAGTGTGATTGTCGCAACCCAGCGCTGGGCACGCCACAATTGCGGCGATAAGACCCCTCTTTGAGGAGTGGCTAGAGAGGCGCCACGGCGTCCTCACCTTCCGCCTGACGCAGGTCCTCACCGGACACGGCTGTTTCGGGAGGTTCCTGCACAGGATAAGGCGGGAGGAAACGCCCGGGTGTCAGCATTGTGTGGATCGCCCGGAGGACACGGTGGAGCATAAGGTGGAGGTCTGCCCAGCTTGGGCGGAGAATCGCCGTGTCCTCGTGGAAGCGCTCGGCGGCGGTGATCTCTCGCGTCCGGCCCTGGTTCAGGCCATGGTACGGAGCGAGAGGAAATGGGAGGCCGTCACCTCCTTCTGCGAAGCGGTAATGCTCGCGAAGGAGGAGGCGGAACGCGTGAGGGAGAGGCAAATTTCGCGCCCTTACGCCCCTAACCGCCTTAGGAGGAGACGCCCAGGGAGTCGGGAATCGCGAGGCGATTTCCGGCCACCGTAGGCGCGGGCTTGCGGACGGTGAGCAATGGGTGGCTCACCGTCTGATAAGGACCAGGCCCGGGTCGACGGCGCGTTGTGTTCCACGCGCGCCTCGAAGAGATGTCAGCAGAATTGAAGGGGTCCACTAGGGCCGATGCCTGCCGGGGTTGCGAAAGGGAGATCGTGGCCCCCGGCAACAGGGCAATCGAAGGAACACGGGTGGGTTTTAGTCAGTAAGAGTCTGACACGCCCTCACGCTCCGCCCAGAGCGGGAGAAGTTATTTGATGATTTCCCACCAAAAAAAAAAGGATGGTGTTACCTATAGATTTTCAAATTCCACCGTTTTTTTACTTCGCAGACTTAGCATGGCCAGACTCTATTAACTACCCTTAGTTTTGATTATGGGAAATGGCTGGAACCTTTAAAAGATTGAATGAATTAAGTACTTGATGCTGGAATAAAAAGAAACATTTTTATTGTGCTTTATTGTCCTTTAGCATTCTGGTCAGAGTTGAATGGGTACCTAATAATTTTAAAGTAATGAAATATTTAAAATCTGAACAAATAAAAGAACAATTCCTACGCTTTTTTTTCACTGTAAAGGATGTGAATTTTATCGACATTTTTGTTGTTTTTTTCAGACATCCATAGAAGATTGTGATGGTAAAGACAAAACTTATCAACGCAGACAATCTTCTAGCAATGAAAATAAATTCTCAACAAAGGAAGTGAAATTGGATTCCTCAAAAACACTCAATAAAACTGCTGCAGTACGTTCCCTGAGATATTTATGAAAAAACAAATCACGTTTTTTTTTTTTTTAATCATATATTTTGCTTTTTTCAGAAACGCAGCTTGTCAGGAAAAACGACAGTAGGCTCTGAGCCATCTAGCAAGAAAAGTGTCAAGTGTGGATTATGCAATAATATTTTTACTGGAGTAGAATGGGAAAACCATGTGGCCAATCAGCATCATTTAATTGCTTGGCAAGCGGGTGGTTCAATCGTAAGTGTATAATGATTACTGTTAATTAGTTATATATGTATTTTCATTTAAAAACAAACGATTTTTTTTGCGGACATTTCGTACTGGCAAATCCTACTATCCTACTAATATTAAAGTATGAAAGTTTGTGAGGATGGATAGATGTTTGTTTCTCTTTCACGCAAAAACTACTGAACGGATTTGGATAAAATTTGGTACACAGATAGTTTATAACCTGAATGAATACATAGGATATACATTATTATGTGGGTGTACTATAGGTACACCTCTGCCTAATCCTTCGGGGAATACAGGCGTGATGTTATGTTTATGTTGTGTTACTTTTTATCCCTATATTCCCACGGTATCGAGACTGAAGCGGGTGAAACCGCGGGGCGCAGCTAGTTTAAATGAACCTGTACCCTAATTGCGTAATTGGTTTAATTTTGACAGTTCAACAACATTCATTGCGTTATTTACTTTGTTGAGCAGTTTTTTTTTATTTTAACTTATGAATCAATGGATTGGCAATCTGTTTCAAATCGAAACAGATTGTGTTGTATTACGCAATTAGGGTACGGATCAGATTTAAAAAAAAAACCTATTTGAAAGTTTGTTTATTTGTCTTTTAGCTCCAAGACCGACGACATAGTTATACTTCCCAGACCTTCCCGATTTCGCTTAGCGACTACCACAAGCATCAATTTTAATACACTCTGTTGCTGTTACAGAAATTGGACGACCCTGAATTACTGCGTAAGCTGAAAGATAGATTAAAAACTCTAGGTGTGCTGGAGTGCAGCATATGCAACATGCAAATAAAGAAGTTTAGCCGATTCATGGAACACATTAAGTACTGTGTACGAAAGAAGGTAGTTTATTTTTCTTATCTCCCCATAATAAATTAAAGAACTGAATAAATTAGGTTCGAGTATGTATTGTTTTGTATGGGACGACTGATAAATTTTTCCAGTTTAAGATGTTGGTTCCATGTAGAAAATCGTTTAGTTTGATGGTCTGTACATACACACCCTTAATTTTGACCACATCTTTCATACACCTTGTATTTATTTTTATCTGCCAATCAATGTTGTCTTTACCCAGCTGCAGAAGAAAAGGGTTCATAGAGATAGTTTGAAAAATAATATAATATTTTCCATTTTATATTTATTATTTTAGCTTTCAAACGCGGACCAAAAACCAGATAAGCCTCCGCGTAAGTCAAGAACAGCATTAGATGAGAATGTTACGTGTGGCTTGTGCCAGAGAACTGTACTGTCTTCTAAATGGCTTGAACATATTGGAAGTGTCCATGATTATTTAGCTTGGAAGCAAGGACAAGATGCTTTGGTGAGTATTTGATTAATTGTCTATGATAACATTCCTGTGCATCAGTCTACTGTGCGCAAACAAAGTACGGTTTTGTACAGCGTTGTCTCTATCGCTCATATTATCTGTGTGTCTCTTTCTTGAGCTCGATGTGTCATATTAATGCCCGCGTACTGTACTTTCGATAATTAATTAATTCTCGAAATTCTATCGATGGGTACCCATATCTAATTATAATTTAAAAAAAAAATTGTGTTTATTTTTTCAGAATTTGGATAATGAATCAGAAGTTTGGCAACACCTGCAGAACATTATTAGGCTGAATGGAAGTTTGACTTGTTACAAGTGCGGGTTGCAACGCAGTCGTGTCAAGACGTATCAAGCGCACATAAAAACTTGTGATGGTAGTAGGGTGAGTAGAGATAACAATGTACAGTAAAGGATTAAGTGATTGAGTTAATTTTTACTAGCATGGGGCTTACTATTTTTTCAATGTAATAAATGAATGACCAAGAAAAGGTGATATGTGCCCAATATCCAGAAAAGGTTTAATTGGAAATTGCCTAATATATGATATGATAGTAGTATATATGATAGTGATCAATGATAAATGATTCGCTATAACTAATCTCCATGTATTTTATTTCAGGTATGTTTGGACGAATCTTCAATAAGCGTCGATTTGAACTCGTCAACGATTACTGAAAATAAAACTGCTGAAGCCAGTACTGTGAAGTGTGGAGTCTGTAAGCAGGATGTGGCATCCTCGGACTGGATTGACCACATTTCCAAAGAACATAATTATTTGGCCTGGCAGGAAGGTGAAACACCATTGGTACGTATTTGTAGGGGTTGAAATTCTCAACCTACTTTGCTATTGTATAATTTCGATTATGTTATTTGTCTTTATATAGGTATATGCTTCGATTGATCTTCTTTTTAAGTTAGTTTAAAAACACAATTTACTTTATTTTGGAGTTGCGGTCTCGATCTGCCCAAGTACAACACTGAGGGCCTACTGTACCTGTGTTTAGAACTTTTGAATATTTAAAACCTAATAATGACATAAATCACTTGTGCATTCCAGGTTTTGGAAGAAGAAGAAGCAGTGTGGAATCACTTGCAGCAATTCATCAGACAGAATGGAGGATTAACTTGTCACAAATGCGGCTTAGTGCGCAAACGCGTCAAAGTATATTTGACTCACGTTGAAACGTGTGATGGCACAAACGTAAGTACCGCTCACGCATACAAGTAGCTATTATAGAAAACGGGGGTAACCAACCAATAAATTTACAACAAGACTTGAAGTTTATAAAAGTGGTGAAAAAATTTTCTGCCTGCTTTTTTCCAACTATGTTGGGGGTTTTTATGTTTTGGGTGGGTAATTATCAAATAACTTTTCCCGCTCTGGGCGGGCGTGTCAGACTCTTACTGACTAAAACCCACCCGTGTTCCTTCGGTTGCCCTGTTGCTGGGGGCCACGATCTCCATTTCGGTTTTCTTCGCACCCCCGGCAGGCATCGGCCCTAGCGGACCCCGTCGATTCTGCTGACATCTCTTTGAGGCGCGTGGAACACAAGGCCGTCGACCCGGGCCTGGGAATATGTTGGGGTCGGCTTCCAGTCTTACCGGATGCAGTTGAATACCAGTACTTAACATAGAACGACTGCCTATCTGACATCTACAACCCAGTTACTGAATACGTTAACCCTTGGGAAGACTGGTTGTCAGACTTTCGGGCTTCTGACGAGTAACGACTGACAAAGATCCACAAATGACAGCCGGGACCAACGGCTCAACGTGCTTTCCGAGGCACGGAGGGGTCTTGGTGTCTATATGAGCTGTGTACAAAATTTCTATTTATAGGAGTTTTAGACGATGTGATGGCCATAAACAAGACTTATCTGTTTAGATTATGTTCTATAATGCATTTCACTGTTTGCACTGTAAAACATCGTGAGGAAACCGGCACGCTTGAGAGATATTTCTCGACGGCATGTGAAGCCAAGTCAGAAGCCCATGGGCGGCATAAAAACTCTGACACCAGATTAGTTACTAACCACACGAAAAAGAAAATAAAGAGGATAACGCGTTTATAAAAAAAAATATTGCCTTAATCTTAATTATTTTTATTTTTCAGAGTCAAATCGATAATTCGTCAAATAATATCAGTTTGAATACTACAACTGACTTGAGTACTACCGCTAAGTCTACTGATGAATGGTATGAAGTACCAATAGACAAGGAAGAAAGGAAAGTTGTGAAATGTGGAGTTTGTAGTGAAGAGGTGCCAATCTTGGAATGGATACAGCATATCGGCAAGGAACACGATTACTTGGCGTGGCAAGATGGAGCTAGACCATTGGTAGGTATTTACTTGTAAAGTCAGGGAAATTAATTGTTAATCAAATTTACTACCAACTTATTTGTCCGTATATTCAAGTCACAACTGTCGTATTTGGCAGTTGTATGAAACGTCGTTATTATAACACTGCGAATTGATGTAGGGTGTCAATTTGCTTAACAATAAATTTTCCCGACCATACTTTTAAATGTAGTTCATTTAAATAACCTAAAAGTAACAGTTGTTGATTTTGTAGTTGTAATAACACATGTTATTGTTCTTCTAAATTACCCAAAGCACTGTTCATTAGTTTTAAAGAAAGAATAATTTCTTTTAACCAAGTTCAGTTGATCAAGTTAATATTTGTATAATTATAATATGTTAATAATGCAGCATAAGGAAAAGTGTTATCGGGTTTTTCTATCTTGAATTTTCTCAGTAGCAGCCCGGAGTCTGGATTTGTGCCCGATAGATGGCAATAGGCTCGCCCCTTATTACATGGGACTTAAACATAACTGGCGAAATGTGGGTGTACTATAGGTACACCTCTGCGTAACCCTTCGAGGATTACAGGCGTGATGTTATGTTATGTGATGTTTATTTAACTGATCTAACAAATGACAGTGGCTAAATACTTAAGGATTTTTAATTTTAATCGTAATAAAAACTAATTCTAGTAATTCTATAAGTAGTAAATTCTATAGTACATCCATGTACTATCGGTACACCTCTGCCTAACTCTTCGGTGATGTTATGTGTTAATAATACAGTTATACCAAAATGTTTCAGGACGTGGAAAACGAGTTTGAGGTAAAAGTGCATCTCCTTGAAGTGTCGAGGCAGGGCGGCGGGCTGGTTTGTAACAAATGCGAAAAAAGATTGAAGTACCCCAAAACGTTTCAGATGCATATAAAGGAATGCACTGGGCCTACCGTAAGTGTACAAAAAAAAAAATCTTTTCACAAAATTTTCTTTAGTTTACACATTGATGATATTGCGAAGTGACGCGCGCGAGGTCTTTAGTATTGAGGCCTGAGGCAAAAAGCGAGAATTTAATTCATAGGAACACTAGCTGCGCTCCGCGGTTTCACCCGCATATGTCTCGATCCCGTAGGAATATTGCGATAAAAAGTACCCTATGCTCTAATCCAGGGCATGGTCTACCCATGTGCCAAATTTCAGCCAATCTGTTCAGCCGTTTTAGCGTGAAAGCGTAACAAACAAACAAACACTCACTTTCGTATTTATAATATTAGGTAAGATAGGATGAATGCAAGCATTTAACTGACTCAATTGATATCAATAAAATGCGCTGTAAGGAATAAGGCTACTAATGGTCTTGCACGCGTACAATACAATCAATCGCAGCTCAGTAGTATCACTTGAGTTGCGAAGTCCTTACTGCTTACGAAATATAGACGCTGCTAATATCAGACTTTAAACATTCACGTATGGTTGACTGTAAATTCGGTCCAACGGGTCGATTGCTGAAAACAAATTTTTGATTTCTTTTGCAGGCGTCTCCTGAGAGTAAATTGGACACTTCAACCCCGAGTTGGATTGAAATATTAAGTAACAATAAAATTAAAGATGAGGTTCTGACGTGCGGAGTGTGTGCAAGTCAAATAGAAAGTGAAAAGTGGATTAATCACATAGAAGCGAAGCATCAGTACTTGGCTTGGGTGGAAGGCCATCCCCCTCTTGTGAGTACATAATTTCATAGTAGATTTTGCAAAATATGGGCAAGGAAAGATCTTATACACGGAAGCAGTGAAGGTAGGCGCCCATCATAATGAGGACTTAGGGGAATCCAGATATGGGAGGCACAATATCGGTCCTTGTGGTGATGTTTTGGGGAGGCCTATATCCCGCAGTGGACGTCTTTCGGCTGAATGACGATGGTGTTAGACGGAATAGTATCCTTGCCCGTTTTTTTGTCGTTCTAAAAATTCCATGGGTTTATATTAAACTTTCAAAAACAATCTCTTGACTAAAACTTAATATTTTAGAACCTCGAAGACGCTGTAATGGTACAAAGACATTTGAACGATGTTTCTAAAATAGTGGGAGGTCTGACGTGTGTAAAGTGCGGCGTCAAGCGGAAGTACGTCAAGTCGTATCTGCTTCACGTAGACTCGTGCCAGGGGAAATTCAACACCGGCGAGCTTTCCTTCGCGTTGATGAGTAAAGGTAAGAAATTTTATTTATCTAAGGACTTAAGCTACGGTATACAAGTCGTTTTACCTTAAGGGATCGTTCAAGTATTACGTAAGCACTATAGGGGGGCGGGGGGGTCTATGCTTTGCTTATTTTTGATGACATGCGGGGTGGGGGGGTGTAGATGGTGATTACGTCAGCTGTAATAATTTCCTTTTTTAACACATATGGCAACACACACATTGTGTATGCTTGAAAACGAAACGCATATTCGGGGATTCCCACAAATAATAAATACTGTATTTAAAAAAAAAAAAAAACAGAATACTTACATTAAAAGAAAAATGCATATACCAATGTTTACGTAAGTATGGAAGAAGGGTTAAAAGCTTTGCTTACTTTTGCTGACAAGGGGGAGGGGGGTAATTAATTGTAATAAATCTGCTTACGTAATACTTCAACGGCCCCTAATGAGATACGAGTGCTGAAAAAAGTCACGGTTTAAAAAATGAAGTAGGTATGAAAATCCTTGCGCATGTGTGATTGTGTGCTGACAAAAACGTAAAGCTCATGTCTTGTTGGTCCTAGAGTAATTATATTGTTATCAATTTTTTTTTCTTCCAGATATCGTTGAGTGTGCTATCTGTGCTGCAACAATGGAACCCAAACACTGGCGTGCTCACTCTATGGCGGAACACTACAACATTGCCTGGGTGGTTGGAGACAATCCCATTGTAAGGCTTGATCATCATTATTTAAATGCATTACTTTTTTTATATATACCCTTACTTGTGTCCCAAAATATGTGGGCCGAATCAAATGCGCGAAAAATACCATAATAATGTATTATTTATTATTATTATTTATTGGCTTTCAGGAAATCAATAATCCGTATGCAGTTGAAAGTTATTTGAAAGAGTATATGCATGCGCACAATAAATTAGTTTGTAAAGTGTGTAAAATAAGCAGGGTATCGTTCGTTGGATTTTATGCTCATATCATCGTCTGTGGTAAAACTGAGAAGGTTAGTTACATTCAATAAATATTTAAAAAAAATGCTCAGCAAGCAATAATTTAATTTATCTACACCCATGCTATAAATCCTTTTATAGGTTATTCGAATTCACGTCGTATCCCGCCATTTTTATTCGATATCAGTATTGCAAAAATTTATTACTTTGTCGTTTAAAAAAATGTGTGATACAAGCTTTGATAACACACCACCACATATTTCTAATCCAGCAAAGGATATTTCTAACCAATCATTATCAGAAAAATCTAGAAAACTTGATCGTACAACACCCTACGGTTTCAGAACCTTTTTTAGAGGATTCATATCATGGGTGACATGGGTGTAAATAAAGTCTTGTATGCAACTGTACATAATTGGGTATTAAAACACTCATGTGATACTATTATCCCCACATTCGTGTGATAAACCCACATTAGTGTTTTAAACCCACATTCGTGTTTTAATACCCCTTAGGTCGCTTGTATAGGTCCGTTTCTTTCACCGGTCAACGGACCGTTGTTTTCACCGGACTTGCGGTGGTGTATGGAATTGTGTGATGTAATGTACAGGCACCGGGCGCCGGACCGATGTCCAACTCATACAAATATGAAAAACACGGTCCGTGATCCGATGGAAAAAACGCGCGTCTACAAGTGGCCTTATTATACAACAGTTGCATAAATAACTTTTATTTACTAATAACTATTTTTCGCAGCATATGCTGAGATAGGAGCCTTTTGGCCTCGTACTGGACTTTCTGTTATTTTTTAAATTTGTTTTTTAATTTTTTATTAATGTTTAAATGAGTGTGTTTTAGTTTGATTTGTGATTTCCTGTGCGAGTCTCAATAAATACCTTTTCTTTCTTTCTTTTTTCTATTCATGTTGCACTAAACATCTTTTAAGCCTAGAAATATTTTTTACTGCTTTACAACTTTGTAAAAATAATTTCAGGAAACGGAAATATACAAAACAGTGTGTGACATATGTAACAATAAGTACTTGCGTATTTACAAAAACCAGCACATGACCATGCACAGAGAGAAGGAGTACGCGAAGGAACGCAAGCTGCTGGCCGCCAAAGAGCAAGCGATAAAGAAAGAGGCTGAGGAACCTGTCGATGTCATTCTGAAGGGTCGTAGGAAGGCAGCTGAAAAGTGAGCTTTTTATTAGATTAATGTTTAAGGCTACGCTGTCATTTCTACATTTTTGACAGTCGGCAACTAGTCTTGCCAAGGGGTAACCAAAAACTGGATTGTGGAGATCAGATAGACAGTCGCTCCCTGTAAAATACTGGTATTCAGCTGGATCCGGTTAGTCTGGAAGCCGAGCCAAATATAGTTGGGAAAAGGCTATTGAGATGTCATTATCTCAATAGCCTTTATTAATCGAGCCGTAGTCTCATGCTGTCTCGCAAAAGTCGTGTGAATAAGCGAGAAGCACGATGATTTATACGCAAAAACGCAATGAACGGACCATTGAGAGTTGGGTTATTGGAAAAAACTGTAAAACTATTTAACTAACTAAAATTATTTGAACTCTTAAGAGCGTTTATCCTAAAAGTTAGCAACGTCGCAAATGGCTGTCAAATATTCACCTGTTCTGATTAAGTTGGCAATACTACTGTATGGAAATATGAAATGTGGCTAACTAGTGAACTAGAATATTGACTATGAAATGCAATAATTAATATAATAGTAACACCGGATATTTAGTTTTAGACGTAAAAAAAGTATTTGGAAACTTTCCAAATGCTTTTTTTTACACCTAAAACGGTTACAACATCAAATTCAGTGTTATAATTGCAATTCATTATTAATATTCTAGTTCGTTATTTAGCCACATTTCTTATTTCCATTCAGTAATATTGCCAAATTAATCAAAGCAGTGAAATTGTTGACATATATTTGCAACGTTGACCACTTTCAGAATAAACGCTCTTAAATAATTAAACTAGAACTAGATCTTTCGAGGGGAGGGTCATAACTTTCAAATTACTTTTTGTGTTACTCTTCTGCACGCGTAGCATGACCACCGTAGAAACGAGTTGTGTCGACAGAAGAATAGACAAAAATGACGTTCCGTGTAGACAGGACGGCAGTAAAGTAGAAAGACACAACTGCACTTTTTACGCAATTCACTCTTTCATAATTCGACTCAGAATTGTTTGTTTTGTCATAGGATTTTTTTTTTCTTTGTTTGATTCTCAATTTTTATTGATATTAAGAGTGTCGAAGTATCGTATTTTGGAAGAAAACAATATTACAGTAATATTGGATTTAACCATTTCCTTGGTAATGGTGTTGATTCTCTAGTACACCGAACTAAAATATCTAAACTACCACTAAAACCCCTTTATTTTTGGCTATGAAAATCTTAAAATTATTCTGCAACAAAAAATCCCTAAATTTAAATATAATTTTGACACAACTTAAATCTTATTTGACAATCGCGAGTCCACGTGGTACTTGTTTGTCCTACCCCGTGATTTTTTTTAGAGCCGGAGGCGCGAAGGCTCGACGTATTTTATATGGAATTTTTCATTTTTTGTATGGAAAATAAGAAAAATTATTACCTACATGTTCAGGCTTAGGGGTTTGTGTGTTTTATAAAGGGGGTCGAAATTTTCATTATTTTTGCGATTAGACACACCATTTTCGAGATATAAATAAGCAAAAGAAAAAAAAGATACAGTACTATTTTTGCACATGAATTCGAGGTGTTGGTGTGAATTTTAATTATGATAATTATTACTTAACACAGTTTTGCGTTCATGATTTTGTAGATAACCGTATATACTTTGTGGCCGTCGAGTAAAAAGTTTTCTACCGTCTTTAGCATGGCGATTACAAAATCAAATTGACAGTTTGGATAGAAAACTTTCTTCTGAAATAGTCTACATGTAAAAGGACCTAGACAAAAATCGTTAGAAGCGGAAGACAAAATGACAGATTGTAGAATGATTTCTACGGTGCGATGTCAAAAATGGAGAGACGAAATGTCAATTTGTATAGAAAGACCTATGTCTATTCTTCGTAGAAATAGAAAGCGTCATGCTACGCGTGCTGCTTTTGTACAGGCATCGATAACGATGAGACAAATTGAAATTATGCTTAACTTTAAGACTTCAGCCTTAAGGTCCCTTTTCACACGACGTAATTTTAGTAAAATTAATTATTTGATATCACCATCTTCAAAAATATATTTGGTATGATTGTAATATTTTCTTTTTTTTTTTTAGAGCGAAGAACGTAATCGAAAAGTATAAAAACAACTTCCATGATGTAAGTTAACTTGTAACTATGCTTTACGTAGTTTAAGCTTTTAACAATTTATATTTCCCACACATTTCAATAAACGACTTCGATATTTTCTTAATTTTCCTAAAATAATTGTGCTTTATTCTTCAGGGCAATTACCACTGTTCAAAGTGTGGTTTTAATACTGAAATTGAGAAGGAGCTCTCAGACCACGTGTGCGTAGAAGACAAGTGGGGCGACGCGAGCGATTCTGATGAGTCAGTCAAGTTAGAAAACTGTTCCGGTGATGAAACTGACGAGTCTGACATAGATTCTAACGTTTCTGACGAGGAAAGAGAAGCGAGCGAACATGCCCCTAATAAAAAGAAAAAGCACTCGGATTCTAGTAAGTGATACCATACAATAGTTTCGAATATAAAACACGTCATCTTCCTTCGTTGACATTATTTAGGTTTCTCAGGTTTTAACTTGAGTAAACTGTAGAGGTAGCTAATCCTTGCAAAAATGAATTCATCGAGGTCTTCGCATTTTACAATTTTATCGACTTTGCACTTTGACCATATATTATTATCACCATTATTATGACCTCTATTTAATTTAATTATGTGCTCTCAAATACATTTATTTTTTTTATTTTTTATAATAAAACATTAATAAATATTAAAAATAGTAGCCCACCGATATCGGGAACAGGGTTATGACCATTATAATTATAGTTACTTAATTACTTTGATCATTTTTGTTTTCAGGTTCAGCCAAAATATGTCGATTACCATACCAAATTAGTAATTTAAGCACTTATATGAAGAGAAGCACTGAAGGATTGTAAGTAACAAGATCCATAATAATATCGATATCTATACATATTATAAATTGAAGTCACTTTTCGTGTCCGTCGTGTGTGACCGCGTTGTTCTTCTAAACTACGCGATTGATTTTGATGCGGTTTTCACCGTAATTAAGAGAATTTATTCCGGATGGTATATTATCTCCCCCCCCCCCCCCCGACATACCGGGCTCCCGACTCATGGTACTAGAAGGCACAGTGGGGTTTAAGTCGGTAGGAGTCCGATATAGATAACCCTCTGTTCTTCCCAGACGGAGGGTATACGGGTATACATGAAGATGCTACGGAAAAAAAAATGGCACTCCGAGAGAAGTGAAAACTTTTATTGTGTAGGAAATATTATTAATGAGGTGTCGGTAACGGTAACAGTGTCGCGAGTTCAATTGCTTTTTACCATCTCAAAAATGCCCAACGCGCTTAAAAAAGTTTTCACTTCAAAAAGAAGAGACGGGTCGCTAGTAATTTTATAATAACGCTTTAATTCAAAAGTATAATAACTGTAATGTAAATAAGTTAATTTTTACCTTGTCCTTTTCCAGTATTGACACCTATCTAACGGACGAAGATTTGTTCCCGCTGTGGCATACTTGTGAACTTCAAGAAGTTCCTGAGAATGAGGTGGTGTATTACATGCCCCCCGTTGCAGAGTCCTGTAAAGTTAGATTCGATGAAAATCAAGACTGGGTGACGTTCAATCGACTCGAATCTAGCAGAGTAAAAGGTAATACTTATAAAGCTAGATAGTGATGGCAGATTTACTTTTGAATAGTTCACGCTTGGTCAATGAATCATTCGCGGCGTAAGCGTTTACGCTACGTCTACTCTGCGTGTACGTTCGACGAACGCTTGCTGGACCAAGTCTATAACTGAAGGGTAAGCCTTTAGTTATAGAGTGCTACTCCTAGTCTTCCGTCCTCACTTTTTGTTCGAAAAATCGGTAGGCGCCCTCTGTCTGTGCGACCACTTCTAGTTTACCAAAGAAAAAGCGACATATGAACGCGACGAACGCTTTTGATTAGAACGCGGCCTTAAGCGGCGTCGTCATATGAACTGTTTAAAAAGTTTTCATTACCATAAACAATGTTATTTTTTTTATTAAACATGGCCTTATAATTATGTAATGTCTTAGAAGCAGCTTTACAGTTTGGATTTGTGCCCAGGCTCGCCCCCTATTACAAGGAACTTCCTTGACCCTTCGGGGAATACATGCGTGATGTTATGTTGTATGTAATGTAGCAATATTTTTTATTTTACCATTTTGCGTCCTCAGATACGATGGTACTGTTCTTGGGCGCGAGTATCCAGTGTATGTCATGGGTCCCTCCGGCGGTTGACCAGGAACGGGCGGCTCGAGAGTCGCAGTATCTCGCCGTGGTGTCACATCGTGAAGCAGATGCGCCGCGACACGCGTGGGATACCACGCTCAGTGAAAGCGGGCTCATACAGCTCTGGGACTGCGGGAATTTGATAGCGTGAGTTGATTACATGGAATTTATAAGTACGATTACATCGCACATTTATTAGCATCAGCATTCTTGCATAATGTTACATGATATATTATTAATATATGAGTACACACGTTATTACAATTTTATTAATATATAATTTATCAAGAAGTCAGCAAGATTAGGTTTCTGCCATCTAAACTTATCACATAATGTGTTAGGAAGCAAGTACTCGTACAAGTATGGTTCTTCGAGCCGGATGTCAATGATGATAATATCGTTGGTTTAAAGATAAAACTCACTAACTGATAGTTTTGGTAAAAATCACTTTTTTTTCATTTTCGTCACTAATTCGGCATAATCTTTCATAGGAAAAACTCATTAACTACAACATTTTCTAACTCGATAACTCAAAAAGTTTAGTAATCAGTACTAAGTTTGACAGACTAGTAATGAGTTTTCCTATGAAAGATTATGCCGAATTAGTGACGAAAATGAAAAAAAGTGATTTTTACATAAAATGTCAGTTAGTGAGTTTTACCTTTAAACCAACGATATCTTATACGGACATGACGACTGTCAATACTGCTATGTGACGGCAAAGGTCGCTGAACTCTTCACACCCGTAACATAAATCACCGTGAGGCCTCTTATGTATTTTTTAACATTCCCATTGTTTTTAACTTAGAGCTAACCATGAATCTAGTCAGTGAGAAGCTGCGACATTGCCAAGTTTTTCCAACTATTGTAGCTTTTTTTTTGTGCTATTTTACCCTATTCTCTTATATCCACTTTTTTTGTCTGTGTAGCCCTACATAGTCATAAAGATGTTGATTTCAGGATGACGCCAAAATTCGCGCTTGGAATAGCTCACGACTTTGGAACCGTGTGGGCTATTGACTGGTGCCCATCTGGAGCAAAGGATGTATTCGACCTGGAGCCCGCATCAGGCAATATGCACAGATTGGGCTTAATGGCCGCAGCCTGCTCTAACGGACTGGCTTACATCTTCGTAGTACCTTACCCAACATCTATAACAGAAAAGTAAATACATTTACTATATCAAGTTATACTTACCTATTTGTTGATAAATGTATTTAAGGTTAATAAATATGAATTTTGTTTTCAGAGAAAAACCATTCTATAAACTGAAGCCGGTTGTGGAATTAAGGTTGACAAGTAATGAGAGTAGAACGGTTTATCAGGCTACTGCTATCAAGTGGTCTGTTGTAAGTTAAATTATTATTATTTATTTATCTATAGTTATTTGCTAGTCCAGCATAACATTCATGGGACTCGCTAATTTCCACCCTGAACACATTGTTCTACGGTATAATAGCTAAATTAGTGTCCTTATAATAAGTAAGAAAAATATTTCAGCAAAAAGGACATTCTCACGTGGTAGTCGGCTACGCAGATGGCACCACGGCGTACTATGATATAAACGGAGAATCTCCATTACTGAGGACCACAGAAAACAACCTCACAATATTTTATCCTTATCACGACGAGCGTGTTCAAAATTCCTGTATCGAGGGTAAGTGGAACTTTGGCACGTACGGAACAATCCACGCGTGTTGCAAATAAAGTTTTATGTCGGTGAATTTTACGCCTGAATGTAATGGCTGCATTCCGAGACTTATGGCTCGTTATGGTTGATGCCGTAATCGATAATATTCACTTCAGTACTCGTTCATTATGATTACTTGGCACTGGTACCTTTGTACATTAAAAAGGGTATGCTTCGAACTGTCACGGATTGATTTAAGGCTTACAGTGGGTGGGCCTGTCATTAACTAAGTGATGCTGCGCACTTTTGGCCCGCGTATCGTGAGTCTATAAAACTTTGTTCATATCTCGCAGGACGCTGTAACCATTTATTCTTTAAACGCGATACTTAGATAATGAGTGAGTGACAATATAGTCATTGAAAGTTTTCTAAAATAATAGAAAAGACTAAAGTCCCAAATAACTAAACGCTTATGTTACCAATATGTTTGCGTTATACTACATAACGCAACGGTAGCGCTGTTAGTAACATAAACTTTCATTCATTTTCATGACACACGTCACCTACTATAAGCCCATACACTTCTGCCTAACCTTTCGGGAAATACAATGTTATGTTACGTCTGCACTGTAACTTTGTTTTAAGTATCCAGTAGTTCCGCATTAGAGGCCTTAGCACGAACGTGCGAAGTAAATGTAACGTAGGTAAATTTTAACGATTTTTGAATTCTAACCATTATAGATTTGGGTTTAAATTTATGAGGCAAGTACAATTAGTATCACTCATATATATATGAATGAAGTTTTAGAAACAAGTAAATATTAAGTGCTTAAGGAGAGCACTGCTAAAATGGTCTTTCGGCGATAAAATGACGTTGACAGGAGGGCGCTGCTGGTAGGCATAACTTTTTGAAAAAACAAGATGGCGGCGATCTGTAACGCTTTATTTTCAAATTAAATTCGTTTAAATTTTCGTTACGTTTACTCCGCGCGTCCGTGCTAAGTCCACAGTTTGTATGTCCAGACGTGGACTTGTACCCGTCGGGCGCGGGCGCGGCGCGCGGCGCGGGCGCGGCGTGCGTGGGCAGCGCGGGCGGCGCGGGCGGCGGCGCGCTGCAGTCGCACGTGGCGGCTGCGCAAGTGCTGTATCCACCGCATTGGCCTGCTGCGTTGCTCGCTGGGGATGACTGCCTAGGTGAGTACTACAGTTTGCAGTATACTGATATAAAAACCTCGAGTGTATGATATGTACATAACAAATTCTGTCACTGATACAAAGCTACACTATTTCTGAGTGACATCGGATACTTTTTGAAGCGAAAACTTCTTTAGGCATTTTTGAGTTAGGAAAGAACAATTGAACTTGCGACACCGTTACCGACACCTCATTTTTGTAAACGCGATTTGCTCTTTATCTATATTACGTTACGGATCAATGTTCTCTGCAAGTATTTTTACTTTATAGGTTTTGGAAGTATTTTTTTTTAGTTTACATTTCTGTCAGAACTCTTGGAGTGCCACTGTTTGTTGTATGACAGGGAAGTGCACGGTTCCTCTAGGAATCTTAACGAGCTTTTATATGGGCATGTGCATTTCATCATTCATGCCCTTATCTCAATTTATTTGGATTCGGCATAACATAGGTATCTTTTTCTTCTTACATTTTCTATTTGTCATCATCTCGGAACTAATACTAGTAGTACTCGTATACTTAGTTCTTAATAAAAGGCATAGATCTCAATCATGTTTGTTAAGAAATTAATAATAATAATAATAATAATATTTGCAACACTGAAACGTCAACAATCAAAACCGTTTTCTTACCTCATAATTCGCATTTTTAATTATTTACATCTATCGTATACATACAAAAAGCTCTGTAAAACACATTAGAATAAACAATAAATAATATACAATAAACTCTTATCTACAATGAAGAAAAGAAAAAAAGTAATACCATAATAACTCAAAATTGACGCTGTCACATACAGACCCACATACAAATAAATGCGATATGAAAATGTAATATGTTGACAAGATCAGCAGCTCGCAGTGCACGCCTACCACCCCCGGACTCGCCGCTCAGCTCCGCCTCGCCGCCGCCGGTACCCAGCCCCATCGTGAACGCTGTATCGACACCGGCCGCGGTAGTTGCGTCGAGCTCGAGTGACGAGTATTTCTCCCCGCCGACGTCGCCAACACCTGTACGTCGGCAGGGGAGAGGCCGGCCACCGAAGAGCTTGGGACTTAGGGGCCAACCGGCCCCGAGCCGGGTCCCCGCTGCCGGTGGTTGTGTGCAGCGCATGAGATGGACTCAGTCTATGAACGAGAACGTCATGCGCGCATATTACGGGTCTACAGAGGGAGGAACTAACCTCACTGCGTACCGTGTTAGGATGCTGTCTCTGTTTCAGGAACTAGAGCCAACCGTCAACGTCTCGGCCCAACGACTGTCGGATCAGGTGCGTGTCATCCAACGCAACCATAGGTTGGACGATACCGCACTTGATAGGCTGCGCTCAGAGGTACTGAGCAACCATATCGTCTCAGCTCGGGAACAAACCGCGGCAGAAGCGTCAAATATTGATCCTACCCCGCCGCGGTTCAATCATGGAGTTGAAGAGGAGGATGATAGGGTTGCCACAGTAAGTAGCCAGTGTAACAACCGATTGAGGAGCGCACTGGAGGATGCGTTTCGCGAGTATAGGTACACTCCGACCGAACTTAGACCACGATTACCACGCCTACCCATGCACAAAAAAAATAGGGCGCTGATGTGTGCCCTGGACTCGCAGCTTACGAATTTTTTCGAGAGCAGCGAGGATCTCATTGATACACACTCGATCCTGTATTGCGCGGCTGTTGCGGCATGTCGTTTAGCTAACGTCAAGTTTCCAAACTGCGACGGAGCTACTCGACCTAAACCAGCCGTACCAGCCTGGCAGTGCAGGATCGAGCGACGTATCGATGGGGCCAGGGTTCTCATCGGCAAACTATACTGCTTCAAGGAGGGAAATACACGACCAAGAGTGATGCGCTTTGTAAGGCGGGCATTCTCGGGGACTGAAATCAGCCCACAAGACTACATGTCCCGTGTCACAGAGCGCATCGACTTCCTGAAGCAGAAAGTTTGTGCATGGGCGAGCCGTATTCGGCGGTATAAGCGGCGGGTTGACCGATACACGCAGAATCGCATGTTCCAGAGCGATGAGAGGTGGGTATATAGAGCTTGGGAGCGACCTGAACAAAATGTGACAGACGTGTGCCGCCCGGATGATGCCGCCACGAGTGCATTCTGGCGCAGCATCTGGTCGGTACCCGTCTGTCATACTGAGGCTGGCTGGATGCAGGATGTCGAGCGAGTGTGTGAAACTATACCAGAAATGGATGCTGTATTTATCACACCATTAGACGTAGCCAGAGCAGTCCGTCCGTTACCGAACTGGAAATCACCGGGACCGGACGGACTGCATAACTTTTGGTTAAAATGGCTGAGTAGTTCGCACACTTGCCTGGCATCCCAATTCCAGTCATCCCTAGAGTCTGGGTCGCTACCTCAGTTTCTAACAACAGGCGTTACCCACCTGCTCCATAAGTCAGGTAATCCCGCGGAACCCAAGAATTATAGACCGATCACATGTTTGTCGACGGTCTATAAACTTCTTACATCCATTTTGAGAACGAAAATTAACACACACATTGATAGTAATTCAATTATGTCAGTCTCTCAAAATGGATGTAGGAACGGATCCCGCGGTACTAAGGAGCTTCTCCTCATCGACATGGCCATAAGCCAACAGGTTCGTCGATCCCGCAAGGATCTGTCGACATGCTGGATAGACTATAAGAAGGCCTATGACTCGGTGCCACATACATGGCTCATGAGGGTGCTGGAGTTGTATAAAGTAGATACAACTCTGCGCACCTTCCTGATGTCGTGTATGGGGCAATGGAGGACGGTCCTTCGCTACCCAGGGTGTCGACGGACCGAGGGGAATGACGAGCCTGTATGGATTAAACGGGGAATATTCCAGGGCGACAGTTTAAGTCCACTTTGGTTTTGCTTAGCTCTGAATCCTCTAAGCACACTGCTAGAGGATTCAGGTCTGGGCTATAGGCTGAGGAGAGGTGGTCAGGTCATATCTCACCTCCTCTACATGGATGACTTGAAACTCTTTGCCCCCAACAAGTTGCGACTGATGGAGCTACTGAAGGTAACTGAAACATTCAGTGGCGCCATCAGGATGGAATTTGGTGTGGACAAATGTGCAGTCATGCATGTAAAGCGAGGGGAGATTATGGAATCCGAGGGAATCCAACTCTCGGACTCCATACACCTTAGACCCCTCTCCTCAGCCGAAAACTATAGGTATTTGGGTATGTCGGAATCGTTAGGCATCAACGTTGCTGACATGAAGCAATCGTTGAAGGAGCGCTTCTTTGGTCGCCTGAAGAAGGTATTAATTAGTTTTCTTTCAGGCGGAAACAAGGTGCGCGCCTTCAACGGTTGGGTCATGCCGGTCTTGATGTACTCTTTCGGCATACTCAAATGGACTCAGACTGAACTTGACGCCCTGGACAGGAGGGTACGTACACTCCTGACCGCAAACCGGATGCATCACCCACGTTCATCAGTGATGAGACTGTACATCCCGCGGAAATGCGGAGGTCGAGGGTTTTTAAATGCAAAGACCCTCCACAACCGCGAGGTGTGCAGCCTCAGGGAATATTTTTTTAAAGCCGATGTGGGTATGCACCGAGATGTGGTCGCAGTGGACAACGGGCTCACCCCGCTCTCCATGGCTAAAGAGAACTGGCGCAAACCTGTAGTACTTACTACAGATGACCGCAAGGAGATATGGCAAAGCAAGGCGCTTCACGGGCGCTTCTATCGGGCTCTTCACGAGCCCAGTGTAGATTTCTTAGCGTCCGTATCCTGGCTACGTTTCGGTGACCTTTTCGGGGAAACCGAAGGTTTCATCTGTGCAATTATGGACGAAGTTATCTTGACGAATAACTACCGGAGACATATTATGAAGGACGGTACGGTTGACATGTGTCGGGCATGCCATCGTCCGGGTGAGTCCATCAGACATATTATCTCTGGTTGTTCGCGTCTAGCTAACGGCGAGTACTTGCACAGACATAACCAAGTGGCCAGGATTATTCACCAGCAACTTGCTTTGAAATATAAACTTGTAGACTCTGAGGTACCGTATTACAAGTATGTGCCCGACCCAGTTCTCGAAAATGACCATGCCACGTTGTACTGGGATCGGTCTATCATTACTGACAGGACTATTGTTGCCAATAAACCTGATATAGTGGTGATAGACCGATTAGCGCGCCACGCAATGATAGTCGATGTTACCATTCCACATGACGAGAACCTCGTGAAAGCTGAGAAAGAGAAACAAATAAAATATCTCGACTTAGCACAAGAGGTTGTTGGCATGTGGAATGTGAGCTCAGCTATCATTGTGCTGATTGTCGTAACGGCTAATGGCCTAATGGCCAAAAGCCTCGATCACCATCTCTCGAGGCTCTCGTTAGGCGGTTGGATCAAACGCCTGATTCAGAAAGCAGTACTCCTCGATACGGCCTGCATTGTGAGGAGGTTCCTGTCTCTGCAGCCCTAACCACCGGTAGCTTGGACCCTGCTCCCGACACCGGCGGAACTCTATTTTTTATATTTTTAAATGTTTTTTTATACTTTTATTTTAAGAAATATTTAAAAATGTAAATTTTAAGATTTTAAATGAATAAACGGAATAATAATAATAACCCCACCGCTGTATCTCTACGTTGACGTCGTGGTGGGGCTTGCGCGCTCCGAACTCTAGGTCTGTGCCGGTAGAGTTTACTTTGCCGGAACGGGTCTGGGATGAGGAGCAAGACCAAGAGAGATACAAAAACCCGCAGGGCAGCATGTGGCGAGCTGTTGGGCAGTAGCGACCCCACGGACCCTATCTCCCGGGAGAAGTCTTGCTCCTCATCTCTGGCTTGCCTTTACTGGTCGGCTGGAGTGAATACTGACGAGGAACGGAGCTCCCACCTCATTCTTGCTTTAATTGGCCGGCTTGAGTGGAGATTCGCAAGAGCAAATGTGCTCGGAGAAAGGAAGTATTCTAGTAAGTGCTCGTAGGGATCTTGACCATCTTCCGGGCTCTGGGATTGTTCTGAAAGCCGTGGAATACCTCTCCACTCCTCAAGCACCTCAAGACATGTTGCCCCCTAGTCGCTACGTCACTATGTGCTAGCAACAGTTTTTCGGGGGCCCATTATTGAGTGTGCAAGTCACCCCCTGCCATTTCATCCTTGTATAGTATATAACATTGGTCAGGCAGGGGACATAGTTATCCCATAGTTCAAGGAATCAAATCCACTATAGCCATCCAAACCAATAGCATATGTTTTATTTTCATGTTCTACAATAGTCCTGCACCAACCGGGGGTTTTCCTTGGGTGCACTTGCATAGTCCATACAGGGATAATCGTCGATTGGTGCCTCATTCCATATAAAATTGTCTAAGGGGCCTCTGCGAGTTGGCTTCGGCCCCTCGTACGCCTTCCAAAAGACCGGGACCCTAAGGTCCCGAGATATATAAAAATAAATAATAATAATAATTATAATAAATTATAATAATAAGTAATCACCGGGACCGGACGGACTGCACAACTTTTGGTTAAAATGGCTGAGTAGTTCGCACACTCGCCTGGCATCCCAATTCCAGTCATCCCTAGAGTCTGGGTTACTACCTCAGTTTCTTACAACAGGCGTTACCCACCTGCTCCATAAGTCGGGTAATCCCGCGGAACCCAAGAATTATAGACCGATCACATGTTTGCCGACGGTCTATAAACTTCTTACATCAATTTTGAGAACGAAAATTAACACACACATTGATAGTAATTCAATTATGTCAGCCTCTCAAAATGGATGTAGGAACGGATCCCGCGGTACTAAGGAACTTCTCCTCATCGACATGGCCATAAGCCAACAGGTTCGTCGATCCCGTAAGGATCTGTCGACATGCTGGATAGACTATAAGAAGGCCTATGACTCGGTGCCACATACATGGCTCATGAGGGTGCTGGAGTTGTATAAAGTACATACAACTCTGCGCACCTTCCTGATGTCGTGTATGGGGCAATGGAGGACATTCCTTCGCTACCCAGGATGTCGACAGACCCAGGGGAATGACGAGCCTGTATGGATTAAACGGGGAATATTCCAGGGCGACAGTTTAAGTCCACTTTGGTTTTGCTTAGCTCTGAATCCTCTAAGCACACTGCTAGAGGGTTCAGGTCTAGGCTATAGGCTGAGGAGAGGTGGTCAGGTCATATCTCACCTCCTCTACATGGATGACTTGAAACTCTTTGCCCCCAACAAGTTGCGACTGATGGAGCTACTGAAGGTAACTGAAACATTCAGTGGCGCCATCAGGATGGAATTTGGTGTGGACAAATGTGCAGTCATGCATGTAAAGCGAGGGGAGATTATGGAATCCGAGGGAACCCAACTCTCGGACTCCATACACCTTAGATCCCTCTCCTCAGCCGAAAACTATAGGTATTTGGGTATGTCTGAATCGTTAGGCATCAACGTTGCTGACATGAAGCAATCGTTGAAGGAGCGCTTCTTTGGTCGCCTGAAGAAGGTATTAATTAGTTTTCTTTCAGGCGGAAACAAGGTGCGCGCCTTCAACGGTTGGGTCATGCCGGTCTTGATGTACTCTTTCGGCATACTCAAATGGACTCAAACCGACGCCCTGGACAGGAGAGTACGTACACTCCTGACCGCAAACCGGATGCATCACCCACGTTCATCAGTGATGAGACTGTACATCACGCGGAAATGCGGGGGTCGAGGCTTCTTAAATGCAAAGATCCTCCACAACCGCGAGGTGTGCAGCCTCAGGGAATATTTTTTTAAAGCCGATGTGGATATGCACCGTGATGTGGTTGCAGTGGACAACGGGCTCACCCCGCTCTCTATGGCTAAAGAGAACTGGCGCAAACCTGTTGTACTTACTACAGATGACCGCAAGGAGGTATGGCAAAGCAAGGCGCTTCACGGGCGCTTCTATCGGGCTCTTCACGAGCCCGGTGTAGATTTCTTAGCGTCCGTATCCTGGCTACGTTTCGGTGACCTTTTCGGGGAAACCGAAGGTTTCATCTGTGCAATTATGGACGAAGTTATTTTGACGAATAACTACCGGAGACATATTATGAAGGACGGTACGGTTGACGTGTGTCGGGCATGCCATCGTCTGGGTGAGTCCATCAGACATATTATCTCTGGTTGTTCGCGTCTAGCTAACGGCGAGTACTTGCACAGACATAACCAAGTGGCCAGGATTATTCACCAGCAACTTGCTTTGAAATATAAACTTGTAGACTCTGAGGTACCGTATTACAAGTATGTGCCCGACCCAGTTCTCGAAAATGACCATGTCACGTTGTACTGGGATCGGTCTATCATTACTGACAGGACTATTATAGCAAATAAGCCTGATATAGTAGTGATAGATCGATTAGCGCGCCGCGCAATGATAGTCGATGTTACCATTCCACATGACGAGAACCTCGTGAAAGCTGAGAAAGAGAAACAAATAAAATATCTCGACTTAGCACACGAGGTTGTTGACATGTGGAATGTGAGCTCAGCTATCATTGTGCCGATTGTCGTAACGGCTAATGGCCTGATGGCCGAAAGCCTCGATCAACATCTCTCGAGGCTCTCGTTAGGCGGTTGGATCAAGCGCCTGATTCAGAAAGCAGTACTCCTCGATACGGCCCGTATTGTGAGGAGGTTCCTGTCTCTGCAGCCCTAACCACCGGTAGCTTGGACCCTGCTCCCGACACCGGCGGAACTCTATTTTTTATATTTTTAAATGTTTTTTTTTACACTTTTTATATTAAGAAATATTTAAAAATGTAAAGTAATGTGATTTAAGATGAATAAACAAATAATAATAATATTTATTGAGCAAAAACATTTGAGTACAAAATAACTTATATACTACAGCAATAGGTACATATACAACAGAGACATAGGCATGTTGGAGTGGAGAGCAGGGCAAGACCGAGTTCTGTGCTAGGAATTAACCTGTATTACAGGAACTAGGCAATGCTCCGTCCTCTCACCAAAAACAAGCTCATATGAACCATTACCGTAGCAAAAAGAAGAACTTGACTCACTGAGTTCCCTAATTAGGCATGCCTGTTGATAGGGAATCAGTATTTAAATAAGCAGGTACAAATTAAAAGACTATGAAGTATGGGTGTGCCACATTTATAGTGTTGTGTTTAAAGTGTGAGTATAATATGTTGTGTGTGTGGTTGTAGTGATGTGTTTATTGTGGTTGTAAGGACGTGAGTGCTTTGTGGGAGTTTGATTTAGGTTGGTGGTATTTGTAAGTTGTATAATTATTTATAATCGAGTAAACTAGTTTGATCCAATCTTATTAACTGGGAAATTTTTGATTTGCTTGAGATAAATTATAAAAATACGTAACTATTACTGATTTAATAGATTCTCAGTTTCTATGTAATTTAACTGTAAAAGCCAAGATATTATTTTGTTTTTAACTCCAGTTAGTTTAAGTGGGTATAAAATCAGTAGTTTGTTAATTCTATTGTATAGTAGTCCACTTATAACCAAGTAGTGCCGTTTGGCCATTACAGTCCTATGTCTAACTGAGGGGCAGACTATATCCGATCGACGTTTATTGTGATATAATAAGGGGTCAAATGTTAAGCTGGCGTGCTTCTTGGTTAAAATATGTTGTATAAATAGCTGTCTCACTGTCAGAACACCTATTTCAATATAGAGCTTAGAAGTTGGATATCGACGGATCTTTTTGGTCATAACCTTGAGCACTGCTCTTTGTGCTCTCTCAAGGGGTAAAAGTATGGTTTTGGCTGCTCCACCCCAAGCCGAGATGCAGTATGATATGATGGACTGACAAAGTGCTTGGTAGGTCATCCTGAGAGTTTCAAGGCTGGCGGCATTACGGAGCAACTTGAACACATAAATTAGCTTTCTGACACGTGAGGTTAAAGAATCAATGTGGGACTGCCATTTCAGAACTTGGTCAATTTTGATTCCTAGGTACTTAACAGTGTTTGCACGAGATATAGTTGGACAATCACAGTTGTTGGAAAGGTATGACAAACAAGTATGAGATTTGATGAAGAAAGAGTCCAAGGGCGGAACTCCAGAGACTTTCATTCCGAAGGTTATAAAATTTGTTTTGTTGATGTTTAGATTAACAAAACAAATTCAACCGATATTGTTGCGTACCAGTGAACCAGTCCATCAACGAGCTGGAGTGGTGGGGCGGCGGGCGGCGCCTGGGCGGGGCGCGCGGCGCGGCGGGCTGCGCGTGGTGCGGGCGCGTGTGCGCGGCCGCGCTGCCGCTGCTGCGGCTCATGCGGGTGCATCCGTGCTTCCCCGATGTTCATAAGCAGGTAGGCTATACGCACTACTGACTACTCCTTCATAATTTATTGTATCCACTATCTAGCATGTGTCGTAATGTCCCAGTGGTTAATGCCTCTCCTGTCATACATGAGGTTGTGGCCGGGCAAGTGACCAATGTGACTTCTTAAATTCATATGTATTTTCTAATTTTATCTTGGATATTACCGACATCAGTGAAAAAAAAAACATCGTGATGAAAGCTTATTCCATTATAACCTTGAATAAAAATTAAATTTTGTTCGTTGATAAGCGCATCACTTGAAACGGCTGGACAGCATAGGGTATTAAAAAAAAAATGTTAACATCCGAATAAGGTTTTTAGGGAAATAGAATTGGAAAAGTTGCCCAGAAAATTGGTAAATTCGAGAAAAACTTGAAGTGCTTTTTTCTATGAGATTTTTGTATTTATGTGGAAAGTTCAACGTCTGTCGGGTCAGCTAGTAGTTATAGATAGTGCCATCCACGGAGACGCGCCCCACTCCGCGATTACTGTACTGTAAGCTGTATTTTAGTACGGAGCGGAGCGGAGTGGGGCGCGTCTTCGTGAATGGTACTATCTATAACCTAAGTCTTCTATCTATAACATAAGACTTGAGTACCTTCTCTGTATGAGAATAGGCCTTTGCCCTGCAGTGGGACAACAATAGGCTGGTATTATTATTACTATCCAGCATACAAACCCACAACCGAGGAAAAGCAATCACTATTGCACATGGTTTCCTGAAAAGCGTTAGCAAAAGATTTATTTATTTGAACTTCATGTAAAAAACGGTACAGTGGGCTGCATCAATCATTGATATAGTCCACCGTACATAGGCGGCATAACTTGGCCTAACGGCTGGACGTGAGCTTTCCGAAGCTGCGCCATAACACCTTCTGTATCAAGTCGATCTCTGCCAATTTTTTGAAGATCTATCAGTCTATCAAGTTTTGGGACAACAAACTCAATGTCAGTCATAGCAAAGTTGAAATTTCATTGCAACCAATTTTTTTATTAGAAATGGTGACTGAAAAATCCACCACCACCGTTTACTAAGACTATTTACTCAACTATCTACTTTGACGTTATCGCTAAAGGCAGTAAGTAGCGATGGAATATAAACTATCTGAGATTATGAATTCAAGTATTCAGGTATTCATGTAACGCCTGTTGAGTACGGGAAATCGTGGCAGTACAGGATTGATAACTGTAAAATGTAGGCTTGGCACAGATGATGAAAAACTGTTTTGCAGTTTAGCAAATACTAATGTTTTGTGTATGTTTTTGGGACGGGTAATTTAAAAAAAAAATGATTATAGGATATATCCTAAATTTTTGTTTGATGATCAGCACGACCTGCCCGAAACAACTGATTGACCTAAATTACGCTAATTTGTTTACGTTTTCAAGCATATAAACAAATTTCAATCAAAAACTGACAAACTAAGAGTGCTAAACATTATATTATAAAACAGGTCATAGCCAGAATCATGATGATTCCTTTTGGAGGTAAACGTAAGCGACAGAACGACGAGCTGGCCATGATAGTGGAGCCCATCACCTACAGTGACGCAGTCAAGAAATACGGCATCGAGTTCAAACAGATCACTGCCAGGGACCGGGTAAGTAACATACTGACATTTTCTACGTAATTCATTAATTCACTTACCTAAACCGGTGCGTCTAGAAACATGAAATTTAACACAAGAGTTCCTTTTATTATAACGAACGAACTAAGAAAGAATTTATGAAAAATCATCCTATAAAAGGTTCAAATAGGGCGTGAGAGTTTGTATGGAATTACATCATTTTTGCTGGTGGAATCCCATCGGACACCCGGCTTGTACTTACCTGAATTAATAATACGCCCAGATTTAAATGAACAATCAAAATATCTAGTAATGTATTTATCACTGTTGACGTCATTGTGGATTTGGCTAATAATAATAACAATGGCAATGAGACAGAATTTAAAACAAAATAACGAAAAATAATGCGCAGTTTGCGGGTAGTAAATTGGGAAATGGGATTCAACGTACCTAATTCATTAGTCTTTAGCCCAATTGGACTCAAATATTTTCTCATCTTCGCCAACTTTTTTAAAGTTTCATTCAGTGATTGACTTGTCATTAACTTTGCAATTTAAAAATTCGCAGAATTTGATGAAAGTGAATGTTAAAACGTTTGTGCTCTAGTTCAGTCGGTTCATTTATACAAACAGAAAGTTGTTATTAAATATTCCATTTGGGTTTTAGCCAAACAATCCGTCTGACGTAAATGAGTGTCTGAGTGAAATGGATAAGAAGTAACAAAAAAAAAAAAAACAATTACTGTGATATAATTTTTTTTCTTGTTGTAAGTAAATCGTCGTAATAACGAAGAAGCCTGACTGATACAATATTTCATCCTTTATATTTTATCACTGAATAAAAACGTCGTACCTTGATTACGTTTAACGTTTAACCTTGACCTAAATAACAATGATAAAATCGCGCAATCTTCTCTAAAATGAGGAAAAGCCTGACAGAAAGACAGGCAGAAATGATTATTACTATATTTTCATTAATAAACCTTCGTTCGCGAATTAACACAGGTCTTTTTTGCCAACAGACGACACAGCAGAAGTTATCGGCGACTCCTCGAGACGCGTACCCCGAGCGTTTCCCTCTCTCGGACGTAGCAGCCATAAAGTTCTGTCCCACCTTCAAACAGCACCACAAGCTCGCGCTCGCCATGCACGCCGGCCTCGTATTCATCATCAACGTATGATACTTGTTCCTACCTTGTTTTATAAGCACTTATGAATACGCAAACACGGTAGTATGGTGCCACTAAGTTATCTGACCCGGTGACTGAAACTGAACTCATGGCTTCCATATGAAAAGTGACAAGATCTGTTATTTTTTGTTCACCGCCAGCGACATCAACGGGCCAGATGGGCTTGTTCTATTATAGGTACAGTCGTCCTATCACAGTTATGTTACCTCTGACAGCAGCAACCCAATACCAACCTTTTTGTAAAGAAAATAAAGATCACTGTGATTTTATATAGCAGAGATAGTCTAGTGGTGTGACCGTCGGACTGCCAAATCATAGGTCTCGAGTTGTAACCCAAGGCACGCACCTCTGACTTTTCGGATTCATGTGCGTATTGTATAATTATCACTTGCTTCAAAAACGGTGAAGGAAAACATGGTGAGGAAACCGGCATGCCTGAGAGATATTTCTCAACGGCATGTGAAGCCTTGACAAACTAGACACTAGACAAGCCAAACTTTGTCGCCAGGTTAATCACTATCCACACGAAAAAGAAGACTGATTTTGATAGACTTATCAGTAACAGCAACCTTATTGTAACGACAATAAAGAGCACTGTGATTTTGACAGTGATGCCATCTCAGAGGTAAAATAACGGTGAAAGGACTGTATACCCGGTTTCTGAAAACCTTATCAAGTCTCTTTGTCAAAATTCATGTAAGTTTTTGTGATTGGCTGAGAAAAATAACGTTGACCAATCATGTCAGTTGATGTGTGATTTGACAACGGATTGAATAGACTTTCGGACACTGGAGCCTGGGTTTCATTCGCGACAAGACTATTTATAAGAAATGTAAAGCAACTGTTATCGAAATGAATGAAAATAATTTATATAATAACTGTAAGAGTAAGCTTTGTATTACAGATGTTAGTTGTTTCTTAATTGAAATGACATTTTATTGAATGAACGAAAACTAATAAAGGAGTTTCATATGTCGTGGCGTTTACAATTAAGACCAGCTGGGAGTGGTTTATCTTAATTTTTCCCAAGTTTATTTGTTATCTTGAATGAGGGGCCAAAATTACAAAGCTTTTAGTCACAAACATTATGTTACATTAAAAGGCCCGTCTATCAAAGTTTTTTTTAGATTAAATGTTTGCAAATCAGGATGATGACAGAATTATTTCGGTTTGAATGATTTTATTATGTCAGTACTATTGAGATTGTAATAGTAGTATCGAATGGTTATCACGAATGACCAAAAAAAAAAAACGAAAATGAAACTAAAAATGAAAACTTATTTTAATAAATAGCAAGAGCCTAGCAGAGAGCTAATATTCAGTACGAAATAATAATAACGGTTTGATTCTACTAAAATCATATTTTAATCAAGTGTCATGAGGCGAAATATCTTTGCACCGTTTTGACATTGACATATTAAACGTATAAGTACCAAAGAGACTATATTCGTAGATAAAAAATAACCTACACTGACGCATTTTGGTAAACTTGTGAGTACCACTGGAAAATATATGTATTGCAATAGAATTGTATCATTTGTTACTTTATTTTTATACCAGAACCGAGTAGGAAATCGTGGAAATGTTGTCAAGAACAAATAAAGAATTTATTCATACAACATGTAAAAAAAAACCCTGTCCGAACCGTGAGTGTTGTTAGGTATCGTACTGAGAGTCTATTTATGTGGTAATTTTCAAGAAAAACAAACGCCACATTTTTTTTTTCTGTGGGGAATTTTTCCGGGATATTACATGGGCTACGGGCGGCCGCCGCACAGTATATTTTTTGGCCAAAATTTCGGACATGTCTTTTTTATGTGATAACTTTGTTTGTAATGTTTTATAAAATTAATGAATAGAACTCACAAGCGCCTATTTCTCATTATGGCCAAAAAAAACCACTTAATTATTTTTTATGATAAAATTGTAAATCACCATTAACTTTTGAAATATTTCACGAATTATCTTCTTGTTTTTCCTGATAAACAATAATCTTAAGACACATAATACTGATTGATTTATATATTTGTTAAACGAGTTTTCAGAGATTTATTTACAATTAATGTTTTTTTTATTTTATTTTTTTATGGTCGTATTTTTAATTATTTGGATTCTATTTTTCTATAGAATTGTTAGAAAAAAGTGAATGAATCCATGAAAAAAAAAATCAGATCCAAATATTGAAGGATATCGAACTTAGAAGCTTCTAAAGTTTTCTATGGTAATTATGATTTTAGGGTTGTCAATATTTCTAAATAGAATTTATTGTAAAAAGTTACCATAACTTTTTATTCGTAAATAATATATTAACTGGAGGTTGGGGCGTGTGCATCGGAACACTTTATTTACACAGAAAAATAGTTTTTAAATGAACAGAAAAACAAAAAAAAATTACTTTTTATTTCATTTTTGGATCGAGCTGTGGTTTAGCCCAGTTTTCCTAGACGTGCTTAGATAATAAAAAAAAACTATGAATTTCATTTGACATGCCAATCCTGCCATACTAATTTGGAATTTTTTGAACATAATCTACATAATTATTATATCTAATATTATAAAGAGGTAAAGTTTGTAGGAAACGATCTCTGTACTGAACCTATATTGAAATTTCTTTCACTAGTAGTAAATTACATTATGCCATTTTACTTAATTGTTTTCTGACGTACATTCTTCAGCTTGATCTGACGAAAGAATTTCTGTTACATTGTCGGTATGTCCTTCAATAATTTCAAAATTTTCGTCATTTTCTATTGCCACAAAATCGTCTTCTGCTGAGATTTCATACGGTTTCAGTAACCTAACTACGCTGGGTGGTAACGGTAAGGATTTTAGTTTTTTCAACCTATTCTGTAGCCTTATGTAGGAAATTTCTGGATCTGACGATTCCAGTGCTCTGTGAAACAAGTTTAACATGGTTTTTTCGCGGTCGGATTTTCGGCTATGGTGTTCTCTGTCGTAACGCCAGAACTTATTCCGCGCTTCACCGGCTTGCTCTGATAATAAGCCCACTGGAAGAGCTGAGTTATTAATAATATCTTGACCGTGAATGAGAATCTTATGTATTGTTACTGTCATTGGGTACCAACCATATTCTGCCACGTATTTAGATGCAACGCTTTTGCAAAAATCTCCAAATTTATTAGCATTTACAGGTAGACCACAAGATAAAGTAATCAGAATCGTGTGAAGATCGTCCAACAACCACAGACCAAGGCCTAATATTTCAGCAAAGACTGCACGATTTTTATCCGATAGAACTGTTCGGGCTGTGTTGCCGTCATTTGTTGTTCCAGCATTGGGTCTCACAACATCAACTAGCACTTTCAAATCTTTTCGCACTCTCTCTTGCACACGTTTTTTTGTTTCCTCAACAGTTTTTGATTCCATTGAATCTTTGCCTACCCTCCATTTCTTTACAGGAAGCTTGTAGCCCAAATGAAGAAAGAACTCTAACACGCGAATCCATGCATGCAAGGGACTTATTCCGTATTTGAAAACCGATATATCAATTGGCTGAGAATAAATTATGTCTAATTTGTTGAATTGCGTTGAAGTTGCTTTGCAAAATGGACATTTAAGTTGAGAAGAGGTTTCTGTTATTATATTTAGTACTTTGCCATCTATGCATGTCAAATAAAGTTGTGGTTTTGCCCTTATTTTCTTATTGTTAGATGTAGTTGCTTCTAAAGTAGTCAAATCCCTAATTTGGTTTTCTATCAATTTCTGTTCATTTAGTATTAAATCTTTTGTCTCTTTCCGATATTGAATATGAATCGGACGGCAAAATCTGTATGATTGTGGAGTTGGGTTTAACCAAAGTACAGAGTCTTTTTTTGTTTTTATCCGTAATGGGATGAATGTAGTGGCAAATAAAGTGTTTTCAGGCTCTTGATTATCAGAAAAATTCTGTTTATAAAATGATTGACCCGAACTACCATCAAACCCCCAACTCCCCTCAAAAATACAATCTACCGTATCTAGACCTTTTTGTTCACAATATGCTGATATAATTTCGTCGCAGGAGTTTATTAATCTTTGAAGAGTGTGAGAAAGTAAACTAACAATTGGAACAAAGGCTTCTCTTTCTGTTACTTGAATCGCACTATCCGGATAACATTTTTGTTTTGCATCGAATTCAACTTACGTAAATGGTGGTGAGTTTGAGTGACTGCAGCGGCCAAGGGAAGACCTCCAATCCTCCATGAACTTAACTTCGCACCATTTTACATTTTTTTTTTTTTTTTTTTTTTTTTTTTTTTCTGTAGGGCATCTCGTAGCTGACCTCTGAGGTCATGACTACTTAACCGGTCAATCCTGTGGTTGCCTTAAGCTGCTACACTCAAAGCCTCCAGCCAGGGGCATACAAAACTAAGCTAAAAAGCTAGGTGAACGCTCGCTAAGGGCACCCCCTGTGGGGTACGAGCCTCGGCTTAGGGCGTCACCGGAGGGAGGACATCAAAGACGGGACGGGCTGGATCAAAGTTTTGATCATTATTATTAATCGGGGAATTTAAAGCTACGTGCACAGCTGAAACCACTGCTGGCACCTCGTTATCGAGCAAGGGTCGGGGAGGAGTATCATTTACTCGGGGGCGCGGTCGCGATCGCAAAGGACCTCGACGGCGAGGTCGGAATGACGGGAGGCGTCTGTGTCTGTGTATAGTACTAGTGGCCCTATTGCTCTCCTGGAGGAGGGTTATGGGGTCATCAGGGTCGGTGAGAATGTGCCTAGGTCGGCGGGTACGGCTAATCCTACTTGGGACATAACTGGCGGCCTCGACAACCAGAGGGTTGCGATGTTTGACCGCGGAATCGAAGTAACGCTTTGCAAGGCGTTTTAGAAATTGGTGGATCGTGGGAATTCTAAGGTCGAGATGGAGGCTCTCGTTCCTAACATACCAGGGGGAGCCTGTGGCCCTACGGAGGAATCGGTTTTGGAGCGTTTGCAACCTATGGATATGATGGGGTTTTGCATGAGCAAAGACGGCACCCGCATAAGTCATGATGGGACGAATACACGCTGTGTAGATTCGCAATTTGCACTTAAGTGACATCTTGCTGCGTGCGTTTAGGACGGAATAGAGCCTACCGAGAGCGAAAGCGGCTCGCGAACGAACCTTCTTTATGTGCTCAGCGAAAGTGAGATGGTGGTCGAGGAAAACACCTAGGTATTTGGCTCGCTTCTCCCAAGGAATCTGCTTACCGAACATAGTGAGAGGTCGGGGGAGGGGGTCTCTAAGCCTTGTGCGCGGTTTCGAGAAGAGAACCGCTTGGCTTTTTTCGGGATTGACTTCTATGCGCCACTTTCGAAACCAGGCAGCGAGTCGATTGACTGCGCCTTGGAGAGTGTGGGCGATATTGTCGGGGTATCTAGACCTAAAGTAGATGGCCGTATCGTCTGCGAACAGAGCGAAATGTGTCCTTCTACCTGGGTTTGGAATATCGCTAGTGAATAGCGTGAACATGAGGGGAGCTAGCACGGAGCCCTGAGGGACTCCTGCACGAATGGGGCGGGGAGAGGAAAGTGCTCCTTCAATGCGATAGCGGAATACGCGATTCGATAGATAGTCCCGTAAGATGAGTACGAGACGATCCGGCACGCCGAGTTGGTACAGCTTGTATAATAAGCCGTTGTGCCAGACTTTATCGAATGCTTTCGCAATGTCGAAGAAAACTGCACCCGTCAAAGAGCCGCGTTGGAAACCATCGCTTATGAACTCAATGATGCGGTGGGCCTGATGCACGCTAGAGTGCTCAGTTCGAAAGCCGAACTGTTCGTTGGGGATGAGGCCCTTGGTCTCGGCGAAGTCTCTGAGACGCTTATAAATAAGCCTCTCATAGATTTTTCCGAGAACCTTGAGCAAACTGATGGGACGGTAGCTAGAGGGGTCGGTACTGGGTTTACCGGGCTTTCTGATACCTATGACGGTGGCTTCTTTCCACGACTGGGGAAAGAAGTTGTTGCTTAAGGCACCATTGAAGATGGTAGTCAAAAGCATTTATCAGGTGGGCAGGGAATAATTGGATCACCCTATTGGTGAGTCCATCTGAACCGGGAGCTTTACGAGCTTTAAGACCTTTGATAATGTCGTGCACTTCGTCTGGAGCGACGGGAGGCAGTGGACAATCAGGGTCGTCGACAGGAGGGAGAGAGGCTCTACGTTCGACTTCAGCGTCGACCTTTAGGAGGTGAGCTTGGTCTACTGGCAGGGAGCTGGGTGAGCATTGGGCCTCGAGGGTGTCGGCCAGGCATTCTGCCTTTTCAACGTCCTCGAAGGCTATGGTCTTATCGGGACGGGTCAGGGGGGGCATGGAGGAAGTTTGAGGGGATTTGAGTTTCCTCTGAAGTTCCCAAAATGCCAGATGGTTGGGCTCTAGTTCGCCGAGCATCTTGTCCCAGCCCGCGTCACGCAGCTCCTGTATGCGTGTCTTTACAGATCTCTGTAAATAGCGCATATGGGCTTTGTTTGCGGGGCAGGGGAAGCTGCTGTAGGCACGGACGGCCGCGTTCTTCTCAGTCAGTAATGCACGCACATCGTCCGGCAAGCTCCAGTGACGGTCGTCCGTCGCTGGAACCTCCCTTGAACATTCGTTCAGGACGGTTTGTACGTGATTAGTGAGTGAGTCGATCGCGGACGTCGTGTCTGCGATAGAGTTGAATTGGTCGGGAATAGAGTCTAACTGAGGGGACGTGTTGGATTTCAGCTGGGTGCTTACTTTCTTCCAGTCCGTGATCCTCTTAGTGATAGGGGGAGCGTTGGGGTCGCGGAGACCTATGCGGGGGTCTAATCTCATGACTACCGGACGGTGATCAGAGTCGAGCTCATTTACAGTTTCTATTGAGTCTAGTCTTAGGTTGACGTTCTTAAGGAGCGCCACATCTAAGATATCAGGGGCGTGATTTACGTTAACTGGAAAGTGAGTGGGAGTCATCGGGGCGATGACGTCAAAGGTCAGGGAGTGGGAGAGGTCGAACAAGTGTCGGCCTCTTGTGGTGGTTACCGAACTATTCCAGGAGGGATGTTTGGCATTGAAATCGCCCGCTAAAATGAGCGAGTTACTCATAGTGAGTAGAATCGAGAGGTCGTCAGAGAGGAGTTGGAAATTCTCCGAAGTATTAGCGGGGGGGAGATAGACCGACACGAGAGTGATCGGCTGGTGGCCTGACATGCCTAGGCGGCAGGCCGAAACTTCTAATCGTGACAGGGGAGGAGGGTCAATTGGGATGCAGTGAAGCTGCTTTTTGTAGTAAATCAGGGTACCTCCTCTATGGCAGCGTGACCTATCGTTGCGAACTATCCGGTAGTTAGCTATTGATGGGTTGCGGTTGCAAGGTTTTAGAAAAGTCTCTTGGACTAAGAGAACGTCTATTTGATGATCGCGGAGGAAAGCCGCAATCTCTTCGCGTTGATTTTTAATGCCGTTCGCATTGAAATAACCTATTATTAGGGATCGCGGTTTGAACCTAGCTAAGACCGTGTTATCCATAATGGGGTTTAGTAGCGAGGGAGGTTAGGGCTTGCGTAATATCCGGATACGCGTTGTAGATGGCCTGGATCTGGAGGAGATTGCCATGGGCCGCAAGGATTTCGTTGGCCATTGTCTTTGCGCGAGGGGAGACGAAGGCCAAGAAGGTTGACGTAATTACGTTGAACGAGTCAACGGAGACGTTGGGGCTAGCCACGGGAGTGGATTGAGAGGGACGCGTAGCTTTAGGAGCGGACGTGGGTTTCGCGGGGGGCGCGGCGGGCGCCGGAGGCGCAGAGGGCGCAGGGGGCGCAGAGGGCGCAGGGGGCGCGGGTGGCGCGGCGGCGCGAATACGGGGATCCATAAGGCGGGGGGGGGGGGCGGGGGGGGGGGGGGAGGGAAGTTTCTGAATTGAGAGGGCACCATGGCAGGGAAAGACTGCTGGTGATGGAGATAACTCCACGGACTAGGCCTCTGAGGGCTTAGTCGTTGGGGCAAATGGGATGAGGGAATCCTATAAGAGGAGGGAGCTTCCCTTTGCTGGCGGGCGTCGAAACGCTTGGCCAGTTTGGGAGAAGAGGCCTTAGGGGCTTTGGGGCAACCGCGGTAGTTGGCCGGGTGGCCTTGTTTGCCGCATAGGACGCAGCTGGGAAGGTCGGTACAAAGGGAACGATCCTTTGGACGGGGGCAATCAGAAGTGCCGTGCTCACCTAGGCACTTGACGCATCTAGGTGTGGCATGGTAGTTCCTCTGCGAGTGACCATATAACTGGCAGCGGTGGCATTGACCGACAATGCCACTTTTGTGCGGTTTTTCGATTTCGAACCCTGTGAGCTTGCACAGGGAACGAATTTGGAAGATCGGGTGATGGCCCTCTACGGGCGGGCAGATGACAAGGACCATGTCGTATGACTCTCCGCCTCTAGAGCGGTGCATGCGATGGACCTCATCTACGGGGACTTTTTGTGACTGAAGGTCATCAAGAATTTCGGATGCTGGGATTTCGCGTGGGATACGTTTTATTACTACGCGGATCTGCTTTTCCTCTGGGAGTGAGTAGGTGTGGTATGACACACCTCTCATTCTCAGAAGTCGGGTTAGTTCCCTATAGTCGCGTGACGTAGGGACGGAGACTTTGATACCCTGTTGGGTATTTCGGGCGCTAGAGAAGTTTATTTTGTGGTCGACACACCATTTCGATATGTCGGTCCACTTCGCCTTGTCCTGAATGAACAAGGGTGGCGGGAGAGGGATCTTTTTGGCGTTAGGCGCGGGGGTGTCCTTCGCGGAGGATGACGCAATTGGACGAACGGTGGAGGGGGAAGCTACTGTAGCGCAGCTAGCGGATGACGTAATCGGAAGAGAGGTGGAGGGGGAAGCTACTATAGCGCAAGTCGCGGGGGTAGCGAGGGTGATTTTAATAGACGGTACCACAGGTGCGGGTGACGAGGGAGCAGAGTCTAAGTCCTCAAGCGCAACGACCTTGCTGGCTTGGGTCGAGCTCTGCTTCTTGTTCTTCCCCTTCCTACCCTTTCCTTGGACGGTTGTGAAGCCATCGTCGGATTGGGAGGAGGATGAGGAAGAAGAAGAAGCGGCGGACTCTGCTTCATCGTCGTCCGAACCATAGGGGTACGGGGTAGTGGGCCGCTTTGAGGAAGCGGCGCTGATGGGAGCGTCAGTGTCCATTGACTCTGACGGACTAAGGGGTCGGGATGGCTCTGTAGCCGGGGGGGTTTCTAGGGCATCGCTAAAGTTAGCGATGCTATTGTCAGAGGGACATGTCTGGGACTCAGACTCAGCTTGGAGCTTGGCGAACCGAGCTCCATACTTGGTCTTCAGGGCGGGCTCTTCTTCGAGAACACCCTGGAAGAACTTGATAAAGAGCGCTAGGCACTTTACCGGGTCCTTCATACTGATGGGGGAGAGAGAGACTTTACGCGGAAATCTTTCCTAACTTCCTAATAATCCTAACTCCCCGGTGGGTATGCCGGGGATGTGTAATCCCTCCCTGTCGGGTGTAGACAGGGAGGATGTGTGCCTATGGGTGAGCCCTAAGCTTGCTTTTGCCCGTTGCCTATCTTATTGTGCAACGGGGTCCTATCCAGTCTAGTGTGAAGGGTATCGATATACCCGACCACGCTAGGTGAGTCGCTGTGGAGGCAAAACTGTCACCAGTGCCGACTAGGAGACCCCCCAAGGCCGAACACTGGGACCCGGCCAATTAACTGCCTAACCCTGAAGGGGATCGGCGGGTGTGATTGGGTCAACACCCCCTCGGTTTCGTTGGCACCGTAAGGTATCCACCGAGGACCACGAAACTGTGGTTTTGCCCGGAAGGGGCCAAAATTGCCTCGACGAACGTTTTGAACGACAATCTCAAAGAAAGTCGATATTAATTGTGTCTTGAAAAAGACCCCAATTAATAGACGTGATGGTAGTCGGGTGACTACGGAGACGACTCGGGAACCACCAAGGAACGCTTGAGCCGGAAAATCGGGAACTCTTGTACACAGCAGCGCAGCGCAACACGACCGTCCGCCACCGGTGCCGGGCGCAGAGTGTGTGTTGAAGACCATTTTACAATACTCGCGTTTTAATAAATTGGCGTGCTGGCTGGCGGCGGGTGGCGCGGCTCACGGGAGCCTGGGACGGAACTAGGAAAAACACACCCGTCACGTGCAGACACGTGACGTTGACTAAAAAGGGAAAAAAAAAAAAAAAAAAAAAAAAAATTGCGCGCGCGCCACGCTGCCTAGCGCCCCACCCCCTAATCAAGATCTACGTTTAGCTAGGAGACGATCCAAATTGAAATTACGGAATTCACCGTTTTTTTTTTGGGAAGTTTTCCTACTATTTTTATTTAAAAATAGAATTTTCGAATGTCACCTAACACTCAAAATACAATTAGAATGTGATAAAAATGTCTTCTTGTATAATCTTACTAACATTAAAAAATAACTTCAAATATTTTAAAAGTTCAAGTTTAATAAATTTACGAGGTGATAACCCTAATCAAAAAAGTTTGAATTACAATAATTCCCATATCCTGCTATATTAGGATTCCTTTGTTTGTAAGGTCATAAGTGTAAATAAAAAGAACATTTCAGTCCTAGTTTCAAATCCTAATACGTAATAATATGGCGGTAAAAAAAAGAAATCAAAAATTTACAAAATCAGCTATAACTCTGTTATCTTGAACAAATAAAGCCTAATTTTTTTTACTATCGTAAAGTCTTTAAATCACTGTTCAATACCATAAGTAAAGTCTTAAAAAGATATCAAACTTTTGAGCTACAATTGTTTCTATGGTTTTTCTGGAAACCATAGAAATTTTTTTCAAGTACTAATTTTCTGTCTTTCATGACAAATAGGCAATCGGGTGTTCTCGTCTCGCATTTATAATTGCAAGTCCTAAGATATAAGATAATAAAAAAGCCATGTCCGAAATTTTGGGCAAAAAATATACTGTGCGCCGTTTAGCGGGTGTCTACAAGTCATAACTTATGATCCCCGTTGAAAAATTTCTTTTGGAGTGAAAACTTCTTTAGGCGCGTTGGGCATTTTAGAGATGGGTAGTCCTATCTTTTAAACCATTGATTTCGCGACACCCTGATGACACCACCTTTTGACCATTAAAAAGACATCAACGCGTTGACTACCGCGGTGCCGATTTTTTTTCAAGTTTTCACTTCTGTTGGCACTGCCGGAGTTCCACTGTCTTTTTTTTCAATAATAATTAAAAAAAAAAACTTTTCGGTAATGTTATTGCAGTAACTATGTGCCCCTTTCGGATCGGACAGGGTTTTTTTACATAACTATTGTATAACATATAGGGTTGCTTTGAAGTGTAAAGTAGACGTGTTAGTTATGGCTTATCACAAGATCTTAGAGACAAGGCTAGAGGCGTTTTTCGGAAACATATGATTTGATTAAATTGATAATCGCATGCGGGATGACCAGTGAAAGATATCTCCAATCTCCAAATATGTTTCTGCTGAGAAAACCTTCTGACACCAAGTAACGTTGAGTAGAGCTGTATCGCATTCGGTGTTTTATGTCCAAATTATCAAATGACTGACGTTATCTTTATGAACGATTGTGTTGTTTGTGACCGATATCAGAGAAAAGTCATGAAAGTAGTGAGCTAGGGAGAATATCTATTTTTCTCATTAAAAGTAACTAACTTAAAATATGCAGTAAAGAAAAATATAGTATATTAGATAGAAACACAACTATCAAGAATTGGAGAATGAAGATTAAATGATCGAAAATAATAATCAAGACTTTTTGAAGAGGAATAGATTTTATGGTTTATGGATGAAAAGAAGAATGAAAATGATAACGTAACGATTGCGGTAGAAAGATCAAATGTATTATCCAGAAGGATAACATAGCCGCGTGCTAGCTAGGAACTAATAAATATGTAATATTATTCATATTCATTTATTGTAATATATAGATATATGTATATAGTTTCTTTTAAGATAAATAATAAATAATAATTTTAACGTTTTAACCTTATTTTATCTATGTTAATTTAATTTTTGCAATATATATGTTAAAGTTATTTTGCAGTAGTCGTTACTTTGTTCCGCTTCTAAGACACCCATTAAAAGTCGCAAATTACATGTATTATAATATCCTGTGTTGTATCTATTAGCTTACAAATATTGTATAAGGGTTTTTATGTTATGTGAGAGTACATAAGTAAATTTTATTTTTGTGAGGTATGTATAATAAGCTTTTTATGTACCTATGTATAAATTATGTAAGTCTAAAAAAAACCGAGTTTTTAACAGTGAAGTTTCAATGGTTATTTGAGTCTGAAAAAAGTCTTTGAAACACGAATGTTTTTCTTTACGTTTTGATACGCACTTTTGTCCCATTTACATCATTTCTTCTAAGACCGCAAAGTGTGCGTCAAGGCGTTTCGTCGTATCAACTGTGTCTATACAACATGACGCATTTTCAACTCGCACACAATTTTACTTCAATGTTTGTGGTGAAATGAACAAGCTTTTACTGACTTCATCGGAGTTGGTCACTTTGATGCGATTAGTGAATAATGTAAATGCGTCATTAGTAACTCATCTCCTACATTTGCGACCCTTTCTCTGTGTAAATATTGTTCTGTAGCGTCATTTCACGTAGAAATGAGTCCCGTCTCGATGTTTTATTTTTGACACCATTGCCGATAACCATATTATACAATCAACTAGTTATATCACATTCCATTCGCTATACGAAGTACGAATTCGGGATTACAATGTTAACTAACGTTTTTACTGGTTTCGAATTTAAGGCCTCGGATGGGTCAAACTAATGGGGAAGTTGAATTGGATGAGGGTATTAAGCGGGATTATTTTGTGTTCTTGATTGTTTTTACTCGACAATTCGTACTATTTTTCGCTATCTATGGTATGCACTCAACAAATCTTTATCGCATCACAAAAATTAGTTATTTTTATGCCTTAGATTCCGAAATCATCATTTTAACATCGGCGTACCTATACTGTATCTGAAAATGTATATTAGTTTCGATTGCCATTTTAATAATGTATAATTTTATTTAAAAAAATGGCAATTATTTAGGGTACGTCGAAAGAACTTTATAATAAGTAGTTGTAGTTTATTTATTCTTAGGTAATATCAGAAACTTTATATCGGATTCTACAGTGATATTATTATTTAACTTCCTTGTATATCTTGTTTGATTGTGATATGCTTGTTGCAAATAAACTTTTAAAATAAATATGGCCTTTTAAATTATAACTTACCTATGAGTTTTATAGAAAATGGCAGCGGTACAAAGAAAGTGTTGCTGAAAGTTGTGAAAGAGCTTAGTTGAAGACGTGAGTCATCATTAGTTCGCATTGCGGCTTTTAAGCTTCATTGTATCAAATGAAGAAATAAGAATTAGTAACGTTGGATCGGATACATGAGCCTTCTTGGTATTTCAGAAGTATCTATACAAATGAAAAGTTTCTGATTTTAAGCCAAGTTTCGTTATATTTCAGCAGAATGATTACCCTCGAAGTCGGATGCACCGTGAAAAGACAAATCATTTTCAATCTTTTTCACGAAGAAACTTCAAATCGGTCGCGTAAAACACCGACCTGACTCTACAGACAGAGATCTTTTGTGGACTTTGCTGTTTACAATTTGAAATCTCACTCTCCTCTAAATTGCATTGTTACATCGAGGGCCAGGATTACAACAAAGCATCTCCAGAAATAGTTATTTACAAAGAAATATGCTGAGTTATTTATTGAGGTGTTATGTAGAAGAAAGGAATATATTTAGACAAATTAATTTTATTTACATTCAAGGCTTCTTATTGTTTGCAGGCCAAGTGGTACTCGATCACTTAAATTATTATTGTAAATACGTAGAGCATCGTCGACTTTGCCGGCAACATGCATCTGCAGGAACAAGAGTTTGTCAGCGTTTATTTTATCGTGGCCGTCTCGTCTCGCGTCTCGTTCGACTCGGCAGTGAAGCGAGCGAGGTCGCCTGCCGCCTCGCGCCAGTGAGAAACAAACCGCTGCGCGCACGGAACGCCTTGCCGACTGTAGCCGGTAACGCGCGTATCTTCACGATAACACACATTAAATTTAATATTTTTTTAATACCATCATAAAAAATATAAAAAAAAAATTATTCTATAATAATGCACATCATAAAAATATATTTATTGTTAAGCGGAATTAATTAAATAATTAAAACAAACTGCGATGTTTATGTTCTTCGGAAAATAAATATTTGAACTGAGGAGCTCGTAACAGAGACTTTGAATTTAAAATTTCGATTGTGAGAAACTTTTGAAAATGATGATGGCTAGTGCGAAATTGGTGAGGGACTGCAGCTCGGAGCTGAGTTCTGACGTGCGGTCCCTGTCGGTGGCCTCTTCGACTGAGGAACAGGATTCCACCACCACGGAGTCAGAATACACCGAGGAAGAAAAGGAGTACGAACTAGAAGACCTCCAGATATTGAAAACTATTGGTAAGTGACATGATACCTACCTACTTTTTGAAAATAACGCACGATTTTTTTTTTAAGTTAAGCCAACCGTAACTACAGTCATCTTACTGACGACGAAATTTGATAAATAATGATAGATTTATCGACTGATAATACTGCAATTCAGCTTATAATTCAGTACGATTTCATTTAAAAACCGGCCAGTGCGAGTCGGACTCGCACAGGAAGGGTTCCGGAAAACGCCGATAAAACATGTTATGTGTATGGTACCCCCTTTAATTTTTTAACTTAACATTATTTATATTATTTATTATTATAGCGGCAATAGATATACACAATCACAATTTCAACTGTGTACCTATTACGGCTCATGAGGTACAGCCCGCTGACAGACGGACGGACGAACCGCGGAAGCTTAGTAATAGGCTTCCGTTTGGCACCCTTCGGGTACCTACGGCACCCTAATAAGCAATGTATAGTCCAGGAGTCTACGAAGCAAATTAAACAACACTTGTAGGTTTTCCATGACTCCAGGACACTATTTATAGTAAAGACTCACGTTTTGCTAATTTTATAAGATAGTCATCGTCATTTAAAACCTTTCGATATAGTAAAAGTTGTATATGAATCATTGCCCATCTCTGCCCACATGAGTTAGATAAATATGAAAATGTCGTTCTCTGGAAAATATATTTTTCTTTTCAGTGCAAATCAGTAAATATGGAACTTATTATTGGTCATTTGTAATTGTCATAACTCTTAACAAATTACACTTGGCGTGTTATTTTAAACCATCACTTATTTTCTATCGTTACGTTGTCTGTCGTTATTATATGAGCTGTCTTAGCTGTCCGTCATTTGTAATGATTTGTTGGGAAACACGGATATAAAGAAAGATGATAATAAATGACGCCGATAAGTTTAATTAAATATTTATATATTTCTCACGGGTTCTGAGCGTACAATTAGAAAAGTAAGGACCGCATAAAATAATTATTTACATTACAATATTTACACAATTACATAAATGTTAATTGCGTTATAGCGTAGCTTTCTCTAAATATTTTCTGTAGTTATTTTATTCTTTGACCATATTTTCAAATTCTTTAAAAAATATACAAAAATACAAAATTATACTAGGTGTAACTTGCATAAAGGTAAAGATTTGGTTCCATTACTCTGCAGGCTCTGCATGTATCTCCTGAAACTGCACTGACACATTGGAAATAATTCTGAAGTTCGTTTAAGTTTAGTGTAGTGTTTTGTTAGACCGTAACACGTGAACCGCGTTTTGTTTGGTCTTTATGGTCTTTGGTTTAACACTGTGTTACAAATCATCACTTAACCGTTGAACATTCTAGCCATGTGCTGTTTCTACATTATAATAGAGACAGTTAGAGTGTTTAATTTCGCTTAAATTGAAATAAAAGCTATTTCAAATGACATAATAGCCTACCGTTAACACATTAATATTATGTCTGTTACCACTTGATCGGACAGTTTTAAACCTCTTATTTCGTCAGCAGATACAATACAATTGTTCGGACAAAATCGTTCTTATTCTCTCAGGATTAAGACCACTTCAGCACGCGTAGCATGACCACCGTAGAAACGGGTTTTGTCGACGGAAGAATAGACAAAATGACAGATAAACAATCACAATCTGTCAGTTTGTCTATTCTTCCGTCGACAAAACTCGTTTCTACGGTGGTCATGCTACGCGTGCTGTTCTAGGCCATTATTTAAAACGCTGTTTTATGCTCTGACCATGTAGTTGTCAAAAGATGTCATAAGATTTTTTTCTTACCCACTATAAAAATGTTCGACTTAATTTATGATTCGAAAAATGAGAGAAAACAGGATTTTTACCAGTTTCTTTTACCAGCTTCAAGAGTGCAGTACTTATATCGAAAGGTCTTTTTATATCTGTTAGTCCGCGATAGATCGCGTGGAAATTGTGGATATTAATCGTATCTACTTATTTCTTGTTCTTGTCTCGCTGAAATTGATGAAGTTTTAAGTCTATGTACATTATTTTCTTGTAACACATAAAATATAAGGGACTGCGACATACGTCGAGAACTCTTAAGTTGTTGACAACATAATGATTTAACAAACTATATTTTAAAAATGTTGTAAATGTTGTGCATAAGCAATCTGACGTAATCCCTGTACCTAAAATCGATCGTGATGACTATTAATGTTGTTTTTAATAAATATGCGAAAACAAAAATAAATGGATCAAGGACATAATGAGTATGTAATTATTGATATCATTATCGCCGTGTATAATGTGAATGCAGGTGATAACGCCTCGACCTGATTCTTGGAGAGTGGAATATAGGCCAAGGGTGGTCGAGCCACCCGTGACCCAGTAGGATGCGGCCCGGGTATTGACATTTCCGCTTTTCTATGCATATTATTTTTTATTACGTATAATTTAGATAGCATTGTTTGAGGTTATTTGTTATTTGACAAAAATATAAATAAAATTATTGACGCCAGGTTGCCTTTTATGATAAGTTGCAGGTTCGACGCCCGTGCGGTAATTTAAGTACTTACCTAACTATCAACTTTTAATATTGTAACTCGAAATTCAATTTGGAGGATACCGTAGTGTTTGGTGTTATGATACGTACTAGTTACCAAACGTTTTCTTTCAAAATTTTCATTAGTACAATGAGTTCATTCATTCCATTGAATGGCAAAATTATCACGGAATGGAAGAAAGTAATAGGTATAAGTTTACGGTAGTTTAATTATAATTTTAATCTAAGATTCGAAACGAACCATAAACTAACCAAGATTACATGAAACGGTAAAGCGATATTAAAACAAATGTAAGTGAACCGAGTGCACAAGTGCCTACCTTATAATAATATACCTACAAGTAACTGCAGGAAATCACAAATTACTAGTTGGAATAAGTCAGTGCAGAATGGTCTACCTAATAACTGGGATATGAATGATAAATCATAATGCTAAAACTGCTGCCTACTTGTTGACCCAGTTACATATTAAAGACACACCTAATAAAGTCCACCGAAGTCCGCAATCAAATCTTGCAATAGCTTTAACCTTAGTAACATAAAGATCTAATGAAATGAAATGGAAACTACAAATATCGGGGAAAGTTTAGAGACGCGATAACACATTAGGACATGTTCAAACTCTGATCAGTATTCTGAACGAAGAGTAAAGATTTGTATTGCACTCATATCGACTGAGATGTGTGTAGCTGTGCATTTAAAGTTGAATTTGTACTTGGCAGAGATTTAAGCAAGTAACATGAGTAAACCGTCACTATAAAATAGAAAAGACAATGGTTTTCAACGGTGCCAGATCACAGTCACACCAAAGATCATGTTAATATGTAGAAAGTATCTTGAACCTTAGAACATAGTCTACTAGGTACTCGATACGAACATGCGGAGCTTTTAATAGATCGCTGTCTGTAAGGAACCGTTGGAGGAATGGAATTCACTGATCGTGTTGGCATTTAGAGCTATCAATAAATAATCAGTGTCCGGATTGTTGACAGAAATATGTGCTTGTTGATATTAGCGCACTGTAAGATCAAGCTGCCAATCTAATCTATTGGAAAAATTCATGAACAAATGCTACTAAAAAATACGAGCAAGCCTTACAGTAGTCGCTTAAGATGTGTAAAATCTGACATCTTGGATGACAGTACCAGCCTCTGGGAAAATGGGTTGGTACCGTCTGACGGCCAACTCTAGCACAGCGCGCGCTTATTGGTCAAATCAAATAGCGCGCGCTTCTCCGGCTTCCTGTTACACACTTCTGACCCTATTCATGACATCACTCCCACATATTGCAGGAAAGCGAGAGGAAAGATGTTAGACATCAAAAAGAAGAGTTTATTCTGCGCCGCTCGCTGAAAATTACTTTGTGTAGGTATCTAAGTGCTCTCATGGTACCGTGATATTTGTCCGAATCCGCATGCGCTTGGCTCGCAACCGTACATGTTACAGGAGAGAGGGAGAGACCCACATCATGAAAATAAAAACTCGATTTTAGGTTCTACGGTAGAAAATATTTGAGAAAACTACCTCCTGAAAGTCAGGAAATTTAAACACTGTTTGAACTGTTTCTGAAAATACGAATTATGAGTAGAACGTGGTTATGAAATAAATATAGTTGTGTCGTTGTATTATTGTACAATTATACGCTTTGTTATTACGGGGCGGGCTACTGTCCAAGCGGTATAATTACAAGTGTGAAAAACATGTACAGACTAAAGATCGGAATGGTGCATAACTATTTGGACTAGTTAATTGAACATCAAGGATGATTGAAGAATTACTTAATTAGTCTCGGGAGGAGACCTGAGTTCCATGCATTCTATTTCTAAAATGTAAGGTATGTGCAGTTGGAAGGTACCGATTAGCAGCGGGATGAGATTGTAACCTTGCTTTATCACGACCCATAAGTATCGAAATCGGTCAATTGTGACTGTGCGCACAGTAGTAATACACTTCTCCCTAATCTGTTAATACGAGATTATACTCGTTTTCGTAACCGTTAGGTATGCACCTACAAGGTTTCATATTCTCCGTTCTCTACAATGAAATTGGAACGACGAAGGTGTCGTATGGCTTGCATACCTAAAATATGTTTGTACAGCGTGGCAGACAGTTAATTGTGGAGGTGAAACAGAGCACGAAAGTCTCTCGGGTAGGCAGTAGGTACAGGCACACAGATCTAGTTTGTGCATTATCCTCGCGCCTCGCGGTGCCATTCGGTGCTCCAGTTACCGCGCTAACGACTCCATCACGCGCCCGCGCCGCTTCGTCCGCCGTGTCACCGCAAACATACAGTTTGAATGAAATACAACTACCATAACAAACATGACGAATAATAATAGCACAATATAACTTAAACATAGGTGTTATGATCACTTTTCGTGCACTTTGCGTTTACAATGAAATTAAACACCCAGGAGATAATGATTAAACAGGAAATAATGAATCGGCTGCAGAATTATTTACCACAGTAATATATCTATATGTTACATGAGCAAAGAGGAGTAACCATACGATATTGTTTATAGTAATTGAAACGAATAGCATAGACAAAAGAATTCATTTGTGCTTATGTTTACGCACGCGAACGATTGTGTTTGTCACGCGTGATTAACAGCAGATATGTGGGTTAGTGTGTCGCGTGCCTACTACCATAATGTTAACCAGATAATAAATAAATTGTTTAAATAGCGCATTTCATGACATTTTTGCCATAGCCACGGTTATAATAGCTGGTTGAATTTAAGATAAGCTAAACGATATTGTGTAACAGTGTAACCCGTGCCGATTATAAGGGTAGAAATGATATCTCTAGTCGTTTATCAAAACGTAATCGGTATAACTAAAAGAAAATGTATAATGCAACAACAGTAACCGTTGTTAATCAACTACATGTAACAGCCGTGAAATCTGCGAAATAAGCCGTTTCCATACACCATAGTGCACTCGTACACAATTGAAAGTAGGTACTTGTGCGTGAAGTTAAATTAAGAAAAGAAAGTTGTAAAGAACAATGAGGCAGTCGGAGTGGTGCGCAGACGCAGGTCCAGACGGAAATGGAACCGGTTACACCACGCATGCACCTAAATGTTCCCACTGATTGCCAACAAACCAAGCACTAAACGTGACAAGACATGAAGTTTATGAGCTTTCGTGGAACAACAATAAACCACTATAAATCTTAGCGTTATGTTCTAGTCCAGCAGTTAAAGTCCGTAACGGTTCCACACCAGTCCAAGAACAATATGCAGGCTGACAACAGCCTGCAAATAGTTCTTGGACTTCCACTATCATGCAATTTTACCAAATTCTCTATGCTAACGTAGTAGCAAAAAAAAAAAAAACTGCTGTAAGAATAAACAACACTGAAGAAAATCATTACCTACATCAATTTATGTACCTAAATCAATAAAATCGGTGGTAAAAAATTACTGACGAATCGTAGATCTATAAATAATTTAGACTACTTTATTATGTTGATTGTAGTAAACAATTCGCACCGGCCGGCGGCATCCATTCCTACAATAAAATGTAAATTTTGCGGATAAGTCTATCATCAGATCTTTAGTTCTGTCTTTGTTTATTAAATTTACGACCATGAATCTCTGGAAATACAGCTTTCTAAGATATCAGGCTTCGTGAAAACACAGACATGTTCTTAAATTAGCATTTCTTTAGCCATAAACCTCTCTGAATAATACATGTATCCAGCTATCATGAAAATGCCAAGGTATGGCACATGGATGCACTGCCCTTGACCGTTTTCCATCGTGTCGTTATTAAGCTGTCATAATTATTAATATTCATGTAAACTGGGATGCGGGCGAGGTCGGTGAGAATACTCGTGACAGGCCCCATCTCTTTACCCTCTTGTGTTTGCTAACCAACATTTACAGAATGAATTTTTACATGTTGTACGAGACTATCTGGGCCTGCTCTGTGTTTACGTGGTGATCCCTACTGGTTTCATAAAACCTAATATATATTTAATATGTTAAATGAGTATCGTTCTATCCGAGTTCTAGTTCCCCGTTATAACAATTTGCGATGCGGTTACCAATTTATATCCTTCGCAGATATTGAAATTAAAATATTATTTTAAGCTTACTGATATTCAACTTTCTATGAAAAGAATTCTAAAAATATTTGTTAGATCAGTGCAAATTCGAATCTCGTAGTTGTAAAACGAGATCTAAACGTGTAAAAAGATTTGTTGGTCATCAAGAGCAGCTCAGACGTTTATGGGTTATTAAAACTTGTTCTTTTTTGCTATATTGTTCACGTTTTACCTTTAGAAGCTTGTAAACAGTCTAATTGCGTAGGTAGGTGTAACAGAACGATGCCCGAATGTTTTCCTTGTAGGTACTTGCTGCTGGAGTAAGTCCAGGAGACGTAGCTCGTACACGTGCCAAGACATGTCACAGATTTTGTATAAGGAGAGATTGTACGACACACGTCTTGTCACAGCAATGCGTGGTAGGCTGTAGTCGTGTACCACACTCGCATATACTTTCTCCATCACGAGTCGGTATAGGTATAGCAACCATGACATTGCGTGCTTATCGGTTACACAGTAAAACCTCGCTAGAAATAACTAATACAATACCTATTCGAAATTACCAACCATGGGTTTGTGCAGCGGCTGCTTGATAGCCTCGCTTCATTTTAAATGTTGCGATTATTACTACTTTTCATTAGCGACAAAGCATTCCTTTTTTGTTATGTAAGGTAACTAACTAGATCAGTTTATTTATTTTTTAGCTATATTATCTAAACCGTGAAAAAAGGTGGTTTTATTGACTTTCATTTACTACATTATAATACGGGAAATGAAATCCTATGTTATTTAAGTAATATGAATTACTAGTGCATTTAGTAGACACTTAAACTGACACCTTAGATACCTATTACAAACACATTACGAATGGTAATGTAATCTTGAGTGAATTAAGAATAAGTCTTATTCTCAATCCACTACAGATAACATAGCAACATACTTAAATGTTTCCTTTCTTTTTCATTTTGGATTAGAAATACTATGCAAAGTGCGTCGAACCAAAATAAAATTTAAAAAAAATACATATAACATAACGTTCAATCGATCGAAGACAGGTTTGTTTATGCAACACTACGTAATCGATAAGATTTTCGGCACACCAAAGAGCCGGCTGAGAGCACGAAAAAAGTGAAATGTTCTCTAGAGTCAACAAACTCGAAAGTGGAGAAGCGCAGGCACAAGCAATTTAAGGCGAAGTAAGTATTTGTTAGCGGAAACTTGATTGCCGACAGATTTCACAACTACCTGTATCTCACAATGTGATCGGCATGCCTCGTTGTTTTGATTTGTTATTTTAGCTTCGTAACAATAATCAGCGAAACTACAGGGTTTCATTAAGTAGAGCCACATAAACCAGATTTTGATGAAACTATATTAATGGATAGCTCTTTTTGTATTGTTTATGACTCATTATTATCATCATGTTACTAATAGATGCCCCAATAATCCGATGTAATAACTATAACGTCTATAACCGATAACGTGTATTAGCTAAAGATTTTCCTTTTTCCGGTGAAGGCGACCTACTTTCAGTACCACATCGGAACACTCCCACGCTTCTGGGAAACGTCCATTTGCTGTTTTGACAATTTAATAAAACGTCAAAAGCGACGTGAGAATTGAGTTTGCGTATTTTACACTTATTAAAATATTATTTATTTGTCTTTATACATGTACATTCACACGTGTTTAGTTCCGTTCTTTAATGTAATCTACATCGTCTGCCGTAATGTTAGTTCCTAATTTGAAAGTGACGTTTCGTACCAGTGATTTACTTCACTCTCATTTTCTTTTGTGTGCTGCGCCGGCGCCGGTAGTTCGTAACAACAGGTTTAACAGCTCTTATAAACAATGGGACACGTTGGTGGCACAGCTACATTGAATTCAACAGTTAGGTAATTCGTTAAATTATATTCAATATTGATTACATTGTTGCACTGCATTGTTTGCATTAAGAGAACAAAATTATTTATATATAATTTCATTCATTGACACCAAAAGTATGAACACTATAACAACCACAATGTGTAAAAAGAATTTGTAGGCTATAATGAAAATAATACAACTTGGGCATCTCCACCGGAATTAGGTGAAAAATCTGTATCCATAGCGGCATACAACAGCGCCATACCTGTCTGATAGAATTAATAGGGAAGAAAGTGTATGGACGTGCCATAGAAACTTTGATCCCCTATTTAACCCCTTTAGGGGGTGAATAAAAAAAAAACTTTGTGCACTTTCGGTATTTATGGAACTCTTCTGCAAAATTTCATGCTTCGAGAGCCTTATTTTTTAATGGTATAAGCTGTGCGTTGTCTGTCAGTGAATGAATGAATTTAAGAATTGTATTAAGTACTTACCTACCTAGTTGCTATTGCAAGTTGATGAGTTGTTGTATCTCCTCACGTTTTGAATAGTTTCCGGACCCGTATCTCCTTTCTTAAAGAATTTAAGGAAAACAAAAAAACACGAAAAATACACGAAAACATTATTTTCTTTGTAGCACTTTTATGACTTATATTATGGGTCATTAAATACTAGCTACGAAATTGTGTTATTTAAAGGTTTTATTATTTATTTACCCTTTGCGTAATTATACCGTTGTGTTACGGAATAAATCTTTTTGATCTGTTGAACGTCATAAAACAATGCTATAAAATATGAATTTCATATAATATTTACATATAAACATTATGCATTCCATCAAAATCATCACTAGTGTTATATTGTTTTTCTTGGAACGGTTATGGTATGAGTGGATTTGAGTTACGTCTTATATCAGTCAAAGCATAAAGTACGTCATAGGTGCCAATAATAGATGTTAAATGGATAAAAAGTTTTGATAATAATGCCTCGTAAAACGACCTTAGTATGGATTCAGAAATAAAAATACTAACAACTCATTTTAGGTTTGAAGTGAAGAAATATTTATGACACAAACAAATGAATGAATTTGCGTGTTATGAACGATGTTCCCCCAGTCAGATGGACCGACGACCTTTAAAAAGTGGCTGGGACAAACTAGATGCGGAAGGTGGAGGACAGTGTGTTGTACTTAAGTTGTACCGCAGCTTGGGAGGGGCCTATGTCCAGCAGTGGTCTGTGATTCGTGTTGCCAACCTTACTATATAATATAGTACCCTATCAGAGGCTTAAATAATATATTTCTGAAGAAAAAATATAGTAGGCAAAACTACTTCATTTTTATATCAATACAAAATGGCGAGATGATCGGAATAGAACCAGTATTAATCTCATAAAAGTTGAATTAATGGTATTTGTAAACCTAATTTAGAGTGTAAAAATAATTACTATATATGAAAAAAAAAACCTGTTAATAAAGTTCATAGTATCAAATAATATGCATTTAAAGAATGAAAATGTTTTTGAAACGGACCTACTATATGATTTTTTTTTCGCCATCTACTATATTTTTACAGGCTTCGAAAATACTATATTTGATATAAAAAAAGTTGGCAACCCTAGGCTGAGTTGATGGATTGAAAAGATGTTGTTGCTAAAAAATAAAGCTTTTTTAATGCCTATTTGGATTCCATCAATAAGCGGTCTGCTTTTAAAGATGAAATCGCTTATTGTAGAATACGACATAATTTATTTCCGCAAGACCTGTAGAACTCGTGTTAAACCTATATTACTTACTGAGTAATAATTACTTTACTAGATGGTAATTGTAGGCACACTGCGAGGTTAACCCATTGTTAACAAAAGGTTAACGTCTTCCGTATTCTAATTTTAACTTAACTATTTTAGATTTTCTAGTAAACGATACAAAATGAGTTGTTTTAACCAATAGCCAGTGATTTTTTTGGGTACTGAAAGTTGTTAGGTACAACGTCCAAATGTAACAAAATAATATGCTTGCTTCTCTAAATCAACAAAAAAAAAAAATCAGTTAACTTGTTAGAAAGTTTTAATTTATGGAAAGACTGTATTCGATTAAAAATATCAGATGCTTTTAGAGAATATTAGTTAAAGTGACATTGATATGTCTATCACAAGAACCGTATTATTTTTTTAAATCTCCGCGACTTTCGTCAGCTTGGCCGGCGTCAACGTCTGACGTCCGATTTGAAAGGTTTCCCGATGATAGAATAATTCACCGTGCGTCAATGGCCAAATCACATGGTCGGTAACATTATAACCAGATCACTTTAACGATATTTAGATTATTATTTCAATGAGTGATATTCATATTGTGTATACCTTTGTTTTGATTATTGTATCGTATGCTGCCAAAACGTGGCGTCCGTTAGGAAGTTAAGTGAAAACATATCTACAATGTTTTGAGGATTTTACGATATCCTCTGACGTTAGCGTTTAGAATATTTGTCTACCTTTGAATAGTATATTACTAAGCCAACATTTTTAAACTTTGCGAATAATAAAGCTTTTCGTAAAATCTGAGTCAATTCTAAAGATGTCTAATCGTTTGGTGGTAAAATGGTTAATAGGATGTTTTAATCAATAAGAAATAGGTATATAGGCACACAACATGCGGAGGTAAACAAACTAACCCTGTTCTTTGTTACGTGGTACCAATTTTAAACTAAAACAAGTGTTTAAGTGTAATCTCAGTCGGCATCTACAAAAAAAAAACCTAATCAGATTTTTGCTGAGATTTTTATCAACGTCCTCAATTTGTTTGTTTATGTTTTTTTCACCTAATTGATAAAAAAATAAGTACAATAACATACTAGAATTGAGTCTGAAAATAAAAATTATCAAACATCGTAAAGCTTTGATGTATAAGTATAATTAACCTTTGTGTACAGCAAGTAGAATAAAAAGATGCTGAACAAAACCGTTAGTGAGCAACATCCGATTCCGGTAGAGCTGCGTACAAAGAAACAAAAAGCGCACGTTTAAGTAGAGACGCACAGTAGAACCATAGAGCCGTAGAGTAGAGCCGTCATTAGCGATTACGTGCATCGCGATCAAAGACCATTGAACCATTTGAACTTGCTCCTCATGAATATAAAATACCTATTATGTCCACACGCATTAAATATTCATTGCTTACCTGCAAGAAATTTGCATAACGACTGCTGCCTCGATTAAAAACGCTATTTTCTTGTATAAAGTCTTTATTAAAGGTTTCTAGATCGTGCTAAGCGGTTTGATGGGTCTATCGTTACAATAATTCGATATTACGTTGGGTATAAAACCTGAAACATACGGAAAACAGTTCGATACAGTTGCTTTTCATATAGTAGTACGAGCAGAAATATCTACGAATGTTTTTTTTGCGAAACAAAACAAGAGAAAGACGTAGTTAAAGTCCCCAAGATGTCTGTTTCATTGCCAACAGAATTTCTTTATTACAAAAAAACGATAAATTTGACGTAGTCTACCGTTTAAAAACGTAAAGTTCAGTTATTACGTATGCTGGGGTGATTAATATTTGTCGTGATCCCGGCGGCACGCGATTCAGGGAACACGCTTCAAATTCATGTTAAAACCTTTACTGTGTCACGAACGGGCTTTGTTTCCGTATAAAAAGTATATTAAATTGTAAAATAGGTTTTATCGGTGGCTCGTGTCGTGGAAGTTTTCAGCATATTTAAAATCGCTTTTAAACCATTGAATATTTTTACTCATTGGGTTTGTTAACTTCCTTATCCTGTTTCTGAGTAAAGATTGCAACGTTTTAAATAGATAAATACCAGCCTGCATCGGTTCAATCAACCTGTAAGCCATCATATTCAGTTTAAAGTTAAACTACCGGATTTACTCATTTTCTTTCCTGTTCCGAGCGTCGAAAATGACTGGAAAATGTAAAACAAATATTAAAAATGTAACCTTATATATGTGTACTTTGCGTGTCGCTTTGCATTTCACCTTCGCAAGTACTTATAACATTGTCAGGTTCCGGTGTCTACAACAATCACAATGGTTTGGTAACTCTAAACAGTGACTTCAATTGTTTTATTCAAGGATCTGTAACGGTTGCAAACACTAGGAAATAACGAGACCGCAATCATGTTGACGAAGAATCGATAAACAAAGGAAAAAAAATATACAACATGAAAAAAACCCTGTCCGATCCGTGAGGGTTGAGGCTTACAGTCTATTTATGTGGTAATAATCAGGAAAAAATAAAAAAACGTAATTGTCCCATTTTTTTTTCAATGGGGAATATTACTGGGTTATTTCATGGGGCGTTTAGCGAGTGTTTACAAGTCATAACTTATGACCCCTGTTGAAAATTTGTTATTTTTTTAATGTGTAAAATACGTGATTTTTAAATAGCAATTCTTTTTATTTTCATTTTTTACTTTTCGGTAATGTTATTGCAGTACCTACCTATGTGTCCCTTTCGGATCGGACAGGTTTTTTTTTACATATTGTACCTATATCGGTCTTAAAAGTATGCACAGAGCTCGTTTATTTGACTCTCAAATTATTTGGTTTTTAATGCGAACCTGTGTGTCCTTCAAATAAATGCCAATAATGTGTGCTTCCAATAAGTTTAAAAAGGTAAAATTAATAACAGGAAGCTTTAAAATTATTCGAATAAGCTTTTATTGTGTCCTTCTCCTCACTACTGATCGGCAATTATTTAGAACACTCGTAACACGGGTCTCAAATATGTTTTATGCAAGCAACATTGTATGTAGGTATGCCCGAAGGCGGATTGACTTCGCAAAACTAGTTTACAAAATGATTGTAGCTCTTATGTCATCGAACGTAATACTTACTCGTGAATGCATCTGTTTATTAAACTTGAAATATATTATTACCGTTTGGCAATGATGGGCAAACAAATACTTACTATATTGGCTTTTTAATGTATTGTATAATAGTAGATGGTAAGTATAAATTATGTTAATATAACCTATCGTAAACAGAATTTGTTCATCAAAGCAAGAATATCACATTTCTTTGAGTTTCAGCTCATTTAGATAACCTACTATGAACATGTCCTATAAATTGATTAAATTAATTATATAATAATGCTAACGATAATGGCGGAAAATCAGCGTGTAAATCTACGATAAAACTATTTGGCTCCTGTGCGGCGTGTGCGCATCTCAACATTATTCGCGACTTTCAGAATCTAGCGATTGGAACGTACGGTCGCGGTTTAACCTTCGCTTGAATTGTTATCTATTCTTAGGTCACTAAATTATTTGTTTCAGTAATTGTCAGTAACTTTATCGGTTAATTTAATCGTTGTAATTTCTGTATTTATAGCGATTTTAGAACAGGTCGGTAAAGCTTCACAATATATTAAAATTTTCATAAGTCATCGACCTACATTATAATAGGCACATAATTTTATTATAATATTTCCATCAACGTTGAAAGTTGTAAAAATGACACGTCGCATAAATATGACTTTTGGCCACCTACACGTGTATGTTTGGTGTAGGGCGACGCTGCCGGCCACGATGTGACACTCGGTTTCCGTCGTGCGATTCGAGACAGAATCGTATGTGTAAATTGTCTACGCCTTTTCCGCGTAAAAATTCGAGTGCGTGACATAAAGAAAATCTTTGCACTTCCCCGGGTAACGTTTAGTGCGTCCATTCATAAATTAAAGTAATGAAACCGGTGACACTTTGGATTTCGTCCAAAAATCACAACTTTGACTTTCATCCTTGACACGAGGTGGACCGACTATAATGTTATAAAATATGCACGTAACCAACATACAGCAGCAGTTATGGTTTAGTAAAACGCCCGAAGTTTATTATAGATCGCGGTATTCTAATAAAACAGTACTTATAACGAGCTGAGTGTGACTAATGACAGCGTCGTTTCTCAGAATGTGCAATATGGTTGGTGTTGACCACTTAACGAGAATAATAAATTATTTTTTTAAAGAATATCAACCTGATTTTTTTGTTATTTTACAGAATTTCCAGAATAATATCACAATGATATATTTAGCATTTCTTGAAACACTGGAGCGTTGTCCCAGTTTGGTGTCAGGACTCGGTTTATGGGAGACTATATTAAAAATAAGTTACGTGGTTGTCGGAACCAGCTGCAGGAGTGAGTCAACCTATTTCAAAACCACATTCTCAGATCAAACAAGTTGTTTGTAGTCAAGAGCTTATTGAACAATAGTGGGCAGACTTCGAATCAGTAAAATGACATCCATTGTTGTCTATAACGATTTCTTTGCGGACCATTAGCGAAATATAACGCGGTCGCAGTCAACTTATATAAATATACTTATGATCGATAGGTTTGCTGGCTTGTTTATACACTATGGCTTCTGTTATTATCTAACGGGCTTTGGCCATTTACCTAATGTTTATAATAGTATTTAATCTGTTAAAAATTAAAGTAGGTATACTGAAAAATATTGTATGCTTATTGATATCAACATTTATTATGAATAGCCATGCAAGCAGGTAATTTATTATTGTAATTTATCAAAATGCGTAGGTAACTACATAATCTATTTATGTAGTTACGTATGTACAACATCACTCCACTTTTTCAACACGCGTGAACTGATTAGCAGCTGGCATAGTCTTTTATTTACCTTTCTTAAAAAACACATGCAAATAGAATGGACGAAGCACCTACCTATACTTCAGCGCCATCCATATGTGTGTCATTAAAAACTGTATCTACGATATATATACTTGCTGTATGACATGATGACAAATTATGAAACAGATTATTTTGAATTTGTTGCATGGGTAATCAATTTCATTGCAACTTTGCATAGCAGCGGCTGAACTTGGTTTTTATGTAGATGTTTTTATGTTACCTTCGCGTGAAGGTCGGAGCTCGTGGGTTGGTCTGGCAGGACGTCATCGCGTCACCCACCAGCGCGTCGCCACCAGCGGAAGATTAATGCTGATAAAAGTGTTTAAGATTATAAATAATAGTGTGTGTGTCAAGTTCTCGACGCGACGGGAGGGACAGCTGTGCTCTGATGTCACCACGGCTTGTGAAAACACCTCTCAACTCTCATTCTCTTCATCAATGATTTATTCAACATAACAATCTTTCGGGGAGGCGTGAACCCGCCTGAGGAGTTAAACAAGCAAGTTAGAGCATGATTGAATGTTATGTTTGTTATTATACTAAATATCAGTGTTATCGTTTATATATTTTTATTTTGTTTTTAAAACGTTTCTTTTTATTTTATTACGATACTATGTCTAGGTTTTTATGACTAAATTTCAGCGATAAATATCTTTATTAAACTGAAATATAAATAAAAGATAGTTTACTTCTCAGAAGTTCCAAAAATGCGTATGTAGCTGTAGCAAACAATTAATCGAATTATAGGAGATGGGGGCAAGGAACTAATAAAGAACAAAGTGTTGAAGAGATGTTTGAACTTCAAACGTCTTCTTTTACATTAGAAAGCCATGAGGCGGTTGGCAGAGGACATAAGTTTAGAATCAATTTGTTGAGACATTTGCGTCAGAGGTGACTAAACGATCTCGACCGTGACGGACTAGGAAAGCAGGAACAAAGAAATACGAGTAGATAAGTGTTTTTCCTCAGACACTTGTCAACGTACACAGCTGACAGAGTTAATTGCTTGAATTTGGCATGTCATTACTTTTATACTACTTTCTTATTTATTACGAACTTTTTGAAAAATGGTATTGCAAGTTTGTGGTTGCTAACGCATAGATATATTTTCTTTCATCTAATTAATAAATGTTTTTTTTTTTGGGGCGATCTTTTCTATTTTCGTTTTTAATAACGTAGCTAATTAACAAACCACTTTACGAGGAAAACTTTACAGGAAAAGTTAAAAGTAACCCTCGTAATGAACTAATGTAGGTAACGATGCACTTACACGAAATTGGAGCAAGGCTCATTCCCAAATAAATTTTATTATTATGGCCGTAACGTAAACCAAAATATTTTGACCGATCGGCTCAATATTTGCGTATATTATTTTAATATTCTGGTTTACAACGAGTGTAAAACTGCGATACTTCATTGATCGTTTAACGAGCGGTAAATTTTAGTGATGATAAAATATACCCTGCTTATGAAAGCAGTAATGATGTGCTTAGAGTTGGTTGACCTATTAAGTGATTGGTTTAAATAGAAATCGTATATTAGTGATAAAAGAGAATGCCTGAAATAAGCTACTAAAGTAGCCCACTGGCTAGTTCTTAACCAATCGCAATCTGCTTACTTTAGACATGATATGTGAACAAGAACATGCTCTGAAAGCGAAGGAAAATTGTCTGTAACAATACATATACTTTAAATATTGCTAAAAATACCAAAGTGCGGATGTATTTTTCTGCCAAATTAAAACAAGAGAAATTAGAAAAAGACAGCTGCAGCGATAGAAAAACTTTTTTAGACACTGTTCATGACGTTGAAGAATGATATAGAGTACAAATTCAGAATGGCAGTAAAATATGAGTTATGTGGCAGTATTATTGGTCGGTCGAAGATATCGGGCCATTGCGCTTACGCACTCAACACTATCAGTTTTATATTTGACGTTATATCATTTATTTTAACGTCATACGAAGTGAAAAGTAAAACCATTATTATAAATTATTATCTGATTTAAATATTAGAAAGCGAATAAGGTTTAAGCGCAGGGTCGAGCGTTTGTGCGCTGAGAGATCCAATAATACTTAATAACAAATGAAATTATATGATTAGAACAGATAAATAAATAATTAATGTTCATGTTGAAGGTTCACAGTTCTGATAACTATGTAGATAAATGACGCTTGCACCTATGTGTGAAAGTGGAAAGCTATGTAAGAAATAGGTGATTCTCCTACGCATACGATAGATACATTACGTTACGGAAATGCTCTTTCTTCCTGTCCTCTATAGACATAAGTGAAATATCAAAATTATTACGATTTCAATTTACAATTTGTCGTAGTAGGTTTCATTGCCAAAACCGTGCTGTTTTTTCAGTTAGACATAATATTTATCAGCATCTCGACACCTGTAACGTGTATATTACCGATTGCGTAATCTCTATACACACTAGAACTTGATTTCGGATGAACATACTACGTAAGCCGTAGGTAGGTACATTTTGTATTACATAAATGTCACACATCAGTTTTATTTTTCTTATAGAATCTAATATTTCAATTCGATTAACTTTATTATGAAGACATCACTTCTATTTCTATGCTACTCAGTGCTCCTGTACTGTGCTGGAGCCAAGGTCCGCTTTTTTGCAAACATTTTATTTTCTGAAATCAGCACTCCAATCAGCAGATCGTTATGATGCATGGGCCATATCGTAGGCGTGGAAAGCTTTAGTTATAAGAGAAATTAAAATATATTTTCTATTTAACATACAATTAGGGCATAGTGACGTAAAGGCCATCACTCCATCAGTCTCGTGCGTTATGCGCAGTCTCAGTGAAAGTGGTCAGACGAGTGCGCAGGCGCCGGTTTAACTGTGAACGAATAAATTAGTCGCAGCGCCCTTCACTGATACACAGATCTAAAACGTCACTCGTCATGGGTTTGTGAAAGAAATCTCTTGCGCAACATAAACGTCACTTGTTTGTTAGTTGCAGTGTTTGTGCTTTTGTTCCTTTAAAGTTCTCGTCGAGTCGCATAATTCCTGAACTCATTTTTGAGAATTTTCTGTTATACACGATGTTTGATAGTTGCTATAGGTTTTCAAACAGTTTCACTTAACAGTAAGCGGAGAAGAAGTGGTTTCTATGCGCATGTGCCAAGAAATCTCACATTTACTTTTGTCTAGAACTGCTTAGGTAGTACATATCTTACCGTGTTTTCAGTGCTTTCTTGTTTACGTAATGTAAAAAGTATTCTACTAATAGAATCAGAAAACTATCAGTAAATATCTACTTTTATGTCTTTATAAATCATAATAAATAGTCGTTTAGTAAACATACACGAACCCTGAAAACATTACACTCCTTTTCGGGCAGTCGTGTTGTAGTAGTTTTAGTCTAAATTATGAAGGAAACTAGTCTTACTATAGGTATTCAGCTATTTTATTAAATGAATAGAGCAGAATCTGAACCGAACCTTTCATAATAGAGCCTTGATAAACTGAAATTGTTGAAATATATTGTCAAAGGGCAGCGTAGGAGGGGTCAGAACTCAGAACGAGAGCAAAAATATGAAATTATAATATTCCAGATCCCGAATCTCAGAAAAAACTTACTCCTATTTTCACAATGGACAGTTACAAGCACTGATATGATTGTATGCTAAACAATCACTCCTTTCCCTACGTTTATTTCATACAGATACTTACGAAATATTTTACCATAATTCTATACTTCATATGCAAAGAGAGTGAGGACCTAAGCATTGTTATTGTTTTCAAGAATCTCCATGAAACAAGCTGGGTTCTAAGACGACATAGTATGAAGCCGGATTATCGGTGAGATGTTCAGACGCCATGTTATTTATAACGTAAATAAATCTAAATATAAACGAAATTGTAGTGAAAGTGGCGCTTATAGTGGATCAGTGATTTTCCAAATTACGACGAACACAAATGTTGAAACATGTTTTCTATCTGTCTGGCTTTGTAAACTAGATATCAACCATGCATATTATTTTGGATTACCACTTTCTTAGTAGATTAATTTATATAACACTAGCTGACCCGCCGAACTTCGTTCCGCCAACAGTCAATGAATGTGCATGTTTAGGATTTTAAAATTAATTCAAAATTCCTACCCTACCTATCCTACCTACCTACCTTACTTACTTACCTACCTTCCTACCAACCTACCTACCGAGATATCATCAAAATTCATGCAAGCCTAGCCTAAATAAAAAAAATTTTTGGGGCGGACTACCCTTGTCCTTTGGGGTATGAAAAATAGAGATCCTACGACCGATTCTCAGATCTACCAAATATACGTATAAACTTTCATAAAAATCGATCGAGCCGTTTCCGAGGAGTATGGCAACTAACATTGTGATACGAGAATTTTATGTATAAAGAAGATTAATTAATTTTGTAGTAAGTATATTTGGCTTGAATATCGCAGATTCTTATAGCTTAGCAAATTAACAATATTTTGTTTTCGGTTTCTTGTTTTCGTGCGTCATAAATATTTATAAGTATTATGAACCTACACTATTTGCGCTGTAGCATGGTGCGGGTGACAGTTTCAGTAACATTTCGTTTCACTCTTGAAAGTTGCCGCGATTTACAATTTATGACTTAATATTTCAGTTGTACCACATTCGTAATATATTAAATAATTAATAACTGTAGTAAATTAAATTAAACCCAACCAGAATGTTCTAATCAAGAAATAAAATCAAATTGAATGAAAAATTAAGCAAAGTGTTATGCGTATAACGTAACGCCATAGACGTATTTAGTGATGGGATGTACTGCTACGATGGATAGTCGATATTTTTTATAATAAAAAACGTATATTGTGCGTAGGTCAATTTTTATTTTTAAAAGGTCTAATTATACAACAGAACATTTATAGGGTAAGGTTGCTTAAAAGGTTGCTAAAAAAAAATACATGTTATTCGTCTAAACTCATATCAGAGTCAGGAACATCTGAATTGTCACTCAATTCATCATCTGAATCTGTGACGGATATTATTAACGATGACTCAATTATGTTGTCAATATGTATGTCACGATCCCAATCAGACATAATGTCCCTTTTTGTTTTATTCACGACCTTCGACCAGTCTTCAGGTTGAACATTGTTGATGGCCTCTTGTAATAGGGCCAACATCTTATTTGCCGTAAATGGCGGCGAAGTATTATTTCTTGCGGCGTAACCTAAAAATAAACGAACTTATAAAAAAAAGTATTCAAATAATCATCAATCAGCCTAATCTAGTATCTGGTAATGTTTTTAAACTAGGTACATGCTACGATCGGAAAGCTGATTTTTTTATAAAGCTTCAAAATGGGAATTGAAATTAAAAGCATACCTTTTATTTGGGCCCAAATCAGCTCAATAGCGTTATACTGGCAATGGTAGGGTGGTAGTCGAAGGACCTGGTGGCCTTTTTCTTTTGCCATCTCGTCCAGAGCATAGGTAGGAGTTGGTGGCTTATGGCGTCGGACTAAGGCAATAAGCTCCGTCTTTAACATTTTTATATCTGCTGTAACTCCGTTTTCACTCAGCCACTTCACCAACTCGCTTTTGCGGTTGGATTGGTTTGGGGGTTTATTAACTTGCACCGAATGGTAGGGTGCGTTGTCCATTATTATGGTCATAGGCTCTTTTAAATTGTTTAATAGACCTATGAACCAATCTTTAAATTTTTCGTAATTCATCTCCTCATGATACTCCGTAGTTTTTTTTGACTTAAAAGCCAGCAAACAATCAGGGACGAATCCACTTGCTGTACCTGCGTGACAAATAATAAGGCGTTCGCCTTTGCCTTCCGGCACTTTGGTACACGATTGTGCCGTATCGTCGGTCCAACTTTTACCCACTGTGTGGTTGGCGTTTAGCCACGTTTCATCCAAAAAGACAACTTTGCTCCAATCACTTATGTTTTTGGCCTTCCTTAAAAATCTACATCTTGCTAGGGCAATGTCAGTCCTATCCATAATAATCTTTCTTTTGTTAACTTTTTTGTAAACAAAGCCAATATCTTTTATAACTTGCCGTAGCGAAGTAATACCTCCTTTGAACAAGTCAGCTTCTTTTAATGATTTTAGAAGCTTGAGCAATGTGGGTAGCTCCATTCTTCTATAATAATCATAAATATGATTTCTAATAGCAACCTTAGCAAAATCATCCAAATCTGTGATTGGCTTCACCTTGGTCCGCTTTTTGTTGGGTGTCGATAATTTATTTTCAAACATCCCATCTTGGCCAATTTTCTCACGTGTTATACGCGAAACAGTATTGCGGCCAATATCAAGAGCTTCGGCTACTCGTTCTACAATATGATTCAATGGTAACAACGGTCCATTATTTTGTTGTTCTCTTTCAAAGTAGTCTCGGAGGCGAACAACAAGCTCCCTGGCCTGACTACCCAAAACAGTTTTTTTTGTATGCTTAGGCATGGTAATAACAACAAACTCAACAAACTTATAACAAATAACAATTTAACAAAAATGAAAACAAACAATGAAATCGTAATACGTGTCACATTAAGTCACAATATAACGCGCTTGCACTCGTACTCGCACTCACAGCATCGCACGGGTAAACAACATGGCCGCCGCGCCGATGCACCATAGAGCAAAAATGTTGTCACGAAAAAAAAAAACATAAACCCGATTTTGATTATTTTATATAAGTACAAAGATAATTATGTAGCCATAAAACATTTATATTGACAAGTTTATACACGTAGCACACACGTAGTTACACTGCACAACTGAATAATACACTAATTTTCATAACAATATTAAAGAGAACTAGATTCACGCTGCGAGTATCGTTAGCGATAAAAATGAATTGCATAACCTCACATCCCTACGTGGTACTGACAAATGTCAACGTCATACGGGCAACTGTCACCCGCACCATGCTACAGCGCAAATAGTGTATAAATACATGATTTTCCAGATGCAATCACAATAAGTAGGTATTCCATATCCTATACTATTAAATGAGCAATATTTGTATATATATATATATACCTATAATAGGTATATGGGAACGGGTCTATGAGTGACTCAACGTTGTTTTGATATTGTGTGCCACTGGTCGAGGAGTAACATGCTGACACTTAACGCTGATGAAACGCAGTACATAACGTTCAATGCGTAACTCTAACTCATCTCCTACTTTAATCTCTTTAATTGGACACAACTGCAGCAGCAGTGGAATCTGCCAATGTTCAACTTTGGTCAGGACCACAAAATATTTAGGAATAAAAATACACCAGTACCGATAGATCCATGTTTAAACACCCATTCCTTAAAAGGTACTTCTGCTTCTAGGGTCCGTACCTTTATATTATAGCAGGATACTTGCCTTAAATAGCAGAAGTTGTAAGAATGACGTGTTTGAGTAGGTACATTCATAAGCTAACCTATGACAAAACTAAAAACCTCTTAATTATACCACACTAAGTTCACATACTCACCCTCCTACACACACTCACTCATCTCATCTACATTCGACACGAAAGGAAGTCCACACCACACTCCACTTTTCTTAAATTTACTTTATTTGCATTCTTATTTTATTTGCTACTAGTTGATCCAAAAAAAATTACGAAATGTGTATATAATTATAACAAATTTGAACTTGTAAGTTTTTAAATGCATATTTTACGAATAAGCGCTGTTGTCTGAGATACAGATATTTATTTATCTAGTTCAGACACAGATGTCTTGTCAAATTTCTGTTAGTATAAGGTCCTTTAATAATATGTTTTTATTTATAATGTACTATCTTACTTGAATTTGAAATAAATTATATTATCCTTTATTTCAATAAAATACTTAAAAATTACATTTTTAAATATTAGAATATAAAAATACAAAATATATAAAGCTAGCGAACACCCAGACATAATATGTCGGATTGTTTCTCCGGGTGGTGGCATGCCTTACAGATGTCAACCGTGCCGTCGGAAATTTTGTTCGTCATCATGACTTCGTCCATAATTGCACAGAAAAAACCTTCAATTTCACCAAAGAGGTCACCAAAACGCAGACAGGCTACGGACGCTAGTAAATCTACATCTGGCTCATGCAGGGACCAGAAGTAGCGTCCGTGAAGCTTCTTACTCTGCCATATCTCCATGCGTTCGCAAGCATTACAGGCTTGCGCGTTCTCTTTAGCTATGGAGAGCGGGGTAGCCCTTGTCCACCGCGACTACATCTCTATCTCATATCTCGTGGAGGGTCTTAGCTTTTAAAAAGCCTCGACCTCCACACTTTCGCGGGATATACAGACTCATTACCGATGACCGTGGGTAATGCATTCGATATGCAGTCAGCAGTGTATGGAACCTCCTATCCAAGGCGTCGAGTTCGGACTGAGAACCGGCGTGACCCAACCTTTGAAGGCGCGCACCTTGTTTCCGCCTGATAGAAAATTATTAAATACTTTCTTCAGGCGGCCAAAGAAGCGCTTCTTCAACGATTGCTTCATGTCAGTTACATGGATGCCCAACGCTTCCGACATACCTAAATATTTATAGGTTTCAGATGCGGTGAGGGCTCTAAGTTTTATGGAATCCGAGAGTTAGGTTCCCACGGATTCCACAATCTCGCCTCGCTTTACATGCATGACCGCACATTTGTCCACACCAAATTCCATCCTGATGGCGCTACTGAAAGTTTCAGTTACTTTCAGTAGCTCCATCAGTTGCAAATTGTTGGGGACAAAGAGTTTTAAGTCATCCATGTAGAGGAGGTGACATATAACCTGATCACCTCTCCTCAACCGATAGCCAAGATCTGAATCCTCCAGCAGTGTGCTTAGACGATTCAGGGCTAAGCAGAACCAGAGCGGATTCAAACTATCGCCCTGAAATATGCCTCGCTCTATTCTTATCGGCTCGCTATTCCTCTGGTTATTTCGACATCCTGGATAGCGCAGGAACGTCCTCCATTGTCCCATACACGACATCAGGAAGGTGCGCAGAGATATCTACTTTATACAATTCCAGCACCCTCATGAGACATATATGTGGCACCGAGTCATAGGCTTTCTTCTAATCTATCCAGCATGTCGATAGATCCTTTCGGGAACGGTGAACCTGTTGGTTAATGGCCATATCAATGAGGAACAGGTCCTTAGTACCGCGGGACCCGTTCCTACATCTATTTTGAGAGGCAGACAGGACGGAGTTGGTGTCTATATGTTTGTTAATTTTATCTCTCAAAATGAATGCCTATAATTTTTGGGATCCGCGGTGCTACCAGACTTATGGAGCAGGTGGGTAACTCCTATCCTTAGGATCTGGGGTAGCGAACCAGACTCCAAAGCAGTCTGGTACTGAGCCGCCAAGCGAGCGTGCGATCTTACAAACCATTTGATCCAGAAGTTGTGCAGCACGAAGTTGCCATCCCTGAAGCTTAGTTTGAAGATTAGTTTGCCGATGATCGCTCTGGCCCAACAATACGGCGCTCAATTCTGCACTGCCAAGCTGGTACGGCTGGTTTCGGTCGTGTAACTCTAGAGTCATTAGCAAATTTGACGTGAGCTTCACGACATGCCGCTACAGCCGCGCAGTACAGAATTGAATGAGTATCAGTGAGGTCTTCGCAGTCATCAAAATAGTTTGACAACTGCGAATCCAGAACCGCCACCAGCGCCCTATTTTTGTTATGCATGGGCAAACGAGGCAAACGTGGTCTATGGCCCACTCCTTCTCACCGAGAGGGCCGGTGTCCCAACAGTGGGAAGTTATATACTGATTATGTTATGCAAGTATTTATTACTAAAATATAAAGCCAAAATAGGGATGATGCCTGGATAAAAAAAAAGAAATTCTATTTAGTCCGTCAGTTTTTTTTTTCTTTTGGGCGTCTCGTAGCTGACCTCTGAGGTCATGACTACTTAACCGGTCAATCCTGTGGTTGCCTTAAGCTGTTACACTCAAAGCCACCAGCCAGGGGTAGTCCGTCAGTTTGATAATAAAAAAAATATTAGACACGTATTTTTTGGTGTATCATATTAATAAAAAGTTGGGGAGTGGGGGTTGCTATGTCACAAGTAAGTATAAAATCTACATATTCGTGACGTCATGGCACATTTTAACTCAAAGTATCGCCGTAATCTTTGGATTACGTAAAAAAAGAGAAAATACGTGTCTAGTATTTTTTTTTATAATCTAACTGACGGACAAAAATAAATGTCAGTATCCCTATAATAAGGTGACTACCTACGGTTGGGCTGCAAAGTCCTCACATCTGCTACTTAATCAGTAGTTAGCATACCTACTTCTATAGGTAAATTAGTTACCTGCCTAGTGCAGGCAATGTGATCATTCTTCACAGATTCTCGAACTCTGATCATATACTTCACAATGTCAAGAATACAAGACTAAAGTATCTACCTACTGCTTAAAGGCTTTTGATGAGATTATTGAACCCAAATCTAATCCGTCTTTCTTCAAGATTAGATTCCATACGAGACAAGTAATATACTTATGAAAGAAATGTATGATTTTATTTTGGTAATTGAATCATCCCTTTCAGAGAAGATACCGATGGTGCGATAACCTCATCTACACAATTAGTATGCATAAGAACATGTTTGTGTTCACCTGTACTTATAGCTTCGTCGCACGGGCACACCCTGTAGTGTGATGAGACTGCCAGAGTCGTGATAATAGAATTCAAGTTTAGATAAACACGTCTATAAAAGATAGAGATATGACGATACTTAAAAGTGATAGGATTTAAACTCGCCGTTATGAGATGAATCATTTTTGCAACAATACCTACTGATGAAATTTCCTAAATACAAAAGAGCATCCGTTTAAATTAAAATGGCTCATAAATCGTACATCCTCAATGAAGCAACAATACAATCAATATTTATAACCTAAATATAAATATTTACGGCACATTTACATGCAGGAGTAGCACCCATGTTTCCTTCACGCCGACGATTATTTTATGGCCTCTGTTCCTATTTTCCGAGCAGTTGGCTCGCCTGAACCTTGCGCAAGAGACAGCAGAAAATAAAGTGCGTGGAAATTGAAAGATGCTGCGTCACGGCACGCTGTAACTAGTGTTACGCAAATTAAAGCCCCAATTTAAGATATAGGGCCGGCCTTCTGACACAAATAGGATATCCACTTTGGTTCCGATGGGTATCCTACTGTAAACCGTATACTGGGCAATCCTATTTGCATCACGATTCGTGTTTAACTCAAACGCGTTCAACTATTGAAATAAAATAAAATAAAATGAAATATAAATAGGATATCGGAATCACTTTTACATGTCATATAAAAAATAAAATAGCTAGATGAGTTCCACGTTTCCTATCTGACTACTCTGACAAGAAAGACCGAAACAAAAAATCTCTTTTAAAGTCCAGACATAAAAATGAGACAGCTGCCTCTGAGTTTGTTTTGGCCTTTCTTCTCAGAGTAGTCAGATAGGCTCTCTTCTAGATAACAGGATATTAAAGCTCGACGCAAACGAGCCACCGACCACACCCACCGGTAAGCCAGCGACAAGTAGTTCGCATGCTTTTTCATACGTTTTGTATGAATTCGTCGTACACGTGTGGTCGGTGGCGACCACCCGCTACAACAGACTCAATACCGCAGCAAGAGGCGACACCCACCAGTGGCTGTGGTCGGTGGCTCGTAGATTCTAATAAACGATGCATATGGAACTTCCCTTTTATCACGAAGGTATTGATCTTTCTAAATGACGCCTATATTAGTTAAACATTCAAGTTTTACGGTTTTACCAATTTGTTTGTAGGTTTCTCTTGCCTAAAAGTATGTTTGAAACATTCTGCTACTTGGTTTTTTAACTAAGAATCTGAGGATATGCCTTACGGGTCATCTAATATCTTCAAACACCAACTATTCCACTCGTGACGAATTCTATTCGTAAAAATATAAAAATTATGAAGTGATAAACTTTTTAACAAGTTAAGTATAGAAAATATAACATTTTAAGAGATCACAAATCTGTATAAGATACAACGTTTCTTAAATAGATGTTTCATAATCTGCGAGTTGGCTCAAGGCGTCGAAAAGAAATGTAATATCGTTTGTATATTTTTTACCAGTGAAACTTGATTTTTATGTAACAAAAAGTAAGGGTAGAAGATAATTTTGATAGAATCTCGGTATTTGATTTTGACAAGGGCAAGAAGTTAAGAACGTGATGCTCCCACTAGATACTAGGGTCACATAGCGTAAAAGACATACAATCATGACGATACTGTTAGAAGCAATGAAGAAAATGCTATCAAAGATGATTATGAGGATATTTAAAAGAAAAAAATAAAAATAAAATGATGATGTGGATATATTTAGTTACCTTTTCCGCTTAGCTATTTCTTAAGAGTCTTATTTCTGCAAGGTCACGCCTGAATCAATTAACTATCTTAACGATATTTAAAAGGTTAAATAAAACAAAGAGACAAACACAGTTATCAACAAAGACCACAATCAATTAGGTTTACGATCGCGTAGGTTCAACAGCCTATTGTTCTGAACCTTGCAGGCTGTGTTCAGTGACATTGATATTGAATTCTATCGCATGTAACCCACGGCACATGAATATTTAAAGAGGTAATAATATACAACTTTATTACCAAAGAAACCTTACATAAGTTACGCATGAAGTTCGATTGCCAAGAAATAACATTGAATTTTATAATAAAGTTTTTGACGTTTCTCGGGACCCTGGGGTCCCGGACCTTTAGAAGGCGTACGAGGAGCCGAAGCCAATTCGCAGAGGCCCCTTAGACTATTTTAAATGGAATGTGGCACCAACCGACGATTATCCCTGTATGCACTTTACAAGTGTACCCAAGGACAACCCCCGGTTGGTGTAGGACTATTGCAGAACATGGAAACAAAGATATTAAACTATGGGTTTGGGTGGCTAAAATGTACTGGTTACCTGGAACTATGGAAGGACTATGGCCCCTGCCTGATCAATGTTTATATTTACACGGATAAAATGGCAGGGGGTGACTTGCACACACAATAATGGGCCCCCTAAAACGGTCGCTAGCACAAAGTGTCGTAGCGACAAGGGGGCAACATGTCCTGAGGTGCTTAAGAGGAGTGGAGAGGTATTCCACGGCTATCAGGACAATCCCGGAAGTACGGTCAAGATCCCTACCAGCATCTTACTGGAATACTTCCTTCCTCCGAGCACGTTTGCTCTTGCGAATCTCCACTCAAGCCAGCCAATTAAGGCAAGAATGAGCTGGGAGCTCCGTTTCTCGTCAGTATTCACTCCAGCCGGCCAATAAAGGCAAGCCAGAGGTGAGGAACAAGACTTCTTCCGGGAGATAGGGTCCGTGGGGTCGCCACTGCCCAACAGCTCGCCACATGCTGCCCTGCGGGTTTTTGTATCTCTCTTGGTCTGGCTCCTCATCCTAGACCCATTCCGGCAAAGTAAACTCTACCGGCACAGACCTAGAGTTCGGAGCGCACAAGCCCCACCACGACGTCAACGTAGAGATACGGCGATGGGGTAGTTATTATTGATAAAGTTATTATTACAGGTTTTCAGGATGATTCTGAAATAAATTATTTAAAAAATTGCGCTCGTAAAGGACAGCACAAGTAGTGCTATTATAAACGAAGGAGTGTACAAGAAGCTGGTTGACAGAATAGAGCAAGATAGAAGGAGCATCAGTAAACGTGAAATATATGAGATTATATATAGTGTCGATTTATTGTAGATATATTGTCGCATTATCATTTATTGTTTTAATAAGATTATGAAGATCATCAGGAAAACAGCCGCGCAATTTTCTAATAAGCTTGAAATCGGGACTAAAGAAACTCGGTTTGTGGCCTAGACAGAATCTGAAGTAGTTTCCATAAAGTCGAAGTGTTATTAGTAACCAACTTGGTTTGTTATGACCGTCTGTTAAGTATACACTAGTTACTAGTTAAATAAATATGTTTATTATTATTATGTGGTTTTCACGTTAACATAGAAGGAAAACTTTCAACAACACTCACAAACTAAACGAAAAACAGAGTTCGTAACAATAACAATATGATTTAATAATGTAATTATTTTATAATCATAATTATGCGGTAACTTTCTGTGACTCACAAAATCCACCACAGAGCTTATTTAGTAGTTCATACCATTACTCATTGTGTAAAAGAATGACCTTGAATGACACATAGAAGTGTCCTTGGAAAAACTTGTGAAATAATGAAGCTAACGTTTACTTACTTCGGCTTTCTTAGAAATTGAAATGAAGCCCTACACGTAAGGTGTAAAAGTTTAAGCTGGTTAGGCAGGCAGCACGTGTATGATGTAATCATTTAAGTACCTAAATAAGTATTGCGTTACATAGTGGGTGTCAGCATAGTACCTAAGACACGACTTAGGTATTATATCAGTGAGTTCAGCAGCAGTTTCTTCGAAAACTGGGTTTCCCTCAGGGTTGCCAAAATAATTTAAGAAACATTCTCATAAACTCGTTTGAAATAATATCTAGTGATCAAAAATGTACATGCCTTAAATGCAGTCAGTGCAGATGTCCAAAGCAGTTTCTGTTCTAAAGATATATGTAACACTAATTGATAGCTTACGTGCACTAATTAACTCAATGATTATTTAGAGCACTCCAAGGGTCAATTAAGGGATCACTTGTTCCGGGAACGTAATGGAAAAAATAATCATCTACCAAACTCGCCACTGTAAACTCAGGCTTTTCGTGAAACCTCCATAGAATTTGAACACCTTGATTCAACCTACTTTCCGGTTTATTTTTATTCTCTATTTATTTGTGTGTTGATATTTCAATAACGAACTTCTGAATGATCAACGAACTTGAGCTTTTATTTCCAGCAAGGTCTCACAACGCAATATGTTAGTTTCGTGGATAAAGACTTGAAGGACTATCTAAAATATCCTATTTACTGCAAGGGTCAGAAAAGTTGAATGACTAACTGAATATCGAAAGACAGACAGGAAACATTCAGATACATTTTCGATGAGTGAATTTTGTTTATAAAGAATTTATTTCTCAATTTGTTTACGCGGTACCACAAACGCATTAAGATCATTTACATCATGTTTGCACTTATCTCTACTCATACAATTCAGTCGGGAATCTCCATCAGTGATTCATTTATATTTATATCACTGTACTCGGAATTGTTTTCATCAAAACAGTTCCGACTTATGAGATTGTATTTCAATGATTTCCCAATTAAACAGAATGATAACCATGCAATATATTTCACTGCAGAGCTTGGTAAACATGTTGCTTTTGCTTCTGTTATTGTATTCAATTATCCTGCAATTGCTGGTTATAACGAGTGTTGTAGTTGAAAAGCAGTAATTATGAGAATGTTTACAAACGAAGCAGGATACCAAAACAAGTAAATATTTATGGCTTTTCAGAGTACAATGAAATAACGTTCTAATTTATATTGTTTCAGGTACTGGTACGTTCGGTCGCGTGTGTCTGTGTCGTGACAAAGCTGCTGATGAATATCTGGCGATGAAGATATTATCCATGGCCGACGTCATCCGTCTGAAGCAAGTCGATCACGTCATGAACGAAAAGAACATCCTCGCCGAGATCAATCATCCCTTCATTGTAAATCTGTAAGTACATTACTTACAGAGTGTATATTTTCAAGTCCCGTCACTCATGTGATGCAATTAATATTCTTGGTGGTTATCCAAAGCGTCTAGACTGATGCGACATGTCTAAAGGGTATCATTATTTTCTCGGGATAATAACAACGATGTTTACCATTGGAACACAGTTGGACGTTTAATTAAACGTGTATGGGTGCATGTGACGCACGTTAATTATGTGAGCGCCAAATGTCGGCATTGGTCCAATGTCATTACTTACTCCTGTTTTCATTCCCGGCGTTCCGTCTTCCAGTGAATAGCCTACCAATCGAAAACAAACCTATAATAGTCATTCTGCTATCTCATATGCAGTTGTAGCTATTGTAGCAAAGTTAATTAATCACCATATTTTTGTTAGTGAAGGCGCTATTTAAAATTGCCCCACATAACTTCTTTGTTCGACTCTCGAGCTCTTTCCGTGTAGGATTCATTTAACCTAATAACCTGTTAAAACGTGCCAGTTACACCTATATCGATTACTCTTTAATATTTATTTTAGTTTGAAGTAATTTGTGGAGAGAATTGTAGACGCCGAATTAGCGCCAAGTGCGAGTCTCGAGAGCCGGCAAATTTCAGTGCGCGTGCCCTATTGATGACGATCTGGCAACTATCACCATTTCAATCCTGATCAGTATAATCCATGATATATTGATTTACGTAAATTTTGTATTTATAAACAGCGTAGGTATTCGTTTTGAAGTGACGTTATTGTTTACTAGGTTTTTCCAACCGACTGTAGGAAAAAACAAGAGGGAATCTAGGAAATGTAAATAATTATTCTTTTGTACTTTGTTAACATTTTCTGAAACCGTAACGGGTTGTTTACTCGAGACTCCTTTTACTATACGGCCTTTTAGAAGACTAAGTATCTGGCACGTATCTGTAACTGTAATTAACTCACAGAAGACTAATCTAAGTTGTCATAACCGTGCACTCCCAGTTGCCTTGAGCTTGGCCTTCGCGTCGTATGATGATGATTTTACTGATGACTTGCAGGCGGTGGTGGACGCATGATGACTCCTGTATCTACATGCTGTTTGACTACGTGTGCGGCGGGGAGCTCTTCTCATACTTGAGGAATGCCGGCAGATTCAGCAACAGTATCGGTAATTACTTTTATTAAACAAATGCTATTTAAACGACCATGACCTCTTAATTTGTATGCCTCAACAAATGAACGTTTGCATATAGCATTATTAAAACTACGACATTTACACCAAACCGCAGTAGCTTCAGTTGTCACAACTTTTCCTTTGATGAAAAAACAAAAATCAGTAACAATTTTGCTTATTAATCGTTGTAAATAAATAAACTGGAGCGGAATAAATAAATAACGGTTGGAAACACGCCAACACAACGCAGGCAGCCGTACCATGCCGTACGATTTGTGCGCACGATGCTCTGCAATCACCCACGATGTCCACTTTTTCACTGAAGTTTATCACATCAGTGTACAGACCATATCTAATATAAATCCTATATTCAGGTACAATAAAGCTGATTTTGAAACAAATGAACACGTCGCTTGGTGCCTTTTAGACAATCATTTGACGACTGTTACAGAAACGCTACTATCTTTTTCATAAAATACAGCCGTAAATGAAAAGACGACAGATGTTTTTTAATACTAAATTTAATATTTTATATGATTAGCACGAAAACTACATAACGTTGCATAACGTTTGGTTGCATAATAGTATAATTTAATGAAGAATTGGAGTATTTGTTGTGAGTAAGGATATTAAAATAAGAATAGGGTTTGTGCTCTCGTAGTTTTGCACGCTGCACGTTTATCTAACGTATGTTTTTTTTTTTAATTTGGCATTACTACTTTCAAAGAAATCGATTTCAGTTCGTTGATTTAATTAATATACTTTTACGAATTTACCGGTCGACAAACCATTTGTGGAAGATGATGTCAACATGGTGCTTGTTTAGGACTTGGTTTTTAAATCAAGGTAATAAAATATTTACAATCAGACCGAAATCAAAAGATCATTTTTGTAAAAGGCTGGTTTTGTTTTCTAATACTAAAAGATTTTTAAGAGGTGCACAGAAAAGTTGAGGAAGGATACGTACTATATGAAAGTTCTTATTTTATGAAAGATTGATCGATCTGTTTGATTTTATTCGTGAGAGATTGCCAGAATGTTACTATCGGTAGGTTAGGGTTATGGGGTATGTTTGGGGTTATCTTTGAGATAAGACTATTCATAGCAAGCGGGAGTTGCAATCAACATGCAAAACGTAAAATAGCTTCTGCTTTTAATTAACTCGTTAAAAAATTAAATCGACGTCATGCGCAGCACACAATCTGGTAGAATAATAATATATGTATCGTGTAGAGACATAGAATTGCAAAAACACTGAAAAAATACACGGCAAACAAACGACCGCCTCGTATTTCTGGAGAAAAGACAAGACAGAAATAGGGGCTCATGTGGGTTCAGTGACGCGAGGAGTAACTGTCGGGCTTCAGTCGTAGATTAAATAATAAAACAGTGTTGGGTGCCGTGTGGCTTGAAGGTGGCTCGGCCCATTTTTCATGGGTGTCAGTTTATATAGCGATGACGTCGGGATATAGCGGCCTGACAATAAAACAGTCTGCGCCATTTGGCGACTGCTGACTGCTGCTGAGCCAGACATCTCGACGCCCGCCCCGCCGCCGCCGCCGCGCCTGCACTCGCGCTCCTGCGCGCACCTCATGTATAAATAATGACGTTGTTCAACTGTATGCTTTCTCCGTATTTGTTTATTTGATATTGACAAATATTTATAATGTATAACAGAATTTCTGACAGAATCAATTTCACTAACTCTCAAGCTCTAAGCGAAGATATCATGATTTTTGGAAAGCGGTTTTAGATATAAAAGTTATAAATACTTATGTAACGTAAAAATATTGATCTGACAGGATAAGACGTGGGTATATTCATGAGTGTCAGCAGATAGAAGAATAGAGAGCACTTGAACACAAACTGACGCTTGCAACGTAGATAAAATGAATTATTCTTAAAAGTAATGGAAGGAAAATTAAAAGCTTTTTAAAAGTCAATTTAAATACATTTGAGACGATTGAACTAAATTGCATTTCAAAGAAAAAGTAAACTTACATTTCACTCTATAATTTGAGGCAGCCTGCCTAAGTGTTGGTCGCTCTGATTAGTCAAAGTTTACGTAAAGCGGCGAGAAATTATATTGTTTTATTTATTTTAAGATGTCGAACAGTATTTTTTGTCGTGATGTGATTACACTTTGGGTTAATGGGTTTATTGGGCGAGTAGTTTTTGGGAAATACAGTCATGGTGTGATGTCATGCGACGATCACAATGACTCCGTATTGGACATGCTTCCGCGTGGCACCATGTCGCCCACGTGGCTGGCGGTCTTAATAATCTAAAAAAAACTTAAGTTCAGAATAAGAACAAGCATCAGAATACCAATGAAATCGAATAATTAAGTATAAAAAAACACGCCTTGGTGACAAGCTTATCTCGTTAGAAGAAGTATTTTCGAAATACCAGGAACTTTGAATTTGAATAAACTCGTGTTGCAATAAATGAGTATCGTCAGTTTTCCTGCACGCGAGTGCCCCCACATACGAGAACGAAGTGACGACGCGCCTCTTCCAGCTGGCATTGACTTTACACATGATAAAAATAAACGTGATTTGGCTAATCCTGGATACAATTTAACATGTTTATATACTGTTACGTATGCATATATAACGAAGCAATCACATGTTTATGAATTTGCATTTTGAATCTGATTACATTTGCAACCGTCAGTGAAAGTGAGAATATGTACTCTCCACTGTGATAATTTGATAAATGTGAGAATTTCATTAAAATTACCTAGGTAATACTGTATAGCCAGGAAGTGCTATTCACCGGTCAAATTTTTTTATGAAACTTAATCTAAAGTAAGAATCCTGTTTGAACCAAATAAAAATGCGTTTGATAGAGGCGCCTGTAGGAATATTACATTTTTATAACTGGCAATTAGTTTTGATTTCCGGTCATCAAAATTTTTATTGTTTGTGTCACTTATTTAAATAAATATCTCATAATTAACAGATATTCATGGATGTACCATAAATTAATCTGAATGCTGTAATAAATAAATAATCCTGTTATTTTACATCCGGCGGATAATTAAATTAATATCTCAAATATTAAAATAAAAGCGTGCTTTATTTATTGTTTTTTTGGGCTACTTTATTCTTTGTATGTATGAAGTAAATGAGAGCTGTCTATTTTACTGAAGCCTTAGTATGGCCTTTGCTTACTTCATACTTAGGTATATTAGGTACCTATCAACACGTTGCTGTGATGGGTTCTGATAGATACGCAGATAATGTCTTCAATTTTCACATAAATGAGGACTTAAACGCTTTATTTTTGAACAAACAATAAAACGAGTTACCAAAGTAAATTTGCCAAATTGATAGGTGCGAAAGATATAGAAGTTGATAAGTCAATTAAACGGAACTATAAAACATTTAACGTTCGGAATCTCGTAAATATCGTAAACAAGAGAAAACAATAGTTTAGGTCATAGAATATACATACAAATAGCATGGAAAAAAACATAATCGTTGTATACTGGAGAAAGTATTGTGGCAGATGTGAAATAATATACAATTCAAGTTATCGACAGCGCGGCGCCCCTAGTAAACATAACTATGAATACATCATTAAGAATTTAGAATAGTATATTTAGGGGTTTATTTATAAACGTGGCTTAAAGTTAAGTAAGATTAGCGTCTGTTTAACCATACATTTTTACGTTTGAACGTCACTTAACTATAAGCAACATTTATAGATAAACCCCTTAGTTTATAAACAATGTTAGCAACATCCACATTTTACACATGTAATTATATACTTCTGAATTCAGTCTAAAAGTAAATGGTTTTGCGTAAATGCGGTCAAATAATTATTGTTTTCCCTCGGTAGCTGGTACGGGAAAGTAAGGTGCGCGTCGTGTTTTCTTATTCCTAGATCTTTATGGCAGCCATTTTCTTTATGCGTCAACAAAACACGTTACGTTTTACGTTATCGTTTCCACAAAATATAGCGAGAAATATTAATTATTGAACCCGTCTTATCGTTCCAATACAAAATGAGGTCGCCTCGTATAAATTTATAGGTCGGAGTCATAAAAAAATCAATGCATTTTAAAACGTTGTCCGCAGGAAACTTCTACGCATCAGAAATCGTGTCAGCGCTGGAATATCTTCACGCCCGGAACATCGTGTACCGAGACTTGAAGCCAGAAAACCTACTCCTTGCCAGGGATGGACATTTGAAAATAACGGATTTCGGATTTGCGAAAAAGCTGACGGATAGAACTTGGACCTTGTGTGGTACTCCTGAGTACCTGGCGCCAGAGATTATACAGAGTAAAGGACATAATAAAGCTGTCGATTGGTGGGCCTTGGGTGAGTACAGACTTTGTTACTCATGATAACGGTATCATTTTGTGTAAATCACGGAAATAATTATACTTCCTTCCAACCGAATTGCTTTTCAGAAAACAAATATTGTAGTATTCCGTCGTCATAAATGACATTGCGGTAATGTAATGCAAAAATGGGTTCGAGTCACGCTATCAAACTTTTGTATTCAAGGAAAAGCTTGATTATTATTAATATTTATGGACCTCGTAGAATTTAGAATTTATAATTGTCAAGAACATTTTTAATACTATGTAATCTTGTGATAATATAAATAGATAAAATTTCAAGACTCACGGAGATACTTGTTACGCTACAAAATTCATTTTATTCGCTATTGTTTGTGCGCAATTTGAAGGAGTCGAAGTCTAAATGAAGTCTATTAGAAGGGACTGCTATAGTTAGTATAGCAGATCTGACAAAGACGACGTGCGAACTAAGGAATAAATCTTAGAGCGCATCATTTAAATAATTAGTCTCATGATTCGTTCTTATTTGACATTGATGGCTCTATTTGTCAAAGATTTTATTTGTACACGACCACGGACTATATACGTTTAGTTAGATACAGTAATTTATTGTTTGTATTTTCAGTTGAATCTTGTTATGCACCTCGTAGTGTCTCTCGACACTTGTTTTTGATTGTTCATATATATTTCATAAGCACAGCTTCTGTGGCGCCGTTACTTTGAGTTGTGTACATCATTGCTGTTATTTATTGTTCCGTTGATTTACTGGTGTCTCCTCCATTTGGGTACAGTGCTTCTGTGTCAATTTAATACTTACATTATTTATAATGGTACACGTTGCTTGTATCTCGTCGTTCCCGTGCTTGGCATCATATGCTATTACATTCCAACAATTATACTAAATATACTTGCACTTCACTATGCTCCACAATTTTCCAATATCAAGTTACTGTGTAGTCTAAACATAGCAGTGCTAAACTGAGTTCTAGTTCAGCTCATTGTAGGTATTCTATTTTAATATAAGTGGCAATATTTTCAGTGCTAATTACTGAAGTCGTTCGTTGGTGGCGATACATTTTCTATTCTCTGCGCACTTCTTACACGCCGCTTTAAAATATTCATAAATTTTCATTCAGCTCATTGCAACTTTTTCTACTAATTGCTAATTACTGGATGAAATATAAAATTGTCACCTTATTATAACTTTGGCACACATATCCTACTGCGCGTAATGTCTTTACTAGTTAAGTAAATAAGACATTAATTAAAGACCTTGACATTGGTCATGTCATGAGAATTGATTTTACGACTATCGTATAGCTATTAATAACATTAGGGGTATTTATATCTGTGTAAAATACGACTTAATTGTTTCTGTATCTTTGCCAATCATAAAGTTATTTTGATGATGTTATTTATCGATTTTATTAATAAACTTTATGTTTTTAATTTTCAGGAGTGCTCATTTACGAGATGTTAGTCGGTTACCCTCCGTTTTACGACGACAACCCATTCGGGATCTACGAGAAGATCCTGAATGGTCGCGTGGAGTGGCCGCGGCACCTGGACCCCGTCGCCAAGGACGTCATCAAGAAGCTCCTTGTACAGGACAGAACCAAGAGACTGGGAAATATGAAGGTATGAATTTTTTCGCTAATCTTGTAGTAATTTGTGGTGCACGTGTAAGCGGACCTAAGGCCCGGTCTCCACCAAAGCGAAGATGGGTGGAGATGTGCGAAGCGAAGAGGAGTGGGGCATGTTTAACAGCTAGGGAGTATTCACTAAAGCTGTGCGGAAATACGTACTGGCTAGACTGGAGCAGAGATGTGTACTGGCTAGAGCAGGCGGGCAGGTTGTGCGATGCGGGGGAACTAGCGGTGTCGCTCGCCGCACGCCGGTCACATCTCCTTTCGTGTCCGCTGCGCGCCTTCGCCAGCTTGCGACGCACAGCTCACAACTCAGTTCGTGCTAAGCAAATGTGAGACATCTCCTCTCCTCTCAGCTCAACCGTATTCACTGAAGCTAAGCGGAGACGAGATAATTATGTAAATAACGAAATCCTATTGGTTGTTTCCAACACATCTCCTCTCCTATCATCTCGTCTCTGCTTTGGTGGAGTCCGGGCATGAATCTTAGCGAGTTGCAGCCAACAATAAAACAATTGTTTTGAAAATAAAACAATTTAATCTCCGATTAGTGTTTTTTAAAATCATTTCTCCGGAGGAAAATTCTCGTCGCTTGTTCTATTTTCATTTTTCATTGAAAACAGTTTTTATTGCTACAAGCTTATGTGCTACAACTTTGTATCACGCGCGCACGCACGTGGGGTTACGTTGCTCAAATTAATTACCACTTACTATGTTTTGTTTACTTGCCAAATTGAAATTCATTACATTTTTATAATAATTAGCCGGGATTGAAGATTAACATTAGGTTTTAGCGGAAGGATTTATTTGGAAAGGAATCAAACACGTCATTAGTATTTTATATTTTTTATATTACCTACTAGCTTTTGGCCGTGGTGTCCCCCGCGTGGAGGTCGGAAATCATCCCACGGAAACGTACTATCAGGATAAAATGTATTCTTTTTAACCCAGCAGCCTAATTGCGTAACACACGATCAATCATAAACTGAATTATTTTGAAGGATATTGCTAATCCATTGGTTCATATGTTCGAAAAATTTGTCTGATCAACAAAGTAAATAACTCGATGAATAATGTTGAACTGTCAAAATTAAACCGATTATGATTGATCGTGTGTTACGCAATTAGGGTGCTGGTCAAGGTCTACCCATGTGCTTCATCCAAACCGTTTTAGCGTAAAAGCGTAACAAACAAACAAACTCACTTTCGTATGATTATAACATTATATATAATTATAAGTTAGGATTAGGATAGTGACTTTTAATTCCACCATTAATTTAACGTTGTCTTATTACGAAATGTTCTTAAGAGTTTGTTATATCAACAGGAAATTATTTTTTTCTTGAACGTTGTAAATAACAGTGTCTGAAAGTAATTAGTAATTACATAATTTTGACTTCAGCGTATAAAACATTGGTACTAATCTGATAAGTGTCAGTATAATATTACTGAAGGACGATGGACATAATATATATGAGTATAAACTGCAGATATTGTTGCGAAGATACGGGCCAGCTGTGCTTTACGCTTACGCAAACTGAAAATACTTCAGCCTTGCGCTTGACCCGTTTCGACACCAGTTTTGGATTATTCACGCGACGGACTGCGCACGAGTACATTCGATATACCCACATGTCCAATAGAGCATTGCGTGGGCTATTCATTTGTTGTTTCAGCTCAGACATGACAAGATAATAAGATCCTCAATTCAAACAATTCACCTATTCCTGTAAATGAAAAAGATAAATTAAATTAAATTTCCACATCGCTGAGCTGTATGTTGCGTTCCTACTTTTAAGATTCATATCTTTCATGCACTTTAAATCGAGTGGATTGTGTCCAAAAAGAAAATTTATTTAACTTTTGAAGTTGGCCGTACTCCAACCTGTTTCCATATTTATCTTCTAATCTAACTCTTGACACTTTAAATGCTAAAGATTTTTTAAAATTTGTTCAAGTTTTTAGATGTTTCGATTCAATTCTCCTGAAGCATTTCAGTTTTAATACAGTAAAACGAATTAAATGAAAAAGTGGAATAAGTGCAGATTATTGAGCTTTGATCAGAATAAATCTGAATTCTCATTGCATAATACGGTTTGAGAGAGATTTAAAAAAAATGGAATCAAATTCAGTTGAAAAACATCGGATAAAGAAGAATGAAAATAGAAATATAAAATGGAGTTCTAGGCGCTTGACGAGAATCATTGTTTACTGTTGTTTTATGCTGTATTTACGGTATTGCATAATCCATTTTATAATAAACTGCGGCTGTATTATTGATAATGGGCAAATAAACGTTCCTTCCTAGCGTTATTACTTTGATTGATCTGATTCTGAACTACACAAATAGCGATAGACAATGCTATACAGACCCATACGAGGAAATTGCGGATTGTCGAATAGAAAGTCCATGTCATATTCTTTATAGTACACTAGACTGTGTGACTATGTTATAAATATCGCTTCCTCGGCCGTGTCTATGTGGTCATGGCTAAAGCGAGAAATCGGGATGCGGCGTGCCCAATAAAGTGTCGCGCTATCACGCTGAGAATGTATTTTTAAACGGTTGCAGTTAGTGGTTGGTTGTTTTCACCGAGCTTTTTGCCGCGATGTCGCCGAGATGTTTAGAAAGCTATCAGTCAGGTGTCTGCCGGCGACTTCAAAAGCCGCTGCCCGCCGCTGACTTATGTCGCGACGCAAATACAACATATTGCCGATGCGCTGCGCTAGAAACTGGGTGCCTTGTTAGCCGCGATGACTTGCGCACACTGAATATGTTTTCTGATCTAAATATAATAATTTTGATACGCATTCTTCTTGGCCTACATACTGATAACCTATGATAGCCTAGTGCTACACCTAGAGCCCTAGATAGTTGAAACACGGTTTAGCTGTCAATGGATTTTATTGATACGAATAATATTTTGTTTTGAATGGATTACGTAAGAATTATGTTACTCCATGGTTATCACGAGTCTTCATAAAATGGACATCAGTTACCGAACCTTTGTTATGTTAAAGTACTTAGTGGAACTAAATAGAATAGACTCCTTAAGGGCCCTAAGGTCAAGGAAATGCTGAAAGGAGAAAGTAGATTTAGGTCAAAGGAATCGCGAGCTCTCAAACAGACGTAACAAGTGTTTTGATTTCTAAAGTCTCTCTTTCTTAACACCGCAGATAATAGCACATCGGCTGTAGAAGCGGTAATGATACTTATTACAAAACCTTCGTAACATGAAAGTAGTGGAAAGTGGGTAATGTTAGGGGCGGCCTTTCTATCAGTACAATTTATTATATTGGAGTAATAACGATATTGCCGCAGGTTTCGAGGAGTTATGGGGCAATTCCCTGCTGATATTAGAGCGAGTGGCCCGCTTGGCATCGCCGTACAGTAATAAATTAAGCTCCAATATGCTCCGCTAACTCTAAATCTGAGAATTAACGATGTCTAACCGTTGAAGAACGTCGCTAACGCCAATAATAACAAAGTTGCTCTAATTTCGGCCACCCGCAAATGCGCATTATGCTCGTAGTCAATATCGCTGTTATGATTGATTGACCTTTCATTGATACTCGTATACATTTCAGTAATTTTCGGTTGAGTTGTTCGATGATCTTTGTACTCGTTTTCTTTGTATATTTATTCTCGTTAATGCAATGTTTGTTTCATTTTCAGTGCGGTACCGAAGACGTCAAACGGCACAGATGGTTCAAGCACATAGACTGGGCTGACGTCTTCATGAAGAAACTTCAGGTAAATATTAGCTCATCAATAATGTGTTTATGTTCCCACGATATTATCGGATTCAAACTAGATCGAAGAAGCCTGGCAAATTATAAACGCCCACTTATGGAAAAGTGTAAAATGGAGCACTGTTTGGCAAATACTGTCGGAAGAATATAACGAGGCAGACTTTTGTTTTAAGTGGAACAATATAAAGGAGTTCGAGTTCAGTATACTTTTGTGCAATACAATCGAAGCACGATTTAAGAACTGATCTAAATTAGGTCGCGAGGCCGTCAGAGATTCACGAAGTTTACGTTACCTAATTTCAATACTTTACGTTAATTCTACTTGAAGGCTTATTTATGGCCCGATTTACATTGTCCAGGAAACGATGCTAAATATGCACAACAGGTAATTTTACTAAGTGTCTGTTGTTGTTATAGTTGGTTGAGTTGGTTGAACTGTGTTTGTGTTCTCCACAGCCACCGATCATGCCGGCAGTGTCGTACGAAGGGGACACTTCGAACTTCGACGAGTACCCCGAGACGGACTGGAAGGCAGTGCGCGCGCTGGACTCCGATGAACTCAAGCTGTTCGCCAACTTTTGATGGCCCAACCGTACGACAGTGGTTAAAATAAGTTAATAGGTAAATATCGCTACAAATGCGAGGTGGAGAACAGGTCGCCTAATCATATTTATGAAACTACTTATTCCAAGTATTTTTTCATATTATATTTAACATCTTAAGTTAAGTGTAGGTATCTTTGTTAGTTATTGAGGCCAAGATCGCCGTTGTGTTTGCAGAGTCGATAGGAAACCGTCCGTATTTGAGTAGAGTAGAGCGAATTTGTATTTTATGAATAACCTATTTGATTGTTAAGCCGGCGACTGGCTGGAGCCAAGTGGTCTAGAAATTCCTGAGTATGTAGGCAAGGGATTAATAACAAAACGAGGAGATTAAACAAGTAACTAATCACGGCGAAGAAATCATTCCGGGGTTGAGTCATGCACTACTTTCAAAGGTAAACCGAAAATAAGAACATCAAATAGGTATGGAATTTAAGGTAAAGCTAATATTGAAGACACTAATTTTCGTAATTGTATTATATAACTTAGTACCTATTATATCAATGTCTACATCTAGTAATCGAAACTCTTCGACATTATAAAGCGACAAATGTTCGTTCATATCTATCTTATAAAATGTTTTTGTAAATGAGATCCAAGTCTAAAGATGTATGTAGGTACTTCCTACTTTTACCTGTTTACACCCTTCTGATTGAATATGGTGTCCAATTCCTTTCAGTAAACTATCAATTTGGCTTTGGTCAGTCTTGTATCATTAAACCCTTCCTGTGTGTGCATTTATGAGGACGAGTGGCGTTTAGCTAAGGACCTGAAAGAAAGAAATCATTACAATAAAATATAACAGTTACATTTTCACCTCCGGTTCTCGTGTATGAACCTCTACCTATAACTAAGTAATGTATGCCTCAGTGAGTACCTAAGTGCACCCAGAGGCTTATTTAGAAAAGTGTAAATATTTATTGTAAGTTTATGCATTACATTTCCAATGCTTTCTAGTTCAAATGTTAGTAATAAGGTGTAAACTAGGTCGCCATCAATGGCAAATAATATTTGTGATTTTGAAGTATGTCATAGTATTTTCCTTTAACTTAATCATCTAAAAATAAATACGATGTCTTAAATTTAATATTTGATTTTTGTTTCCCGAATACATTGATTGAATATGAATCTTATAGCGCCATCTAGTGAGTGAGGTTTAAACAATTACTCTACATTTAATGTTAATTAAACGATTTTTGCAATAGGTAATTTGTTAAATCTGACATTTTGTTTAAATCCTAGTTCATTCGTTCTTTGGCTATGCCACTAAAATAAGATCTCAGACAATTTATATTTGTAATTTAAAAAAAAAGTAAAGCATAAAATGTCACTATAGTATTATCTACTTATGTCATGTTACTGTAATTATCAGGCCATACAGTATTTCTGTGATCTTTTTAGTCTTGACAAAGATAACTTATTGACGTTGTTTACTAAGAAACAATCTTTGTGTCATAATAAAATCAATACAGCCAGTAATTAAAATAATGTAAATGGTAGGTACTAACCAAACCCGATTTTAGTAAACGCAGAAAAAACCTAGTTGATTATGAAGTGAAAATGTGCTGCTTTCGATGTTAAAATAAGAGGCCATTCGATTCGCTACACCACTGAGATAAAAATTTACTATAGTGAATGGCGAACAACCGTTGTGGAAAATTATTATTGTGATCATTATAGCTAATCGACCACAATAGCATAACGCTAACGTATTACAGTTTAGGAGTCATCTAGGAAATAGGTTACTTGGTTTCTAGAAAACTGCACTTCGAAACGAAATCAGCGAAGTATCATAAACCTGTACCCTAATTACGTTATACACGATCAATCACAATCTGTTTCGGTTTGAAACAGATTGCTAATCCATTGCTGCATAAGTTGGAAAAAAAAATTTGCTCAACAACGTAAATAACGCAATGAATGTTGTTTAACTATCAAAATGAAACAAATCAGTCAAAATAGTTTACGAAAATAAGTTACGTAATTAGGGCACAGGTTCATCATTGTCACGAATAACTGGACTAAACTAAGTTTCCCTGAAATCGGATTTGGCTAGTAACATAATGTTTAAATTAATGTAACAGGGTTATAGATAATTTATAATAATTGTAAATACACAAAAATAAATGTGTTGTTTAAAACAATTGGTGTGTTTAATTTAATTATTGAATGTATTATGAAAGGTGTTCTAGATTATAATATCAGAAAAAATAATATTATTAAAATTGTAAATAATTTTAGAATTAATTACCATACTGAAAACCAGAAATGCGGTACAACTCGTTATTTACAAAGAGCGTGGGTGGTACAAAGGTGGCTAGAAATGAGAACCAGTCAACACTTCTTTAACATAAAACTATATAGAATCTAGATCTTCTAAAGAAAATAATATATTAGTAAAACAACCGATATACATTGTTACTAAGCTCTGTTTCCTATAAAAAAAGTAGGTAGCAATATGTTTTCAAACAATTAAAATATGTTTGGACTAGTTTTGGCTCCTGAATGAGTAACTGTAAACAATCCGAGCAAACGTAAAAAATGATTCGATGTAAACAATTGCGGCTTTGTGATTATTGCTTGTACTATCTACGGTGCGCCAACAAACAGATTTCGAAATAGAAACTATTAATAATGCACATGAAAAATAAACTATTCGGTAACGAAATAGAAATGAGCTATAAATTGGTGAATGACGGGACCGAATGTAAGTAACACTTTATGTAATGAAACAACTTGTCTTTATAGCCATTCGTCAGAGTTTATGACTTTAGATAACCCCTAAAAGGTTAAATGTAAGTCAACCACAACAGTGGGGCTGGCAAGTGAGTTGCTATCTTTAGGCAACAGGCTGTCTGTCACTCTAAATGCAACTTAAGACCGCAAAAAGTACGGCTTTAAATTGTCAAAAACTTATCAAAGTTTATCGTATACTGAACATGCATCTTTAAAAGATAGAGAGAAAGACATTTATATCCTGAATAATGTTGAGGCGCTTAAGCTTAGCATACAACTTAGAATGGACGATCTATCATCAAGCCTGAGGTGACAGCTGAACTAATCTTATCAATATAAAATAATCTGAAGGATCATCAATTATTTAAATGCCTCACAAGCGGTTTATTGTCTACAGATTTTTATAAGTATATATATACCTAATTAGGAATTAGAGAATCGGCCATGACTTATACAATTGCAGGTTTAAAAGTTAATATCGCAAAGCTCCTAAAAATGCTACCCAAGCTTTCATTTTCCTGCCATTATTTATAGAAATGATAGGCTACCAATAAAATATAATATCATCTTGGTTTCAACACTGTTCTTGGCACTGGGATAGTACATCGATTTTTCAACAGGCTATAAAATAATTTCTAATATAGTACGAGTGCGGCCAGTAGCCGTGTTATTTATGAATCAATAGAGGACATCGTCATTTATGATATCACCACTTCACATTTTTTTATCTAGTCGAGAGCTGTAAACGATATGAAAGATAGTAGTAGAAAGATAATTTTTGTGTACACACGGCTACACATCAAGCTATACATTTCCAGTTTACGCTGACCCCGCATTGTACGAAAATCCTATACAATGCGAGATCAGCTTATACTGGAAATGTATAGCTAGATGTGAAGCCGTGTGTACTAAGCATAGCATACAAAATATATTTTGTAGACAACAAATAAGTTTTATGACGAAAATGTATACAATTCCATCATGTAAGGTGTTGGTCGATCAAGTTTGTTTTACCAAGAAGAAATTATAAAAAAGTGACGCTGAGGTAACTTATAATCATTAACAATCTAGTTATCGTAAAACTTCACCCATTTTAGCAAAAATAAAGTGAGTTCACGATATCGATGATTAGATTGAACTGCAGCTTGATAACAACGATACTTAATAAAACTTAATTTAAAACGATAGACGAAGAGATTAGACAAAAGCAACGCAAAACCTAAGACCTTGATAATGTTATAAAACACAACAAATATATTGCCTGGTGGATTAAATGTTAGATAGCTAATCAAATACCATGTACAATTATCACATTGTCGATATATTATCATTGTAGAGTTAAGTTCTTTGCGTGACAGGACGTTTCTATACAAAATGTCTGTGAGGCCATTGAATCCCGCTCTCGCGGAGAAGGCTCGATCGGAGTTGAACGAGGACCCGACGAGGCTGCAGGCTGATCTGCAGAGTATTAAGGACTGGATAGCCAAGCAGCCCCATCTCAATGCTAGGACAGGTGAGTAGTACACAATGTTCCTAGTAGATGATGAAACGGATTAGTGTAAGGTATTAGTAAATATAATAGTAGATTATTAACTAAGGTAAAACAAGTGCGTATCCACACACGTATGCGTCTTTCGTCTGTGATGTGACTAAGTTATCTCTACAACAGTATTAGAAAATCATAGCACTCCTTTTTTGGTTCGTCGTAGTCAGGTAAAACTTACCCAATTAAGGATACTAGTCGAGTAGATTATTCACTAAGGGGATAAAGCAGTGTCTTAATGTCGCGGGCGCAATTTTGAATCCCGAACGCAACGAAAGATTCTAAGGCTCCCGAACGCAGCAAAGCGAGGGAGTTAACTCCGATTAGAATCCTGAGTACAGCGAGGGATTCAAGCTCGCCTAAGGCAAAGACACCTTTATTCCCGAGGAGAATACTCTACTTTTCGCACCTACTGTGAGGTAAAATAACCAATTCAATTTTCGAATTAGTAGTTCATGAAATTCTTAAATAACCAGGGAATACCTAGTAATGTGCAGTTTCATACACTATTTATCTTATCTCAAGCAATTTCATTAAAAATATAATAAGTAATGTCGTAAATATGATGCCCAAATCCAACATTCAAACGCGTAAAATTCTATCCTCGCTGCACTCAGGACTCTAGTCTAGAGTTACGTTCGGGATTCAAAATTGCGCCCGCGACATTAAGACACTGCTTTATTCCCTTACTGAATAATCTACTCGACTACTATCCTTAATTAGGTAGGTATCCTAGGTTTTTAACCCGACTACGACGAACCAAAAAGGAGGGTTATGATTTTGTAATACTGTTGTAGAGATAACTTAGTCCCATCACAGACCAAAGACGCATACGTGTGTGGATACGCACTTGTTAAGAGAAAAACCACATGAAAGGTATGACGTAGTGCTTGTGGCATACTGACATATAAACATTTATTTTGCTATTAACGTAGGTGTTGTTGTAAAGTTTTGTTTATCAAAATGTAGAGTACATATTCTTATTTTTAAGGCGCCTCTAAAAGTGGATAAATGATTATTGAAAGTGTTAAGTCATACAAAAACATTTATCAATCACTTATCAACAAAAATTATCGTTCGATACCTGCGATATCTTTTGTTGACCATGGTTTGTTTTAACAGTCAAGTTCTATCAGATAATTGATGTTTCACCAATAGAAAAGTCGTCAAATAATGTTACATATAGCAATTTTCTATATCCTACTAGTTTAAAAATTTACATGTAGAATGTTCAGGATAAGACAGGACATATGAAGCACCTACCTACTATCCTGATTGTTTTATTCCTCCTATGGTCAAGGAACTTTCTTTATTCTCATCAAATTGTATCATAGTATTTCATTATTATTAAGTTAAACCTTTTGTTATTACGGCTACGTAATGTAGCGTCATAAGTAAATAATTAGGTCGTCTATTTAATTATTTAACTTTTGTCACTACAAAATAAATGTGTAATTTGGTACAATAACCAGCGACATGCAAAATTTCCAGATGATCAATGGTTGGTGGCGTTCCTTCGTGGTTGCAAGTTTAGTTTGGAGAGGACAAAAGAGAAACTGGATCTTTACTACTCCCTCAGGACTACGGCACCTGAACTCTTCAAGATCAAGCACACCGATCCAATTTTTGACGAGATTCTGAGTCTGGGGTAATCTATCAAAAATATTTCACCATTTTCTTGAGCTTATCCCTTAACAGGGATGCAGTCAATGTTCCTTCGAACCATAAAATCTTTTTTCGCACAATCCATCCACAGCTTCCTTGGTCTCTTTCTATCTTATGTTTCATACTCAAATTTTTCTCACGAAATTGCATTGTTAATGTTTTCAGAGCAGTTATCATTTTGCCTAAGGCACCTGGACCCGACGCGCCACAGACATCCATTATCAGACCAGCGAAGTATGATACCGACAAGTACCATATCTTAGACGTCATGTCCGCTACCAACGTATTGATGAGGGTCTGTACTTGATTGTTTATTCAAACTCAAACTCAAAACTCAAACTCGAAGCATTTATTTCAAATAAACCAATTACAGGCACTTTTGAATTGTCAAGGGGTCGGTCAGTCAGAAAGATGAAGCTAAATGCCCATTCCAAAGCGTAGTAGGTACCTATGGAGAAGAACGGGCAAGAAACTCCATGGACACTCTTTTAAATCACAATATGTTTAAATCACAATATGGACACTCTTTTAAATCACAATATTATTTAACAACTACTCCACAATCCCGTTTTGAAAATAGCCATCACACAAAATTTTAACATAGTAAAATAGTAACGAAGCCAAAACGGTACATTGAATATTTTTTGGATAAAAGTAATTGGTACGAGGCTTCAGGAACGATTCTGATGCCAAAAATATAGTTTTTAGAATTTTTGACTGTTTTTATGTTCTGGATTTCCGCAAAAACGGCTGAACGGATTCGGATGAAATTTGGCACACAGATAGTTTATAACCTGGATTAACATAAAGGGTACTTTTAATCCCGGTAGTACGTTCCCGTGGGATATTTTCCGACATCCACGCGGGCGAAGCCGCGGGCAAAAGCTTGTGTAAAATTATTTGATTAAGTAGTGTAAAATTATTAGAACATATTGCAAAGTCAGCATCATTGCTCTATGACGCTAATAGGCTGCTAAGGACTTAGCTGGGAGTCTGCTCTTCATTCAATGAGCTTACCTACTTTGAAGTCAAATTATTTAGTAAAATAATTGGCTTAGTTGGCCATCAGTTTTCTGGAAAAACGAAGACTACCGCGTCGCCTATTTTATATGTCGTTGTACATCGAGTACATTTCCCCACTTTGTTAAAAATGATAAACAAATATTATGCACTTTTCAGATAGTCTTAAATGAAGACGACAACGCTACAGTGGCCGGTGGCCAGAGTATCTTAGATTTAGAAGGAGTGACGATGGCACACTTCATGCAAATGACGCCAGTTACCATGAAGAAGATGGTAACCTTGGGACAGGTAAACTTTTGCTATATATTTGAACGGATTCTAAAAAAAATGGAAATATTTTGCAACTTCCGCTAGTGAAGTCTTTTTTTCGTATTGAAGATTTTTTTATTTGGCAAAGGGGTATGCCCAAGTTTCATAGCGATTTTGGCCATGGGTGCACACTTATGAAATTGTATTATAAATGTAATACAAATCGTCAATATATAAAAAAAAAAAGAATTGGTTAAATAAAACTTCGGATTTTGTAGTAAAAAGTATTTTTATTTTGTTTAAAAAATAACATTTAATTTAACATACAGACTTTGGTGGTGAGGTTTTCATAGTTAATAATGTGTTAAATGTACAACAAATTGGCAATATGTTAAAAAAAAAAATAGGTTAAATAAAACTTCGGATTTTAGAAAAGTATTTTTATTTTTTTATAACACTACATTTAATATGAAATAAAACGACGTTGGTGGTGAGGTTTTAATAGTTTACAGATATCTTACTCCTCATCATCGTAAACTATTAAAACTTCATCCAAGAATTGAGCAGGTGCATCAACATTACTTTGATGCCGTGCCTACCCTAAATACCAGATAACTGACATGACGAAACGAATACGTGAACGTGACGTTTGTTGTTTGACAATTGACAACCACCATAAACTTTTTTTTTTATATATTCCTTTCCTTCCAACGGAAAAGGCGAAGGGCTTAAGCCCATTCAGCCTACCACCATAAACTATGACTTTTTTAAATGTGGGAGCGGTTGCCAGTGTTATTAAATTAAAATCGATATTTATTGATTTTGATCGATTATGATTTTGATTTGATTTCAATTGATGACACTTCCATGTATATTATCTACTAATAATAATTGTAAAATAAAGGCGCGATTTATAAACTATGAAAACCTCACCACCAAAGTCTGTATGTTAAATTAAATGTTATTTTTAAAACAAAATATTTTTTACTACAAAATCCGAAGTTTTATTTAACCAATTCTTTTTTTAATATATTGACGATTTGTATTACATTTATAATACAATTTCATAAGTGTGCACCCATGGCCGAAAATGGGCAATGGCCTTTCCACCTATCATTACCTCGCGTCCTAACCAAAGTGATAATACGCGCGAATACGCTAACGTCACGTTCATAATAAGTATGTCACTACTTTGTTCGGAAAACCGGAATGCACCCTAATGTCGACGAAACCACGTGTTCGGGTTCGCCGAACAAATTAGTGAGTTATGAACACGATGATCATGTATTCCCGTCAACAATCTTTTTGGTTAGGATGCGGCCTCAGGTACCTTACTAACCTGTACTTAAAATACTTTTCAGGATGCATCGCCTTTGCGTATGAAAGGGACTCATTACTTGAACACTCCACCGGGTTTTGAAACAATATTCAACGCAATCAAAGCATTGCTTAATGAGAAGAACAGAAGCAGAGTTAGTTGACACATAACACTAATAATTCATACAAAATATTCTTTTAAAAAGGTACTGGAGTTGTAATAAATATTGTTTATTTTTGTAGCTCTACGTCCATAACAAGAATTACGATGAATTGTACAAATATATTCCTAAAGAGGTGTTGCCTGCCGAGTACGGTGGAACCGCTGGCACCGTGGAGGAAATTACGGGTAAGAGAAGAGGAGAATAAAATTCCTGCAAATGGTAACATACTTTCAGTACCTCTGTTAGCCTTGTTGCCTTGGCTGACTTGGAAGTTTTTGAACAGACTCCGAACCCAGGTTGGCCGAAGACAGGAAAACCTGTTCAGGTGGAGATTAATAGACGACTCCGACTTGGAGTGTAAATGTGGTGTTGTTTTACAAACGATGGGACACTTAATATCGTGTCTTGCTTGTCTTGTCGCCTGCACGTTACAGGAACTGATGGACGCTAGTGACGACACCAAACATGTAACATTCTGGGCCGATTCCATTTAGATTGCTAGCGACACACCAATAACAAGAGTTGTAACCAAATCATCGACAGAAGTTCATGACTTTTATGACTGTATCTAACTTTTTATGTCGTTATTCTAAGAAAACCTTCAATTCTTTAACACCCAGTTGCACAAAGTCAAACATTAATACCCCATTACGTAATGGATCATACAAGTTAAAACATGTTAATGGAAGATTAGAATTTAATGACAGCTTTAAAAGTTAAAGTTCGTTTCTGGAATTGACTGTAAGTCTATGATGAGCAAGGAATCTATCAATATTTTGAAAACTGCGTCGATTACAGCCAAGAAGAAAAAAAATTGAGGCTAGAGACTCACTTAAACATAACGAAATGGAGAAAAATGTTTTGTTTTTGAAGTTACAAACACTAATTTAAGTTTAATTATCTTTTTATAACTATGTTATGAATATATCCATCCATGTCATGTCCATCACAACTATTAACGCTGAGAGCATTTTACATAATTTTTAACAATATATCCGGCGACCTTCGCGTACTGGTTGATACTCTTATCACACTCATCTAATACGGAGTGATCCCTGCGTCTACACAAATAAAATGATTGTTATGTTGCATTTCCAATATATTTATTGTTTTGAAAAAATATTGACCCTAATTGTTAATAGTTGAAAAAAGATATCGATATTATAAAGGAGAAAATTGTAATTGGACCAAATTGAACCGCCTCCTATTTTCAAAGATTTTTTTAATGAATGAATGAATGAATGAAATGCACCGATCCCAGCGTGGTTTAACCAGACTCGATAAATCGAATGAACCCCAAGATTTGCACTAGCTCCTGAAGCCTCATGTTTCATAGGACTACAGAGGCCATTGCATATCAAGGAGTAGACCGGGTGGCGCGGTAATGGTAGGGAAGACGTGCCCTTAGGATAAGGAGGGATTTGCGAGCCTACCGGATATGCATCCAATGGAATAGTGGAGAGACGGGTGTTATCTATGGATGGGCATCTTTTTGCGACGTCACCGCTATGTTGGTTCAGGTCCATCTTCACCGGTGAGTATTTTGATGGGGTTATGCTGCTTTCTCGGCTCTTTTCTATATTGCTGCTGTGCTGTGTTACATTTAGCTGTTTCTAAGTCTTCGTCAGAAGCTTCGCAACTATCCATATTTTTTCGTTTCAGATTCGTCGTCGTGTTTCCTAATCGTTTACGTTTCTTGTAGATCTTGCTAGCAGCCTTCATAATCTTATGTCGGTCTGCAGCCGTGTCCATCAAAAAGTTGAATTCCTTGTCAAACGTCAAGTCCCGTTTAAGGTTGTCGTTCCATGTGTAAATAGGACGGCCTACTTTCTTGAATTTGGCCTTATACTGATTGCTGCGTGTAACAGGTGTGGTTGCCCCGCCTGTAAACGTGTGCGAGATAGCACATCCTGTGATTCTTGATGCGATATATTACTGTTTTTCCGTCTAAGATTTCGCGCAGAAGAAACCCCTGCATTTTTGTTTTCCTCTTGGTGTTTAATCTTATGAAGTATTGCCTGACATTATTTTACACGAGTATGTCTATTTAGGTTATCTAGTTGTCTTCTTTGTAAGAATTTAGCCTTTTGGAGGTTAGCAAGAGCTATACGATGATCCCTAGAGTGACTGGGCTGAAAGATCAAGGTTTCCTGTGCAGCCGCTTTTAATACTCCAGTTATGGTACACTGTGGTATTTCGATGCTTTCATCCGTTGAGTCGATTCCTATGCTTTCCAGTTTTTTGGTTATGCAGGCTTTGGTGGATTTGATGTTGAGAACGGCATAATAACATTGTTCCTATTGTAATTGCATTGACATTTTATTCTACGTATATGTAATTTATCCTGTTGCAGTATTGTGAAATTTTATTTGATGTTTTATGGGTTTATTAAATGTTTTTTTTGTCGCCCCCAAGAGGTGCCATATGAGGTCCCCATTACAATCTCTCGTCCAGCGCGATTCCTAGGAAAACTGTTTGATTATTAAATTCCAGCTTCTCTCCATTCAATATGATGTCACATTCTTATTACTTCTTACATTCTTCTTAATTTAAATCTTAAGCATTTGGTTTTTTTTTTTTTTTCTCATTTAGTACCAAATTATTTACCGCAAACCAATCCTGGACCTGAAGAATAGAGCTAGTCACAATGTCATTATTTTGTGACCGTCAGTCTATTTTATAGATCGACGATGGATGATTTTGAATTTTTAATTATGTATTGTATAATCATTTGTTTCTGAGAAAGCTTGCTATTAGGAATAAAATCTTGAATTTATTCCTATGTGCTAAGCAAATTATGGCGTCTCCGCAGTTATCCGCAACATGCGTAGCGAGGTCTCGGCGGACAGACACGTGGTCAAAATTTAGCCCATTATTTTTTTATTTGGTAGGCTTCTTTGTTCATGGGCGCTATTTATTACCATTGTTAAACTATTGTTTGGGAGTCAGAACGCCGCACTGCAGCCGCATGTGCAGATTTCGTTTCGAGACAAAGATACACAATTTTTACAGGGCCGTGCGCTTGATGCAATTTATTAGTTACACTCTTCGTTTTTCTATAGAAATGTATCTTGTTCTGAAGTTTTTTCTTTTGTTGAATGGACTTAAGCTTAATTACTCATGTGCCTTTCGGCACAAAAACTCGGGTAAATTTTTCAACAAAAATCAAAACAAAAAAGTTTGCCTCAGACGCGACTGTTTTGTAGGGCTAAAGAAATTGTCAAATGGTTAAGAGTAGTTTGTAGGAGTTAAGATTGATGTTATAATTATCAGCAAGCAAGAGGTTATAGCTCAGGTCAAGCTAGGAAGTGTTATGGAAAATATTTTTGTGCGAAATCAATACGGACCGACACTGTTAATTTGTTAGAATCATACTTATCGTACTTATTTTACTCTTCGTATGTTATTTTATTTTGCCATTCTACTTTTACTATTTCAAATACCCATAAACCTATAGCTTAAAAGTAGAAGTTAATTCTGCACATAACATCAAACCTCCCAACTTTGCCAGTCACTACGCTACTACAGATTCGCGCTCACGATGTTGTACCTTAATCTCTTAGATCAAATTTCTTTGATCTGAGCTTAATTTATCAAATAATATACCGAACTTTGCCACAGAATTATTGCCACGTAATCGAAATAGAGCCGAGAATTAAACTCAGTCCTCTTGGTCGCTACACTTACTAGAGACAATTCAAAATGCAAATCGTTTTGGTATCTGGATCGATCGTTGGAGTTAACGTTAACCTTGAGTTTGAAATATGGGAATTTGATTTACTGAATGATTGGTAGGTATTGAGTTTGTGAAATAGTGAGCTCTGTGCATCTGTTGATGCAGTCCTACTCAGGTCGAGGTGTGTATTTGCAGAGAGAAGCAACGCCCTGAAAGATAAAGATATGGAATGATCTCACTGGATTATCCTGGCTATGTTCAGTTGCCCTGGAACCTTCGGCAGACGATTAGACCCTCGTATGCCTCGACACTTGCACTCCAGGCGAGCGCCTGGGATCGGAAACGCATGTAGGCCTAACACACCTCACTTTTGCACTATATGAATGTATTTATTTGTCGACACGTAAACTCACAGCCATATCAATCAAAATAAATATTGTTCGATTTCGTTGACTGGCCATTAACGCGGCCCGGGCGCAAGCTGCGCCAAACGTACAATAAAAACTAAGACGCGGACTTAAACAAAAAAACAAAAAAAAAAAAGGGACGCGGAGCGCTCGAGACGTCCTTCCGCTATGACGTCCAGTCAAACTCTCCCTCCTATTTTCAAAGATTTTTTTAAAGGAAATAATTTGTTAATAGCAGTTTGCTTTTACAATACATTAAAAAAAAAATTGCACAAACGTTTACTAACACCTGTCATGTTGTTTGCGCGCCAATAGATTATTGTCTTTTATTTGTTTTTAAATTTCCGTAATTTTTATTAAACCTTCATGGTTAGAACAAGTTAGAAGTTCTACGGATAGGTATATGTCATAAAACTGGCTATTTGCGGTTTAAAAAAGGACGAACGCTATTAAAGATATCTTTGTAATATATTTTTTTTCGTTATTGATGACATCCGTTCCGTAAATTCTTTGTAACCGGACAGTAATTACAAACCTTTGAGGGTTTTTGTCATGTGATAAGATTTTATACCTAAAAGTTAATTGGGTTTTTATGATAATTTTCAGAACACTGGAGGAATAAGGTGAAGGCGTACGATTCCTGGCTGGATGAGGATTTCCAATACGGCACAGACGAATCAAAGCGAGTTGGCAAACCTAAGACCGCTGAAGACATGTTCGGAATAGAAGGCTCCTTTAGACAACTTCAAGTTGATTGAGATTTTTTAAATATTTTTGTAAAGAAATAAAAAATAAATATGGTTTTTCACATAAGGTGTACGGTTGCAGGATTTTTTTTTCTTTAGAAAATAATAAATAGATTGATTGAATAAAGTCAAATATCGTATCAGCAAATGAAAATTCAGTAAAGTTTTAGGCCTAGGTAATATTTTAAATAGAAGAGCGTTCAAAAACTTAAGTTAGACAGAGGAAAACTCCATAAAACATTTGTTACTTCTTAAGGGTTAACTTATAAACAAAACAACTTTCGAAAGTATGAGATCAGAATACACTTAAACGTATTTCAAGGGCAGCAAATCAACGATTCTACATTGCTTTCCGTAAAATTTTTGGTAGGTAAGGGGTTCATTACATTAGGTTCGCGTAAATGCAAAAGCTTTTGTATGAGACTCATTCATCTTGGTTGGTAGACAACACTTACAATGACCAATTCAGACTCAGAGTTCCGTTTCAAAATGGTTACTTAATTCATTTTTCTATTGTATTTGATAAAAAGGTGGTGGTATGTTATTTCCCGGAGACTCTCCAGTCGTTGTTATTTTTATTTCAAATTAAAACTATTTTCAATGGTAAATGGATTAATGTTTCAGTATTAGATAGAAAATCTGCCTATTATGATTACATATACACATGCATATACTATATATACATATTGCTGCATATTTACTTTAGGACTAACTTAGTATTAAGTACTGCTAACTCCTACTCTGCACCAAAAAAAAAATACAAAGTTAAAATAATTAAATTAAATGTCTAGATAGGTGTCCGAGTACCTGCTATTAAACGCGGTGACCATGGATGTTTATCAAATTAAAAATAAACAATAAAAGGTCTGTTTATAAGATAATAACATTTCTTGTTCGTATAGTTAGTTTGTTATATTTCTGCAGTGGATGTGGCGAGACAACTTATTTTATTATCATTTTGTTTATTATGTTCATACTCCGAAACAGTGGCGGACGTATGATCGCTTTAATTTTACTCTGACCTTGTTATTTAAATAATATATAAAAGTTTTAAGAGTTCACGGGCGCTTACTATTACTTTCTTAAGTTTTGTGAATTTGTAATAATTTAAGAAAAGTGTCTGAAAGTAGATAGAGGATCTTTTCTTTAGTTAATAAAGCAAAGTAATTAAATTCAATGATGTTGGTGAGACCCTTAAATCCAGACTTAAAGCAGAAGGCAGAAGTGGAACTAAATGAGACTGCGAAGAAACTCGAGGATGGCATAAAACATTTGAAAGAGTGGATTAGTAAACAGCCTCATTTGAGGGCTAGAACAGGTAAATATAATTTATATTTCTTAGGTTTTGACCCATTCGCTAGAGAATTCAACTATCGAAATAGGCATAGGTAGATCACAAACTGGAAAAGCCTAAATTTATGATAAAAATTTAGTTTTATCTAATTTTATTTTTATATACAGACAGAACATTATGCAATTTTTTTTTTGTGTTATCTTTTTAGAGCTGATTTTTCAATCCTCAGTTAAATCGTTGAATAGTTAGTTATCTAGCGTATAAAATTATCTGGCTGTTTATCAGGCGAATAAAAATGTTCTATTTTTCAATCGGATAATAACTGAAGAATAGTTAACTGTGGTCTTTGTTAACCATCTTCACATTATCATGTGCAAGCGAGATGCACAAATACAGTATCCAACGTATTAGATAAGAATCGAAACAAAAGGTACCTATGTTTGTCATTTTGACGAGATTTCTTATCTTTTGTTTAGATCCACAGATGGTCAGCAATTATGGCGACCTTTTTTTTGTTGTTGTTTGAAGCTAAGTTGATAGGAGTGGGCACGTATTTAGCTAAAATGGATCAGTTACAAAGAAATTTGCTGTGTGTTAACAGTGTTTTCGACTTGCTACTAAAAGTTGAGCTTAATGGTTTAAAATAGTTAAATAATGTCTGTGAAAATTAATATATTTAGAGACATTTAAAAAAACGATCAAAATTTAAAAAAGTATAAAAATTCAAAAGTCATTTATTCAAACTAGGCTGAAAATCAGCACTTTTCGAACGTCAAAATTACATAAGAGAGTCCCCTAAAACGCCCACCCTTCACCACTTACTAGTGCCTTTAGCTGGGAAGAAGAAGTGGCGCAACAAACTCCCCAGCAGATCAATCTGGATCCCCAGAGATCGTCAATTGAATCAAAAACATCCATGTTCTCAACAATACAAGAGCACAAAAACACGTAGGGCCAAAGCACATTAAAACCACAAACAAAACAAATGTCAAAACATTATTTATTCCCTAGAATAAGGTACTAACTGAAGCTTGACCTCAGTTACGGACTTTATTCGCCAGATACTAACTATCTGAATATTGAAAAATCCAGAATCATGATATCTATGGAATAAACGCTATTCTTTATCTGAGGATTGAAAAATCGGTCCTAAGTCACGAAAATTAAAAACTCTGAATAAGTTAAAACCAACCAATATAGGGATGATGACAAAAAAAAAAAGGCCGTCTTGTAGATTATTAAAAAAATATTGGACACATATTTTTTCTTTTTTTACTTTATCAAAGGATTATTCAATAATCAACTTTGATAAAAGAATTTTTTTTCAATTTATTAATAAATATATTTGTTTTACTTACTTCTCTAATGTCATTTGGCAATTTATTATAATTTTTTATGGACATAACTAAAGGGCTGGTTGAGTGCATTTTGAGTCAGGATTGAGGTATGTATACTTTGTTTTTTTTTTTTGTGTCGAAAGGCGTTTCTTGTTTGTGTTTTTCGCAAGTGGTGTAAAAATCTAAGTGTTTTCTGACAATTTTACATAATTCTACGATATATAAACAGGAAGTGTGAGTATTTCGTGTTTTCGGAAGTGTGGTTTGCAGCTATCTGTTAGTTATTTTTCGAATTAACTTATTTAGTAAAATAAAAATGGTTTGTGAATCTGTACTGTTACCCCACAGCATGACCCCATAGCTGAGCCATGCCTGGGCATATGCATAGTAAGTGACAAGTGCAGTTTGCAGGATGGCAGTTTTTTTAATCTCGCGTAGGGCATATGAAAATTTTGATAGTTTTCCTCTTATTTTCTGTATATGGGATTTCCAATTTATGTGGGTACCTATAGATAAGAGTAAACTTGGTTTAAAATAAAATTTAGTTTTAATGGGGATTTTTGGTGGGGATGAAAGTATTTTTTTTTTGTGAAGTTAATTTCTAGATTATGGTTATCTATCCAGTTTAAAGCTGTAGAAAGAAAGGAGTTTAATTTGGCATTTATATTGTCATCGTTCTGGCATGACGTGAGCAGAGAGATATCGTCCGAAAATAGAACACGACGATACATTGAGTTAAAATGTGCAGTGACGTCACGAGTATGTAGATTTTATACTTATTTGTGACGTAGCAACCCCCACTCTGAGTTTTATTTGATTAATTTTTTTTAAATATGGTAAAGCAAAAAATACGTATCTAATATTTTTTTATTATCTGATTGACGGACTATATAAAAGTTCTTTTTTTTGACCCAGGCATTATTCCTATTATATGACTACATCCGACAAGTTATAGAATAAACTAAAATTAAAATTCCTATTTAAGTTTCCCCGGAAAACTTCATTGTTTTAGGTGAAGATACGTAAATGAATGAATAAATGAATGAAATGCACCGACACCAGGGTGGTTTAACTAGACTCGATAAATCGAATGAACCCCGACATTTGCACTAGCCCCTGGAGCCTCATGCTTCATGGGGTTACAGAGGCCATTGCATATCAAGGAGTAGACTGAGTGGCGAGAGAAGTTTTTTGTAAATCTCGCTAGCAGTCTTTACCGCGGTCTTCAGCCGTATCCATCCAAAAATGATATCTTTGTCGAAGTAAGTCATGTCCTGTTTTTGGTTATCATTTCATGTGTAAATAGGTCAGCAGGCTTTCTTGGATTTAGTCTTTTACTGCATGTATGTAAGGGTGTGGTTTGTGGCGCCTGTGCACATGTGTAAGACAGCACATCCTGTGTTTCTTGATGCGTTCGGTTACGGTTTGTCCCGTCTAACATTTCAGGAATTTTCTTCTGTCTTGGTTTATTCCTTGCGTGGTTAATCAAGTATCACATGATTACTCTCTCCGCCAGGATCGTTCAAGTCCAGCTTCACCGGTGAATCTTTTGGCGGAGTTAAACTACTATCTCGACTCTTTTCTTCTTCGTTCTTATGAGTTTTCCACAGCAATGTCCAGGGCGCGATCGGCCCGCTCCTCGTTGTTTATGTCCAGCTCCGACGCTGTACAAGTTCACTCTGTAACTCGCCGCTGGTCACCTCAGGTTGATGCGATTGCAAATGATATAGTTGTGAGTTATACACACCATTCGGCACAAGTATAAGACCCCGACAAAAATCCCAAATCGCGTCGCCCGAATTCTTGTTTTTCTGTTCGTACTATCGCGGGTGCGCATATCTGAACACAGTAAGTACTATTCCTGCTTGGAGCGCTCGGCCGCTATAATAAGGCTTACCTACGCTCTTACTTATCTATCAATAGCATTGCAGCATCAGATTTTTGTTAAGACCCTTGTTTTTGAGAATGAAAAAGAAAAAGACCGTAAAAACCCCGGAGAGGTGGTGCGTTTTTGTGGAAATAAATATCAATACCTTCGTTCGGATGTAGTTCGAGCAGCATCAATACAAGGGTATGGGTTTATTTACGAGTATATGCATTGGTTTGTATGCCATCAGAAAGGTATAAAATTTGCGTCTAGAGTTGAATAAATTTTTTACATTAGCAGTTTTTGGATGAGAGGCAGAAAGTTTCCATAAAACTTTAACAGCGTAAAAACTTGAATTGTTATCCCCTTTTCAAGGAATGCACGTAAATTCCAAGACAACAGTTTGAGTAAATAATCAATAAAAAATAGTTAATGATAACAAATAAAGTATCTCGTAATTTGCACAATATGTAAGTACACTTTCACTTTCGATACATGGCATTTCATTATATACACAAATAGTGAGTACCTCAAAGTTTAAAATACTAAATTGCTACGCGGCCTAAGGGTCGGCGCGGGTGCACATCTGGCAGGGTGCAAAAAGGGGTTGCACGGAATTTTGTTATCAAAGTTGAGGTATGCGTGCTCGTGACAGTAAAAACCCCACTCACCACAACTCCCTTGAACTTAACGACGATTTTAGAACGTAGCGCAGCAGTCAATCGCTTAACCACTGCGCCAACCGTGCCGTGCCGACACTGGACATACAATGAGTGATATTTATCTATGGATGGGCATCTTTTAACAACGTTGTCGCCAGATTAATTCATGTCCAGCGGTGCATCTTTGGCGGGGTTAACTACATTCTCGACTCTTTTCTATGTCACGGCTATGCTGTGTTACATGTTGCTGTTACCATAGTCTTCGTCTGGCTGCTATCAGTTTCATGTTTGTAAATCTCGCTAGAGCCTTCTTAATATTATCTCAGTCTTCAGCCGTCTTCAACTTAACAAAAATTTATATATGTAAACTTAACAAAAACAGCTTCACTAAAATTACTTTGTCATCCAAATAAACATAAAACTACACTTGGCTTCGAAGTTATAGGGTTCAAAATCCAATGTCAGAGTCAAGAGCAATAAAATCTAAAAGGATTGCTTTGTTGGGCAATAACTACCTGTGCGACCTTGACTCATTACAAATGTCTAAACGCGCACTCGCAAAAAAATAACCCCAATCAGTTTTGGAACATTGCACTGCACATAATCACACAAGTATTATAATTTAAATATGGAAAGATCTCACCAGATTAGCTTGGGTCATTGTATGAACGCTCGCCTGTAATCAGGAACGCACGTAGGTAGGCCACAATTGCGGCGATAAGACCCCTCTTTGAGGAGTGGCTAGAGAGGCGCCACGGCGTCCTCACCTTCCGCCTGACGCAGGTCCTCACCGGACACGGCAGTTTCGGGAGGTTCCTGCACAGGATAAGGCGGGAGGAAACGCCCGGGTGTCACCATTGTGTGGATCGCCCGGAGGACACGGTGGAGCATACGGTGGAGGTCTGCCCAGCTTGGGCGGAGCATCGCCGTGTCCTCGTGGAGGTGATCGGCGACGGTGATCTCTCGCGTCCGGCCCTAGTTCAGGCCATGGTACGGAGCGAGAGGAAATGGGAGGCCGTCACCTCCTTCTGCAAAGCGGTAATGCTCGCGAAGGAGGAAGCGGAACGCGTGAGGGAGAGGCAAATTTCGCGCTTTCATGCCCCTAACCGCCGCAGGAGGAGACGCCCAGGGCGTCGGGAATCGCGAGGCGATTTCCGGCCACCGTAGGCGCGGGCTTGCGAACGGTGAGCAATGGGTGGCTCACCGTCCGATAAGGACCAGGCCCGGGTCGACGGCGCGTTGTGTTCCACGCGCGCCTCAAAGAGATGTCAGCAGATTCGAAGGGGTCCACTAGGGCCGATGCCTGCCGGGGTTGCGAAGAAAACCGAAAGGGAGATCGTGGCCCCCGGCAATAGGGCAGCCGAAGGAACACGGGTGGGTTTTAGTCAGTAAGAGTCTGACACGCCCTCCCGCTCCGCCCAGAGCGGGAGAAGTTATTTGATGATTTCCCACCCTCAAAAAAAAAAAAAAGGTAGGCACCTCACTTTAGCACTAATTTAATGTAATTATTTGGCGGCTGGTAAAGTCACAGCAGTATCAAAATCGATTTTTTGTTTTGATACTGCTGTGACTGTTCGATTTCTTTGTCTAAATCTTATAACTGATCTTCCTTACAGAAAATTCTGCGTAGTACTAAAAAAATGGCTCATTTCACATAGTTATTATTCAATAGGTGAATTTCTAAAAAAAACTTCTTATCGGTCCTATCATTACAAGAATGCATTGTAGAAGGTATATCAAAATCTGTGATAGTAGTTATAATTTAATCCTGTCATTTTTATGTTGTGCCGATGTGTCATATACATTTTTTAAAATTAGTTGTGTTGTGTAAATTGAAGATTGATTTACTTTAAATAATTTCATGTCTAATAAATATTTTCAACTTTAGTTAGAAATAATTGCTTTTAAGCCTTACTATTAATACCAAAATATGGCGAAATACTTATACACACATTCGCACAAGAATACTTATATGATAACACCTTTGTACCGCATCTAAAGCAAATAAATGACTTTGACTTTGGCAGTTTTGCGCTTTACACACTGTTGTATCGTCATGTACTCGCGCCGCACTACACGAAACAAAAATATATTTCCGTCGCTTTTGTTAGACACTGTAACACACACGCATCATGCGCGTGACTTTGGACAGTTTATGGCATTGCTAAACTTCAAACGAAACTTAAACGTACCTACTACCGATGGCAGAAGGTTTTAGCTGTCAGACTGTTAGGCTTAGGTTCTGATCAAGTATAGCGCAGCGAGGTTTTTTGCAAGAAATATTATTTGTGTTTGTAATAATAACAATAGTTTTAAAATACTGCTGCCTTTTTTAGCAATATTTTTTGAAACTGGTTAGAATAAAAAATGCAAGATATGTGATAACAAAATTAAAAAAAAAAATATATTGTTATATTTATTTTACATAAAGTTAACAAACTGCTACAATTATTTATCATTACTTTCAATAAGATGTGAAATAGATGTCAAGAAACATAAAACCAGTTTGTATTATTTTGACATAATTAAATTATGAAAAGTTTTAAATTTTAAATGGATTTATTTCACTATAAATATGCTTTGATCGTAATCGAAGTAATTAAGCAATAAATAAGATTATTAGACTACTCAAAACGTAAAAAAGAGATACTTACAAAATAGGCCATTTTAAGGTTAAATATGGGTAGTTGGTTTACATTAAGTATTTTACATTTTATTTGGCTAAGGTAGATTTAGTATAGGTAGATTTTGGGGTTCATTTTCTTAACGAAAAGAAGATTGAAACTAAACCTCAGATTGTAATCCTAAAATAATAATTATATTGTTTCATATTCATTCACCATTTGATGTCGCTTCTCCTCGATAATAAGTCACTTCTTCATATTTTTGACCCTCACAGTATTTCTCTAGAACAAAGAATAACATTGTATTTATTACACATCATAATTATTTATCATTCACTAATCGAATTAAACCTTATAATGAATTTAAAACTTTACAGGCATCTTCGGTCTCAAAAATACCTCTTGATTTAGATTTATGTTTAGTAAATATGACATATTTAAATGTTAACACTCACACAAACCGGACTACCGGTTTCGTTAGATATTTGTGTACATTACATTTACTTTTACGCAGCGCAATAATATTTGATCTCGCTTCAGTATTTATATTTGACTGCATTTTGAAAATAATAATCACAACACCGCCAATAGTTAAATACTCGTCACCAACAATAACCACGAACCACCAAAGTTGTGTAGTGAATATTCGTAACGAACTGCATCTGTCTACCTCATATAATTTCCTTAGTTTTCTGTGGTCTACCTACTAAACTTTATTATTTATGTGAACAAGACGAATGAAACAAAAGACTAATGATTATCGAACAACTACTAGTCATTATAAAACTAATTATTCAAAAAACGTTTTTCGAAAAAAAAATTTCAACCGACTTCCAAAAAAAACTACACAGACTACAAAGCAAAAAATAACTTTAATTTCGGAAGTCGATGTCTTTGGCTTTAAATTTTCGTTTTTTGGCACCGACTTTCAAATTTAAAGTCATTTTTTGCTTTGTAGTGTGTAGTTTTTTTTTTGGAAGTCGGTTGTTTTTTTTTTTTGTAAAAAGTTTTTATTTTTCACTTTTTAGTTGTTGTATCTACCCCAAACAAATTCGAATACCACTATCTTTTTTTTGTTGGGTGGGATTTTTTTTTACCCCTACCTGCTATGTAAAACACAGTGACATGAACTTATCATTATTGGAGGCAACTCAAGAACTAACCAAGCAAAGTTAATAAAATGTATATAGGACCACTTTGGGAGCATACCCTTTCAAACAAAAAAAGAATTTTCAAAATCGGTCCATAATTGACGGCGAAATCGGTGGACATACAAAAAAAAAATAAGCACGCTAAGAATATAACCTCCTCCTTTTTGGAAGTCAGTTAAAATGAAGCTTAACGAAACCGAGAGTCATATCGCACTCCCCAAAGAATAATTTAAATAATTTAAGAAAAACTGCTTTATGCTTATACCTCAACAATGGTAAATCGTAGGATAGCCATTTATACGTCAAAACGAAGCTAATTTTTTTACAATTTATTTTCTATTTTTTTAAATAGTTTTACAAAATGAAGTTATTGACGAAAATAATTTTACTGAAATTACAGGTCAAAAGTATTGTATGTAAAGCATCATTACCATATTATTCGCGTGTAAACTCAACAATATCGTAGTCAGTATTAATGCATTACAGTATTATTCGTTGAAATGTGGTGTCAAAAACCCTAATGGCAATATACGATATTATTCGGGTGAAATCCGAGCGATAGTGTTTACAGTAATATTACATTACAGTAATATTCGTCGAAGTAAGATGTCAAAAGATTAACAGTAATACAATGTTGCAAATATTACTGCAAAAATATAATTTTAGAGGAAGTTGATATTAAATACTATTTATAATGTAGTGGAAAATCTAGCGGACTACATTTTTAGCTAATAGTCGCTGACACAATTCAATACATTGTAAAAAAAGAAAGTAACAACGTCAAATATTTAAAAATAATATAAAACATAAAGAAAGAAAAAAAGGTCTCAACAGCATGCCCCTCGTGTAGTGCAGCTACACAACTACTGGAGTCCTTCAAGTAAAGCCAACTTAATGACAGGCATCGTCAGTGTAACCTTTGGTGACCACGTCTGCCACAAGCACCACCCCATCTCTGTCCGGATAAACCTTTCTCACGCACTCCATAGACCACACTACTCGGGATAGGTCAGGATCCACGACAATGACATCGTTATCAACTGCCAAATGACGGTATCCGCCTCCATGCAGCCTCTTTGTTTTAAGAATAGGTAAATATTCTTTGAGACACCTGTACCAAAAACTTTCCGAGTGACAAAGAGCCTTTTGCTATTCTTTTCTCAATTAGAAAATACTGCCGTCCAATGAAGCAGGTAATTGTTGACTTGATGAGCTTCCTATTTGGAAAGGAAAGGTGTGAGGCTGAGGCTCTAGTATTCGTCGTTTGCAGTAACATAATATGTATGTCAATGGCCTCGAAGTAACATTGCTTCGGCTTCTAAAAGAAGTGTGTGCAGCAGCTCTTCTATAAGAGCTCTTTGCCTCAATATCACTTGAAAAGCTATCTTCAAGGCACATGTACGCCGCTTGCAATAACTTCCCATAAATGGCGATGCAGGTGGAATAAAGCTCCACTCAGACTGGTTGTTGGCAGTAAAATATTGTAGAGTTGCTAAAAAGTTCAGCTAACTGACGGTTTGCCCCAATAAAAGTAAGTACAATATTTTTCTTAGAACATCTCGACGGCCATAAACTGACGCTTTCAATAATTTTTTGGTGCACTCAGCCTCGGGTTTCCGCCTAGGTCTACATGGCCCCCGACCTAGGGACCCAGCCAGTTTAAAGACCCCACCTACCCAGCTACCCCGACCAGGTAGCATGCCTCTCTGACGGGAAATCTAGCTCACTACGCTCGCTTCTGCATTATAGTTTCTCCTATTTTTTCTGCTTTTCTGTATAGATCGACAAAGCAACTCCTATTTTTTCTGTTTTAAATTATCAAAGAAATCTTAACCCTTTTTAAGGCTGAGTGCTAAAAAGTTTCGAGCTGGCGTCGCTCGCTATTGCATCTTAGTTACTTTTAACTCTTAAGCTTTCCGGTATAATTCATCGAGTAATAGTCAAAAGAAACCTTACCTATCCGAGGTAATTAAATGATCAAGTTCGCTCCGCTCGCTCTTACATCAAAATTTCTCTTAGAAAGATCACCGTTCAATCACTGCTGGCACCAACTATGCGAGAAATCAGACATCTAGGTCTGGGTGCACTGCTCGCGTTATCATACATGTGAACAATGCATTCCATCCACAATCAATCCATCGCTTTTCTCTGTGGTGACCAATTGACACATCCACAGAACCGACGTAGTCCATAAAAAGGAAACGGTCAGCCATAGAAGTCAAGTCTTACATAAGGAAAACTACCGATAGGTAGTATTAGTGGTGCTGCTTTGCATTTCTTACAAAATACGCAGTTTCTCGATATCTTATGGACCTCACTACGGCACGGCATCTCAAAATTTCAATATTGCTGTTTAAGCTCGTTACACGGTCGTTCATTAAAACCGTGAGCAGCTTTGGTTTGGTAGGTGGTACTGCATAAGTAGACGAACAGCTGGGTGACGACCACCAAGAACAATCGGAGATGTGGAGTTGTAGTCGATATTCTTCATGTGTTTTACACGTTTGGCCAGCCTAAATAACCCTGATTGATCTAGCATTAAAACCAAGGAGTGAAGTTTACTCGATTTAGACAATTTGCTTGATTCTAGGTTGTGCAACAAAGCCATTGTGCGCTTTCATGATTTCTAACGTGACGATATTATCGTGAATGTCCACTGTATCACGAAATCACAGGGAAGTTAATTGTATAAAAATATATGAAGACGCTTTTATACTTCTGTCCACTATAACGATACAACGTGCACGTATTTCCATTTTTTTTTTAGACGTGGGCGTCCACGATAATATCGTCACGTTAGAAAAAATAAAAGAGCACAATTATGGGCTAAAACTATCTATCTGAGTACAAACATATCGCAATATTTTATTGTAAAATCGATTATTTCAAAAATATTAACTATTATGATACAGTGAACGACATTACGACATACATAAGTATCTGTCATGTTTTGTAAAAAGACATTACCAAATCCCGTAAATAAAAATAAATAAATAAAAATATAATTGTTTTATACTTTACGTGGAACAAGATATGCATTTCTTACGCGAATAAAATGGTAATAGTAGCTTACCGAAAAAGTTAACGATTGCATAATCTGTAATAACATGTTAGGGTATTATTCGTGCAAAAAGTGTGTTTAGATTGTAAGGGAATAATATTGTTATGTTCATTACGGTATCATTGAAATTATTGCAATTTTATAATTATACATAGAAAAATAAAAAAAAAAACAGTGGCACTCCGGGAGTGCCGACAGAAGTGAAAACTTGAAAAATATCGGCACCGCGGTAATCAACCCGTTGATGTCTTTTTAACCGTCTTACGAATTTTCGATCAGGTCACGTGTCCTGACGCGAGTTTAACATTTTTTACCAATTACAAAAAAAGTGCACAATGCCGCTAAAGAATTTTTCATTTAAAAAAAAAAAAAAATTACAAGTTGAAATTAATGCTCTAAATACCGAATATGTAATAAAACGAAAACTGTCGTAGTACCACATCACCATATTATTCGCTGGGGGGGTGCGATATACTCCCCATCATTGTGATTTTTTTGTACAGGACAATGGTCCAGGATGTGCAGATATGCCTCTCGTAATAGCTTGCCATATTTGGAATTGCGTAACAAACATTAGGAACCTTCTGGTTACGGAGAATATCTCTGGTACAGGACTTGATAACATAAGGAGGAGGCGGAACGCGTGAGGGAGAGGCAAATTTCGCGCCCTCACGCCCCTAACCGCCGCAGGAGGAGACGCCCAGGGCGTCGAGAATCGCGGGGCGATTTCCGGCCACCGTAGGCGCGGGCTTGCGGGCGGTGAGCAATGGGTGGCTCACCGTCCGATAAGGACCAGGCCCGGGTCGACGGCGCGTTGTGTTCCACTTGCGCCTCAAAGAGATGTCAGTAGAATTGAAGGGGTCCACTAGGGCCGATGCTTGCCGGGGTTGTGAAGAAAACCGAAAGGGAGATCGTGGCCCCCGGCGACAGGGCAACCGAAGGAACACGGGTGGGTTTTAGTCAGTAAGAGTCTGACACGCCCTCCCGCTCCGCCCAGAGCGGGAGAAGTTATTTGATGAATTCCCACCCACAAAAAAAAAAGGACTTGATAACATTTAAAACTTGTTTTCATGGAAAAAAGAAAAAAAAAATATGCTTCTTTTTAAATCCGTTATTTATATACCTAAAATAATGTGCTATTTTATTTAACTGTTTTTGCGAGAATAGAAACCACTAAATAGACCTAAATCCAATTAATACTAGTGGTACGTACGAGTGGTACCTATTTCAATCACTAATAATAGTGCAATCGAAAAAAAAATGTTACTTCGCTTATTGTAGTTAAATATGGATAAAAAATAACTAACACATACTGAAAACAGTATTTTACGGACTCGTATAACAGTGAAGGGAATGGCTCTACAGATTTGGTACCATAGTGAAAAGGGAAGAGAATAACATGTTCTAACGGGATATAATTCTTTTTTTGTCCACTTTCATAATTTTGCCCAAAATGAATGATCTCCTTTGATAGTCTCAATGTGGACATAGTCGATCTTAGATAATTTTTAATTAACTTTAGAGATGCTTCTCTTGCAACTGGCATTAGGTACTAATGGCAGCTCTGTTATGAATATTCTCAACATTTTGCATTTGTGCAAATGTTGGAATCTTTTTTGAATTTCAGCAGTTACGTAACAATATCGCGGCGGGATTTTATCGCGCACTGGATTTTCAACTCTCGGTGTTAAGCAGAGCATTGAGAATTCAACAGAGTGCATCCCAGCGCGTCGAAAAAACACACTGTTGGATGTACAACTCTCGGCGCTAAGCAAAGCGTTAAAATCCAGTGTGCGAAAAAATCCCGCCGTGATATTTTTACGTCCGTGCGAAAGTATAACCCAAAAATCGCGCTGCGCCACTCTGTTGCGCCTGCGCCTCCTTGCTGGGCTCGGGTCAGTGCGGATGCGATTTGAAAAAGTATTTTATAATTTTGTATTTTTAGGGTTCCGTACCTCAAAAGGAAAAAACGGAACCCTTATAGGATCACTCTTGTGTCTGTCTGTCTGTCCGTCTGTCACAGCCAATTTGCTCCGAATCTAATGGACTGATTAAGTTGAAAGGTACACATATGTATTTCTGTGACCCAAACATGAACATGTAACGTAAATGAATAAAGGGGTCACTTTTGGAGGGCAAACAAGAAAATTTTCCTTTTTAGCCCGAAAAAAAGGCTAAAGGACTTGTTGCGAGGATCTTAAACTTATTTTTTAAATAATTTTAAAATAAATGCTTTTAAAGATATTTAAGAAATTCGATGAAAATTAACCATTCCCCCCTCATCTCTGAAACTACTGGACCTAAAATTTTGAAAAAAATCGTAGTATAGCTCTTTACTTATACATTACAGGAAAACCTATAAGGAGTAAATCTCTTAGTATTGTGCGTAAAAACTTACATTTGCAGCTGGAATGTATGGGAGAACATGTTTTTCAACTACAATGTTAAGTTTGTTCTTGGGATAAATAAATTCATCTCAACTACGGAACCCTTCATTGTGCGTAGTCTGACACGCTTTTTTTTTTTACATAACGGGCATCTCGCAGTTTTGACCACTAAGGTCTTGGCTGCTTAACCGGACTTTCCTGTGGGTGCCTTAAGCTGCTACACTCAAAGCCTCCAGCCAGGGGTCTGACACGCACTTGGCCGGTTTTTTAAATTACGGAACTTGCCGCCCCTTTTCTCGTGCCGCCCGGGGCCATGTCCCTCTTGCCCTCCAACCCTCGCGTTACGCTACTGAAACCACCCCGCGGGCCCAGTGCAGATGTCGCATAGTCTTTGAATTTTTAGTTATAGAACCTGCCAGCACTTCGAGCCATCCCGTTACGACATTATGCTGCGTCCTAGAACCTGGGTGTTATATATAAATAGTAACTGACTTCTTCTTATTGTGTAGATGACCAATGGCTAGCAGCCTTCCTGAGGGGCTGTAAGCACAGCCTCGAACGAGCCAAAGAGAAGCTGGATCTGTACTACTCTTTGAGAACTTTGTCACCGGACTTGTTTAGTTTCAGACCTAATAATCAAAGGTTTCAATATTTGCTGAAAACTGGGTAAGTTAAATGACTAGGCCGGTCTTTATATTTAGTCAACTATTTATACAGAATTATAAATAATTAATGATGATTTATACCCCATTTACTATTATAACATTAGACAAATAACGGTTATCACCCGTCCGTTATTTTAATATGAACGTATAATAAACTCCGTTATTTCACGATAAATGCAAAGCCTAGTAATCTTTTTACCATTTCAATTAAAAAAATAACTCTAAAATTAATTTAAACAATATTACATAATAACTGTCGTTATTTCGCCGTTATTTGTCTAATGCTATAATAAATATGGAGTATAGTTTTATCAAAATTTTCCCCGGTATTCAGAGTTGGCCATTTACACATAAAATTCACCTTGTATTTAACCTATAGATAGTAGGTAGAAGATGTTCTCAAATGTTTGGCTGAGTTGCTAACCTTACACGATTTTGGGTAACATTTACTTATTCTGTATTCACTCATTTCTTTTAGGGCAGGGTTAGCCTTGCCGAAGCTGGCGTCTCCCCTGGCCCCAAGGGTCGTGATAGTCAAACCTAGCCTCTATGACCCTAATAAGATTTCGCCCACGGATTACTTCTCGTTTGCACATTGTTTTATGCAGGTTGGTACATTCTATTTTGTTAATTCTGAGATATATAATATTTGGATTTGTGTATAGAATTTTTTTAAAGCTTTTTACCATTATTTTGACTTTTTAACTACTTTCCATAAAGTTATGTTGTGTTTATGTCAGGCAGTTTGAAAAAGTTGTTGTATTCAAAAGTTCTTCATTTTTTACAGGTTCAATATTTGGAAGACGATGCTTTTCTGGTAAACGGGACCATCAATGTTATAGACCTTGAAGGGATAACTATGACACACTTCATGCAAATGACACCGGTGGTGCTGAAGAAGTTAGTTATAGCGGGACAGGTACATTTAAAAAATAGTACATTACTGTTGCGGCTAGCAATTAGGGCATTGATCACACATACGTGAGTCCATCAATGCCTGATTGCTGCCAAGGCTTGTATAGTACTTTTTTCAAATAATGCGCGGATAATAAACTAAGTAAATTATAAATTCCAAAATCAATGACGAACAACGATAATTTTTCACGCGCAAATATGTTCATTTGTTTTTTCTTTACTTAAACTTACTTGCTTCATTTGCAAGCCAAACTGAAATTTAAATAAAATCTTTGATAAGTTACCTCCTTGGTTGCCATGTGTTGAAGTAAAATGTTCGTTCCATTTTTAAATAACATGACAGATATGAATTTTCATAGTAACATTGCCGGCCGCCTACTCGTTTGTTTTTGACCAGTACAGCAATTTCGATTTAATTTTCGAAGAAGGTGGTCAAAGTAATGTTCGAATTTTCAAGCATGTTTGGGAAAAGTATATATTTGTCTTGACCGGCACATGCTGCAGTAGATTATTTATTTAATTGATACAGTAAACAAGTGAATATAGCACAAGTATAATCAGCTTATGAGCTTATGAGCTGTGTTCCCACTGCTGGGTCACAGGCCTCCTCTCTGTGACAGGGAGCGGCCCTAATGTCGTAATCCACTACGCGGGCCCAGTCCGGGCTGGGTGTAATGTGTATGGTGTAATTAATTCTAGTGTCATACTATTTTACGGATTTCTATTTCAGGATGCTTCACCGTTAAGACTGAAAAGTTTACACTTCATAAATACAATTCCGGCGTTTGAAAAACTATTCAATCTTGTTATTAAACTTCTTAACGAGAAGCATCAGAAAAAAGTAAGTATACTTAGCACTTAGCACATGCTTTAAGTGGGCTTAGATCAAACAAAGAAATAGAACCAGAACAAGAGCAAGAAAGAGTATTCTTTTCTTGATATTCTTATCATTTTTGTATGGATAGACCAACGAACGAATGCTCGGTCTTTGTTTACGCAAAAATAATTTGATAGATTAGCGATAGAAAGTGCATTCGCTCGTTTGTTTTAATCCGACCTTAAAAAAAGTATCTAAGGAATTGCGTAAACAGGTATATTTTTTCAGCTTCATATGTATAGCAAGGATTTAAGAGTGCTTCATGAATACGTACCACCAGAAATATTGCCAAAAGAATACGGAGGGCAGGGTGGAACCAAACAGGAAATCATAGGTACGATTATTTCCTTTTTTTTTAAACAGGCTGGCTTGAATTTATAAATTCATAACAATTTACAATTGTAAGTTGGCCAACTATCGAACGACTAGTAGTAGTTGGACAAGGTATGCGAGCTAGTATATGTCACTATACCTATTGGTATACTCTGCGATTTAGTCGGCCAACTTATGATTGTAAATCTGCGGTCTTACATAAGAAAGTACTCATGATTACTCATTGCCATGAGTACAACTTAGTTGGTATAGAAGGCCAGACGTCTGTAGTAACAAAACCAGTATAAGCAGGCTTTGTATTCTATTGAAACTGCGTACTACGCTAGGCCAGCTCAAGGTCAACTGTACCTATCATAGCAAAGTGAACCTGAGATTCCGAAGTTGACCTATAAAGTCATCAGTTAATTCATTAAAAGTTTTATTTATTCACCCACATTTCGCCAGTTATGTTTTAGTCCCATGTAATAGGGGGCGAGCCTATTGCGATCAACCGGGCACAAATCCAGACTCCGGGCTGCTACTGAGAAATTCCAGATGGAAAAACCCAATAACAAAAATCTGGCGAAATGTGGGTGTACTACACCCACATTTCGCTCGCCACAATGTACACCTCTGCCTAACCCTTCGGGGAATACAGGCGTGATGTTATGTTTATGTGTTTTATTTATTTCCAGATTACTGGGTGAAGAAACTAGATCAATACGGAGACTGGTTTGACGAAGATTTGAAGTTCGGCACAGATGAATCAAAGCGGCCAGGCAAACCAAAGACTGCGGAGACCATGTTTGGCGTTCAGGGATCTTTTAGACAACTTGACGTGGATTAGAAACTTGCTAATATAATAACTAGGTGGCACATAAGTTATCACCTCTTCGGAAGATGCTCTCATTTTTAGGGTTCCGTAACTCAAAAGGAAAAACGGAACCCTTACAGGATCACTCGTGTGTCTGTCTGTCCGTCTGTCACATCCGATTTGCTCCGAATCTAATAGACCGATTAAGTTGGAATTTGGTACACTTATGTATTTCAGGGACCCTAACACGGACATGTAACGTAAATAAATGAATTTTGAATATGGGGTCACTTTGGGGGGCAAATAAAAAATAAAAAAGTTTTTTCAAACTCTATCGTGTGACATATCAAAGAAAGGGCTTGTTGCGAGGATCTTAAAAATAATTTGATAATTTATAATTTTTTTTTAATTTTAAAATAAATACATTTAAAGATTTTTAAGAAAATAGATGAACATTGACCATTCCCCGCTTATCTCCGAAACTACGAGCCTAAAATTATGAAAAAAGTAAAGAGAATGGTTCTTCACTCATAGATTACAGGAAAACCTATAGGAAGTCTATGGTCTTACATCGCTCAATATTAATAGATTTACCATGTTATATTTGCAGTTGGAATGTATGGGAGAACATGTATTTTAATAACAATGTTAAGTTTGTTCTTGGGATAAATAAATTCATGCCAACTACGGAACCCTTCATTGTGCATAGTCCGACACACACGTAGCCGATTTTGAAAATGGAATTGGAATATTTAATCATTGCGATTTTGATAGTTGTGAAGTACACATGGCTACACATCAAGCTATACATTTCCAGTATAAGCTCAACTCGCATTGTACGGAAATCCTATACAATGCGAGATCAGCTTATATTGGAAATGTATAGCTTGATATGTAGCCGTGTGTACACAAATGTAAAATACACATCGTAAAATTATGGTGTGCTATACTCTACAAGAAGTGGCGAATCTATCACCAGAATTACTGAGAAAAGTAATGTAAAATGCTCTTAAACGCGCCTAAATATGCGTTAATTCTGGCGACGGCCACTTAACTTTTATTATTTTTTTCGACTTAAAGAGAAAAAAATTATAAATCTGAACGATTTTTCTTATATATAAAAAAGTTACAGCCTTAGGAAATCAGGTGATTACCTACTTATGCGTCACCAAGTAGAAGAAATAATTAACTTCGTATAAAAGCGATGATCCGACAGCGTTCAATAATATTGTACTTTTTACCCTACAGTTTCTGCTATATATGTGTGTGTACTTCTGAACCAGCCAGGATTGAACCAGGTAAAATCTGGAACGATTTAATGTTTCATTAGTTACGAACGCCTTGAATATCGGCCTACGAGCAACTATTTGGGGTTTTTAAACGCCCAGGTTTACTTCCATACGTAGTATTATTTCTTGTTCTGTTTTAATATTTCCATAACAAAACTAGGTATATAATTGATACAATACTCGTGTTGTACTAATTAAACTAGACAACTGTTATAGCAAATTATGATTGGTAAGGTCGTATTATCTCTTTATCTAAGTTTCATATTAGATGATGGTTGTTGTGCCAACATAGATCTCTGCACTAATTGTGTATTAGGTTACTCAAAGATAATACAATTCCTAGATAGTGCTTAGATAACTCGTGCAAATATAATATTTTAAGAAAAGACAAGTCTTGGTTTGATTCTGTTAATTAAAGTGCGTAAGTGATTGTATATGTCTCAAGGCAATGAGGCTTCCGGGTTTCTGGTGAAATAAACAAAACTCATAATATTTTGAAAGTAAGTATTTATCCAATTTTTTACTAAAGTAAATATTCGTCAGGGTCATATCATGTGGAGAAAGATCGAAAACTGCACACCCGGACTCGTAAATCCCTGCAATTTTTTTGTAAAGCGTATATAACTTTTTAAATTTGGAACAATGATTAAACCAAAATGACGGCCAGTATGTCGGCTTCAATACTACATAAAAACTTTTTCTTTGACACAATCATTATTTAGATCTTTGAGGTCTTTATACCTAAACTGGAAATGCATGGTGACTTGATTTAGGAGTCCAGGTATCCCACTTAGGACCTAAGTGGCGGCGCAACCTTAGTCGCACTCCCAAAAAATGTATGGCAATCGGACGCCTGGGGATCTCTCCAGGCGTCCGATTGCCATACATTTTTCTGCCTACCATAAAGCTGTGTATATTTTGTTGGCAGTGCGACCATGATTTCGCCACCATGATTTCCTAGTGAGATTATAAGCCTAAGTAGATTAGGTAGTTAAAATGTAGGTGGACTTGTAAAATTGTAAAGAAAAGAACTAAACGCATTGGAAAAGTGAGTGGATTAAGAACAGTGGAAGAACAAAGTATGTAAGTAGGTACGGCTTTGCAAGTGATAGGTAATCGCTAGTCGTGACTTGTGTGGTGATTTGAGCTGCACATTTGTATGGGTTGGTTTAATAATGAGAATAAATAATGTAAATAAGTTCAGCCATACCTCTTTTCCAAAGCGGAAAGAGAGGTGGCGATAAATAATGGGGAAAAATACTGTACCTGAAGTATGTAAGTACCTAAATATTGTCAATCCAATGTCGAATTTGATTGTTGTCAAGTAATTACGGTTGAAATGGGATATTGATTGCGCTTGTCGCATGATTGGATAATATTGGCAGTCGGTGCCGTTTCACAACACGACTGTGATAACAACCGAGTTCTTTATCAGTTAGTCGATACGCCGCCGGCTGCGCACGATACCATAGGTGGGTCTTACTTACCTTACTTTTTATTACTTTCAACAAATGCTGTTAATTACGTGTGGACAAACGTTAGTATTTAAAACTGTTTCTTCTGTATTTAAAGTTATTTTTTTGTTACTTATTTTGAAAGGTTATCTTTATCAGTGCTCAATTGATTGATAACTTTCGATAGATAACCAGTTTTTGAATAATCAATATTGGGTAAATTGGGAATCGTTTTGATTTTGCAAATATTGACGGAACAGAAACTTGGGTAGTAATAAAATTGAATTGAATTTTGCAGGTCAATAACAACAAAATAATGATTCGTGAGTTGACTCCGGAACTGGCACAAATTGCCAAAAAGGAGTTAAATGAGAACCCGAAACAGGTTCCTAATGATCTGCAGCATCTGAAGGAATGGATCTCGAAGCAGCCTCACCTGAAAGCGAGAACAGGTATGTAATGTTTGAAGTTATATCATAACACCTGTATTCTGATGTGTGACGGCAGACAGCTGATACACCCGAAAGGGAGATCGTGGCCCCCGGTAACAGGGCAACCCAAGGAACACGGGTGGGTTTTAGTCAGTAAGAGTCTGACACGCCGCCGCCGTTCCGCTCCGCCCAGAGCGGGAGAAGTTATTTGATAATTACCCACCCAAAAAAAAAGACAGCTGATACACCCATATTTCGTTTCTAAATGGAATGGGAATGTTTGAAGTTATCTATAGATAAGCGTGGTAAAGAGTTTGTTTAATTGCAAGGGCTTATCTTGAAAACCAAACTCGTAGGCTGAAGTGTAACTACAGGTCGTTTAATTTTTACAAAAGAAAAGATGACAACTCTTTCACAAAATCTTTGTGTTTTATTTTCTAGATAGTGAAGGATATTTCGTCCCATTCGTAAAAATGTAATTAATTATCACAGTAACACACCGAAAACCGAGTAATAAAATGTTATTACATTTTATCAATTTATCGTGATCACATTATAATCAATGAATCAGGGACTTATTTCAAAGTAACGTCAATAATATTGATTTTCTTTCGTTTTGTTAACCTTGTTAACTTTATTGCACTTAAGTCGCCATTAGGTTCATTTGTTTATCTTTGTAAAGGTACACCTAAACAAAATTTGGGAATATAAACTATTCTCATGCCTTTTTGTTTTTAATTATTCTCTACTATTTCATATATTTCAATTGACTTTATTTAAATATTTGTACACATTTTTCGAATTATTATCCTTATTTGGTTATGGATAAAGACTTATTGTTTGGATGTACCAATAATAATATCTCGTGGGAAAAATATCGCACTTTTCTCACGAGGAAATAAAATAATATGATATTATTGCTCTAACTTTTACTAACGCCTGGGTTTTGTTACCTTTATTTTATCACCAATATACTCAGTTAAACATCAGCCACAGCACCTTAATTGCATAACACACTTTCAATCATAATCCGAGAGTTTCGAAGGATATTGCTAATCCATTGCTTCATAGGTTTGAAAAATTCGTCAGCTCAACAACGTAAATAGCGCAATGAACGTGGGTGAACTGTCAAAATGAAACCCATTGCGATCAATTGTCATTGTTCGTGTGTTACGCAATTACCCCGCTAGCTTTTTACAAAATTATACAATACCCATTCAAACTACATATGATTATTTATTTTCATGTTACTGTATTTAATTTCCAGATGATCAGTGGCTCATAGCATTACTGCGAGGCTGTAAATTCAGTTTAGAACGAGTTAAGAAGAAGCTGGACCTGTACTACACTCTTAGAACCACGGCTCCTGACATAACCTTGAGGATAAAACCAACGGATCCCAAGTTTATAGAGTTTTTCAGACTAGGGTAAGGAGGAGTGATAAATATAATTTAATTATGGCCTTTGCCATTTCATAATATTGCAAATCATTAAGCTTGTATCCTCCGAACATCAGGCAGAGGTCCACTCCCATTTCACCATCGCTAGTCACGAGACTTATGTAAAAGGGTTCGAATGTATTGCCATCAAACCTTCTTCATTATTCAATTTTTTTTTCACTAGTAGCTTTGCAACCACCTAAGGTTTCATCATGAATGCTATTTCTATTTCAGAACAGTGTTAATCCTGCCGAATCCGAAAGACAAGCTGTATCCCCGAGTGATCCTCATCCGAGCAGGCAAATACGATCAATCCACGCACAATGTGGGCGACATCATGTGCATGCTGTACTATTTAGTACAGGTAATTATTGCGATTTAACTATAATATGTTCAACTTTTCGAGGAGCTTGTGGGTAAGTAATAACAGCTGCACGGATCAACCCATCAGGTTAAGCTACGCTTGCCGGGGTTGGTCCGTGGGATCTTTACATACTGAGATGCGTCCGTGCCTCGGAAAGAACGAGAAGCTGTTGGTCCCGGCTGTCATTTGTAAATCTTTGTCAGTCGTTATGGGTCGTCAGAAGCCCGAAAGTCTGACAACCAGTCTTACCAAGGGCTACCGTATTATCCAGTTACTGGGTTGTGGAGGTCAGATTGGCAGTTGCTCCATGTAAAATACTGGTACTCAGCTGCATCCGGTTAGACTGGAAGCCGACCCCAACATAGTTGGGAACAGGCTAGGCAGATTGGTTGATGTTCTTCTTTTCGAATCAATGGTAGGTAGGTACTTATTTTATATTAATCAGGACCAGAAGAAGGCCGCACTGTTTGTGGTATCAGTAGTGTTCTAGGATGTTCTAGAAAGAAAGAAAGAAAAACATTTATTTGAACACAGTTCGTGAAACACAAAACACAAATAATAAAGATAAAATAAATAATAATATTTAAAAACAACAGTGTGTGCCTCACGGCTGCGCCAAAAAGGTTCATTTCAGCATTAATGCCAGACAGATGCTGTCTGACGCTGGTTTTCTAATGAACCCATAAGAATTCTAAGGATTAAAGAATGGAGCATGTTTGAGGAAAAATGCTGATGTAAGGACAATAGGACACTACAGCAAGTGTAATTTAGACTTAGTTGAAAGATTCTATTGCGGAATTGTAAAGTTTCATATTAATTGATACCTTGATGTTTGACGCTTTTTAACAAAGAATTCTAAACATATCTTTTAAAGGTTGTCATCGTAGAAGAAAATAAAATATCTCCAGAGTAATTAATAACTCTAGCAACCAATCTTACTTCGGTGGGCGATCATAGCATGTGTTTGCTCTAATTGAGTAATGAGAGTTGATTAAATTAGCACCAATTACAACTGCAAAACTGATGCGTCTAATTCCTCGTAATTATCAGGTACATTTCCAGTACTAACAGCACATTTGTGAATTTTCCTAACAGGTATTTCCTGGATTCAGAAATAAAATCTTGATCGAAAACGTTACTGTTTTCTATAAAAAAATTCACGCACGTAAGGTAATTTTGGATAAATTTTTAGAGTTCCGTAGGGTGCCAACTACAAAAATAAAATAAATTCTAAATTAAACTTAAATATACAAAAAACGATTTTTTTGGCGTTTTTAGAAAAAAATGCTGAGACGGAATCCTTTGCAAGCGAGTCCGACTATCATTTTGCCGCTTTTTTGGGATTTTGCCCGTCTAGAAGGAAAAGCGATGAATATAAAAACACTATAAAGTGAAAAATAATTTTAATTTCGGAAGTCGATGTCTTTGGATCAGTATTTTAGATTTTTTGCCACCGGCTTCCGAATTTAAAGTTATTTTTCACTTTGTAGTGTTTTTTTTGAAAGTCGGATGTTTTTTAAAATGTTTATAACATACACTTTTAAGTTATGGTACACACGGCTACACATCAAGCTATACATTTCCAGTTTATGCTGATCTCGCATTGTATAGGATTTCCGTACAATACGAGGTCAGCTTATACCGAGAATGTATAGCTTGATGTGTAGCCGTGTGTACTTACCCCACACCAATTCGTATACTACTTGCGATGTAAACAACAGTGACAGGAAGTATATAGTACATCATCAAGATACACAAAAAATACATATATATATATATAGACGAACATATTATAACCTCCTCCTTTTTTAAGTTGAAAAACTGAAACAAATTGCACGTCGAAATGAGTTTCAAATCTATAATGAATTATTTTATGAAGTAGTTGAATCATATCATGTAATTCACTATCAGTCTCGTTTTGATTTGCTTGCGTCGTTTTAAGGTTATATGAATTTTCACGCAGTCTGACGCAGTTCGTGACATCGAATCTGAGATTGAACTAAAATATCTGACACCAACACTGCATCAGACTGCTTGAAAAGTGATCTTGTTTGGAACTTATTAGTTATTTTTGCAGGCTAGTTTTCTAATCATACGTGTTTACAATCCCTAGTTTATAGCTACGCTTGCTGGGGTTGGTCCGTGAATGGGTGACCATCTTTACATACCGAGACTCCCCCGTGCCTCGGAAATCACGCTAAACTGTTGGTCCCGGCTGTCATTTGTGGATCTTAGACAGTCGTTACGGGTCGTCAGAAGCCCGAAAGTCTGACAACCAGTCTTACCAAGGGGTATCGTATTATTCAGTTAGTAGGTTGTGGGGGTCAGATAGGCAGACGCTCCATGTAAAATACTGGTATTCAGTTGCATCCGGTTAGACTGGAAGCCGACCCCAACATAGTTGGGCAGATAGATTTTGAGGTGTTTACAACCTCCAAAACATAATGATTGCTAGTAAATTCGTAATAAATACTCAATTAATCATTCCTCATGTTTCCAGATTATGGTGGTAGAAGACGATAATGCCTGCGTGTTGGGTACCAAGATCGTGACTGACTACGAGGGCGTCACCATGTCACACTTCGTTCAAGCCACCCCGTCGATGTTGAGAAAAATGGTAGCTGTGACCCAAGTACGTATCATGCACTATTACCAATCAGACAGCCTGAAAATGTTAAATATCACGGCTTTATCATTTTCTATAAAATCTTTTTAATCTAGGTACATCTTACATAAGCACTGTGTAAATATACACGGTAACTTGTAATTTGACGTATTCCTTCCAGGACGTGGTAGTGTGACCCATTTGCAACAATTAAGCACCCCATAAAGCATTCAAAAATTTTCCCAGAATTTGTCACTAAATATCACTTTTTTCAAACCAAACTCTCAATTTTTTTTATTTAAATAAAAAAAAATCTTTAATTCGGATAAGCAACATTCATATATGGGTTAGTAAACAAAAAGAGATAACTTATATCTATGTTAGTAATGGCCTTCATTGATATTCCATTAAATACCTAATACTTTAACAAACCTTTCGATGTAACAAAATTTTCTAAAACATTAAACAGTTAAAAGTGAAAAGAAAAAGTTTATTAATCATTTTCAAAAATAATCTACGTACATGAACTTTGACACCAGTTATCTCAACATTTTACAAAAGCTGTAAGCGTACAAATTATGGAAAAGACATCTTCATTTAATCAGCTATCTAACGATGTACAGAAGATAAAAAAAATTTAAGAGCTGCGGATGAAACAGTCGATAGTGCTGGCAAAGGTCGAATTTGGCGAATTGTTGAAATAAAAAAAATAATCGAATTAATTAACTGGCTTATGCCATCCCACTACTTTCTAACCTCCTAGCAATTCATCACACGTTAGGCACCCAGGTCGTCATGACTAGGTCACAAGTCGGGGAGCGGCTTTTGAGTTTTTAACAGGACTCACGGTCTACTCGCTGGTCACGGGATTAACTTGTCCCTAAGTCTGCGTGTATTTTTTTAACCGACTAAGGCGAAGCAAAAAGGAGGGTTGTAAACATTAGGCTTTTGAAAGAAATACTTAAGTTATCATGGCATTAGCCTTAGTTTCAGAAAATTATTTCCCATTAATTTCCCAGAATGCGACGTAAAATATGAATTGAAGGGCCTTCATTGCTCATTTATTTGAAAGCTAATACTTGACAAAGCTTCCAACGTAAACAAAAAAAATGCAATTTTATAAATATTTCTACAATTGCAAATTTGACCTTTGTTAAAATTATCGATTGTTTCATCAGCAGCTCTTAATATTTTTTTAACGTCGCTAGATAGCTGATAAAATGAAGATGTCTTTCCGTAATTTGTACGCTTAAACCTTTAGTAAAATTTTGAGATAACTGGTGTCAAAGTTCATGTAGGTACGTACATTGATGATTTTTGAAAATGATTAATAAACTTTTTCCTTTTACTTTAAACTGTTTGATGTTTTAGAAAATGTGGTTACATCGAAGGGTTTGTCAAATTACAAGTCATCCTGTATAGATAGACATTAAAAAAACATTACACAACGAATTTTTCGTGACCATTCTTTTAGTTTAAGTTAATTGTTGAATTTACACCACGGTATAAAATTTGTATTCTAAATACATTTTGTGTCTACTAATTTCGTTTACCGTTTACACCTAAAACAAAACAAGTTATAAAGACTAGTTGTATACAAAACTCGTAGAAAATAGAAAAGGTGAACAAAATGGTTGACAATAGCACAGAGTAAGAAACAAAACAGAGACAAAGCTACTATAGAGCGTACAAAATTTATAACTTTTTTGATAGGATTGGCACAGGAGGATAAAATTAAATAAACAGAACGTTCATCAGATTTTATTATGTACCTATGATATAATATTTTTTGTACAAATTAGGTACTTACTCTATTATTAACTATTATCTTATTTTCAAGAATTTGTTGTGCCTTATATATAATGGAATAGTAAAGTTCTAAATGTAATATAATATATTTTTTTATAATAAAATCATCTATCTATCTCTATATGTATCTATTGTGAGAATAATGAACTCTTTTAGTCCAACTGAAGTTTGAGTACCTAATAGAAAAGTCAGAAATCGCAAAAAAAAACTTCCCATAGGACATTTCGTAGGAAATGAGATTCCAACTTACTTTTTTATGAGTAGACTGGCTGCTACATAAGTGACAAATCCCAAAAAAATCTCTTATGAAAAAAAATCTTATAAAAACATTCTAAATTATTTACGAAATTGCCGAGCTGTCCATAGTAATATATTTTTACTCGTTACTGTACATGTCTGAAACTATGATTTTTTGGAAACTCTTTTTTCAAGACTCGCCGAAAACAAGCATTACACTACTTGTAGGTCTACTCGCGGTGTTGGAGTAACAGCATTTTAACAGTGTATTTTTCTTCTTTTCCAGGATTCCATGCCTCTCCGATTAAAAGGCAGTCACCACATAAACTTACCGTCTGGAGTTGAGAAAATATTTACACTCATCTCAGGATTTTTAAATGAAAAAGCTAAGCAACGGGTAAATATTTGTCTTATTATTTTATTTTACATTTATACCAGTTCAGACATGATTGGGTTAGTACTTACAGTATCTGCATAGTTCAATATTATTCCAAAATCAGCAGATTTTTTTTTTAAGCTGTTCAATTTTGCGCTGACTTCCAGCGTGTAATAATTTGACAGCTAGCCATACATTTTTTGTAAACAAGCTACTTCATTTACGCATAATTAATTATTGAGCCCAGTTGCGCAACTACTTACTGCAAAAATACGAGGGCAAATACATGGGGTATTTGCCAAAGATGTTATAAGAAGAAGCTGTAGGAGAAAGCTCTCTGAAAAAAATTGAATTCGATATTTCGTCGAGACGATGTGCTATCCTTATTTTAGCATTTAATGAGAGAAAGTGGTATATAGGTGAGACTCCCAAGAGAACTAAGTCTGTTTTCATTATATACGCCTGTAAGTGCCTACTTGTGATGTGATAATATGTTAATTATAGTAAAGTTTGTGTGTGTTTATATTATCATATTAGATCAGTGCTAGAAGTGCTATCTCTGAGCTTTTTCAGTCAGGAAGATCATGCCCGAGTTGGTTTTCAACTCTAATCAGGTTATTTCTATCGTACGCCTCCAGTCTTTAACAAAAACGAACTTAAAGTCAACAAACACAAAATAATCTGTAAATTATAAAACGTTCATAATTTCCACTAAAGCTGCTTTTTTACCAGCGGTAGACGCTTCTCCTGTCCTTAGCTCGTCTTTTAATAGTGCTACACTCCAAGTCTCATACATATTTATCTAATTTTGGTATAATTTGTGATCGACACAAAAGTAAACATAAACACAACAATGACGGTTAAAGACGTACAATTGTGCTGCCACCTGTTATGAGCTTTCAGTTTTTAACTGCATTATCTTTTATATTACTGAAAGAGATTTATATTTATTTTTGTTGAAAAAGGTGCGAAACCTTATTGCTTTCAAACGCGATGGACTGGCCGTAAGTTGTGAAAAATATTGTCAGATGCCATTTAGGTTTTATTTTTCTATTTTCTTTTTTTAACTCTTAAATGGCGTGCATTTTTTTTTCGGTAAAAATCAGCCTACTTTTTTAATAGTTTGGGGTCAACCTTTTTGTTTTTCTATTTATGTATTAGCTGTCGGCAAAATAATGTTTTAAGGAATTGTTACGTGCTGAATGTTATATCGATACAAATAATATTTTCGCTTGTATTCACAGTTGAAAATCCACAAAAAACTAGAAGAGATGATGGAAGACATCCCGAAAGAAATAGTTCCTCCTGAATACGGTGGAACAGGGCCTTCAGTTGCGGAACTTACAGGTAAGCTGTTCTATTTTACCTACTGAAATTAGTATTAGGGTAACTTTGCATGAAGTTTGTCACATATGACCAAGATCTCATGTCCAGACTCTGATAAGATTTTATCATGCGACTTTATGAAGTTTAAAATGCAATTTCAGAGTACTGGGTATCAAAATTCAAGGAGTACCACGACTGGATGAAGGCTGAGGAACAGTTAGGAACAGACGAGTCCAAACGGATTGGACCTCCTGTCACCGCAGACCTCATGGAAGACGGATCCTTTAGGAAGCTGGATATAGACTGAGTCGTGTGCGATACTACTGTAAAGTCAATGTTACTTAGTAAAATATTTTTATTAAATCTTGCTTACTTCATGAATTTAGTTCTTTAAACTCTTGAACCACCATCGGCAACCACATGGCAACTTGAATGGTCGTGGTCACAGGTCTCATCTGAATTACCACTGCCTGTAATAACATATTAGAGCGCTGGTCTAGCAAATAATATTGCTAAGCCATATTTTAAAATAAAGTAATTTATTATATTAAATAGGAAGTGCCTGAGCTGCCGGTGCCGTCTCCCGAATAAAAAAAATGCCATATAAAGTAGATAGGCGGGATTACTATATTTCATTAATCAATAATTTCCATATTTCAGTAATCAAGTACTACCCGAAACCGAACTAGTTAGATTAGGTTAAATATTTTTACTCGAAAAAAAGTTAGGTTAGGTTAGAATTGTGACCGCACGAGCCGAGAGAGCGAAGCGACCGGTGCCCCGATTGCGGCTGGCGAGTGCCAAAAACGACTAGAAATATAGAAGAAAAAAAAACTTTTGTTAGGTTGGGATTCTGAATACTGGAAGGTTTTCCATAAACGTTGCGCCGCCGCCACCGCGCCGGTGTCCATTATGGGAGCTGGGCGACGCCAGCAGCTGATGTTTTTAATCTCGGCTGCCGGCAGTAATGTACTTCCGATTCCCAACGGCGTTAATTTTGGGTAGCGGAGGTACTCCCTATGAATTATTATTGATTTCTCGGTTAAGGGCTGTACGTTATATATTTAACCGAATTCCAAAAAGGAGGGGGTTATATGTTCGTAATGTATGTATGTTTTTTTTAAATGAATGTCCACCGATTTCTCCGTCAATTATAAACGGATTTTGAAAATTATTGTTTTGTTTGAAAGGGTATGCTCCCAAGTTGGTTCCATATTAATTTTATTAACTTTGTTTGGATAGTTTTTGAGTTGGCTTCAATAATACGTATTTTTTTCCCACTTGGTATGTGGATGATATGTTAAGTTCTTACCAATGTTTTTTAGCAGCTAGTTAGTGGTATTCGAATTTGTGTGGGGTAGGTACCTACACTAAAATGCGAAAAATAAAAACTTTTTACAAAAAAAAAAAAATCAACCGACTTCCAAAAAAAAAAAAAACAACGAAGCGAGAAATAACTTTAATTTCGGAAGTCGGTTTGCAAAAAACGAAAATTCAAACCCAAAGACACCGACTTTCGAAATAAAAGTTATTTCTCGCTTTGTTTTTTTTGGGAGCCATCATATTTTTTTTTTGTAAAAAGTTTTCATGACTATGTGAATGGATATGTTTCTTCTCGGTTATTTTTTATCTACGACGAGGAAGCTCTTGGCCTGCATCTCACCTGATAGTAGGTGATGATCAGGCCGAAGGTGGAAGCGAGCTTCACTCAGAATCCTCAACCACAGAGAAACTGATCTTACCACTAATTGCCGAAACATAACAATGCTAGACTTAGATAAGATGATAGTAGTTAGCCAGGCAGACTTAGAACAAGCCCTATCTCAAACCCCAACTAAACCGAGCAAAAAATGTTGACCCCACTGAGAATCGAACTCGGGACCTCTGGGCCTCAGACAGGTGGTCTAACCACTAGAACACCGAGGCAATTAAAGCTACTTTTAAATTCTCTATCTTGACCATCTGAACGTTGGTATTTTGTTATGGTTAATATAATTTGACCAATCCACGTCTACAATGTTCGTGAATTTATTGGCACGTATTTTTGCGAAGAACATTGCAGTTATCGCTTAGAACACATATGAATGTCAGAAATGCGTCAGAACACGATAATGCAGACATAAAGCCGTCACGGAGAAGGCCGCTTCAGGCAGAATGGGTTCGTTCGCTTTACCTCCTTCGCTGAAAGAGCAAATATTTATAGCCTGTATTATTTATTTTAGGCCCTAGTTATAACAGGCACAGAGTACGCTGCGTTTTGGGCGCTTAATAACATTTAATAAATTACAATGTAACGAATTACATCAAGCGCTGCCGTCGTCGCGCATATTAAGGTGGATCCAGACTTGGCGAGGCATGCGCTCCGCACGGCGCACAACGCATGCCTCACAAGGTGTGTACCTTTATATTCGTGGCGAGGCATGAGCTACGAAGTCAAAATCGGTTGAACGGACTGTAAAAACGTTTGTTTAAATGTCGAATCTTATTTCAAATGGAGTATTTGTAGTACATAATGCACGTAGGCATGCGTTGTGCGCCGTGCGGAGCGCATGCCTCGCCAAGTCTGGATCCACCTTTACGCGCGCCCTTCCACGAACGAGCATACAGCGCGCGACCCTCCAGGGCGAACACTATATCTTCGTAGACGTTTCCTTATTATTATTTTTCGTTGTTTAGGCATCAGTAATAAACTTAAAAGAAACACAGTTATACTGAGCATATTGAGGGTTCAAAAGTTAGAACTAAATGTGGACATCGTTTTCTAATTGACGAGCATCCAACGCGACGAGAACGCGCGCTCGGCTCGCACCCACAAAACGCACCGTACTGGCTAAGACTTGCACAGAGGGCGCGGGCGGCGCAGGGACGGCGGGTTAACTTGAAATGTATGCACGCAACTCGCGAGCGGGTCGCTACCGGCGCATTCCCCAGATGTGTACACACCCTAAGAATGTCAATTCACATATGTATCATATTATAGCCCCCATGACTGAAGTTTTTCCTGTTTCAGGAAACTTAGTATATGCATTTGAAATCAGTACCGACCTAAATCAAACAAAGTATTTATTACCTACTTCGTTTTCAACGTTCTCCTACATGACATCCAGTTATTTTGGTGCAAGGCTAATGTGGGCATTATTACTACAAGTAAATAAAACTTAGCTATTTTAGAAACAGAATACTATGATTCCACCCTTTGAGTAAATGAGGATTCCTTCTTAAATGCGTGGTGTCAAAGATAAGATTTTAGAAAAGCTTTTTTGACTCAAGACGTAACTGTTCTATCCATTGGTTCTATCTATGGGATCTTTGTTGATTCTAGTTTTAGCACTATCTGAGATAATCACCGTGGTCTCGTTATCAAAAGATGAAGTTTATGGTCTCTATTAAACCTATCTTTATAACACGCAACAGACAGAGGCCCCATTCTATTGAGTGCAATTTGTAACAAAGTATTAGGTACATGCGATGTTCATTTGTTAGGCAATGTAAACTAAAATACACCATAACTACTACATTTGCATGTAAACAAAGACGTGCACGTTTCCGTTTTCAAGACGAGGTGTGAAAGACTATGTTGAATCGTAGTTGCACACGACCGCGACGCGGTGAATAGAACGAGCAAATTCAATGTCATTGATATAGTGTTTGTTTCTTCTTATATTTTACAAGTACGAAGGCGAGATCAGGCGCGTACGGTCAGGCATTCGGTACTGATCGTTTGGCGGTAAAATGCATCACACTTCCCGTTCGAAGACATTTTGGAACTGGGCTATCAGTTTTCAACTACAGTGAGTGTGTGAGTGAGTGATAATATTGTTATAAAGAAGGTAGGTCAAATATTCGTTTATTTCACATTTTTCATTTCAGTTATCTACTTGTGTCAACAGTACAGCCATTTTTAAAAACAATTTTATTGTTATGTCATTGTATTAAAATTATAATAATCAGTCTAGTGATAAAAATATTAACTTATTATATGAATCACCATTTTTATCTAGATATCTTCTTGCAATCACATTATTTAATAATGCGTAATTATACTAATTAACAAAATAAAAAGTCGTTATTCAAAATTCAAGTCGTTTTAGTAATAGATCTATATATTAAATAACTAGCAGCGCGCCGCGGTTTTACCCGCATAAGTCTCCATCCCGTGGGAATATCGGGATAAAAGTATCCTATGTGTTAATCCAGGTTATAAACTATCTGTGTACCAAATTTCAACCTAATCCATTCAGTAGTTTTTGCGTGAAAGAGTAACAAACATCCATCAATCCTCACAAACTTTCACGTTAATAATATATGTTTATTAAAATTATAATATTATTAGTAGGATTTCTTATCATATTTTAATGAGAAAGGTTTAGTCATAATGTTATCTATTTACTCAATAACACGACATAACAACATGAGAGGAAATACCAAAACAAACGCGTTTTTCCTTACGTTTGTTGATAACATAAATCAATACATCCCGATTAATATATACCCTGTAACCAAGTAATATCAAGTATCATGATTTTATTAGTTTACATAATAGGGACTGCAGTTTCCATTGTTGATACAAAGATACACATTTAGAACCAGCTTGTTTATTTCATTAGGTAATGTAACTACCTATCTATTATACAGGTGGTTATATAACATTTTCACACAATTGTATCGTACATATAATATAATATAGAACACATTATGCGAAGATGTGCAATTGTTTAGCTAATAGAAAGTGACGAAGCAAGAGATGGAAATGCATAATTTTATTTTCAGGGTGTGATCTCTTTGAACGTAGATCTATATGTCAGACACAATGTACTTATGTACATTTTATTGTGTCTATAATTACGGTATGCAACTTCTAAAGGCGAGTTAAGTGTTATTTTCCCTATTACTGTTTGTAAAAGACTAAAACGTTATTATTATAAGTGTACAATTGGATCGCAACCACAGATGCATACAGATGGGTCAATCCGCATTTTAGGTGTGAAGCTACAAGTAGGTACGTGGTGGGCTCGAGTTGTCGAATTTAGTGGGCGTAACGTAGTCAGAAATCAGAAGGCGATAGAAAGAGAGGCAACTCCTGGGTGAATGTAACTGTAGGTAATTAGCACTGTGCGACCTTTTTTTTTTGTAACTTTTCCCGCTCTGGGCGGAGGGCGTGTCAGACTTTTACTGACTAAAACCAACCCGTTTTCCTTCAGTTGCCCTGTTGCCGGGGGCCACGATCTCCCTTTCAGTTTTCTTCGTAACCCCGGCAGGCATCGGTCCTAGCGGACCTCGTCAATTTTGCTGACATCTCTTTAAGGCACGCGTGGAACACAACGCGCCGTCGATCCGAGCCTGGTCCTTATCGGATGGCGAGCTATCCATTGCTCACCGTCTGCAAGCCCGCGCCTACGGTGGCCGGAAATCGGCTCGCGATTTCCGACGCCCAGGGCGTTTCCTCCTGCGGCGGTTAGGGGCGTGAGGGCGCGAATTTTGCCTCTCCTTCACGCGTCCCGCCTCCTCCTTCCCGAGCATTACTGCTTCGCAGAAAGAGGTGACGGCTCCCATTTCCTCTCGCTCCGTACCATGGCCCGAATCAAGGCCAGACGCGAGAGATCACCGCCGCCGATCGTCTCCACGAGGACACGGCGATGCTCCGCCCACTGCATTGCTCCGCGACCTGAATTGCACTTTATTGTGTCGAATCAAGAGTTGCTTTTTATTTAAATGATTTTGCGGAGTGACCCACATGATACTATTTTATTCATTCATTTATTGCGATACAGGTCATTTAGAGGTTTTCTGCAGTCTTTGTTCAGTTATTATTGCATATTTCTTGTTGGTCTGGTTACAATCAGAAATATTTAGTATGCTGGCTTAAATTCTCAGTTTCATTAAAGCCAACTAATTAGGTGATTAAGTTACCTACCTAATTAAACGAAGTAGGTTCCGTGTATCGATGCTAACGCAGGTGTCACTAATTATCCCATATTGTTATTATTTTAATAATACTAAGACGTTATCTTATCAATGATCGAATTATAACAGTTGTATCGCGCTCTCGTTGCAATCATTACAGTGTAGTTAGTGTAAGTCATAACATTTGTATAATAGGTGAGTTGGTACTATGGTCAACTATATCTATGTGTTCTCTATTTCGTGATTGCACTATTTATTTATCCTTGATGGATAAATAAATAGTGCTTAAATTTAATTTCAAGATGTTTGAAAATTGACAGAATACTTAATCAAATAAAGGTAGTGAATTATCAAGTTAAAATAAAAATAAATTGAGCAAAGTAAAATAATTCTAAATAATGTTATAGAGTATGTGTAAGTGAGTGTGAGCATGGTTGCAGGTTTGGGTTTTTGTGTGAAGGAATTGAATGACTGTGTGGATGACTTGTTTGTAGATTTTTGTGTTAACTCATTAGGTATTTCCTTAGTTTCATTGTATGACAGGGAGAGAAGCTATTCTTTGTCAATCTTTCATATGAATGGGTGTTAAGACCTTTGGTATCACAGCGCTGAAGACTGTTTGCGTTAGGAAGAGGGACATGTAAGATACGTTTCGAGAGCAGGCTCTGGCAGTCAGCTCTGTTTTTAATAGATTTGTGTGCATGTTGTGCGGCACTAAGTATATATAGTTGACGTACTCGAAGAACTGGGAAACGTTCTGTCAGGTACCTCAAGGGCTTTCTAAGCATCACTTTGATTACGGCTCTAAGAGCTCTTCCTATTTCAATAAATGTGCTTTTCCCGGTTCCGCCCCAGACGGAGATTCATACTGGAGTACTGATTGACAGAGACCTAGGTATATTGTCGGAGAATTTTAATAGGTGTGCAGTCTCGAAGTTTTTTCATGACGTAGATTAATTTTCTGCCGCGGCTCGCTAGCAAGTGTATGTGAGGTTTGAATGAAAAATTTTTGTTTATTGTAATACTTTAATATCTAAGGAAGGATATGCGGTACAGATACAGTTTGTGAGTTGTGGATTATGATCGCTGTAGCATGCGTGGAATATGAGTGTTAAAGAAAGTGATGGGTTTCGTTTTTTTACGTGAAGTGAAAGTAAATTTCTTTTAAGAGTCTCGGAGATTGTCAGGTAGTTATTTAAGACCGCTTTTACGAATGAGTCGAACACAGACACAGGCAAACTTCCAGTACATTTCTGTTACAACTTTTTTTTTTTTTTTTTTGTGGGTGGGAAATCATCAAATAACTTCTCCCGCTCTGGGCGGAGCGGAAGGGCGTGTCAGACTCTTACTGACTAAAACCCACCCGTGTTCCTTCGGTTGCCCTGTCGCCGGGGGCCACGATCTCCCTTTCGGTTTTCTTCGCAACCACGGCAGGATATCGGTTACACCTTGTATGCAATTTATGAAAATAACACACTATCAACACAATATCAATCAGTTAACCGTCTTCCAGTTATATACGTATATTCGTCTTTTCTCGTTTTTACAATAATTTTCTTTTTAGCGATAAAGGCTTAAATAATGTTTCGTTGTCGAAACTCGGAATCCATTTTGTTATTAGCTGTATCGAAATTTAGTTTATACGCGTCGTCTGCGTGCCTCTACGCCGTGCCTATGCGCCACTACTCACCTCTACGCCCACCTACGCAGTACTATGCGGCTCTATACCACCTCTACGCGCTACTACGACCCTTTACGCGGTCTACGCAGCACCAACGCGGTGTCTACGCTGTGTCGACGTCTTCAATAGAATATTTCTTCCTAGATAAAAATCAACCCTAATCAGAAATAAAAACGTTAATAACAACATAAACTCACGCATTCTTTCTTAATGTTTACAGAATTACTTCATTTAAATTATGTTAACAAGCTTAAGTAATTAAGTACCTCTAATACCAGTGATCAACGAGAACGCAATGCAAACAATTATAATATGTTGCTAATCATAAACTAGGTACTCGCTAATTAGGATACCTGACTATGCAGTGTTTATTTTTAGCATTGGTTAGTCATCGCATTATTCTATCTGTTACTCTAATTACCAGCTTCATTAAATATACAAAGTTGTTGTTGTGTTGTTAAAATGCTATTTTCATTAAAATAAAAAAGTACTTAATCGTAATTACCTACTTGGTTTAATTTTGTATTTGCATATTATTACAAAGTCAAATCAAGAGAAGACTGGAGATGCATTTTAAATTGAGATCTTTTTTGATTACTGATTTTAAAACTTTGTCTTATTATCAGGTCAGGTAAGGATATTGGTAGGTTCAAAAGGTAAACAAATATAGGTAGCTCTAATATTGCCGGTAAGTATTGAATATTGACTCATTTTTCACGAACTGAAAGATAAAAAATGATCGATATTATACCTATAGGTATCTATTACCTATTGGCCTTGAAGAAAAGTCAATCCTCAATTATATCAAACAAAAATGAATCATAACTCATAACAAATGATGAATCATTTAGATAGCTAGGTAGGTATTAGGATTTTCCCTGGATTCGTGCCTAATTACGATAATATGTATTATCTTTTGATTTAGATCTGACTACAAGCTAATTATCGAAAATGACTGTTCGGCCACTAACACCGGCCCTCGCGAAAAAGGCCGCCAAAGAAATCAATGAGGATCCCCGAAGGGCTCAGTCAGACGTCGCAGCTATAAGAGAATGGCTCAGAAAGCAGCCACATCTGAAATCTGTACAACCTAGTAAGTAATTTTTTTTTTGGTATATACCATACAGGGTGACAGAGACATCGACGCGAAAACTGTTACCATGGATTCAGTACCTGATTCTGAATATCCTTGCCTTGAAAAAAAAATCTGCTGTCTCATAGCAAAGTACAATACCTACGCGGTCAAAATGTATGGAACAGCTGTATTTTTTTAAAATAACCGACGAAAAATTTCAACACTGGGGGTTCAGACTCATGTCTTAAATCCATGGTAAAGTTTTGCGTCAGTGTTCCTCCCTGCCACCATGTATATACCTAAAATTTAAATCAATTCATATTCTAATTAACTTAATAAAAATTTCATAGAATAAATCGAAATCATAGTAGAATTTATAATTACAAGAAATAGCATAGGAATATTCTCAAATAATTATACTAACTGCTGTCTGCGGTTTATTTTTTATAGTAGCGACATCTATATTAACAACTCTGCATAAACTAACGCAGCAGTGCTACATAAAACGTTGGCAACACAAAGTCTGCTGTCTATGTGTGCGCTACTTTTATTATTAGTTCCGTACTGTATTGAATAGATGTCGCTGTAAGTCTCGTTTGTAAGTATCTATTGCGACTTGTTTCCCGGTATGCAATTGCGCAGTGATATCCTTGCTTAATCATATTATGAATGAATCATAAACAGGCAATAAATGTATCAAAACTAAAAATAATTTATTTTCAGCGGATCAATGGCTGACAGGGTTTTTGCGCGGCGGAAAATACAGCCTCGAAAGAGCGAAAGAGAAGTTGGATATGTATTACACTTTAAAAACTATTGTGCCAGAATTTTTCGCAAACAGAGATCCCAGCGGGACAAAGGTTCAAGAAATACTTAAACTCGGGTAAGAAAATATTTGTACCCCAGCGTCTAATCAATGCTGCCTAAATGAGGAAAGTGGAACGGTGGCCACTTTCCGCTAAAATGTGGTTTTGGAAACGACTCCAGTGTTCTACTTTTATTTTTGTGCGAATATAAATATTCTAGCAGTAGTATTTCGTGTCTGTTGAATAATCAAACATGAATTTTTCATTTACTTTCAGAGCTTTCCTGCCACTGAAGAATTGTACAGGAGACGATGCCCCACGAATATGTTTAATGAGGCTAGGGGTGTTCGACCCCTCTAAGTATCACCTATCTGACTTACTTAAGGTGGCGCTCATGGTGACCGAGATATTAATGCTCGAAGATGATAATTTCTCTGTTTCTGGCGAGGTAGGATCACTTTACCGACATTCCGGTCAGGATGGCATTATAAGGGTCGTGTCGTTTTATTCTGTAATAAGAACTGAGCAAGGAATGTGAATTTATAGATCTTAATGAAAAAGGCCTCCAAAAGATGGTTTTATTGTTAATCAAGATTTAATAAGAATATGGGCCATTGTTGAATCAAGTATTTGTTTCAGGTTGTAGTAGTGGACATGAAAAATGTAGGAATAAGTGTACTAAGTCAATGGACTCCAGCCTTAGCAAAGAAGGTCATATCATGCTTCGAGAAGGGTCTCCCAGTGCGAGTAAAGGGAACCCACATCCTGAACACACCGGCAGGATTTGAAACGGCATTCACAATATTTAAAACATTTTTAGCAGAAAAATTAAAGAAGAGAGTAAGGAAATTACTTATTGTTGAAATAATAATTTGTATTTGTCATATTTCTTGGTATTTTTTGTATACAAAAAATACGACTACTAATGGAATGTTTGCAATATCAAACAAGTATCGATTCTCTGAAGCAGAGTTAACAAAAGCAGGCAAGTAATAGCATCTTTGTTTTGATTTTAGATTCGTGTCCATAACCAAAACTATGCGGCCATGTATAAAATAATACCAAAGTCTGTCCTTCCGGTTGAATATGGTGGTACCGACGGCAACTTGCAAGAATTAACAGGTATCTACCTACTTAACATAACTTCAAATAAAAGTTAATTAAATGTTAGCGTTACTTTATTACGCGGTATATTGTTGTGTAACAACAACGATTACCTGCAAAACATATCTCACTAAGTATCTAATAAATGACATGTGTAAACAAATTGCGTTACAACGGCGCCGGCGGCGGCTAGAAACTCACACTTAATGTAATTTTCGCAGATCACTGGAAAGCTAAAGTAGAGAGTTACGGTGACTGGTTCTTGAAACAAGAGGAGGCCCGCTCCGACGAGTCCAAGAGGCCTGGCACTCCCAAGAACTCCTCAAACTTGTTTGGAGTAGAAGGATCCTTTAGGAAATTAGACTTCGATTAATTATATTGAACAAATAGTGTAATTTTTATTTTCATGATAATTTGTGTGTTGTATAAATAAACACTTAATTATAATTATTTTTAATCCCGAAGGTTTATTATATTTCTTAGACTTTTATCACAAAAAGGTTACCAAGTAGAAAGTTGTGAGTACGCCTCGTTACTTTGATTCTTTTTGTTTGTTGAGCGAGGCTGATATACTTATGCAACTTCTATTGATACATTGGCAATAATACCTGTAAATCTAAAACAGAATAAATGCTAAGAACGTTCATTTACAATATCTACGGGATTGTTTATCACATTTTCTTCAGTTCCAAAATAGGTCAACCCATTTACGTTTCATGGCATAGCAAACAAGTTTTCTCCGTAGATTTTAATCTAGAAAACATGCAGTAATAATAGCGTTCGCAGTTATAATTGAACGATGCCTTTTATAAGCACATATCATGCTTCGGAAGCAGGTAGCATGTTCAAGCACGCGATTCGGATAAGTGTAAATCATTCGGTTAAAAATGGACCGAATGTAATATCTGATACATGAGCGTGTTCAACCTTAAATCGCATTAAAAGTCTTACAAAATACAAGCATTCTTATATTAAGTATAAATCAGAAGTAGGTAATTAAAACAAGTAGATATTTAAACGTTAATTGCACTGACAGATTTTATTTTAATTATTATGTAGGCTTGTAGTTGTAGGCGGCTGAGCTAACCTTGGCTTGAGGCTCGAAACCTTAATTAATACAATCTAGCACCACTGAGTTTAGTAACCCAGACGATTGCTTGTTGTAGTCCGATTGGCAATCTGACAATAACAACCGATACCTTTAAGATAAACAAAGATCTTGATCAATATAGATACTTAACTGATTTTGTTCCATTTAACATGAAAAAGTCAGACGTCAGATTAGTCATGTTTGACAGCTCTTTTTAATTGATCTGACATTCATATTTATTACAAGTAAAATGACTATAATCTTGTTAATTGATCGAGACTGTCGATGAAACGCGAGTCCATATTGTTTTAGACTATAATGAAATTACACTTCAAAAGGCGTATCACTTACTTGTTTTAAAGCTTAAGACTTAGCTTTAAAGAACTAAACAAAGATAATTTTCTAGGGTACATTAAAATTCGTCCAGTATAAGTAAAACTGCGCGTTCCGTTTCCAGCTGGCAGTGTGTTTGGTGTTTTATGAAAGCGGTGGGCGGTGAGGCGCGCGCGCCGCTGCTGTCAGTCGTGTTTGGTTATCAGTAGCGCGCGCGTGTCGGAGGTGCGCACCGCGGATATTTTGATATGAGCCCGCTCACCCACGTCCGCGGCTTGTGTAACCTTGTGTTTGCCACCACCACGCCATGACACAAGAGGAGTGTTGCACCCGGCTCGACTACGAGCTCCAGTCGTCTTCCGGAAATGCTTCGGATGAAGACAGTGTTATCATCAGAAAGGACAGGGCAAGCGTTAGAGATATGATTCTCCGCTTCGAAAGGACCAACGTAAACAACTTCAGTGGCTCGCGAGAGTCGCTCGACAAGTGCAAATCACCTTTGGGAAGTTTGACAAGTGTAGCTAATCCTATTCAATCCCATTTTCAGCATTTGTGTCCAGTGACAAAGTCTCAAGACAGAAACTCAAACGTATCAGTGAATTCCATTTTATCTAATGCTTCAGAACTTAGTTACGAATCTAGTTCATCAGGTTTTATCTCAGATAGGAAATCAGGAGACGTGCTTGTGCCTCACAGACCTGCCCCACCACCTCCGGATCAATTTAAGGATGCCCCTTCACCTTCACCGGAGAGGAAACCACCTGTTCCGGAGGAAATCACGTTTAAGGAAAGACGGTATTCCTTTACTACGCCGAACGCGTCACCGGTCGTCACGAGGCGCTCACGACAGCCACCTGTCATTAGGAGAAAATCTACAGCAGGTCAAGGACACCCCGGGGAAAGGCATTGGTCTTACGGGGTTAAACAAAGTGATCTAGAAAAATTGCTAAGACTTAAACGATCAGATCCGTCTGACAATGAGGAAGAATCAACTAGTCAAGAGCCCGTTGAAGAATCGTCAGAAAATGATAGCTCTGATAGTAGTAGCAATTCAAGTGATAATTTGAGTAATGGCAAGGAATACGTACTGAACTTAGACGGTGCAGCGGAAACGTTGTCGACCGATCATTCTACGGATACGTTGATACACGAAGAAAATAGTGATGAACAAAGTGAAAGAGGAGATGATGTGTCTGTTTCTTCGGGTGACTTTGGTGATCGTGCTAATTATGACAATGTTAGTATTAAGTCGATATCATCTTTCGACATGGTTCCGTACCAGAAGTATGATAGCATTACCGTGTCTTCGGACGAGTTCGGCTCTGAGGTGTGCCACGCGCCGGACTCAGAGTTTCTTACTGTGAGTGCAGTGAACGAATGGTGTATTTCCAAGTCTACGGAACCGGTATTGATGCCGGTGGAATCGAAAAAGGAGAAATATCGCAGGTGAGGTCACTCGAGTTTTTTCAAGATATCGAGGAAAATATTTGCGATATCGCCGCCTGGCTTTGTCACGGTATGATAAGATATCTTTTACCTTCAAAGTGTGTGTAGGTATCGCTAGTGCGTCTTTGTTTTAGCCTTATGCGCGGTTTTGTTGAATGAATACTGATTTGTAAGTTTATCATGGTGTAATTTTATAACTAAAACGTAGAAATGAACTAGAACGCTTACTTGCTGCATACAAACTCGCACATGTACCTACTCATGTCTTGTTACCGTGTATGAGGCTTCACCTTGATGTTTATTCATATGGTGCGAGGCAAGTGGGCAGGTGGCATATACGTATTTACCGCCCGATGATGAAATTTAGATTTATTTCTCCAATGATAGTTAGATATGTCGATTATTGATGAATAAAACATAATATCAGTAAATAACCAAGTAATATTCAAAAAACAATCTAAAAATAACAAAACGATTTTAGACAGGCCATTGATTCCATAAATGAAACTTTTTGCTCGGAGCCAGAATAAAAACACCCGAGTTCAGTAAGTTGCCGGTAAAAAAAAAAAAACAAACAACATGGCGGTCATTTGCGTTTACGAAACAATAAATGTCAAAAAAAAAAACAGAATAATAATAGCTAATCAAAGTAATTAGAGGTATGTATGTAAACTGATTTATTAGATACAGCTAATATTTAGTTATTGAAATCATGAAATCAAAATTCTTGATCTATTTTTGCACGTGATTCACAAAGATTCTCGTATCATATGAAGAATGATAAATAGTCGTCAACGTAGGTGGCAAGGTCGTTTTATGTTGTTCCTGTGCGAAGCATACCTAATTATTATGCTCATATCTATAGTTATTAAAACGGGCAGACCATATCCAGCGATGGACCGCCATATATGACTACCATATATAGGGTTGATGGGTTGCTTGCCTACTGCTAATTTTTTTTAAAACAAATGAATATTCGACGATAAAGGATTGTTCAGGTTGATTATTTAATAAAGTGTGTCTACTTTGTGGACACTGTCAAAACATTAAACATCGATCTAATAATTTCATTTGATTGAGATGCGCATTGCGACGTTTTAGTACTTATGTGCCACGTTCCATATTCCTTGTATTCAAATTTAAATTCAGAAATGTCATTTACCTATTCTATAGGCGGAAGTTTTTTATACGTTTGATTGATGCTTATCCCTTAGTACATTTAATGGTAGCTGTATCGAAGACACAGTGGTTTATTTTTGCCTAAAACTCGTTACATAAAATATGTTTGAAAACAAAGAATTTTAAAAGCAACATATCGATATCGTTTTCAACGCCTATTCAATTAACGGTGTTAGTATTACAAAATCAATATTATCAATTTACAGTTCATTGTTTGCTTTCACCGTTTAGTTTTAATTTTACTCATGTGGCGAGCGTTGAGTTACGCTAAAGCATAAGTTTGTTGAGTTACTGAAGGTTCCTTGCATAGTTATCCTACACTATTAAACGAGCAATAATTGTTTACCATACACCTATAATATAAATATTTGTAATCATGTTTTCGAAAACGGCTCTAACGATTTTGATGAAAGTTGCAATAGTAGGGGTTTACGGAGGCGAAAAATCGATCTAGCTAGATCTCATATCTGGGAAAATTCGTTTTCTCCGTATTTTCATCTGAGTAGAGCTCGGTCGCCCAAAGTTAAGAACAAGATGTCCTTAAAATAATTACATGGCAGCATGGAATTAGTATGAACCATCCTATATTATTAAATGAGCATTCTCTATTTTCACCAGAGCAGAGCTCGATAGACTTGGTACTGTTCATATTACGAAGCATGGAAAATGCAAATTCTTCTTAAATGATGAAGAATTAAGGACGTAGATTGTAGTTATAGGCTTCGTAAGTTGTATGTTTTTCCTTAGCGTTGCGTTGTGAATTATTCTTGTTATTAGTAGGTACTAATAAACAAAGCATGGAAGTTTGCATCCATATAGAGATTATTACATCATCGATTGACTGGTGTCTCGTTTACTTATTAGCTCTAGATGTATTAGAATCATAACTACAACCGAAACGCTACGTTCTGCTGTTTATAAATACAGTTATTTAAATCCAATGTGTACCTATTGTGCATGTGAATTGTGTGTGAGTAAAATACAGATACATACTTCTGTTTCCTTGGGTAACAGCTCAGCTTGTTTGTAAGTGAACAGTGGACTAATGTTATTTTTAAATAATAGACATATTTTTATTGAGTACTTAAATAAGTCAAGTGAATTAGACCAATGTTTTGGAAAATTCTTTAATGAAAATCGTAGTGTAGGGGACACTACGATTTTTATTAAAGAATTTTCATTGAATATGTTCCAAGTATCTGTGCTTTACGAGCATATACGAGAATTTGGGTAAGATTTTACTTGAAGAAATAGATAGGGATGATGCCTGTGTGAGAAAAAAAAGAAATTCTATTTAGTCCGTCAGTCAGATAATAAAGAAAATATTAGACACGTATTTTTTTGCTTTATCATATTAATAAAAAATGACCTAGATAAAACTCATTAAAGTTGAGCAAAAGGAGTGGGACTGGCTACGTCACAAGTAAGTATAAAATCTACATACTCGTGACGTCATGGCACATTTTAACTCAATGTATCGCCGTAATCTTTTGGTAATGTAAAAAAAGAAAAAATATGTGTCCAATATTTTTTAATAACCTAGCTGACGGACTAAGAAAAAACATTTGTCATCATCCCTATTATGTACTTTCATAGTTATTAAGAGTAAAGTATTTTGTATCGCTGGGTCTGTGGTTACTTCAATTTGCTGCTGACTTTTAATGAAGTTCGGCATTGTTTTCAATTACGTGTACCCAAATACAGCTGTGAAACGAAATTGAATCGAAAGAACAGGGTACCCATTTGTAAACATAGAAATCGAGGGCGTATAATAATCAAGTACCGATATGAAATACATATTTTACAGCATTATTGGAGAGAATAGAAATATAAGGTCCAAAATTGCATATTTTAACTATAACATTTCAAAGGAACTGGCTGTGTTGTTCAACAATATAGTCCAGCCATAAGTTCTGTTCCAAATGAAAATGCATTTATTTTTTTAAGAAGTAATGTAATCTTAATAAAACTTATATGTAAACATTTATTGAAGTCTAAAAAAAACCATCAAAATAATTCTATTCGAAATGGCCACCTTTGGCTTTGATACAGGGCCTTTAATCTGTCTGGCCACGAATCTATTGATTTACGCACTGTTTCCATTTGAAATTTTGCCACTACTGCTCCAGAGATTTCTTAAGATACACAATGTCAGCATGTCGTTTAGAGCAGGTCATGTCCTCTAAAACTGACCATAATTTAATTTGTAGTCTTAGGAGTGAAATATCGGGGCTAGATGTGGGCCAGTCTTCAGCTCTTATAAAGTTCGGAACGTTTCGAGCCAGGCTTGGGTAGCTCGTGCCTTGTGATCAGGTGCAGGTGGAGTCCTGTTGGAAAGTCCACGGTACATTTTTAAAAAGTGTATTGTTAAGAGGTTTCACAACACGATCCAATACAGTCTCTTGATACACTTTGGCTGAAGTCTTCGCTTCTGTTTCATAAAAATGAAGCTTTGTGACTCCTCGATAAGACATCCCACCAAACCATTACTGACCCAGGTTGATGACCACGTTGTACCTTTCCGACCACTTGGGCGGCTTCTTTGAGCGTACACTTTGTCATTCTGCTCTAAACGACACGCCGACATTGTGTCTCTTAAGAAATCTCTGGAGCAAGCAGTGGCTAAATTTCTCACGGAAACGGTGCGTAAATCCATAAATTTGTGGTAAGACAGATTAATTAAAGGCCTGTATCAAAGCCAAAGATGGCCATTTCCAATAGAATATTTTTTTTTTTACTGAGACTTCAATAAATATGTACATATGAGTTTTATTAAAATTACATTACTTCATAAAAAAATAAATGCATTCTCATTTGCAGAACTCTAGTTATTAACTATAACTTCATGTTTGATACCTTACTGCTTAGGAGATAGGTAGATCCTGTTCTTAGATTAGGTACTACATAACATATAAGTTCGATAAGTATTTACTTATTGTAGGTGCACGTTTATCTACTGACAACATCGGTTCATTTTATCTTAAGGGTTCCGGGACTTGAATGATATGTCGTTGTAGGAAAGAACCGCGTGAAAGCGATTGATGCTGTTGATAATAATATGTCTAGTCCTTGAAATAAAGGAGATCATGGTTATTGGATAAAAAAGAAGTCCTCAACATTTGTTTTGACCAGATCCTCCATTAATTTAGTTTATACATATAATAAAATAGTAACGAAAAACTTTTGTCCGTTTGTCTGTATGTTCCGGAGTGGCGTAAAAACGGCTGAACGGATTTCGATGAAATTTAGCACACAGACAGTTACCTACTTTTAATCCCGGAAGTACGTTCTCCTGGGATATTTCCCGACATCCATGCGGGCGAAGCCACTAGCAATAGCTATTAGTTTATATTTAGCGGGACTTTTAATTTTTAAGGCCTCAAATACCTATTTTAATATAGTTATGAGCACTGCGACCTTGCTTATGGTATTAGAAACCTTTAAATTGTAGCAAAATGTAATACAGGCTCAATATTAACATGCGTACTACAAGGAAAATCTTTTTTGTTTGTGTCACGTGTTCAAATATAACTTCAAAACAAGAATCTGCAATAGTTATAAATAGGTCTGATTTAAGCATTCCTTATCTTGTGATGGCAGTCTTCTATAGGATTTGTTGTTGTCCCCACATAATCCTTCTTATTCTTCACCAGATGAAACAGTTTCTGAAAAAGTTTGAGGTAGCTTTGATATTGAAGAGTTAAGATCTTCGTCGTGGTCCTTTGTGACTGGTGCTGCCATTCTTCTCTGATTTTACTCAGGCAAGACGCTTTTTTTTCTAATAATAAGACGTTTCTTTACTATTTGCCAATTGATATTTTCCAATGAAGTCGAGTAATTTACTTACTTAATCAGTATCTACTCCACGGATTCTTTTCATATTTGTAATGTCTAAGTTTAAGTAACACACAGGGTGTAAAGGACACCGACGCGCAAACTGTTGCCATGAATTCAGTACATGATTCTAAACACAACAGTGTTGAAATTTTTCGACAGTTATAAAAAATATCTGTTTCATACATTTTAACCATGTAGGTACTTATTGCACTTTTACATGAAAGAGTAGATTTTTTTTCTACGCTGGATGACCTAAAATCTTGTGCTGTCCCTTGCACCTTGTATAATAAGAGTTTGTTAGAGGCCCAGTTAAATGAAAAGGAGTCTAATTTTTTTCTTCACCAATTACTTTGTATCTGCGCCAGTGAGGTATTGCCCCGGGCGCTGCGAGCATGCATTTTCCGTTTGTTTTTTTCAATATTCGGTATGATTTGCGTATCTACTGGCTTTGATAAGTGCAGATGTTTTGCAGTAAATATTAGCCTTATAGACATTTAGCCAGCCTAGTTTAGCCTTCTAGTTTCTAGAACTGCTTATTTAATTTGGTTTAGTCTAGTCGATATTCGAAGTGATTTGGACATACGTATTTCCACGAAATCGGTAGCATACATTTAAAATAAAACAATAAAAGTGATAGCAATTTATTATCTTAGCTCCAAATAACGGTATACCGTTAAAGAATTCTGACGTAAAATATACCGAAAATGCCGTCAAAATTGTGAATCTTTAGCCAAACAAGAATTTAAAAAAGAAACTGTCACTCTAACCTCATATTAGAATAGAAAAGAAGAACTGATTTCCTAATACCAACAAATACTAGTATAGATTCATCGTCATGAATTTGGCAAGTTCGTGACGTCACATCTTATATTTTTGTATGGATGCGCAAGCGTCGTCGGCGTGGATGCCAAGGTTAATCTTAGATTTACGTTTTGCTCGTATTATTTACGTATAAAAAATACAAATACGATTCTCACTTGATACCTTCATAGATTATGCCGCAGTCTCGATGCTCGGTTTACGTTGAATCGCGGAAAACGTCAAGGATATTATAAACTGTAGATCTTTCTTTGAATCTTTTATATTTTTTTCCGTGTTACAGATAAATTTAGAAGGTTACGTTATAAGAATAGTGTGTGAGGCACCGTTAGGTATAAATGTACATACGATATATGTGATGTGGTAAAACCAATGAGTCAAACTGTCACTTTCTATCCAATATTGGCGATGAGTCGATGACTAGGCATTGATTGTTTTAAACACTATCACGCCATTTTGACTGGGTTCTCCAAACGCTATATGTTTCAACTTACAAGACGTTTTTAATGATAGCACTATTTTGATAAGTATAAATTTATAACACCCCCGGTAAAATAGATAATATTTAATAACAGATAAAAATAGATAAATAATTAGATGATAAATAAATAAAAATTATATATATATATTTGTTGTTGTTATCCTTATATAAAACTATCGAAAGGATACAAAGTTTTGAAACCTTTGGTAGCAAAAAGTTACTCGCATTTCTTTAGGGATGAACAATTTCTAAGATTTGGCAAATCTTGTCGCAGCGAAATTGGTACACAGGTAGTCTAAACATCACTTGACTAATTTATTAGGTATGCGATATGAAAACATACATTTCTAGACGATAGACAACTTTTATAATATAACACTACACTAAAATATATATCCTACGAGTAAGTAAAGGAAAAAAAGGGATGAGCTCATTGGGCATAAAAAAATTCCTCCGCATAGTTGTCATTGGGAAAAATGCCCAAATGGCTGGCAGAGTTGCGACGTTCGATGGCAATGCTGATTTTTTGACCTAAAACTGGTCAGCCCTCTGGTCACTCTTACAATGTTGTTGTTACAAATAAAAACATCATTTTAATTCGGATTGTTTCAGAATCTACGCATTGTTCATGACATTGTTACTGATGCTATAATTGTGTTGTTGAATCACTGACAATCGTAGCCAAGTTTAAATACGTTAATGAACTAATGTAAACGTCACTAAAACTTGTTGCATTGGAAAATGAATTGCTTTCTTAGTATCTAATGACCAAACTAATTGATTTAATTGTTTTACTACTACCTGCTATACAAGGAAGCCCTATAAATAATAATAGGTATCCTATAATTTGTTACGCAATTTTCCTGGAAGAGAAAGAGATTAAAAACTTTGGTACTTTATAGATAAATTTCTACCATTTTTATTTCTCCACAAAAGCGACAGGTTCGTAATACTTCCCAGGCTATCGAATTCAGACGATTTGTTTGTTATTCAATACCACCGGCATGCGCGGCAGCGCAATCTTTGCATTGACGCCAGATCTGAAATATTGTGTTCATAACATCTCAAAATAAGACCTATAGCATCGTTGGAAACAATCGAAACAATTTTGAATGAGAATCGAATCCATAATCGGCACGATAATACAAGGAAAAATGTATGAAATGAATTGTTAAAACTTGATTAAATTTAATTGTGCTGACCTTGATACAGATTATAATTTACAACTGGAAATAATAATTTAGACGCTTCCTTAAAATTATTACTGAATTTTAGTACTTTTTTGTTGCTTTCATAAAAAACTTCTGTTACATAAATAGTGTTTTTGATGATGAACTAAAGGTATCTGAACTTTATTCACACCTAATTTATTACTTTATACGAAGTAATTGTACCTAACTTTTTATTTCGAGCCCGAATCGTTTCAAACGACCTCAACTCAATGATTTGACCAAAGTCAAAGTCAAATCATTTATTTCAAATAGGCCTCTATAGCGCACTTTTGAACGCCAAAATTTACCAAATAATAGAATTGATTCTAGTCGCTCCTTCAAAAAGGTAGTTTTCGTATGGAGAAGAATGGGCAAGAAACCCCACCGTTACTCTTTTAATTTTTATTTAAATATTTTGTACAGGTACCTACTGAAGACGATGCATCTAGAAAAAAATTACTATACCACAATAGGTAAAAAGAATTAAAAATGAAGCAACGACAGATAATTTAATTATGTGATAGATACATGGTGCTCACATATTTAAAAATATTGTGAAAATAGACGAGTTTTCTAAAATTTTATCATTAATAATAAGTCAGTGTGTGAAGAAGTAATCACAAACTGTAAAATCAATTTCATATAACAAAAAAATAATAAATTTTACAATTAAATTAACAACCAGTTTGATTTTGTCTTGATTCTAAATTTGTCCTATGGAGCAGGACCAGCATGTTTCCAAGCACTCTTATCTTGGATATAATCCTCTAATTGGTAATATGCTTGTTTACAAAGTCTACTTTTAAGATGAGTTTTAAATTTTCTTTTATTTAATTGCAATATGTCACAAGGTATTTTGTTGTAACATTTAACACAGTATATAAAAATAATAACCCTATAAAAGATGTATGTACTTTAGATAATCTGAAAATTTATCTAAAAATCGTTTCAAACGACCTCGACTCGATGACTTAACTATGACCAGAAACCTGTCAAATATCGCGGTGAAATCGGGTTATTTACTTAAACATGTTAGCTTTTAAATAACCTTTATCTAGGCTCAATAACAAGATGTAAGGTAAAAATCTACAACTAGATGTGAGCGGTGTTAGGTCAAATTACACACGGTCTTCAATTTCCTGAAATGCTTTAATCTAGGCTACAACTCTTTCTTAAGATAAATGTTTACAAGCGTTAGGCCTAACATTCCAATTCATAATGGTCGCCGGTGCTGCTCACCTCCGACCATCCGTCAAATCAACTTATTTCTACCTTCCAATTATTTATTAAACGTGGGGATCGCTAATATAGACAAGTAGGTAGACCGAAAACCACGCACATTTCTTTTTGTTTTGAGTACTAACGGATTTTGCGCAATTGTTAGATCAAAGTTCAAATACATGTGTGTTGTGCTCAATACATATTCAGTATATTCACTCACAAATTAAAACACTATTGACGATATTTACTCACTATAACGTAATTGCCCCCCAAAATAGGTTTTCCCAAAAAAATAAGGTCGTGAGATAAGTAGCACTAAAACCAGCAGTGCTGTCCAACAACGTTTTTTGGGTTACCAATTAGAATTGTTATCTTGCTATCGGTATATCGCTTATGCGTAAACTGTAGCGGAGCCAAAGGCCAACAGTTCAGGTTATTGTGGAAGCTGCAGTAAAAAGATACCTAAAACAACTTTTATGTTGTGTAATTACATTATTAAGTAACAACTAGGCATTTGAACCATGTACCGGTACATTTTCTGTGCTGAATATTTCAAGGCAATCTTACGAAATCGAGTAATATAATATTGCTTAAACATTTAGATTGTATTAATTGCCTCAATGGCGGCGTCGGCCAGAAGCAGTATCTCACAGACAAGACACTAATGTAGGAAGTAATGTATTTTATCATTTGCACTCAATATCCTTAAGTCCTTATTGACAGTGGAAGAATCTTGACCTGTTTGATAAAATAATATGATAAAGATATTTTTAGCATCATTTGGAGTGTACCTACACTACACTGGGGATTTATTGAATATCATTGATCTGTGGAATAACATGGATATTTACCTTTCTTATATATATATATATATAAGATAAGTAATAAAATATTACTTAGATAAACTGATGCGTTGTTTCAATTTTGGCGATAATATAATGACTGTAGTTAATTGCACAGACAATACTTATATAATATTAACATCATTATTAATTATGATAAAGGCTTACGCTTATTATGAGTCGGTTTACGAGGTGTACACACCTACGGGTTATTTATTAACGTTGCTTATAGTTAAGTGACATTCAAACGTCAAAAATGTAAAACCCACCCATGTTCCTTCCGTTGCCTGTATGTTGCCAGGGGCCACGGTAACCCTTTCGGACAAACCCACAACCATAAATAAACCCTCTAGATAGCAAGTTTCTCTATAGGTTACGTCAATTATTTTGTTTATTTTAACTATAAGGCGCATTGGCTATAGTTGAGAATTTCGCGATCAAAACTATAAAAGCGACTAAAATTAGACCCGTGTTTCCAATAATAAAACTCGGATTCATAAAAATATGCATTTTTAAGGTCCCAGTTATTATTTTGGATTATGGTCTCAAAACGTCAGAGACGTACCTATAGAACCCCTATAAGTTAGTGTAACTTTAATTTGCGACGCATTTCCAAATTACAATTAGGAAAAACCCTATGATAACATTGAGGGTTTTCACTATCAGCTGTAAACTAAAATCCCCTACAAACGAGTGGGTATAACGTACGAATTGTTATCAATAAACAGTGGTTCACTCTGTATTAATACAATGTTTTATTTGCAGACGGCTAACAGAACGCGTGAACGAACTAGTACATACAGAGAATGTCTACGTGGAACGACTGAGGCATGTCGTGGACGACTACATCCCGAACATGCGAAAACCTGAACTATCACCCACCTTCAGATCCTTGGAACCTGAGATCTTTGGCAACATCGAAAGGATATTCAGGTTTCATTCTGAAGAGTTCCTACCAGCTTTAAGAGACTGCGAAAATGATCTCAGGAAGTTGGGACAGTGCTTTAGGAGATTCGTAAGTGTTATTTTTGTTTACGTTTTGACCGTCGGATTGCCAAGTCATAGATCTCTTCGAACCCAAGGCACGCACCTCTGACTTTTCGGATTCATGTGCGTATTGTATAATTATCACTAGCTTCAAAAACGGTGAAGGAAAACATCGTGAGGAAACCGGCATGCCTGAGAGATATTTCTTGACGGCATGTGAAGCCGAGTCAGAGGCCCATGGGCGGCTGTAAAATTCTGACACCAGGTTAGTCACCAACCACACGAAAATAAGAAGAAGGATCTTATAACTTTTAAATGCTGATGAGATATCTGATAAACAATTGGATTCTATGCTTATCTTCTGAACCTAATTTTCTTAACGTAGGTCTTGTTATGTCAGTTCCATTAATTAGCTAAGACGATCACGTTGCTTTCCTTTGATACAATTCTCTGTTTTGCTGATGTAAGTAACTATGGTCATAATTCTGACATAGTAACTGCCTCGTAGGTCTAGTGGTCGCAAACACTACTGCTGAGTATGAGGTCCTGGGTTTGATTCCCGGGTCGGGCAAAGTGTTATTGGGTTTTTCCATCTGGAATTTCTCAATAACAGCCCGGAGTCTAATTTGTGCCCGGTTGATGGCAATAGGCTCACCCCCTATTTATTACATGGGACTTAAACATAATTGGGGAAATGTGGGTGTACTATAGGTATACCTCTGCCTAAACCTTCGGGGATTACAGGCGTGATGTTATGTTGTGTGTGATAGTAACTATCTGAACATGCCAAAAAGCGCTTAATGTTTTCATTTTTTTAATGTCCATCTATTTTTAAACTGACGAACTGCCGTCAATGTTCACCCTGAAATAATTATGTTTCCTAACTAAATAGTCAGCGTAATGACCGATTAAGAGCAAATTGTTATAAAAACATTGGTGTCACGGACTGGCAGAGCGCATGATTCTATGCCTTCGCCGTAATAAGATCTTCTTTCTTCACAGTTTTGATTCATAGCAATGGCTAGAACACGGCAACTTTGAACAATCACGGCTCTTATTTAAATGGACGAGCAATATCTATCGACGTGTTGAACGATTATTCACAGTTCTTCAGCTTATCGCCACATTGGCCTCTAGTCGCCGATAGTTTTACTAAGTTCAATTGACTTTGGAGAAAGTGTAAGAATTTCTCTTAAATCACCGAGTGTGTATCACTGGAAATCATAAATAATGACCGCGGTCAATGTACGTGATGTTTGATTGATTCAAATCGAACTGAATATAAACAATACGAGAAAGGATTTACGCAACAATCACGTTATTTTATTTGCAGGAAAAGCGGTTCAATATGTACGTAATGTACTCTAGGAATAATAAGAGAGCGACGAGACTGGTTTTCGAACACAAACAGTTTTTCCAGGTAAGCTTAGTTTATTGCTAGCAATTTTTTTGCGACATTCAATTACAACAGAAAGGTGAGTCCTCTTGACAGCGGGGCATTATAGTTTTTTCAAATAATTAAATAAATCTGTTCTGATGTCAAACAAAATCACAAGTATTTTTGTTATTATCATAACAGTTATCGCAAAAATTCAGGATATTTTAATTTTCGCATCCGTTTATTTATCCGTTCATGGGACTTCCCTGTTCATGAAAAAAAAAAAACCCTATCTATTAGCTTCCCACGTAAAGGCAGATATTTTTGGAAATAAGTTACATTAAATTACATTAAATTTTAATTGTTACATTGTGTGTCGCTTCTAATCTATAGAAGTCGTAAGTTGTACGTGCCATTTTAACTGACAGTGTTAGCGTAGTTATAAGTAGGTGGGATCTATTACCGTAAAAACTAAATTGATAGAAGCATTATTGGTTGGCCGCAGGCACGCATCAGTCATCACGATGTTCGATGGACATTGAGCGTTATTTCCTCATTTCTGTTAAGGCGAAAGCGTCGGGGCAGCCCGCGAAATTCTAATTTTCTTACGTGTTTTGCAATGTGCAGGTCAGTATCAGGTTTTATGTTGATCGAAATATGATTCGCGACCGTATCAAATATTTATTTATAGAACTATAATCATAAAAATCATCAATACAATAACCCTATTGAATGACTATTTCATGAAATCATGAAATTTGATGCCAATTCTATCATAAAGGGTTGTATTGCTGATTCTGATGATTATAATTCTGTAAAGCCATATTTGTTACGGTCGCGTATCATATTTTAATCAACATACAACCTGACACTGACCTGAAAATTGCAAAAAAACGTAAGGAAATTTGAATTTCGCGGGCTACTTTAGCGCATCCCCCTTAAGTGTACCGTGTGCGGGATGGCGCACGCTGCTATACCACGGCCTATTTTTTTTTTTTTTTTTTTTTTTTTTTTTTTTCTGTAGGGCATCTCGTAGCTGACCTCTGAGGTCATGACTACTTAACCGGTCAATCCTGTGGTTGCCTTAAGCTGCTACACTAAAAGCCTCCAGCCAGGGGACCACGGCCTAACTGTTCGCGCTACCGTTATACTTGCACATTCATAGGCATTACTCGGCCGCCACTGCTTCAAAAAATAATATTCCGCTACGTATAAACAGTCATTAATTATACAAATGAATTTAATTCTCTCCGCCCGTTGTTAGCGATGGTATTAGTTCGCTCCTCGCTTTATTTTTTAAATTAGAATTTTCATAATGTAAGTAACTTCTTCCTTTGACCAAAAAGCTAAATGTTGCGACATAAACGTCTAAGTTGAGTGAAAGTTTGTATTTTATTATTATAATTGTCGCGCGCCATTTCCCTTCTGTGAACCTTCTCAGTCTACTTGTTCGCAAAAAATTCTGCTCCAGTTATCCCACACCTCGATCGCGATCACATATCATTCGACCCAAATTACGCATGAAAGCCGGTGAAAGGCTATTAAATTATATATATTTAATAAATGTAATAATTTAACCGCAAACATTTATATTTATAGTTATCGATCGAATCAATTTGCAAATTAGTTATGTTTAATTTTTATGTTCTAGGGAATACAATTAGAATTAGGTGATCGATTAGATCTGTCAAGTTATCTTCTGGAACCAGTGCAGAGGCTACCGAGATACAAGTTGTTCTTGGCAGATTTAGTTAAAACTTATTCAAATTATGAGAACGAGCGGTGTGAAACCGAGTCGAGGATATCCAAATTGAGTGTGGACAGTGATGAGACAGGGGGCAGCAACGGAGAGTCCTCGGAAAACGACGAGACGCCACTGGAAAGTTTGAAGCTAGCGAAAACTATGATCGAATGTGTACTAACAGCGGTCGATGAAATCATGGCGCTGGAAAATATTACCGATTGTCCGGTGAGTGAAATATATACGTTTGTTTTCAAAACATAGTGACTTGAAAGTGTTATAGATTATAATGGAGACATGTAAAACATTATCGGTAATAAATTTAATGTAGATATAAAGATATCCGTAAATGATATTTAAAATAATGCTAGTTAGTCATATGGAAAACGTTGTTTGCCACAGGCGTTGGACAATGTTTATTATCTCTCATTTTATCATATCTCAGATAGGTAGGTATGTTAGAAGATAAAGATAATTTTATTATTAGTGTGACGAGTTTTACGAAACATCCGCAATATTTTAATCTATAGAATTTACTTTGCTATAATACTTTCACCTTCTGATAACATTTACCGGATAAATAAATGAGGGCATAATGATGTGGGGCAGAACATGTTATTATAGGCATTATTTATAAGTATTAACTAGAATGTGTGATTGGTTACTGTTACTATTGATTGGCTGGTAAACGGCAGTTATTATACACAGAAAATGGAAATAATCGTGCACATGCTATTTCCATCCGAAACCATATAAAACGTGGAAGCCATCAACCGTTACACGTAGGTTTCATTCAAAATCTATTTGTGTCCGGTAGGGCTTTAATTTAATTCGCGACACTATTGATCGTTCCTGTTGCAGCTATATTTGAACTTGCTGAACCAAGGCCGGTTGCTGCGCCAGAACGAGTTCTACGCGATGGACACGGCGCGCCGCCGACGACAACTAATGAGGATATTTCTCTTCGACAAACTCGTGCTCATCACTGTGGTGTATAGAAAGGTCAGTGTCTACTGCTATGTCCAACACAGATACAAACACTTATGTGCACACAAACAAATACACGCCGCAGACAGCTAGGTTGTTCTCTTTTTGCATATTTTTGAGTGTCTGGGTATTTTTATTTAGAAATTGCTCTTGTTAGTTTTGTTGAAAACCTGCTGATTAAATGTTGATAGTAATTAGGAATCATTACTCTGACTATTAAGGTTTTAAAGTCATTAGGACGATAAGGCAGCATTAAATGAGCCGATTATATTAAAAACTCAATTAGTATTCATTGTAGCATATGAATAAAATAATATTAATAAAGTTCGGTGACTTAATTGTCAATAACTCCGTCTGAAAACATATTGCACAATAAACATCAAGGTAATTAACTTCATCGATTATGTAAATGTGGCTACTTTAAAATTGCTCTAAAAGGAATCAATTAATATTTTACAAATAGGTCGGTAGTGAGTTAAGTAATTAAAGCTACTTAATTAATTACATAATGTTGGTTGCCATCGTCTTTTTTTACTAGAAAAGACGTCTAACAGAATTGATCGACAGCCTTCCCTAAAGAAAACTTTGCAGGCATCGTAAATTATGAGACTGACTTGTGATAGACGTAAGTATTAATCGATAAACGTCGTATAAAAATTTAATATCAGCGAATCGACTAAATATATCGTATGTGGTTTTGGCCTTGTTAACAGTTATCGCAGAATAATTAACGATAGTTACTTTATGAAGATTTTCCTAGTTATTTTTGTTAACTTTGTAAATATTTTCATAGGTTAAATTTAAAGTAGGTACATAATGTGACGTGGTACCCAAGACGGCTGGTGACGCTCATTTATCAGTAAATAAACAAAGTGGAGTAGTACTCAACAGTAATTAGCAATACAGACACTATACGTATTTCGCGGATTCGTTGTGCAACGTGAATTGCACTGTTTATCACTGGATTTTAGATTTAAACAATCGACTGCCACCTCTATTTCGCAGACAAAAACTTTGTTTCAAAACAACAATTTCAAAATAAAATAGATACCTAATGTTTGTTCTTTTCTCCTTTCAACAGAAAAGTTTGAAATGTTTTCAATTGAATTTATTTCGTTATTATTTGTGCGTATTTTTGGTTTTGAGCAGTTCTCAATAATCTTTATTACTTTGGTACCTTCATGGATTTTCTCTAAATTTCTTCGTATTGTTTAGTAACATCGGGACAAATTCATATTAATTTACCAAATTACACACATTCAGAGTATATTTTGGTCCTACACAAGTTATCTAAAGGTTCCGACTTAATCATACTTGACCTATATTTTTTGGCATAAACAATATTTACTAATACGTCTTTGGTAATATGTACTTAAGCATAGTTCAGAAATTGTATACAATGTGGAACGTTAATGTAAACATTATATTGATGATAGATTGAGACACTAATTATACTCTAAATTCTATGGCTACTCAGTCAATTTATATAGAGGAAATTGACAGCTCTAGATGTAGGGTATATTAACAATGTTTTGATACAGTGCTACAATAGAGTAAAGGAATATTGATATTAGATTCATTCAACTCATGATGATGAACTTACGTTTGCTTTGATGACACGAGACAATTACAACCTTGTAATGAGAATGACAATACGAGTAATGAGCGTCATCGATCAACAAAGACAAACTTGAAAATTTTTTCGTATTTGACAATTTAACGATGTTATGAAATTAAATAAATTGCTTTATTCTAAAAAGGGAAGAAAATAACCAATTTAGGAATTGTTGGATTTTTCCCAAGCAACAGCGAAATTATGACGTTTTGGAATACTGCACGATTTTGGATTATGAGCATTTGCCGCAGAGCATAAATTATATAATTCCTTATGTAGATAAAAAAAAACATCGTTTGGATGACTCATTATTATAAGTGAGTCACGACTTATCAATGTAACAATAAAATTATTATAATTACACCAGTCTGTGCCCACTGTCGGCCGATATGATAAGGTAGCTATTCCATGACAAACTTAATGGTAATTCAATATCGGTTGGGAGTTTTATTGCTAACCAAGTACATTATTTAAATATACCCTGATTTCAGGGAAAATACCGTCGTTGGTAGGAAATGACTAAGTCGATGTTGTAGTATCGGTATCAATGAAGATAACTGGATTAACCTTTAAATTAGATTGTAATATCTTGATGTATAAAATGCGTACGTCACTGGCGTTAGATCGATCAAATATTTAATCAAGAGATCAATGAATAAGTGTCTACATAAAAAATAATTGCTATTTTTGTTACACTGGTAGGTCGTATAAAATTTCAGTTCAAGTATCTTGTCTCAGTACCTACAGTGTACTTTAAATCTCATTCTCCACCAGTGCACTCGCTCTAAAAGCGCTCACGCACTTTGTAAGTTTTTGCTCAGATTCGCTAAAATCTACGAATTAGGCTAAAATACAATAAATTCCAGTATCTATTGGCAGAATTAAATTCCTTTACACAAACGTCGAAAGAGCTTTATTCAATACTCAACTTAGTCCGAGGTGCCTTTGAAGTCGTTTAGACATCAGTCAAGGGGTGACGTCTGAAAGAAAGATGACTTGCCCAGTATTGACTTGAACGCGGTGAATTTCAAGTCGGAAACTAAAGAGCTTTACATTCACAATTGCTCGTTTCAGTCTGTGTTACAACCAGTTATTTTTATTTTTGCTTTTAATTTGATACCATTCGCTGCCACTTAACTTGCTTCATAATGAGATATTGTGCGTCGAACGTTACGAAGTGTTTATTACGCAGACGCGACGCACTGGCGTCGTCGCCGACGGAATTATCTGTATTCCATCATTCACGTACAGCTTCATAGTTTTGATACAAGTTTGTATTATTGTCGAGTGTCTTGAAGTTAACATAACAAAGGATTCTATTCTGAGAAACAACTCAAATATTTTAGTCTTATCTCTGGAGTTAAAATAATTTTAAACACTGCAGAGATTCTCCACAAATTCAAAGTAAAGCTAAAGGTGTGCTGGTTCTATGACCATGGCATGTTGATGAGTACGTAGTCGGTCATTGTCACGGACATAATCGACGCTTATTTAAACAAAAATGTACATTAGGAGCTAGAAAACACACAAAAGTAAATTGTGAGATATTTTTGTAATGAAGTTTGCACACAATAGCAACTATAGTGGCGAGAGTTAAATGACCTTGTCAATGCTACGGAACGACTAATTTACCACGCATCGTCGATTTCAGCTGTTTGATGGTACAGGAAATACGTAATATTGGGAGAACGACCTATTGTACACAAGCTATGAATATCACCATAAATGTCGTTCTAGAATTCTATACTCTATACCGAACCAGAGCTAATGTGACCTTTTGTCCAACGATTTAATGACTTCGATTTACATTTTATGTAAAAATAAACTTGACATTGATATTCTGTACTTGATATTCCTAGTTTGAATTTGAATTATTAAAAAAAAGCAATATATTTTAATTCGTCAGCTACGTGATTTCCATTTTTGTTGTGCGTCCTTTTGTATATTTTATTTCTAATTTGGGTTTATGATAGTTTTTAATTATAATAATGGCTGCATTGACATATACATTACTGCGTAAATGGCTGTCAGTTAATGATCATGGTCGTTGTACCAAGCTTATTTTGGTTCTAACACAAGCCCAATTAGGAAAGTCTATTACGTATATTAAATAATTAAATATACTGACTAGTTCAATTCATATTTTCCAGCAACCTAGAGTGGAGTACTTCATATACAAAGACGACATTCCTGTCGATGACTTGGGGATAACGGCGAAGGAACACGACCAGCACAAATTCACGATCTGGTACAAGAAGCGGAACCTCAAGTCTTACAAGTTGGAGACCAGCGACCCTGTGATCAGGAACGCGTGGGTCGAAGGCATCACCTCGCTACTGTGGGATCAAGCCATGCAGAAAAAAGGTAATACACTTCAAGAGTTTTATTTTCTCTAATAATTTCGTTACGATCAATAAAATTGAAAAGTCAGTATAAAAGTCGATTATGTTTAGTGATTGCAGTAAAATAATAGTAATATCTATGAATTTAACATCAATTCCTAATGTTATCATAGAATCAGAGAGCCAGGCAGTGTCAAACGTCGTTGCACTCATAACATTATAAGGCTCACTGTGAGAATCTCGTTTTTACTTTGAAATCACAACCTCGCCACAACATGAATGAAAGAACTGGTTGTGTTTGTATTAGCAAGACCAGGACCAGTTGCCATAAGTTATGTACTAGTCATAGTAATTAAATACGATGGTTAAACGATACGAACAAGAAAAGAAAAAGTTTTCCGAGAAAACGTTTGAAAGATGAACATATTCAAGTTTATCTAAAACCGAAAAGAGAACTGAGGCAATAGATACAATTCGTTTTCAACAACAAGCTCATGTCCCGTATGTACATATAATGCTGTAACTAGGCCTTCTTTTATTTCTATAAACACTTACAATAATATGGCTGAAATATCATTTTACCCATCTAGATAACGTGGCATTGTTTTGGGGCAATTTATCAGCATTGGTTAAAATATAGATGTTGTTCAACGATTAGCAACGATACGCGACCATCAATATCAGCACACGTTGATAACAGCACTGCGTTGAAACAATGCGCTGACTAATGATGCAATTTTAAGCACCTACTATTGTCTGACGACCTATAATATTCAAATTACATTTATAATGTCTCACTATACTACGTTGTTTTGTTTGAAAATCCACTTGTGGACTTTATTTTCTTCCATTCTGTCATGATGTGGTAACGCCCAATCGTAAATATTGTACTTGTCTCCATACTTCACTATTTTAGGTACTTACATTTTACAGAAGTTGGTGGCGAAAACAAAACACGTTTAATAGTAAACATTGAAAAGATGAGTGTAGCGTCAAGCTACGCAGCAGGGTGTGACAAAGCGAGTTTGTCCTAAGTCGATACAATTATACTATTTACGTACGTCAGTGTAACGCTATTTGTCCATGTATGAACCCTCCCTGAATGTTTCTGTCAGTAGAAAGTATTAAAATTTATCGAAGCAATTGGTAATAAAACCAGCTTTAAATTAATGATCGAGGAAGCTTATTTTTTATTAGTTCGGTAACCCATCTCCATCGATGAACAAGCTGCGTTCACGTGACGTTTTGATATCTATTAATGTCATCATATTATATAATATCGATTGATATTACTGTGCTCACATCTTCCATTGAACATTCGTTTGCAGTCATCATGGCCAACATAATAAACGTTACATTTAGATAAGTCACATTAACGTTAACTTAGAGCCTATTTCTCACAAAGAAATTCGTTGAGTCCATGTGGCACGCACGCTGAACCAAACTAATTCCCGCATAGTTAATGCGAACAAACTTTTTAATTGATCGTCATCTGCTCCCCGTATTATACGTGACGGAAGGAGCGGGGTTCTTTATCACAGGCTGACGCACGCGGGGTCGACGACACACTTTTTTATTGGACACTCGTTGGCAAGTTGCATGTGCACTGCGTTGCGTCTCGTCTGTGGGAACGCCAGGAACTCGACGTTTTTCTTTGACGCCGTTGTTTTGTAAATGTAACGATCGCCCTGTTGTTGGTTTACGCAAAACAAAATTAAGTATCGGTTGTACACTCAACAACATATTTCACACGTTCTTGCGATACTTATCTTCATATGCTTTGCCTCTTTGAAGAACGTCTGTAGGTATAATCTACTTGAACAACCTTTCCTTACGGATAATTAGATAGGAGTATCACAAGGGAATGCTGTGACGAAAGTACGATCGTTTTGAACTCTCGCTGTTACAATGCCACATTTCTCGCTGAGATTATGCTGATAAGCGTAAACTGGTGTTTAAATCTTTCTGGTAACGCCTTTCTTTGTTACTCAGAGCTATTTAGCGACAATTGCTATTTCCTCAAATGCACAATGGGCTTTTGTCTATTTCAAAATAGGTACCATCGAACATCGGACTGGACGACTTGATGTATATGCGAATCATGGATATATTGTGACCGAGACAGTGGAGTTTTATTGTTCTCTTGTCGGAATTCATTTTGCGTCATTACGTGAACATTATCTAAACTATCGACGGAGGTGACGGGCATTCGATCGAGTTCTATTATTGTCTAACAGTGGGGTTTATTGATGATAGTGTAGTTTGAGCTGCCTCCCCTGCCGGCCGATGTCCGCTATTATTGAATTTGGGTTTAACAACAAGATCGTTGGTTCTCACAGCTTCTATCCGACACTTATTATAAACGTTAATTTGGTTCTGCGATTATATAGAACAAAGTTTATTAGGCGCAACTTAACGTAATAAATAGACTTGAGATTCTGGCCTGAACTTTTCATCACGCATATCTAATATGCAATATTTTTTATGGATTCTAAATTTCTAAAGTATAAAGTATGCTTTAGAAATTTGCTTTGATATAATATTCAGAGGAAGACTTACATTTTCACGATTATTTCAAGTACCTATACAGTTTATAGCACAGTAGGTGTTCAAATATCCGTTAAGAATTAAAACATCCTACGCGAATTTAATCATAACATAAATTACCTCTGTGAACGCTTAAAAACAGATATATATGGTCTCAAGTTTTTTATTTAAGATTGTTTTGTATCACAAATTTATGACGATCATCCGCTGAGCCATCGATCCATCGATCAACGACCTACCCAAGGCGTCGACATAGTCGATTAGCAAATCATACTGAGTACTCATGCATATTTACTTAACAAACGTCAATTGTATTACAGAAATCGTTATATTATTCTGAATGGGCTATGAACGTTTTCGCGGAATCGTAGGCTTTATCTGTGTTGTTATCAGCTTCACTAACGCAGTCAGGTGTGGCTTAACTGAGATAGCAGCGGTGCCTTATTATAAATCACATTCTAAAATTGTTGTTGTATCGATACTCGTGAATATATATGACGCTAATATAAGGCCAGTAAAGTTTATCTTTTTTGTACTTACTCCACTTGACTTTTGGGTTGTGACTTATGTTCTGTGTTAAGAATAGATCATTCTGTAACTTTCTATAGCTGTCTTAATAGCCCATAGAGGGATTAAAAGGTAAAACCAGGGAACGGATTAATATCTGTTAGGTTAGTGATTTCAGTAGGTTATTTTTAGTAGTCTGGTGCATCTACCACACTACTACCGAACAAATATAAATAGTTTTTGGTAGTGGTAATAATATTTTCTTTCCTATGATGGATGCTACAAGAAGAGCTACAGGAAATTCTTGTAGGATCTGTAGTTCGTGAGATTCATGGTTACGAGGAGACTTCAGAATTGAAATGTTTCTGTGATGAGTATTATATTTATCATAATATCCTTAATGATAACAACTCGTTAACGTGATAAATAGTACATTTACACAATTTAGAAATTCGTGACATACCGATAAATTATCTGAGATATGCCAACGATGTGTAATCTAATGCTTGCGGTCAATAGAAATATCTATTGTAGATAATGTACTTGCATAATTTAGATATTATTGTCGAACATAACTGTTTCATTTCAACATTCATTCTCCATTATCAAAATCTATTTTTATTTTACTTTGTTACGGCGAAATTGAAGGTAAAGAAGAAAAGTTATTTAAATAAGATTCATCTAAATTATTTAAACGTCGACAATCGCTTCAGTTTTGTTTTGACAAACGAGATGTCATTAATGTCTCATTGGAGGAAGTTGGGAGATCAAAAATTTATAAACGTTGTCGTCATAAATTCAAATGTTTCGTGCGATTTAGACGTTATATTTATTTCTTATTTATAACCATTTGAAACTTTTGTGTAATTTCTAACCCTATCTTTTGGAAACTTGAAAATGTGAATACGCTAGCTGTATGTTTCCCGAATAGAATAGAATAAAATAAATTATAATCTAATAAGGAGCTATGGATATGGATACCGTTATTGGCGTTATGGTGGAATTAGACTAAGAGCTACTGCCAGACATCTCAGTAGACAATATATCTAATATTAAAACATTCACGGTTTTCAGAACTCCTTCTACAGCAGAGAAACAAAAGAATATCGATGGTGTCCATGAACAGCGAAGAGTCAGTGGAATCTGAGAGGAACGAAAATGACAAATGTAAGCACAGACATATTTTTACAAGCGTCACTAACGATATGTCTTTGTAGCACGATAAGGAGTTTCGCACATCGGACTTTAGACGTTAGGGACCTAATGAGTCGAATGTAGATAGTACACGCCTAACACCCCGTTTCTGAATTGAGAACTCGTCAAATTCTACTTTAGCATTACTTAACATTACGTGATAACACGCGAAATTCAAAAATTTCTTTGCAAAAAATCTGATTTTACAAATTGAACTACATTGAAGACATCACTTTAAGTAGTGGTTAAGTAGACTTCAAATTCTCAATTCAGAAACCAGTGTATAGCATACAATTGTTGTTAAGTCAGTGTGTCACGGATTTTGTCGCATCTTTTCTGACATATTATGTCACAGTAGCGCATGCTAAGTATCGCTTTGCATACCGCAATAAGTGTGTCAGGACTGTCAAGTCTAATACGTACTTACGTATAAGGTGTGGATTTATAGAACACCAAGTTTATAACTGTAATCCAACCTGTGTTGTATTCAATCCGTGTTACCCAATTTTGTTGTGATTGATTTGATATACGTAAAGAAAATGACATGATGATATTTGAGCCGTGCAAAGTTGCAACAGGCTTAGCTCCTTGGAGGATGATGCAATATAATCTTAAATAAAATGTTGATATTTTTGTCGGCTTCAAATGTTATAATAGCGTCATCTTGACAAAAAAGTCAAATGACGCATGGGGCATTACAAAAAACAACAATAGATTTAAATCTACAGCTAATTATAAATGTATATTTTTGAAAAAATGCTGTCGTCCAAATCGTTCTAGAATTCAGATGTTCTAGAATATTCTCGTGTTTGTAAATGTTGTAAATAACACTGTACCGTACCTGGCCGTAAATATGGCACATCGAGTATTAGAAAAAGTTGTCCTTTGTCACTCATATCTGTGTGACAGTCTACTTCTGGACCCCGATGTGACATATTAAAGTTCTATCCACTCATATCGGTGCCGTCCGCGGGACGTTGACGGGCCGTGCACCGTCAGGCCGTTTGTCCACCGCACCGTGTATGGGACGTCAACGAGAACAAGTTGACGACGCCGAAGCAGCGACAGTACATTTACTATGGCCGCGTAATCTCATTTCTCGTTGAAGTCCCGTTCACGGTGCGGTGGACAAACAGTGTCAGGGGCATAAAAAATATCGGTGTGTGAGTACATTTTATAAGAACTCGTTCACACACGTCCGTGTCCAGGCCGGCGACGCGACGGAGCTTTAGTGCCCTGTTTGTGCCACGGCCCTATTACGTCCCGAGCACGGCCCTGATATGTGAGGATAGACCTTAACTCCCGGGTACTGTATGTCACCAATTACACTGAGTACCATCTCTGCTTCAGGTCTGTTAGATGGTTACGTTCTCGTCAAGTTGCACCAATGAATTGCTTTGTAGGTCAGTAAAGTTTAGGCACGCTTCCAAACATTACACGTTATATCTGCTCAGCTTTCGTTTTCTTTGCCTTCGCTTTTGTGGATTGACGGGACAACGGGAAACTGTACTGTAACAATAGAAATATGTTAACTTAAATATTTTTTGACAATTTATTGAGTTTTTTGAGAATTAAAGACTCTAAATTGGATATGAAATAAGCAAATATTTATATTCATTTTGAGCAGTGGTGACCCAGTTGTAAACTGTCCCGACTTACGAGTCGTAGGTCGTGGGTTCAAACCCTGGCAGGCACATTAATTTGTGTAATTTGTTTAATTACCACTGCTCTCAAAACGGTGAAGGAAAACATCGTGAGGAAACCAACATGTCCTAGAACCAAAAATTCGAAGACATGTGACATCTACCAACTGGCACTGGACCCTCGTGGTAGATTACAGCCCACTCCCTCTCGAAGAGAGAAGGCCTGTGTCCCAACAGTGGGAACATTATAGGCTGATTATGCTAATACTCATTTAGATAACTTTGATAAACTTCTTGCCTTGCTTAAAATAACTATTATAACGAAGGACAGAAAAGGCTTGGTTTATTTTGCAGGCCAGCTTTAACTGAAGTTGAAATAAAGCTAAGCACCACAATTTGTCGTTTGTAACAGTAGAATAGACAGTAGTAGTAGCAGCATGAAGGATTGTAGTTAGTACTTAGTGTATACCTACGTAGATCTCGATTTAATAGTAAATCTTGAAGATAGTTTTGTACAGAGAGCAGTTTCTGCTTATATGGTCTTGAAGCGGTTCGAATAGGTCAGTGATCCCTGTATTTAAGAGACATTCAGAAAACCTGAGATCACATATTCCCATTTTACCTGTACCATAAATCTTAGGACCGAAATTCGACATTTCTTAACACTTGAATTATTGAACGGCCTAAGCTATCGACTCCAAATATTTATAGGTCTAGAAGTGGTACAGTATAAAGTTTACTTTAGCCGACATCCCTTCCAGCCTTGGAATAAAACTGACATCTTTTCCCACTTAGCTTACCTTACATTTGGCTATAGTTTTTTCATTGTATGGGATGTTTTTACTAGATTACTTCGTAAAGGGTTCACTTTTCATTCTTGGTGGCAGTTGCTGGGTTTACTGATCTATTTTAAATAACAGTTCCTTTTGTATATGTTTTCCATATCGTGTTTATGTTGATGTAAATTAATAGAGTAATTTGTTAATTCCAGATAATTCTCTGCGAGGAGTGCCCGGAGAGTGCAAGAGATTAGGAATAGTAGATAAAAAAGTAAGAAGAACCACCTGGTATTGCGAATGAGTCCCACCTGATAATACTATTGATTCACTTGACTTTCCTGCAAAAGGAATAGTACTAACTTCCCGACATCACACGACAGGGGAATGTGTGTGTTTGAATGTGGCAATGTTGCTCAAAAATAAATGAACAAATTGTATATATTGTCAGAATTTTTAAGAAAAATATTTAAAATTTCTGATCGACTGATACAGATACCATTGAATCCTTGTACTCGGGATCGTTAACTTAAGGATCACAATTATTTTAATGTTATAAATAAATACGATTAAATGCTAAGTTGAGAATAGTTTTAAAATAAATAACAAAGAAAAGCAAATAACAAAACATTATTGTAAGATCCGAGAAAAGTCGAACTTTTCTTGCAAGTCTTGGTAAAGAATTCAGCAATAGTATATTTAAATTCAAAGAGTACAGGAGTAAAACTTAATATTATAGTGTAGTAGATTAATAAATCCAAAGAAATCATTTTATGGATAGAAAAAATTAAATGCTCTAAAATTGTTACTTAAGATTTATTGAAAACAGCAAAACGAGAGCAGAACTCTTGCAGGATATAAATAATATGTAGCCAAAGTATTGCAATAGAAATTTTACGATATGAACGAGGAATGTGATAAAACGTTATTCGAAAATGTATTAAAATTTACGTTATTATGGTAATTTCAGTCATTATTTTATGGGACGTATATTGTTACAGTGTTATTAAGTGTTATCTTTTTTTTTGTAAATAAGTATTATTGTATCAATAAATAAATGTATATCGTCCGATGTAAAGTGAATAATGTAAATGTTAAATTAATTACACATATTAAATAAATTTATTATTTTCATCACGTGTTTATTTCATTTGGTATTTGGTTAATTCTAAAACACTTTTGCTGTGGCGAAGTATTTGTTTGTATTATAATTCAAAATGATTTTATCGTGGAATAACGATTTTAATTTGACATAAGCCCTGTGTAGTGTGGGACTGTGGGTTCCAAAATTCCTAACAAAATACCATTACAATCAATACAGTAGGAGCAAATAACTCGACAAAGTTGATAATTGTATACATATTAGTGACTCGTGACTTTACCTATCTAAATAATTCAAATTAGGTTTTTTTTTTATTAGCAAAAATTTCTATTCAAATGTCAAGTTATGGTCAAGCGATAATAGCTCAAATTAATTACGACTAAAATTTCTGGACAGTTCGGTGTCCGGTGACTTTACAGCTCTGTGTAACTGACGTAAATATCTTCTGTTTTCTGATAATGTCATCTGAAATGCTTCTGTGGACATTAATGGGTGGTGCTACCTTTTATTGTTATGTATTAGAAGCTAGTGGCTTGAAGTAGGATTTACAAAGGAAAGGTACGTCAAAATTTCTAAAAATTCAATTTAAAATCAAATTTCAGAGGAGAACAGCAACATGGTATAAAGATTTATAATATTGTATAGAATTCTCATACGATTTTGAAGTTAAATTTTTAAAATAAATTTATTTTATGAATATGGTTTTTAAGTTCATCTCGGACATCACTGATATCGGTGAACGGAAAACATTATGAGAAAACCTGGATTTATGATTAATATAAGTTCAAAATCGCTAACCCACCTTCAGCAAGCGTGGTGATCAATGTTCATGTTTTCATTGTGTGAGAAGAGGCTTTGCATTACAGTGGGACAGTAATAGTCTAATATTACATAACAGTATCTGGGCGAACGAGCTTTGGTCGGGTGAAAATAGAGAATGCTCATTTAATAGTATAGGAAAGTTAATACTAATTCATATATAGTACCTACTTATTCCATGCTGCCATGATAGTAGGTACTTACTAATTCCATGCTGCCATTTCATTATACTAATGTTATTATTCTCATGTCATTATTAATTATTTTGTTCTAAACTTTGGGCGACTGAGCTATGTTGGGGTGAAAATACGGAGAAAACTAAGTATCCCAGATATAAGACCTAGCTAGATCGATTTTTCGCCCCCATAAACCACCATATCGTAACTTTCATCGAAATCCTTAGAGCCGATTTCGAGAACGTGAGTACAAATATATAAACAAACAAATATATATGTTACGGCTAAAACCCAAAGTGCAGCTACACCTAGTTTTAGCCAGCTACAACTAGGTGCGGCCGGTAGCAGTTGGTTAAACTTGTCTAAATGGACCCTGGCACTCGCCGGACGCTGCCGCGCTCGCTTCGCTCGCACGGCTCGTGCGGTCACAGTTCTAACCTAACCTACCTTTCAGCCATTTTCATTTGCTATAACTAAATTTAACCAAATGCTACCGGCCGCACCTATTTGTAGCCGGCTTAAACTAGGTGTAGCCGCGCTTCGGGTTGTAGCCGTGGCATATATACAAATATTGCTCGTTTAAAAGTATATGATAGAATAGGATACGGTGACATATACACACACCTATGAATAACCCATTAGGGATTTCAGGTGTGATGTTATGTTAGGTATGAATACATACAAAAAAAATGTTAACGTTTATTTTTTATGTAAAATGCGTACAAAATAAAGCTGTTGCTCAAAAATATAACGATATTTATATTTTTGAATATAATCAAAGCTCCGATGGGAAAACATTTTCTGAAAATAGATGCATTTTTATTTTACTAGCCTTTTAACGTGTTGTGTGTTTAAGCTGTCACAGGCGCCATCACACAGAGCCGCTGCCTGGTTTGGTTATTTTGAGCCGAGTAAGGAAGAAAATGAAGTGTGAAAGACTACTTGAACTGTCCTGCTCGTGAGCGTAATAAAGTGTAATAGTAAGTAGTAGGAGTAGATACTAAATTGCAGCAGTAGCAGTTTACTTCAACAGGGATCAAATGTGCACCATGCAGAGCATATTGTAAGCGCAGTGCAGTTCATTGCTGTAAGTATTTCAACAGGGTTATATTTAGCTATTTTTTTCGTACCTATCTACCATTACTTATGTTATTTAGTTAAATCTAATGTATTAGCTGATTGTATAATTTTATTGATTTTTTATTTTAAAATTAAATGAAAATTTTATCTGCATGTAATCTCCAGCTCTTTAAAACAATCTCATTAGTCGTAAAAACGTAAAATGAAGTAATGAAATACATTTACCTGAAATCCGCAATGCGAAAAATTATGGCTACGGCTGCGAAGTGGGGCGGAATATTCTACCTGAACGCTAAATTTTATTGCCCCGCGCTGTTTTCGAACAATTGCATTAATAGTGTATCAACGGAGCGCCTCGCCGACTTCTTTACGGCTATGGAGTCGGCGCCGGAATACAATTAAAGTTTTAATATTTTAACACCGTGAAATCACAATTTGAACTGGAGCCGTGAACACAACTGGCATAATTAAATACATAAAATGAACTGAATTTTCATGCTCACTTGCTATTTGTTTCCTTGTATTCTTCACTAGTTTAATCTGTTTTGTTGCCTATTTGTTTCAGATACGATTTAAGCCAATAAGTTTTGAAGAGATAAACTCCAGAACTGGAACCAAAGAACAAAAATCTTTAACAATCAGCCGTGAAGCTCCCATGCAGAATGTATCAAAGTTGCGTATTTTTCCATGCAGGTATTTTCACGAAAAACACAACCAAACGCGGTGGTTCACTGGCTCTACCAAAAGAAGAAAATTATATTTTCTGTAACTTGAAGCTGACGTTTATCTATCATACAATAAAATTAGCAGAAGAAAAGACAATTTATCAAGAAACTTTATTTAGCCAACTACGATTGTCGCTGAAAATTGGCTCGTTGGTACAAATATATTATACAATTCTTTTTTTTTGTGTTCCAAACAGCAGTTTCGTACAAAGAGCAAAATGACGTCTCAGCGGATGGGGTGGTTTACTGCGCCATTTCTCTGAGACTGACTTGTTTCGACAGGAGTTCTTTGGCGGCGTCTTTAACACTCCCTCGAGGGTTCATTTATATATTCGCAACACGGAGCCGGCAATAAAACTGCGTTATCCTGGTCATTATTTAGTCATCGCCCGGCCTCCTCGCCTACTCTAGGAAAATAAAATGCATTCGAATGACTTTTGTATGTACGGTGCAATTTCGTGCACCATCAATGTACCGTGGGTCGTAACTTTGTTTATGATCTTTGTATTGAAGCAATTTTATATGAAGTCGTGAATAAATATTTGGCAGTTTAAATATTATTTTTATTATTAAATGGATTTAAAGCGCTTTTTTATATTCACTTCTCTCATACTACAATAACTATTCAAAAAAATCTTTAAATTTTTTTCGTATAAAAGTATTGGTGTTATTATTTTGAAGCAATTTTATTTTAGAAGTACCTGCCAACATAAGGAAAGCCCTGATTAACCAAAATCGAGTATTTATACATTGGACATCCTGCCCAGTTAGGGATTTCACACTTGTGACGAGGTGCTTTAAATGCCATCAGTACGGGCATGCTGCAAGGACATGTCGGGAGACTACCCACACGTGTGGACATTGTGGACAACAAGGTCACCAGTCTAATGATTGTACTACGAGCGATAAACCATCACAGTGTGCAACATGTTTGCGCTTCAAAAAACCCAGCGACCACAAAACAGGTGAGCTGGAATGCCCGGCAAGGAAAATTGCTGAAAACAGGTACATTAACTCTATAGATTATAATGAAGGCGCCTAGGAGCGCCGCCCTTAATCTTTTATTTTGCATTAATCGATAAGTCTTTTTTATACTAGGAGCTTAAAGTAAATAAAATTATGGATAAGTTACTTAATGATATTGATGTGGTCTCCCTATCAGTGGCTAAATCATGTGAGATTGAAAAATGTAAAGTATATCTCCCTGATCCCTCTAAATCACTTACTATTCTTACGCAAAATATTCGCAGTATAAATAAAAACATGGACAACCTGTTAATTCTGTTGAAACGTCTGGATACTGAGTGTGACATTATTGTATTGACTGAATGTTGGCTATCTAAATGTCAACAGAACCTTCCTTCTCTATCAGGTTACCAAATGTTTAGTAGTAAGACCGTTCATAATCAAAATGACGGTGTAGTTGTTTATGCCAAACAAAGTTTGAACGTATCGGTAGAAGAACCTCACATACAAGATTGTAGCAGACTATTGATAAAAGTGGGCCTAGAAACTGCTATCCTATGTATTTATAGGCCTTGTGCTTTTAAGCATACTGATAATTTTGTAGCATCGTTGGACGAAGCACTCCAAAAACTATCTCTATACAAAAATGTAGTACTAACAGGCGATATGAACATAGATATTAACCCAGAAGACAATGATAGAGTTGCTAAAGACTACCTTAACATGTGCGCATGCAAGGGTCTGCTTCCGGCCCATTTGCTTCCAACACATTTGAGTGGGTCCTGTTTAGACCACACCTTGCTTAAAACTAACCTTGCATCCATTACCCTAGTAACAATTCCTTCGGTTTCCGATCATGGCGCAGTACTGCTTAGTCTAGAAGTAAAAATCCCTAGGTCTAAGTGCACAAATACCATTACTAAAATAAATATGAAAAGACTTGAAGACGCATTACATCATATTGACTTTGACCCAGTTTACAAAACTGATGATGTGAACATTTCGCTGCCATACTTTATTAATAAAGTGCAATGTGCTATTGTAAATAATACTTCGCACATAAAACTAACTAAGAAAAACAATAACCTAAAACCATGGATCACACCCGGGCTAGTAAAGTGCATCCAGCACAAGGATAAACTTCACATGCATGCAAAATCCTCTCCAGATGATATCATTTTACAAAAATCATATAAAAGATATAGAAATTTCTGTAACAATCTACTAAAAAAGTTGAAAAATACGTATAATAGAAACTTAATTGAAGAATCAGGAAACGACAGCAAAAAAATGTGGCGCCATATAAAAAATTTCGCTTTTGTATCAAAACAGCATGAATCATCGTCAGAGTTATTACAAACGCTCCCCTCACCGCATACATCAGCAAATCATGTAAATAGTTACTTTAATAATGTGGGTCAAAATCTTGCTGAGCAAATTAAATGTAACTATAACAAAAATTACAGCATACACGGAAACAGGGCCACTGTGTCACCGCAATATCGTCAGCTAACCTCATTTGTTTTACTGGATACAGACAAAGACGAAGTTGAAAGGGTTATTTTGGGGCTGAAAGAAGTCTGTGCGGTTGGATGGGATGGTATCTCAAATAGTGTGTTAAGGAAATTCAGACACATTTTTGTTCCGCCGTTAACTCATATATTTCAAATTTGCCTTTCTGAAGGCATTTTTCCCGACTATCTGAAAAAAGCTTTAGTCGTCCCAGTGCATAAAGCAGGTGACAAAAAAGTACCTTCAAATTACCGACCCATTTCAATACTTTCATCTACATCTAAAATACTAGAAAAAATAATTAACAATAGGTTAATGAAGTACTTAGAGTCTAAAGCCATCCTTTCGGATAATCAATTTGGTTTTAGACAAAAATTATCCACAACTGATGCTGTGCAAGATATGACCGATTATATATCTCAAGAACTAGACAAAGGTAATCATTCTATTGGTATTTTTCTTGACCTAGCAAAAGCTTTTGATACCGTGTCTCATCCTATCTTATTGGACAAGCTTGAGAAAATAGGTATACGAGGTAAGCAGCTTAAGATTTTTGCAGACTATTTAGACAACCGCTGTCAATGTGTGAAGATTGGTAATTTTACTAGCTCAGAACTAAAAAATACTTTTTTTGGAGTCCCGCAAGGAAGCATATTAGGACCAACCTTATTTCTTATTTATATAAATGACCTCTGCAGTCTAAATCTAAATTCGGGGAAAATTATATCTTATGCTGATGATACCGTACTCCTATTCTCCTCAAATACAGTACATGAAGTTTGGTTATGTGCACAGCAAGGTTTCAATATAGTAAATAGATGGTTACAACATAACTTACTGACATTAAATGCTGACAAAACTAAATACATACGCTTTTCTTTACGCAACTCAAAGACATCTATGATCATTCCAGATATTCATGCGCATGTATGTAACACAGTTGCAAACTCTAAATGCAATTGCCCAATTATCCTTAATACAAAAACTATAAAATATCTTGGAGTAATTATTGATGCTACTCTTACATTTAAAAATCACGTTGAACTATTATGCAGTAGAGTCCGTAAATTGATGTTCATATTCAAGAAAATTAGGCCTTTTGCTGACTCTAAGGTGATAAAACAGGTTTATTATGCTTTGTGTCAATCAATAATTACATATTGTATTACTTCATGGGGAGGAGCGGCTAAAACAGTTTTACTACCACTGGAGCGCGCGCAGAGAGCTGTTCTGAAAGTATCCACATTCCGGCCTATCCTGTTCCCGACCCAACTTTTATATAAATCTTGCAATGTTCTGACAGTGCGGCAGTTATTCATTATGAATACTTTATTAAAACAGCACTGTAAATTGCCGTACGATAGAGTTGTCACTGAAAAAAGACGTAAAGACATCTGTATGGATAATTATAGATTAAGGCATTCGTTTATGTATAGTTTTTTTATATTCTTAGGCCCATTTTTGTATAATAAAGTAAACGCAATTTTGTCTATGTATGCATTAAAAACGGTACAATGCAAAAATGTTATTACAACTTGGTTACAAAATTTGTCTTATGATGATACAGAAAAGTTACTGGTTGTTTTAAGTTAAATATTATTTTTAATTAAGTATTGTCCTATCATTAGTCTGTTAAGTTACTCACTATTTATGTCTACCATCAATTTTAGAAAATTTTAATGTAATTTAGCACTTATTACACCTGAGATACAGGTTTATCCTAGTTCAGGTCGAACCATTATTATATACCTACCATTTTAGTATAAGGCTTAATATTGTAAATATGCATTATTTAATTAAATAAATAAATAAAATAAATAAATAAATAAATAAATTTGTATTAGTTTGGTTGCAGTGTACCTACTAAATCCAGACTTATTGTAACATTATCGAGAATCGTTAGTTAGGGGACTGGTCACGGCCGGTTACGAGCAAGCCATTTTATGAGGCGGCTCTGGGCGTCGCCGCTAAATCTCCTTATTTATCCGGGAAAACATAAACCGAGGTTTCAGCAAAAATTAATTGGCTCCCACGCTCCTTCTTGGCACATTAACTATTTTAGGGTTTATTATTTTACGTGTTGTTTTGTAGCTTTTATTGATTTCTAGTGGCACAACATTATTGACTCCTGCTCGGATATTTAGAACAACTTCATTTTATATTTCATTCTTGCACAGAACTGGAGCCTGAATTATTCAAGACCTGGCACCGTGTGTCGTATAGATAATCTTCAGAGCATGTGTTATCCAGACTACTTTACTTTTTATTTTTATGGCGGGACCAAATTTGGTGTGTTGCTGAAACGACGGATCATAACCGTTGGACACAGCAACTGTTTGCAATCCTATCCGTAAACCAGGCATTGTTTTGTTCACAGACAGTTCGAGGTTAGTGTGAATCCCAACTTTAGAGCTTTGGGTTAAGGAATGTTTTTGTGTTTATACTATCATTGTTGTGGTTGCATCCATTGGGACCTCTCCTTACTCACGCGTGGCGATTTTATTTTAGTCGCTATAAAAAGAGCTTGCTTTCACCTGGCACTTCTTAAAGCGCAGCTTGCGGTACGAGCGGACACACTTCATTAAGGCCTCCGTATTTGTTGCGTTATAAAACTTTGTAGTTTTTTATTCGAGTTCTTTTCGCCAGACAGAAAATGACTTTCACAATGTTTGAAAATAACCTTCGATCCCGACAAAAGAAAATGAAAAGGAATGTTTTAAGAATAAAACAGAAGAATATTTGTTTAGTTATCCAGTTTAAATTCGTGCTTACACGACACGTTTCATATAGAAAAGAACGAAACAATGAGCATGGAGTATAGATGGCACATGCGGCCAGTCGGTGCGTTGCCAACTACAACAGATTAGATTGGAGGCACTCCAGAACTATGCACCTGCCTGCTGATACAGACGTCAACTTCTCTATATTTTATCCAAACATTTAATATCGATGTTATCGGAAATATTTTATTGATATTTTACTCAGTTCGTTCGCACAGTCCTTTAATATTGGATCTACGAAAGTATGAAGGTACGGGATTTTATTTGCTTGAAAAAAGTGTTCTCTCTAGCCAAATTTCGCCGAGCCGAGGTTAAGGTACATATTTTTATGTATTCGGCCGTAAACTTGGAGTATAGTTTTATGGATATGTTTTTCAAAGTGCGACGAGTTTTAAGAGGGATTTGTTTTTTCGGGATTAAGGCTGTCGGTCATATCATAAAGCCCTTTTGTATTCACATTGGCAAATTACGTGGGTGTGTCCAGTTGGTCAGGTGTCATTGTTTAGACGCGATATCAGAGGCTGCAGTGATCCATTGCGATGGCCGCGTAATCCCGGCTAGAGGCTTTGTCTCACGTCCAGCTTACTTTTATTACCGTGCCTGCATCGCAAAATAAAACAAAATTGGCGGGAATTTATGGGCCACAGCCCCAGCATGGCTAGTGGGGTGGAAAGTTTTCAATTTGAAACGAATAACTTGTTTGTCTCGTGTAATAAGGAGGGTTTTGCAGCGGGTAATATGGGGCTGCAATGACTGTCGCGGGCTTCCTTAAAACTACTTTCTTGGTTTTATTACCTAAGTGCTGTGGGTGGGCGTAACTCTTGAAGGTGTGTGTTTATATAGTGGTTACAATGTTCGCCATAAAACTACACCTACTGGCAATAAGCTGATCGGAATTTGGGTGGAGTAGTTACTTACATAGTGGAGTATTTCTGATAGAATATGCAGGGTTTTTAGAACGCAATTTTAGTGAAGGTTTCATAGTTCTTATCTAACATAATTTTGCATGAACATTTTTGTCACGAATTCGAAACACTTTTTGCCATAATTTTGAACCAAAAAACCTCACATACAATTTATTTGAAATGAGCTATATATCCAGTAACAAGCGCGCTTCGTTATCACCAACGAGCGCTGCAGGTACAATGACATTGTGGCGCCTCCCGCTACTCCAGCGACGTTTACCGACCATGACGTTTCTTCTGCCAGCAAATTGAATGTTAAAGCACGTTACCTGCCCCTAACTGAATAAGTTATGAGCTCCGAGCTATTGGTAATGAAACTTGAATGACCTCGGGCGTGTAAACCGCCTGCAGAATGGAATTTCCGTGTTTACACAACTACGCCAACAGTTTATTCTGTTGCGCTAACTGCCACTTCCGAATATTTCGTTTTAAACGAGTCAAAGATATTGTATCGGTTTGAAAATCGAACATTCCAAATATTGTACTGTCAAGGGACTAACTTTTGTTTTGCAAATAAATCTAACAACTTTCATTCGGGATTTATCGATTATTTTGTTTGGTCTGCTAATTTTGTTTTTCTTTGTTTAGTTTTTATGCTTTTCCCAAATGGTTTTAGTTTTAAAAGAGCGTTTCGTTTTTATTTTGATAGAGGTTCATCAAACTTGTGCTTGGAGATCTAATTTTACGTTTACTACTTCAATGAGTGTACTTTTGCAACGACGTGACGTTATCATGGCACTAAACACAAGGTTTTAATATTGTTTACTTCATTGAACTGTTTAACTTGACTGAACTTCAAAGCGGTGCTAAGGAACCATTATTTAAACTCAGTCTAGATTCTGGAACTTTTCTGGAACTGACAATGAGTTGTATGAATAAATTTTTCTGCGACATTTAACACAGAAAGCAAATCCACCGCGAGGTTCCGGGGAAGGTTTTTCTAGGAACAATAGGATTGGGTAAACAAACCAAACTGAATAAATTTCTCGGAGAAGCAAGTCTCACCTAAAGTTTGCGAAGAATGCCAGTTACTCAGTTAGTCTCGATCCTAGCCAGCCAGTAGAACTTTCTATTTTTCGATTGCTCGTGTTACTGAGTTGGCAAATGTAGTTTAGCTAGTAGTTCGCGCTGTCGCCGCTTCACAACTGAATTTCATTGCTAACTTATTTTGCATTGTGTTGCTGTAAGTAGACGCTGGTCACAATTCAATATATTACACACTCTATGCAGGTCTCCTCTTGGGAAAGCTTTTATAAAATTCTGTCAAGTAGAAATTTCTTTTAAACGTAAATAGAATAAATAATGACGATCCTTTAGTTGTTCTTAGTATCTGCAAAGTTTGGCGAAATTCGGAAGTTTGACAACAATCGTTCTTAACTCTTTGAATAGACAAACTTTTCCATTACCCGGTGTGTTATAATAGTATGTATGCTAACGTGACCATACGTCCAGTTTTGACCGGGACCGTACCCTTTTTCGGTTCTTCGTCCCGGTGGCTCGAAAAAGCCTGGGGACGTAAAATTGACCCGTTTTCAGAAACGGATTGAATATACGCTAGGTGTATAAAGAAAACACTATTTTCTTGCTAATACTTTTAATCCAAACCACCGTACTATTTCACAATCGAACGACGGCTAACTATCCATTACATTTTACAAATTAAAACAACTTTTGCCCCACCCAGAAATAACGTTATTATCATAACCGTAATTTCTATGTGTTGCCAAAGTAAAACAATACATTCAGTTGCTATAGTGAAAATACATTTAGAAGTTTCTTATAATATTAATAATTTGTACTTTGACAGTGTTGCCACAGTGGATATTATAAATCGATATTAAACTAATACATTTTTTAAATTAAATCAAAGAAATCACGACAGGTGGAAGTGCTCAAACATTTTCACACCAACAACCTTGAGCATGACAACTTTTGTATTTTAATTGAATGTATTCTGTGCCTGCCCGACACAAATACACCAATAGGAAGAGTATTTTCTTTAATTCATAAATTGTGGACGTCTGAAAAAACCCAGTAACAGGGTCCCGGTCCTTATGGCGATGTTGATAATCAAGCAGCATATAAAAAAACATGCCATGAATTTTATTCCTACATATAATCATCACCAGCTGTATTAAAACTTTGTTCTGCTGACAAATACAAAAAACTGAAAATTAATCTTGCATAAGTACTTAAATAATTTTGATATGAAGGAAATGCACCGATCCCAGCGTGGTTTAAACAGACTCGATAAATCGAATGAACCCCAAATTAATAATAATAATAAAAAAAACATTTTTGTTTCATTGTTAACCTAGGCTGGTACCTATTCTCAAAATAGAGTTTCCTTTATGAATCGGCCTTACTAATTGAGAAAAATAAACCTATGTCCCGTTTTGAGTCAAAAAATAAATGGTCACATTTCCTATTTATAATAGTTTTATTTTCAAGTTGGCCTAAATTCTTTAGAGGCCAAAGCAAGCATAAAAATCAGATTTATAACAGTCAAACAATAAAATGGTCACAGTTAACAGCCTAACTGCATTATAACTAGTTCATAGTACTTCAAGGCTGTTTTCGGATAATTTAGTTAATTTATTTAGAAACTGCTGTGTTGGCTACGTTTAGAATAACTGTAGTAATAATGTATCTTGTAGAAACAGGCTGTTCTTGTGGGGGTTGTCGAGACAATGTTCTTGCGTCATTAGTAACGTCTCAGGCGGCGATTATCAAAGCAATCAGCCGTTCTGCAAACTGTTACCATCCGACTGGCTGGCGATAGGGCTAGCGGCCTGTGTCGATGTTTTTTTTCCAATCTTCTTTCGTATCGATATCGAGCCGGGCTGTGATACTAGAATTGAATTGATATTTAAATGTTATTGTTATTTGAATCGACATGAAAAAGTTTTATAACAAATCAATTTGTTTTCGAGCACGTATTAAAATTTTAGTAGATTGTTGATTTTGCAATGGCTCTAGAGAGAACTAGTTCGTTTCAAATGGGTATTGTGATTGCAAAAAGGTTTCACGCGCGGACTTTTTCCGTTGTATCGATAGTTTTGTAATTTTCTTATAAACATCACTAAGGCAATTGACGAGTGTTTGCTCGAGTTTGAGCGGCTGCGGCGCTGGGCGGGCGGAAGTGGTCGAGGGCTGTTCCTAGTTTAACTGTTGCGTCACTTGATTGTCGCCGTCGACCGGCGCCAAGTACTCTTACTGAATTCAGCCCCACGATTTACAACCCGTTTATATTTACTTTTTGAATACAGAACTTACATTGAATTGATGAAATATCACTAATAAAAGTTAAGATGCCATCGAGCCCGCCAGCTGAAGACAAAATGAATTGTGAAATTCCAGTTTTCGTATTTTTTCCTGACGAATCCAAAGCCGATCTGTCTGTTGATTTAAAGACCCTAGCTCTTGTAATTTAATACCGATATCGAATTACAGGCAATCGACTTAACATCTCGCATTTACATACTAAATAAAAGAAGGTAGATATTAGAAGATTAGGGAGTTAAGTGGTGAAAATCGGGACAGTAAAAGTGATTTACATTTAACTGAGAGCGAGGAATATATACTTCGAATTACTAAAGCAATTCGGTGCTTAATTCGTAGGCCAGCCAAGAAAGATGGGCGGCCAACGCTCCCGGCGCGCCCGGCTCCCGACTTTAATTACAACGCAGGTTTATTCACTCTAATTTCGGGAATTTTGCATTCCCCGCGCGAACCGCGGAAGGGTCAGAGTAAAAGAAAATGACATTCGTTATTCTATTACGTTAGGCAAAGGAGCAAAGAAGAGCTCTGTAGGCACTGGTAATTACTTTTGTGTAGGTATTATATCAACAGGATCTGTTTTGGTAATAGTAATCTGTAGCGGGAGTGGGTCCGGCCATTGTGTCGCGGATAGACCGCCCCGCCATGCGGAACGAGAAGATTGTTCCTTTTTGTTGTTACTCATGCCTCTCTGCAATCAGATAAAGGAGTCCACGATTTACGTAGTACGTAGTTTTGCGACTTTTGGTGAAGTATTGTCGTATTTTTGTTTGATGTTTTTGATGTAAATTAGCTAAGATGTTATACAGCGTTGTGTTCAGTGAATTAACCTTAACCTACTTCAGGAAATGTTCTTTTTTAAGACTGAAAATGTATTTGCTTTAAAAGTTTTGTTCATCAATTCGTACAAGACATAATTATTGTAAGTTTTGGGCCAGTAATGGTTGTTCGTAGAGCAAGTTTGAGTCGTATGTAGGTCAAGAGCTGTGTAATGTGCGCGTGCGCCTGTGGCCGGGCGCCTGTGGGGCGGTGCGTCGGCCGAGCTGCTCAAACGGGCGAAGTTTTCTCCTCTCGGTCGTTACGAGGCGCGAATTGCCCGCGTTACAATTACTGCGCGGCCCGCCATATTTATGCCAGCGGTAACCAAATTGCCCGATATTATTCCATCCCATTGAGTGCGAAAAGCGCAAATTAAACCGATTTTATATTGGACGATTTTCCTCCAGAGCGGGGGCGAGATATGTTCGTTGTTAGATAAGAAGCCGAGAAGATTGCGTTATGAAATAAGAAAGGAATTGCACGTTATAAAGAGTTGCTTCCGAATAAATACACCGGCGCGGTGCTTGGTGCGTTTTTGATTGCGATTAATTTTGTTAATTGTAGGGGTTTGTTAATAAGCAATATCTAAAGCTGTTGATTAAAAATATGCTATGGTTTTGTGTTTAGATATCAATAATCGCGGGTATCAAGGAATTTTGAGCTCATAAATATTTATCCTGTATGGGTAGTTTGTCCGCACACTGAGATGTAGTATGTAGATTTTTGATGGGTATGAATCACACGGGATGTTTACAGGAAATAAAAATGGATTAGAAAAAATGATTGACCGATTTATTAGGAAAAACATTAAAATACATAAAGTAGGTGACTTGCGGTGGGCGCGCACAATACATTTCACGTGGTGATGCTCGTACATATCCCATAGTGTGGCATTCTGCCGGTAGCACACCAGCACCACTACAGGTTATTTTTTTACAGTGTTACAAAAATTCATTATATGTTTAAAAGTTTAACGCCCCTGTTGTTGTATAGTTAAGACCGAAATTTGATTATGTTTTAAATAAAAGTCGGCATCGTCGGCTTGTACGAGCGGGCTCCGGTCGTCGAATAAACCGCGAAACACTAGTAAAATTTTACAACTGAGTTGCTCCCCGCTTCTCGCATAAGCGAACTGTTAGAAGAAAATGGAAAAGCAACCGAAAGATATATCTCTGAGGGGCCCAGATATTTGGGAAACTATATAGCGTAATGAAAGCGAACGAGGGCGGCCGGGCGCTAACAACTAATTGGCTATTCCGAAAACTCATTTGAACACAAAATGGATTCTGTATTTAAATTTCAGCATTCCGTAAAACAACGGCGAAAGTTAAATGCATAAGGCATTTTGGTTTCCATGGATTTACTTGCCATTTATCGGTCGGATTACTTCGAGATTTCCGGTGACGCTCCCACGCATGTACTACAACGTGAACGACCTACGTTCATGTTTTTAGTGTATTTTTTACTAAGTGGTCTTCATTAGAGACAACCTAGCCTACCTATATGGTTTGTGACCAAGTCCTTACAGTAGCTCTCTAATATTGGAAAATACAGCTTAATTCGAACTCGAAATTGAGTTGGTCCTATGTCATCATTATTCAGCAGTACAGGGAAGGTACATTCGAGCTGCTTCTGGGAAATCCAACGTCTGGCTCGGCTAATGAGGGCTGCGCTCTGAATACTGAGCGGCCAGCCTCCCACATGGACCACCTACCATTCTATAAACATCCATCTAACTCCAACGACTGTGCTCCAACTTATGACAAATACTTCCAATATTCGTCCTTAGAAGCGGAAGCACAACTAAAAGTTATTATAAATCAAATAGTTCACTTTCTCTGTCGGGTTAAATTGTGTTTTGTTTAAGTCTCTCGTTCCGCGTGCGTCTGCTCGGGTGGCTCGCGACATATTGTCTGAGAACTCCGCCGACGCCTCTCCAATAAATAAGCAGGTCACATATTGAAGGGGGCAAAGGGGGAATACAATTGTAACTTTTCTGCTCCGGCTTACGGGAAGGCAAAAGTTTAAAAAATACAAGTTTCCTTGCCCCTGGCTCGCGGGCACGCATGACAACGTTCGCACGTACGCACCCAACGAGCCTCGCGCGTCTCTTTAAATATGTTTTACTTACCTTTAAAGAAATGGAACGTAATTACTCCTTCAGGAAAAAAAAAACTGAAAAATAAGTTCCGAAATGTATTATGATTGGTATGCGGTAACCATCCCCGATGGCCATCCCCCGTAACGTTAGTCGGAATAAGAATGAGAATCCATTAAAATATCCAAAGATTTAGTGCATGACAAGCAGCTACTCTTTCAGAAGTCCTTTCTCTACGAAAAAATGAGCTTATATTTGGATGATCCTTTCAATAATTTAACGGGCGATGCGAACAAAAGCGGTTTGAAATCGAAGCTTATAAAAGGCCGATGTTAAGTGATCGATCAGGGGTAAAAGTTGTTAATCTTGTCTCGCGCCGCCGAAGTTACGGTCGGTAAGTTCTGAATATTACTTAAAGAGAGCGACACAACAAGCAATTAGTATGCAGCAGGGCCGCGTAACATTTTTTCACATTATGCTAAGTCCCGAAGAGAAACTGTAGGAAGTCCAAGGGGTGGAAGGGGGGCACTCCAGCGATTCCCAATAATTCATTAGAGAGACCGTCGTCACGGGGTACGAATTAAAATTAATGATTCGCGAGGACAGCAGCCGCCTTCGAAGGATCTCATTGTATTATCTAGTCACTTTTTATCTGCAGAGATAATTTAAACTTGCCTTCTAACAGGTGTCGCAACGACTTTTCTGTATTAGCGATTTTAAGAGGCTAATAAATTCCGAATCGCGGAGTTATTAGCATTTTTATGTAGCTACTTTGGAAGCGTATCGTTATGTATAACCAGGGAATTTATTAAATTAGTCAAACAGGATGTAGATTATATTTTATTTACATGATCTTTTTCATATAAAAATCACACAAAAAAAAACAATCCAAATCAACGTCTCAGTTGTTATTGTGGAAGCTCCCCACTAAAACATTCCCAGCGCGTATGAAATGTATACGTACTGTGACAAACATATGCAATTAGGTATCATCACTGCTTCGGTTCAATTTAGCTCTAATATCTTTTGATCCCGTGTTGGGATTTGCAACGACATTGTCGCGGGATGATTTGATGAGAATTCGGGCGACAAGACGCGACGCGACATACAAGTCGAGTTTCCAGTTTCACGTCACGCGCGCTTGGCTCAAATAAGGCTTACTACCCCTGCTGCCGCCGCGCCTGACGCCTAGTATAAAGTAGACTGTAGAATACCTAATGCATCTACGTGTTAAAACTATTCGGCTTTCTTCACCATGTTGCTGAGCAAACTTAGCTAACAAAATTACTAAAAAGGTGACAACATTGATGTCTGAATTTCAATGACCAGCAACAAACTGGAAGCTAAGAACTTAAGAAGGTTCTATTAGGATTTTCGCAACATTTTTGCTCTTTCACAGGAAAAGAATAACAAAGTCTCAATTGGATTTCTCCGGAAGCAAGTGGAGTGTTTAATGGAGCTTGTAGGCGAGGGGCTAGCGATCTGTCACTAATTGCGAACTATTATAGACTTAGAACAAAATATTTTATTGCTGCGAGGTACATTAATAAGAACCGAACAAAGTTGTGCAATTAAGCTCATCTCGGGTCCGCAATCAAGAGATCTATGGCTAGATTGGAAATAGAGTGAACGTTTCATAGAAAAACAAATTCATATTTGGTTTGATATTTTTTAGGATGAAGCAATTTCGAAATCGACAGTTTAATCTAGTGTACGAGTATAGTCTGATATCACAACACTGCGAACGCTACGTCAACGAGTTACGTATTTGTTCGTACGAACGAAATATATTTACTTGAACAAAAAAAGGGATGATAACGTGACTTGCGGCTAATCGGCTGACATCTCAACTTTGTTGTTCTTATTGGTGGTGTGTTCATAAGCCCGGGCGGCGGGTCGAGCGTCGGCCGAATCCTAAGCAGCGTCGAGAAGAGCAGCCCTAACAAATTGACGACAATATCTGTCGGCAGTTCGCTGTCACCCGACGCCGGTTATTAGTGTTCCCACACGATGGAACGCCGCCTCGGCCTCGGCTTATGTACGTGTATTATTATTTATGTGCCCAGTATTACCTTCTTTGAATTTATTGTAATGTATTGTATTGTGGAAATGTGGATAGCGCGTGATAAATTGTGACATTTATTAAACGTGTACGTCAATATTTTTTTAGATGGGGATTAAAATAAAATATATTGCAATAACTGAAAATCAAATATTGGCTTTTATTTTGTGCTATTGACACCAGTTTGAGTTGGCACTAAAACAAACAAAAGTTATAAAATGCCACACAAATACTTGTTGAAATGCTACTTGTCCAAACTGCATTTTCCGCAATTCCTGCGTACACGCGCGCGGTCCCGGGATGTCTGTTTTAATTGTCCGTCAGTCGTTAGGCATCGGTCTCACAAGCACGTACAACCCATATATCACGTTGATTACTCAAAGTGGAAATATCATATTTTTATTTCCTCGCGCCGGAGTAGATTAAGGTTGGGGCGAATTAGCTCACTGTTGGAACGTCGTATGAGACGTAATGAATAAAATGTTTTGCTTTTAATACAATTATGTATGGTAGGTATTATGTTTATCAATAAACATTTCATATCATTCTTTATTTATCTTTTCGTGGGTTTTTTACTTACATAGCCGAGATGACGAAAGATTGATAGTCAGTATCATTATATCCTGCCAATCATTAGGTATTTACACCATGTACCTAAGAGAACAGAACACAGAACATATTCTGTGTCAAGAGAATCTGGTTGCTACGAGGCTAACACACTGGCTACGTCATTTGCCTTTCAATAAATTAACGAATCAAGAAACCTAAACTGACAGTCGAGGTTGCGTGCAACAACCCGGATAAAAGCTACTTCCATTTTTAAAAGATCTTTGATAGATCTCTAATACTTTATTAATAGCTACGTACCATCAGTATAATAAATGGCAATAGAATTTAAGGCTTTGAAAAAATATATGTGCGTGACTCGGCAGGCGCCGTGAGGTCGCCCCGCCATACAATTGTATAGTCCTAGAAAAGGTGACCAGATAAGCTTGAGCTTAGAATATATACCAGTTTACCCCTCTGCACTGTTCATACACAAGAACTAGAAGGGGAAAGGAGGGTCGTTTTAACTGGTGGGTGTATAAAGTGGCTAATATGAGCAGAGCACGCGTATGGAAATTACAGTGGAATCAATCACGAACCGCCCAAACATGCCCTGTAGATAGCACAAACAATGCTTTTATTACCTAATGGTTTCCCATAAAGATTCCTATCTTTTATTCTTCTCAATGTATAATAAAATCTACGATTTTCTCTGGCAGTTTGTTCTCCTGAAAACGATTTAAGAACGAACAAATATTGATAAATCTGTTTGTTTATTCATCCAAATTAATTTGACGATGTAACAATCAGAACGTCGAATACAATAGAAATAAATTAGTAAAAGTAAAATGCTTCTATTGCTCACTTATTGTATAATGTAACAATAGGAACAATTCACTTGTTAGGCAAATTGATGTTTAATTTTAAAACTGAACAAAATGTTTAGCCGTAATATTATACAACACAATATGTTTAGAATGAGTTAAAGGATCACAAGAGCGTTTCCGTGTGTAGGAAGTATGTAACCCATTTACATAAAGAACGCCTTAAGATACGTGACCGTAATGTTTTTCCTATGGTAATATGTAGTCATATTGAGCACACATAAAATCAGATAATAAAATACACATCAGAATATTCAAAATCACTTACGTTTCAGGACGAAGCCGGCAGGCGGTGTCCTAGCATACCAATAAAAATGTAAATGCTACCAATAAAATTTTGCTTTTGAAGTAGTCGGGACTTGGTCCGCGGCTTTGAAGTGGTGTGTATGTTATAATCAGGATTGTTTGTCAGTGGCCACGCTACCCGTCCTCTGTCGACCTCGGCCAAATCATAATAAACAGAATTTCCCAGAGGAGAGAGCGATATCTGATAGGAATCATTGAATTATTTCTGAGAGTCGGTACGCTCTCCAGTCTCAACAATGTATTATTTCTTGTTATTTATCAATTTGCACGTAGCACTTATCTAATAAGATTTCTTCGTTCGCTTTATTGGAGTTCTCACTAATTGCCCTTTCTTCGTTCTTGCTTTTTATAATTCGCTCTACGGAGTGCGGGCTTCACCGATCCTCTTCTATTACTGCAGACTACTCTGATGAAACACGGCACAAGTTAGATACAAACCTGTGCGGTATTATACAATGTTATTGGTAAAGTAGGTTTTTCGCACATCTGCGTACAATAAACTTATTCATAGAATAATATACTGTAGATGTTCAGGGGTGGAAGAATTTCAATATGTATAATATTATGCAGGTTGATTCTTTGAGCTCGGGTCGGACAAGGAGCATTTGAATAAACCGATATCGCGGGAGCCGAGCAAAATATTGTCCGCCAGAGGTCGCTGTGTTTAGCCGAACCCCGGAAAATATGTATGTTGTGCCTTCGAGAGAGCCCCGTTATTAGATTCGAGATATACGAAGATGTTGCTACGTAAAATATTAAGAAACATACACGGTGAGCCAGACGAACAAACATAATAAACCTTTATTTATAACCTAGATCACTTACTACGAAAGCGGTACTTAAGCTTATTGGAAATAAAACATCTAAATGGCTCCAGAGATATGTCTATCACAAATATAATGTTCTATTCTTTTATTTTACGAAATAACATTAGAATTATCCGCCGTATTTCGTCCCAAAATTGTAACATCATTATATTTATTGGAATATCTTATTCGATAAGTCTAATTTAAGGAACCGAGAAATCATGCTGGACAATACCTTCAGTTATGGAATCTTTGCATGAAAAAATCGGAAACAAAAAAAAAATGGATAACGTTATCTTAGTCGTAGTAATGAGTGAAGGAAATAAACATTTCAACTATGCGATAGTGATCGGGCATGATCGGGTGACGATCGTGTGCGTATAATCCGTGATCAGGGCTCGCTCAGCAGATGTATAGGGCGATGAGTCTCGCCTTGCCATTACACGCTGTACTCACACTTACATTAACGCTCTGCCAGATGAAAGATAAACATTTGACGTGAGGATGGGGCGAATCCGTATTCTCGTCACACGGACCGGGTTAATTCAATAGCTGATTGGATTTGGGGCACGCTGATCTAAAACCCCTTTTACAACTCACGACGCTTTCGACTCTCTGAATATTTATACACGACATTTCAACTCCTTGGTTGAGTTAATTTTTTATTCGGAGGGTTTTTAAACCTTTTTTTATGAGCGGTTTAGAGGTTGACTGTATTTTTTATTTGTTTTATTTTGTGCTTAAAATACTACGTCAATTTTATTTCAAAGGATAGGGATTCTTAGAAAAATAAGACAATCACAATATTACATTAATGAAAACAAGTATTTGATCATGAAAATAATACGTACGTCTAGGTTAAGGTATTTTTTTATGGGCCTGTGTAGCCTGAAATAAATGGTATTATTAATATTTAAAAAAAACTTTTACATATCTCGGGACCCTGGGGTCCCGGTCCTTTAGAAGGCGCACGAGGGACCGAAGCCGCACAGCCCCGTTAGACGTTTTTAATAAATTAGGGACTAACCGACGATTATCCCTGCTCGCACTATGCAAGTGTACCCAAAGAAATGCCCCGTTTGGTGTTGGACTATTGCAGGATATGGAAACGAAGATTATGGTTTTGGGTGGCTAAAGATAGTTGGTTATCTGCAACTATGGAAAGACTACTATTATTTAATATACAATACACAGATAAAATGGCAAGGGGTGACTTACACATTCAATTATGGGCCCCCGAAAACGGTCGCTAATACATAGTGTCGTAGCGACAAGGGGGCAACATGTCCTAAGGTGCCTATGAGGAGTGGAGAGGTATTTCACGGCTATCAGGACAATCCAGGACGTACGTTCAAGATTCTTACTGGGATACTTCCTTCTTCCGAGCCTTTTTGCTCTTGCAAATCTCAGAGGCAAGAAAGGAAGGATGAAGTGAACACTGACGAGGAACAGAACTCCCACCGAGTTCTGTTCTTCGTCAGTGTTCACTTCATCCAATAAAGGCAAGCCAGAGGTGTGGAACAAGATTTCTCCCGGGAGATTAGGTCCGTGGGGTCGCTACTGCTCACTAGCTAGCCACATGTTGCCCTGCGGTTTTATTTATCTACTAAACCCTAGACTTGTTTTGGCAAAGTAAACTTTACCGGCACAGACCTGGAGTTCTCTTGAACTCTAGGTCTGTGCCCCACCATGACGTCAACGTAGAGATACGGCGCGGCGGTAGGGATTATTATTATTATTTACATAAGAAATACCTACACGTATTTTGTGACTTTTTCAAAGATATTAACGTAACTAAACTGTGTGTAATCTTGTGGTTAATTCCTGAGGTTCCCGAGAAATGTCATCGTGTGATGCCTACTTAAATCGAGAAGAAACATGTAAGTACACATGCATTTTACACAGAAAATGAAATCTATTTCTGCATTTACAAATAAAATAATGGAAATTCCGATTTTCAAATACATCTTTCTACCAGTCGTCGGATGTAAACGGGGTGTAAGTACGGGCCGTCACTTCGCGCGCTTTTATATTCCATCTTGTGTTGACACTGCATTGTTCTGCGGGATACCCTATTTATCTGCTGATTTGTTTGCACCACGACGCGCCACGTCTCTGCGACGTACGGCCGACCGACGCTGGGGTAACTTCACTGTAATTGAGATGAGAAATGCGTGACTGTTGAATTGTGTTCATTTACAAATAAATTTGTTCACGTTGGACGTGTTTGTGATTCTGATACGTCACCTATACGTACTTCGAGGTACTCTGTGGGTGATATCGAAGATTTTCATGTTTATTAGATTGGGTATTTTGTGTTTCGTTTGTTCGTAGACGGGAGAAGATTTGAAAATTGGCTTCTTCATTTATTCATAAAATTGATCTAAAGCTGAATACAATTGAAAACGAAATGACTTCAGGCGGAAATATTTCTACTAAACTTAAATAAATGGGAGAGAAAAATGAAGGAAAAAAAATCTTTAAAATATTTTCGTTCTACAGGCGTCTTCGGATGAATAAAAACAACCTGCAACGTCTTGTTATTTTTTATAGTTATTCTAAGTAGTCTGTGTATGGCCAATTAGATTTTTTGTTATTTTCTTTGAAAGTTCGGGCTGATATGATATCGCTGATATTGATAAACGATGTGCCATTCGATTTAGAAGAGAAAACAAGTTTCTTGAACCTTCTAGCGCAAATAGTTGAACGCAATTAATTTTGTACAAAGGGTTTGCACAGAAGAATATGAAGGTTAAGATGTAGATGTTTAGGTGGTACCTAAATGATTATAATTAAGTATATCGATTCACTGAAAGTTCTCCTAAATCGGAATGCAGATACATTCCCAGGTTTCAAAGTCAATTTATGAAAATACAAGCTTATAGTTTAATAAATCATACAGGATTCCTTCCATTTTCAAATTCGTGAAAAAACTGAGTTGTTAAATTCTCCCATTTTTAAAAAGGACAAAGGTGAAACGCCAAACACAAAATTGTGACCTAAGAAAATACACAAGGAAAAAAAAGCACATGTATTTTTCAATTCCAAGAGATACGTATACTCGTGAGTGACCTTGTGTACTGTGTAGGTATAAATGTGGGGTGGTTTTACGATCGCCCTTCTCGTTTGTGCCGAGAAAGGTAAATTTTGAGAGAATCTATTGGACGTTTTGACTTATTGCACAATTGAAGAGTATTTTGTATCTCGTATATATTCCGAGGTGCGGAAGGAATACTAATGCTTGCCCTCGCTTGTATTCAGTCACTTAGTAGCAGTCTTGCACTGACAGTGTGAAAGACAAAATTACTGTGATCCTTTTTCGTAAATAAAAAAAAGCCGAAAGCCTCAAACAATTTAGTTCCTATAGAAAATCTGTGTGATGGCCCCAATCTGTACCTAATTATGCCCACCTGGATTATAGTAGGGTCGCTCCCTGATATTAGCGTACGCAAACAACTATCTTTACCGAATACCTAATTTCATCGTTTGTTCAACAGGTACTCCAGGTCGCCATTGAAACATTTCCACTTAAATCCCTTCTCACTTATCATAATGAACTAATAAAACCAATCTAGTTCCAAAACTGTATTCATACATTCTTATCTGTGAAAATTGACGAGATAAATATTTTCCTTGTAGCATAAATATAATATGCTAAAATCCGTCCCTATTATTTCAAGATGTACCATAAAATACGCATATATTCGTAGTATGACACATCTCAGCGGGAGGGGCGGCGCAGAAAGCTGTGTGGTGTAAAAAATCCCCTAATCTAGTAAACAGGGGCTAAATGACTCACTTCACTGCGGGCGCCATGTATTCGGGGAAATTCGGGAAAATTCGGGGGACTTAATCTTTACGGGATAAAGTAAAAGGAGACATGACCCAGGTGCTAGTCACACCGCCACGCGCGTAAATTGCGGCCTCTTTGTCTTTTTTGTAATGTTACCTCCAAGGGCCCGCCTGATAATTATTAAATTGGGAGCCGTTTTAAATTTAATAATATTAATTTTATCAGTATACCTACCTACTGGTTTTTTGGTGGGTATGTTTAGAACTGTGGGGCTGTTTATGGTCGTTCTAGAATTAATTTTGGATTACTCGGAGCTTAATAACACAAGGGTACTTGCTGGAGAGTTTAGTGTTCGCAGAGTTAGTAGTAATGGGTACGTAGTTATAATAACTGAAACCAACATTTAGTATTTAGCCAACTTTGGTAACGAATAAAAAATAGTCATTAATGTTTTACAGTAAGTTAAACAAACTTTATTTCAGTTGTTATTCATTTGATTTTTGATGATGGCCAAAATCATCACTAGATACATGTGTTAGCTGAACTCACATTTTCAAATTAACCTTTGCCAGTAGATAGCTCACGTACGTTTTAACACCTCAGCTCCATCTGTCGACCTATACCATAAACATTTGAGTCTCTAAGACAAGAAGCCGTTAAATACAAAGGAGAATAAATCTCGAAGTTAACATTTACAGCATTACCGGAACGGTTTTTCATGTTTAAAACACAGCATTAGGTGCGGGGCAGCCGGTCGGCGGCAGGCCAGTGTTCTGCTACGTGCGGCGTAATCGCCGCGCGGACCTCTCTCAAACACGGAAAACCGTTCAGACACCCCCCGCACCTACCCCTGCACCCCCAACCCACACCCACCACTTTTACGATGAATCTTCGTTTCTCCGCATCAAGAAGTAATTTTAGTGTTCCTTTGCCGATTCAATGATACCACTCGGCCTGATTGGTTAAGCCCCTCTTTGATTTAATTTCGGGTTAAGTTGCCCTGTGGTCGGACCCTGTGGGATTTGGATACGTTTAGTACGGAACATACGGATATTTGTATCGGTTTGTTGTACTGGTTTAACGGCTTTACGACTCAGTTTTGAGAGGGCATCGAGTTGATCAAGTCAGGTGAAGTTTGTTTTCCCGCTTGGTCACGTACTTTAACATTAACTTGGACCAATCCATCGAATTTTCATGTTCATAGATACAGATTCATAGACAAAGAAAAATTCTATGTGGGGACGTTACTTTGTCTATGGAGCTGTTAAAAAACTTTTTTAACCTACTCGAACGTAGGTGTACGTTTAATGTCAAATGTCAGGAGATTTAAAAATAGAACTGGAAAAGGTCCGCGGAACGGTTTTGTTTATTCCGTGTTATTTTAAAACCTTAAACTCCATTAGCAGGCACTCTGTCTGTGTTAAAGAGACATAGAAATAATAAAAGAATCCATCGAGAATAATGTCTCTTTTAGCTCTTCCTGAAATTATTAAAGCTTTTTTGCAGGTAATGAATGTAAATATTTATGTTTTGAATTAAATTGTATAATCATACTTAGAGGCTATTAAGCTAAGGCTATTTTTGCAATATAGCCGTGCAGCTGATTCTACACGGTTAGAATAAATTTATTTCAATACACAACATTTTCCAGTATATAATTATATATAATTATATCTAGTGATTATAGATTCAGTACCAGTAAAAACGCCAGTAACGTGGTTCACGCATTCTTCTTCTATTACTATTAATCTACAATTCGATACAGAAGTTAAAAGTAAGTATTGTTTGTAAATTCTTGTAATACTTTTACCAGGGTTCCTCTTATTTTTATCATATTAGTAGAAATTTATTGTAAGTTCGTGACTTTACGACGTGAGAGACAAATTTACTATGGTGTGCCTCAGGAAAGTGTGCTTGGCCCTTTATTATTTTTATGCTATATAAATGACCTTCCGAAAACCATACCACATCCTATGACCCTATTTGCTGATGACTGTACCTACTATAGTATTTTCTGGTGAAAATAGTGACTCATATGAAAATGACATAAATAGTAGCTTAAGTCTAATAATTCAATGGTTAATTAATAACATCTTACAGATTAATTTTAATAAAACTCAAATAATGACATTTAAACAAAGAACGAATCCTAAAATTCTTGACATTAATTATGACCAAAATAAGATTATTAAAACGGAACAAACCAAATTTCTAGGTATTTGGCTAGACGAAAACATGACATGGAATACGCACATGGAGAATATGATAAAAAAAAATCATCAATTTTGCTATGCTTTACATAATTTGAATAAGGTTGCACATCGTAATACTGTCCTTACTGCATATCATGCATATGTCTCCACAACTCTTTGTTATGGCATAATATTTTGGGGCAACTCGACCAATAGAGAAATGGCATTTAAGGCCCAAAAACAATGTCTTCGAGCCATATGTTTGTTAAAAACCACCGAAAGTTGCGAACCATTTTTCGTTAGTTTAAAAATACTTACGCTTCTATCCCTCTACATTTATGAAATATCAATAAGTTAAGGAGAATCTGTCTAAATTTGAAAAACTTAATACTAGACGTCACCAAAGCACACTAAAATCAAAAAAACACAATACTGCACTTTTCTCAAAGAGTTGTCGCGGCGTGCGTCCAAAAATTTTCAATAAACTACCAAAAACTTTAAAAAGCATGACCAACATAAACCATTTTAAATCGCAACTTAAAATATCTTAATTGAAAAGGCTTACTACTCTATCAATGAGTTTTTAGAGGATAGAAGCATAAAATAAAAAAGTCCGATCCACTTGTTATTCTATCTTGTTTACGACGTTACTTGTTTGAAACAGTTTTATTTAGTTTGTAGTTTTTTTATGCCTAATTTGTACGCCTTGCACGGCAAAACATAGTGATACAACGCAAATTTTATACCATGTACCATACTACCTATGTTCAACAAATAAAATACTTTGTACATAAATGTTTAAAAATTAAACATAAATGTTTAAAATTGGTTCAAAAGGTTTTGTTAAAATTCACATACTTTCAGCAATGGCTTTTTACTTCTTTATTAGCCAGTTTTATTGGCGTTTATATATTTTTTATGTCAACAGAGGCCTGGAGCGCTCCTACAGCTTAGCACCAGAAGTAACATATTCATAAAGTTACACGTGCTGTCGCCAATCCACCATAAAATCTTATTTTGTTGACTCATGGGTACACAAATGTAGATGAGGTAAGACATAGGTACTGCTGTCAGTGATTGATGTGTAACCAAGACATGACCGCCCGAAAGGGGCATGTTTTCACGAAACAGAAAATCCCACAGATCCCAAAACATTTGTGGACAATCATGAGTTTTATTATGAAAAAGGTTTTCGTGTAACCATTTGCGTGAAACTTCATAAGCAATATTTTATCTACACAATTAATATTGCAAAGACATAATTTAAATACATAATTTATTATAAAATAAAGTCGGTTTTCGTGTATGCCTGTGTGACCGCGTCGTTCTTCTAAACGATGTAATGTTGCATGTTTTTACTTACAGTTTGGTTGTTAAAATGTTGGTCTTTTATCATACGTTCTCTCTAGATAAATGCATGACCATTGCCGGTGTGTTAAATATTCCTGAGGCTCTGTATTTCATTGTTATTGATATTTTCTGTAGATTTTCTTGTTGTGACACTTACCTATGTCAAATGTTAAACTGTCAGTTTCTTTTTATTTTTCTGTTTGGCTTAGTCTATGATACTTTTTGGTTTATATGGTTTTAATTATTTTTATTGATATCGCTAAAACATTGTATTAATTATAATTTATTTTTTATATTATGATTGTACGAAATAACTACAAATTCGCACTCCAAGGAGGTCCGATTATATTTGAAGAAACCACTGTTTGAAAATGGAAAAGAATATTGATTTTGGAAACGAGCTGAAGGGTATAAAAGCAGAGGCCGTCAGAAGCACCGGGCCATTCTATCTCGGATTCTATCTCCGATTCTATCTCCGACTTTACTATAATAAAAGGGTCTGTCTCTCTTACAGTCCATCTTGGCCTGCCCTGGCCATTCCGGGGCTCATCCACTCCCTGCCGGAGCCAACTCTTCCTTCCCTCGGAGTCATCGACCCGCCGAGGCCACCACCAGCCGTCAATCACTCCCTGCCGGAGCCTCCATCTCCCGAAGACTACCTCCCGCTGCAGGCCTCCTCTGAGGCCTAACCTCCTAAGCGTGCAGTGCCGATCAGTAGTGTTAAACTGTTTTGTACTCCCCTTGTATTTTTAATTATATTATAATATTCAATTATATTGTTATATTTTCCCTTACATTTTCCCCCTCTGGGAAAATGTAACGTTACAACGACGCAATGGATTTTGGTGCACTTTCCATCATCTTTTAGAGAGTTTATTCCGGAAGCTTCATGTGTATAATATATGAATATTAAATTAACATATAATAAACTCAACTCCTTGCGTGGCTTCGCAACGCTGCCAATGCGGTGAAGGTATCGAGTGCCGCGGACGCCATGGCCTATCCTGCTGTAGGAGTGCAGGCCGGATAGCACGGCACGCCAGCATCAATGATATCGTCCGTCGTGCTCTTGTCACGACCGGGGTGCCAGCTGTTTTAGAATACAATGGCTTAGCACGCGACGATAGGAAGAGACCAGATGGAATGACCGTAATGCCTTGGAAGGTTGGTAGGCCTTTTGTGTGGGATGCAATTTATGTCGACACCCTTGCGCCATCCCACTTGCAAGTGCAGAAAACCTCAAACGGTGCAAATACTCCAATTTTATTGGGAATTATATGTTTGAGCCGTTTGGGGTTGAAACACAAGGGCCATGGGGTCCAAGTGCCCACCTAGTTTTTCAAGACATGACCATATGGTTGGTCGACGCTTCACGTGACCAGAGGGCTGGCCTATTGTTTGGCCAAAGAATCAGCATTGCCATACAACGTGGCAATGCTGCCAGCGTTTTGGGTACTTTTTCTGTTGACAGCGCTGCGGATGGATTTTTCGATGCCCTATGACTATTCCTCCCCCTTTTTATATACTTGTACATATCATTGTTATTATTATAAGTCTGTTAGTTATTTAAATTATGTATATAAGTGTGTGTAAATAAAACATATAATAAATAAATCTTAATGTTCTTTCAAGTCATTAAAACTGAAGTAGGGGCTGGTCGCTAAAAGGTACTGTAGAGATCATAACCTATTTAGTTGTATTATGCAACATTTCTAGTAATTATAAGATGATGGCATAAAATTATCAGATAAACGCTGATACACATTAACAAGGAAAAAAAAAAGAAATTAAGACTGACATGGGGAACAGGCAAAATATTTTTTTTTTTTGGTTCACAATAATAGCGATATAGGAGGAGGAGCTTGTGGCTAAGTAATAACAACCGCACGGATAAATCCATCAGGTTATGCTACGCTTGCCGGGGTTGGTACGTGGATGGGTGACCATCTTTACATACCGTATTCCTCCGTGCATCGGAAAGCACGTTAAGCCGTTGGTCCCGGCTGTCATTCGTGAATCTTTGACAGTCGTTGCGGGTCGTCAGAAACCCAAAAGTCTGATAAACAGTCTGAGGTTAGATAGGCATTCGCTCCATGTAAATTACGGGTATTCAGCTGCATCCGGTTAGACTGGAAGCCGACCCCAACATAGTTGTAAAAGGCTAGGTAGATTGATTTTTTGACAATTATTTCGACATAAACATATATAGTTTTTCATAGATTAACGTCCCAGTACTATAACTTGTACCTATACCATAAATTAATTTGGTTACCTGGAAGAGATCGCGGAAAGCGATAAGGCCGCCCATTGTATATTTTGTAGTGTTTGATTGATTTTTTTGTTATGTATTTTTGTGGTGTACAATAAAGTATTTTTATATAAATTAATATGTGAGAGTGTACATTGAAAAGTGGTTAATAATAGTTTCTACAGGTCGTAAGCATAGCTCCTGCATGTTACAATTCCGCTAATGACAGTAGTTGAATGATACGCGAGAGGTCCAATAGGCGACGAGCATCGACTGACGAACCAATCGCGTGCAGCTCGGCGCCCCCCCCCTTCTTTATTCCGCCAAATAGATCGAAAAATTTACTACTGCGCAGTGTCAGTTTGTGCTCAAGACTCATGCCTTCTACTGTAGGTACAGTTCCACTTTTCAATTATAAATTTTCAAGAAACATTTTGGATAAGTGTAGTCACAAGAGTTTTCATTCCCGAAAACCATTAATTTCAAGTATGAGTAAAGTAAAGAAAACTAAAAACTTTACTTTACCTTACATGTACAAAACTTATGTCTTATTAGTAATCTAATTTGTGCGGTCGCCAGCCATTTGGCATGTGTACAATTAGTACAAGAAACCTTTTCTACAAACATTCTAGAAAGAGCATTGACGACTTGCCAAATTTACCCTGTAAGAGGCTAACGGGCTTCAAAAAGCTAAACAGCATTGAAAATTGCAAGGGATGTCAACTTTGTTTACGAAGACGAAGCGAAGATCGGCAGTACATGAGGTGCTGCAGCTTCGCTTTTCATCCTTCTTCTTCTTAGTGTATCGATGGGAAAAGGAAGCATCATCATTCAGCCGAAAGACGTCCACTGCTGCACATAGGCCTCCCCCGAGCACTGCCATTTCGACCGGTTGTGAGCTTCCCGCATTCAGCGGCTTCCTGCGGCCTTCAAATGGTCATTGGCCCACCTTGTGGGAGGCCTTCCAACGCTACGTCTTCCGGTACGCGGTTGGCACTGCAGAACCTTTCGGCCCCATCGGCCATCTTTTCTGCGAGCAATTTGCCCTAAAAAAGTAATACGAAAGTTCAAATATGTTTGGCTCAAAATTCAGCTACGCGAACTCCGCTGGCTGGTCATTCTTGATTACTGCGGGTATCAACTGCTTTTAGACAGGCCTATGGAAAGCAGGGGATGAGTACTGACCCGAAGTCAGTGGTAGAGCCTGGTAACACTCATTGTAGGACTTTAGTTTGAAAGAGGACTACAGGCTTAACGCCGTGTTCTAACCAAAAGTGATCGTCACGTGAATACGCGATCGCAGCGCTCTTTTGTATATGAATATGATATAGTTGCGCGATCAATCAAGTCGCTTTTTGTACGTCAAAATTCATACTAACATTGGCGTCAATCGCCTAATCGCGCGACTATTGCTTTTGGTTAGGACGCGAGGTGCGACTAGGCTCTTGATGGGCATTTACCTAAAACTCATCAAGATTACCTACTCCATAGCAAGCACATTCGTTTTAGAACCTAGTTTTATTATCATTTTAAAAACAAAATTTCATACTAACTTCACTACAAAATACCGAAATATTTGTGTCCATTATTTATAACTTAAAGCGAGCATAATATTTCAGCCACGTTTGTGAGTTCAATTAGTTCATAAAAATACTTTGCAGTGATAAATGGATAGGCGGAAGGATTCTGGAGACAAAAGAAGATTAATATTCGTGGTGGTCGCTGTACCCTGTTCGTGTATACGTCCAGCATATTTGTCGTAACAAAATATACTACAGAACATTATTTATTCAAATATAAATACTAATTTATTCACGGTAAAAAAGATTTTAAAGCCAATAGTCTGTTGAACTTGCCAATAAATAGAGTTCAAAGTTACTATTAAAAATATTTAAAAATAATGTTTACAGCTTTTATAGTGACAAATATTTTCAGTGGTTTTCATTCATCTAAAAGTGGCAACTGCACAAAACGTAACGCAAGTAACGTTACTGACTGGCTAATCTGTTCAGCTCGTGAATGGAGACTACTGAAAAGTTTTCAAGTAGCAGGTCTCCAAAAATGTTATCAAGAAAGTAATCTTCTTTTCTCATGTCAGCACATGGAAATTGTAGGCTGTATGCGAAAAAATTAGACATCGGCATTACGTAGGTAAAGTCAACCACATCAGTGGTAACACTTGTACTACGAAAATAGCCCTAAAAGAGCTAACTGCTACGACATAAAAGAGTTGTCAATGTCAAATTGTTACCACTGATGTGCCATTGACTGTACTAGTAGGGATTGTTAGAGCTACATGTGTGGGGCGCGTGACTGTACGCTTCGGCGCAGCATCGCGTCCACGGGGCCAGTCGTCATGAATACGTAATACAAGGGCAGGACGCGAATTCTTTCGTTTATTATTCAATCATTCGTTCGGCGCGAGTCGGCTTTAATTTCATGGCGGGTGGGCACGGGCCCCGAGCGTCAGCCCGGCCTCTTAGTGTGGAAACGATCCCGATACTATTGTTGGAATTATGCTATTAATTAGAACATCGTGGCAGATTGTCTGAATTTATAGGGCTGCCTCAACCGTTGGGAACTTGACTTTAACTCGTGCCGCGCTTAATTTTGGCTGGGGTTATACGAGATTTTGAATTAGTAAATTGTTTTTTATTCTTTTTTTTACCCTGTTTTTGCTACAACTCTTAGTAAAAGTAACTTCTATTATAAACACCATTGCAATGCCACTACAGCTTTAGTAGTGGCATTGCAAGACTTGCTTCCATTTCACTTAAAAGTCCGCACAGCACAATGTAATTTATCCTGAAATGCAAAGCGAGAGGAAGCACTTTCCTTACTTGTTTGTCCGTCACCGCCGAGTACTGTGAAAAAGACAATTCTTATTCTAAAAGGCGAAGCTGGTGAGGATGTGGAGGAGTGCGTGCCCGTTTTGATTGAAACCACCGGCGCCGCCCCTTCCGACGCCATCGCGACCGACGCCGAATTGAAAACGCAAATTTAGTGACACATCTATTAACGAAAATGTGAAGAAGGCGCCACCAGAAAATAGGATCCGCGAGGGAGAAAATTTCCGTACAATTGTAACAATATTTTATGCTGGTAACATTCTTATTTTAATAAACAGGTGTTGCCATTATAGGCGTGTAGGAATTTTCTACTTACGTAACTTTCATTAAGTATATTTTTGCAGCAAAGTTGGGTTCTTGTTATTTCGTGCGACAAACTGAATTTGTTTAGTCTCCGAAATACATATCTAAAATAATGTATGTTTACTTTTATATGAATGCACGCGTGAGGCACGGTAGGGACAACCAGGGTTGGCAGCAATCTTGAGAAATCATTTTTACGACTATCAAAGGGAGAATAACATTAAAATTCAGGAGACGGTCACGCGACCTTGTACTGTCATGTTCCTTCATGCCGCGCCCTGTAAGGGTCTGTAAAATGCGTTCTTCTTTAAATAAAACATGTATGTGAATTGCACACATAGCCGTGTTGGGTTTTCTTAAAGAAATCTTGTTTTTATTTTACATTTTGAACTTCTACATTTGTTTTTGGAAACCTAAATGATTCCTTAAGTAAACAGGAGGAAAAGAAGTATCTAAACAAGAGTAGAAACGATGCAAAAATAAAAACCAGATCCAACTGATGCTCACTATTCTCATTTTAGTCATAAAGAAATCCTTCACATAGTACCTATCTAGCACCTGCTCCTGAAAATATTTGCTATAATTTATTGAAAGCCAGCACCCTGTCTCGGGCTCATCTATGTAAGTAATGTGTCGCAACAACGCGTCTGGGCATTCGGACGGTCGCATTCGCACACGATTCAAATAAAAAAGTCCGCCATCACTCAAGTATGCGTCGCCATTCACTCGCTTGCCTAGAAATTTGCGCCCTCGACCCATTATAATAATGTGGACATGCTAGATGAAAAATACATAGTTATAGAGTACATAGAGAAACTAGACTCTAGACAGCTCTCGTGTTTGCAGGAGCTACGGCGACACAGGGCCGAGCTGATAAAGTCTTAAGTGAATTACGTTTTACATGTGTTTCGTGTCGTATCCATACAATGTTGAACATGTCTCCGGCGCAAGGTTAGCGTGATGTGAGATCTACACGGTCCTCGCAAATGGACAGGAAAAAGACGCGGGAGGAATGCGTGGGTGCTTTTAATTTAATATCGACTGACACCGAATTGGAATCGAAAGTTTGCCAAGGACGTGCTCTGCCGTTTAATCCGTACCGTCTGTTTGCCGCTTTAATATTTATTGCCTACCTACAGGACCCGGGATACTTATTTATAAATATGAGCTATTAAATTCCTAAGAAAAAACATGCATGAGGTGACTGCGTAAGGATAAAGGTGCGAGGCATTTGAATAGGAATGCTTGCAATATCTGAATATAATATATAATCTGGATAACAAACATTCTTTATACTTCGAGCGAAAAAATCTTATTAGTGCGAACTTGTAACTTTATTCTTGAACAAGATTTCAAAGATAAAGATGAAATAAAACATCGTCGAGTACGAACAACGCAAGATTTAAGGAGCAAAAACATACGTTAGTTTCTCGTTTTCCGTAATTGAACCACGTACAGCAGCATAACTTCGTACAAAATATCTCGTTGAAGACGCTCGGTTGTGCTGCGAAAAATAACGTACGCATTTAAAACAATAAAAACATTCGCGTCTAACGGAGGCGGCTTGAGTGAATTTTCGCGGGAGGAGGCGCGGCGCGGGCGTCGGGAAGAATCGTATTTACCGCGACCAGAGTATATCTACAATGTTGCAATGAAAAATGTGGATATGGTATAGGTCATTATTTGATTTTTTAGTATAAATTATAGTGACGTTTTCTTATATAGGCTGTTATTTATATGCAGACTTCGATTTTACGATTCTAGAACGTATTATGCTAAGCGCTAGGTACGTTTAGAATTAATGATGCGGTTAATTTAATTTTGTTCATTTTGCGATGTCAACAAACCTTATCATTAAGCGGATTGATAAGGTTTTACAAATACTGACATCGCAAAATGAACAAATACTATGATTAGAAACAAACACAGAAACGTTGAGTTTGTCGTGATGTAAAGATAAAAATATGGTTAAACAAATACTTTGTTAAGTTTGCTCTGCAGATTGAAGTTATAATAGTTAGAACAAGAAAGAAGATATTGGTAAGAGCCCCTATAATATTGGTCAGCGAGACAAATACTATTGTAACAAAAGATAATTCCAGGCAGCAAGTTTCGCTTAAAACAATAAAGCACACCTGCTAGATACTTATATTCTTATCTCCCCAGTTGGCCGGTGTCAGTGGGGCAAATTTCATTTAGGCCGGCAGTCCGAACCGAAGCCCCGGCCTGAACTTCGCCCCAACTTGCAAACACGTGTTAACATGAGTCGTCTTTGAAAAACTGGATAAGCACCTTATTTATATGGGGCTAGCGTACGACGCGACACAAAAGAACATGATGATATTACTGTTAGCCGGGACACGCTAATGTCATGTACATAATGTTATTTACCAGTCACGAATTACTCTGCCTTTTTATGCCTAAAAATGTTGGTGGAATGTGATAAAAATTACGAGCCCTTAGATGTGGGGAAGTAAAGATATACGCCTAGGACGTGTTATTGCTAAAACCGCGTATACTACAGTTACGGTAGAAAATTCAGAATACACTACAAACAGCTTCGAAGGCAAATGAAAACAGAAATCGTTCTTGCTTTTAGTGTTTGCAGAATACTAAACGAAAAACAGCAATATACGCTTTTCCGTTGATCGTTTTATTAAAAGTATTAGGAAATTTTCCTAACAGTCAAGTTCGACATATAAGTTGTACACTTTGAGCACAGCCACGGACGCAGCTCGGCTGTTATTAATCTTTTCCATCGCGGACGTCGGACTTACCGACAACTATTTAACTTTCGATATTTTGTTTTTAGATACCGAAACAAATGTTATTTTCTGTTCATAAAAGTAAAATAGTGCGATGGGAATTATTTCAGTTTAAGAACAGACTGTTACTTATATATTTGATTTATTTTATTTACCCAGCGAGTTGGTTTTCTCCTCGCACGTACTAAACGATATTTGGCGATCCCTAAGACGAGCCGTTTGTCACGTACGTGACGCCGCGGACTAAATGGAAACTTCACTGTGTTGCCGAAACGGACAAATAAATACGTAACTGTTTTGTGAAAAACTATTATTGCCTTTTATGTTTTACTCCCGATACTTGAAACAAGTATTTTAGCTTTCATGTGTGGCTTAATCCCCAGTGCAGTCAGTAGTTTGTTGCGGAGGCGTTTTAATCTTAGATACGGAACCTTTTGTACAACTTTGTAGCTTTAATGGTAATGCATTCGACACAGAATCCAACACTAAAAGTTTTACAATTCTCAGAGTGAATGAATGTTATCTTTTACATTTTTCATGCCTTGTTCTTTCATTCCCCTAGTAATACAGAATTGTTGATGAACGCTCAAAATTTCTATTGAGCGTTACAACTCTATTGTAGGTACCTATTGTGTACGTCTAAAAATATTTCGATTTTACAGTCGATTTCCAATTTCAACGCAGGTCAATGGCGCAGTGGAGGTGTATAAGCGCTTTCAACCATACAGCGATACAAAAGCTTAACCCTAGCTAAATCTCAAAAAGTAGTGACGCGGATTTGAATCCAATCGGAAATAAAACCAAAATTTCCGCGAAAGTGTGGCTGTTGCTGGAATATAAAGTAGTTTAAAAAAAGTAGCATTGAAAGTTAAATTTACTCTGAATAAATTAAGTAGAAGTAAATTAAGAAAAAACTTTTGGAGTCCTTCGAGGTGTTCGTGTAGTTTTTAATTTTTTCAAGTCACGTTATAGGGAAATTCTTGAAGAGCGACCTTTGTGCTTGCTTACCTTGAGGGTTATGTATAGGTACCTATGTGGGTAAAAATATTTTTTTTTACAAGTATTGCTAGTGCACCGTTCGGTGGGGGAGGGAGCGGCGCGGTACGTCGCGGCGGCGGCGGCGGCTCGGCGCGATCCAGAGTGTTTGCACAGAGATTAATGATGCGATACTGAGCGCACTATGGGGCGAAGGTACTCGACAAAAGGGCCTCTTACTTACTCTTTGGTGCCTATGAAAAGTCCCGCGAAGAAAACAGTCACCTGCAACGTTAAATGTTTTTGAAGAAACGTAAAGGTATTTACGTGGTTTCCTTTGAATTTATTCTTCTTTTAAGTAGGTAGAATCAAATCGTTCTTTTTTACTTGGCTTTGTAAGAACGCACCTACTGTAGGTTTTCACGTGAATCCCAGAAGTGATAATCTTACTTGAAAATACTCAAACATGCAAGCTGCTCGACAGTAAGTATAAAATAACTTATCCCCTTTAAAAACTTCACAGAATATCCATAAAAAAACTGGCATCTCTATTGGCTTAAGATCCAACCTAGAGACGCAGTATATCGCGAGTGGACTAGCAAATTAATCCTGGCCAGACTATGATCGGTAAAAAAAAAATGAATTTTTTTTTTTGAAAATTCCTCTCATTCATTTGACGATTAATTCGTTTTCGTAACAAATGTTTCTCTTAAAAAGCACTATTCATTGTTATCATCACATATGGCTATTGGGCGCCAAGAACATTCCTAAACTTAGGTGACGAACTAGTCACCTATTTAGGTCATTAACTCCGAACTGGCAAAAGTCGAGTTGATAGCAAAGTACACCTTGAAAAGATGTCATGTTTAAAAAAAGTCATTGTTGAATTTTTTATTAATCCAACAAGCCAGGATTTTTTTAGCCAACACACTTGCGATATATTTTCTAATATACATAATTTGATTTAAAATACTTTTCAACCATTAAACAAATGAGTGAAGGTCGTTCCTAGGTCGGAACCTCTATTATATCACATACCTATAGAAATGGCAGACAAGGAATAGGCTCATAATACAACCAACATTGGAAGCACACTACAATAATTCAATGACACTCATAGCATCTCAATGAAGGGGGAAAATGAAAAAGTCTATTGGAGAATAAATCATAAGTAAATGAGATATTGTGTTCCTGCGACGCCCCGGCGGTATCCAACTGAAATGGAAATCACAAATGATGACAAAGCGTAACGTAACGTATATTAATGTAACCTATAACATAGCCTATGTGTGTTGCGTAAGTGAGGCAGTCAATGTTTTAAATCAATGTATGTAATTTACACAGATTTTGTTCAAGTTTTTAATTTCATTGTTTAAAAGTTGCGTAAGAAGTGGACAAAGCAGACCCTGATTTCATATAACATGTGGTATGGCAACTGGCAATTTGCCATACCACATGCTCTAATAAAAAAAAGAGTTTTCTATTGGTCTTAGATTCGACCTAGAGACGACCTTCACCCATCAGTTTAATGGATGAAAAGAATTTTATATCTTAAAAAATATATCGCGAGTGGATTGACTAAAAAAATCCTGGCCAAATTATGATTCATAAAAAATTATCTGTCGGGTCACAGAAATACATAGGAGTACCTTTTAATTTAATCAAATTGGCTGTGACAGACGGACAGATAGACATACTCATGTGTGATCCTTTGAGGGCTCCGTTTATTTCTTTTGAGGTACGGATACCTGAAAAAAAACTTTGATTTGAGTTTTCCAGTAAGTGGAAAAACAACCGGGTAATTTTTTGTAAATTTAGGGTACATTTTTCAATACCTTGCCACATTTTTATTAGCTTTGGGGTCGACTGACACCGAACGCTGCTTGATTAATTACTAATTTATTATAATAAGACATTCCTTCGAAGTTGTGCTAATATAAAGCGGCCCTATTCATATATCATAAGTTAGCGTCAGTAAGACTGCCTGAATAATGAAACTAGATCATATATCAAGATCGTATTCTAGCTAGTAGAAAAACATCAAATAAGAAATTTTGCCCGCTATTCATAACAAGGGAGGGATCATTATTTGTGCCGTAGTGACTCCATTTATAGTGTATCCAGTGGTTTCATGAGTGCTCTAGATTTTCAATATTCGCCTGTTGGTCGCATCATAAATCTTAGCGCGCAGACGCTCGCTGCGACAACGTGCATTCCGTGCCGCCCCGCCTTAATATTTAATGAAAATTGTTGGTTAAGCTTAATTTCCTTCACTGTATGTATATCGTAAGTATGAATAATATTTTATTTAATACAGCTTGGTGTTGTTATTAATTGAAAAATAAACTGAAATATTTGAATGGTGAATCATGATGATTAAAGCCTCCAGTATCATTATAAAAACAAAGCGAATAGACAAAAGGTGTAATAGAAACAAGCGAGGTAGATGAAAATGCAGTAATAATTGAGCAAGTACCGTCAATGTTTAATCCGGCGGGAGCGCAACGGGCCGTTTATCAATCGGCCCAAAAAACAACATATTTCAATATCCGCTGATTAATATCCGCTGCCAGTTCGCCGGCCGAGGCAAACATGAAATTTATGTACTGCGACCGAGCGGTTTATTTCATTTTGCTTTTTAAATTACGAATGTTTGGCGCGACAATTGGTCGCGTGTCGCCGTCGCTCCCATCTGTTGCGGCCGACAATTAACATTTGCATTAGAATTTCATTTCGCTACCTAAATCTGTATTATGCGATAATTTTTACACAAATATACCGTCCTTTTATAAATGTGAGCCTTTTCGCACATTCAGTGCGGTTGTAATATTAATAGTTATGTTTCAGTAATGAGTTTCGCAACTCCGTACGTGCTCAACAAAATGCGAAATTAATTTCTAAAGGCGTAAGTCTCACCACCATATTAGCATAAAGACGTAATTGATGGGTAAACTAATTTAATGTTACACAGCAATTATGCTAAGACGCTCATGGTTTACAACGCCATAAAATGTACTTCCGGTCCCCGAAACTGCAACGGGAGTAATAAGCAGTGCAATACTCCGAGTCATAAATTAGAATAAGCAGTTTTAAGTGAGGAGGGAGCGCGCAGCTTCCGCCTCACGCAAATCATACACTTAATATTTGTACACGTTCGATGTATCCTAGTACATTCAGGTGAATAACTTAGCGCGTATATTTGAAAACATAAACAATCCCACAACAGCGATGGCGGGAGTCGTAAAAATGGAACTCGAGAGAAACTTAACAGGAAACTTTTATTAAAATAACAACATTAAGCCGTTAATTTGTTTGTAAAACTGCGCAGACGGTAAAAATTACTTATTCAGAGTGTTGAGACCGCGAAGGCGAGGCGAGTCGGCTTCTTGGCAAATGTCGCGCCGCTTTTCTATAATTCAAGCCGGCGCGGCGGAGTCGTGCGGCGTGCGGCGTGCGCTCCGCTCCGCTCGCTCCTACACTCACACCTCACTACCAACAACTTAGCTCGCACTGGGCCAGATCAATTCATGATATTCACATAGTTAAAGTTACACTTTATGGCCCGGCGACACGTAGACGTCACCTCTGCCCTCACTCTTTATACAGAAAACTTTTATATTGACAATTCTTGCAAAGTTAAAAGTAGTTGTAACAAAACCCAAAAACATATATAAATCACCTACAATATTAAACAGAAGACGTGAACTCTGTGTTAAAACAAAATAATAAGATACTCCAAGGCGAGGATTAAACTTATAGAAATACAATAACTTAATTGAGATTCTCCGGGCACTAATAGGTTTTCCTATGTTATAGAAAATCCACTTTCTCGCAAAGTGAAGAAGAACGGTCGTGTTCCGGCGTCGATGGGCTAACAAATGAAATTAATGCATTTCTCTAGAGAAATAAAATGTCATTAGTTTCACCCGATGAGCTCGCTTCCACCGAGAACCTTCTTATGAACACGAACTTTATTGTCTCTGATAGTTTTCACTACATTTACTTGTAACAAGTAATATTTTTACTAGTATTGTAATTTTATTGTTGATTGAACGTTAATTTAAATTGAAGTTCTTTGAATACTAAGGGTTACAAATAATGGCGGTTTCTATCGATGCTTTGCTTGAGAATGTTAAGACTATGATTACGTATTTTAATTATTGAGAGCAGTCTTTGGGATTCATCGATATTATCTTACGAAAAGCAAATACATGAAAAGGATCTCGTAGACGTGAAATTGGCCAATACAATCGATATTATATCCACAATAACAGCACAAATGATATCAAAAACGTAATATTCTGGCATTTTTCCATTACTAAATCCCTGTAGCTATATAAAATAATGAGGGTCACATTATTGGTCAATATCGGGCTTTTTGGAACACACTGGATATAATACAAAAGATAATATCGTATTTTAAGTGCCATGTAAATTACGGATTTGAGCCAAAGCACAAGTACGTAGTGTTATTGTAAGGCCCAGTAACGTCTTATTTTATCTAAATCCTATTTTGTGTCCCACGCATAAATCGAGCGCTAAGGCGTGTACACTGGGTGAGCATTTTCTTATTTTCTCGCAAACGTGCCAAGAACAGTAAGTAAGGATGTTCTCGCCCTTGTTATTTATACTATATAAAAATGTAAATAATATATTTGAAAAAGAAGTGAAATCAAAAATGTTATTGGCTCGGCTTTTCCAGTTTTCTAGATCAAGTTTCCATTTTGATGTTTAGTAACGTGAGGGTAACGAAATTCTGCAGAATGCAACTCAAATTCGATATAGATTGAGCGTTCGAGTGAACGGGGCAGCGCGAAGTTTCCTTGCTTCCTTGAAAATATGAAATTCTATAAACTGGAGCTTGGTATTCCAGGAACTTCAGACCTAAGTAGATAGTACGGTAGGAAGGCTATTGGTATTATCTATATTAAATATATTCCGTTGCCTGGTTGGCCTAGGTCACGTGTGTCTAGACATTAACTGTCTTCACCGAATTAACTGAGTGGACAGAATAAGAGATAAAAGCTGAGTACTCTTCCCTCTTCCTAGGAACAGGGTAGTGCTTTTTGAAAAACGTGTTTCGCTTGTAGAACACGGGGGTAGATTGTGAAATTGGACCACTGCCATTGCAGTAAAAGTGGAAATAAATCGACTGGGATGCATTTGCCAGAGAATGACCTAGATCAAAAAAGTAACTTTTAGTGTGACTGAAATTTATTGTAAAACCTAGTTTTTTTTCAAAAACATTCTACATTTTTACCTAACCCATATCGTGATTTACTAAAAAATTATAGTATTAAACTATGCTTTTCTAACTGCAAAGTTATAAAGGCCATATTGCAACGTTTCGCACGTAAATACCCAGTAGCCACATCGCCGGGCCGGCGGGAGCCTAGGAACTTCCATAATTGTTCAATTACCTATTACAACTTGCGTGGGAAGACTGACAGCTGACGTCGCTTACGTGTCGTGCAAACGGTTACCAAGAAAAATGAAATTGATTAAGTATTCCACATTCTGTTAGGTTTTAAAATAATATTCGATAGAGTATTCAAAGCTGATAATATAATCATAGGCATTTACCCGCTTTTAACATGGCAGGCGATCGTAACCCCCTTTTGTAATTGGAATTGCTACAACAATATTGAATCCCTACCAGTGACCAGATACGAACGCTGAATATTTTCCTACAAGGAGGCCGAACATATTCATATATTACATACTACTGACAACGATACAGATTACAGTCTTTATTGTTTCTCTAGGCTCTACCAATGTTTAAGGCGGGCTTTACGATTGGAGGCAATTCTTCTAATCCATTAGGCTGTCTGATGTTCAAGTTTTATGCGGGTCCTACCACCGAATGTCTCGCGGAAAACGAGTAACATCGCTCAAATTATTTTCAGTGGGGTTTTTACGATAGTCGTATCTTTTTACACGCACATCATGTGTAGATATGCGCTCATAATGTTTAGGTGTGCTACGACGTACCAGCTAAGTGTCCATAAATCGAATTCGTGAGTCGAATTGCATTCTCTTCGATGAGCGGTTCAAGTGTTTTAACGCATCTAAAAATCTCAATTATGTCCTAAATTACGTTTATAGTGACTTTTCATTTACTGTATTAAGTTATTGGTTCTAGTAGAAAGTGATGTTAGTGGAGCGATCGAGAACATTGAGTAAGTTCGACAAATGATAGCGTAATGTCGGCGGGTCGTGTCGGAGACTAGCGCCGCCGTGTCTGGCCTTCGAGACCATTGACTTCTCTTCTTGCAAATGAAGTTGGCTTTATTCATTTTTTTAACCAGCAGGGAGTATTTCATTATAATTTAATTATAGTTGAGGTTCTAGTACTTCTGGAGGACTCGTAGGTAGGTACAAAGCCATACGTTGCACTACGTTTCGTGTTACGCAGCTACGGTGAGCACGCTACGGGACGTATGAAATTTGCCTTGAGTAGCTGTACTTTCTAAGATTCATTTGAGGTTTCTCTCAAACAAGGTACTTTAAGGTTCTTGATTTTTTTCCCAATCTTAGTTGGTAAGCATGTTACGTCAGGAACAACATATTTTTTACACTTTACTCCACCTACTTTCTTGCCAACATTGTGTAGCAAGTTCCTTTTCGTCTTTATCTTAAAGTTTACGTGGAGTGAAGTCCGCTTAACCTTAAAAAACATTGTACCTCTAATTTTATCCAAAAATCTAGAGCAGCGTAGAATGTAACAAACATAGTTAAAATTTCTTTGAGAGCAATGTGAACTGCAGTTTTTATAAAATGGGTCAGTTTTGCCAATAAAACTGCATTGTGTGGGATGATACAGTGTGGTATTCGGTGCTATTTCACTGTTTTTGGCAGCTGTCCGTAATTACAATGTGAGAGGATGGTGACGCGTGGTATCCGTGACGTACGATGACGTCACAACCGGATAGTTCATCGATTTCCATGGGTCTGATAACAATTGAGCTGTGCGTCATCCAATCTCCTGTGTGCCGTCGCGTCCCGCCATATCGTGAGCTAGTAATTGTCTAACTTAATACAATATATCTTTATGAGAATTTAGTTCTGGTCATTTGCTTTGATAGCTTCGTTATATGGCACTGATATTTCCTTTGTTACATTTTGACAGATCAATTGGTTATGTTCGAAAATCCACTTAAGTGTACGTATACTCACCGCGGGCATTCGTTCCGTGAATTTATTTTGTAAACATTCGATGTTACGTAATGAACATTCATTTGTGAACCGAGCATTCGTTCGCGAGCACAACTATTGTGGTAGTGGTAGGTACACGTATGTGTACCCATCATTAGAATTAGTTTTTAATAATATACCATAAAAAACCCTGAAAGAAGTCGACAAGTGTTTCATCTCTCAACGAGGCAACCTCAGGATGACGATTGACTTGTTGCGAACTCGAACACGCCGTGTTTGATTGTTGATTTCTTATAGGGTTTTTATGGCTCTTTAGGAACAGTTAAGCGGAACAGGTTACTTAATATAACAACGTCTATGTATAAGATGAGGAGAAAAAGACACTGTATTGACGTCGTAGGCTCGATTATGCACATATTTTGTTGAAATATTACGAAGCTAGTGGAGGCATTCATGCTATAGATTAAAGAGCGGCTTCAGAAGTCTTTGTTCCGTAATGATGTGTCTGTTTCATGTCGGTAATTTTAGTACGGTTCATTACTTAGCCGTTATTTATGCATAGCTAGTTATTAGCCGAAACGGCTTGACGCCAGCGTTGGCGGAGCGAGGGACTGATTTTATAATCATAACACGTTCAGTGACTTGCTACTGTCTTATTGTATTATGGTTAATACAGAAAACTAATAACTGAAAAAATTATTTAAAAAATATCCAAGTAAACAGATAACTAAGGATTTGTGTAACACGATAAAATCCAAAATTTAATAGGCGTCCGAGTCGTTACAATAAATTTCCAGTTAGGGAAAAATGCATATTGCGTAAGTGCACATAAAAGTATTTGAGAGCGCGTAGACGCAAGGCGGCGGCGGCGGCTGCCGGAGCGGGAGGCGCATCCGGACCTAGGAGGCTAGGCGGCTGGACTCCGCTATAAACTCGCTCGTGCTGCGCTTGGCTGACGTCACGTGCCATATTTTACACACTTAAAGCTGTTTGTCGTGTCATACCATTATACGCCATGTAAGGCCCGGACTTATTGCCAGCAAAGAGGAATAACTCAGTTTAAATTGTTTTTAGAGTAACAACTAAGAACTGCTTTATCGCGTTACGTTGCAATGCTTTTCATCTCAACCCTATAATAAAATTACACTAGTATTAAGAATTATGAGTGTATTTGAGAAATTTTCGACTGCGTCTGTGTACTTTTATCTTAATGGCAGCTATTTAGGTTGTTCAATATTTCAACGATGAGATATGACAGAAGCAATGAAATTTTATTTTCTCTAGAGATGCTCTGACCTTCCCCGCATTATTTATTAGTGCGAATGACGTTGCAAGGTGACAGCTTTCCTAGAAGGTAACGTAATATTCAAGCTTTTTAAATATTTGGCCAATGCTCAGAATGAAAACCTTTTGAAAGTTTTTGATATTTTCACTTTCACGTACTTCAATTCTACTGTTATAAATCAGTTTTCGGTACTTAAATTAAATAGTAAGTAGGTAGGTACTATTCTTAGACCAGTTTTTAATACAGGCAGGTTATGCCTGATAATATTATATATGATAAGTACAGGTTTTTTTATAATTCATAAAACGTTAAAATGAGCTTGAAATAAGGCTCTGCTTGTATCACCCTGTCAAACTGTCTCCATTAATGCACTTTCATGATCTGCACTTAACAATGCTACCGATGTCCGTTTACAGTGTTCTAAAAATACTTAATGAATTACTTACAATGAAGATAATGCTTCTACTATTAATACACTCCCAGAATCCCTAAATCAAGCCACCGTGCAATTCGTGAGGTATAGGCCTAAAACATCAAAATAATTATGATGAGTTTTTATGCAGTTTTGATGCCAATATACTGGCCATCGTTTTTGGCGTCGTCATTGTTCCGAATTTGAATTGACGACCATAGAGACTTCTATGCAAAAAGTGAGGGTGGCTGCAGTTAGGAGTCGGGGAATGTATTACAGGCTCATTTACTTAAGGATCTATGCGAACACTGTTATCTTCGTCGTGTCATTATTCTTGTGAATTGACCTAGCAAGTCGACTCCTCTCCTTGAACTTTAGATGGCTGATTGATTCACTGAAGTCGAACGGTTTCAATCAATTTTAGATACTCTCAGACATCGCAAAAACTTGTTTGTCACTTGTTTTACCCTTGCACATAACGTTACTAGGCAGAGGTGTACCTACCACCCAAAGTTCGCCAGTTATGTTTAAGTCCCATGTAATAATGGTAGGCGAGCCAATTGCCATCAACCGGCCGCAAATCCAGACTCCGGACTGCTACTGAAAAATTCCAGATGGAAAAACCCAATAACATTTTGCCCGACTCGGGATTCAAACCCTGGACCGCATGCTCAGCAGTAGCGCTTGTGCCCACTAGACCAACGACACTCCCATAAACTTGTATTATTAAGCAACAAGATGGCTAAGTAAATAAAATCTGTCAACAAATTAGTCCACCCGATATTCGTAATATAATAGCGAGATATTAAATGAAAACGTTAATTAGGCTTTTGTTTATAATCACCATTTTCCCTGGCACGTGTATTGTGTTACAGTTTTAAGACATCGTTACCTAGCGTCATTGTTATGTTTGTATAAAGCAAATGAGTACATAGTCTTACAGTGCTAGGACGAAGTTTGTGACGGGTATCTGCCTGGGAGAAACGAGACTTCGGCTTAGGTAGTGTATGTGTTTTTGTTACCCTAGTAAGTAGGTTTAACCCCTGCTAAACCTACTAACTAGGGTAACAAAACTTTTAACCAAACTTTATAGTTGCGACTATAAAATTTGGTTAAAAACGTTGTAGAATAAGCTAGAGTTGCAACGGATAGTGATTTGACGACTGCTGAAGCCGGATAGCCGGATATTCGGCCGAACCGAACGTCATGCATGTTAAAACCTGCTCACGCGCTCACCGCTCGCAGTCGCGGCGAAAAAGACGAGCGTGCGTTTTTTTTTCATAAATCGCAATTTGCCTTTAGTAGATTTCAAATATTGATTATAATTAGCTTACATCAGTACTTACAGACCAAATATGTATAATTTTTTAAAATAAAAAGTTGGTTTTTGAAATGAGTAGCATTAATTAAAGAAAAATACAGGTCAAGTATCCGGCTAGCCGGATATCCGGCAGAAGATGACAATTCGGTCATTCGCCGGATAGTAAAAAATGGCCAGATTTCGGATAGTGGCCGGATATCCGTTGCAACTCTAGTATAAGCTAGAAATTAGTTGACGATTTTCTCTTAATAATAATTTAGCGGTATTTACCTATTAGATTCTTCTTGCTTTTTAGAATTGGCCTAGAAAACTTTAATGGTAAATATGAATAAGTGTTATGTGGGTGTAAACTATGTGCACCTCTGCCTAATACAGAAAATACAGGCGTGAATGTTATGTATGTAGACTAAGTGAATTACATAATTTTACATTTCTTCTTCATCTAAACTGTTCCGCTTGCAAAATGAGAATAATAACGTGTGAATACAGCTAATGAAAACGATATTAGGTATCAACATTACAATTCGAACTGTAACTTGATTGGAATTTAATGATTGAACAAGAAATGGTACAACTGGGATAAATGTTTATACAGTAGAACAAGTAGATACATTTTTAGGGTTCCGTAGTCAACTAGGAACCCTTATAGTTTCGCCATGTCCGTCTGTCTGTCTATCCGCGGTCTAGCTCCGAGACTCTTAGTACTAGAAAGCTGTAATTTGGCATGGATATACATATTAATCACGCCGACAAAGTGGTAAAATAAAATTAAGGAAAAAAAATGTTCTAGGGTACCTCCCCTACACGTTAAGTGAGGATGTTTTTTTTTTCCTTTTCTATCCCATGGTGTGGGGTATCGTTGGGTTAAGGTTAAGGTCCTTTAAAAATATTGTGAGTTTGTGAAAACCATATTTGGATACGGGGATCAGTTTGCGAAATATTAAGCTTTAAATTGCTAATTTTTGTTAGAGTCAAGTGTTTAGCTGGTAGGGGGGGGGGGGGGGGGGCTACCAGCTAAACGGTTGGTTTTGGATATGTGAAAAAAATCACGGCAGTAGTTTATTTAACGAAATTAAAAGAAAAAATATCACAGCTAAGTAGGCTCTACAAGTTTACGAGTAATAATCGACCAACTTATATTTGCAGTTGCAAAAATGGTTAGTTGCAAAAAGGAGAACATGTTTTTCAACTACAAACTTAAGTTTGTTTTTGGGATAAATTCATCCCAACTACGGAACTCTTCATTGTGCGTGCCCCGAAATGCACTTGGCCGGTTTTTTATTATATCCAGCACCCTACTTATGTAACACACTTCGGTTCAATCACAATCTGAATGCTAATCCACTGGTTCATATGTTTGACAAATTTGTCTGCTCAACAACGTAAACAACGCAATGAACGTTGTCAAACTTTCAAAATAAAACCGATTGCTACTGTAAGTGTGTTACGCATTTACCCCGCTGTTTCAAGTGTATTTATTAGTTGTATAAATGTTGGAATAAGAAAAGAACTAAAGCCGTACAAGGCTCTTTTGGCGCTTAGCCAAAATCGTTTTTTTTTAGATTTACAAAACGGTTGCACAAATGTTTACCAACAGTGCCCCCTGGCAAAGTCAGTCGAAGGCCAAAAACCCATGCAGCAGTATATCTGGTAAGTCTTTCTTAAGAGTCTATAAATAGGTACTTCAAATTGCTTAGCTCCTCCGATCTCCCTGATTCTCCGTTATATAAAAATACTGCAGCATTAATTTTGAAATAAATATATGTTAAAGTTGAGTACTATGTTGTACGGAACACGATTCCATAAAATTTTCTCCATACAAAAAAATACAAAGTTACCTCCAAACCGAACAATAAACCGCTAGTATTAAAAAAAAAAAACTTCAAATTAGATCATGAAAATTTGCATAATAATTGAACACAATATAAAGCAGATACTATGTTTTTTAAATTACCATTATTTTCCCGTAAAAAGAAATTACCCAAACTATCGGTGCCTTGGAGCCGTCAGCATCTCAGCCTCGTTCTTACTCAGTCCGCGAGCTTAAAAGTGAATTTAAGCTGAGGTACTATCGACTCTTAAACAAAAAGAAGATTAGCAAATACTCCTACCTACCCCTGTAATTTAACTTAAAAGTTTGTAAACCCCGATGCCATCAGATTCGAAAACGGATCAAATTCGACACACGAATCACGATAAAATGTGATTGCCAGCCCATATTTCATCGCACGTGTCCATTTAACGCGCGTACTGCAAAAACATTAATTTCTTCTGCGATTATTGAAATGCTTTATATTTCTCCCATCATGTGCCTTGTTAATTGAATTCGAGAGGCACGATTGTTAGCTGTTTATGATCATGATACTACGTTGTTTAATACGTTTGATTTGCATTTTATTAATGTCTACTGCATACAATATGGCGCTGATAATAAACTTTGGTAGTGTTGTGAGAAATGATGAGTGGCATACGAAATAAGATGCTATTTAAAACTTAGTAAATTTTAAACACAAAGTAAGTATATGAGCCTAGTAAATGGCATCGGTATTTATTTTTTAAAGCATTTTTTGATAATTTTCATTTGTCTTTAAGCGTTTTATTCCGATTAAGCATTTGTCATAACGAGTCATACACTGTTGAACAAAGGCCACTCCCAAATCCTTCCAGGCATCCTTTTCTCTGCCGGGGGTGCGAAGAAACCCGAAAGGGAGATCGTGGCCCCCGGCAACAGGACAACCGAAGGAACACGTGTGGGTTTTAGTCAGTAAAAGTCTGACACGCCCCCCGCTCCGCCCAGAGCGGGAGAAGTTATTTAATAATTTCCCACCCAAAAGAAAGGCATCTTTTTCTAGTATAGTGCATTGTTATTATGCTACACAGCAATACGGTTAGCAGACAGTAGGGTTATCAAAACATAATTTATAATATGTGTTGGTATTTATGTGTGATTTTGACATCGCGGTTTACAGTCGCATACTCGCATGTTCAAAATACGCCAGATATATATATACACACATCAAAAGTGTCTAGGGATCAAGCATTTTTATGCGGATTTCTTGAGATTGAGATGTGGCTTTGTAATAAATTTATGATTATATAAATTTATATGGATCCTTTTTGGTGCATTTCATAATTTGAAACAGGAACTGTTAATCAAATTCGAGTAAAAGATGAAAATCAGCTGTCAATATTTTCCCTATAAAAACATACAACGCATTGAAGACATTATTAGTGCTACTGTTTCCCTACTACTGATTAAAACCAACGTTATTATGGAGCGGCGACGTCATTTAAGCAGGGAAGAAATGCTCAGAGCCGTGGGAATGATAGAAGCTGGTTCCCGGCAACGTACTGTGGCTTTAGCTCTGAATACAAGTCAGAGTGTTATCAGTCGACTTTGGACACGTTACCGAAGCACTGGTACCGTGGCTGAGCGCCATGGAGGACGGTATCGCTGCACCACACGGAGACAAGACCGATACATTCAAATCTTAACTCGAAGAGCTCCAACAATAACCGCCATGATGTTAGCCGTGAGGCTTCATCACTCTTCAGGGAACTTAATTAGCGACCAAACAGTCAGAAACCGCTTGCATGAAGTGAACCTTCATTCCCGAAGACCGCTACGGGTACCACCTATAGCAATGCACAATCGTAGGATTCGATATCAATGGGCTCTTGAACACAGAAATTGGGCAGAAGAACAATGGCGTTTCGTGTGCTTTTCTGATGAGTCTCGTTTTGGTATGAGACCGGATACAAGACGTATACGACACTGGAGAACCCCTGGACGCCAACAGCGATTAAAATCCTGCCAGGAAGTCCATCCTTATAGTGGTGGAACCATCATGGTATGGGCGGGTATTTGGATCGGCGGAAGAACTGAGTTGATTTGGATCAGAGGCAACCTCAACGCTCAAATTTATGCTGAGACGATTGTATCTGACGTCATCGTTCCTCTACAAGTGCAAATCGGTCCCTTATTTCAGTTAATGCATGATAATGCACGACCGCACACCGCAAGAGTTGTAAGACAGACTCTCGCCGCAGCTAACATCAATGTCCTGCTCTGGCCTGCTCAGTCGCCAGACTTGAACCCGATTGAGCATGCATGGGATATGCTACAGAGAAGAGCTCTGCCGAATATGGAGGGTATCCAGTCGCAAGAAGACCTTTTTTTATTGTTGCAACGAACATGGGCGGCCATTCCACAGCGTGATTTGGATGAACTCATTTTGAGTATGCCAAACCGATGTTCTTGTGTTGTTAGTGTTCGCGGTAGAAACACGGATTATTAATTGTTTAAGTTACCCAATAAAATTTTAAAGAAAACTGTTATTTCAGTCTTTTTTTCGAACTTTAATGTTAGTGATTCAAATGTCAAAAATCCCTTTATTAGGAAAATGGCAAATTTCTTTATTAATGCAAAGGTGACTTGGTTTATCGTTACTGTGACAAACGAAAACACTTTATTTGATGAATCCTTAAAGAAAATTTTAATTAATATCAATCAGGAGAAAAGTTATTGCAAAAATATATGTTGATCCCTAGACACTTTTGATGTGTGTATAATATAATAAAATAGTAGCGAAGCATTTTTGTCTGTTTGTCAGGATGTATGTTCCGGATTGGTGCAAAAACGGCTGAACGGATTTGGATGAAATTTGGTACACAGTTTACAACCTGGATTAATACATAGCGTACTTTTAATCCCGTTAGTACATTCCCGTGGGATATTTTTCGACATCCACGCGGGCGAAGCCGCGGGCAAAAGCTATTACGACAATAAAGTCAATATCAAAAGAAAACTGTATCATACAAGTTATTTCTTTCAAATATCCCGTTCAAATATTTTAAAAGATCAACCGATTCGGTATATATTCAGAATATATCTACAAAACTTATATAAACGCGTGAAAGGAGCCTCGGCCGGGACGGGATCCACTCGTCCCGATAACATCGCGTTTGTCTACACTCTATATCCATTCACTACTTTTCTACTTTCAGATCTGTCATTCTGAAGTTTCTTACTTGCGATATCTTTCTTTCCTAGTTAGAAAGCACTGTTGAAAGGTTGATAAAATAAAATGAACGCTTCAAGAAACAGTTTTTTTTTTTGGTTGATATTTGTAGCCAACAAAAGAGCCAATAATGAACTGATGATGCTAGCGAAGTTGACTTTGCGTAGGCCGCGTAGGCATTTCGCAAACTTGGCGTAGGCTGCGTAGTCATTTCGCAGACTCGGTGTAAGCTGCGTAGGCATTTCGCAGACTCGTTGTAGGCTGCGTAAGCATTTCGTAGACTCGGCGTAGGCTGCGTAGGCATTTCGCAGACTCGGTGTGGGCTGCTTAGGCATTTCGTAGACCCAGCGTAGGCTGCGTAGGCATTTCATCGACTCGGCGTAGGCAGCGTAGGCATATCGTAGACTCTACGTAGGGGTTGCTTACTTTGTGTTGATTCTAACAGGATGAATATTGTTTGGTTTATGCAATGAAGGCTGTGACTCTCCAGTTATAAAAAGTAAATTTTCCTAAATTTTATTTGAAACTACCATTCCGATACATTTTTTAGTCTCAGTAAACCAACTTTTTATAGGCATATTTTGAAGCTCTATGAAGTTCATTTTTAACATTATCAAAAAAAAAAATTAACCCCAAAACAGAGTAGTCGAGTACACCGTATTTATAAACATTATCATATAACGTATAAGGTTGAGATAACAAAAAGCGTTGTAAAACAGAGATAACAGTAACTACTGTTGTATGTGTCAGTTTATGTACAAACTTCAGTCAACACGCGTTAAGTAACCAATTAGACGTACTCGAGACAAATCGTAAAATATCCTGGATCTACTTACAATGTAGCTCAGAGATACCTGGACTGAGATTTTAGGTAGTCAGGGAAATTAATCGTTAAGCAAATTAACTACCAACTTTAATTGTCCATTTATTCAAGTCACAGCTGTCATTCTTTGACGGTTTTATGAAATGGCTATAACACAGCATATTGTTGTTGGATGTCAATTTTCTTGACAGTAAATGTCCCTAACTGTACCTGCACAAGCTTAATTTTCTTAAAGTCTTTTAATGGCCACAATTATTAATAAGTTTGCTACTAACTAAATAGTCCCAAAAATACATTTTGAGAAAGAAGAAAAAATAACGCGTCTCCAAGCTTTGTGGTCTTCTGCAGTGTGGACCGCTCCATTAATGCTTCCTCCAACATCCTTCTTGATCGCGTATGACCATCTTGCCGATGCTTTGCCTGGAGCGCTTTCCTTCCACCTGGCCTAGTATCATAAACATTTCCAGACCTGTAGAAATAGTGAGTTGCATCAATATACAAATATTTTGTGCTGTAATTAGAATCTTTTCAAAACAAAATTGCATTTACTATTTACTAGATAAGGACGATGAGTTAATTCAATGCACTCTTGGCCGCAAATATGTACTAACTAGTTCTTTTGTTAGTCCAGTATGCTAATTAGAAAACTCTCATATGCCAAGGGTCGTATTTTCCGGTTGGTGGTGCATATGATAAACCTTGAACATGAACGTTCTTGAATTCAAGGTCTAGTACTACATATTATGGCTATATGATGCAAATACATGGCTTGGCTGATTATAAAACGTGACATGATAATTACGGTGGAAATACTACGGCTAGGGTTGAGACGTTTTTATTAAAGAATATTTACATGGATGGCAGATATTTGGTGATAGATTAAACAAAAGTAATTTCATGGTTTATCAGCATCTAATAAATAATAACTAATTAATATGTTTCATTGGATCACTGTCTTATTTTTCTGACATGCTGATTGCACGTAAAAAAATATGGCAAGAATTACATTTAATGTGTGTGTGTGTATGTATATAAACGGATAACGCTTTCGTCTGTCAGTTCATCTGAGATTTAGGATTCAGGGTCACCTCTCTCTGGGCACGCCACAATTGCGGCGATAAGACCCCTCTTTGAGGAGTTGCTAGAGACGGCGTCCTCACCTTCCGCCTGACGCAGGTCCTCACCGGACACGGCTGTTTCGGGAGGTACAGGATAAGGCGGGAGGAAATGTCCGGGTGTCACCATTGTGTGGATAGCTCGCCGCCCGATAAGGACCAGTCCCGGGTCGACGGCGCGTCGTGTTCCACGCGCGCTTCAAAGAGATGTCAGCAGAATTGACGGGGTCCGTTAGGGCCGATGCCTGCCGGGGGTGCGAAGAAAACCGAAAGGGAGATCGTGGCCCCCGGTAACAGGGCAACCGAAGGAACACGGGTGGGTTCTAGTCAGTAAGAGTCTGACACACCCTCCCGCTCCGCCCAGAGCGGGAGAAGTTATTTGACAAATTCCCACCCAAAAAAGAAAAAAAGGGTCACCTCTCTCACAACGTGAACATCTATAATTTTCATTTACAATCAATGGTAATCACATTACAGTAATTGGTTATTATCGTAAGTCGTTCCAATATCAACATTCGAAACCGAATTCAATGACACAAGAATTCAAAGTAAATCGCCATTTAAAAGCAGAACCGTTACAAATCCGACAAATGATTCCGTCACAGAGCGACAATACACATTTTCCGAGTGAATTGCCTCAAGACGACGGGGCGGGAGTCAAACATGAAATAATAATATAATAAAGGGATAATTCCAATTTTTTTGCTTCAATTTTGTACCGACGTCGTAAATAAGGAAGCGCAGTGTTACCGCTGTCAAATCAGGCCGCAGGGGTGGGATTATATCAAAGGTTATGTCGATAAATTTCATAATTCTTCTTAGCTCCAGGCTTACTTCAAGGGCTTTCTTTTTCTACACTAATGTTATAAAGAAGAGGTAAAGTTGGTAAGTTTGGCTAGGTACTGATCGGATTTCGAAATTTCTTTGACTGGCAGAAAGCCACACTATTGCCGAGTGCCGTGTAGGGTATGTTTTATAGTACCTACAGTTGACTACAACAAGGCTGAAGTAACGAGCAGAAACTGTATAAAAAAAACAGCGAAGCCATTCTACCTAAAAGTACTTAATGCAATATTCTGAGTAAATTCACCGTCGCTCATGTTCAAAGATATTGCATTCATCGTTTTCATTTTCTGAATACATTATCGGAACTAATAAGCTGTTTCTAGTAAGGAACTATCGATTTATTTAATACAAATTTTCTTTACTACCTGACAGAGAGGAGTGAACCATGATGATTGCTACAGTCCGTCCGTTCGTCGAAAGAATGGGTTCCTGACACCTGACAGTTGGATAATTTCTAGTAATAATAAGGATCAAATTCGCAAAACACATATTCGTTATTATGAACCTGACAGGTGTCAAGAACGCATTATCTCGACGGCCGCACTGTAAGGTGATATTTCATTATGATACTAACCTATCATCTAGACATAAATTAAAGTCGCTTTTTGTGTCCGTCTGTTTGACCGCTTTGTTCTTCTAAACTATGAAATGGATTTTGATGCGGTTTTCACCATCATTAGAATATTTATTCCGGAAGGTTTATGTGCATAAACCAGTAATAATAAACTTACATATTACAATAAAGAAATCTCGTTTATAATAATTGGCATCATTCATAACGTTAAATCTATCTTTCGTTTCGTGTTATTTAACTAAAATAAATGTTTTCTCTTTTTTAGCTTATAAGCAAGAAAAATATATAGCGCTGTGCTCGCAGACTAAGCTAACAACTTCTCATTACTTAGGCGCAGAAATGGGTTATTGCTGTACGAGCCTAGTCTTATTACCATACATATAGTAAGTATATCGAGTTAACCGAAAAAAGTTAGATTTTTATTCTGGCTAGAAAAAACAAAATACTATAGATAGGCTTTGAAAATATGATGACCTTTGCACATCATTATGTGAATGCTGAAAGTAGAAGCGTGTAAGTGTACTAAAAATATAAGGAAATGCTTTTTTTTAAATTCAGTTCTGACATGTGCTTGTTGGGAACTACATTGCGATAATAAGAAAAAAAAAAAGCTTATTGATTTTTATTTAATGTTACAACCCTTAGTTAATAATTAGTTACCTATAGTTATTATACTATGATTAATTTAGTATTTGACCAATTAAATTTATTTAATGTTCTCCTTTTTTTATCCGAACACATGAATTGCATTTTAAAATATTCGAACATAACGACAAGAAAAAAAAATAAGGGTCCAAGTTACCGATTATTATATTAATAATAATTTTAAACCTACATAGTTACGTCAACACATGCACATTGGATTAATAACGAAGTTTATTCATAGCTTTTTTATTTTTTTTTGAGGGTGGGAAATCATCAAATAACTTCTCCCGCTCTGGGCGGAGCGGGAGGGCGTGTCAGACTCTTACTGACTAAAACCCACCCGTGTTCCTTCGGTTGCCCTGTTGCCGGGGACCACGATCTCCCTTTCGGTTTTCTTCGCAACCCCGGCAGGCATCGGCCCTAGTGGACCCCTTCAAATCTGCTGACATCTCTTTGAGGCGCGCGTGGAACACAACGCGCCGTCGACCCGGGCCTGGTCCTTATCGGACGGTGAGCCACCCATTGCTCACCGTCCGCAAGCCCGCGCCTACGGTGGCCGGAAATCGCCTCGCGATTCCCGACGCCCTGGGCGTCTCCTCCTGCGGCGGTTAGGGGCGTGAGGGCGCGAAATCTGCCTCTCCCTCACGCGTTCCGCCTCCTCCTTCGCGAGCATTACCGCTTCGCTGAAGGAGGTGACGGCCTCCCATTTCCTCTCGCTCCGTACCATGGCCTGAACCAGGGCCGGACGCGAGAGATCACCGCCGCCGATCGCCTCCACGAGGACACGGCGATGCTCCGCCCAAGCTGGGCAGTCCTCCACCGTATGCTCCACCGTGTCCTCCGGGCGATCCACACAATGGTGACACCCGGGCGTTTCCTCCTGCCTTATCCTGTGCAGGAACCTCCCGAAACTGCCGTGTCCGGTGAGGACCTGCGTATTATTCATAGCTGCGTAGGCGTTTAATTGAGTCGAACTGCTACGGCGTAGCAAGCGTAGGCGGCCGCTACGACGTCAAAACGTAGCATTTTTTTTAAATCACTATTTCAAAAAGAATGCAATTTTATGTCAAACGAAACTTCAGATAGTAATTTTAATTATTGTTAATGTTTTTTTATGAATTGGTTTATTGCCAACTTTGTTCAATTAGATTAAAAAGCCCGCCAAGCGAGCGGGCTCGGAGATATTAAATGAATTAGATTTATGGCAAATTTGACTGAAGCATTAGTTAGTAAGATGCTTTTTTTATACGCAGGATCAAGTAACAAATTTCATATTTTAATAAGAATAAGATTCATAAACAAAAGCAACTATAATCATCATCTTTCTCCTGCCCTCATCTCAATCTATTTGGGGTCGCAACCAAGTTTACTAAAATGCTATACTCCTAAATTTTTTTAAAAGTATTTTCTACCAATCGACAAATACTGTCCCCGCCCAAGGCAGCTCCATGCAAATATTTCGTATATTTACATCGGAGTATTTTCCTCTCACCTTTATCCGGTAACATGTTACAGCAACGTTACACCGCAAGCTTTACATGAATTTCACGGCCGATGTATGTTATTAGATACACGGTAAATAGATCTTTATTGATGGTTTGTGAGTGTTGAGTTGATAATAAATCGTATGGCTTAATGTTCGGTTTATTGTTACCATTATTGTTTTAGTACCGTCAAGTATTTCGGATTGGGATGTAAAGTATTGTAAAGGTTCTTGAATCTTGAAAACAGTTGTTGTGTTACTAGTGTTTTGTAGACTGTCATTATATATTATTTCTAATTATTATTATTATTTTAATGACTGTCTCGTTGGTCTAGTGGTCGCTACTGCTGAGCATGAGGTCCTGGGTTCGATACCCGGGTCAGGCAAAGTGTTATTGGGTTTTTATATCTGAAATTTCTCAGTAGCAGCTCGGAGTCTGAATTTGTGCCCGGTGGATGGCAATAAGCTCGCCCCCTATTACATTGGACTAAAACATAACTGGCGTAATGTGGGTGTGTCTGCTACAGGGACACCTCTGCCCAACCCTTCGGGGAAACAAGACGTGATGTTATGTTTATGTAATTATATATTTGTAAAAAGTGATAAATAAATTATGTAGAAAGCAGAATGTTCTCTTTTTCTTGTTTGTAATTTTTTGTATATATTCATACCCGAAGAAGTTTAATAAATATATATATATAGAAACATTTGTTGCTAGTTAAGCAACATTTACGAGTGGAGCCGGTCTGTTGAAGAGCAAGTTTACTACAGCACGGTTTTATGTTATGAACACACAAACGTGTTGGGGGCCGTCTTATTTACGAATAATAAAAACAAGGAAAAGCAATGAATCTCTGGCCACTTCATTTCGTCGCCTTAATATTTTACGTGACCCCTAAAATTTTGGGTAACATCTCATCTGACGGCCGAGCGCACTTTTCATTAAGTTCTGATTACCCTCAGAGAGTTCCCGGAGACGTCATGTTGGGGAAGATCTGCGAGGTTTTCGGCGAAGTGCAAAAGTTTTATGATATTATGATTACTTGCATGAGACGAGCTCCGGCGGAACGTGACGTGGCTTCTGTTGCTAACGTGATCAAACTGACGCAGACGCGTTACTACTTTGTTTTACTAGTTTACAGTAGCGGCTTTGTGACACAAAGTGCTGGATAAAATGGACTTGGTGTGGAAGATAAATAAGTGAGGATTGAAGCAACAATATGTTGTCTTACACTACTTGTTTTATTTAAGCAGCACAAGTGGAAATGCTGATTCATTTTAAACCACAAATCTTGAAATATAACATATCTGAATTTCGTTTAAACTTGGCCAGTATCAACCTCTAACTATCCTAATATTCAAAATATTACAGAAGAGAAATAATAAAAAATCCTTAGGAAAAATCGGCCTAGAACAAAGCGACCTCTGTTTCTCTCCTCCAGCTACTCTTTGACAAGAATACGACTGGACGGACGGCTCATAGTGAGTGCGATACTCTTTCCTTATTACATGGTACGTGTTAATTACCGACTACTACAATTTTATGAGCGCCCACTATATCGCACTTCACTGTTTCTACTGTTTAAGCTGTTTTCTACCTCAACAACACAGACGAGATGAAAATTTAGTGCCGTTTGTACGACTTTTTTATTGGAGTTTTTAGAAGTTTTATAAAAGTATGGCTTCACGGATTTTTGGGTGTTTGTACGTGATTTACTAACGTTGAGGTTAATAATGTACGTACCTATCAGGGATCTGTATCATTATTAAACACGTTATTAGAATCTACCATTTGAATCTAAACTAATTTTATAAAGAAAAAGATTCGATTTTTTGTTTGTTACGCTTTCACGCTAAAACGGCTGAATGGATTTTGAATGAAATTTGTCACATGAGTAGATCATGACCTGGCTTAGGATATAGAATTATTTTTTATGCCGATATTCCCACGGGATCGAGATTTATGCGGGTGACTGTGTGACGCAGCTAGTTAATGATAAAGATGATGTTTAAAATCGCTACTGCTTGATAGCCTTTTAATTGGTAATGAAGTGTAAAGGCAAATAAGGATAGTGTCTGACCTCGTTATAAAACTTGTTGCTTACGACACTCCCGGGAAGTGACAAGAAGGTCTTCTCGCTCGTTTCATTATAAAATAAAAATGTGTTGCTAAAAAATTGACGCTAAGAAGACAAAGTCACAAAAGAAAGCATTCAGCTCTACTCTCCATCTAAGTAACCAAGTAAACTCCAATATTCTAACTTTTTATTATTAAATATGAACCCACAATAAACTTGCTTAACACGTACACAAGCTCAAAGCGAATAAATAAAATGAGAGGTCAGGAATATCTGTATGAAACTGAATAAATAATACGAAATAATATGGCATTTAAAACGCGAACCCAACTTATTTGTATTAAGTCAGGGAAAACGATATACGATATATCTGATTCTACATTATTGCTCACTTATATTTAACGTCAAAACCTGAAAATATGGTCCATCCAAGACAATACAAATGCAATATTAATATTTACCTTTGCACCGTCCAAACAAAGACTGCATTCATATTCACCCCACGAAAACAAGTAGATAAAAATGCAAACACGCGCAATTGTGTCTCAAACGAACAGAGGCGGTCGCACCCGCAGCAGGCGAGCAGGCGGGGGAAAGCATTCCGGACAAAAATATTTTCCCGGTCATATGAATTTAGATCGGCTGCCGTATTAGAGGGAAGTAAAACCATCGGGAGACAGGTAAATCGAACTATTGGAATAAAGGGTAAAGGTGAGGCCGGGTCGGAGCCGATGGCGCGGAATGCGGCGCGTGTCGCTACACTCATGTGAATTTAAGAGGAGCTCTCCAATAAATGTACAGAACAACTGTTAACGTGTTTTATATTCAGAATTATTCGAGTTGAAGTACGTTCGAGCATAAATTTTCCCAGCGGGCGGTCGGCGAGTGGTCGCAAAGGCGTCTTGATGCGATTTCCGGCCCACTTTTAACGGCGCTTCCTGCACGATATAAATCCAAGTTAGAGCGCTCCTTGGGACCTGCTGTCGTTTCAGCCGGATACCGCGTCCTCGTTTTGCAGATTGGACCATATTGCCTATTACTATTATGTAAAGACAAACTATTGTCGATTATTGTATGGGGCTGGCTAACCCAGCCCAAGCAACTTTATTCCAAATATATTTTTACCGTGTAATTAAAAGTATGAATTTTAATTACTGTATGTACTTCTTTACTGAAGATTTCCTTTTGATCAGTTCCGGTATTCCTTTATTGGATAACATAGGTAAATTACTTTAAACTTCTTTATCTTTAAGTAAATCCTCAATTAAATTTAATATTACTCTAGCTGGTCCATATTACCAATAAATAACCTACGTAACTTTAGCCATGAATTCCTCAGACACCACCAAAATCCGATCAGAAACTAATTCTAATATAAGCAAGGAATGAAAGTTTTATTTGACTTTGATGGCTTCAGAGCAAACTCTAAAGAAAATCCGCAAAGTTAATCACATCCGAGAGTTTCTTTACTTACGGGATAAAAATGTATATTTAAAATAATTTCTTAAAATTCGCAACAAAACGTCGCCTAAGCGAATTAGACCTACATTTTGGGGAACACAGGGCTTCTAAAATGAAATTTTCTTAACATAAAGTGGCTGAGACGATGTAACGACGGTGGAATGAAGTAACCTGCGCGGGCCTGCAAGCCCCTCATGTTTCTAAATAAATTATGAATATTTACCGGCACGTAACGCTTTACTGGGACATAATTATTTTAATCTGACTCTGAGACGGCAATTTTGGGGAATTGATGTCTAAAGAGAGGTCGTTTTAGTTTATTAAGACGGCTTGCGCACTAACAGATAGCAATTTGTCTTTGTTTTGGTAATTAATACCTAGTTCATTATGAAGAATCTACTATGTTTACTGTTTTGTGTTGGTATAGATTACCGAACTGTAAATCCCAGCTCGTTAGAAACTGAACTTGTTTGAAGAAACTTTTAACTAAGGACATGTTTCGCCAAATAAAAACATTCGCTACAATCATATTATCTCTATCTCCTTAAAAAGAAGTAACGAAAATGTATAATGTTACAATGTTGTTATGGCGCATTATGTCTGACATATATCCTTTGTTTGTTATTTTTAATCGTCTCGTCGGAGGTAGCTAGTACTGCATCTACGTAATTTAGCGCTCCCCAGGTGCGGCCCCGGCTTGTGGCTTATAAGTACATCGAGATTTTAATTAAGAAGGTCTATCATAATCCACATGAGACACTGCAAAAAATAACAGAATCTCTTTAAACCGTTTTACTATTCTGCACTCGTATTTTTATTTTTAAGTTTCAAAAACAAAATCTCATTTGGTTTTTAAAGTTAGACGTGTCTCTTATTTGAAGCTTGTGAGCGATGCCATCTAGATAATTAGGCGTGTCTGTAGTCGTACCAGTTAAATGGAAAATACACATGTTTAAGAGACTAGTTCAATTAAATAAACGAAACACAAAAAGAAAACAGCGTCTTAACTGAGAGCTCGCGAGTCAACAATTCGTATAATTCACAGGAGTTGTTCATAATTAAGTGTGCTTACCTCGAGGGCGCGGCGAAAGATTGAGTTCCATCAAATATGTAGCAGGGTCTACCATGAAATCCTTTTTACGTTCACCGCGGACAGTTTTACGCAGGTCCGGTCTAGCTGCGGCTTGACGGTCTTATAAATTAGTGAAACTCTATTAGCGAGATGTTCGGCCAAACGAATTTGCGTTATCGCCTCTGTCGGGTGTAACGTGAGTCGCATACTAATGACGTCACCGCAAGATCGTCCAAACTTGCTGTTCGTGTAATTACTTCTTTAAACGAAGCTTCTGTGAGAGGAGGATACGATCACTTTTGTCCGAGGGTATACTGTCCCGATAATCCAGTTACCAACCGTTCCTCCGCTGCGTCGTATTTTTGCACAATTAAGTTCCGCTCGAAATTTATTTAGTTAATAATGTTTTCTGTTTGAGAGTTGCGGTGAATTATAAAGTAGTTCCATTTAATAATTCAACGATTTTGAGAGATGATAATTAAGCATAATAGGGAAGTATTCTGTTAATTACGAACGTTAAACATTGAAAAGCGGTTTGAGTAAAATTGATCAAAGTGGGAAGCAATATGAATTATCAAAGTTTAACCTATTTTTTATCGTTTTGGAAACACATGCACGTATTTTATAATGAGAATTGAGGTAAAGGGATTATAAAGTATTTTTACAGGCACCGTAAAAGAAAGCCAGGGCAAACATGTTGTTTAGCCATTACGAAAGTACGAAGCTAGTGCGGCGTCGGCATTCCTAGGAGCTCTGACGTCACAACGATACGGCCTCTCTAGATGTGATACGAGACGCCGTTTAAAGCCTGTGTCAAGGATTACGCCAAGAATAAATTCAGACGTGATTGTCACATTACAGTACTTGTATGAGACATATAAGTATGAATAAAAATCTGTAGATCTCTATCAAAATAATTAAATTATTGCATAGAATCAGAAAACTAAAAGTATTTTAGTAGATACTTAACAATAAATGGATTTATTTCGATTTGACATTGTTTATCATCATTGAAACCCAATATTCATATGCCGATTTCTAGGCATTTTTAACATGTGCACATAGCATGTTCTAAAAGCAGTAGAACCTGATTTTGTCCAGCAGTGCTTAAAGCAATGCTCCATTCGTTTTTTCAGTTCTATCGCTGGTATGTCGGTCAAACATTGTTCATCTGGCTAACTTCTCAACTATGTTGAAGTCGACTTTCAGGCTAACCAGATGCAGCTGAATATCAGCATTTCTGGTAAATTAATTAGGTAAGGTCAATTGTGGTCTACTCTATATTTCTGTTAAAATTTTCATAGGTAGAACTAACAACTTTATTCAGCAGTCAGGAGCAAATTGTTATTATTAAAAATGGCTCCTGCCCTTGCCACCATATTAGCTGTTCATACGGAAGAAACATCGGACTTGAGAGCGAGCGGTCAGAACTTCGAACACGAACCCTCAAAATTTACTAACATTGCAAGTATTCTTTCTGGGGTGGGCAGGAAAACAAGTAATGTTTATAAGCATCTCTTTCAGCCTCTCGGTGTGAATTTCTAAATGACATGAAGTTTCGTTTCAGTAAATCTCTCCTGTGTGCACAGCAGGGAATAGTGTCTTGCATTAACAATATTTTAATCTAGCCGAAGAATTTGTTGCGAAAATGCAAACCAGCTGTGCTCGATAAGGAATTCTTTTAAATTTTTCAAAGAGTTGCTACAGATAGACCTTGAGTAAGAACTATAGCAACATTTTGTTTAAACATTATCATGGTTTACCTGTCTTAATAAAATATCGGACACACATATATGAATAACTATAGACACAGCACGAACATACGTAATACCAACTTTCTGTAACGAAAATGGCGTAGTTCCTTCAAGAATTACTTGACAAAATAATTCGCTTATTAATGTACGTTGTATGTTGATCGCCTGTGAGTTAATCTGCTGTCACATATCATACTAACTTTTGTGATTCGTTGATGACATAACAACAACCAAGTCAATTATAGATTCAACAATAGTTTTCTTTAATAGGCTGTCAAAAGTTGAGGAAGTCTGTTACCATGTTTGACTTTGGTTACTTACCATCGAGCTAGTCTCTAGTAACTGAAGCCTGTCAAAGGGTACTTAAGTACCTACCGCATGTATGTATAATTAAGTGTATCTTGTACAGTTTTTGAGTCACATCCAGTGCTGATCTACGGCCACGGCAGCAGCAGTCGCCGTCGTCGTAAAGCCAAGATACGCGCTGCTCGTAAACTTAAACACGGCTTACTGCATTTGTGGCCTGCTGCCATACGGGTGACCCTGTCGAGCCAGTGGATTACAATAAAAGCCAATATTGCACCCACCAGCTACGCACCGGTTATTTTAATTTGAAGTGACCACAGTTTTTCCTAATTTTTTTTTGCATTTAAGTCCGCACTGTTATTTGGAATATAATGTTATTTATTGTTGCTACAGGTATTACAAATAAAGCTGGTCTAATAAGAAAATAAAAATTATTATCTAACATACATAAACAGAAACCTCAAGTATGTACGAGGATAACTCTTAAGTACTTACCTAATAAAAAGTGAAAGATAGAAATATAATAGGTAAGTCGGTGGCAAAAAACGAATACAAGACCAAAGATAGCGACTTCAGAAATTTAAGTTATTTTTCATTATGTAGCGTTTTTTTTTTTGTAAGACTGTATTTTTTTTAAATCGTATCATCTGGTAAAAAGTCACTGCATAAGCATTGACTATGACAATGGCTGCTACTTAACTGGCTTTTATCACAATACTTAGCACTGATTGGTTTTCACAGTTAGAGTGCGTTATCAATACCGTGATTCTGCTGAAAATAGTTTACTCCAGACCGTGAGCCTCCCATGAAAAGATCTTAGGGGTATTATGACGTAATTACTACTCTTGGGAGCTATATTGTGCGTCGCAGTGTAATGTTATTCGCGGCGGATATTGCATGCCCTTTCCCCAGATGAATTAACTGTACGATACCTAATACTACGATACCTTTTCACAAAAGTCCATATCAAAAAGCTTGTAAAAATAAACACAGGCTCGCACCTAAAGATGTAGAAAAAAAAATCGTGTATATTTTTATATTATTTGAATAATGAATACAAACTGTAAAATGTTTTGTAACATTGTATCAACATACAACTTGATACTGACCTGACTGAACTAAAGCCATATTATGTATTACGGTCGCAGAATAAAATAATTTTGCAATAAAATGTTTTTTATTGCAAAAACAAACAGACAGTAAAAAAGAAGCAAATAAATGTTATCAAAAAATAACTTTTCCGAATATCCGGTTTCATATAAAAATAATTTTCAGTAACATTGCAATCACAATTACAAGTAAAGCAAGGCCGCACGGTTCATTTAATATGAATGCCGTCGGTGCTTTTGTGTTGTTCGGTAAACATATTGTTTTAATAAAATTGAGTGCATTAGCACTTATTTGAGTAACAGCATTAGACAATCTCCCGTGCTCAAGCCTCCCGGAGTGATCTGAACGACCTCCTGCGGTCGCAAGTAATCGCACTTTTCTTTTATTACCCTTAATGCTATCATCAAAGTGTGGAGGTATTTCGTACTAACCACATTATGGCTAGTAGTTTTTCTAATTCACTCAACTAAGTTAGTGTTTCGACTCATAATAAATTGGTCCGTAAACTTTACTTGAGTGAGCGTTCAGAGTTTAGTTTCACCTCGCCAAAACAGATGGCGTTAGTAGTCGAGTTCAGTAGCAGTTTGCTTGAAAGCAAATAAATTGTTTGAACTGCATTGTTATAACTTATAAGCATTTATAACTTTATTTTGAATAGTTGACCAGTCCTTCTTAGAATACTAAAATTTTAATATACTATTATGATATAGAAAATGAACGGTTTAAAAAATAATGCGTACTCAGACAAAAATTCTGGTAAAATCAAATTTCCACAGTATAGTATTATAGGCTAGTCATCGTGGACACAAAAATCGCGTTTGGTTGCAAAAATTGCACTGTACTGATGTTTTGGGATGTTGTTAGGATAGTTATAGAATACCATGGTATTCTATAACTATCTATATTAAGGGTGACAATTCAAAGTTGTAAGTTATGCAGCCTCCATCTCCCATGACTTTCCTAGTAGAATGACTTTTTTTACAAATATCGTGCTCGGAAGAAGGCTAAAAAAGTTCAAAATTCGAACGTTTTTTAGAAAAATGGCCATTGTTTCATGTGCGGTTTGACCTACAGAGCTACGTCTGCGCTCAAAGTGTATAACATTTTGTTTAATATAAAAATGTTCGACTACTTACGTAGGATGCACTTTTCTAGAAGTTATAAGTTGAAAACTGAAAGAAGTCCGAAAATTATGATCACCAGGCAGTTAGCACAGGTATTTTGACTCTGTAAACTTGGGTTTACACTACTAGTATCTATCCTAGAAACATTCCAAAAAATCAGTGCTATTTTTTGCAACTGGCCTATTAAAGTTTACCACATCCACAGAATACTTTAGCGTTAATAATAATGATATTATAACTGAAAAAACTGAAGCAGAGCTACGTTACTAGACAATCAAAAACTACCTACAATTACCCATCTAGGTATACTTTCATTTTATTTGAGAAAATTTATTATTACAAGGAACCTTTATTATACCTGTGCGGCAGCTTTTCAAAGTAAAAAAATTGATATCTACGCACATTTTTATAATTCGTAAAAGTAAGTTGGCAACGTTGTGTCTTTGTTTTTCTCCGAGAGTGTAGGTATAGGCGACAGTAAAACTCGTTGAATACATTTCTGTCACTGAAAAGAGAAAATATTTTGTTTTCAAGGAAAGTGCGGGCACATCATCATTACGCTGCGTAATTTTTTCGTATGTGCCATTCCCGTGCCTGTACTTTTATGCCTTCCCTCCATAAAGACAAAAGGGACTTTGAAGTAAAATCACGTACATTTTTTGCAACTTACTTAGGAGAGATTCAGCCCCTTGCCTTCCATGTTAATATTTTCTGGGAAAACATTGCGGGGACAACTCATGGAAATTACATTTAGATATTTGCTCACAACGCGTACATCTGAGTGTGGGTAGGGATATTATATTTTACGTGCAAGGAATGTAATAAAATGTTTAGGACATACCGCGGGGCGCGGAACCCTAACCAACATAGGTAATGCCGATTGAAATGTAAATGAAGGGCCCGATACAAACTTTCGCTCTCTAGCCCAAATCCCGTTTAGTTTTATTCAAAAGCTTTTTTCATATCGCCATGTTTATTGTTAATTATTGTTTGCAGGTAAATACAGGAATGAATTTTAATTCTGTTTGTTAAACAAAGCAACAATTGTTCCGAGAAATAGTAATATCAGCGTTTTGTACTATTTTGAATTTCCAGAATAATGTAAAACAAACGTAATTTTAAGCTTAAATTATCTGTTGTTTTCCATTTGTACATAATCCTGTTCATTTGAAAGAAGGTATAAGTAGGTACAGTGGTGATCTGTCGGGTCCCTCTCCCCTTTTTAACTAGTGGGCTTTACGTGTCATATATTTTAAAAGTTTATTGGGCATTACTTCGCGAGATAGCGAGGGTGAGACGTTCCTCTGAATTTTCCTTTGGGAGCATTTTAAATTAGTTTTATAATGTAAGTGGTTTAATATAAATCAAAATACTTATTAAAGTTAAATCTCACCACTGAACAGCTGCCAACTAAAGTTTTATATTGTTATATCTTAATTTCTTTAGCCAGTTTCGTGCCGTTTCATTTTAATTTACCGCTGATATTTTTGTCTTGAATAAGATATTACTAAAAGCAAATTAGACTCAAAATGTAGCCAACATTTTGTGTGAAAACAAATGGACGTACAAACAGTCACTGAGTGATCCTATAAATGTTTCGTTTATCCAATTTTTGTTCGGACGACGATGTAGGGAAAATCGTATGACGCACTCGGCTAAAAACTGTTCAGCGGATAGAACAGTATTCAAAACGTTGGCTTATGTTTAAAGTCCAATGCTTTAACTAATAATAGCTCGTTTTGTATTAATCCGTACGATAAGCTTGTTAAAATAACTACACGTTTGCCAATTTATGCACACTGTATTTTGGCTTTAATTTTACATGATTACAACCTCGTGATTGTAGTTTAGATAATAAGGCTTGAGACTGAATGGACATCAACGCTAATTCATTAATTTGTATACTGATATTTGTTGTCCATTAATCATATATTAGATGTGTTAAAATTACATTTGATTGGAATGGCTATAATTAATTGTAATATTATTGATGACTTTTGTGTAGGTACCCAGTTTATCTACACGTGTTTTTTATGGAGATATGAAGTTACCGGAATTTTAAGGTACAAACAGTGCTGCTGTGTGTGACATTAGACAGATTTGGATTCAGTTCCGGGAATTGTCCAATTGCCCATTTCATGAGATTGTTTCGTGAAACTTGCTATTCGGTACTGACATTCAAGTATCGACCTATGTGAAACATTCGAGCGTATGATTTAGTTTGAGGTTTGAACAAATCATCCTATTCTACGAGCATTTTGTGATCATTTACACTTGTGAAGATCAAATGTTGTTCTAAATACCGTGTTGCATAAACAATTTGATATTTTCGGCACATTCTTAGCTTGACACAATCACATGCAAAATTGTATACTAAGAAAATTCTATTGGTAGAACCATCAAAAGGGCACAAAGCAAACACATTTCCTGGTTATAATTTAATAGTTTTCCACCCATCACACCACGTAATGACCTTGGAACAACTGCGTCTTTACAGAACTCCATAAAAGCCAGAATACTTGGGAGCGAGCATAACGTGCTATTGCCTCTACTTTGCTAATTGCCGTAGTTCTATTACTATACGTATATACAATGTCTATTGGTCCTTAACAGCCTTGTTAGTTTATCTATTGTCTCTCGTAAATGGCCAGTTAACGGATTACATGTTTAGCAGAAACACCCATTCATGGAGACGTGTTTGGAGGATTGTGGAGAGAAATTGTGTTTGTGTTCCAAGATTTATATTAAAACTTTTCTCTTAAATCTGTTTTTTTATATTACTTTACCTTCACTTTCGTATAGCCACTAAAGCATTATACGAAAACGATAATAAATCTCTTAATCGAGATCTTTATCAAGTAATTTAAGCGCTCTAGGTTGCCTGCGTAGTATATTCATGGTGCGTTCGATATTTTTGTATTTATCTCTTGCAAAACTTTAGCACTTAAACGCTAACAGACATTGCTATTCTGTTTGTTTATAGGCACTTATTGCAAAATGAAATGTACTAATTGTATCGCAGCGGTAGATGGCCCTCGGCAGGAGTAGATAAGTAATAATGCATTTAAGAGGCAATCCGCCGCCACATTGACACCCGGCGGCAGCCTATCAAACTGCAATATCATTTTATGGCTTCTCATCATACCATAAACGAACATTAGTGACTCCTTAGCAATGCTAAACACTTTGAGGATGAACGTAAACGTTTAATTTATGCGGTTCGTCTCTTTAATTGTCTAAGTGGTATTTATAATGGACAGGCGTTATGAATAATTCGAGAAACTGATGACTTGCTAAATAAATAATTGTTGGTATTAATAAAATGTAGAGTAAACACGGCAGTTAATTTTTCAGCTTTAAATTTATTTATTTATTAATATCATTCAGATACATAATTTGTAACTGTAAAATTTAATAATACCTACCTACCAATAGTATATTACTTTCATTATTTCATCAACATATTAAGGATATTAATATTGCGATAAACAGATTTACGTGGGGTTTTAATAAAATTGTATGATATAAAGCATCCACGATTATGATATGTGGATTATTTATTCAAAATATTATTAATTTCTCTTTGAAATTTTGATATTGGTTGGCGTCAGTTATTTTGAATAATGACCCATTTATTTATTGTTGATAGTCGGGTAGTAGATTTAGTAGGTGATAGTCGTAGAATACTTTCAATTTATTTGTGAATTCTGAAACATAACTTTTCAGTAACATTACACATTTAATTTTGTAAAATGAATGGTTGTAACAGCACAATATAAATTCGATTCTACATAATATAACATAATATCACGCCTGTAATCCCCGAAGGGTTAGACAGAGGTGTACCTATAGTACACCCACATTTCGCCAGTTATGTTTAAAGTTCCACATAATAGGGGACGAACCTATTTCCATCAACCGGGCACAAATCCAGAATTCGGGCTGCTACTCAGAAATTCCAGATGGAAAAACCCAATAACACCTTGCCCGACCCGGGAATCGAACCCAGGACCTCATACTCAGCAGTAGCGCTTTATAACCAATAGACCAATGAGGCAGTCGAAATTCGATTCTACGTTGGTATATAAAACGACATCATAAAATGAGCAATAACAAAGACCAAATTTAATAAGTTTCGCATTTGTAATATCACTGTTCTGTGTTGATAAGAAACGATGATACAAATAATTATTATACAGCGATATAAAGAAAAAATCCTAACACTAGAGGCAGGATATTGCGTTTTAGCGTCAATTGACCAGACGAGTGGTCAATAACTGGGATGGAGGCTGAGGAGCTTCCATATTGCGTCCTCTTAGGCTCCTACCAAGTGTTCCCGTAGAAACCTATACATTTTATAAAACTAACATGATAGATATCAACCATTTATGAAAAAAATTGTGAATAGACCTGTGTCCAAAAAATATTTATTTTGTCCGGAAGGTAGATTAATAAAAAATATTGAACACGTATTTTTTCTTTTTGACGTAATCAAAAGATTATGGCAATACATTGAGTTAAAATGTTGCATGACGTCACGCTTTGGTAGATTTTATACCACGTTGTGACGTAGCGAGCGCAACTCCCCAACTGTAATGCGTGTTTTCTAAGTTATTTTTGATTAATATGATAAAGCAAAAAATACGTGTCTAATATTTTTTTACTATCTGAAAGATGGACTAAATAGGATTTCTTTTTTTGAACCTAGACAACTACCATATTGTGATTAAAAACTGTCTTAACTGGTTCGTCTTGAGTGGCTCTTCGTAATATTATGGTGTGTGTGTTTTGATAGTGTACTTACAGAAAAATGTCAATCTATCTATACATAGCACACACAATACAACTGATTTACATCCATAAGACGTCCTTGTAACAGAAGGTCCAGTTGAGAACCAGCGTCACGACACTACTTAGTTGTCGGGTTTTTATGCTGTACTAGGCCTATTGAAGCACCCAATACTGTTATAACTAAGATTTTTCTGTTATTTTTAAGTGTTTATTGTGTCCAAATAAATTGGTTTTCTTTCTCTCTTTTTATAATAAAATGCAACGAGAATACAGTGCTTTTGTCCCATAAACACATTTTTTTTTTTTTTTTTTTTTTTTTTTTGTTTTCGGGGGGAAACCTTCAAAAGGCGCCCGGGCTTTGGGGATAAGACCGGGGAGTGTGGGATTTTTACCTCACTAAAACCACCCCGGTGGTCACCATCTGCACATGGAAGGGGCACCGTTACCTCTCAAAAGACCAATCCGGCACCCCCTCTGTGCAGCGCCTGTTATGGCACATCTCTGGGGAGACTGTAAAGGGTTCTCCCCGAAACCGTCTGTGCAAGTGTGCAAGGCGGCACGTGACCACTGTGCGCCGTCTACCCTGAGGTCACTCTGAGCGGACAGAGTCCCCACTCTAAGCGCCCGTGACCCCTAATTCCCGCCTGCCCTAAAGGTTGCAGACGGGGTTTCGGCGTGTTAGGCGTCGAGACGGTTGCCTCCCCGACGTCTTCTCCTACGAGCGGGATCAGCCCTCTCACGATCCCGCTCGGCAGCCTCCTTCTGAACCATCACGGTCTCACAGAAGGAGGCCATTTCTCGCCAGTTCTCCGACACCGCCAGCATAGACTTAACTACTGTTGGCAGAGACAAATCTCGCCCGATCCTGGCGACCAGGACCCGTCTTTCAGCAGCCCACGCAGGGCACTCCTCGAGCGTGTGCTGTGCAGAATCTATGCCACCTCCGCAATGATGGCAATTTGCCGTGGCCTCTCGCCCAATCCTGTTCAGGTACTCACCAAAGCAACCATGCCCGGTCAGTACCTGAGTGAGCCTATACGAGATGCGCTCCTTTCTTTTCAGCCAGGCTTCGAAGTGCGGTAGGACGGCTTCGACAACGCGCTTACGCGAATATTGCGACTGTTGCAGCCGTTCACGCCACCGCTCGAGCGAATTAAGTAAGCGACAACGGAAGTATTTAAAAATAACTTTATTCCGACAGAGTTACAGCGAAACAGTAATTGATTAAATCTAACAAAATATTGATCTTATATACTAACTTAATTGCTAACGTAGTACATGCACAGCGTGATCAGATTGACGCATGTTCTAGATAATTATAAATGCTGATCGCGCAGTGGGGAAATTGGGAAATAATAATCTAGTAAATACTTATTGTCTGACAAAGCTAATATTGGTAGGTTGGGGTTCCTTAACTCCTCCCTCCCTAAGAGAGAAATTATCCGAAGGTGTCGCAGACGGTTTCGGAGAATTTCGACAAAAGTTTATGAACTGAAATTTATACATTATAAAGATAACTATTGCTATTACAATAACCACATACTCTAAGATGGTCCATATACTAATTTCTATTGTCACTGTTTGTGTCGTATCGTCTATTTCACTAAATTTTGCACTTTGTAACACTTCTTTCACATCACTGAAGTCCACATTTCTTAAATCCACTTTCTTTGATCTTCTCTGAATGTCCTGTTGTAGGTCTGGCATCTGGATCAATGGCAGCTGGAGACTGGAAACTGTAGTGTTTGTGGTGGCGGCAACGATGACTTCGCCTATTTGTGTCTCGCATTGTTGGCCAGGTGTCACGATGTAGGTCCCAAGAATAGTGTACTTCAGGATTTCTGTATTGCAATTCTCGGTGATGATGAGATTTTCCTCTGAGTAAACCAACCATTGGCTGTCGGTTATTTTCTGTATCTTAGTTTTTTCTATTTCAATATGGTTCTGTATGCAGTTTTTGTAGTTGTTCTTCATCAGCATTATTTGTTCAATGCAGGTCTCGGTTGGAAACTGGGCTAAATTAGTTTCAGCGCAAAGAAATTTTCCATTTTCAATCTCAGTACATGGGCTTACCACGGGCATGTATTTCAATCTATTCACCATCAGGTAAGGATATTTGGGTATTATTGTAAAGGTATTTGGAGAATGGAATATAGGGATGGGTATAACCTTGTAATAATTATATGTTTCGTTATTTATTAGGGGAACTTCTAAAACAAAAACTAACTTGTTGTTATTTATATATGATTTAAGTATGATATTACGTTCTAATTTTATTAAATTATGTTTGCTTACTGGGTATATTGTTCTAGCATGTTTAGCAATGACTTCTAACGTATTATATAATTCTGTACTATTTATAATGGATTGGTGCAATGTATTCAGTTTGCTAAAGGCTATTGCCGTTTCAATCTCTTGTATGTTTTCGTAACAGGTCCGAAAGTTATTTAAAATTTGATACATAGTATTTAATATTTGGAAAAGTTTGTTAAACCTGAACTCATGTTCAACTAATTTTTCCATTTCATTGGTATGTAAACCCAAGTTTTTAATATTTGAATTTATTATTTCAGAGTCATTTACTAATTTATCAAAAGCTTTTTGCATTGATGATACTTTACGTTCGACCACATGCTCTTTGTTCTGTATCATTTGGATTTCTCTATCATATTTAATTGCATCGTCTTCATCTAAATTTCCTGTGATAGCTTTTACAAGTGAGCCTAATGGATTAAACAGAGCTCTTTTATTTCTATAATGGAAAGGTAAGATTTGAAAGAATCTATCCTTAGTTAGTTTAATAAGATATTCTATTTGGCTTTCTATTCCTATAGTTTCGTTACTAAGACTATTTTCCTTAATTTTAATTTTCAAGTTAATAAAATCCCGAATATTATTATCTATTTGTAAGTGTAATGATTCTAAATCTACACTTTTGTATATTGTCCAATAACTATTCCTCTTCACTGCTACTCCCCGCTTTATCGCTGCTATCCCCGGATTCTGACCGAGGTTTTGGAGGTCCAGCGTGAGTGTTGGCACCACTAGTACCAGAAGTACCAGGCACGATCTGTGGAGGACGTTTTACATTTTTTAAGGCTACTCTAGTTTTCCTTTTCTTTACTTCTACTGGGACTATATTTCTTTCAACTTCACCTATTACTTTCGCTTTTTCATATCGAGGTTTTTCTTTAGCTTTTCTAGTCCTAGTGTCTTTCATGTAAATATTATCGTCTGGTTCGAGTACCGGTGTCGTTTCGCCACCTTTTTTATTAATTATTTTAATTTTATCTGATTCTAATTTTTCTGTTATGAATTCATAGAGTATTTTAAGGCGTTTTCTATGATCTAACAATAATTTCTGAGTTAAGTTCTTCTCTCTATCCACGTTAAATACATTATCGGAATAAGTGTGGCCAAATACTAGTTCAAAAGGCGTAAAATCTGTTGCTGAATGTATGGTGTTGTTATAAGCCATGATGGCATAAGTCATAACTGATGCTGCATCTAAATCGCTTTTATCGTATTTTGCTATACGATAAATCTCAATAATGGTAGAATGAAACCTTTCTACTATTGCCATTGAACTGGGATTATTTGGCGTCCCAATATGAAGTTCAATTTTGTAAAAGCTTAACATTTCTTTAATCAAAGTATTGTTGAATTCTGTACCGGAATCGCAACTAATTTTCCTAGGCAGACCATACATGCTGAAATATTTAATCAATGCCCTAACTATCTCTGGTGTACTCCTATTCGGTACCTCTATGGCTTGTGCTATCTTACTAAATGCATCCACTATAGTTAAATAATATTTCCCTTCAATATATAATAAATCCATAAAAGCTTCCTGAAAAGGGGCATCCTGGGTTTGTGTTAACTGAATGTGGGGTTTAATCGGCTTTCTATCATATTTCATGCGTTTACATGTTTCGCAAGCATTTATGATTGCCGTGACTGTCTCTTTCATGTTTGCCCACCAATAATGTCTTTTAAGTTTGGTTAAAGTTTCTTTAATACCTCTATGGCATGTTTTCCCGTCGTGGTATTTTAAAATAACTTCTTTTTGATTTTCTTCAGATCCTGTCAAATTTATAACTCTTTCTGTACACTCGGTTAACTTAACTGAATCCTTTTTAAATAACTTAATTACCATGTTTGAAAAAGTTTTTCTAAAAGATGTGTGTTCGAAGTATATAAAGTACTTATGTTTTGGATCAATATACTCTTTCAAAAAGTCTTTAACTAATATATCGTTATTTGTCGGTAAGTGAACTTCGAGAATTTTTTGTTTATTATTTGAAATATCTTTTACGTCTAATTTATTTTTAAACCATGAATGAATTAAAATCTGTTTTGGTTTAGTATCGACAGCTTCGTTTAAACTAGGAATGCCTTCGTGTTCTCTATTTGAAACTGAGTTGGCAGTGACCCCATCATCAGAATCCGAAAGTTCTATCGTTTCTATTGGAGTTTCGAGGTCTTGCAATTCGTTTTCTATAATTTTTTGTATACATTCCTGCCTATCTCCTATATTTACGAATATTGAATCTAAATCGTCGTCAATTGCATTAATCTTAATCCTAGATAAAGCATCTGCATTCGTGTTTTGAGGGCCTTTCTTATATTTTATTTCGAAATCGTATTCTTCTAACCTTAACCGCCATCGCGTGAGTTTACTATTGGGCTCTTTCAATGAATACAGCCAAGCTAATGGTCTATGGTCTGTAAATATGGTAAACTTATTACCATACAAATACGGTCGAAAGTGCTTAACTGCCCATATTATGGCTAAAAGTTCCTTCTCGATAGTGCTATATTTTACTTCTGTGTCGCTCAAGGTTCTACTAGCATAGGCTACAGGCTTATCTGAGCCTATCGTTCCTTGTGACAATACAGCCCCGATCGCAAAATTGGATGCATCCGTGGTTAAAATAAAAGTTTTACTAAAGTCAGGAAATTGTAACAAAGGTGCATTTGTTAAAAGCTTTTTACATGTCTCAAAACATTCTTTATATTCCCCATTAATTACAATTTTGCGACCTTTCTTTAAACAAGCTGTTAATGGTCTAGTTATTTTGGCAAAATCTTTGATAAATTTCCTATAATAACCGATTAGTCCTAAAAAGCTTTTAATCTGTGTAACCGTTTCCGGTATAGGATACCTAAGAATAGCGTCTATTTTATCATTATTTGGTTTCAAACCTTCACTTGTAATAGTATGCCCTAGGTAGAGTACTTCCTTTCTAAGAAAATGAGACTTATCTAATTGAACTTTTAAATTTGTTTGACGGAAGCGGTCAAAAACTGCTCTAAGTTTTTCTACATGTTCAGGCAAGCTTTTAGAAAAAATAATGACGTCATCGAGATATATTAAGCAATGTAAGCCTTGAAGGCCTCGTAAGACGTTATCCATCGCTCGCTGAAAAGTTGCGGGTGCGGTCTTTAACCCAAACGGCATTCTGTTAAATTCATAATGACCTGAAGGTGTGCTAAACGCAGTTTTAGCTCTATCTTTCTCCTGAACCTCTAATTGATGGTACCCGCTAGCTAAGTCGAGAGTTGTAAAGTATGTACTATTACCTAGCATGTCAAATAAATCGTTAATGTTGGGCAAAGGGTATTTATCATCAATTGTGATTTCATTGAGCCGTCTATAGTCAACTACCATCCTCCATTTTTGTTGGCCTGACGCGTCTAATTTTTTCGGCACTAAATGTACGGGAGCACTCCAGGGGGAATGAGATTCCTGGATAATGTTATCCCTTAACATTTTCTCGACTTGACTATTGATCTCTTTTGTTTGAATAGGTGGCAATCTATGTGCCTTAATGTTTATTGGGTCTTCATTTTTTGTTCTTATTCTATGTTTAACCTGATTTGTGAAGGTTAACGGAATATTTTCACAATAAAATATATCTTTGTATTCTTTACAAAGTCCCTCAATAACCGTTCGTTCTTCTGAATTCATATGATCTAACTGTAATTTGTCTAAATTCTTTGTTAGCAAGCTGTCCACTTCTATATTATTATCTATGAAATTAACACTAACAGATGGGTCCTGTATGTATGGTTCCACTTGAAAAGGTCCCGTAACTACTAATTTTCTATTTTCATGGCTATAATTCTGAATAACAGTTGTTGCATAGCCTTCAATACACGTAACTAATGCGGCGGGCATTCGAATCCCTTCCGTAAATTGCTTAAAATCTAACACAGCTTCCCCGTTCAGTAAGTTGACTGGGAGTCTTACTCTAAGTTCACTACGAGATGGTAGATTATATATCTCTCTCATAGGCGGTGAATATATGATAGGAATATCAGTATTTTTTAAATGTAATATCTGATTTTCCATATTAATCTTTGCCTGTAATTGCTTCAGCAAATTGCTACCTATTAACCCATCATACCTATCGTCGACACTATAGACATAAAACTTATGGAACTCTTGACTTCCAAAGGTAACCGGTAATGGAATAATAGCCGTTTCACCATGAACACTCGATGCGTGAGTGCTAACAACTTCGAAGGGTTCATACTGTAAATAATTTTTAAAATATTTATTCGCTATATACGGGCTTATAAACGATCTAACACTCCCCGTATCTATCATAAAAACTGCCTTTAATTCTGGTATAACTATATGTGGTAAATTTAAGCGTTTATTACAATTTATTTTTATTCGTTCTCTAGGGTAGAGGCCGTTATGCAAAAATTTCCCGCCCCGGGTTCTTCAGGAGAAAATTCTTGGCACTCATTGTACGAATAACTTGAACTCTGTTCATTATTATTAGAATTATTTATGTAATTAACACGTCGCGAACTTGCAGTACGCATGGTGACATCAGTATTCGCACCCGACGTAGATGCTTGCGCTGCAAAAGACGGCGTGCTCGGTGCATGTGCCGCGAACTGTTGGTTCGGTTGTGCAATCGGAACAAATGACCTACTTGACTGCGGTGACGCATTATTGTTGTTTGTACGATTAAAATTGTCTTGATTTCTTTGAATATTATTATGTTGTTTATAATGTCTGGGCTGATGCGAATTGTTCGGTGTAGATGTGCTGTTTGTAGCACTATTCGGTACATGTGTACTTGATATGCTATGTGAATCTTTCTTTTGATTATTAGATTCAATTGCATTTTGGTTATTAGGCAAATTGGGTCTGTTATTTCTGCTAAAATTACGTCTGTCGTTTGTTTTCGACTCATAGACTGCCTGGAAGTTTTGTTCTTCTAAAACTATTTTTAATGCATCCTCTAACGTTGTGATGTCGCGCTAACGAACTAATCTAACTAAAAATGGCGGTAAATTAAACAAGAAAGCATTCATTGCTCTGTTACTATAAATGATTTGCTTTGCCTTACGTAGAGATTCATCAATGATAGTTTCTGATATTTTAGCAAATAAAACACTTCTCATCCGCTGTATTCTATGGCAAAAATCTAAATAACTTTCACCCTTATTTATTCTACACGATTCTAACTCCATTGCTAAACAATCCTCTGTGCGTGGATCACCGAAGTGTTGGTTTAACAACTTCTTCAGCTCGTCCCACGTACCTATAGCTTCTCTTTCGCCTACCAAACTGGCTGCTTCGCCTGATAACCTACTTGTTACTACATGAAATAAATATTCATTTTGGGCTGCGGTTCCTAAGAACGTAGACAAAATGTATTCACATTTTTTTATAAATAAAGGCAACATTCTAGTGTCGCCGCTGAATATTGGTATGATGTTAACCAATTCCTGTGGGACACGGGTTACGTTTTCCATTGTGAAAAGTTATGAAAGAAACAAACGCGGAGAAAAAAAAATCACACTAATGTGCTACTAAACTATCACTACTCTAAAATATTAGTACAACTAAAATCTATGCAAATATTATCACGGCGTTGTCCAATCCCTAATAATACACAAACACATAGACTATTACAAGGTTGGGATATAGATGGAAGAGCTGAGAGGAAGGTGAAAAAGATTTACTCACAATTCCGCAGCTAGCTCCATGCTCCCTGAATTACTGCTGTGGCTGGTCCTCTTCCGTAACTCGAAGTGGCTTCTTAATGAATTTATTTGTTCGGCGATCTCTGCTAAACCGTAGACACGGACGTCGGCTACTCCACGTAGAATTGTATACACGGCAAACTGACTACAGAGATCCTACCGGCTGCGCCAATTAAGTAAGCGACAACGGAAGTATTTAAAAATAACTTTATTCCGACAGAGTTACAGCGAAACAGTAATTGATTAAATCTAACAAAATATTGATCTTATATACTAACTTAATTGCTAACGTAGTACATGCACAGCGTGATCAGATTGACGCATGTTCTAGATAATTATAAATGCTGATCGCGCAGTGGGGAAATTGGGAAATAATAATCTAGTAAATACTTATTGTCTGACAAAGCTAATATTGGTAGGTTGGGGTTCCTTAACTAGCGCGTGTCGCCGTTCCTGCCGCCTCAGCCGCGCAACAGCGATTCCTGGCACGCCATTGCCACTTTGGCGGATGACACGAATTCGGTCATAGACCCTCGCGTCCATATCCGCCAAGATGTCCAGCGGCGGAAAGCGTGCCAAGAGAGTTGCCGCCTCAAAGGATACAGTTCGGTATCCTCGTGCGATGCGAATAGCCATTTTCCGCTGCAGACTGTTGATTTTAGTCCTGCAGCGTCGGACGCCTGACAGCCTATTTGACCAAACAGGCGCCCCATATAGGACCATCGATCGCACGACACCCGCGTAGAGGCGACGAACTTCTTCTCGCGGTCCACCGAGATTGGGCAACAGTCTGTGCAAAGCACCCACTGCCATCCCGACGCGGGGAACTAGGCGCTCGAAGTGCTCTTCGAAGCCCCACCGACCATCTAGGGTAAGGCCGAGATACTTAATGTATCGACCCACCTGGACTTGCGCATTTCCAACTCTGACCAACGAGCTGGGTGGTTCTCTGCTCCTCGGTAGTTTGTGGAATCAAAGCGCCTCAGTTTTATGAGGCGCTATCTCTAAACCCAGCCCGCGGATCGTCGCCACGACTTTTGCCACTCCGAGCTCGGCAAGCTGGATGGTCTCTTCAAAGGTGTCGCCGCCGGCCAACACCAGGGTGTCATCCGCGTAACAGACTACATTAACGCCAACGGGAAGGTCGACACACAGGACCACATCGTAAGCAAGATTCCACAAGAAAGGACCTAAAACCGACCCCTGTGGAACCCAACACGTAATCTCCCTGCGATGAATGCTACCGTCCCGACCCACATATCGAATGTGCCGGTCACGAAGGTAGGCCCCGACGATGCACTGTAGATAAAGAGGCACTCTGTGATATATAAGTGCCCCCCTAATCGCATCCCAGGGTAGAGAGTTAAAGGCATTGACGATATCCAAACTTACCGCCAACACCACCCCACCCCGAGACACCACCTGTTCCGACAGCGAGCGGACGCGTAGGATCGCATCCACAGTAGATCGTTGCTGCCGGAAGCCATACTGGCAATCGGCGAGGTCGGGACCAACACGTGATAGTTGTCCGACGAGCCTTTCGGCAATTATTCTTTCGAATAGTTTGGAAACCTCGTCGAGCAGGCAAATGGGACGGTAGGCAGAGGGAGATTCTGAGTCCCGGCCTTCCTTCCTCAACAAGACCAGTGCAGCTTCTTTCCAGCCGGAGGGGAATACACTCCCACGTAGGCAGCTGTTGAACAACCGTCTTAGGCGGTCCCCCAGGGCAGCCAAAGCTAGAACCCAAGCCCGACCAGGAATACCGTCCGGGCCTGGCGCGGTATTACGAGCCCCCAAACGTCTCACGGCTCGGTCTAGCTCGTTTTCAGTCACCCCCAATTCGTCAGACCAATCCGAAGAAGCCAAGACTGGCGAAGGACTGTCTCTAACTACAGGAAAGAGCGTGTTTACAACTCTCTCCAGTAGACCCGGGTCCATGGTTTCTGTGATAGGGGGCACCCATGGACGTAATTTGGCCATGACCAACTTATAAGGTCTGCCCCATGGATCCCTGTCCAGCCCGTCGAGAAGCTCCCGCCAGGATCTTGACATGGCATCCGCGATGGCGTGTTGGAGATCCATTGTCGCCTCCCGGTACACTCTGTAGGCTCTGCTTATTTCCTCCTCCGTAGCTCTTGGCTGTCGTCTGCGTCTGGTGCGCTGAAACTGGCGTCGGGATCTAAGACAGAAAACACGCAACTGCGCAATATCTTCCGACCACCAGTATACCGCACCAGGACGCTGAGCGCACCTGACCCGGGGCATGGAAGCGTCGCAAATTAACGCCATCCTATCCCGGAACCAGACCGCCTCTTCCTCTGGATCGGGTGATATCCCCTGGGAACCATGACTATCCTCCGGCCATGCCGCAACGTTAGCAGCTGCGACGAGCATGTCTCGATTGAGCCGCTTGAGGGCCCAACGCCGCGCCGGTAGGTTAGAATTTGTACGACTCAGGCCGTCCAAAGGGTGGAGTGTAACTTTAAAAACTATATGGCGATGGTCCGAAAGTGTCACTATCTCCTCCGCCACTCTCCACTCCGACACCATGCGGGCAACCGAAGGAGTCGCCCATCAGAGATCCACAATTGACTCCCCCTGCCACCGAACGCATGTGGAAACGGACCCCTGATTCAGAAGACGGAGGTCCAACAACGCCGCCCAGTCTTGTACTGCGTGGCCCCTCGGTCTGTCTTGAGTGCTCCCCCAAGCTCTGGAGTGAGCGTTAAAATCACCCAAGACGAGCACCGGTCCCATAAACACCTAGGTTGTCATCCAGAAAATCAGAAATTACAGTTAACAAGGTTTATTAATGAACAAACTTTGATGAGAATGAAACTGAATATTGCTATAGATTCAGTAATGGATATCAAGCCAAGTGTAAATTCTGGCATTTACCTCAATTGGAATTACATCTATCCAATTTACGCAGCCAATATTCTAGCTACACTTAACTACACGACTAGTATTTGTATCTACAGTTATAGATCAAATAACCACTACTTTATTGACTAGTTAGTTCGGAATATAATATTTACATCTATATCTATATATATTATAAATTAAAGTAGCTTTTCGCGTTTGTCTGTATGACCGCGTTGTTCTTCTAAACTACGCAACAGATTTTGATGAGGTTTTCGCCATCGTGTAAATAATTTATTCCGGAAGGTTTTTGTGTATAATAAGTTAATATTAACATTAACTAAGAAATCTCGATGTTTTGTCAAGTCGTAAAAACCGTGCGAAGCAGGAGCGGGTCGCTCATAATTAATAAGCTCACTGACTTAAAATAATAATAAACATGTATAGTACAATAGACGTGGATATATTTAGTAACCTATTACGCTTAGTTATTTCTAAAGAGCCATATAAAAATCCTGAAACAAAATCGACACATTTTTCACTTCTCAACGAAGCATCCTCAGGATGACGATGGACTTGTCGCGAACTCGAACACGGCGCGTTGCTACACAGAGCACTGACCGCAGACAATTCGATTTCTTTTAGGAGTTTTTTATGGCTCTTTAGAAATAGCTAAGCTGAACAGGTTACTAAATATATCCACATATATTGTACTTTATAATGGATTTCCGTAAGGTCACGCCTAAATCTATTAACTACTATAAACATTTATTTAAAAAAGGGAAGGGCATTAAAAAAATCATCCGTATCGATGTCAACAGGAAAAAAAAGGCTGGCAGCATTGCCACAAGACAGAATAGGCTAGTTGATGAACATTATTAGTTGATTTCTCAAAAACTGTCAAGTTTTTAAGAAATCAACTAATAGTTTGTTAGGCTAGCCTATTTAAAAAAAATCTTTCGTTTGATGTGGCAGTAGAAATCTGTTTTTGAAACCAAGTTCTTCAACGTAGCTTGCGGTAGGAGTTAACTGGTAGAAATCATGTCACGGCACGTCACGAAACAGCGTAAGTCTGCCTGTACGCTGGAGCGGAGCGATGCAGCGGAGAAATGTGCCAATATTAACCAATAGAATCGAACCTCCGCTTCACAGCTCCGCTCCTATTGGTTAATATTAGCATATTATATTTCTCCGCTCCACTGCCTCGCTCTGCTCCAGTGGACAGGCCTTAAATAGGATAGGATAGGATAGGCCAGCCTTATGGCTCAAGTCTCAAGTGTTAAAAGTTTTTGTTTTTACGATGTTCTTTATGTTTTATGTAAATCATACGTGAGAAGGAACTTCTATCCTGATGGGGGACCGACCGCAATTTTCTAGATAGGTCACGGTAAAATCTTTTAATTCAGACTATTTCTGTCCATATTTTGTTAGTAATATCTTAAGACTACGTTTGTCATGACGAGGTATAAAATAGAAATAAATAATTCAAAATTATCGATTTACCTTATTTAATATATATATAATTACAGTGAAAACCGTTTATAACGACTTCGAAGGGACCGTCGGATTACGGTTGCCAATAGTCGTTATAACCAAACACTATGTTAAGTAAACAAAAGTGTTGAGACCTTAAAATTTCGCCGCAATAACCGTTACGAAATAGTACTTACCTACTTATTAAAATTATTTATGTATTTTATATTTTATGTACACACAGTAAAATATACTTGACGTGCAATATAAAAAGCTACTTGCAAAGTGCCAAAAAAATCGAAATATCTCCTAAACCACACAAGTTTGCTACATGAAATAAAAACATCATGAAAACAGTTAGATCTTTTTTATGTGCTATTTAATACACTTGAATGTTGCTTTTTACTTCAAGAAGTTATCTATCGTGGTTTCTGAAATATTTCATCATAAGTTAGTGGTAGCTTTTTTATATTGCTACGATACAGTGTGGATATATACGACATTCGTAACAATGATATTATAAGTAAAAAAAGAGGTAGATAGGTTATACACGCTTCGCAAGAGGCACGTCAAAATTTGGCTAATTAGCCACATTTTCTTCGTCTTGTCTCTTTTTCGCTCCCGATAATTACGACATGCTGTCCTACTTACACGTGTCATCTAATAGCGTGACATTATGCCGTTTTTGAAGAACGAATGTACGGTAGGTAACCTATCTACGTCTTTTTACTTAAAATATCATTGATTCGTAAGTATTGAGTACAAAGATACTACTTATTTTTTCAGAAATTTCTTCCAGCAGACCTGCGAAAGGAGAAATGAAAAAGACGCTAGTGTAACACTAGTAAAGACAATAGAATGTAATATTATTAATTTAAAAAATATGTTGAAAGGTCTCATATTATACTTCGTGGCAAGGACAGCTATGCTGCTTGAGACAGCTACTATTATGGCTAGTAAAGTTGTCTAGAAAAGCTCCGTCACAAGTAGTCTGTGCTATTTTGTAGGAACCCGAAGAAGAACCTTTAAATACATCCTGGGAAGTTCTAGGTATTCCTAAAGATAGTTTATTTATAAATCCTTTTTTGACCTTTGAAATCGTGTGAAGTTTTTTCTCTCGTCTTCTTGTTTGCGTGACCTTTAACGCGTCACGTAGAATTTTTAGCGGCACTCACTTTTGACACCTCGTCACCTTTTGACATTCTGAGTAGGTAACTTTATAAGCAATTCCCCTAGTGAAGTATTTTGGCTTCAATCCATTATTTAAGTGACGATTCCTTTGTGATTTTATTCATTCTTCAGAAAGTTTTTATCCGTAACATTATTTACCCATTACATTTGTATTTCAACTTATCATCCCACTCTACAGTTTTCGTACTATCATCATTTCGTGCTTTTAATTAATTGTTCTAGACAACTTGACTCGTATACGGTCTGATTACTGCCAAAACTTTCGCCAAGTTTATGTTTAAAGTAAAGATGTACTTAGATTAATTATAATTAACTGGAGTACGACTGTTTGTTACAAAGAAATATTTTGCAGGATTACCTACATACAAATGCCTAACGTTAATAAAAAATACTTATGCTTTCATTCCAAAAACCAATTTTCGTTGACAGTGTCCCACGACGCACCATTTCATTTACGCCATAACTTTTCCTATCGCCGGCATAAAAACTAAGATATTTACTAAGGCAGCCTCCCACGCTTCACTTAATCTAAATATAGATGTGTTATAACCAGCGTCAGATTATCTGACGTAATGATATCCTGGCCATGAAACATAGCTCTCTAGGGTGGCTCCGGACTCATACTTTCAAAGTTCATGACCATTAAGAGATTTCTCCGTTCTCTTTGGTCGATGCTTTAGAAGATAAATAAGACGTTCCGCCCAATAAATTGTGCTGTGAAAATTTTATCTAACCGGGAAAATGCTAGGTTATGCATTCCGGTCTGCTTGATAAGGGGTTATTTTGGAGTATTGTTGTAAAGAAACTGTTACTATGAACTTTACACATTATCTGAACATTTTTATCAAATTATTATTTATTGTGTTTTACACTTATTCTGTTACAAAGTTAACAGTTAAGACCACATTTATTTAAGTTTATTTTCCTTTAGATTGTTTGCATATAAAACTATCTTCTTTCTGATATTATTTGTCTTCACTTAGCTTGTAACTGTTCGTTCTGTTAACATAACATACTGAGAGTATCTGCAGTATGTCTTACTTGTTGCCAACACTCCCATTTCATGCCCACTGGTAATATTACTGTTTACCTCTTCTACTAATGTACGTACGAGCCTACGAGAAGCTCGTGGGTAAGTAATAAAAGCCGGACGGGTCGATCCAACAGGTTAAGTTACGCTTGCCAGGGTTGATACGTGGATGGGTGACCAACGTTACATACCGAGACTCCTCCGTGCTTTGGACAGCACGTTAAGCCGTTGGTCTCGGGTGTCATTCGTGGATCTTTGACGGTCGTTTCGGGTCGTCAGACGTTTGAAAGTCTGACAACCCAGTAGCTGTAACTGTGTGTCCCAGTTACTGGGTCGTGGAGGTCAGCTACGCAGTCGCTCCATGTAAAATACTGGTATTCAGCTGCATCCAGTTAGACTGGAAGCCGACCCCAACATAGTTGGGAAAAGGCTAGGCAGATTGATTGACCTCTTCTACTAATGTGATCATCACATTACTAGAACCTCCAATAACTACGACTACTTATTTCAATTGTAATGAAAAAATTTCAAACTCAACTACGAATTAGGTACCTAACAAACTTTTCACAGGAATTCTCAGAATTCTGTAGGAATTCAGAGGTACAGAGTACTCGTAGATATTCACGTCAGCTCATCCCTATAGCCACGTATTACTCAGACCCTGCTATCTCAGATAGATTAATTTGTTACGACCACCACATTAACCGCAATGAGTTAGTTACCTCTCTATACATAACTGGCGAAATACTACACCGGTAGTATTAACTTAGTTCTATGTATATTAACTAAGAATAGTATCTTATATATTACAATAGAAAAAAAGAGCAAAAGGTGTATGTTAGGATCATAAACATAGAAAAAGCACTGAGCGTTCCGTGTTCACTGCACAACAGACCGAAAAGTATGAGAGAGACAAAGTGAATGTGCGGCCAGTAGTTTTCTCTTTTTAAATTCGAAATTTAAGAATTATTTATTTAAAAAATATTTCTCTCGGGGCACTACGCCTTTCATGCTTGCAAAAAAGGGACTGGTATAGGCCGCACAGTCACTTTGTCTCTTTCTAGACAGTGGTTACTTTTGTGACGCTAGCGCTCAGTCCATTCTCTAATGTTGGGATAATGGTTAGGATCACAGGAACTGGCATAGTCTATGTCATAGTTGATGTATGTAGATAAATGCATTTTATCAATAATATACCCATAACTACACTTAGGGCTGATTTTTCCAACACTGGATACTCAGGAATAGTCTTGAATTTATGGCAATTTTTCCATACAAAAACTGTCAACCGTCAATTTTATTCCATGGATAAAAGATAACTGACGTTGGAAAAATCAGCCCTCAGCAAACAAAAGCGATATCCTCCTAAAGAATGGATAAAAAAAATAACGAACATAGTTTTTTTCAACCCGTACTTATTTCGAAGTTGCAATCGTTACATAACATCACGCCTGTAATCCCCGAAGGGCTAGGCAGAGGTATACCTATAGTACACCCACATTTCGCCAGTTATGTTTAAGTCCCACGTAATAGGGGGCGAGTCTATTGCCAACAATCGGGCTCAAATCCAGACTCCGGGCTGCTACTGAGAAATTCCAGATTGATAACACTTTGCCCGACCTGGGAATCGAACCCAGGACCTCATGCCCAGCAGTAGCAATCGTTATTTTACGACAAAAACTATTTTGAATTTTGCTAAGTGTGCCTATAATATTGATGCTTGTGATTGTATCTACATTAAATTCTTTTAAAACAATGTAAAAACTGGGCACTACAATCTAACCCCAACGACTTCATAAACGCAAGTACATAGGTAATATGATTTCAATAAGCCGGTACGTGAACATAGCGGGTTTTAAAAGGCATTCCAGTTTTATGGCGTGTTCAATCCTGGGGCAATAATGTTGACAACGTTGTTCAAATGGACGAGTAAGTGCTAGCACATATTAAACGGACCACGGGAAGGTTCTTAAGAGGTTAAGCTTCGTATTTTATTTAAATACTCTTTCATATTTAAGGGGATTATGAAATGTGTATTAGATTTTGAGGGTTCGTTGATGATAGAGGATTAAGAACCGTATGGTATTAGTAGTAGGTATTCAATGTTTTGCAGTTGCTAATTAAATTGGTTAAAGGAATAATGATCAAAACAAGTGAAGTTGTTTCAATCTTCAATATTTTACTCCAGTTTAAGAGTAATGTTTCTCTAGACAGAGTTAAAAAAAAGGGTGAGTGTTTATGATCATATGATAGAAGTGAAAACTTATGACTGGAGCCGAGTATACGCGATTCAGCGTCACCGACCGACTGGAGCCGAATATACCCGATTCAGCGTCACCCCAGCAAGCCGGCTTTTTTTTTTTAAAGTGCGCCTAAAGAATGTTTTACTTCAAAATATTGAGGTGTCGATTTCCTTCACTTTGAATCGATAAGTTGTGAAGCATTTTAGATTGTCTTTGGTTTGAGAGATTAAAAAAAAATGTTACTACAAATATTATTAATTTGATAACTGTGTTGTGATTGTTAACCGACTACGTAAAAGGAGGAGGTTATATGTTCGTAGCGTATGTTTTTTTTATTATAAATTGTATATCTTGTATATAAATTATAATAATTTTGCTTGGATAGTTTTTGAGTTAGCTTCAATAATACGTATTTTTTCCCACTTAGTATGTGAATGATATGATAAGTTCCTGTCACTGGTAGCAGGTAGTGGTATTCGAATTCGTGTCGGATAAGTACCACAACTAAAAAGTGAAAAATTAAAACTTTTCCAAAAAAATAAAAAAAAACAACCGAGTTCTAAAAAAACACTAAAAAGTGAAAAATAACTTTAATTTCGGAAGTCGGTGGCAAAAAACGAAATTCAAAACAGTTATTTTTCATTTAGTAGTGTTTTTTTTGGAAGTCAGTTGTTTATTTTTTTCTTTTGTAAAATGTTTTTATCTTTTATTAACACGTAGTCACACACTATTGTAAGGTAAGGGACGAATTTTCTTAAGTCCCTTAGGATAACAAGTAACGTGCAACATAAACTTTACCCTAAGACATATCATGGCGTGTAAGGGCTCATTACAGAATTTATCTTTGATTACACCCCAAAGAATTAGTATTTACCTATAGTGTTTGTTGTGAGATACGGCTATTATTTTCAATTAAAAAAATGTGATCATACACACAGCACTCCACATTATACATACATACACATATACATTGCCTTATTATTCAGTAGAATTGGCGTTGAAACTTTTATACGTTTAAAAAAAATGATATTAATGTAAATGAAACAACATTTTTAGAGTTCCGTACCCGAAGGGTGCCGAACGGAACCTTATTACTAAGCCTCCGCTGTCTGTCAGCTGTCTGTATCTCATGAACCGTAATAGGTTGCCAGTTGATTTTTTATAGATTGTTTGTTTCTATTGCTGCTATAAAATTTAATAATAAACATAAAATAAAGTTAAAAATTAAATGGAGTCCCTACGCAAGAAACGTGTTTTTTCGGCGTTTTTTGCTAAATATTGTACGGTGTTACGAAACCCTTCGTGTGCTAATCCGATTCGTCCCTGGCCGGTTTTTTAAAAATCCCAAATAGACCAGGTTACCTATAATGAATATGTTTAGTTATTCAAAACTAACTCATAACATACCAGATTAAAAAAACAAGCCAGAAAATAAATGAGTATACTTACTTTCACCATGATGAAAAACTATCTCAAATACAACATGATTTGACCAAGATTATGTCTGGACTTTAAAAGATACTGTGACCTCTGAGTTTGTTTCGGCCTTTCTTCTCAGAATAGTTAGATAGGAAACGCCGACCTCATCTAGTTTTTAAAATGATTGACGTGTAAAAGTGCTTGTGCAAACATACTTACAGATAGTTAATTGATTCAGGCGTGACCTTGCGGAAATCTATTATAAAATACAATAGACGTGGATATATTTAGTAGCCTGTTTCGCTTAGTTATTTCTAAAGAGCCATAAAAAACCCTGAAGGAAATCACACGTGTTTCACCTCTTAACGAGGCATCCTCAGGATGACGATTGACTTATCGCCAACTCGAACACGGCGTGTTGCCACACCAAGCGCTGAACGCAGACTAAATATAATCATTTATCATTTATCATTACAGTGGTGTGAACATAGAATAGATCGATGTTGCCCGTAATTACCGATAGTCATCTGAGTGTTTATAATTAAAAACTTAGGACAACGAAACTAAAGCTTATTATTCTTAAAGCCGAATTTGCATTAAGAAACTAGTTGCGCAATATAAGTTTCATGACATTAGTTTCACATATAAATAGATAATTAATTTCATGGCGCATGCATTAAGTTTATGCTATTTACACGTGAAACTATCAGTGAAACTAATATTGCGCAACTAGTTTCGTAATGTAAATTCGGCTTAACCTGTTTCATTTTACGCATACATTAACTCAAGCCTTCTTAACCGATATAGTTCTACTTTTGGATAAAGGTCTTCTTATTATATTATCAAAATTAGTTTACTAACTGTTGCTAAGCTTCTTCATCTACAAGACTTGTTGAAAACTTACTACAAAAATATATAAAATAATGTTTACATTTCAGTATTATTCAGCTACTTAAACATGGCGTAAAATCCGCCAAAGGAGTGAGAGGTGTGCATTAGCCACTAATTCTAGGAGAGACACAGAAAGTAAAATTTATTATTCTATTCGAGTACGTCGCGAGGTGACGTTTTTAGGAGAATATTTTAGTGTTTGAGGAAGTTAGGGAGTTTGTAATTAGTTTGGTGTACCGCCAGGTGGCTCCACAGTCTTTGCAGTATCAACACGTGCCATAACTTTTTCATTTGACGCGCACACGAACAACTTTTCCATTTCTTTTTATTAACATCATAACGAAAATGAAAGTAGGCTTTATGAGATACAGATACCTGATGGTTTTGCTAAGTATCCTCGCCGCCTGTCATTTAGTTAGGTTATTATAACTTGGGGCTGCGGAAAATAAGATGTCGCCCGCTGATAACTAATGTATATCGACGTCCGTCTCTATATTAGCATACTGAGCTGAAAATGATGTTAATTTATTCAATTTGTTTTCAAGAAAAATGCCGTCGTACTCACGGGTAAATATACTGAAAAACTATTCCACGATAAATTAATTACCCTCCCTAATGAAGAACTTTGACTCGAACCTCTGAAATCTCAATAAAATTTCGGTATAACCATAATAGAATTAATTACAAAAAGATTTATACATTGCTTAAGGCTTTTACCCGTAATAAAAATAGATGTTTATTAGTTTAGACGATTGCTGGAACCCGAGGCGAATGTTCTAAACAACGGAACGCGTTATGGAAAGAATTGTCTCCCAGTTTGAATTCTCATTTCGGGAACGAGATAAAAAAATCTTTCAAATCACGTAGTTGAGTGAAGTTACTTAGCTTAGGAACAAGTCGTTGTATCTTTTTCTACATTAATAATTTGTTTGGGTCGTAGAGGAGCCTGTTACTTACACATAAGTTAGCTATGTTATTTTCTCATACAAAGCTGTCAGGAATGTGAGGAGGTTTTATTTTTTACGTGCAAAGAATGTAATGAATAAGGACATAACATGCGCCATTATAATATAATACGTTGGCAGTGTGCGACATCGCGTCTTTGAACACATCTAAATTGATAAACATAAGTCAACCGTTCGCAGTATTCTTTATACCAGATTTGAATATCTCTGTAACAGAGATTATTTTAGTATATTCAGCTAGTCAGACATGTAGCCTGCTTTTCTGATTTACAGCAGAAGTTGGCTTATTTCATGTCTACTTTTCAAATAAAAAAAGACAATTTATAACTTGCTATTCCTTTGTATGGAATGATCCGATATTCTTTACTGAATAACACAAACTGTTTATTCTAAGAAGAATTTTAACACATACAGTAAGAGTTCTTATCGAAGGTTTCCTTTCACGGTAATCTTTTTCCTGAATTCTCAGGATTTACTTTGCAAAATGCGCATTGCACAGCTTTGTACGCACACTGAAATATTAAACAACACTTATAACGACCGTGGGAAGCCGAGCACATGACTTACAAAGCATTTTCTTTGATTTGTTACTGCGTATGGATTCAGTATTACCGGGTAGATACATTTATGGAAACAAAGATCCATTATCGTATCCTAAACCAACACGATTAGGATTCATTCCTTCACCTACCCTCACTTCTGCCTTAATAAAGAAACACTTAGCGAAATGTTAATGCTATTTTCGCACTCTACTCAATCTGTTAATGTTAGCAAAAAAAACGGAAACATCAGCAACTGATGAGGTTAATATTGTCCATTTTTACGTGACACAAACTGAAGCATCCTTTAAAAGTTTTTCACTTACTTGTCCAGAACCCCAGACCAATTTTATTTTCAGCTAAACCAAGCAAATAAAAAGTCAAAACAACCGGAGGGCCTTACAAACTTGCAAGCGTAAGTGGGCGCCGAGTTTCCAGCTGGAACTTGGCAACATCTCTAGTAGCGTGACCGAAAAACTTGTAAAAACAGTATTGGAATAATAGACCACCCGAATAATTACCCGATGCATAAGTCTTAATAAAGAAGAACGAGGAAGGCAGTGAATTGAGTGGTGTGCCGCAGTGCGTCGACTCGTGCGGTGGCGTTGACACCGGCGCCGCGCGGCCGGCACGCGACCAATTTACTTAAGGCTGTATACAACCCAGGTCTGCTAAATCACTGCTAAGTGACTGTTAAATCTTTGTTGAAGCTACGAGAATGTCAAAAGCTTGATAAGTTTTTGCGAAAGCGTTTTCAATAAACTGGAAACTTAATTGATTGAAATATCAGATATTGGAAATGCAACTGTAATGCAATATCCCCTTCGGGAAACACGGGCATGATACACACCTGCAGTTCGAGGAAAGGACTATTTCCTCGATTGGGGTGAATCCAACCCTGTTTATTCCCGCTCTGACTTTTACAGAGTAATTTCAAATAGAAAAACCCAATTCATACTAACGTGGTAATGTTTTTACTCACAGTTTATTTATATTTATTATTTTTAATTACTCTTACCTTAAATGTTGATTTATTTGCGTAGTAAATATTGTTTATTTATTTATAAAGCAAAATATTGTTTTGTACTTAGCTTACTTAGCGACAAACCGCGGAGGCAATTTTCAAACAACGTTAGACCTTCATTACTACTACAATTTGTTTATATTTACACTTTCAACCTTTTATATATTAGATAAAATCATGCCATAGATCCCCTCAAGGGGAATAACAAGCCCTTACATAAGAAAAACAGAAACGGCGTTAATCATAAAACACGGGAATCGTAAAATTCTTACAAGTTATGTTTAAGCTTAGGAGCGCAAAATGTGTACTAAAAATACAAAAAAAAACCTAAACGATGGTTGTCGCCGCCCTAAAGTAACAACAGTTTCACATTTTTTACTATCAAACTACCTACTAGAAGTTATTCGATGTAAAATAAGCCATTTCGAGAATTATCTTTTTTGGTATTTTTTTATAAATTTTTACCTCATAAATTGTGTAGGTACAGTCAGCGATAATAAAATTTAATCTATGAATGGAACAAATTCCTACAAAGTTTATTTGGAAAATCTTTGAAGATTTACCTTTGAGTTTGACGGTACATGGTATTGGAAGGAAAAATTATCTAATCTGGTCGCTTGATGCCGACTTGAGGAAGAAAATGGCACTGAAAGCAATAGGATAAAAATTAAACCAGAAGTTTTTGACCAAGAAATATACATTTTTGATGAGAATAAGGAATTTTGAATTATAATAATTGGGACATTTAAACGTTATGAATTGGTGACTGCCTCGTTGGTCTAGAGGTCGCTACTGCTGAGTATGAGGTCCCGGATTCGATTCCCGGGTCGGGTAAAGTGTTATTGGGTTTTTCCATCTGGAATTTCGCAGCCCGAGGTCTAGATTTGTGCCCGGTTGATGGCAATAGGCTCGCCCCCTATTACATGGTTCTTAAAACGTAACTGGCGAAATATGGGTGTACTTATAGGTACACCTCTGCCTAACCCTTCGCGGATTACAGGTGTAATGTTATATGTAAATTGGTTTTTCTGCCAGCCGATTATCCCAACATTTTTTTTTTAAATCGACGTCCTACGTTGATTTTCCTTTCCTCGCAATAATATCAATAGGTAAGTGTTAGCAGTACCTAAAGTAGTTTGTAGTTAGGAAGTTCTTTAACAGTACATTAATGTTAAGGGGCAGTTGGGCTATCCACCACGAGCACCAATCCACTTCTCTCAATTGATTCTTACTATTCGTGCGCGAACTATGTTTTCCTTTACTTTTCCGTGATTCGATTACAACACGTTTTCTTTTATATTTAACACACAAAAAGGAAATCCAAGAAGGAACAAGATACTGGCATACGTATACGTACTTTATTTCCAATACATCTTGCTCTTATCTAATATGCAACCTCCTTTATATAGAGAGCATGCTTTAACTAAAGGCAACTAAGATAAACGGTTAAAAAGTATTGAAAAAAGATTACATTTAAATAATATCACCCTAGCGATCAGTTTCGCCTACGCGTGAATGGCAATTGGCTTCATGAAATCTGGCCTCCTGGGCGCTTAGTAATCAACCCGAGGAGTGTTCGATTCCGACAAAGATTCCTTTTTGCAAGGACTAAAAAAGATTCTTATCATGAAATAAATTGCTGTTATAAGGGTAAGAGAAAATTACAATTTGCGATGGGGCTCGAGCATAGAATTAGCCGTGGCCTAGATTCGCCTTTTATTTCTAAGTAGGACAATTTTTTTTATTATTTATTTCGCTGTATTGCCCTGTCTGCATACTGAATTAGAAGATTAGGGTTTTACCTCACTCATTTTATGTTTGGGGTCGGGAACACATTACGTATGTATTAGCATAAAAAATAATAGTCCATATCGAAATTCTGCGTAGCTCTTTAACCCTTTTAGGAATTTGTATCTTCGAGAAAAAGGCAAAACGTTATTTAATTAAAATAAGATGTCCTATGCTATAAATTGATACTAGCTTTTAGGCTAATCACACAGCTTTATTTATATAACGAGAATGGCTTTCCGTGGTGAAATCAATACGGCGTGATTTCAACTTAATCTGCTACAGTAAATTCAGGTCAGCCTGTGTTGTTGATGTTTAATTGTGTTATTATTTAAGATATGCGAGAACGGATAAGAAAACATTGCTGATACATATTTTGGTATGATCATATCTACAAAAAGTCAATCAATTGCTTAACCAATAAATAGTCGACTAATGTCCATCGATGCTAGACCTCAAAAGTCAGAAATAACGCTGAGCGAAAAGGAAATAATAGTACGGAAATAAACGTACGGAAATAAATGTACGGACGACGGGATACGACGCGACGGTTCGGGCGCCGAAATTTCACGCGGGCGAAGTCGCTGGCAGGATTCAATCGATTAATATTTAACAACCTATTAAAGTCTACTCTAGTCAACATCTTCAATAAAAATAGCAGTCCTTCAATACCTCAATATACAAACAATTCGACCTAGACACTAAATCAGAACCCACTCTAACAATAGTCTAATTACTAACTAAACAATTGAAACCTACAATTCGGAGTGGTTGAATTAAATCAGCCGAGTTAAGTGTGACCGTACGAAGCAAATCTCGGCGAGTAGTCGGCTTCATAATTTCATAATCTTAATGGCTACCTCGGTCCGTAAAGTGGAGGAATTTAGTGAGGTACCCTCCCCCGAGGCAAAACACTTTGCTGACCATATCTTACATCTCGGTAATAACCCGGATAATACACGGGCCGGTTTTTGAGTACACTCTTCTTATACTTATGTACATTTCTTTTATCTTCGTGTTATTTTTATTAGAGATAATTGATGGTAATCTTTTTGTTGTTAGTTTTCGCGGTGGTTATTGGCTGGCTTTGTGTTTGGGTTTTAGTCTAGACTAGCGACCTGCCCGTGCTTCGCAAGGTTTTTACGACTTGACAAAACATCGAGATTTCTTAATGATCTATATGTTTAATTTTAATGTATTATATATGTCGGAAATACGCTACTAAGTTGACTAATCGGGACGCCAACGCCGCCTAGTGGCGTTCGACAGAGTCTGAACATATCGCTTGGTCCGGCCGGACTGGAACTGAGCAGAGTTCATCGGTGGCGGTCAAACAGTGATGATGTTTAGAAACCGTCGCGCATTCCGAATAGTCGTGTCGCGTACCTGTGTGTGAATGACTAGTGTGATTAATTTGATAGTAAATTATAATGTGATCTGAACTGCAAAAGGTTTTTCTATTGCTCAATAATCAACACTACCCACAGTACGCCCACAGTAGTTAAAATATGGCTGATAATAACGAAAGAGTCACATACCAGTCTCCGTTATATATATAAACCGTCCGGAATACATTCTCTAAATTATGTTAAAAACCTCATAAAAATCCGTTGCGTATTTTAGGAGAACAACGCGGACATACAGAGAAACGTGAAACGCGACGTTGTTTTATAATATGCATAAATTATTATATCATTATTGTTTGTTTTACCTTCTATGTAATGAAGTGTATGCATTTGTTAGGAATATGATAGGTAGCTAATCAATCAACTGGACTACTGACGCACTTTATAAGTTTATACATGAGAAGGTAACTAATAAATATAAAAATCAAAAGAAAACATTTTACTTTATTTTTAATATGTATTTATTTAAACACGTGAATTATATTACAAAGGTACCTAAGGTACCAAAGTCATAGACAATGAAATAGCAATTTAATATTTATACGAAGTCACATTGAAGCCACTAAACTAAACATAACGATTCGATTATACCTAAGTACTTCAGCAAAATTGTAATACCAATTTACTCTACCGAAACCAATTCCAAAAATTAGTGACCACCATTCAATTTTAGCGTCAATCCCTAAAACTAGTTACATCACTATGAAATTTTACGAAGCGTAAAGTCAAAATATCGTTTCAAACTGTTCTAGAAATTCGCGTATAAATAAAACCTACATGAATTTTGAACCGTTTTCCCACAGCGATTCATAAAGTAAAGAGGGCTTCAAGTGCACCGTCATTAATTCAATTTACATACAATGCCGGGCCTGATGTGCTCCGCGAGACAGATAATCGTACAAATGACTTTTCGAACTCAGCGCTGGATGGTGTTATCCTCGATGGAGCCACATTAACTGGATTATTTTTGCTGTATTAACATTTCGCAGTGCATTTTGCATTTTCCGATTTCCAATACGATAATTTTATGTGCGAGATTGAGCACAGTGGCACAGATTTTGTCCGTAAATTAAGTCTCGTCTGAGTTGTACAAAGTTGAGTATTTTGTTACGCACATAAATGTTTTATAGTTGTTTTTCTGACGATAATAAGTTGTTATAAAAGTTTTGACGTATTTATGGTGTTTTCTTGTAAAAATGTCTACAATGTAATGAATTCGTAGAAATAAAATAACTAACAAAATAAAGTGTCATACTAAAAACATAGTTCTAGCAGCCAATAATGAAAGTTTACGAATAAACCGCTTAAAAAATTATCATTCAAAAATTATAACGTAGGTAGTAACAATAAATAAATAAATAAAGTGAAAATTAAATGATTAATCCTAATATTTTTTACAAACGTTAATACAGAATAAATCCCTTGATAATAAACATCTTTAATAACATTCATATGCGTAATATATCACAACCTATTTAATTAAAAACCACTTAGTTCAAAACAAAACCTGAATACCAACAGAAATCATGAAATTAAAACGAAACGCTTTCTTTTTTTAAATGTCACATTTGAAATATCGTAATACAGTTTGCATATGACCGTTCGTCGGTCGACAAACGAGAGAGGGGAGCATAGAAACTGTAAATGGAATGAAAACATTCGAGTTTCGTTTTCATTCATTTAATTAGCCGGAGTTTTAAACGCGGCGCCGCCGTGTCGCTCCGTCCCGTAATCGACCATCCATTCGGATGTTTCACTATTTTCTTTGTTAACTGGCATTTTGTTTCTGATTTCTTTTAGCAAATCCGACCTGGTAACGTGTTTTTAATAAAGTGAGTCATTTTGGCGTAGTGTTTGTGTTTAGTCTGCGCTACGAATGGCGTAGCTGCGTAGGTATGCTACGCCGAATTAAATGTGTTGTCGTACAGACATTTGATTAGCGTAATAAATGTGGATTTAAAATGGCATGAGATTGGAATAGGATTTAAATTTAATAATAAGTATTTTCAGTATTCAACTATTTAACTATGAAAAATATAAAAATAAAATAATTTACATAATGCTGTTATTTTCACCATAATGAAACAATGGGTTAATAGTAAAATATTTAAAACTAAAAAATAATAATCCTGATAGCAATCTGAGAATGGTGTAACAGGCAAGGTCTTTTTATTTTCGCAGTAGCAGCAGATGCAAACGGGAAGTGCATTGGGCGACTTTTGTTTTCAACTTTTTCCGAATTTATGACTTGGATCCCACATGAGTTCAGGCGTGAACAAGTTTTCACCTAGTTGTAACTATTTTTCACAGGTAACAAGTTACTGTAGATGTTTTTAAATATAATTTTCACTTTGAAATTAAACTTTAATGTGTGTTGGCGTCTGAAGGCTGGAGTGTCGTCTGGAGAGGCAATTAATTACCAATTCAAATCTAGTAATAATGTAAGTGATGCTGGTAAAGAAGGCCAATATCTTGGGGTGGAGCAATTCGCCTTCAATTAGTGCAGAGGCGTCGGCTCGCCTTATTTATTCAGAAGGACGGGATAAAATAAAAAGGTAGAAAAAATATCTCTGAGATAAACATTCATATTCCGGAGATGGGAGCCGAAGGTTCGGTATTAGAATACGTTCAAGGTGCTTCGGGAAAATATTTTGATTTACTACTGACTATTTGAGGGTCCGGAGACTGATTGAAAGTTGCACTCTGAAGTCAATATCCGCCGATTCAATTTCGACTAGTATTGAGCAGTACAAAGTGTATTTACTCAGTGGAGGTAAGTAGTTTATATGTACTGGGAGTTTAATAACTTTCTCTGATAATAAACTTGGGTGGGTGGTGTTCTAAGAGCGCTGTTATTGGTTTAGAGACTCTCTGTTAAATAATTGCGTTCGTGTGTCTTGGATGAGCTTTTTGTTGCGTCGTTCAGCGCGTGATATATATTTATACATATATGTATTACTTATAATACTTAAATATTATAATATATAACAAAATTTTGTGCCCAATAGTTGTAATTATTATGTAGTAGTAATTATGTTCATGGCAATAGGCTCGCCCCCTATTACATGGGACTTAAACATAACTGGCGAAATGTGGGTGTACTATAGGTACACCTCTGCCTAACCCTTTGGGGATTACAGGCGTGATGTTATGTAATGTTATAACAAAATTATAAAGAGGTAAAATTTGTTTATTTGTAAGTTTGAATGTAGGGGGTAATCTCTAGAACTACCAGTTGGATTTGAAAAATTATTATTGCATTGGATAGCCCAATTCTTGAGGAAAGTTAGTTAGTATTACTACTAGTTATTTATTAATTGTAATAGCTGCACTGACCATATTATGGCCATAGACTTAAAGATGACATCTTATTTGATGCAAAGAATACTACTACTCTTCAAAGTTGACAGTTTAACTGTCAACTTTGAAGAGTACAGTAGAATGAAATACCTTGTTTATTTCTATAAGCTTTTTATGTAATCATAATTTGATGAAATTTTTTCCATTTAGATAAATCTATTTCATATGGAAAATCAAACCATTTTTGTTGTTTACCATACCTGTGGCGCCATCTACAACGCCACATGCGAACTACGCATCAAAGATCTGACGTCACACAAAATACTGCATCGCGCAATTAGAGTTTACAGCGCGATCGACAAATATATATAACTTTCCGACATAAATCGTTGGGCCGTTGCCCGCCAGACACGACACCCGTCTGGTTGGAATATCCTCCTTTTCTATAGAGGTAGAGTGAACTTTACACCCTGTTCCTCATGCCTCTAAATCCTCTTAAAATTTATAAAAAAATACTCCACAACACAATACCGTAGCGAAAACCAAAACTCACCATGAAAACACGGAATGTTTAAAATTTGCTTTAAAATGGCCACTTTGAGCTAAAAATATGATCGGTGTTAATGTGTTCCGGTCCCCTTAAACAGTTAGCAACGCGTCCGCGATTGCCTGACAACGGCTCCGCGGGTTTACGACCAACCTTGACCATTTGTTATTAGGTACTTGGACCCACCATATACTTTTGACATACAAGGATCTACCATATCGTCGGGCAAACGGTAAAATCCGTTTTTACTGGTTATGGTATGAAATATAACATCCTGGCGTTTGGAAATACGGATATACCTAATATTACATAGGTTTCAGAAAGGTTTTGTTTATGCTTTGATGCTCAAAATATAATTAAAATATCTACCTGCCCTTGCTCTGCACGGTTTCTACTACTGGGCAAAACATCGAGATTTCGTCATTATACGTAAGTTTAATGTTAATGTATTATACATATAAATCTTTCGGAATAAATTTCAAAATGATAGTGAAAACAGCATCAATATCCGTTGCGTTGCTTAGAAGCACAACGCGGCCACACAGACGGACACAAAAAACGATTTTAATTTATGATATGTAGGTATATTATGTCAGAAATACGTAACTGAGTTGACTAATCGGGACGCCAGCGCCGCCTACCGGAGTTCGACAGAGTCTACTACATAATACTCGGACCAACCGGAGCCAGAGCTGAGCACAGTTCATCTGTGGCGATCAAGCAGTGAAAACGTTTAGATACTGTCGCGCATTTCGAATAGTCGCGTCGTGTACCTACAATGTGTGAATTGCTAGTGTGATTAATTTGATAGTAAATTATAATGTGATCTGAACTGCAAACGTTTTTTCTATTGCGCAATAACCAACACTACCCACAGTACGCCTACAGTAGTTAAAATATGGCTGATAATAACGAAAGAGACATATTACCCTCTCCGTCATATTTACTTCCAAATTATAAAACTGCTACTACATTCTTATTATTAATCCAGTACCATAAAAGCGTACATATACTTCCACAAAAACAAGAGAATAGATAAAACTTTAATGTTATTTTTATATGTTATTATCGCTCCAGAAAATCCGTTACAGATCCCTCTTAAAAGTGCGTAGATACATTGGACCTTTTTGTGTAAAGGTGCCTCAGTTCCCGGATTAACATAATAGGATATTCTTTATCCCTATAAGTTGTAGAACTCCCGTGGGAGACCTAAAGTTGCCTTCAAACTCCGTGGGGTAAAGGACTGGTGTATTATAAAAATCCATTGGTTTACGTCATCATGGAACCCTTAGAAAGTTGATTTTTTATGACCAAGAAACGTAAAACTTGTTGGGTTTTTCTTTAAATAAAATATTTAACACCAGTTTCGATGTTGTACGTTATTTAGTGAAGTTCGAGTTTATTTATACCAGCAAATAAAATATTAAAAACATTATTTGAGAGAAAAATAAAAAAGTTTACTCACACGTTCTGTTTTTTTTTTAAATCTAAAAGTACTTTTAGGTACTTCATTACAGTAAAAAATAAAGGGAGTGCCTCCGCTGCAGGCGCCAGCCCCCGAATTGGCTGTCGGCAACGGTTGCTGAATTGGCTGCCGGTGCTGTTTGGAACGGTGTCCATTGAAACCGGCGGTGCCAACCACATAGTATGTAATGTGCCGGCAGCCGATGTTTTTAATCTCAGCTGCCGGCAGTAATGTCATGCCGGTTCCCAATAGCGTTATTTTACGGAGCCAGCGCCGGCAGCAGAGGCACTCCCAAAAATAAAAGTTTTAAAAACTAAAACCCAACTACGGCAAAAAAGTCAACTAAAAAGGTATAAACAAGACATCACAGATAGAGATATTAAAAATCTTGAGACACACGTAATCTGTTGATTTACGCCCCATGTGACACCGGATTTTTTAATTTCTATATTGTTTCTGTATGTGTATATTATTATAAACCCTTTTAGTTGACTTTTTTGCCGTAGTTGGGTTTTAGTTTAATAACTTTATTTTTTTTGTGTTTATAATATAAATATTATTGAAATGTGCTAATTAAGTCCTTTCATTTGATACCCAACATGACACCACATTTTTTTTTAGTTCATGACTTTTTGTCCTGTAGAGGACGCCATATTCATTCAATGTAACGTCAAATGCCCTGTAACCAGCGGACAATCAAGACGCTTCCAACGATACCTCATTCTTCAAATTATGATTAGTAGTTTGGAAGTTATGAGGGAACAGATGAACATAGATACATACCGGTCCAAATCATAACCCCCTGTTCGCCATAGTCGTAGGTAAAAAACAAAACATTGAAATTGACAGAGGCCTCCTTAAAAAAAAAAAAAATACAAAAAGAATAAAATTCTCGTTTACGAAACAAAAAACGTTACCCTTTCTGTATCAGACAACCATTTTATCATGTAGCACAATATTTTTAAATTGTAATCATAGTAAAAATACGTTAGTCAGATCGGTTGGGGCGCGTGGCTCATAAACCATGGTTCGGTCTGCACTAAATGTCAATGTACAAGGGCACACGACTACTGTACGAATACCTGGGTTATGTAGCATCACAGTCTACCAACATAAACTCCTTACAGTCTGTCAACGTCAGTGTTTTCACATTGAGTTCTTGCGAGGATTTACGGGGAACGATGTGAAGCTTATGTCCCAAACTGTCCTACCACAGTTTGGGGCATAATTTAGATAGGGTATAAAGATTGTCATTTATCAAAGCCCTGTCATTATTATGAACGATGAATCACTGTGCATTACTTAGCCGTTAACTTATCAAGTCTGGACTTATTAGACAAAGAGCCTATTTCATGATGTTCGAATAGCCTCTATTTACCAATAAATTAAAAAATGGAACAGAATTTGTAGGATATTATCTGCCAAGTAAGTTAACGAGAACCTAATCGGAGGTGGTGAAACAGCTGCCGGGGGTGCGAAGAAAACCGACAGGGAGATCGTGGCCCCCGGCAACAGGACAACCGAAGGAACACGGGTGGGTTTTAGTCAGTAAGAGTCTGACACGCCCGTCGCTCCGCCCAGAGCGGGAGAAGTTATTTGATAATGTCCCACAAAAAAAAAGGTGGTGAAACAGGCCCAAAATGTCTTATCAACCTATTGTTGCGCGCATTTATCTAACGCATGAATAAGAAAGAAAGAAAGAAAAAGTATTTTATTGTAACTCGCACAGGAAGATCACAAACTAAACTAAACACAATCATAAAAAAATGAAACTAAATTACATAAAGAGAAAGTCCTGTACGAGGCCAAAAGGCTCCTATCTCAGCATGATGCTGCGACATTTAAAAATAAGTGTCACAGCGCTGGTATTCTTACAATAACAATAACATAGATTTCAATATGTTAGTATAGCCCAAAGAATTTTAGAAAAAGTTCAGCTTTGTCTACATACCTCTCTTTTTCTAAACACTCGAATGTCATAGTAACCCCCGGGTACTGTGAGAAGTAGATACGCTGTGGCACAACCTATCACTTAATACTAAAATATCGATTGCAAATTGTATTACATTTAGAGCAGTTATTTTCAATATATGATCTAGGACTGATCGTATTTTGTCGAGCTCTCCCTAACTAGTTGGCGACCCTACGTCACAGGGGTGTCGTTACTAGTGGCTGTTATAGGCTAGTGGAAGATATACATTATTAGATGGATTGACAGGTGGCAGTGTCCATATAAAAATATGACTTTCTTCTCATAATGATTTTCTTCGTGTCGTAGAAGAAACTCAAAAATTATGAAACTAGTTGCGCCCCGCGGTTTCACCTGCATAAGTCTCGATCCCGTGGGAATATCGGAATAAAAGGTATCTTATGTGTTAATCCAAGTTATAAACTATCTGTGTGCCAAATTTAATCCAAATCTGTTCAGTCGTTTTTGCGTGAAAGAGTAACAAACATCCATCCATCCATCCATCCTCACAAATGTGAAATACACATATAATATATTAGTAGGAAGTAGGATTATTAAAACTTCGTCTTTGTTCACCAAACTTAAATATTATAAATGCGAAAGTGAGCTTGTTTGTTACGCTTTCACGCTAAAACGACTGAACGGATTTAGGTGAAATTTGGCGCGTAGGTAGATCATGATTTGGCAAAGGACATAGGCTACTTTTAATCCTGGATCGCAAACGAAGTCGCGGGCAACAGCTAGTATAGAATAATACTGCGAACTGAGAACTATTTTAGAAATCAGACAAATGTCTGTCTTAATTTTCCCCTTATTTTGTATGGAAAATTGGAAACTGAGACAGTTTAACGGTATAACCGTAAAATATCTTTGTTTTAATTTGAAAAGGCAATGACACGCTTTCAATGTTAAAGTCTGACAAGAAGATAGGGACTAATGTTTCATAGTTAATTAGGACACTCATAAATTGAATGAAAGGAATGATCTTACTCGATTAATATTCATATTATGCATGTAAGTCGCGAGAGAGCGGAACTTATTGACAGTATTACGAGCTAAGAGGAGGCATTAGACGTGGGGGCACTTGTATTGAGCATATTGATTCATTCAGTGTTGACTATGTTTGTTGAGGCTAACATCTGCATGGTTTGGAGAAAAGTTTATGACTAAAACATTAAGTGATACTTGAATGAAGACAGCACAAAATCAGTTCCAAACACAGAACTGGAAAGTATGATTTGGTCACGTGATAGATCAATTAGATAAGCAAAGAAACTTGCACTTGTGTATCTTTAATATATTATGTCAAGTCTATTTGCAACTATGGCATTTTATTTCTAGTTCGTAAAAGTTTTCATATTATAAATGTTCTACATGGAAACACCCACGGTTCTCTTAATAAAAACATGCAGCAAACAAGACAACAAATACTGAAAACAGCACATTAACTAATAATATTTTTATTTCAGGTTCCAAGAATCACACTAATACGTAATACTTTTACGTAACTAGGTAATTGTGTACACTGGAGTAATAAACACATTTTCTTCTTTATATTTTATCGTGAATTCGTAACAGTATGCTAAATTTATGTATCGTGCCGTCTGCGGCGCGACGTGCCTCCTCGCAGAACAATTGATGTTCACCATGAAGCCACTCACCGCTCCACAGTCCTCCTAACAACATAAAATTTTATGACCGCGAATTTTATTATTTATAGTTTTATAGACCTGCCTACCATCGATTTCCTAGTCGTGTTCCATATTGTAGCACGTCACAAATGATTTTTTGCCATATCAATTGAATATTTTCCTTGTACGTTGTTGGTATAGTCGACCAAGTAATTGTTTGGCCACCCTAAGATTGAATAACAACTGCATGACATAAAACAAACAGATCGATTTGTTTATGCGACAATCAGACTGTTTCAACCTTGGTAAAGTTACAATTTACTGAGTGGCAAATCAATTACGAAGTTAACTATACTTCGCATCACATACATATTATGTATGTGAAGCTCCAGGAAAGGAGCCAAGAACTTAACATTTGAAAGCTTTTGAAACCAAAAGTAAGTACTTAAGTATAAATGATATCTATCTGAATAAAGAAAAACATCAAAACCGCAAAATCGCAGTATCGGTGCTATAATTGAAAACATGAAAATGATACTCTGCAAAGGGTTTAACCGTCAGTAAAAATGGTGTTTTAATCCGTCCATCGATACCTGCCGGCGACAGCCGGATTACCGTCCTGCCTCACTGTCCACCAACTTGCCGTTTTTTTCATATTTACGGGACTATATTTTATATTTTTGACGTTTGAATTTTAGATTCTACCAGTTCGCTGCACTATTTCACCGCTGTATAAATGAGGCTCATTAAACTTTTTGCTGTGACAAAGAGTTTAATGTAGAACACATCTAGGTTCAGGTAGGACTGGAAGCCTGCCAACTACCTGTAGATATTGTGGTCTTTAGGAAATTTACAGCTGCTAAGGTGGCATTTTTTATTTATTTTTATGACTTATTGGAAACGATGAATGCAAACAAAAATGTATACTAGCTCGAATCTATACCGAACGTTCCGACAGATATTTTTTCTCGGTGGCTCATGCATCTGTCACACGTTTCCTTCCCCTTTATTAAATTTATTAGAGTTGTATTCGGTAAATAAGTGAAGCGATAGGTAACGCCGGCGTATTCCCACGTTTAAGGCGCGTCACCGGGAATCCCGCGCCTCCCCCGGGCGGCCGGGCGCAATGTTAAGCGGATTCACATTATTGTTGGAGCCATTTTGTGAACTTGTATGGGGAAGCCGAATGTTTCGAGAAAAATCGCTACAAAGAGATAGCACTTTGAGAAATGCAAGAGTTTCTTACATTTCCTTTCCACAATCTCGCTAAATTCAATTACTTGAACAATAATGACAGTACCTTCGCTGAAACACGGACTTCCCCAGAATCGATCGCTAAACAAGTACTGATGAACATCAGAAATAGTTCGATGATATTATCGATGCCACGAAGAGGTTTGCATTCAACTTTACGACCTTGTTCGCATTTATTAAATATGTCGGTCTTTTCCGACCCCAAATTTTACGACTGTACAATAAAACATGTCTCGACATCCAAATTTATATGCGTACATAAAGTTTTATATCCGCGCGACTTGCACCGGCGGAGGTTTCCTAATTGTTACCGGTCATGGACGGGTGGAAGCAGGTCACGGCGGGTTTATGAAAACTTAAAATAGTGACGAATCAGCGACAAGCTTCATAAAATCTGATATTGCGACTTTCATTGCACGCAGACGATCGATCGCGGACGTGTACTTCAATAACTAAGCAATCGTAATTGATTGGCGTTAAGTGAGGTCGTTAACAACAGCATGGCACCGCACCACAGACACACTGCTCGCACCGAGCGGCTATCGTGCAGACACCGGCTCGCACCGAGCGGCTATCGTGCAGACACCCGTATAAAGTCGCGCTTTCTAATGATGTAATTTGTACCGTATAATTTCCACGTTACCGCCCCGTGTTGACACGACCGGGCTTTGCGATCTTGTTTGTTTTAGTGTGTCTGCCGGCTTACGTCCTAAATGTTCAATTTGTGTGATTTTTCCGTATCGTTTAACAATGTCCCATTCAAAATAACGTGTTCATGAATCGTTCATAGCCACTGAAAACGATTCAGTGAGTCATGTTTATTGACCTTTTGTTGCTTTAATTAGTCATCGCGGTTATAACTCGTTGGCGCCGCATATAAAACAGGTGGGAATTTCATTTCGCTAATAGCGTTACCCTAATTGCGTATGCAGCAATTATCTGGCGGACGTGTTCAAGCGCACAGCTATCGGTCGTAAGGAGAGGCTGAGCTCGGAATTAGCGTGCAGTCTCAGGTGCCCCCTGCGTTCTAACACTGCATAGATAATAACGGTATAACTACTCCAGCTTATGTGAACGTACTGACGCCAGTTATGCACTCGGATAATCCGTTCAATTTGTGCCTTATTATTGAATTATAAATCCATTTCCAATACGTCAGCTTGATTATAGGTTCATAAAAATAGCACATTGTTGTTTTCCTGCAACGTAACTGTGTTTTATGAAGCGTGTCGTACCCAAAGTATTGTGCTACGATTTAACAAAGCCTACGCGTGCACGCAGCCGTAGCGCGTAGCTACGTCGTAGCGCGTAGCAACGTCGTAGCGCGTAGCGATTGTTATAATTAGGAATCCATTACTTTAATAATAAATGTTTATAATTAAGAAAAGTCATTGAGTTTAATGAAGACATGGAAAGGTAATAAATGTTAGAAGAGAATGTCGTGTATTAGCACACCTATTTATAGAACAATTACTACAGTCAACTTTAATTAAAAGACATTCCTAAATTGTAAGATACACAAAATAAAATATATTTTTCTCAGTATTATCTCTTAACAGTATTACGCTACAAAGATTTCGTAAACAACTGGAAATTCATAACAAAAATAACAAACGTTTCTCCGTATAATCAATTTGTAGATAAAGCGAAAAATCGTACGAAGTAAAAGTCATTGTACAATAATTGTCTGTTATTCCCAACAGCCCACGGCAAAAAGCGTTTCCCAGAATTTCGTCTGCATGGAGTCACCGCTCAATGGCCGCAGCGCGTATTTAGAAAGACTACTTCGAATCGGTTAAGGCAAAGTGATATAGGGTTTCCATGTTATTTTTTTCAAACATTATTGATTAATCTCTAGGTTTTTCTAATGAATAACTCAACCTTTATGATGGCTGAACCCACATTTCTCACATTTTTAAGATTACCAATGGAACACATGAAAATAATCAACTAAACCATCCATGTCATGATTAAATATACGATTGATTTCATAATCTTATTGAAATTGTAACTGATTTCGGCTCTGTGCATGGTGATGTTTTGAAACGGTGTAGCTAACTACGCGTCCGCGGCGCCAGACATTGACTCACAATGCTTTAAGCGATTTAACTCTACGTTGAACTTTTGATATTTTATAGATCACACAACTGAATTCACTCACCTTTAGTTCACCATACATACCACTTTATATGTGGGTGCATTCAAATGACGTGGGTTAATTAAATCAAATACCTCGATTCGCTTTAAAATTTGAGTTGGCGAATTTATCAGGTCAAAAAGTTGGTCAAAAGGTTGTTTATAAATACGGTTTTTTTTATTTTACTTATTACTTGTTTAAATATTATTCATCTTTAGGTTGGTTTGAAAAGGTAAAGGTACGAACAGAACAAACATAAATTCGAATTACAGCAAATAATTTGCCCACTTTCGCAGTTCTGTCAGTGGCCGTCTCCAGGGGGAGCGAAACTATTGTTCCTATTTTGACAGGAATCAAATAAAACAGTGTAAAAGGCGGGAAAATCTTTTTTATTCCCCTATTTCTTATCTGAGCGCTTCGCGAAGATTTTTCGTGGATGTCATTTAGTGTTAATGCCTGTTGTGGGACGAGTCGCCTACGAATTGCCACATTTACTCGTAGTGTCGGCCTCTCGAACCAACGTTAAATCCTGTGTTTCGAATGAGCCAATGCATCTTAAGCAAGGGAACGCGGCTTTAAATTGCTTGCTGACAAAACTGTGGAAAATTCTTGTACTTAAGAGTAGGAATTTCCGTGTAGTAGCAAATTTTGGAGCTTAGTCGAGGCCCAGGGGATGCGGACCCGATGTGTACCAAGCAAATAATCTCGGCGTGGCGATAAAATCACTAATTGAGGTTTGTACGTACAGGAGGATGGGGGAACATACTGTTTCATTAAGTATGACTCACCGAAGAGTAGATATGACTTTATCAGGTAGGTACGATGTTCACAAAAATGATATTTGCTATGCTATAAACAGGATGAAGCTTTTTCAGCAAAGTTGTGTATTAATCCTATACTATTAAACGAGTCATATAGATTTGTACTCATGTTTTCGAAATCAGCTCTAACAATTTCGATGAAAGTTGCAATATAGGGGTTTACGGCGCGAAAAATCGATCTAGCTAGGTCTAATATCTGGGAAAATTAGTTTTCTCAATATTTTCACCCGAGCAGAGCTCGGTCGCCCAAAGTTTCGAACAATGACAATAATGACATTAGAATAATGATCACGGCAGCACGGAATTAGTAAGTACCTACTATCATGGCAGCATGGAATAAGAAGGTACTATACATAGATTAGTATACTATTAAATGAGCATTCTCTATTTTCATCAGAGCAGAGCTCGGTCGCCCAGGTACTACTGTTGATGAGAGTACAGTGAAGTCTGTAAGCCAGTGGCTTTGGATACAAAATAACACGATAATTATTCGTTTTAACCTACATTATTACATTTGTATTATACAGTAAAACGTGCACAATCATAGTATTTAAATTTATGACGGCACCAAATGGTGACACCATTGAATAAAATAGTTGTAATAACTTTTTTGGAATAATTGACATAAATTATTCTGTGTGCGAATGTGTGTGTGCAGTCACTTTAACACGTTTAAAACGCAAATTCAATAATGATTTTCATACTAAATAATGTTGCAGGGAAGTGGCGAAATACGTTGTTTTGTGAATGGCTAACTGGTATGATGATGAAGACTTATCAGATGTGATTGAGAGAGCCATTGTTGGGCTTCTCGATAAATATAAAACTTAGGTTACATTTCCTTAATATTTTAAAATGATTTAACAATGTGTTTATTTAGTTTCAAAAAGTTTTCACAATACTTTTATACATCTGAGTAGGGATCTCGCCCCGCGAAATGTGGCTGTTTGTCTTCATGATGACCTAACAGTTAACTTCTAACCTAAATTCTCCAAGTTGGAACCGCCCCGAGATTTTAAATTCACTTTACTTGAGGTTGCCTTTCTAGGAAGAACCAGCTACATTCCTTCAGTACTGATGATTGTTATTCCACTGAATTGAAACCAATTTGTTATAATTTTAGAATAATTTTAGCAACGATTGTCTTGGGAACTAAACAAATTGTATAAAACTAGAATGTAATTCAATAGAACGATAATCAAATATCTGATTCTGTAACGTCACTGCGAGAAATGCAAGGACTTTATAGTCTAAAATTATAATGCGTTCACAAACTGAAATAATTAATTCATTTACATCGTATGATAATATATATGTTGTCACATCATTTATATTTTATTAAGTAGTTCAAGTTTATAGAACATTTCAAAACGTTTATTCTTGTACTTAAGTTCAGCTATTTTAAAGAATACCATGTATCTTTACTGAAATGGTAATTTTATGCGACAATAAAGTTTTCGGTCATTGCATAAAGCTTAACAACTGTAGTTTTACATTATTTTGTGCTTAAAATAGTTTAGGTACTATAACTTTACAACGTAATAAAAATTTAGACAGCTTTCGTAATAAATTATTTATGTATTTTTCTCAAGGGGTAAGGGTGTTAACAGGGGGTTGTTGCTGCCTCCTGAATCAAACATAGAGGGGGTTATCGCGATGTTTTGTTCAAGAGAAAATGCAATTTTTCTATTCAATGTAGCTCTGTGTGATTCTATTCTGGAACCTAATTATATGTAAGTAGCTCTACATCATCCTAACTGCGTGTCAAAGCTTTTAAATAAATTTCCAGAGCGCCACAAAGTGAGTGCAGTGAATTTTACGATCGCGCCGTTTACAGCCATGCATGTGAATTTTATTCGCTTATACATAGGCTTTTAATGGGTCGTACGTATCAGAGACATTGGTTGTAAATGTTGCAATGTAACTTTTAGAGAAATATGTCCCATGTAATTGGACAATAAATTGATTGATAAATGTTACTGCATGAACATTACAGTCGAATACGCGCCGTGTTTACTGAAATATAATCAGTTTCATTTTATTGCTAGGTGCGTTATTTGATGCTATAATGACTGATTATGGTAATTGAACATTTGATTCAACTACATTTGCATAGATTACAAAATTTATGTGAAGTGAGAAGTAAACCGTTCGTTATAAACGTTGCTACATAAAAATCGTGTAAACATATTTATTAACACTATAATGTTCACGTCGTCTATTGAGGATATACAAGTATTGACCGCATATCATTTAAGCATGCAAAGCACCGTCGATTTATGGAGACATTAAACCATGATTATCGGCTGAAGTCGACAGACATCTACGCGAACGAGCGCTACGCAATCGATGCGACATTTTTCCATGTACAACAACCCTTTTTAAACAATACCTTATATTTGTCCATCGCGGTAATATGGTGTGTTAGCGAGTAGGCAGGGAGCCGGCCGGCGCCAGCCATCGCCTAACGGCCCCTAATTGCAGTGTAGACGGCATGTTACTTCGGACAAATTCGGAGCGATATTATTACCTACAATAACCGTTTACCTGCCGACCAATTCAATTCTACAAACTTACCCCATACGACTCGTGTGTTGACACAATTGGATTTTCCCAATTCCATATGACAATATAGGCTCACGTATCTGAAATAAATTTTGGTCGCTATCACACTACGCCATAATGTTTGCTGGCTTATACAAAAGTTGAATATCAACAAACGAGCGTAGTACGCCGAGGGGGGAAATTGCATAGGCTGTTAACGTGTCTACGTACTGTAATCAGGTTTGGATATTACAGTAAATCTGCTTGATTTGGGTGTAAAGGAAACAATATTTATCTGATGTTTATTTTCCAACGGACAGCCAATCATGTTGCATTATTTTGCATGGCGTATTGTGAGCTGTATACTGTACTTAGTGACTATTTCATAAACTGAAATTATAAGTTTGGAAGCTGTTATTTTCATATTTAACAAGTTAGTCATGCATTGTTTTATGATGGGAAGGCTATTTACCTTTTTAACTTATACAATAGTTTCGTATAGCTACGTTAAATTACAAAAGTTGAAGGACAAACAGACATAAAGGTTCCACGAGATTTCCGTTTCATCTCAGGACACATACTGCCTTGTCTCTATAAAAAAAGGGCTTCAATTGGGTCCTTAAGCGACGGATTAACAACTTGCATAGTGCATATTCAATACTCCAGCTCGACATGTCCTCGTGTGAGGACGGGTGCAGTGGGACCACTTGGGAACGTCTGCAGTGCCCCATCGGCGTGAAGCTTGAATGAGACATGCATAAAATTGTGGGGAATTACCCCATTGAGGTGTTGATGGAAAATAAGAAACACACAGCTTTGTTTTTATTTTGTGTAGAATATCGTGCAACGGGGACGATGGTATACTGCATCCATTTATTTGTGTGCATGCGAGTACAAAATTGCTGGAACTTCAATAAAGAGTGAGCAACTTCGAGTAAGTAGGTAAGTTTGTTCGAAGTTCCACACAACTCAGTTATATTGTGTTTAATTAAGTTTTGATTATTGAATTGTATACTTCTACTAGGTATTTGAAATGGCATAGTGAATACAAAGGACTGTATTGTCAACAGTATGTATTAACTAAATCAACAGTGATACGTCGAGTGCCCTGAATGATTATGAAGATATACCTGTCTTTATCTTCAACCTTCCTTTCTATTTCGATCTTCAATGTCTTTCCTGCAAACAATTATTGATATAAGAAAGCAACAAGATGTTTCCATCCCCAAAGCACTGTGTTGGTGATATAACAGACGTATAAGTGGCACTGACACCAGCTCCACTTATACGGACACAGCTCATCAAGGCGGACACATTTCTGACAACCTAACCTACCCTAGATCATTATGAGAAATACCTATCTAGCTACAGTAAGTCGTCGATACGAAGGTAGGTGAAGTTTTAGAAAAAGTTCGGCTTTTTCACTCATATGTGTCACAGTTTCGGTCAATTCCATTTCGCTTCATAAATGCCGTGTAGTGTACTTAGGTAAACTTCCTTAAGACAATACCATCTTGAATTCTTCAAAAACCATAATATTAATTCGTTATAATTATCCCCAATCCCCAAACTGAATTCATTACCACACAGTGTACAACACAAAGCACAGTGTTAGTGATATAACAAGCATATAAGTGGCGCTGACGCCAGCCCACTTATGCGGACACTGCACGCCAATGCGGACCCACTTCGGAGAAGTTCGAAGTCGCTGAACTGTTGTGTGCCGTGTTTATATTGAGTTATAGAAGGGAAACAAATCACTGTTTTTTGAAGTGGTGATTAAGTATAACAGTACCTGGTCGACCGAGCTCTGTTCGGATGAAAATAGATGAACATATCATCCAGGTATTCCAACGTTGTATCACACTCCCGAGGCTGTGAAAATAGAGAAAACTAATTTTCCCAGATATTAGACCTCGCAACTTTCATCGAAATCGTTAGAGCCGATTTCGAGAACGTGAGTAGAAATCTATATACAAACAAATAAATAAATATACAAATATTTCTCGTTTAATAGTATAGGATAGGATGTACACAAATCCTTTGCAATTTGTAATGTGTTCATGGTTGCTTTTGACTTGTCAACGAATCAACAGATTTCTTTTCGTCTATCTAGTATGAGATTTGACAGGTAGTTTAATAATTGGATACTTGATTGGAGGTAATCAGGCTTTTTGACACTAGATATATAAAAGAAATGGCGAGCAGTGTGGTGTCCTATTGGTAACGGCCGCGACTTAAGAGTTTGTAGGTCGTAGGTTCGAACCTAGACAGGCGCTTTACTTTGTGTAAATTATATGATCACCACGATCATCAATTGTCTCTCAAAACGGTAAAGGAAAACATCGTGAGGAAACCGGCATGTCGTCAACGTCGCGCAATAATGCTATTTCTGTACGTAGATCAGTATTGGCTTTTTCTGATTTCTCCATTCTGGACTGCATCTTAGTCATCTCCACTTTTAAGGTAGTGGTGTCCTTTAACAGCCGCGTAACGTCGACGTGATCGAACGTGACTAGTATTTCAAAATCCATCGTCCGTGCAAGCAATTCAATATTTGCTTCACAAACGTCAGTCATATTATTCATGAGCGGCGAGTGGTCAATTAAGTTTTAATAGCAAAAAAAGATTACATGAAAAGGTTTACACACCAACCTACTTTTAGGTTGTTAGATCTAAGGTCGTCAAGATAGGTTAGTCTGGATGTTTAATATTATATTACATGTTGACATTTCAGTCTTTCCTTAGTAGTGCAGGTCCGATATCGATACCGAACTATCAGGCTCTGTAGTGCGGTCGTATTGCATCACCGAACTGTCAAGACGAAAAGTCCGGGCCCGCTTGGGAGCAGCTTACTTAGCTCCTTCGCCACGAAGTCTAACACGTCGTCCGGGTCAGTCTTCTGCACCATATCGATTATATCTTGAAGACTCTTCTCGGTTCCATCTCTGCGGCGAGAGGGCATCTGGTCTAGTTTTCCAAGCGACTGAAACAGTAACCGTTTTCCACTGCAGATCTCGTCCTCTTTATAATTGGATCGGCATATTTGCAGGATGCTCACTTCGTCTATGTAGTCGATAGCATGGATCAGGAATGCCAGAAATTACCATGAAATTAATGCGCAGCGGCTATGGCTGCGCAACACGTTAATAAAATTCGTGCTGTGCACAGTGGAGACACGTCCGTGTTCGATCGCAAATTGCACTGCACACAATAATCATTAAAATATTATTTTATTTATAATTTAAACACAAAAATACTTTTCGAAACTTACCCTATTCTATTCAACAACTCCTTCAAGATTAATAACGGAAAAAGAACATCATTTGGCGTGGCGCTGGTCGAGTAAAAATGACACGTCAATATATGAACACGCTGTAAACCAGCTCTCTATCTAAGCAATAAACACACACTGTCTTCTCACCCTCACCCTGTATGAATACTATTGTGTTCCATTACTGCCAAGTTTGCTACCGAGGTAGAAAACTTGCAAAATACTATATATAGGTATACTATATATACAGTCTCTGTGTTGATCCTTTGTCAGTTAAATTTTGTTATTATATTCTGAGTTTTCACTTATCAACATTGAATTATGTTTTTATTTATTTCATATACATTAAAATGATTATATACAATATTGAACACTACTAACACTAGGAATACCAAGTGTTAGTAGTGCTCAATATTATATTAGGCATTAGTTAATCAGTCGTTCAATTTAGTGAAATTAAATGACTGATTGACTAACTAATACCTGGGCGACCGAGCTCTGATCTGGGGAAAATAGATAATGCTCATTTAATATTATAGAATATAGTTCATACTAATTCTATGTATAGTACATACTAATTCCATGCTACCATATCGTTATTCTAAGGTAGGTAGCCATCTTATTCTAAACTTTAGGCGACCTATATTGCAACTTTCATCGAAATCGTTAAAGCCGTTTTCGAGAACGTGATTACAAAAAATGGTTTACACTGGCATAGGGTTCATGACGGGTTATTTGGTTGCAAATTACCTCTCCTACATCCCCTTAACGGATTACTTACCATAATTAACAAATAGCCCTGTATATTTAATGGTATAGGATACAAAGAAATACAACAAAAACAAAAGAACATTTAGGCGTCGAAGTACTCGTCCACATCGCTGTCATCCGGACACGTGCCAAGAAGACTTAACTCCGGACCCACCATATCCCTGGCAAGGGACATGGCCAGGGATATGGTGGGTCCAGAGTTAGTAGCATCGGGGGTAAGGTGGGACTGAACCATACCATTATAGTAGTATTGAGATTTGAAAAATTGTAAAACAATATCGGTCCAAATACAAATTTATTAATATTTAATTTAAAATAAAAAAACTTCCAAATCTATGTTCTTAATTTGTCTAATGCATTGTCTATGGCGATGGTATCAGTATTTGTCGCAAAAAGGAGCCATTCTGCCATTAATTTTGATAAACTCTAGTTCTTCTGAGGCCATTTCGATTTAATTATTCACTTTAAATATTTCGTTAATATTTTGATTGTATTTTAATTTAATTCAACAAAACATCGACGATAAAATGCTTAAAGTCGAGCATTTTAATGTCACTTGAAAAACAGTTTATCAACTTGTGCAAGGAGTTTATGAAGTAGTGTGAGGTTTATTATGTACCTACCTGTTTTTCGCAGTAGTTCCATTCCTACAAATCAATATATGTAATGGAACTATAGTGGCACATCTCTATGGTGGTATATTTCAGTTCCACCCTACCCCCAGGGGTATGGCATTCCAGAGTAAGAAGACTGGCAGCATTGCCAGGTTGAATGGCAATGCTAATTCTTTAGCCAAAGAACGAGCCAGCCCTCTAGTCACGTGAAGTGTCGACCAGTCGGCAATAATTTTTCTTAAAAAAGAGACGCGCACTATTATTATTGTATTTGTGTTTGGCGAACTGTGTTCAAATAAACGTTATTCTTTCTTTCTTAATATCTTTATTATAATTATATTCTTATATAATGTGATTTGAAATTGACGAAATAGAAGGAAAGTGTTGATGCTAACCGCAGGTGTGTATTTGTCAAATGATTTCAAATATGTTAAAAATGTACTTTAGTTAATTTTATTAATTTGAATTGGAATATGTAGGTACTTACAATATTAGTTTTAGACGCTGATTTGGTCGATGTTTAGATTACTTACCTACCTACATTCCTTCGATGAATAGTAAAAAATGGTATAGTAAAAAAAAATGAAATAAAAATATATTTTTACTACTTAAGTAAACTCCAAAGCGTTAATGCAAATGTTGATCTTTAAAATATTATTTTTCAACGCTAACTTTTCTCTGAGTACCGAGCAAACTTCAGCGTTTACGTAGAAGGAATTTATTTTCAAAAGGATTCCATAATAATAATTCATAGCGACTTGTTAGATGGAGCGACGAGCTAATAATCGTAAACAACAATAAAGTACGTATATGTAGGTGAACAACATCGGAAAGTAATAAGGTTCCAGCATGAGAAGCTGAACAGCATTACGCAAAGACAAATGTCCCAGAGACAACATTAACATAATCCGAGAGTGGTGCGAACCAAAGGAGGTGACGTCACGGGAGCGTGGCCCGACTTCCGGCCGATGCACGACTGACACAGAGCACATAATAAAATAAATTGATGTGGTCCATCAACATGTGGAATTTCATTACCTTTGATAAAAACCTCCTTTTTTATTATTTTCGGCTTTCATGACTCTTTTTATAATAACGTCGTGTATTAGACATTTTTCTTGAGAAAAGTATTCTCCTTATATGAATGAAGTTTGTTTTATAAAATTCAAGTTTATGTACGCAATGCGGTTTTGATTAGATATAACTGTGCATTCTGTATTCATGAGCCAGTGGACTTATTTAAACAAATTGTATTAAGGAGCTGCAGTATATAAGGTAGATTATACATAGGAGCATGTTACTTGGTCTGAATGGAGTCTGTTTAAAACAACTGCAAGATTTTTTTATGACTTGGGAACAGAGTATAAAGCTCAGTGCATTTCTTAGAGTAAAGTTTTCAAGCGCTTCTGTCCACCTGTCTGTTTATTGGGGGCAATCTCAAAAACTATTTTTCACTTTTATAGGCTTTGAGTTCTATTTAAAGACAGATTAGGTATTTTTAATCGACTTCCACAGATTTATCCGTCAATTGTGGACCGATTATATTTTTTTTTTTTTATTGACTATGCTCTCAAAGTAGTCCCATAATTTTTTTATTAACTTTGCTTGGATAGTTTTTCAGTTAGCTTCAATAATAGGTATTTTTTCCCACTTAGTATATGGATGATATGATAAGTTCCTGTCACTGGTAGCAGGTAATGGTATTCGAATTTGTGTGGGGTAGGTATCACAACTAAAAAGTGGAAAATAAAAACTTTTTACAAAAAAAAAAATCAACCAACTTCCAAAAACTTGAAAAATGACTTAATTTCGAAAGTCGGTGGCAAAACAAAAATTCAAAACCAAAGACACCGACTTCCGAAATTAAAGTTATTTTACACTTAAAAGTGTTTTTTTTTTTGAAGTCGAATATTTTTTTTTTTATTTTTTTTTTCACTTAACAAAAACAGTTACCTTTATAAATGCAATATTTTAGTAACTTGCATAAACCAACGATCTGTTTAGCTACAAAACATCTTAGCAATTACGTTATAAAAAGTAATTAACATTAATGATGATACCTCTTAAATTATTTTAAACAGATTTAAAGATCCGAACTTCCTTAATTTTGTTTAGTTTCGTACACATATTGGTAAGTAAACGTTATGTTGTGAAACAATTATATTTCATGAGGCTGTGGTAATAATTAGTTAATTATATAAGAGCCGTCTGGTTTTTAATGCTTAATAAATTAAGTCCGCATCCATGGTTACATACTTTAATTTAGTACCTATTTATTTTTAAAGCTTTCTAAATCAATCTGCCTAGCCTTTTCCCAACTATGTTGGGTGCAGCTGAATACCAGTATTTTACACGGAGCGACTGCCTATTTGACCTCCTGTGGTATTCTGCTGCACAGAACCACATCATTTTGTCTATTTATATGTTATTATACTAAATAAACCACCTCTTGACCTATTTACCTATTAAAATCCTATGACACTCATATATCTTACCTCTTATATATTCTTGAACACTTTCACCTCTGAAAAGCATACTTTTAAGTACCCTCTGATTGTTTTAGCATCCAAAACTTGTTTTAAATTTATATTCTGACATTTTCATTTTAAACTGTCATCTGTCCAACTTATTTTTCTAAACCATAGACATAACACACCATGGACAAGTACACTTTTTTTTTCATCTTTTCACGTTTTCATTCATCTTTACCTTTTATAAAGCCGGTGTATACACTGCCCTTTGCAATAAGAGCACCTGTAGGCTTCTCCCTCTGTTAACCGTTTTTATTCGTCCTGGCCATCATTACTTGATTTATGTGTGAAACGTTTAATATACTCGTATGAAACAGAACGATAAAAACGGGCTTCAAGTTTTTCAGTTTAGTTTTAACTCTCCTAGTGAAGCCTTTGTTTTTGAATCGCTTGAGTCCATTTTTCTAAACACAGTTATCTAAGTACTTGAATTTTAGCCTGATTAGTTCAACCTAACATTCAAACAGTGATATAAATGAATAAACTTTGAGTGTGTCTGTATTATACTGGTGTATCATTTAATCTGCTCCTGTAGGAAGCCCTACTTCATCCTTCTGGCGCGTGGCGTAAGATGCCACAGCATATACAGCAGCACAAACTATTTAAATAAGAGAAGCCTCCGACGTCAAGCGGCGTGGCGCCAGGCCACGCCACCCTCTGAGAGGCGCCCGCCATCATCACAGTCCGTCGTCACATGTGGCGTTGACGCGGACCTCCCGCTAGCGTGAGGTGTTACAGAGTGCCTCCGCTACCTAGCTACCTCTCAAACCCACCTCTCCGCTCGACAGGGCTCGCTGTTCGGCATGTGACGCTACAGCCCGGCTCCTCCGCACTCCCTTTCTGCCGACCTGGCTCCGTGCCTGTCTGCTTACCTGCCTACCTGTCTGTCTTCCTGAACCTGACCTCGCCTATCCCGTGCATCCCGCGTCGTGTGAAGCCTTAACGTCTTAAACTTAAAGTTCAATCTTATCTTTTTATTATTTTTATTTGTGACTTTACGCTCCACAACCCAGCAATTGGGTAATACGACACCCCTTGTTAAGACGGGTTGTCAGACTTTCGGGCTTCTGACGACTCGGAACGACTGTCAAATATCCCCGAACTTAATAATAAGCTTAACGTGATTTTCGTAGCACGGAGGAGTCTTGGTTTGTATAAATGGTCATCCATTCACAGACCAACCCCGGCAAGCGTAGTTTAACCTGATGCATCTACCCGTGGGGCTGTTATTACTTAGCCACGAGCTCGTTATCCTGACTTAAATATTTACTTTTGATCTTCTTCTATATAATATTCTTAAGCAAATAATTGTGATTGTTAGAAGCACTTTTTTTTCGCTTTCCCCTCCTTCCACTTCATTTTTGCTGCCCTTTGTCTTCAAGGTAGCAGCCTAAGGCGGCCCTTACACCTACAATAAGTTTGCGCATTGTTTATATGGCACAATATGATTGAATCAGCCCTTGCACTCAAACGATCCATTATGTTCACGCAATAACATTGACGGCCCCTTAGCTTCAATGTTTTCGCGTGAGCAAGGCCTGCGCAATACTTATCCTACATTGTGCAATTAAAACATGGTGCAATAAAATTAAAATCGCTCAAACTTTTGTTCAATCATTGCGCAATCTTCAATATTCTATATATCTTCTATTCTTATATATTTTATTCTTCTATAAGCGGTCAAAAACAATGCGCAATTCGTGATATTGTGCAATATTATTGATCGTCTAGGGCTCGCGTTAGGCAAGTAAGACATTGTAGCTATTTTCTACCTTTTACTCTTTATTTTTGTGAAGGTAGTCTTCAACAAGCAGCCGAAGCGGACAGCAATATTTTTTCAACAAAATCAGTAAAATGAAACATTCACGCGTCGTCTTGAATTCTAAAATCTATGAGGCCAAAATGTTCTGAGGAGAAAAGGTCAAAAACAACTAGTTAACTTTATGATACTCGACTTAAAATCCCTAATTAATAACCGCAAAGCCAGCAATAACCTACTAAAATTAATTGCCTGTAAAGCTAAGAAGGTGCGGTGTTGCCAACGTGTAAATCCAGCTTAATCGTTTTTATGTAAACTGGCGGAGGGACCGAGAGACACAGAGTGATCTGGTTTTAAATTCGGTACAAAACTTTAACAAGTGCACGTAGTTTATCCTACCCTACATGAGACACTATCTCACAAATACATCAATCTTGTTCAGGAGTCCCTGGGGACCGGCTGGTCCATCCATTGCTGCATCACTACGTGAGCGGACGGTACCTACCGACGGAATTCCAATGCTAATACCGTAATGGACAGATACACTGAATATATGTGAAGCGTATTCTGAATACTGAATTGTTTTACGTTTTGTTTTGTGTACAGTACATAAGTAATTGTAGGTATGTAAATGGTGGATCTTCAATTTTGTTTTTAAATGGTTTGTTTAGATTAGTTTTTTTACTTGCGTTGCACATTGGGAATACTTTATTTAGGAATTATTCTATTTTATTGTAGCTCTAAAACTGATATTAATGTTGTCATAATGTAATTTAAACAAATAAATAAATAAGCGCGGAAATATCAAGTTTAGTCTGATTAATTCATAAAGTAAAGTATCTCCACGAGATATCACGATTGACAATAGCATTAAGCGATCGAGAACGCCGCGGCGCTCACCGCATTGAATTCAAACAATGCTTCATATAATTCAAAAAACCAAGATTAAACCTCAAATATGAGCGACATTACCATTCACTGTGGAGAAATCATTTAATTAACTCCGCATAATCTATTCAAAAGCATTCACGTTCAACAAGTAGCTCGGTTCAAAATTCCTCAATACTTTTATGTGGGTAGCGTACAAAGTAATGAAGTAGAGTTTTTCTTGGGAAAAAGATTACTTTTTTTGCATCGGGCGTCAAAGAGTGGCGATCCTCTCGAAGATTTTCTTTCCGCCAATGGCCTGTGAATACTGCACCACAATGCTAGGGGTTCAAAAGCGCTTGATGAATTCCCGGTTCTTTGTTTCCGCTCGCTCTGTCTCGGCATTGCTTTTTAATTTAGACCATTTCGCCTCCCACTTTTTTATTTTAGTAATAAATCTGGATAAGCAGTATCTGTTACGGTTTGTTCCGCTATTTTTGAGTAGGTAGTTGATTAATATTAGCTACGTTTTGCATTCTAATTCAAATATGATAGTGAGTTTATTTGTGTATTTGTTTAGCACATATATTCACTCGTCAGCTAAACACGAGTAGTAATTAGAAAACTGGAATAGAATGGACATGTGAAAACTAAAAACAACTTTTGAAGCGAACGTGGCTAAAAGCACATCTAGCTAATTAGGTACATTAACTATATTCCGACTTATCTTCCTAGCGATCTGTCATACCTATGACTGTTTATAGTCGTTAACTTTATACTGCTAGCATTAAAGTTAATGTCCTTATTAGCTCGAAGGTTAATAAGGGGTTATTAGTTCAAGGCGTAAGAGCGTACTTAAAATTATATCATTTCAAAGACGAAATAGAGCTGATTAGCTTGTTGAGACATTAAATACTAAATGTTTAAAATAAATAAAGAATCAGCTTTGTTGAAGACCAATTACTAGTTTTAAACCAATCGTGAACTCAAAGATAGCTGTGATCGACCCCTGGCCCCGGAACAAAAGCTTTTTTAAGAATAACATCAAGACGTCGGAAAATAAGAAGAAAATCTTGGTAAATTCTCGGAAGGTTAAAGGACAAAAACCCATCCGAGCTTACTGCTTCCAGATCAATGAAACGAACATCAACAAAAACTAATTCCGAAGTCGGTAAACGGATTTTAAACTCAAACATGAACAAAACACTATCTCAGAGTATAGCCATCACTACACAGAAGGTAGATTTGAAAGTGTTTCTAGAAATAGAAGCGCAAGAGAATAATGTAATTCCCCGGGTGAGAGAAGTGGAATAATAAGTTTTTTTTCGAATAAGAGAGCAAATAAAAGCGTTAATGCGGCTGCATCGAGATTTTCCTACTGGGAAAAATTGCTCTTTCATGTTAGGGCGCTAAAGAAGGTTTTAATGAAAATTCTACCCTGTCCCGGATAGACAAAAGTTTCGCGTTACAACAAAGTGAGCCCGCCCCTGTTTCATAATATGTGCAACTTGTTAACATGTTTTGTTGTGAACCCACGTCTTTATAACGTGTAATATGTTGTATGATAATTTGTGTTCTATGTAAACGAGAACTGCATGGAAGTGTAACCTTCAATTACTTTTGTTTAACAGGATTGATATGAAATTTATTTTATATAGTTATGACATTATGTTTTTCGTAGTCGTGAAACTGATGCAACTAATTGTTTTGATGGAAATGTAGCACAAATAAACTTCGCAACTTGTTTTTAGTAGTAGGCAGGTACCTAGTAGAGTGCATCGTAACATTTCGTCCTGAGGACTATCATATGTATTTCTGCAACCCAGTAACTTGTGCTGTTTTTATAGTAGGAGATAGGGATTCAACATAATTGTCGAAATCTGGGTATACTAATAAGTCACCTCTGCTTATCCCTTCGAGGATTACAGACGTGGTGTTATATAAGGACAGACTCTTCAGTAGTCAGTTTTACATTAAACATCTCCATAGTATTTGAGGTGATCAAATGCGGTAGATATTTTTGCATTAGGATCAAAATGAATCTGAAGAATCTTTGCAGTCGTCGTTATTTCTCCTGACAAATTTTATTCAGTTTATGTATCTATGTATGTATCTATGTATTAGTATGTATTCATTTTCAAGTTATCTATCACTTATGTTGCACCTGCCTCCGAATCACCTTAAGGTAGAAAATGCCTCAGGCATTACGTCCGCCTTTGTAGAGTATTTTTTACTTGTGCATAAAGTTGTAGTAAATAAATAAAATGTGCTACATTGTGATAACATACAGGTATAAATGCAAAAAAAGAATGACGATTGGCAAAACAACTTTTGTTACGTAATAAATAACAATTTGTTCACAAGAATTCGCAAAAGAAAGTGCATCTGGTAAATGCTAAAATAACTTGAAAATAGAAACATTAAAAGTGTATCATAAAATTAATTAACAATTTTCATGGGAACGTTAAATATTTTTTTAGATTTAAGTATTTTAACAAAGAGAATGCTCCCATCATTAACAGTTTCCACGATAACAGAGGAAAGCAGTATGTATATTATATAAGTATCCAGTAAAGGTATATTATGTCGGTATAGTGTATCACAATTGTTTTCATGTTTTTGTTTTCATACATGTAATTTTTTCTATGTATTTCATGCACCTTTTAGGTAACTGCCTTTTGACTTGGGTGTCTTCAAACGTAATATTAAACTACTCCTAAATCATTTAATCCTTGCTTTCTGTACGGTAGCTACCATTTATTCGTCATTTTATGTAAGTGCAATTTCAAGGCGCTTCATTTACCAACCCTATAATTAGGTCTTTCCAATCCCAATATTTTTAAACAACGTCTATTTGATTTAATTTCTTTCCTAATTGAACCTACACTTACTAGAAAAAGTAATCGATATCGTACTTTAAAATATTATTACGTCTATTACGCATATTTTATTAAAGATAAATTCTTAGATATACATCTTTAAAAAAAAAAAGGTTGACGTGGATATATTTAGTAACTTTTCCACTTAGCTATTTCTAAAGAGCCATAAAAAACCTTGAAAGAAATCGACACGTGTTTCACCTCTTAACGAGGCATCCTCAGGATGACGATTGACTTGTCGCGAACTCAAACACGGCGTGTTGCCACACCGATTTATATTCCTTTCAGGGTTTTTTATGGCTCTTTAGAAATAGCTAAGCGGAAAAGTTACTAAATATATCCATGTCTATTGTATTTTATAATGGATTTCCGCAAGGCCACGTCTGAGTCAATTAACTATACATCTATTTTTTTCCCGACATGTAATACTTACATTGCACTGTAAGTAAACTTACATTGTACTGCACTAGGAAAGTGCAGTACAATGTAAGTATTACGTAGTTAAGCTGCGCACTGTATCAACAGCAGTGTATTGGATTTAAAAACCACACAATAGTACAAAGTGTGGGTTTGCTACTCTCTCTACATGTATTCTTATTCTCTTGAAAATATATTTCTTTATATTTGAAACGTGTATATTTTATATTATAAGACATATTGTTTGCTTTAACTGCCTTATTCTACTGTAGGGTAAATAATTTTCCTCTGCTATACCTACTGAAATGTAATTAAGTTATTTTATACTATAAATAGGATAACAAAATCACTTTCACACGTATTATTAATAAAAAAATATATGACGTTTCTCAGGGGCAATCTGACTATCAGATTACCCCTGAGAAGAAATCGGGTGTCAAGGTCTCTTTTAAAGTCCAGACTACTAATCGTTTTTGTTATTACTTAATGAACTAGAAATATGATGAAGCTAACAGTATTATGGAGACATAGTACTGTTATTTGTTTATACCTACGGCCTACCTTTACTGCCTTTTTTATTTATGGCCGCTCGTTAGATAAACCTTCCGCGTGCGTGCGTCACTGCTGCGCAAGCGATACTGTTACGTACTGATATACACTGAGATTTCGAAGCGCGTCGTTTCGACCGTTTTCTATGAAGATATAATACTGTTACTTATTTATACTGTGCTGACGATGATAGCAAGTACATTATACAAACCATGGCCTGTAAGAGAATAACCGTGTTAATCGCTAAAACATTATCTATAAAACTTTCACAAAAATATGAGAATAATGCCGGTTACATTATCACCACACCCACACCCATCCTTGTTAACTAAAGATAAATCTTTGCAAATTTGAATACTCTATCACTAGTAACAAAGCATTATTACATAATGTGCCTCCAGGCTCTCAATTCAAAATCTATGACCAACCAACTAATATTACATAGCTACCAATGAATTTCCATTCCCTTGAAGGCTTACATAATAACGTCATTAGCCGTCCGCGTCGAAAGGTCTGTGACATGGAGCCCTCCGTAATAAAGGCCCATCGGCGGGTGTCATCATAGATTGATAATGTGTCTATCAGGACCGTCGTTGACTTCCAAAGTAGCTTGTTGTAGTTATATCAGATGTGATTGCATTCATATTGAGATTTTATTCACGGAGGTACGTTATTAAAAATAAACTGTCAGGCATTGCAAGACATTAGGCACGGAAGATTTCTAATTCTGTGTAAATTCAAAGGATGGTAAAATGGTCCGTAAGTATGTCCGTGGCATCACAGCGGGCCCTATCAGAATACCAGCGCTGCGGTATTTATTTATTTTTAAATATCGCAGCTCATGCTGAGATAGGAGCCTTTTTGGCCTCACACAGGTCGTAATTATTTTAGTTTGTTAGTTTATAATGCTCCTTTTTTATTTTTGATAATGTTTGTTTTTTTAATCATCATTACTGTTTTGTATTTCCTGTGCGTGTCCCAAATAAAATATTTTCTTTCTTTCTAAAAACCGCATCAAAATCCGTTGCGGGGTTAAGGGCCGATTTTTAAATCCTCAGATAAAGAATCGAATAGCGTTTTTAAAATAGATAGCATGATTCTGGATTTTTCAATCGTCAGATATTCTGTATCTGACGAATAAAGCCCGTAACTGAGGAAAAACTTAACTGTCCGTTCAAGCCTCAGTTAGTACCTTATTCTAGGGAGTAAATAATGTTTTGACGTTAGTTTTGTTTGGGGTTTTAATGTGCTTTGCCTCTGCGTGTTTTTGTGCTCTTGTATTGTTCAAAACATGGATGTTTTTTAATCAATTGATGATAGTTTTTTAAATGTCTCAACGAAATATATTTATTTTCTTACGTTTTCGGGACGACATTATTTAACTTTTTTAAACCATTAGGCTCAAATTTTAGTACCATGTCGAAAACACTGTTAACACACAGCAAATTTCTTTGTAACTGATCCATTTTAGGTAAATACGTGCCCACTCCTATCAACTTGGTTACAAAAACAACAAAAAAAAAAGGTAGCCATGGTTGCTGACCATCTGCGGATCTAAACAAAAGATAAGAAATCTCGTCATAATGTGAAACATAGGTCTATGTTTCACATTATGACTACCTTTTGTTTTGTTTCTATTCTTATCTAACACGTTGAATACTGTACTTGTGTATCTCGCTTGCACACGATAGTGTGAGGCTGGTTAACAAAGTCCACAGTTAACTATTCTTCAGTTATTATCAGATTGAAAAATTGAAAATACTTATTCGCCTGATAAACAGCCACATCATTTTATACGCTAGATTCAACGATTTAACTGAGGATTGAAAAATCAGCGCTTAGAAGAATAACGCGGTCACACAGACAGAAAAGACAAGTGACTTTGTTTTATATTACTTAGTAGCTGCTGCCCGCGGCTTCGCCCGCATGGACCTTAAGTCTTTTTTAAATAAAATACAAGTAGCCTATGTTACTCCTTATAACATCAGCTATCTTCCAGTGAAAGTCCTGTCAAAATCGGACCAGCCGTTTCGGAGATTATCCGGAACAAACAGAAAGACAAAAAAAAAGTGTTTTCGTTGTATTTCCTGTATATAGGTACCTTTTATATGCATTTAGTAAAAAGCTGTTATTTTGAAATTACAAACAAACACTTCAATTTTTATTAATTTTTATGTATAGTCTAGCTTTCCCAGCAGCTTTGCCCGCTTGATATATTTTTAAATTATAGAATAAGTTACTCAGTGTTAATATAGTATTCTACTGGTGAAAGGATTTTTTAAATTGGTCCAGTAGTTTTTGAGTTTACAAATAAAAGTACAAAATACAGATCGTGTCGAAAAGTCAAAAGAATCTTCCCTTTACTTGTTTAAGTGGGCAAAGATTTCAGTTTTCATTTCCTTTTTCCCGCTTATCAGTAGTAAGTTACCTACTTGCTTTCGGTGAACACAGCAAAAAAATTGTCATGACAGACACGTGTACAACTAACAACAAGGTAAAATAAATAAATCCCAACTTCTTACCTGGCACACAAACAAAGCATGCTCCAACGTTTAATGAAATCATTCGAAACTTCAGAAAATTCTCGGAACACATCGGCACGTATAAAAGCTTGTGGTGCAGTTCCATATGAAATTTTCAAATATTTTCAGATGATGCCCATTGACATTGACAAGGGTTGACTGCTGCTCGCCCATCCATAAAAATATCCGACTGTAAGTTTTTCAGTTATTTTAATATGATACGTAAAACTACGTACATATGCGAACTTTTATCGTTTTTAACAGGAAATCTCGTAGTGAATATCGAATTTTTTATTTATTGTTCAAACTATAAAACTTAATGGCGTTTGTATTGAAAATGTGCTCGGAAAACTTGTACAAAATTTTTTCAAGAATCACACAGTTTTTGCGTCAAAATGACTATTTTATTTGAAGCTGAATATTTTAATCACTTGTCACTCTGAAAGCCGTTTTGGCGAAGTATTACGCTTTTTTTTAAAGTTAATATTAATAAGCAACATGACCTGTCGCAAAAAGAAAAGGCTGACTAAATGAAATCTGATATTTTAAGTATTATTGGTTTCCCTCTACGGGCAGGAGGAATCCATTTAGCATTTGTTCGGAGGAGTGCAAATGGATTACTGATAATCTAAAAATTTTAAGTACTAGACAGCCTGTTACCGCAACTATCATTTATTAGCCAAAGGCTATAACTAAAATCGATAAGCCTGTTAGTTTGCATCCCCCTCAAAACTTCAGCCAGTAGCTATACCAATTATCACTCTTGTGATTACGATTATTATAAACTAAGGCTGCCCAACCAATTTTGAAGGTGGGGCTATAATTTTGAATTCGTGTCAGCCGGAGGACCATCTAGTAAATAAAACTTGCCTACAGTTACAGTAGATAACTGGCTATTAAAATTAAACAAAACTTTAAGTTACTCATAGTGCTTGAATAATCTAAAAAAAAATTAGTGATACCTTTAAAGAGGTTTTGATGCTAATAACTTATCAATATTTGGCGACAAATCTGAGGTCCATAATAAAATCCATAGTTGACTAATTGAGAATGGGTTCATATCATAAGAACTAAATATATATATTTTTTAACTTATTTACACACACACACATAACATAACATCATGCCTGTAATCCCCGAAGGGATAGGCAGAGGTGTGTGGTGTGGTGTGTGAGATGTTAAACTTATTTAAAGTCCTGAAATCTGTTCTCAAAGGACTATCACACAGCTGATAGCTTGTGGCGGGTTAATTCAAATGCGTTGACAGGCCAATGGTGGCCCGCGGGCATGGGGTTGAGTAGCCTTGATATAAAGTATGATGAAATAGACAAATGATATTCTTCAGTAAGTTTTGCTTTAAATTGCACTAACAAACCGAAATCTCATAGGATGTGCTGTGTGGAAAATAATCATAAAACTGATTCCAATAGAAAAATCTGTCACGTGATTTAATACGCAAAGTTAAGTTGCACATGCTCCACTGGAAGGGTTAAACACTGTCAACAACAACCTGCGTTCTTTGATAAGGTCATATTATAATATTAATTACATTTAAGTTCTTCTCAGTAACCCACGTTCTGTATAAACTATTATCGTTCAAAATTGTTGTCACAGTTAGTTGCAGCAACGTTGGTTTTTAACAAAGTTAAGAATTATTTATCTTCACAAGTATTTCTCTTTACTCTTAACTCAAAGCAAACTCGTTTATGAGATTAAATGTAAGTATAGCCCGCTTTCATGTTTGAGATATACCTTAGAAACAGTTTTGTTTACAAAAACAATTTATAACATGAATTAAAATGGATTAAGAGAGGGGTCTAATTGCTTAACAACCGAATAACACATGTGTTATTCGGTTCTTCTATCTGGGATTTGTTAGCAGCCCGGAGTTTGGAATTGTGCTCGGTTGATGGCAGTAGACTCGCCCCCTATTACATGGGGCTTGAACATAACGTGCGAAATGTGGGCGTACTATAGATACACCTCTACCTCTCTCTCCCTTCGGGGAACTAAGGCATAATGCCAGGTTTATTTGTTTAACGTTTGCCAAGAAATGGTACGTGATTATTTCCATTAGTATAAAATTACATATCTGTCTGTCATAATTATCAGGCCAGTCTAGGGGGCCTTGACATGTGGCAATCGCTTTCAAAGTATTTCGTATATCCACAACGTCTTTCAACAGGATTGACAGCTTTTGGCTAGCTTAAGTCAGTCTCATACATTTTTGAATTTTCCATCATCAGGGCCTAGACAAAGTGACGAGCTGATAGAAAGTCACTTTGTCTAAGCTGTCAGCACTGCCGCAGGAGAAGAGACTAAACTTGGTAGTTGACTTATTCTTTTATTTAGGTATCTTTTATTTTATTATTTTATCATAAGTTGATAAAAACTTCAAAATCCATTCCCAAGAGACGATTACTCAACCCCGATTAAACAATCACACGTGTAAGTTCTAACGCTCATGTAATCGCAGTATTCACCTGAAACCAGGCGTGTCAAACACGGTTCAAGATGGTATTCGTGCATATTGGTTGCGTCGGAGCACCCTCGTCAACGTCATGCCTCATTGACCCGTAGCTATCAACTGTGAGGCAATTTATTTTATATGAATCTTCGGCCTCTTTTGATGCTGTCAATAAGTGACCTCTTATTGGTAGGTGTATATATAGAGCATTAACGTGTCATGGGAGTTATGTACCTTTTCGTTTTCTTTTTTGTACTTTGTGTATTGGTCTGTCTGACGGAATGAGCTGGATTACATTGATAAACACTGGTTCTACAGGATCCTGAGTAGTACTTATACAGTGTGTGTTTATAATGTGTACATATCGAAATGAGGGAATCTATGCTTAATTTTATCGACGGAAAAAATATTTTAAAAAATAGAAATATTTTTTTATGGAATTAAAAAAGAAATTGTAACAAAAGGGTGTTGTAACTTTTAAACTAAATGATCTATCGCGATGAAACAAACTCCGTAATGATTAGAAGTAATTAGACGTCCTCATAAAATAAAAATTGCGAAAAAAGCTACCGTCAATTGAAAAAATAAACATTTTTTTACCAAAATATCTGTTATTTTTTTCGTAAAATTTCTCAATTAGATGCCAAAAAGAACAAAAAAAAATAAAAAATATAATGTTTTTTTTCCGTCTGTAAAATTAAACATAGATACCCCATTTCGATATGTGCACATTATAACGACTCACACCGTATATAGATAAAAGTGGAAGAAGAGTAGGGAGACCTTTGCCCGGTAGTGTTTTTTTAGGGTTCCGTACCTCGAAAGGAAAAACGGAACCCTTATAGGATCACTTTGTTGTCCGGCCGTCCGTCTGTCTGTCAAGACCCTTTTTCTCAAGAACGCGTGGAGGTATCGAGCTGGAATTGATATCAAATACTTTTAAGTGTACTGTCCCTTGGAGTTGTGAAAAATCAAACTTCTAAACCAACGCAATCAAAAGATACAGCCGTTTATGCCGCAAATTTCCGCAAATTTTCGACAATCGCAAGGGAATCAAAACCTACAGGGTACTTTCCGTGAACTCAGAATCTTGAAATTTGGTACAAAGCAACGTCTAATAGCACAAATAAAGGAAAAATTGCAAAAACCGTAAATTTTTAGTTATATCACATAATAAAAATATTTTTAATAATTTTAAATTTAATTCCCTTTTTCATTTTGCAATAAAAATACCATAACTATGACTCGATTGTCGTGATGGGTGAACTTTTACTTGTATACCTACAGGTTTGTAAGGAACCCTCAGTGCGCGAATCCGACTCGCAATTCGCCGGTTTTTTTTTTAAACACAACGTTAAAGCTCTTCGCTTGCATCTCACGCGTGATGGTAAGTGATAATGAGGACGGAGGTGGAAGCTAGCATCACCTGGAATCCTCAACTAGGAGAACTGGCTATCTTACCTCTAACAGCCTAAACACAACAATACTGTTAACATTGTTGTCATGACGAAAGACTTAGATAAGATGGTGGTAGCTAGCCAGGCGGACTTAGAACAAGCCCTACCACCAACCAAACTGAGCTGAATAAGTTCAAACATAAATTGCTTTTCTATATTTTAATTTTAAGATACTTTTTTATTTTTGGAAATGTTGCTTGCTAACGGCAAATTAAATTAACGTTTTTCTTACTTTCTTTATTAATAATATTATTATTGGCTTATAAAACGGAATATTAACTATTTATGTTTTGTGAGCTAACGATATATTTCAACACACCATAATAGGGTAATCAAATTTCTCTTGGCCTCTGATTGCTTTGCTAGTTTTTTATGACAACTATTTTAATTTTATTTAGTATAAGAAATTTATCTAGTGTAAATAAATGAGTAATAAAATAAGCCTATTAAATTAAATAAAAGTACTTATTACTCATTTATTTTAATTTTATTAGTTAATTTAGTATAAGAAATTTATCTAGTGTAAATAAATGAGTAATAAAATAAGCTTATTAAATTAAATAAAAATACTTTCTTAAAATAACAGGTAGAAACATTCAATGCTTTTCATTTTATTTAAGAATTCAAGGAAATACCTGCAGAGAAGTGTAGAGTTTTATTTAAACACGTAAAGTGGGATGCAATAGGTGCGAATGAAAACGGACAGCTGCACGGACAGTTTCTTTATAAACTGATTTCGAAAAGGATTAAAGAATTAAATTATAGGAAGAAAGTTTGAAGAAAGCTGTTAAAGGCAAGTTGGTGAAGAATTTGCTTACAGTTAATAAGTACTTACCTAAGATCGTATTAAAAGAAAGATTATGCAATGATCTTAAACTTGATAATGAACGACATAGTTCTTGTAATCAAACAGGATGGAGACATCCATTTATACTTCCTTGATTATAATATTATATATGCGATAGTAATTCTGTCTGTCTGCCTTACCTTTTCATACCTTAACGGCTGAACGAATTTCAGTGAATTTTGGCACACAGGTAGACCCATGACCAGAGTTAAGACATATGATACTTATTTATCACTTGCTTCAAAAACGGTGAAGGAAAATATCGCGAGGAAACCGGCCATGCCTGAGATATATTTGTCGGTAGCATGTGAAGCCAAGTCAGAGGCACTAACCACACGAAAAAGAAAGACGGAGATCCATTTCCGTGGGATAATTACCGACCTCTACGCGGACGAAGCCGTGGGCAAAAGCCGTAAATAAGAAATATTCGAAATCGGAAAGGCAAGGTGACGGAAAATTCCTTGGGAACTTTAAATAAAATTGGAACCGGTGTATTTGTAAAGCAGTTCCTATTTGTTGTTTTTTGTGAAGACAAACCAGCAAAAATCGCAATTACAATTAGTTAGTAAATTACAAATAGTAAACATACTTTGAAAGAGTTCTCAGTAATACTACTTATAAGAAAACCCACAATTTCATTCCTCTCACTGACACAAAAAAAAAAAAAAAGCAAAATATTGTGGTGAAATATTTAAGAAATACTGGTAATAAAAAGTTAGTATCTTTTGAAGCAATAGGCACGATTCGGTAGTTAGTCGACTTAAACTAATAACGTCGGCCAGAACAGCTGAGGCACTATTATATCATACAATATATAGGCATATTATACATGTGACAGAACACACTATCTATACATACATATAATAAAATCGTACCATAGTCAAAACTGTTCATTGAAATTTTTTTTAAAGATTCAGAGACAACAAACCAGTGCCAGTGTAATGACAACAGTTAAATCATTCCATTACTTCACTAGGCTGAATAGGAAACGAATAGAGCAGATTTTACCTTTTAACTGATAATTATCACGCTATATCTTTATGGAGCTAAACAGTCAATCATGATATATATGAGAACGGCTATGTTAACTGTTAATAAAGCAAATAGTTTAGTGGTCTGACGACCACCTACTTTACAAACCTGTGGTAATAAGTTCGATTCCCGATTTTGTTATATATTTTTAGTGATTCTTTTTCTATTGCTTTATTATTAAATGATAGTTCGTAGAACGTACATACAACAACATGACGTTGTCTATCTCTTCTGTCATCTATGGCTATAATAAAAATAAGAGCTGCTTCTCACACGGACAACTGGACGTCGCTTGCTCCCGCGTCACCAGTCCTGACTCTCTGTATAGTTTGGCAACTGGGACCAAACTACAATATAGTCATAGTCATTTATTCATAAACAATTAACTTGTATCTGAATTTACACAAAATTACACAATTGCAGAATATACTCTAACATAAATTAAATTTGAATTTCATAAATTACTTACATCTACAATTTAAAGATAATAAATTTAAATTTCATTAATAGTATTTTGACATATAAATTAAACAATTTTTTTTTTAGGTGGTAAATTATCAAATAACTTTTCTCGCTCTGGGCGAAGCGGGAGGGCGAGTCAGACTCTTACTGACTAAAACCCACCCGTGTTCCTTCAGTTGTCTATATTGCCAGAGACCATGGTACCGCTTTCGAAATTTCTTGCAACCCTCGCAGTCATCGGCCTTTTTTTTGTGTGTGTGAAATTATCAAATAACTTCTCCCGCTCTGGGCGGAGTGGGAGGGCGTGTCAGACTCTTACTGACTAAAACTCACCCGTGTTCCTTCCATTGCCATGTTGCCGGGGGCCACGATCTCCCTTTCGGACTTCTTCGCAACCCGGCAGGTATCTGCCCTAGCGGACCCCGTCAATTCTGCTGACATCTCTTTGAGGCGCGCGTGAAACACAACGCGCCGTCGACCCGGGCCTGGTCTGTATCGGACGGCGAGCTACCCATTGCTCACCGTCCGCAAGTCCGCGCCTACGGTGGCCGAAAATCGGCCTGCGATTCCCGACGGGGCGTCTCCTCCTGCGGCGGTTGGGGGCGCGAGGGCGGGAAATTCGGCCTGACCTTAAAATTTAAAATAATAAAAATAAAATAAATATAAAAGACAAAATTTGTATAGATTGATATAAACAATTTAAAAAAAAATTAAATTTATAGTTAGATCAATAAATCAGAATTAACAAAATCCAACAAAATTTAACCACCGGTAATTATGTAAAAAAATTAGTATACAGGGAAATTTTATAAAAATATGGCTGTTATTTTAGTACCTATATTGTGGTGTCCGCCGACTTCCACGCGAGTGAAGTCGCCGGCAGAAGCTAGTACAATAAATAGGCATAATATATGTGTTAGTTTGCCTACTCTCCAATTCTGCCTCTTCTAGCGTTAGATCCATATTTTCTAAGTGATTGGGTACTATCATCAGCCTTTTTCCAACTATCTGAGGTCGGCTTTCAGTTTATTTTATTGCAAGTATCTGTAATTTTCCTTAAACACACACATTTTTATTATGTGGATTCACTTACCCGATTTTATAAAGTTGCTAGTACCTACATTGCGAAGACATACTTTTAATTAACCCTGATTCTTTCATTGGTTTTATTATTTTAATTCTTTTCTTGAATTGAATAACAACACAACTGGGCATTTCTGCAATGAATTACTCCAAAATTTCTTATTAAAATTCCTACAGAGCACTTCAGTTTTATGAACGAGCACCAAATTTAAAATACTCGCAATAAAAATGTGACTTTTTACGATAAAATCAAAACACAAATGTATTAAGTTAATGATCCTTTCAGCTGTCATAATTTTATGTATGCAGTCGTTAATATAGTCGAAAATGCAGTTTGTTTAACTTTTATTACGGTGTCACGTAATAAAATGATTGCTATTGCCGTTATTGCCGTTATCGCCGCCCAACGGAAGATTGTTTTACTTGGAACAATGCCATAACGGCATAAGGAAGTACAATGTATAAATACATTTTGCATGCCACTTAACAGTCTGTATAATATATCATAGCTCGAGACAGCCGCGAGTTATGCCCCGTAGCAATAGTTTCAGTAAGAAAAAGGCTGTGACGACTTATTTTTGAATATAAAAGTTTTAATTTAGCGCTTGCTGGCGTAAAGTTTCTTGTTTTGTTTGCACACATATTTGCTTATCCCACTTTATTAGGGTTCCGTACCTCAAAAGGAAAAACGGAACCCTTATAGGATCACTCGTGTGTCTGTCTGTCTGTTTGGCCGTTTGTAACAGCCAATTTGCTCTGAATCTAATGGACCAATTAAGTTGAAATTTAATACACATATGTATTTCTGTGACCCAAACACGAACATGTAACGTAAATAAATGACTTTTGAATATAAGGGTCACTTTTGGGGAGCAAATAAGAAAATAAAACAAATAAGTTTTGCAAACTATACCGTGTGACATATCAAATGAAAGGGCTTGTTGCGAAGATCTCATACATATTTTATTTATAAATACATACATTTAAATATATTTAAGAAAATAGATGAAAATGGACTATTTCCCCTTATCTCGGAAACTACTAAGCAGGAAAACCTATAAGAAGTCTATGGTCTTAAAATAACTTGGTAAATCTCTCAATATTGTGCGTACAAACTTACATTTGCAGTTGGAATGTATGGGGAACAAGTATTTCAACTACAATGTTAAGTTTGTATTTGGGATAAATTCATCCCAACCCTGCGTGGTCCGACATGCACTTGGCCGGTTTTTATGATGATATACTAGCTGACTGTACTGATCGACTAACCTGCAGACATCGTCTTGTCAAAACAATATGGTCTTGATTTCTAACAAAAATCCCATAGAAAAAAATACTTTCCGACAAAATTTTCCAATTTTACAGGAAACTTCAATTTTTTCGTTCCATAAAATCTTAATTCGGACTAATATTACATTTTTAGTAAAAAAATAAGCTAATCAGTCTAGCTATTCTCAAGTGATGATGCACTTACCAACGAACAGCATTTCGTTTTTTTTTATATCAATTATTGTTAATAGATTCAGGCGTGACCTTGCGGAAATCCATTATAAAATGATGATGTGTATATATTTAGTAACCTGTTCCGCTTAGCTACTTCTAAAGATTCTTAAAAAGACCCTGAAAGAAATCGACAGTGTTTTAATAAAAACTCACAGAAAAAGCAAAACACGGCGTGTTGCCACACCAAGCACTGAGCGCAGTACTTGGTGTGGCAACACGCCGGGTTCGAGTTCGCGACAAGTCAATCGTCATCCTGAGGATGCCTCGTTGAGAGGTGAAACACGTGTCAATTTCTTTCAGGGTCTTTTTAAGACTCTTTAGAAATAGCTAAGCGGAACAGGTTACTAAATATATCCACATCATCATTTTATATCAATTATTATTTATTAAAAACTCCAAATTCTTTGTAATACGTTGTGATCGTTGTAACGTAGCAACTGCAAAGTTTTGTCAGTCATGCGATTCTGGACCAGTAACAATCCTCTTTAGTGGATCATTTGCTGTGGCAGTCTTCTGGAAATATTAATTTTCCGGCCTGAATTTCTAATTGACTAATAACAGACAACAGAGAACGTACCCAATTTTATTAGAGACTACCTACGCATCCAACTTCACTAATCTAACCATACCTAAATTAAGCTAAAAGTTCTAAATTAAACGATTATCATCATATAGATTATATATTTATGATTATTAGATTATAGATTTTCTCTGCTGAACGCGTCATCATGTAATCACAAGCATAAGTATCTTACAGTTACGCTATAAAAAAAAAAAGTTTATCTCGTGAAATGAAAATTGAACATTAATAAAAGACCTATTTCATAATAAAGTAGTATGGTTTCGATAATACTAGTTACTATGTTCTTAACACCTTAACTTTAGGAGAAAATCCCCTTTGAATCTTGCGTAAGTGTAAGGTATCTATTTATGCTGGTGACTATACCTACTAGCAGGCGTGTAAGTAATAACAATACGTAAAAGCAGCTTATTTCCTTCTAGAAACACAACATTTTCTGCAGCAAAATGGACTAGATAGAACCCTTGTTATCCGAAACCGTTCAGGCGATCACAGGTTACATTAACCTAATGAATCGATGATCGTGTCTCCAGCTGACGTCACAACGCTAGAGGTGAGACATAATACGCCGTGGAAATAATATAAAGACGCCATGTCGGCGGGACGTGATCTCCACTGCGCACAGTTGCGCCGGATTGTGCAAATTTGTACACTATTAGTATAGGGCGATGAGTGCAGTTAAAGTTAGGATAATATTCTTGGGAAAAAAAATTGACAAAAACTTAACATCTGTATCCTTCTACAGGATTAGCAGAGATGTTCATTTAAAGACCCGTAGATCGTGACAATATTAAATTCAGGGCTACGAACAGATCTCCCTCTGTCTACCTTAGCTGATTTGTTAAGCGTTTAGTTGTTCTGTCTGCTAAAACAACATAGTATTGGTGACCACTCCGTTACAGATCATTCCGACGGCAAGATAATTTAGAATACGTTCGTTGTATATAAATCTTAAAAAAATATACTAGCTCAGGGGCTCCATAATTTTGTAAAACGAGTGAAGGAAAACAAAACAGAAATTCTAAAACGGTCAGTTTACAAACAGTAAGAAGATTTACTCAAAGTTTCTTTAGTAATAACCTTGAGCTTTAAAAACTTTCCATCTTGGAATTTTCTGTGGCGACCAAGTACACCAATGACAACATATATTCCCTAGCTACCCTAATGCAACCCTCAGTAAACTGTTGCTAAACAAAAACAACAACAAATCTGCCTACCCCCTTAGAGGTCACAAGGGTGAGGGTAATGAATGTTTTCTATCTAGCAAGCTATGTTTAGTGGAACACGACCGACACTACGTCGTTTACAGGCCGATCCATATTGCCGGCTCCTGATAATGGCGCGACCGTTTTGCCGTGTCGTGGCTTTGTCGCGTGTCTGAACTTATCCTAACGCGCGTTTTATAGATTTATTTGTTGTTTTAATGATAATTATCGTAAGTTAATCGGCTTGTCTTTTTTATCAAAAACGAAACACTAATTTGGAATTTTGCCTGTATTGTGAGTACCTAAGAACTTAGGTATAATAAATTGGAACATTCGTTTTTTGCATACATGATTTAAATCGAAGTGTGATTAAAGTTCAAATGGTTAACCATTTGAACTTTAATCACACTTCGAGCCAATTTAGTCGCGATAACGTCCTGCGAGTTTTCTTAACCAAAAACAAGTAAACCTACCATCTTTTATAATACATATCATAACGATGTAACGGTGTCCAAACTGTACATTGAATATTTATGAAAAAAAAAAAAATGTTGTTATCATTACAGCCGATGTTATTGTGCCTACCCTGTTTTTATTTAAACGAATGAGAAAACCATCTCGCAGTACCAACATCAGTGATCAGTAGATCAGTATGCCATAATATTTTAATTACAGGAATAACGTAGAGAGTTTTATGAATGACTGCGTAACATTTCCTTACGTAGTAAGTCAAATAACAATAGCTCAATGGTGCCAATTGGTTCATGGATCTATTCAATAGTGATTCTACATTGCCTTTGAGCTTTGCCAGTTGCTATTTCGGTATTTCTACGGAATGGAACATGTAGGTCATATGCGTCTAACGTTCCGTGAAGATACTAAAGGTACAAGACGTCCATCAAAATTCTATGACGTCTAACCACCTAAGCGACTTCGTCTACGAGCCTATAAGCCTTCCTTAAGAATTGGGCTAAACAATACAAAAATATTTTTTCAAATCCTACTGGACTACAAACAAATTTTACCTCTTTTTAATATTATATATATTATTAAAATAATAGTATTAGTATATTAGTTTAGATACATTCAACTTAATAAAGCTCAATTTGAGCATCTTCGCAAAACAATTGTGCGAGTCTATAACGGTTAGGACAAGACCTTAAAGCAGCTTGGGACTAAGGTTCGGGCCGTCACGTACGAAGCTAAGTGCAGCCGTTTGCTTAAAATTCCAATGTACGTTTTCTTTAGTTAAAAAAAGCGTTATTAACGTAAACTAGAGACACCGCCGTATATCCACATTTTGCTTGCTTCGCTCCACTTAATAACCTAGGGGTAGTTTAACCTGAGAAAACGTCCGAGATTTAAAATATATTTTACGCTTATAATGTTAAGCAAAGACATGTATGCTCTGTATTTAATTTTTGTACCATCTTCTATACCATGTTTTTATGCAAATAAATTTTATTCTATTCTATTCTAATTATGCTAAAACTCTCTCTCTCTCTTCCTGGCTATGTATCCCACATGGTGGTGGGGTCAGCCTTCCTGGTCTTTCTCTTCCACTTCGCTCTATCCTCGACATCGTCTTCGGTTACCTGACACTCTTTCATGTCCTTTAGCACTACAGATTTTCACCTTGTTCTGGGTCTGTCCTTGGTTTGTCTGTTGAATTCACCGTTTTGAGAGTAGAGGTGACGAAATAATTTACGCAAGTAAAGCGCCTGTCAAGGTTCGAACCTACGACTTACAAGTGTCGCAACCGTTACCACTAGGCCACCATTGTTTTTTATATATTTAGATAACAGCAAGACGCTATTATTTAATTTAGATATTTTTACACAACAGAGATTAAGGTTAAAAGAGTCATTAAAGATGTAAAATTGGCCTCACCGAGCTAAAAACAAGTACGTTCCATAATTAACCTTTTCTTATAATTGAGGTAAAAGAAAGTAAGGCTCTTTGTTTCTCCTGTTTAAGTTAACTGGGCCATACTGCCCGCTCCGGTGTTGAGTACAATTTGGGTAGCCTTAAGCAGGAACTTTTTGTTAATCCCCTATTCATTTCAAAGGGAAACTTTTATTAAGAAATATTGTACAATATTTCTTAATAAAAGTAACATAACTAGAAGTTACTCAAGAGATATTTAGTCGAAAGTTAAATCGCATATGGATACATAGAACCCCCTTTTTGTCTCTTAGGGCCTTAAAAGGCTAAAGGATTATGAAAGGAGTATGAACAACAATGTTTACCATATTTAAAGCCCCGTGATTAATATATTGTGAATATAATGTGATGAATGGTAGAATGCCAAAAGACGCCACAATGATATACTAAAAATGTAGTCATCAGTAAACACATTTATCGTTTTCAAATTGCCAAGTTCTGAAAGTAAAAGAAAATTGTACAAAAATGGTCTGTGTAAGAATGTAACGTTTTATACAAATTACATCGATTTGGGCGCACTGCGGGTACATCACAATGACCTGAACTCACAGACTTCAGCGAACTCACCAACTTATGTGCAAATGGAAAACAGAAGTTCAACCATGTTTTAAGTAAAATGTTAAAGGGGATGAAATACATAATGTTTTCAATAGTATTTTGTGTGCTTTTATAAATCCTAGATTTTATTGTTTCCACAGAGACAGCCTATGTACGTTTAATGTTGCATAAATTTTAATAAATAAATATATATATTTAAGATTTTATTTTTTAGTTATACCTAATATTTTCTTTTGTTTTTACTTTTTCAAATTAATTACTTCACCTAAATAAATAAAAGAAAGAAAAAAAAGAAAATACGTTTATTTGCGGTAAACATGACGCAAAACAGATAATAAAAAAAAAAAACGTAAATAAAAATTGGGGGAAAATATACGTCACATTCACGCAAAACGGCCATCGCTCAGCATAAATGCTGCGACCCCATGCGAGATAGAGCCCCAGCGCTGATTTTCAGCGACAGCCGGCGCTGACGTGATGACGTCAACCGGTGCAGCATATAGTGAAATAACGTAAATGAAAATGTTTGGCTTACTTGGGAAGAGACTAGACTCCACGACACAGTGAATCCTAGTGTGGGATCTGGGGAATTTGTAAAAATCTAGCACCTAAGGCTTATATGTAATCTGTTACTAGTTTTTTTAATTATTGTACCGTGTTTTTTCTGAACTGAATATAGTTTTTATTTATAATTTTTGTATTAATTTTTTTTTTAATGACCAACGAACAATTGTTTACACTGTTACAATTTGAATAATGTTTTACTAAAATCTAAGGTTAGTGTAACAATTTCTTATAAGTTAGCGCCCATAAACATAATTGTGCCACAAGTACTGCACAATAAAATTAATAACAAAGTAGGTAATACAAAAGAAACAAGTTTGAATATACGTGAGATAATGAGAGTTTAAAAATAACAACAAAAGCAAAATTAGCCTAAAACATAAAACAGAGATACCTCATATACATAATCTTAACACGTTGACTGTCCGTGCATTACATGTAATGCATTTTAAAACTGGCTGTAACGGTCGTGCATTACATGTAATGCATTAGCCAAAGGCAACTGAACCGCGTTTCTTGGGCTGGCCATATGAGCTAGAACTTCGCTTTTCGAGGGACGTATGAACAATACATTGGTGAAAAAAACTCCATCATTTTTTTTGTGTTTTATTTTATTTTATGGACGTCTTAATCTAAAGAACAAAACTTTAATGAGCTTCATTGAAAAATGTTAGGCAAAAGGTTTTTTTGCAAGGAAGACACTCAGTTATGACTTGTGTAGCCTTTTTTATTGCATCATTGGTTAGATCCAGTTATGTAATCCACAAAAATCTAGTTGAGACGTCCATGCATTACATGTAATTCATGCTGAAATTCAGGCCTCCTGTACAATTACGCAATCATGGACATACCAGGCCCTTCTTTGGAATATAAAATATAGCTGTTTATAAAAAAAAAACTCATTGGAAGTACCACGAAATTACTCAAAATAGACGGGACAGTCAACGTGTTAAAAATAAAAAAGACACAAATAGAAGGCATGCCACCAAGCATGGCATAGTCTAAATTAGAAGACTTTTCTTCAATACTTTTCTAAAAGTGGACTATGAAGGTCTTATTCTTCTCTGCCATTTAGACATAAAAATGCTGTAATTTAGATTACAACGAAACAAATATAAATATAGCCGAATTTCGTTCTGTAACGAAACAAATATCTAGTATTTGTTTCGTTACAGAACGAAATGCGACTTCTTTTCAGCAGTGGACGTTTACGGCCTAAATTACGAAACAGTAATTAATATTTTGCAGACCTTTACAATGTTTATGTTACCATTTATAGGTGTTTTGATGTTTCCTAGTTTATAGACAGCTACAAAATCCTAGTCACGGAAAGACAGTAACTAAATTGGTATATTACTGTTTTTTATTGTACAGATTTTATTATACTTTCTCTGTTTCCATTATACGTACGCAATAAATATTGTAGTTTTTATTACATCTGTTTTGTACCTTCACTACACGGATATTGTGGGAAAAACCGGGCATTATGACGTCACAGTCACAGGACGGCAGTCAATGGGCGTTTTTTATAATTTCCAACATGATGAATTGACAATATTATCGTGGACGTCTACGGCATCACGATAATACAGGCAAGTTAAATGTATGGAAATATATTTATGAAGATGCTTTTATATTGCCGTCCACGATAACGTTCTAACGTGCACGTATTTCCATACATTTTATGGACATACATGTCGACGTTCACGATAATATATCCTCACATTAGAAATTATAAAAAGTTCTGTGATGTCTTATTGCCTAGCTTTGCGTACAACAGGTACACACGGCTACACATCAAGCTATACATTCCATTATAAGCTGACCTCGCATTGTACGGAAATCCTATACAATGCGAGATCAGCATAAACTGGATTTGTATAGCTTGATGTGTAGCCGTGTGTACTTGAAACAGTTGCTAGAATCGTGTAGCAATATAAAGTAACAAAACGTATTTCAAAAAACCATTTAAGTTGAGAAGTTGTAGTTGTGTGTGTGTTGTCTAGGGAAAATCATTTTCCCACACACTTTTACTATTTACACACGTAAATACGTAATCTGAGGAGAATGGTAGCCATAATGGCGCACATGGACTACCTAACTTGATAACTCTCTGATTGATAAGAGCCAGTAAACTGATACACAAATTATGTCCAAGTAGGACGATAACTACGAGGTTTAGATAAGTGGAAGAGTAGCGCTGAGTGCGAGTAGTCAGGAAATTATATGAAATGTAATAAAAATAGTTATATGGAACATCAACCAATTTCGTCACAAAATAATTTCTCCATTAGTAAGTTAGTAACATGAAAACACGGCAACAAAACACAATAATTATTAGCAACAAAACTCAAACTGTAGGTCTAATCTTTGTCATATATTTTTTGAATAGCGGTAACGACGAGAATTACCCTTCGACTGGCCATTCTTTGTTCTCTGTCGAGCCTCTTTTGTTTTCCTGATGGGTTTAGGAACACAATGAAAGTGAGGCGAAACGATATGAGAACAATGTGTAACACTCATTTTAATGATTATGCTATGTAAATATTAGAAAATATTGAAAAGGAAATTATGTTTTCTCTAGTAAGCAATGTTTCTTGTTTATTTTGATGTGTAACATCGTTTCTCTCGATTTCCTGCAATCTGTGGGAATGATTTCGTGGAAAGGGACGGAAATGTGTAACAGGAAGCCAGGGAAGCACGCGTTATTTGATTGGCCAACGAGCGGTGCTACGGTTGGCCGTCAGATTTTCTGAGAGATTGGTACTGTCAGCCAAGATGTCAGATGTTACACATTTTATGTGACTACTGTAAGGATCGCTTTGTTTTTTTTTTTTTTCTATAGATACTCAGGATTATGAACAGCTAAAGTATTATATTTGGTGATACGAAAGTAAAATACGTTTGTTTCGAAATTATTTCACTTCTGAAGAGTTTGTGATAGTTATGCAAGTGAAAAAAAATATATTGACTTAAATAAACTGACGAATAAGGGAAACTGACCAGTGATACGTGGATTCGTTTGAGTATCTAAAGTATGGTTAAATTACATTACTGCCGAAGCTTGATTCTGCTGAAGCTTCCTTCGGAAACCACGATTATGAAAGCATTAGAAAAAATGTCCGTCTATCTGTCTTATGATCGCGTTTACCTTCTTTGTAATTACAAAAACCCTTCCCTGAACCTGAACTTCTGCCTAGCCCGTTACAGTGTCTGTATGTACGCTCGGAGTGCACGTGGGCTGCATACTTACAGCCTCAGCGATCGTTTGAATTTCTTCAACGTTTCGCCCCCTATTAATAGCTCTTTGTCGAATAATATAGAAAGACTTCAAGGCCTGAATACATTTTGTATTAAATGAAGAGTACCTACTGGCAGGTATTTGCCGTGGCATGTGTGAACCTTAATTGGGTTAATTAATTAATATAAAACACGCGAAAATTACGTGACCACATGAGTGTGTTAGATTATGAATTATTTGTGTTGTCATTAAATCAGGAATTTTGATGACATTCTATTAGTGTTTGATTGTATATTGCCATCTGTCACATTTATGAAGCTTAGAACCAATGTAGAAGTACCTAATTTTATTAATGTGTTCATCAAAATAACATAAACAATATATATTTATATTTATATATACTTTATTGTACACCACAAAAATACATAACAAAAAATAAATCAAACACTACAAAATATACAATGGGCGGCCTTATCGCCAATACCAATATATATATAATACCTGTACAAAGGTGGGTATTGTTTTTACAAAATAAATAAAATAGAATACTGTCATGAAAGGTGAAGCTATCATTGTGAACTTGCTAAGAGAATGCAAGAGCAAGCGAAGCAAGTTGGAAAATTGGAGCATCCTGACTCGGGTCCGATTTCATCAAAGAGCAAGGTACAAAGCAAACTTGAAAATTGGAGCATTCAGTCTATCGCAATTCATAGCTGAACTTTGACCTGTCACGATTAAGAATGATGGTTACTTAAAGAGCATCTTAACTCATCTGGTACTGCAAGTGCAGGTTTTAATAAAAGGGCTTAGTTAATTAATTCAGGCGTGACCTTGCGGAAATCCATTATAAAATAGAATAGACGTGGATATATTTAGTAACCTGTTCAGCTTAGCTATTTCTAAAGAGAAACCCTCTCTCTAAAAATAGCTGAGCGGAACAAGTTACTAATATATCCACGTCTATTGTATTTCATAAAAGGGCTTCTGTGGCAAATCATTTCATGTCATACAAGTAACTAATAATAGGTATATGTGTATCTTTATATTTAAATAATTTTATATTCCACAATTTTTCGTAATTTCACCTACCACTGCATCACCCAAAGGTTGACTGAAGGAACATGTCTATGGCATTAAGTCCGCGTCTGACATTTCTGTGCTTGAAGTATTAAACATATAAATGATAACTCGTGAAGTGAAGGCAAGCTGTGAATTGCGTTAGACTGAGTTAATTAATTGGCGGGTTAGACCATGACTTCTGGATGTTTTAAAAATTTGTCATAGGCACAAAGATGGCAGCAACAACCTCTTTTCTGCTATTAACAACTATCATCAATTCATCGTCAAAGATTATAGCAATGATTTTTCATGATCTTTACTTAATCAGTGAGAAAATAAATGTGAGTATGTTCAAGCATCTACATTGCAGGTTAATGACATGACAAATAAAACATTCTTTGTCATAAGCCAAAAAAAAAAAAATTTTAAAGAAACAAGATTTGGACGTGCGCAGTAGTTTCAAGACACGCGAACTAAGCGGCAAGTGATCAGGGCGTCAACTGCGAGTAACACTAACTCAAAAGCGGCATTTCTAATATATATGAATAGATTAATGGTTTTCATAATTATGTATTAGTTTATTATTTTGTAAGAATATTTTGTGTATTTTATCTATGGGCCTTAGTTGCCTGACAATAAAGGAATTATTATTATTATTTCAACTTGCGACCTGGTCGCGATGACCTGATAACCAAAAGTAGGAAAATTGTTGGATGGTAAGAAGGTAGTGAGATGATATCAACCAGTCAATTTAACTGAAAGTTAAATATTCCAACAATTTGCAAATTCTACCTATGCCAGCATTATTTACTGTTTCATGGACACCACAATTTTTGTTCCTCATTCTCTGGCTGATTAAAATGAAGATATTTTTCCTGAAATTTGTACGCTTAATGTTGTAGTCAAAATTTTGAGATAAATGGTATCCAAGTTTGGAAGTTTGGAATTGCTCAGTAGCAGCCCGGAGTCTGGATTTGTGCCCGGTTGATGGTAATAGACTCGCCCCCTATTACATGGGACTTAAACATAACTGCCGAAATGTAGGTGTACTATAGGTACACCTCTGCCTAACCCTTCGGGGATTATAGGCGTGATGTTATGTTAGGTGTCCAAGTGCATGCCGTAGATGGATTGTCGGATCGGCTGTTTTACAAAACCGTTAGTTTTTTTACAAAACAGCTTCGTTATGTAAAACGGCTGAATTACGTTCAGCTGGATTGCCATTGCGCTACGTTTAACAAATCTGCTACCCACGTTTAGATGTAATGCAAAAATAGCTTATCTGCAGTCACAATAAGCGCCTGGTGTGGCTTCTAATGCCGAATTGCAAATCAAATCGCAGTAACTTAAGCTAGGACACTCTGACGAATTGGTTTAGTTTAAAATCAAACTCCTAAGTCAACAAAATAAAAAAATACGGCCATTGATCCCGCACATTTGACATTTGCAAATAAACTAAACTTCATGCTGTTAGGTCAACACCTAACAGCATGAAGTTTGGCGAACAACAAGGCCTTACTGTTCAAGTAAAGAGAAAAATACGAAAATGTGTAATTTATAATTATATATCAACTGCAAAGTTGATATAATTAATTTATGGCAGTGATAGCCTAGTGGTGGGACCGTCGGACTGTCAAGTTATAGATCTCGAGTTCGAACCCAAGGCACGCACGTCAGACTTTTCGGATTCATGTGCTTATTGTATAATTATTCCTTGCTTCAAAAACGGTGAAGGAAAACATCATAAGGAAACCGGCATGCCCGAACGATATATCTCGACAGCATGAGAAGCCAAGCCAGAAGCCCATGGGCGGCTTTAAAACTCTGACACCAGCTTAGACACTAACCACACGAAAAGAAGAAGAGCTGCAAAGTTAAGTTTGTTCTTCAATCTCGGATCGGAAATTCAGTTTATTTTATTTATATGTATTTATGTATTTATCTGTGTATTTATTCTTGTATTTTATAGTTATTTTCGAGTTATCGATCCCTTATGTTTCACCTGCCATGTTTTGTCTCTGCATCACCCTAAGGCCCTTTCCTCATTGGTCGGTACGGTATCGTTTCGGTACCGATTCTGTAAAGTTTCGGTACTGCTTATGTTTCCTCATTGGTCGGTTAGCACTCTGTACTGAAACAGTACCGCACGCGCGCATGTTTTTCATTTAGAATTCCAAATTCAAATTAATTCTATTGGTACAAGAGCCCATGACCAACATTTTTGCCTTATCGTTTAATGAATAAAATCGTATATAATCGATAGGTGATTTGGTTATTCTGAAATTCAAAAATTCTAATTTTAGAAATTTTCCGCGCGCCGTCTGACCTGACCGCATTTAAATATGTCAAAAAAAGCCTTACTGTTTTATAGCAATCTGTTTGATTTTCAGAATGTAGTTGAACGATAAATTTTTAGATACCGAAAACACCATTTTCAGAAACCAGTAGCGTCACACGTACCTAGGAGACCATAATTTGGTAAAATTAAAAATGAGGCAAAAAATAAAACCTATAGCAACCCATCTGAAAATCTTGTTTGCATGTGAACATGGGTCAGTTGATGCAAGTAAATCATTTTTCAGAAGAAAATGTGAGCATCTTATATGTTGAAACCATTTTGAACTTGTTGAAAAATTTTGGCATTCTGTCTGAAAACTGTTGGACATAATGAAAAAGGTTGTCCAGATGTAGACAAAAATTATATAAGACAAATTTAATTTATTTTATTAACTTAGACAACAATATGCTAGTTGGTTAGATACAAAAAATAAAACTTAAATGCTATGTTAGTGTGTTACAATTATAACTAAGTACTAAATCATAACGTCTCACGTTACTAATCAGACAACTATTCGATAGTTAGAAGTTATTAATAAATCATATTGCGGCGTTTTTACGTACGATTAATAAAGAGTTTACTCGGGTAAGCTACCATCGAACTAAAATTAAAATGTTTTTTTTTTATGAATTGGGTAAAAGGAAACTGGAATAACGTTTGAAAAATACTGTTTATTAAAAAAAAACATTGTTTTTAATCATTGTAGGACTCATCTTCGATGTCATGAGGAATAGGAGCGTAACAAGCACCGCGCGTTTGTCGGGCGGCTCCGAAACATTGTTTTAGTTTTTGGAATTATAGATGACATTAAAAAAACTCTAAAAACAGGTTTTAAGTAACCCCGTAAATAAACAAAAGATTAAAAAAAAATAACCAGGTTGCTATGAGACCGATCGATTAAACATTTTGACATTTTTGAAAATGCGTTCGGGCCATATTTGACACTCAAAATGTCGGAAAATAAACTTTTCGTAATAAATTACGAAAATTGTGTACTTTTTTAATGTCAGACATATTGTGACGAAACCGTCTGCCAATTTTTTTTTTGACATAGCAGTAAATTGGCTCTCATAAAACTGTCATGTTGTTTCTGACCGGTACTGCCCACCCAGTCGGGTTCAGAATCTTTTCTTTTAGTCGTGGGCTCTCGTACTATATAATTTACTAGCTTTTACGGGCGGCTTCGCCCGCGTGCATTTTGAACATTATCCCACGGGAACGTACTATCAGGATAAAAAAATATCCTATGTACGCTGTATCCTCCCCCTTCCTGTATCCTGTGTGTCCTGTTTGTGTGTCTATGTATGTTTGTGTTTTGTGTTTTGTATGTGTTGTCCTGTGTGTATCCAGGTCATGGTCAACCCATGTGCCAAATTTTATACAAATCCGTTCAGCTGTTTTAGCGTTAAAGACGAACAAACAAACATACAAACTCACTTTCGCATTTATAATTTTATATATATATAATGCGCTCGGTAAGCTTTTGGTACCGATGCAGTAAAACGCGTGACGTCACACCGCAGATGTACCGACCAGTGAGGAAAGGGCCTAAGGTTGACTGGTAGAAAATACCCCAAGCATTAAGTCCGGCTTTGTACGATATTTTTACTTGTGCTTAAAGTTTTAATAAAATATAATAAACAAATAAAATAAAAATTCATAGACCGTGTCTTGAAGTAACATTTAGTCTGTATTTCATTCAAATCGGTCTTCTCTACTCTATATAATGTTGTTTTTCAACTGAAAAGTTCTGTTGGTCCTTAAATCCGGAATTGAAAATTTGGACAACCGAGCGAGCACAGCTTTTAGACGGAACCCTAAGGGCGCGAGACCTAATCACACTAGTCCTGTTTAAAAAAAATAAATACAACATATTTTTATGTGTTACATAAAATAATAATAAAACAATTCATTTTAATGATTAACACCATTAATATGTAACAATAAAATCTACTCTTTTACCACCATTGACCACGTAATAACAACATATTAGAAATATATCTACATTTGTTATGACTTTAAATTGTAATAACTTTTGACCGAGTAGACCGATTTTAATGAAATAAAGAAATGGTAATTAAATGTTACTTCAGGATACAGATTATTACTATATTTCCAAGCCTTTCAATCTCTTTGAATTTATATGTGAAATGTAAAAATCGTCTAGCTCCTAAACTATTAATAATAAGTGAACATACACGGGGGTGTTTCGGGAAAATCCTGGAAGGCTTCTAAAATTTTTCTTTGGATTTCGTTTCCCTATATTTTAGGATGTGGTAAGGCAGAATTTATACCTAACTTCGTTTATTGTGATAATGATCAAGTTGACCTCGTTGGTCTAGTGGTCGCAAGCGCTACTGCTGAGCATGAGGTCCTGGGTTCGATTTCCAGGGCGGGCAAAGTGTTATTGGGTTTTTCTATCTGAAATTTCTCAGTAGCAGCCTGGAGTCTGGATTTGTGCCCGGTTGATGGCAATAGGCTCGCCCCCTAATTACATGGGACTTAAAATATAACTGGCGAAATGTGGGTGAACCTGCTACAGGGACACCTTTGCCCAACCCTTCGGGGAAACAAGGCGTGATGTTATGTTATGTTAGATCAAGTAGATTATAGTAAATACCTAATGCAATCTTCTTTTGAGGGTTCCGTACCCAAAGGGTAAAACGGGACCCTATTACTAAGAATCCGCTGTGTCCGTCCGTCTGTCTGCCGGTCCATCTGTGACCAGGCTATATCTCATGAACCGTGATAGTTAGACAGTTGACATTTTCACAGATGATGTATTTATATTGCCACTATAACAATAAATACTAAAAAACAGAATAAAATGAATATTTAAGGGCGCTCCCATACAACAAACGTGTTTTTTTTTGCCGTTTTTATAGATAATGGTACGGAACCCTTCGTGCGCGAGTCCGACTCGCACTTGGCCGATTTTTTGTTGTTGCTATAGCCGTTTCTAAATCCGCAGTGGGAGAACCCGTGTATGAGTGCGCTAAAACACCCAAAATCGAAGAAGATGGCGAGAAATCGTGAGGTGAATCACATCAGCCCCTGGACGAGAAACTACATGAAGATCACGACCGCTCTGTCAAGAAAGTGCTACGAAGAAGAAGCAGAAGATAGCCATTTACATTATTTTATTTGTAGTAAAAAATTGTGAGCATTCTAATACAAAGACTTAGTTATTGTATGTCGTATTTGATTTGAATTTGCTCACAAAGACGATGAGACTTGTCATAAGATAGCTGACATGACATTCTAGTGGTCACGGTACCAAAATTTTAAATTCCGAATTGCCGCGGTCAGCCCAGAAAGCCGTGGCGAGATGACTTGGACGCGGATCGCGTGGGCTGGTTCAAGGTGTTGCTGGAAAAGAGTTCCAGGAAGGACTTGGGGGCCGTGGGACAGCCTAAACAAAAAAAAAATGGTTTTGGATTTTCATATATTTTTTTTTAAATGTAGCTTTTGAGGTCATCTACAGGTACATTTTCTGATACATTTGTTACAGACTATGGGTAGTTGAACAATTTGCGAAAAGAACGATCATTTTTCAAAGTTCTGCGAATAATTCATATTGCTGATAATTTTAAATTATACCCATTAAAAGTACCTACTAAACTTGCCACCTACTTTAGTTTTAGTTTTCGTTGGCTAAGTGTTTGTGCGGGAGTATTTTCCACCAACTCTTATACAAACTGTATAAAAAAAGATGACACAATAATTTATTGTCATAAAAAATCATAAGCGCTACTGCTGAATATGAGGTCCTGGGTTCAATTCCTGGGTCGGGCAAAGTGTTATTGGATTTTTCCATCTGGAGTTTTTCAGTAGCAGCCCGGAGTCTGGATTTGTGCCCGGTTGACAGCAATAGGCTCGCCCCCATTACATGAGACTTAAACATAACTGGCGAAATATGGGTTTACTATAGGTACACCTCTGCCTTACCCTTCGGGGATTACAGGTGTGATGTTATGTGTTATGTTATTTTCATAAATCGTACATAAATACTGGTAAAACCATGGAACTTTTAAATGAATAAATACAATTAAAAGTATTGAGTCGTGAAGTAAAATCTTCTTCGAGATAACGATATCAAAATAACCGGGAAAGTGCATCAAGAACATCCTTTTGTTTATTTCATAAAGTTCAATAGTAAAATAAAACTATTAATAGTTGTGATTTTATGTACAACGGAACGACAATCGAAAAAATTAGGGTAATTATTTGACAAATGATTTCTATGAGGGTAAGTGCAAATTAACACAACCGCTAATAATTGTACGCGTGACCGCGCCGCCGACGCAACTTATTTCTAACTTACACAAACTTATTTATTCATCGCAATTATGGTAAACGGTGATTAAGTTGATTAATTGTCAAGTTGACCACTTCGTTAGTGCTGTGTGTTATGTTGTGCCAGATGACCAGTTTACGCGGTTATTTTTCATTGCTGACGGGGTGAATTGCGGCGGAACCATTGCATGCAGGTACTTATGTGTAAATTTTTATACGTACGCAGTTTTGAAATAAGAACTATTGTTACAATCAGCAGTGTAATTTAAAAATAGTTTCGATGTGCAAATCATTGGTTTAAAAGTTTGAAGTGTAAGTTAAGATAGTCGAAGTGGTGTGGAGTGTAAGGCCTAGGGTCGGGTCGGGTCGCCTGCTGAGGCGACGCGGCGGCGGCGACGGCGTCACCGGCGACGTCGGAGGCGTGCCCCGGCGAGCCAATGGCGCGGCCCCGCCGCCCGCCTCCCCCGGCCGCGGCGCCGATACACCCAGCTCGCCAGTAGGTTTGTGTCCTTTTGGCTGACCGCATGACTCCGGATCTCGCTTCGTCGCTGTACTCGTTGTAACCTGTGTACGTGCAGCACGCGCTTCACCCTCTCCCCACGGCTGACAACGCTAGCTTCTGCCAGAACGCCTCATACTCGGTCACTGAACAGAACTCATCGCCCAAGTTTGTGAACTAACTAGTTGAAAAACTTTTGAAAGTAAAAGTGGGGAAGCAGTGAAGAGCCGGAGTGCAGGCGTGCAGCGCGGCGCCCTAGCAAGGTACTGTGTCTGCTAAGTCTCACGTCCCCGGGTCCCTGTGCCCCCGGGCCCCCGGGCCCCGCCGTCAACAAGACCGGCGTGTTGTGTTGACGGCTGGCACTGACGTTTCCACTGCGATCATGTGGCGCGCAATTTGTACACAAGACTTGTAACTCCATTATTTACGTTCTAAACATCTATGTATGTTTTTACGATTGAAACATAAACATGTTTACGAATGCAGAACATAATCTACGAAATCCATGTCGAACCCGTTAAATAATAAGGTAAGTATAAATAAATTGGTACCAGGATCTGTCAAAATTCGCAGAAACTAGGTATGTTGGTATCACGTAGCGTAGCCATTGTTATGAAGTTAACTTTCTTGTAAGAAGGCGGTTATTATATTTATCTTCCAAGGCGTAATGTTATTTTCTTGAAAAGATTGATATCATAAAATAAACGAATAAAAAATTTCATTGAATAGCTATTTGTTGGATAAAAGTATAATCTAAAGTCCGTACGTATGATGAACCAGATATTTGTTTTATTAAATTGATCTCGTCAGTATTCAGTCGAGCCGAGGGCATCGAATGCGAAGGTTGTCGTGAAATCAGACTCAACTATACATATTCAATGCGATCTCGGCTACGCGCTACGATGTACTACAGAAACCCAATCGCATTAAAACGGCGGAAAAAATAAAAAAGGGTTGCTCGTACTCGTAGATACACAAGATTCTCTGAATAAACATAACAGTTTCCAGTTGATCGCGCCGGAACGCAGCAGACAAATTAAGGAACATTTTTGTGTAGGAGCACAGCCTCCGCCGGCTTCATAAAACTTAACTACACGCCGTAACCGCCACTAATTATAAGGGTGGGTTTACATAGCGTATTTATGAGCATGAGATTTAACAGCAACGCGCTGGTCTCGGGTGGTCTGTTATCGCCCCATTAAAAAGTTGTCCTCTGCGGGCGCGTAAATAACGTAATATGACGCCACGTTCGACCACCCGACCGCCCGACCACCCGAGCCGACTGTGGCGCGCCATCACCCGCCGACACCGACAACAACGCTTTGTTCTTGGCATATTAATTATTATTTGTGTACAATATCACGAAAAGACGTAAGTTTCGAGTGCAGATTTTTTTGATATCGAAAAGTAATCCTGTTATTAGCCATATGTTTTTTTAAAGGTTTATGTTAGTTACTTAATGAATACCGATACCCACGGTATACACTATTATTTTATATTTTAACCTTTATTCACGAAGATATAAAGTCTAATATTCATAAATCAGGCGGCGCCTGCAGTGCAGCGTGACCGCTGCAGTTAATAAGGACGCCTAACGCCACAGTTCGTCGCACCACATTTATATACAGTGAACACTCGGCTTTAGATTTAATTGTATATATTTAGTTGGATAGTGAAAAAAACCGCCCAAGTGCGAGTCGGACTCTCGCACGAAGGGTTCCGTACCATAATCTTTAAAAACGAGCAAAAAAATCACGTTTGTTGTATGGGAGCCCCCTTAAATATTTATTTTATTCTGTTTTTTTTTTAGTTATTTGTTGTTATAGCGGCAACAGAAATACATCATCTGTGAAAATTTCAACTGTCTAACTATCACGGTTCATGAGATACAGCCTGGTGACAGGCGGACGGACAACGGAATCTTAGAAACAGGGTCCCGTTTTAACTTTTGGGTACGGAACCCTAAAAATACACCCCGAGAAGCTTGTGCTTGCTACATATTAAAGATATAATTTAACCGAGGTAGAATAAAACTTGTAACAAAACTAATAGCACAAGCTGATGCGATAAGTTAATATAAGCCGGCAACTTACACGGCGGGTGAGATTGGCCGCCGTCGCCGGGCCGTCGCGGGGACGTCGCCGGCACGACGCCGGGACGACGGCGCGCCGACGCCACTTTCAAAGTTTTCATGTTTACACACCGCTCTGACGATGATACTCGCGCTAATTTCTGTATTTACGACAGCTCCCTTGATACTTAATAAGAAAAACTTGCTTATCTCTTTGATAAACTCCAAAGTTTGAATTAGTCTACGGATACTTAGAGAGTATTTTTATTTTATGAACTAGAAATTAATTGGTGCGAGGGTTTTTAGCGAACTTTTTGATTTAGATGACACATTTGCTAGCCACATACATATCGTTTCCGCAGCCCATTACATTCGTGAAGTTGTGCGGGACGGGAACATTAGATACCTCACGGACAAAATGTGGGGCAATTCACATTGGAATTATGTCAATTTTATTAAACCAACTTAACACCACGTTTATCTACGTAGCTTAGCATTAATTTTATTTTAAATACTGTTTATGAGGTTTTTAATTCTTTCCTTTAATTTAAGAGCATTTATTCAGAAAGTGGGCAACATCGCAAATAGCTGTCAAATATTTCGCTGTTTTAATTAATTTGGCAATATTTCTGTATGGAAATATGGCTAAATAGTGAGTGAACTAAAATATTGATCATGAAATGCGATAATTAATATCTTAACAGCGAATATTTAGTTTTAAATGTATAGAAAACTTTCCAAATGCCTTTTTCACACCTTAAACGGTTACAACATCAAATTCAGTGTTATAATTGCAATTCATAATAAATAATTTTTCTAGTTCACTTGTTAGCGATAATTCATATTTCCATACAGTAATTTTGCCAAATTAATCAAAAAAGGTAAATATTTGATAGCTATTTGCGACGTTGCCAACTTTTTGAATGAATGCTCATAACAACCATAATATTCGTATCAACCAAGTGCTACGAAAGCGTAGCACCGGCGTAGCAATGTACTCCGCTACGCTACGTAGACGCGTAGCAGTGCGTAGGCGTTAGTAAGCTGTATCACCCGTCACATGAATTGACAAGGTAATTTGACGAGTATGTAGATATTAACAGGTAGGCACGGTTCTGCGCCAAATCCTCGGTAATCCAGGCGGGGCGCCGGCGCGTCTGCCTCATATACATAACTGAGAAAATAAGTTAATTTCATTGAAATATCGCGGTCGTATAATTTCTATGTTTGTTCCTATTATTATTAATTTGACGGGTATTTGGGATAAAAACAAGGAGCAATGGTTCTGATTTACCGCAAACTGTGTTTATTTATTTTGAAAATTGATATGGCTAATTATCGGAGATCGTTCTCTTTATGGGAACACAACGGTTTTAAAAACACAACAACTTACTTCTAACGTTTTGATTGATATTGAAAACAACACGAAGGAGGTATGAAATTATCCCCCGGGAACGTACTACCGGGATAAAAAGCCCAGGTTATGGTCTGCTCATGTGCCAAATTTCATGCAAATCCATTCAGCCGTTTTAGCGTGAAAGCGTAACAAACAAACAAACTCAATTTCGCATTTAAAATAAATATTAGATTAGATAAACGCTCACTTTACCGACAGGGAAAACATACGTCAAATCCAATGTAAAACAAGATGTACTTAATACCGTAAAAAAAATATTACTTCTCCGAATGATTTTACCCGGAAAATGATATGACAAAATCCTTATAAAAAGAAAAATATACAAAATACCAACACCTTATTTTCCTTATCACTTTGAAATTGAACAATTGTTTAAATAAGTCTGGAATTAGATGCTCACTTTAGCTTTTTGATTTAGTTGAAGCAACTAATTTGAATGGTGTAAACATAAAAGAAAATCTTGACTGAATGATTTCATTTACGCACCTTTCGATCAAAATATCAATTCGGTTGAACTGTGTCATAAAAAGCAAAATCTCTATCATCTATCTAGCCTTTTCTCAACTACGTTGGGGTCGGCTCCCAGTCTAAGTGGATGCAACTGAATACATGGAGCGACTGCCTATCTGACCTCCACAACCCAGTTACTGGGCAATACGATACCCCTTGGTAAAACCGGTTTTCATACTTTCGACTACCCGTAACGACCATCAAAGATCTACAAATGACAGCTGGGACCACCGAGGCACGAAGACGTCTTGACATTTAATTAATCATCACCCGTTAACTGACCGACCTCAGCAAGCATAGCTTAACCTTCAGTCGACCCGTGCGGCCGTTATTATATAGCCCCTCTCCAACGCAAAATCTCCTTCAAATCGATATTAAATTATTTTGAAAGAAAATCAATTGTTTGTTATGGGATAACTTTGATCTGTCAATTACTCGCGGCATAATCTATCCTAAACAAACAAATGTTGGACTAAGTCGAGTGAAAATATAAGGAGTGTTATATTTCACCGGCCCACGCATCGTGATAAGAATTATTGTGTTCTCTAAGCTCGAGTTTCAGAATTTCAGCTGAAATATTATTTCAAAGGTTTGCGTAAAGGCAATTTACACGTACCGCTGAAGTTTTGTTATAAGATTTCAGAATCGGAATAAATTTTTCAATTTTTGTTTTTCAACTGTTTACAAAAATAGCTGAATCATAGCAAATGAATAGCGTTTCTTTTTTATTCATTCATAAAGTATATTTTTATACATTTTTCAGTAGTTGAATGCCAGTTACTTTGGCCTGGCCCACAAGGGAACTGAAGTGAAAAATAAAGTATGATAAAACTTTTGTCCTCTTCCGTTATCTCAGCTCGACACAAGATTTTCGAGGCCGTTTTAGAAAGGGAAGGAAAACATTACGGTTATCCGACACTTGGATTCCAACGGTTTACTTGTCGCTTTTAATAATTCGTTTGTTTAATAACAGTTCAAGTTCTCGATGCCATATAATTTTCGGGCAAAGAAAATTATGAACAAATACAATAGGTATTCTTGATAACGCATGAACAATGGAAAGATCCAACACACGTATTCACCCAGACGCACCCGTTCACACCCCCATACATTATCACCGACATATTGCGGCTGTCTGTCCTATACAAAGCCATGCTAACTACATCGCTCCTCAACACCTACGCAGCGAGATATCAAACGGTACCGTACTATGAATACAATAACAAAAGGACAGTTAAGACCCAACCCTCAGTTTGTGACGTCATTTAATCGACGAATGGTGCTCCACAGAGCAGTTTATCGCAATGTCAATAAATCTGAACCTAAGCGTGGAACAGACTATGTTCTTACATCCGAGAATTTCTCGTCATGGAGTCCAATTGAGCGAGCTAACGTCCCTAGTAAATTACGTGATATCGCACTCGCAGGTGTGGCCTACTATGTTGGAAATGAACGATATTGCTCTTTTAGAAAAATCACCGAAAATGGTTTCACATTACTTCAGATTAACCAAATTGCTTTTTCAAGAAAAGTCATAAAGATTATTTTTTTCTTAGGTTTCTTGTGTATTAAATAGCTCTATAGTTTTACCTTACTTTAAAATAAAAATATTTGCTGATATTGTCAAGAGAGGGAACTCTTGCGCAACAGTAAGTATGACGCTTATAACGCGGCAGTAAAAATCCGATGGTTGAATAAATCCAGTAAGTTTTCACGCGGAAAATTGTGTAGAAGCGATACTTCATACATTCCGCCCCTGCATCGTCTCCAGTTCAACTTACGCGTTCTCTCAGAACTGCTATCCTGGAAATATAGTTTTAAGTTGACACAAAGATTTAAAACATAGCTTTTGCATACAAAACTGTTTCATTTGCAGAAACTGATTGCAACCTCTGATAGTAGGTAGGTAGATAGTAATTAGTCATGGTGTTGGAATTCCTATAAATTGGATATTTTATTCATCAGCGAAAGTAGATAATTAAATAAAATTAAAATTCATTTATTTCAGGTACCACATAATCGATATAAGAAAACATCTTTAAATTAAATTAAATTATTTAATAATAAATACAAACTCACACATAAATAAAAACAAACGAATAAATACAATATAAATACAACACGAAAAAAAACACGGCTACTTAGTAACATATAAAATCCAACGTGACTCATATTTAACGCAAAAAGTGAGCTTACGCAAAAACTTCCAGTAACTTCGTTTTGTTAATAGTTATAAAATAAACACGTCGCAAAACTTTTACCTTCAAGGTACCTATTGCAAAATCTTGCCGTAGAGAAGCATAGCAAACTTTTTAAAAGTTGTCCATTACGAAACACCACAATAACTAATAGCAAAGTTTCGAAAATGCTAAAATGATGAGGGTATTAATTTTCAACTTCATCGTAACTACCAACATGCTGGTATCAAAGATGGCCACCCTATCATCGCTTGCTAGAGCATCGTATGATAAAATAGGAACATTTAAATGGCTCACCCTGCTCCTTACCGTCCCACTGAGCCAGTCCAATCACATAATCAATTTATCAGTGCTGTATAAAAATAGAATACGGCGTGTTCTATCCAATCGTTCCGCTTTAATAGAATTTTAATTTCAATTTCACACATAGCGGGGCACGCGGATTACGACTCTAGCACCGAGTCGGGCCGAGTCGAGTCAAGTGAATTTTTCCGATCGGCTCGGCAAGTGTACCGTAGAAATTTTGATGGACCGTTATTACACAGTCCGTTTCAAACGTATTGTGTGCGAATGCGCTACAAAAATAGCAATATTTTGTATTGTGTGTGGGCAACGTTGCTGTTTGAGTGGCTGCGTTACGCCCATCGCTTTGATGAAGTCCCGGTTTATCTGTTAGAAAATTGAAATACATAATGCAGAAAATGTATGCAGCAATAACAAAGTGAAAAATGGACAGGATTTTCAGTTGAAATGATCCGAATTGGATCGTGTTCAAAAGGAAATGGAGCAAATAAAGTAGCGGTATATGATTAGGGATGGGGTATGAATAGAAATCATGTAGGCATACTTCCTCTTGCGGAGTTTATATCTTATGAAATATTAGCTGCACCCTGCGGAAGTCTCGATCCCGGGGGAATAACGGGATAAAAAGTATTTTATATCCTAACCTAGGTTATGGTCTACCCATATGCCAAATTTTATCCAAATCCGTTTAGCCGTTTAAGCGTGAAAGCGTAACAAACAAACAAACAAATAAACTCACTTTCGCTTTTACAATATTATTAGGATTAATCAAAGTGCTTTAAGTGCCTTCTCAATTTATGAAGATGCAAATAACACTACAAAACAAAAAAACCCGCACGCGCACCTTAACTAATTAAAAGAATAGAGGTGTACCTATCTTGCTTCCTCAAGACAACTTGTTGTTTTCTTCTCATCAACTGCCACTTCTCAAAATTCCCTCATACCTTTTAACAATAACCACATCGTTACGACACGATAACTAGACGTGACACGTTACGACTGCAACAGGATAATGCAGTTGCAGTCACCTGGAAACTGCCTGTTTTATATTTCATAGTCGTGCCTGCTGCGGCTTGCGCATCCAATTAACATCAGTCGTCGGGCCGCACGGTTGTAATGTTCGGTGAAATATCGAGGGCTTGATGAGAGCCGTCAGTGTGCGCCTGTCTTTATGACCTACATGCTTAACGCACTTCGGGAAAATGAGCCAGTTATATGCCCCAAATCACGGTAAAATTAAAGTGTATTATTTGTGACTCTCAATTAATTATTAACGTGTCATGAATATGATTTTATGATCGTTCTCTTTTCCATATGATCGTTTTCAGAACACAATTCAATACGGGTAATTAATTTCTTGTTGTTATAAAATATAGGTAAAAGTATTTAATCTGATACCAATCATTCATTCATCATTCCTTCTTATTTGTTTAACAATTCCATTTTTAAATATCGTAATGTTCTGTAGAGTGAGTTTATAAAACAACATAATGTTCGCAGAGCAAATAATGCAGCGTTATTGAAAATAATATGAATACAATGTAAAACAAACCTCTCCATATAAAAAGAGAAAAATGATGAACAATCTCATTTGGAGCGTAACTATCGTGTGTCGGGAGCATAAACTAAGGGTTTTTTCCTCTTTATTGTTGTGGTCGTCACAACCGTACGCTAAACAACACGAATGGTGTGCATGATACAATGTAAACACGATTCGAACATTAAATCCGAATCGAAGTTTAAAAAAAAATGTCGCTATTTTTAAAACTTCGATATGTTACCATAAGATTGTGACAACCGTTAGTTTATACCAAATCTATCGGTATTATTTTCGCTAGATTATAAACTGTCGAAAAATTGTGAACTGGGTGAAATGGGTTAGATTAGGTTCGAATTGAGAAGGCGGCGGGCGCGCTCTCGTGGTTGCTTCCCAACTTGGGGGGGCCAAGCGCGCGATGCCGGCAACTTTACGCTGGCATCTTGAGGAGCATGGCCCTCTACGGGGCCCCGATTTGGGAGCAATCACTCCAAAGAAGGGAGAACGCCGCCGCCTTGAGGGCACCCCAAAGGGCCATAGCCCAGCGGGTGGCGAGGGCCCACCGCACGGTGAGCTTTGCGGCGGCATGTGCTCTGGCCGGCACCCCTCCTTGGGAACTCGAGGCATGGGTGCTCGCCAGAGTATATGAATGGACGGCGGGACGGAGGGCGAGAGGAGAACGCCCACTCCCGGAAGAGCGGGAGGCCGTTCGGCGGGAGGCGAGGGACGCCATCGTCGTCCATTGGACGGAGGACCTTGCCGCCGCAGTCTTCGGCCGCCGAGCCCTCGACGCAATTGGGCCGGTCCTGCGAGAGTGGCTCGAGCGGTCGCATGGATTCCTCTCTTTCCGTTTGGTGCAGGTGCTGTCCGGACATGGTTGTTTCGGATCTTACCTGCACCGGATTGGACGGGAGGAGACGCCGTCGTGCCACCACTGTGGCGCGGCGGAGGATGCGGCGCAGCACACCCTCGAGGTGTGCCCATCGTGGTCCGAGCCGCGCCGCAATCTCATCGCGGTGATCGGACCGGACCTCTCACTCCCCGGCTTGGTTAACGCCATGCTGAGGGATGAGAGGTCCTGGGCGGCAGTCGCCTCTTTCTGCGAACACGTCATGTCCCAGAAGGAGGCGGCGGAGCGCACGCGGGAGGACGATCCTGCCGCGGCGCCGCTCCGAAGGCGGAGGAGGGGTCGAAGAAGACGTCAGTTCGAAAGTCATCTCCGACTCCTCCCAGGTGGAGGCCAGCAGGCAACGGGTGCGGGGGCACCCTTGTTTGTATTGCACAGGCTTCCACCAGTGCCGGACGGGAATGGCCAGGTGTTCCCAGCCATTCCCGTAGCCCCTCAGCCTGGGGGGCATGTGGGGCCGGCCAGTTAGGCGGGCATGCGCCGGGAAGGCTGTGGAAGTCAAGGCTGAGCCGGTTTCCCATGACCCTCCCATCACGGCGATGTGGGAACACCGCTGAGTTTTAGTGGGTATACTGTCATTAGTGACAGGGAGTCCCACATACCCCGACTCGTCCCCCACGAGCGGGGATGCGTAATGCATTTCTCAGCGACAAAAAAAAAAAAAAAAAAAAAAAAAAAAAAAAAAAAAAAAAAAAAAAAAGGTTCGAATTGAGACCAACCGCACCCGAGCCGAACGAGTGTGGCGTGCGGTGGCGCGGCAGCGACCGGCTAGCGCTATTTCCAAATTGCTCGCAGCTAAGCTAGTATTAGCGCAAGGTGCGTTACGTCCCAAGCAAGTTTGATACCAGTTTTCAATTTTTCGGTTTCCCATGGACAGATTATAAACTATCGAAAAATAATGAGTTAAATTGTAAATGGTTTGTTGCAGTTCATAAATATTCATAATTATACAGTTATTATAAAATTCATAATTATACGGTGACATATATATTCTTAACGCTCTCGTCAAATATGTTTGATATAGCTGTATATCAAGGTAATAATGCAGACATCTTCAATATTCTTGTATGCGAGTCGAACGGAATGGTTCGGTGATTTGTAGCTTCCAGTATACATCGCGTTGCATTGCCATCAATCCGTAAGTGAATCTAGGAGCGAGCACGTCGCAGCTGCAGCTGATATCACCTGACGATGTCGTTTGTACCCGTCCGACCGGGATTAGGCACGGGCTACACGCGCGCAAAACGACAGTTTGAATTACGCTTACGGATTTACGCTATTGAACGCTGGACTTTAAAATATTCACAAAATATCGGCATTTCAACGGCATTGAATACGTTTGTAAAGATTAGAATTGTTATTTTACATTTTGTTCAACAAATATGATTCAATAGTGATAAATTAAATCAGTCTTGTCTTTTCACTTGATTAACCTAGATATCAAACGGTTTTTCCGTCAATGCGTCGAATCAAGTCTGATGTTCCAATTTCATCGAAGTTTCCCTTTGTCTCTGGCTCGAAAGCGGATTGGAATCGTATGGCTCTCAATCTGACGTGTAGTGCTTTATTGCTTATGGTGTCCCGGGTCTAAATCCTCTCCTTTCAAATCGGATTATGGTTGATATACCTAGAACTTGAAATATTTGGAAAATATTTTTGAACTTCTCGATATCCTTTGTGGGTTAAAAGCTTTGAATAAAAAGTAGGTTAAAGTTGAATTGGTAAACACGCAACCTATTACTGTTATTAATTTGGGGTAATTTAAAAATACTTTGTGACATCAGTACCTGCGGTGGGTTCTTTTACAGACTTACTTGTGATAGTAACTATTTTGAGTTCTCAATTAACATGAAAAGAAGAAGGAGAAATGTCACGGGAAATTAAATATGTTGAACGAATAATATATTTTGTATTGCAAGCATATAAAATGTTTGACACTCTCATACTAATTGTGAATTTTGCCTAGCAAGTTTTCACGTATTGTATACGTGAAAATTAGTTATTGAAAACAAAAAAAGTTAAGCTATTTCAAATTCAAATTTTCTGTACCAAAATTACCCCAAATCCATTAATAATTAGCAAATTTTCAACAGGGGTCATAAGTTATGACTTGTAGAAACCCACTAATTGACGGCCGCCCGCGTCCTATGTGACCCGTCAAAATTACCCATTGAAAAAAAAAATGCAGCATATTTGTTTTTCTTTTATTCATGAAAATATCAACTTAAATAGACTTTCAATACGATACTTAACAACACCCTGACGCATTGGACAGGGGTTTTTACATGTTGTAGATACCATACTAAACGCAAAGATGTTATTCAATTAAGCAAAAAGCCATCACAACCTGTACCACACAGCTAATCTACCACACATGCCAACGGAGCCAATTTAATAACTCCACGAGAAACTAATAGTAAAGTTAAGGAGCCAACATACCAAAGGCCCAATATATTTTGTTTATATAAAGCCGCGTATACACGGTCGCGCCGGCGGAGTTTCCGCAAGTATCCACCGGGAAACCGCGTTACGAAAACATTTTTCATAAAGCCTCTACACATACTTGATACGTAATTTATGGGGACACCGCCTTATACCTCGCTCCTTGAATGTTGATTAGAAAATGTTCTACGAAGAAGTTGCCGTAAATCGAAGGAGAAGTTGATGCTTTTTACGTGCAGTATAACATCACTGATGACAGGATTGAAGGGATTTTGCATACAGTTTGTCATGTTAAGTTTCGGGGTTTTTGCTTGATTCTTTGATAAATTATTTGACTTAACTAGTGTCATTTTTCACGGCAAACGCACGACCAGTTTCTTTTTCCATATTCTGGTGACTATGCTCAAGAAGCATTTCATGCTTAAGAAGCAGTTCTTTTGTGTTGTATAATTTACTAAAAACGATCATTTAATGAAAGCTTTTAACTGACCTAGTAGTATTTATTCGAGTAATCGATTAATTATCAGTGTTACTTTTACGTAATGATCGATACATTGTTTTTCTGCATTTCAGGTATTACTATTAAAATTTTATATTATATCAATAGATACCTACACTTTTCTTTTTCATAATCTTTAGCTTAATAATTACTATTTTATAAACCAAAGTGTTAACCGACTTTTATCGCTAACTGTAGCTAAACAGAGCTGATTTTCGTTCGTTAAATCATAATACTCAAAGTATGAATTCAAAGATGTCCACAACAGAACAATTGCACTTAGATATTGTCTGTTGAATGCCTGGTACCAATGTATGTGCATGTTACGGTACTAACATATACCATAACTCCAATAGTTTATGTCCAAAGTGACAAGTAGCATCTCGTATCGGACACGAGCAGTGTCATACGTTTAGATTGCATTAGCATCAAACAGATTGTCAGCCCATTGGGAACTGCTACTCGATTTAGATCGTGTATGTAGGTAGATAGGTTTAAAAAAAATAACAAATCTGTGTGTGCTACCAAACAAAAATCCGCGCTCCCGATTTAGTTTTCAGAGGTTTTTCCAACAATTTATAGCATTGGAAAAACGTAAAGTAACTGTACAAATTTACAAAACGTGTCGCATAAATGGCCGTATTTTCTTTATTGCACTTAATTAAAAACTTGATTTTGAAGCTCCAAGGGACCATAGACCTACGCATTTGATACATATTAATTTCAACTTGATACCTCCACGCGTTCCTGAGAAAAAGCGGACGGACAACGAAGTGATCCTATAAGGGTTCAGTTTTTTCCTTTTGATGTATGGAACTAAGGACCTACTGGCAAAAAAGTATTTTTGTAAACAAAAGCTTGGTAAAAAATGAATGCAGGAATGACACACGTCAAAAACGATACGACTTCTATTATCATAATTTGAAAATAAAAAAAACAAATGAATACGACCGCTATTTATTCCATTGTTGAAAACAAGTCACTAGCAAAGTATAACAAATCATTTAAGACCATAGTGCATACGGGTGAAAAAGACACTTTACAAAATGCAGCGAAAAAAAAGCATTGCCGCGACTGCCACGATCGCATAAGTTAATTTCCGGAAGCCGGGTACTATCGCCCGGTTACCCGGTTGTTTGTTTGTTTATCCGGGCTTGATTACGACCACTCGGGCGTGGATACCGTTGCTCATAAGCCATGTAATCAGCCATCAGTAGATGGTCAACATTGTTCATATGATATCCATTAGTCGTTAAGCATTTTGAAATAGCTTTGGTATTGATTTTTGCGTCCATTGTGTTTGGTGGCCTTGTACACCTGACAAATGTAATTCTTACGCGGGGTTAAAGGTGGGGCAATGGATTGTTGTAGAATTAAATATTATACATTTTTTTATCTAGTGTTCAGTGAGCATTCATTCTGAAAGTGGGCAGCGTCGCAAATAGATGTCAAATATTTCGCTGTTTTCATTAATTTGGCAATGTTACTGTATGGAAATATGAAATATGGTTAACTAGTGAACTAAAATATTGATTATGAAATGCAGTAATTAATATCATAACACCGAATTTTCAGTTTTGGATGTGAAAGAAGTATTTGGTAACTTTCCAAATGCCTTTTTTACACCTAAAACGGTTACAACATCGTGTTATAATTGCAATTAATTATTAATATTTTAGTTCACTAGTTAGCGATATTTCATATTTCCATACAGTAATATTGCCAAATTAATCAAAACAGGTAAATATTTGACAGCTATTTGCGACGTTGCCAACTTTTAGAATAAACGCTCTTAATAGCCTCGAAGTATCGGAAAAAAGATAACGGGTTGATCTTTAATCTAACGTAGGATTACCTACCCGATTTAAACATAAAAATGTAGAAATCATTTCTTATCGCTTCGTTAATTTTTTTAACCGTTGAAATGTGGGTTTACTATAGTTACACGTCTGCCTAACCCTACGAAGAACAAAGGCGTGTATTATCCAGTGTTGTTAGTTTCATTTATTTTTCAACGACTAGGGATATCTTTATTAATATCTGTGTGTGTTGTGTTGTTTGTGTGCGTATTTAAAAAAAAAATCTTTATTGCTTTTATTCAAAACCGGTGACCTCAATGTTGACATATAAAATTAATTAAACTTAAATTCAGCTGTCTATCACAAAAATCTAATCATAGATACTTTCCCCGTCGAAGATATTAATCTAATCTCTTAAACCTGTTCTCAAAGTTCAACAAATCAAGTAATATATAACTAGAATATTACTCTATGTCTGGAACTAATACAAAGACTTGTCTAAGCCCACAAGTTGTCTGAAAACTTCAAACGCAAGCATATCGAAAATAACTATCTACTAATAAATTAGTGAACGAAATTGGATAAAATTGCAGAGTTAATTAACTTATTTGTTAATATAATGAGTGCTATCAGAATCAGTAAAATTTTCACACATTTAATGTATAAAAATCAATTAAGCATAATATTACATTTAATTTAAGCATATAAGCGTATTTCATACGTAAACGTAATGAAAGTATAGTCGACCTCGTATTTGCTTTACCCCTCTATGATTAAATGAATGTCACTTGTCTAAACTAATATTATAAAAATTAAAGATTTGAATTTTTGTTTTAATTAATAAACTCAAAAACTACTACACCGATTTAAAAAAAATCTTTCACCGTTTGAAAGCTATATTATTTTTTATCACTGTGTAACATAGGCTATCCTATCCTACTAATATTATAAATGTGAAAGTTTGAATGTTTGTTACTTAATCACGCAAAAACGGCAGAACCGATTTGGATAATATTTGGCATACAGATAGTTTATAATCTGGATTAACGTTGTATAGGATACTTTTTATCCCGGTACATGCGGGCGAAGCCGCGAAAAAAAGCTAGTAATTTATAAAGAAATCACGTGGGTGCAGCCGCTGGCGAAAGCTGAATGTATGTCATAAAACGACAAGGTCTATTTGTGTAAGTGACATGTGACAGTTAGATAGTTTCCAAACTTACGCTTAACTTTTTCAAAAGATCTGGGTTTTTTGTCAATAGTGTCAAGGTTACACGTGTAATATTTTTATTTAATTTATAATCTGAAAGTTGAACTAGATTCTTCCACACAGTAACCCTTTTAATTAAGATAATAATATAAAAGAATTCAATGCCTGATGCGCAATACGTTTATAGTCTCCCCTTTCGTTCAGAGATGGCGCTAGTTGGTAATCTGAGCAAAAAGGACGAAGAAAATAGTTCATTTCCTTAATTCTCTCTTTGCGCTTGATATTCTCTTTTATATATATCTCTCGGAATGAGTAAATAAAGTACAATAGTTATGTAAAAGAAGCGAATAATTACCGCTGGAGGCCAGAGGCGTAGGCAGCCGTACCGCGCGTACCTAAGAAGAATAGAAAATCTATCTTTTCGAAATTAAACCTTTATCTAGATTTAAATTGTTCAAAGGGATACAAAGTAATTAATTGTGATCTTTAGTTATCTTAGATAAAATACTTTCAATCTGTTTACGAGAAAATGTTGTGAGTTGGAGATATTTTCCTAAAAGATAAAACACAAAGTATTAACTGCATATAAATTATATGATTAACAGGTCCGATATGTTTATTTTTAGGGTTCCTCAAAATAAAAATATGGAACCATTACAGGATCCCGTCGTTGTCCGTCTGTCTGTTTATGAGTCTGTCAAGACCCATTTTCTCAGGATCGCATGGTCGTATCACGTGAATTAATATCAAATACGTAAATCTGGGCCCTTGGAGCTCTAAAAAAATCAAGCTAGTACGTTAATGCAATAAAAAATACGGCCATTTATGTGACATATTTTGATACTCGCAACTAAATCAAAACCTACAGGATACTTCCCTTCGACCTAGAATCATGAAATTTGGCAGGAAACAAGGTCCCACAGCACAAGTAATAGAAAAAGTCCGAAAATTGATAATTCGTAGTTTTATTAAATAAAAAAATATTGTTTTGCGATTACAAACCTAAATTTGTAGTTGGAGAATTGACCGTAACGCATATCGAAGTATTTCGTAAATGTATGTCTAATGGGGATAAAAAACTGAAAATCACGCAAAATCTATCAACCGTGTTTTTCTGAAACCTTCACCATTTTAAAGATAATTTAATTATTGATCTTTTAGTATACGTGTTTTATTAAATTCCTTTTGTTTTATATTTAGTAAATTAATAATGCATCTAATTTGGGACGGCGCTCCCTGAGTTGCGAGTCCTATTACTGGCTGGACGTACGACGCGTTGCGTGAGCTCAGTACAGAGCACGCAAGCTAACCACTCAAGGTCACTGGCATATATCTGCATCTTAAGTTTGTTTTAGTGATAAATTCATCCTAACTACGGAACCCTTCTTTGTGCGTGGTACGACACGCACTTGGCTGGTTTTTTATTATAAAGGGAGTCGTCAAGCGTATACCTACTTGGTAATTATTCTCATGTACAAAGCCCATATAATGCAAGATCTAAGGATCGCCCTCAATAAAAACCACAAACCTTTTCCCAACTACATATATTGGGGTCAGCTTCCAGTCTGATCGGATGCAGCTAAATAGCAGTATTTTGTAATGCCTACATGGGTACTTTTTTCCAATTTTTACGAAACTCGTATATGGATACCTATTCAAAGAAGTAATCTTTACTCGGAAACTCCTACGCTTTATGAGATACCCAAGCCGCAGTCGGGGAAATTCATTGATAAGCAAAGTGATACCCTTCGTCAATTTGCCGTGTTAGAGCTATTTCATGCAACTGTTAAAGAATGACAGTTTTGATTTTAATATATGGACAATTTAAATTGGTAGGTATGCTTTTTCCAACAAAAAAAACCCTCTCTTTACATATAATATATCTATCAGCTTATTAATGTTCCACTACAGGGTAAGGCACATTTAAAAAATTATTTCATTGTTATTTTTTACAGAACTTCATGGGTCACACAAGTTTTTAAGCAATTTCTGTGAAAAGGAACCAAAACTGATAACAGAACCTACTGGAAATATTCAATCTACTTCTGTGTTTAGAATTCGTGCAGTGAAAGCTTATATGATTGATAGGAAACTTTTTATTCATAGCTGTCAGTCTAGAAAATTCTATTCTATTCTATTCTATTCTAGATTTCCACGAGAATGCCGGGATAGAGGTTCCTATAACAAAAGCAGATTATTTCAAACAAAAAACAGTGGCACTCCGGGAGTGCCGACAGAAGTGAAAACTTAAACAATTTTAAAATAATGTATAACGCGTTGATGTCTTTTTAATGGTCAAAAGCTGGTGTCGTAACAGTGTCGCTAAATCAATGGTGTAGTCTCATCTCAAAAATTCCCAACGCGCCTAAAATAGTTCTTACTTCAAAAACATTTTTTTTGCGTTATTTTCTGTGTAAAGAACAAACTGCATGCACTCCCCATACAGGGTTCCTCACCAAGGTTTTCCTTCACCGTACGTCAATGATGTCCAAGATCCACTAAATAAGGAGGTACATGAATAACATACCTAGAACGTAGACATTAAACGTTACAGTATTATATTTTGAGAGAATTTTAGTATTCTTGAGACGAGAGCACATGACGAACTTTTCATAAGGAACCACGATCCTGTCGAGTTCTACAAACATATCAACAAAGATCTTTGAAAACCGCAAGCTTACCGAGATTCAATTATTAGGAAGTACAGAGAATTCTGCGTAAATTAACTTTGAGAGATTACCTACGCGTGTTTCATTTTATTATTTTAGCACCTCGTCGACCGAGCTCTGCTCGAGTGAAAATATGTCATCCAGATATTCCAACGTTGTATCACATTTCCGAGGCTTTGAAAATAGAGAAAACTAATTTTCCCAGATATGAGACTTATCTAGATCGATTTTTCGCCCCCGTAAACCCCTATATTGCACCTTTTATCGAAATTGTTAGAGCCGATTTCGAGATCGTGAGTAGAAATCTATATGCAAACAAATAAATAAAAACACAAATATTGCTCGTTTAAAAGTATAGGATTTATAACGTTCATCCGTTAGGGTTCTTAGAAAACATTAGAAGCAGTACACGGTTTCCAAAATTGTGAATTAATTCTCATATACAATTTCATGTCAATTTTTTTTTGTCTGTGGTATATCCCAACAGCATATTTCATGATTTCAGCTATAAGCGCTTCGCCTTTTGTCTATCTATACTAAAATTTGTGAGTTTGTATGTGGGGGATTTTCGGAAATACTAATCTGATTCCAAAAATTCTTTTCTTTATAGGAAGCTACAGTATTGCCGAGTGTCATAAGCTATAATCCTTACATATTATGTAACAAAGTCCCACGCCGCATCTGTCTGTCTGAACGCGATAAACTCAAAAACTACCGAAGAGATTTTCAAACGGTTTTCACCAATAGACGGAGTAATTCATGCGGAAGGTTAAAGTTTATAATTCATTAAGGTTTTGTGTAAATTGGCTGTAATTTGACGATTATTGTTGAAGATATCAGAAAAATCATGCCGACTTCAGCTTTATTGGTGTGCACCGCGGAAATCGTAAAAGTTACATAAAATGTATGTTCTACATTATTGTTTATCTTAAAAAGTTCAACAAAAAAATCCGCAATGGCATATGTCTATCTTCTAAGGATGACCCACAATAACCATTTTTATCTTTCAAAATTTAAAAGTAAAACAAAGAAGATAAAAGTTTCATTGTTATTTCCCAACGTATTTTGAGCGGTATAATATATATTCTTATCCAATAAAATATGTTATTTAAATTAGGTATTTCATTTAGATTAAAATATGCATGGACATCATATCATTAAAATGAATACTTTAAAAGATATCATAGATTCAAAATTACGCGTAACAAAATAATTGTGGTTGACGACAACGCGGGCACAACGGTGGGAGTCAATGACCTTTTCCTCGGCTATTAGGTATGTTATCTTGGTAGGACGTACCCGTGGGATATTTTCCGACATCCACGCGGGCGAAGCCGCGGGCAAAATCTAGTTTAAGTTAAAACATGAAATTTCACGCAGACAAAATCGCGGGCAGAAGCTAATTAATGATAATTATAAGCTGCGGATTAGGTATTCTACAAAGTGTAACGGAAATAACTTAACCATTGTACACATCATTATGAATAGCTTTTAGAAGGTATGGGACCAACCCTGAAGTGACGAACAAAATTTTGTCGTGTTATGCGAATACAAGTGTAGGGAGCAGGTAATTTTTTTGCGAAAGGTTTCAGATAGACTTCTGCCTAACCCAGGATTACAGGCGTGATGTTTTGTTATGTTCAGGATTCAGGATTTTCCTATACTAAAAGTTTTTCTTATTTATTTAAACTTTTCGCGCTCAAAAAAGGTACAAAGGCGAACTTAATGCCATAGGCAATCTCTACCAATCAACCAAGGGTTGTGAAGAGATTAGATCTGATGACAGGTGCTCTGTATGTCCTAGAACCAAAAGTACGTAGACATCTAACACCTACCAACCTACACTGGGCCGGCGTGGTGGATACAGCCCACTCCCTCTCACCGAGAGGAGCCCTGTGTCCCAGCAGTGGGAACATTATAGGCTAATTATGCTTATGTTGTGCTCTGTTTGAGAGGAACAAAGAAAAAAAAAATTGAAAATATATCTTATTGCATTATTGATGAGTATCTACAATGACGTTTTAAGAGGTTTTCAGTTATTACAGTAATTTATATTTACCAAACATCAGAATTTTATAGATTTTTGTTGATATAAGAATGGAATATAGGAATTTTGTTATAGATATAAGTATGCATACATATGTGTATCTACTGTGCATCGATCTACCCATCTCTACAGCATTGCGAAGAACCTTATTTCCTCACGTTTAAGTAAATTTTTAGCTCAGCAGAAACTCTCAGCTATTACCATACGTAACAGGGTTAAAACGTACATACTCGTCTAAGTGAAATAAAAAACGCGGTAAAAATCCCACATGGGAGTAGTTAGAGGCACTCCAAATGTCAACCGCTCTTAGCTAAGTAATCAGGTTTAAAATTCATGGGGTCAGAGTTAGTGACTACCCTAGGGTGTTTTATTGGGAGGAAAGTTATGTTTCACTCACTTAATCGGTTTTTATCTTGAATATTTTCTCGCACTTATGTTATGTAAAACGTTGCAATATTGCAGAGTCAAGGAATATTGCAACGTTTTCGTTTTTATCTCTTCCGACTAATAAACGATTTGTGCGAGTCTCGTGATTGTTTGTTTAATTTCATTTCAAAACTATTTTAATACAATTTGCCCAGGCCATTTCCCAACTATGTTCGGGTCGGCTTCCAATCTAACCGGATGTAGCTGGATATTAGTATTGAACATGGAGCGACTGCCTATTTGACCTTTACGACCCAGTTACTGGGTAGCACAATACCCCTTGGTAAACCTGGTTGTCAGACTTGGACTTCCGACTACCCGTAACGACTGTCAAAGATCTACAAATGACAGCCGGAACCAACGGCTTAACGTGCTTTTCGAGGCACGGAGGGTCTCGATATGTACTGGATGGTCACCCATCCACGAATTGACCGCAGCAAGCGTAGCTTAAACTTCAGCCGACCCGTGCGAATAAACAGTATCAAATCAAATTGGTATACAAAGGGTTTTCACTGAAAATTGAAGTATCATCTAAACCAATTGAAACTTATTGATCAAAATAAATCCTGGGACCTCGAAAGTAAAAATAAGTGTTCCTGTTATACAGGGATCGGGAAGTTTTACCTTTGGCTATAAATAGAAGCACTCATGAGAAAGATTGATCGAGTAAATGCCGTAAATAATGTTAGCCGCCGGTGGACACTATACCTATAGTCGTTTAGATTAGGTATCCAAAATCCGGCAGTGTAACTCGGCCGTATTTCGGATCAGGACGCTTTGAAATGAAACCCATTCATTCGTGTCTAGCCTTACCTATTTGAAACCTAGATTGATGAAACCAAAACGTGTATTAAACATAGTTTTAATAAAACAAAATTGTAAACGCACTTCATTCTTTTTTCTGCGAAACTTGTAAATAAAAAAAGTTGTCAGAATTTTACAGTCAATATCTACCACATTTTCAGGTTACTAAAACACGAGAACAAAAAGAGAAACAAAAAGTCAGGTAGGAAATAATCAAAGCTCTCATTATTGTGATCTCAGAGAGGAATCTTTTTAATAAGAAATTTGTCGTAATTCACCCCCAATGACTTTATTCACCCGATGTCGTCCCAAGTAATGTTAATTAGATAATTAAATTTCGACGTTTTCTGATGAAATGTTTAAGGGGACTTTCCTTTTATCTTTCGAGTAGGTACTTGTTCTTTTTATAAGCTTATAGTTAATGCCTTGACCACGAGTGGTGCTTTATTTAATTTTATATTTTGTTATTCATTGATAATGTATGCTTACTCTTGATGAGTTTTAATACCTAACAGAAACTTACTCAACTTTACCTACTTAGCAGTGGTAGCCCAGTGGTAGTGGTCCTGATTACGTGTATGTCGTGGGTTCGAACCCAGGCAGGCGCTTTACTTTGTGTAAAAAAAATTCATCACCACTGCTCTCAAAACGGTGAAGAAAAACAGTGTGAGGAAAGTGACATGTCCTAGAACCAAAATATTCGAAAACATGTGATATCTACCAACCTGCACTGGGCCTGCGTGGTAGATTACAGCCCACTCTCTCTAGAAGAGAGGAGGCTTGTGTCCCAGCAGTGGGAACATTACGGGTTGGTAGATGCCACATGTCTTAGAATTTTTGGTTCTAGGACATGCTGTTTCCTCACGATATTTTCCTTCACCGTTTTGAGAGCAGATTATTTATGAGACATATTGAATAGAAATCGGTTATTAGTTTATAAAATATCCTTAGGTTTCTACACGTAGCAGAAGTGTCAATAAATCATAGAAATAAGCAGTAAACCCTAGTGCCATCGTATCCGGCGGCAGTCATTAGGTCGTATCGAAACGCTATACATCACAAATAATCCAGAAAATTGAGGGTCGGGATATAGACTATTGTCGCCGTACTTAATAACTAGAATGTTCTAGTATTTATTTTGTATTAGATTAGTAGGATTAATAGACGTTAGTAACTTGTTGCCTTCAGTTAAGTAATTGCTATTATTGAATAAATGATTGACAGTGGCTTAAGTGGCTATAACTTAATTTTTCTTCTGGTTCACTGGTGACTACTAAAATGTGTTTGATGCTTTGATTATGAAGATGAGTGCTAAGAACCTTATCACAGTGGCGATTTGCGAGCGAGTTATCAGCGTGGTGATTGTCTAACGCGCTCGCTGCGTGTGCGTAGCGAGCACGGCACGTCTGACTAACAAGAGTGATTGACGTACGTGTAGAAGAGAGAGCGAGATATACGAGTCTACAATATTGTGGAAACGCGGAGGCTACGTCGCGCCTCGCACCCGCGGAGAGCGCGTTCACAGATCGCCTCCTTAAAAACACGCTAGCAAATCGTCAGTGTGATAACCCTCTTAGATAGATTAGATACCTTTTGTTTCAATAGTAAGCTTGTTTTTCTATTGCTGCAGCCGCATCGACGTCTATTAAGACGAAGCTTCGCACAGTGATACGGTACACGCAGATGTGACCAACCATTATTGGCTATCGTCGCGATAGTTCCGCCTACGTAGCACTTATCGCCCGGGTACATAAAAGGGTTGTAGCGCGCTAACGCTAATGTGACCACCGCATTAGCGCGATAACTTTTTAGCGCCCATAACGTACGAAGCTTCGGCACGCATTGCTTCGTTACGATAGACGCAGATGCGGCCGCAGCATATGAAGTAGCATTCATGAAAACGGAGAAATAAGTAGAGGATATTTTAATTTTTTTGGAGTTAATAGTCTGAAAAATATTTATTTTGTAACCATTTTACGAAGTCTACATTTATAAAGGTACCTAAGGTCACATTAATTATATATTTTTATCAGCTAGCTTCAACCAAGATTGTGGTTATAATTTTATTCCTCAAATATTTAGATCGAGTCTCTGGTCCAATTAAAATATTTAAACCTACGCTTTTGCTGATTTTCGTGAGACGTCTTTTAATTTTTTATTTTATTTCGCAGCTATGGTATTAAGTTACTGTTTCTACAGCAATAATATTATCTTAAAAATGAAACAAGAATATAAAGTTAACTGCCAGGAACAAAATTAATTACAATATCTTTTAGTTTTAATCTAATAGGAAGAATCAGTGGTATATCGACGGTCGGAAAATAGTCTGAAAAAGCACATAAATAATAGAAAATATTGTACCAACAGGAACGCTGGTAAAAAATGTTACCTGTAGGTACCTGCTGTACTTCTGAGTGGAGCACACTCAAAAACTTCAGGCAAGCCTCTAGCAGAATGTTGCAGCCTTCCGTTTCCATCGTCGAACCCTCAATGACAGTTATACCCAGCTAGGTCTAAAGTTCTCATTAAGGTGCATCAAATAAGCCCAAACGCTATGTAGCTGCTGTAAACTGCTGAGGAGTTCTCGCGATTGTCTTCCGTCTCCATCATCAGATCAACTTTAAGTCTTTATTATGTGGTTGTGTCATCAGAACTACATATTATGTGTGCGAAATTGCAATAGAATCGATTCACAGTTGAAAATTCGGTAGGTAAAAATGATTTAACGCCATTTTTCTTCCCTTTGGGGTGGATTTTAGTTTTCAATTTTACATGGGACCAACTTCAAGGTATATTCTCCCCAATAAAACAAGAATCGTTCAAATCGGACTACTCAGTAAAATGTTATGCGTGGTCATACATGAAAAAATATATATATACGCGTCGACTTGAGAACCTCCTCCATTTTTTTTCGTCAGTTAAAAAAAGAAGCGATATTCTGTCTCAAAATCTTCGATAGATTTTAGGACAGACTATCGCTTCCTTTTTTATTTCATGTCTTTTCGAGTAGAATCCGGATCAGTTCGGCTCTTTGACTTCTCGTCCAGTTTCTATTACTTCATGATTGCTTCCATAAAAATTATTAAAAAAAACAAATCTTGACAGCGCATCAAATGGCACCGGAAAGTTACTGGAGTCACCGAAGAGGTCGAATAAAGATATGATTCCGGATAACAATGCACGCGCCAGTGCTGCCTGCCGCATGATTCCGAGCGCAGCGCGGCGCTACTGTACGTGGTTTACTTCGCAATGGCTGTCAACATTTACGTGTTATCGCTGGGATGAACGCCGCACTACTGGTCTGCGGCGGCGGTTAGGCGACTCTGCCGCGCAGCAGTGCCATCGCAGCAATGTCGCGCCGTATTGCTGCCGTGCTCGAATGTAATCTCACATAAACCTATAGAAATATATGGGGATCAGTAGTGACGTGGCAGCATTGCCGCGTGCAGCGTTGTTTGGAACCATACCTTAAAGAGTGGCACTGGCTGGTGACAGTCATTCTAGCAGAACGTCGCATCTATGGTTGTGTGATAACTGTCTCTTGATGACCGAAGATGGAGCCGCTGTTGTACCCCGTCCACGTCGAACTGCTACAATCCTGATGATGTTAAAGCTGCTGAACCACTAATTCGATGACCACTTCTGATGAAAGCTATCCTGCGCCGTTAAACATTTCGTTTTATATTTGCAAAATGTTTCGATTCTGTCTCTAGCCAAAAATGTGTTAATCGACTTCAAACTCTCAGTAATCGTGCTAAACCGTCACAATACCAGTAATCTCACTCCTAATTACTAATCCTCAAAAAATACAACAGTAAAATATGTTTAATTACTATTATAAACGAGCCAAAATACCTCCATCCACATTAATTGCTTAAGCAAGCCAAACACATCTGAAAATACGTTCTGTATGCCATTTGTAGTTAGTATTTCGGCTAAATTCTCGTCGAGTAGGTACACAAGTTGGTGGTTACAGTTCTGTAATAAACATAGTTTCTGTGCAGGTAACTGCTGGGACACATGGTTGTTGTGTACTGACAATGATCTGGGTCAGCTCTGTTAAATCAACTATAAGCGATATTTGGTCTTGTTGAAGTGAAAACTTCTTTAGGTGCGTTGGGTATTTTTGAGATGGGACTAAACCATTGATTTCGCGACACTGTGATGACACCAGCTTTTGACCATTAAAAAGACATCAACGCATTGATTAACCGCGGTGCCGTTTTTTTTTTCAAGTTTTCACTTCTGTCGGCACTCCCGGAGTGCCACTGTTTTTTTTTTACAAAACAAGGTTTTTCTTTTGGCATGGTTAAACCATCGAACAAGTTTTTGTAATAAGAAGGAAACTGTGACTGAAATACTCACCTACAGTGCTTTTAAAAAAAAACTGACATCTCTTGCAACTAGGTTGTCAAATTTTGAATTATGAACTGAGATTACCGAAGTCAGAATAAAGTTCGAATTTCAAAAATGTTTCCATGGTCTCAACCAGTTTTTGAAGATAAAACTTGTTTTGTTGAATTTTGAAGAAAACGGGTAGAGTTTAAACTCCGAGAATTTCTTGCGTATTTTGTGAAACTGTAGATCTACATATTTTGTCTTAGTTACAAAATAACAATAGAGTATTCTCGGTTGAGCATTCAAAAGAAATTGTATATAATATCATTACCATCTGATAAATTAAGTTGATAAAAGCTTTTTGCATCCTTAAATGTTTAATCAAAAGTGAACGTATTATGCATATTATTGAGTAAACTTTTTGTCAAATTACTTTTCACATTCAATATTTACTTAAATCCATTCATTATTTCTTACCTCTTTTTCATAACCATTTGTCGTATATTCTTTCATTCTTTTTTGCACACATAAATCCCAAATCCCTATGCGATAATTTCTAAAATGTTGTACGAACTTTACGTCCATATGTCCCAAAGGTTATGTCCCAGCTCCTCGTGGAAGTGGAATCTCATAGATATCTCGCTGCAGATTCCATACACCGGTGCCGTTCACAGTTATTTACAACATTCACTTGTTTTCAAAACTCTACGGATTTACTTAAAATAACTGTTTCAGTGTTGCCATGTAACGTAGGTGTTTAGTTTTATAATTAAAGCTTCATTTCCTGAAAGTGATTTTGTTATCTTTCATCGTGTGTAAGGATTAGAGAGAATAGTTTAAAATAAATTTAATAAATGTTATTTAATGGCTGATATAATCACGCTGCGTTTTAAATTGAGAACTGTCTTTATCCTCTTGATTTGCCTAGGCGAGGGACAAATCTAAGCGGAAAACGCAGCATATCATGCGTATGTGTTTTTCTGTCCGAGTTTTTTTTTTTGTGTTGGGCTATTCATTTTGTGTGCATCAAATAAACGATTTATTTATCTATATATCTAACATCACCCACGTTTCCGCTGATAAGATCTGGCAACGTCGCAGATCTCCTTTTTCAGCCGATATGATACTTCAGAGCATTTTAGCTACAAAGCAGATGGAGCAGAATTACGCTCCGAATTGTCCCCAGCCTAAATGCAGAATGCAGTCCACAAAACAGTCACGCATCTTCCTCTAAACGTAGTATTCCTGTTCTCGGGTTGAGCAAAGCTCTAATAGGCCTTCATTTAGGTAAATAAGCCGCTTGCAACGACTCTCAGTGGTATTGTGTTTAAAACAGGGGAGATCAACAGCCACTGCTACACAAAGAGCCACTTCAGCTGGTGAATTGATACAAACAGTATTGTTTCGACAATTTAGTCAAGTAATTGTGTCTGTATTTTTGACAACGAAAATATTTGTTTCTAATACTTGGGTTTAAAAGAAGGTAATTTTACTAAGAAATAGTAGAATAATAAAGTGCTTTGACGACAAATCGAAACTTGAAATATAAATAAACTAAAATAACTCACAACATTTTTACAATTCGTAATAAAAAAAATCCAATAGACCTGGATATATTTAGTAACTTTTGCGCTTAACTAACCGCTGAACGCAGACGTCTGCGTTCAGTGGTCGGTTTGGCAACACGCCTTGTTCGAGTTCGCGACAAGTCAATCGTCATCCTGAGGATGCCTCGTTAAGAGGTGAAAAACATGTCGATTTCTTTCAGGGCTTTTTATGGCTCTTTAGAAATAGCTAAGCGGAAAAGTTACTAAATATATCCACGTCTATTTACGCAAGGTCACGCCTGAATCCATTAAATAATTTCGTTAACATTAGAAGCACCTCCACAGTAAAAGTCTACACTACTTACCTACAAATAAAAACTACTGTCTTCGTTTTTTGCCTAAAGATTACAATACAAAATATACCTAGTGTTCCTTTTTAGGGTTCCATAGTCCATACCCGGAGGGTGCCAAACGGAACCCTATTACGAACCCTCCGCTGCACTGTCCGTCTATCTGTCAGCGGGGTGTATCTCATGAACCGTATTATGTAGACAGTTGAAATGTTCACAGATTCTATTGCCGCTGTAACAAAAAATAATAAAAATAAAGTTAAAAATTAAAGGGATACAAGAAACGTGTTTTAAGTGAACAATACACAAAACACGTAAAAAAAAACTTTAATAAGTAAAACAAATTTCTTATTCAACTAAAACATGCAGAAAATCAAATGACTTTTTTTACTAGTTGGTCTACATGCAGGTCTTTTAATATCTGTTAGTTTTTCATTATGCGCTCCATGAGCATTAGACACGATGAAACACCATAACAATGGCGAAATCACGCCGGCGGCCACCGCTTGATTTACACCCACTGCAGCTACACTAATTAACTGGCAAATTAATTATTATTGCAACCAGGAAGCCCTGTAAAGCCTCCTTTCTGTGATACTATTCGTCATAGTTAATCAAGCTAAGTGCGAGGGATCAGGTATTTGATCTCGAAATACGTAATTTGCTACATAGATTTTCGAGTCTCCAAGATTCGAATAATAAAAAAGCTTACATCGTCACCCTCCCTGCTAACTGCCCTTTCTCACAAACTAACATCGTATTTCACTGATATTACCTACATGTTCATAATTTAAAAAATATATATATATATCTCTAATCGTCGTTTCTAAGTCGTTTACAGTTTAGTAGATAATCACGTATTTCGTTTTGCATATCCGCAAAAGGAGGGGAAAAATATTCTCACTACCTGTCGTATATGAACATTAGGTATACTACTGTTAGTGCGATTGTTTTTTCTTTTGGCACGATTCATGATGACTAAAGTATGTACATAGGGCACTTAGATAGAATTGTTGTCTACAATGTTCACACTTTTTTTTTCATTTACGTCGTATATATCGTCGTAATAGTTTTTGTTTACGAATATGAAGCCATTTTGGAAAATTGGCCCATTTCGTCAAATCGTCTCATTATTTATAATGTAATACATTAACTACATAGATAAATTGCCAAAAATGTGAAAACTTAATTTTTTGTAAGTTAATAAACTTAACTTGTAAGTATTTAAGCTTACGAACGTGCATTTCTATTACTTTTAACACATTTATAAGGTATTAATAGTTTGATTTATATTTTTATAATCACGTCGTAACAGACACAAGTTGAAAAACAAAATTCTCACAGAGTGATGTATCTGCTACAAATGAATAGCGATGAATAAATAAATACCTTAGGGCTTTAGGGCAACTACAAACTTAAAGAGTAAGCTGATAGGAATATAGAAAAGTTATTAATTCATTAATAAAGCCACAGCTAACGCAACTACAGTAACATGATTGTAGCGCCCGACCGAAAAACTGTTGCCCTGGGAAAATATGAATTGCTAGTTAGGACAGTTAGTTAGCAGGGAGGGTGACGACATGAAATAAATCCATAATAGGCGTGTTTTCATTTTTTACTAACAAAACATCTATCTTGTAACTTCGTCGAACCCAAAATGAACAGCACAGTCGATACGTAGCAGTGGCAGCTAACACAACAACAGATCAAGCGTCATACACTCGAACATAATTGTATGACGCCATTATCTCTGAATTTAGATGTAGTATCGCGTTAAGCACCGATCGTATAGCTTAATTATCTCCCTTCACACAGCAGCTCAGTCAAGCCGTGTGGATTACAAACCGCCGCGCCTGTTTACCGAACGAAGCCTCTAAAGCGATTGGTTTTCGCATCATCTACTTGATTCGCCAACTACGTACTCACATAATAGAGCCGCCACCGTTCACCTGGAAATATTCCAATATATTTTGCGGAGAACGTAAATATTTTCATCCGGACAGCATCGCGGTCAGTGCATCCAATTAATGCAGGCGTTGGACGCGCCGTTTGTAAAAATCGTCTTTACGCAGCGTTGAATGAAAACACATTGGCGGACCGGTCGCCGGTCGTACGGCGGAGTACGGCCGCCATTCGCCCCGGGCACCGTCCCGCCATAATTATGACATAAAACCTGATAGTGTTCCGCTCACAAAAGATATTATTTGCCATAATCATTATGAATAGAGGTTATATAGGTACGCGTAAGTGCGTACACGTGGGGCTTAACTAGAACTTATAGTAGGAAGGTATGTATAAGATTATGAGTGTATATTTGATAGACTTATTTAGAAGTTTTTTCTGCTGTTCTTATTTTCAGGATATAAATGATCTGTATATTAATACGTGATGCAAAAACTTTGTCCCCGCTTTTAAGAAAATTACCCGGACGGAGGAGTATGAAGCTTGGCGCAGTTAAAGTTTATATGAAGAAATAGTGCAGAAAGCTGATATTGTTATATAATAAACATTTGAAATAAATTAAATTATTAATAAAAAAAACATTACACACACTACCATGCGTTTCACACACACACACTCTTTTGTATTAGGTTAATGATTAGAATAATGACATGGCAGCATGGAATAGTGTGAACTATCCTATCAAACTTAAGATGTAAATGAATTATGCTCGAATTTCGACCACTAGAATTTATAAATCGTTTCCAATGTTTTAAAAATTACTCTGTTTCTAAAAAAAAATGAATTGAGCGACAATATGAATTGTAAATTCTTTTTGCGCAATCCTTTTGATTTCACTGTTGCCAATAAATCAAACATATTTTCCCATCAACTGTCAGAAACGTGAAGATCAGGCGAAACAATATTTGTGAATGGTGCGGGTTCGGCCCGCGGCAGTCCGGCCCATGTTTGCCTAGGCCGGCCGGCCATATTTGCCGTTGGTGTCGCCAGCGCCGGTCCCCACATAACCACTAATCATATTTTATGGTGCCCGCTTAACTCAAATATTCGATTTGGATTAAACGACGCACGGAAAAAAAGCGACGCAATTTTCCATGTTTTATGGGAGATTGTAATTTGAGGAGTTGAATTAATTCTATCGATTGCGTCGATGTCATCGTAAAGTTAGTAATGCGGTCGTTGTCGTGAACTAATGATCGAGAATCGTTCAACAGTTACCGTTGAATGGTATGGGGTTAATAGCTTTTTAGGCTTGTGCTTTTATTTTCGTTTAGTTTCGATTACCTACTTTGTAAATATATATATCAATGTATTTATAGAATTACTCCACAATTTAATCCATAATAATATTAGGTGCCTAAGTGATATTTCATCATTAAACACAAAAAATAGCAAGTTACACAAAAACTACTTTAAAGTAAAAGTAAAAATCGTTTATCTTAAGTATCTAAAAGTAGTTTGGGACTTCATATAATTTATATGTTGAAATATAAATTATATGACTAGGCACATTGTATCTTGGGCATTATTGTGAATATAAAAGAAATAAATAATAAACAATGTAAAAGTTGAAATTGCATAACAAAAATTACAAAATATTTTTTTTTTACTAAAATTCAAAAATTAGCTTGGAAATACTCTCCACATTATTGAATCAATACAAACAATAGCTTTCCGATGAGTACTGTGGAGTGGTACGATCCTAAACCCATGAAAATGTGTAATTGTCACGACACTATCCCACAATTTACGTTTGATATGCGAATGTTCCGCGTGACAACACGCGTAGCTTGTCATGCGTCACGTGACTGATAGCTTTAATATAGTCCCGTTGATTATCCAGCCGAGCAGAAACGCCAAACGGTAATCTAGATTTAATACCACGTAACGGCTCATCGCGGCTCGGCCTGCCTCGGCATTGTCCTTGTACCTACGCACTACGTGTGAGTACACCCTGCTTGTTAATTGAACTGTCTGAGATTTCTAATTATGTGAGTTCGTTGCGTATTAACAGATGACAGCTTTTAGATCGATTACGACTATCTTCATTAGCAAACAGTTTATTTTAAAATTCAAATGGACAATGTATTCGAAATTGTATTTCAATAGCGCAGCATTCTAAACAGTTACATTCTGTTTTCGAAAAAATCTTTTAAAAGTCGATAAATTCAAAACTAGAAACTACTGTAGTTCGAATTTTAAAATGTCTTTTAAATAAGGTTAAAGCGGGTAGTGGAAGTTGGAGACTGGAATAAAAATAACAGTGTTTGAGTTGTCTTTTAAATTGCTTGCTTAGGCAGAACTAGGGCTAGGCTACAACATCGGGCCATTTATTCAAATTAGCGTGGGCGACTAACACAATACAATTTTCTTTGTTATTTACTCAACTATCCCGAGATATTTTATGAATTAATTTAACTTGGATCTTGCAGATTTCCTTTTCACACCACTTTTTATTTATAACGGTACACATAAATTTTTATTTTTAATAAATGGAAGGTCCGAAAATACCGGGTGTCCACTCAATATTTTTCATATGAATCACAGTTAAAAAGTAATTTAAAACCATTTTCAAATGCCGACGAAAACATTGTGTCAGACGTAATAAAGCTGGGAATAGCATTCTAATGAATGATATTGGTCCTCCTGTGGGATTACAAGTTAATCCTCTTGAAACGGAACCAGTGGCGGGGGAGTGCGGTCTGCGGGAGGCTACGGGAGGTAATAAAATTCTTACGTCATCAGTGGACCGACGGACTACGGGCTCAAGGTATTACCGCCTCATCTGCTTTGTTTTTTTTTTTTAAATTTAATTCACGGATCATTTCCCCCGAATTAGCGAAGTTGAATTTTGATTCCGTTAAGCGGCAATTACTTTAAATTAGGAATTGCTAATTAGTGACTCCAATGAGACGGTCCCCATCGGTAATTCGTGCCTCCAGTTCTTTTCCTTTTATATGTACCTACTACCTACTGAATTTCAGTCTCTTAAGTCTCAAGCCTCTTAAGTTTTGAGGAATATAAAATATACATAGCTACGTTCCTAGTCTTGTTTCGCACAATGCATATCCTGTGCGGTAATAAAATCTCAAGGTAGCTAAAATAAAATTATTATAAACCTGAGTCACCGGCTCACAGCGCGCGATCGTGACATTTCTCGCTCACGATATTCAGTCGTTGGGCGAGATTTTCTTCTCGGAACCTTGAGTAAACTCTTATTTTTACGAAGTATTCCGCCATTGTCAGTCTCCTTTGTTCCTTCGTCTATACAATGATATTACTTCAAACCGTAAAGCAAGCGTAATAGTTGACACTAGTAAAAGCTTTCGAGGTCGTGGATATAAAAAGAAAACAATATTAGTGTTGTGGTTCGGGTGGCACATTAATATACATTTGGCTGCGAAGCCGCGGGGCGGGGCGACGGGGCGGGCCGCAGTTTCATCAGAAATTGAACAACAAAATAAAATTAGCTAGCCTTATTTATTTCAGTTACTCAGCCATTACAGGTGAATTAAGTTAACGTCAACCTAAGCCCGCAGTGACAATAGTTCGCTCCGAATGAATCGAAACAACAACGGCGTACAAAGCCAATTTGAAACCAGATGAAAGCATTACGTTCTTAATAAAAGGGTGGTAGTGAAGATTAATGTTTTCGTTATTTTCTCTCTATCACATCACAATACTGAGTTAATTAGTTTAAATAACAGTGTTTCGCCAGACGCGCAAACAGAGACCCTTAATGAAGGCAACCAATTCTCGGGGTTGAACCGAAACGGTCTTTCATTCCAGGCTAAAAGGCACAGGGCGTCGCAATACGCTGCGAGTTTGCCAAAAACAAGCCCAATAACGGTCTGGCAAACAGTACAAATGATGCGTTAGTGACAAAACGACGTACAGGCGACCCTCCCGTGCCGCGCCAGCAGCGGAGACAGACGCTGACGAGCACGACGGGAAACAAGACAGGTTATTATCTCTCAACGAGCCAAAACACGTCAGAAAACCTCGGATATTTTCCACACGTCGTCGGGTATTCACTAGAGACTGGAAAAGAAAATTAGTTACTGAAGATTTCTTGTTTTTGTCTGAATGCGTTTCGTGATTTTCATTGTTAAGAAATAACAAACGCCACCTTTGAAATTGAAGTACGCGCACTGAATATCAAGGAGTACGCACACGTCACACGAGACACTCTTGTTTAGAATCCGGTAACCCGGAGTGTCCCGCTATTTTTAAATTAAATTATTTCCTCTTAGTCTTTTGTGGCAAAGCTACTGCCACTACTTGGACCGGAAAAAGTAAAACGTGATAAAGTCAGGTTAGCAGCGGGTCTGTGTGGAAGCAGTGGCCGCAGAATGTAATGATATCCTCTGTCGCATATTTCGGAGCAGACCGTTGTTCCCGCGCTGCCGCTTTGTATTCTTTTGGTTAATTTTTTGCCGGATTAATTTGTCTGCGTATTCAAATTGCAAATTGTGAGATAAAAGGATGACCTTTTTACATTTGTTTTGCGAAAAATCCGGGATTTTTCCCGAAAAATATCGGTATGAAAATGTAGCTGGAACGAAAATAACGTGGCGTTAATTTTTGAATAATATACAGTGTTTTTAGAAAATAGTTAGAATATTATATCGGTTACAATATCAGAACACGGCTCGACACAAGCAACACGTCGAGCTTGATAGAGGGTGACATTTTCTTAAGTTACGGCATTCTCTTACCGATTCAATATCCTTTTTCTATTTTGTTCGTGAAGCATATCGCGCGATTGTTACTCTATATTCACGCCTGAGTTTTCACGAGATATGAGCAAAAAATACAAACACTTTGTAAATATTTTTACAAATCGAGTTGCAGACAATTTAAGAAAAAAAAACTTTGTGTAACGGATTACAGCAGGAGGTTAGTTTTGCTTTAATGCAGAACGGAAAACGGATTTATATTTAACTAGGGATCTATGTGTCGAATGTTTCACAACGAAGGTATAAATACAGTTTTATTAAGCCTATAATCGGAATTCCGCTTGATGTTAAAGGCAAGCCTGCGGAAATTTTTGAATATCGATACCGGACCTCTGGTTTCTACGCCATTAGTCTTCCAAATTGCCCATCTTTCAAACCTTAATATGTACTACAACCCGAAGTAAATTATTAGAATGCGTAAAAGGGACGCACACAAAGATTAACTCCGCTACCCATGCACGCACATTGTATTTAGGTTAATATATTCTTAGACATAATACGAAAAGTTATAATCTCCGAAACGCAATTGTTGGAATAAATAAAACGAAAATGAAGCGTCATCCTCTTTGACGATTTACTTCAAATTGGGTATATCAAAACAGACGCAATATTCTATTGTAGCGATTGCTAAATTCTTACAAGGAGTATTTTCAATTCGGCGCCGCTCGAGCAAGTTGTGGAGGCGCCGAGCCGCGTTCCCTCCCTATATTTTCCTGTATATTTTTTCCCCTCTCTATGAAGAAGTCATAAATCACGTGGATGTAAATCTGTAGCATCCAGTTGCGGATGAGTGACGCGCCATTATCGCTAGTCGGTGGAGCCCTGCCACAGGCCTAAAACTTGACGCCAAGCTAAACTTTTAACTCCGACAATCCATTTTATCCGCTGTAGCTTACTATCATAACCTGAATAATAGTGAGTTTAATATCATGTTGATTGTTGAGAAGACACCGGTTGAACTTGTGTTGAACTTTGCTTTTGATAATCTTGAAATAATTAGGTTTACCAAAATTAATACTTTGGTAGGGGGCCCAATATTTGAAGAGATTTTAATTATAAACTGATGACGAATCGATATTAACTTTTTAGGACTAATCTTCGACGATCGAATAAACTTTTTGGGACTTTTAAACTCGTGAATTCGTGATTTGAGGAGACCTAGTGTACTGTTATTAAAACTTACCTATACTTATGCATACAACAGAATTTTCTCTAAACAAACTATTACAAATACAACATCCCATGCAAAAAACTACAAAATCTCCTGCCCCGTTGAACATAAACATTAATCTAATAAAATAATGGAACGTCACACACGGAGATTTTGTTTGTGAAGTACGTTATTGTTCGTAATAAACCAACACGTCTCCGGACTGCCACATCCATCATAGTCCCGGAGTCATGACTGCGTGTCTGGGGCCATCCGTCACGCGCTCTGATGATCTTGGGCCAAGATTCCACTTTGCGAAAGATTGCTCACAACTTGGACTATGTTGAAGTGATTTTTTCGTAGGTATTGATTTTACGATTCCTGACCATGATTTTTTTTTATGAGTACTAAGTAGGTACTAATGTAATAGATCTGTCGTCGTTCTGTTTTAAATTAATTAGTAGAAAAAAAAACGTGAATGGTATTTGATTTTTCTCCAATGGTTATGGGTAGCAATATGCAGTTACAAGGAAAACTTTAAGAAAGCAAGCATACGTTAAATCTGAAAAAAAAATGTAGACTTACAGTTTCAAACTTCGATTTTCCAAACGAAACCGCTCTACCTTATTGTTGAATAACTAGCTTTCATTATATACGGTTTTCAAAATAATATAAGTGTCGTCATCCCCTAAAGTAGGCAGAATTTTTTGTGTGAGGACTGTCACAAGAATTACGTAATAATTTAATATATTTTCGGTTCCTGGTATTCTAACCTCAACTAATGATAATCGATCGAAAAAAAAAAAATTGGTGGCACGCCGGTAGTGCCGACGGAAGTGAAGACTTGAACAAGATTGCCTTGGTGGAACAAAAATACTTGTATAGAACATTGGTCCGTAACCTTATCTAAATAAAGAGCACAATCAAGTTTACAAAAAAAAAAAATACTTCCGCAACCTTTAAAGTAAAAATACTTACATAGAACATTGATCCGTAATGTCATATAAATAAAGAGCACAATCGCGTTTACAAAAATGAGGTTTCGTCATGGTATTGCGAAATCAATTGTTTACTCCCATCTCAAAAATGCCCAACGCGCCTAAAGAAGTTTTCACTACAAAAAAATAATTTTCCTTATATCCCTCAATTTTATCTTTATAAAGCGTTCTCTGTTCAATAAATGTCAAAAGCTTAAATGCGTGTTTATTTTGTAAATCATAGTGAGTTATTATAATAATAAGTACTTACACGATTTTCGTTTACTTTCAGGTAAGACGATAATCTATCTAACTTTCTGTTGATACAACGCTTGCTACAACGAGGTAAGTGAACAAATTAAGGAAATATCTGGTATGTTTTGTTCTATATATTTTTCACAAAGTGTATAATTTAATTATACTGAAAACCACATTTAAGCTTATAAATTTTGTAAATTACGAATTAAAACTACCATACATTAAATTTTTTCAGTACCAAAATCGTAAATGCAACAAAAGTGCTGTCAGTTAGTACTAATTATTTAATAATACGTCATAAGTTAACAGTTTAATACCGTAAGAAACGTAGGTAATTCTGTTAATTACGTCCGTCAACTTGTCAGCAACGTAAATAAAATTAGTTCACAGTTTAAAATTTTAAAATTTACAATTGTACTTCTTAACAAGTACCGTTCAAAAGTTGCCAGAAATTTAACTTAATCAAATCGGTCGTGGTCGACGTTAAACCTATTTTGTGAACAGACTTCACCTCAGTTAAACGGGTTACTTTAAATAGCACTTTAGCTAAGAAATGCTAACTTTTATATTTGCATTTATTATTTTCATCTGTTAGTATAGGAAATGAGAAAGTCTGCAGTAAAAGAGCGTTTATTTAAGTTCAGAAAGTAAGTGAATAAAGTGAATTAGTTTTGCAAGATAGTTCTTAAGAGTTACGTAGCTAACTATGTTTGTATGTAATCTGTGAGAAGCTGCTGCTCATTCATCTGTCGAATTTTTTGTCTGGTTCTTAAAGCACCTTTAACGGCATAAGCTTGTCTTTCTTGGGATATCCCGACTAGTTTTACTCAGCGTTTCTCCTCCACATTTACGTATAATGCGCACAGCCAAAGTGTTTAAATCTCTACCAGCGTCTGTGTTTCTTTAGGTGGAGCACCTATAACCCGTCAGCCTTCAAATCACGAGCGAACAGGCATCTTCTGGGCTTGCTCGTTCCATCGAAGACCTCGTCGACCGCTTTCCATCAGGCGAGATCGAGGTCAAGAGCAGGTCCATTCTAAACAGACTTTTTTTTTTCGGTGGTAAATTATCTAATAACTTCTCCCGCTCTAGTCGGAGCGAGAGGGCGTGTCATACACTGACTAAAACCCACCCGTGTTCCTTTGGTTGCCCTGTTGCGGGGGCCATGAGCTCCCTTGCGGGTTTCTTCGCACCCCCGGCAGGCATCGGCCCTAGTAGCAGTACGGTTATGAATCATAACCGTACTGCTTGAACTGTAAAAGATTTGTCATAAAAGCCGGTGGAATGCATCTCTAGTCTCAAGTTTTCCGATCACCTCAGATATCTATTGTGTATAATCATAACTTATGATGGAATGCCTTGCCCGTGTCCATAAGCTGTGCTCAATCTTTGTCCACTTTTAAAATTCTGGTAAAAGAACACTTCCTCTCTCTTTAAACATCATCATTAGTTACATATACAAGTTCCTTGCTCTTGTTTCATGTTTATTATTGTATTTATTATATACCTATATATTTATGTAGATAAGTCAAAGTCAAATCATTTATTTCAAATAGGCCATTTTATGGCACTTATAAACCTCAAAATTTACAAAATAATAGAATTTATTCTAGTCGCCCCTTCCAAAAGGTAGTTTTCGTATGGAGAAGCATGGGCAAGAAACTCCATCGTTACTCTTTTAAAATGTTTTACAATATTTTATATTGCTACATACATTCGTTAAATATTTATATGTGAAGACGATGCACCTAGAATAAAATTACAATACACTAATATACTAATATATACCACAATAGGTAAAAATAATTAAAAATGAAACAGCGACAGATAATTTAATTATTTATTTATTTATTTTCAACTTACATCTATCATTATAGGGTAACCTACTGCGATAGCGTACATATCTTAATGTTATCCTTACTTATTATTAACTTATAATTATAATTAAATTTTGTAACTTATTACAAATAATGCATTCTTTGTGAACTCACTCAGAGAACAACAGAATAGGTCCGAGTCATTAGCTATGAGGTTGAGAGTGCGGAGTGCACGCGACAGTGGCGCCTCACTTAAAAGATTGGTCCGAGCGCGCGGCTCCGCCAGCAGCCGGGGCTGACGTCGTCGCCACACGTACCGATCCGGAACACACAAACCTATGTGCCTTAAGATGTCTGAATTATTTATTATGTGATAGATACACGTGGTGCTCACATATTTACAAACATTGTAAAGTATAGGCTTTATGTATGTAAGTATATATTGTATATGTAAATGGCTCGGACTACCTGCAGTATTGTCTCTCCTTCTTACTTTAATCCATCAAAGAATGTCTGTAAAAGACCACTTTTAGCGATAAGACCGCCAATTGTGTCAGTCAGACTATGTAAAATTTCCACATTTATATTTGTAATTTTTATGGTGAACATAATAAAGAATATTCTATCTATCTAACACGGCAAATTGACGTATTAATTTCTCTGACTATACACCGAGCCTTTTGTAGGAGTCCTACTAATTCCTTCTCTTTTTTATTTTCTTATTTTTCTCTTTTTTTTATAAATGTAGATATTTTCTTCTTCTTCTTCTTCTCCTTTGCTTGTTACTGACTAAACTTTTTGTATAGCTAATGTTTGACCAACAAATGGCTGCATACTGAAAAAAACTGCCACAGTTTCACTTCCCCAAGGTTCACGACATACTTTCACATAATTAGGTCAATTAATTATTTTTACGTTGAAAATTATACGGTAATACTCTAAGCATGGGCTAGTTCTGCAGAAATTATATCATTTTTATAGGGCAGAATGTAATAGTATTATCAATTTTGAAGCTACTTCATAATTTACTAGAGTTTTGACAATCATTTGGAACGCACTATACCTTAATGGTTACCATAAATAAAGCATCGCTGGTAAAATTGAGTTAATTTCTTGCATGTCTACGTAATACCAATTATAATAAAAGTAACAATAATACCTCCGGAACTTACCGAGCGTTAGTTTCAGGGTGTTATTTCCGAATTAGACTGAATAGTATCGTATATTTTGTTCGGAAAATTGTAATAGTAGGTAATATACCTACCTACATATTCATTTAAAATTACTGCCAAAAAAAGTAAATTTATAGCATTTCATTACATGAGTATGGCAATTTCTTTGGAGACGCCTCAGCGGTCGCAGCGACGGCGTGGCGATCTCATGCTCTGACTACGGCGGTAATGACTACCTATTTGAAATAGGCTTGTTTGCCAAATATCAAAAAGTAGAACTATAATAGATATATATACCAGTACCTACATCTCTGCCTAACATGTTATTAACAACTACTTAAAAATGCAGATATTAAGCGGGTGACTCCGTTGTATGGTGCATTGCATGTCGAGCTATGCCATAGCGTGCATTAGCCAACCCATGAATTTGCCCCGCGCTATACTCATAGCGTGTGCCAACCTACTTAAGTTTAATATTTCTTGTAAAATTTCTGATTTAATGAACTATTAAAGAGTGCTATATTTTCGTAACCTAGGAACCATAGAAAGCTCTAAAATTAAATGTGAAATTTTGTTTGTAGTAAATTAAATAGTGTTATATTAATGGTGTAAAATATATTTGAACAGTCAGTGATTAATTTACTTTTAATAATAAACACGTAGGCACCTATTTTACTCGTAACCTTTTTCAAGTTACGACTTGAAAACCGCTGTAGTTTCACATATTTTATTCAGCAGGGTTATTCGGTTTTAAGAAAAGCGGATACAAAAAAACGATATGAGAAAACTGGTTTCTAAAAACCATTTTTTTTAAACCTAATAAACACCAAAAAACTTTTCGTGTTCCGAAAACATCAAGAAAAGCAGAGCACATAATTAAAACCTGCAAAGTAAAACTGAAAAACTAAGCAAAAGTGTAATATCACACACGACAACTTATGGGCTTAAGTACCAGACTTATGGTACTCACGAAAATTAGTCCTCGCATTCATTAAGGCTAGCTAGGAAATGAAAACAGAGTAATGGCTCCTGAAAATACTGACGGGATTTAAAAGAGAACGGCTCTGTTTGACTAAGTTAAGGTGGCTTACACAGGCAACTTAAAATGGGCAATAATTGTCAAATGATTATAAAGTCACCACAATACCAAGCAATTGACGAACAAACAAAGATTTATAGTTCCTAGAAGTTCTTCTATCACATGGAGTGACATACGTAATACCTGTTACCCATATGCATTGGCCCCTTTATTTACAAACGTTGCTTAAAATTAAGTAATGACTAGATATTGTTCGTTTAAACATCAAAAAAGTGTACCATACTTTTTTGACGTTTAAGCATCTCTTATAATTTGGATATTCATCAATTCAAATCAGTGGTATTTAGTTATCTTACAGAACTTTAGAAACAATTTAGAGAATAGAATAGTTATATTTATTTGGTAATAGGTCTTGCCAAAACAATTTGAGCAATTCTCGGCAATTAAAATAATATTGTTCCACTAATTTCTCAATGGCAATAATTGCTGAAAAAATTGCCCATGTAATCGCAGCTTTAACACTGTGACCTTTGGTGCTATACTTAGTTACCTATAGTATGTCGTTTTTCTGCAATGGAAGAAGATTGAAAATGCATATTTAATTTTCGTTTAAAGTGTAGGTCATTTCATTACAGCCTTTTCTGTGAACTATTTTAAGGGGTTGCCCACGGTGTTTTAGGAAACGCAATTGTTTTTGTGATTGCTTGGGTATAGTTTGACTCGTAGGTAACTTGTCAGACAATCATGAATATGGGTCGACTAGTTTCGAATTTAAAAGTAGAATAGTTGAGAGTAAGTTTAAAAATTTCTCGCTTTTCAGTGGGTCAGTTTGTAATTTATCTAAGTTACAATAGCCTAATGTCAACTGCTCATCACTTTTTACAAAATATTTGCTTTTCTCGATGCAGGGACGTTACTCGTTGAGGAGTTCTCTTGAGACTTCACCATCAGCTCCACTTCTCCATATGAATAATATGCATTGTGACGAGCATAGTTTTCTTGGTAGCCATATTAAAGTAATGGAATCGCAACCCGTGAAATACTTATTATTGAGTAGTTCTGGTGGCCATCTGTGGTTTTCATCATCAGTTCCACTTCACCAAATGGTGCTTTCCGAGTGCAACTGCACGAGTTACTTTTAAAAAGTACCCAAATCGCTATAGGTGTGCTTATAGTATTTGAATAGTTTCCTCGATTTCTCCAGGATCCCATCATTCGATCCTGCTTTTATAACAATGGGATCACCTCGAAAGTATACCCTATCAAACGAAAAAAAAAATTTGCAAATCCGTCTATATATGTCAGAGTTATGCCTGCACATACATAAAAAATAAAAATAAACTAACTTAAAGACCTTATGTGTACAATGAATCTCGCACGTCCAGCAAAAAATACACTATGTTCTATGTTACGGGGTTTGGTTTCCGCAATTAGTCCGTCAAGTGGACCATTGTGCGTGGGCCATAGCGGCTGTTTGGTGGTTATTTCAACCAGCCCACCTCCTTACAGAAGTTAATTAAAACTCCTGGTCTGTTCAGAACATCAGTGAAAGATCTGGGTGACCCGAGGGTTTCTGTTCTAATCTGGATGACGCGGTTTCCTCAGCCTCCATGCATCCGTTATGCCTATTGTGTGGAAGTACACTATTTCCATGTATATTATAACCGAGTAATACATTTTATCAGATTTAAGCGGTGCTCTCAATTGATAATATTATACCTAATTAAAACTCTTTACACCATCATTTCATGCATGAGACAACTAGAAAACACATTACACAAGGCTAGTTTATAAAAACCCAATGACTGATGTCAATAGGTAGGAAAATGAAAAAAATAAGTTTCAGCATCTGAACCCTACTAGTTATAACATATACTAGCACTAGTTATAACACTGCAGAAGTTGGAGAACACAGAGATGAGCAACCTCAGCACCCGGTTACCATTTTTGTGTCGTAAAATCTTAATTTTGGAAAGACTTTAAAAGAAAGAAAGTATAAGTATGCGCGAAGTATTAAACAGCGCTTACGTAAGCAAGATCCTCGGAATGGACGAAGATTTGCATGTTTACTCAGTTTTCATAAGTAATAGTTTAGTTTAGTTGAAATAACCTCACCAACTTTGTTCTGAACGAGCCAACTTGACGATTACTCAGAAATATTTAGAATGTAACGAATAGTTGGAAAAGTTATATTAGTTTTCGCGGCAGATGGTAGCTACTATTATAATTTATAGTAGGTAATGTCGCAAACATGCAGATTGGGTAATCACTTCCTTGCAAACCAAGTGCACACTGCGAACTGTTAAGTTAATACCTGTGGTGAACAAAAGTTTGTGTAAAGCTGTTAAATTTAAAAGGGTTAATGATATTTCTTGGCAGCAATAAATAACTTACAAATTGTTAAAGGTGTCCCGGGGGCACAGACTGCGCCCGCTGACGATTCGCGGAGGAATAAGTTTTTCCACTCAAACTTTATTCGCACCTCAAGTTGCGCCATCTGTCTGCTACTCCCAACTTATATTCTTGCTTCAAATGATTTAGTTTGGGAGTACTCTTTCAGAAAATATTTTCTTTTGTTGCTCGTCAGACGTACGTACAATGGCTGGCTCGACGTCGGTACGTTTCTATACTGACAATAACTTCACAGGAGCCGTTTTGAGATTTACACAATCACATTTCACTATTACCTGCTGGGGAAATATATTGTTGTGTCATGTATGAATATCTGACACAAGACTCGTGTAACGTCAAATACCGCGGATGAATCTTGTATGTCTAAGATTTTGTCGTATACCGCGTGTACGACCCACAAAGATACAGAGACAAAGAACATAAACCAACATTACGAAACACACAGGTTTGCAAGAGATCCCTGACAAAACATCCTCTGCTATAAAACTATTTCAGTTTCAGTGCACTTGTTGTTTCAGTACGAGTTCCTTAATAGATCTAAAGCACATAACCTACCTTTCAAAAACAACTTTCTTATTCTCTCGTAAGTGAAAACAACAAAATGATTCCCCTAAACTTGATACAGACAGCAATAAATCTAGCGTCGAGATAAGACTCAATAAAGTTGCCGGTGGCTCGAGCCTGTCATAATTTTAAGAGTGTTCATAAATCCATCAATATTTAAGCTCTCAGACCACAATATTTTTCTTCGTGGCGAACAAGCGGGAGGTGCGTCACACACTGCCACATAAATTCCGATAATCCCTGGCCTGTGCACATCGTGGAGCTACTTTACTGTATTCATGGCTATTATTCATGTGTTTGCTTTGCAGGCGGACGCCGCCAAGACTTAATAATTCGAGAGTAATATCGATGTACTCAACGTTTTACCGACGCGACGTACGCAAATGTTGTTCACTAAACGCTTTCTAAATTAAATCTTCCCACGTCAAAAACCAAAATAGAAATTGTTTTTCCTTACAGCAGGTTCTTTCTAAAAATAGCTGGTTGTTTATGGTTAAATTAACGGCGAAAGATAAGGATGAGGTATCATTTTACGGATTGGGCATTACGACTCTTTTTTTTTTTGTTGAAAATCCACGCATTTTCCTTGACCTTTGTGTATTGTCAAAGCCATCCCCAATATTTACGTTTCAGTGTTCTTTTTCCTTTCTACCTTGATTACAGACGGATTATTTGCTTTTTTTATCCAGATTCTCATGTGAAAAACTTAACAGAAAAATATATTTCGGAAAATTAAAATAATTATGAAGATAAAAAGTACCTAATATTTTTTAGGAAACGTGCCGTTTATACATAATGTGAAGTACATAAATATTTTCTATTTCGCTCATGTCCCAGCAACAAATTGCGAATAATCGTCATATGTTATGAAGTGTCGCGGGTGTGTTTGCATTCCGCGGGCGCCGCGCGTCTCCGAACAAATTGTATTAGACGATGCCAATACGTGACCCTAAGAGAAATTCACGCAACAACATGTGTACAACGGCGCCATTTTGGTTTTTTCGATATGAAAATTAGGAGCCCTCCTGCGTGTTTGTCAGTTTTAGCACGAATTCTCTCGAAGGGGAATCTCTTTTTTTCGCGTACGTTAGTATATTACTTACGTACTTACATTTGTGCGTGTCTACGTCAAATGATTTTATGATGAGTTTATTATTTCGTGTGTGTTTATTATTTAAAATTAATTTTTTATTAATTTTAACAGGTAACACACAATATTTTTATTTTAACGAATACCCAAGGTTGATTTCATCTGTAAATACATCGATGTATGGACTTCACCGAATCTGTGCCAAACTCATACAAATTAACAGAGGCACAAAGGCAGTTTGCAAAAGAAACTTGGGGTATTTACCTAATGCGTAACAAAAACATTGTTGTAATTGTATTATTCCGAGAAATACAAATACCTTAAGCGAGCTAGTAAAGCTGACTAGGATAGCATAAATATGGTGAGCGTGGCGGCGGTAGATAGCAGAATATTTATCGCTTACGGTGCCCGCCGTTATTGGACTTGTCTTTTCGTCGTTTAAGGCACACTGTGATGTGTTTATTCAATTTGCTGCCGTGGGAAATATTGTTACCTGCCTGCCACCGTTTACTGCTGTCGAGTACACTCGTCTCACTACCTTGAGATAATGTTGTGGATGTCGTGAGACTATGATGCACCACTATGAAGCAATTTTATGCAATGAGGCAAGTCGACCCTTACAAGCAATATTTGTTTTATTCAAACACATATTGCTTGTAAGGATTGACTATTGTAGTTTCTACATGACTGCATATTAGATTGCGGGGCAAGGCCTATCCCAATAATTCAGAACCGATTTATAAATTGGCAATTGGTCCTAAAGAAAACACACGATATATCAATCACTGTGACAATATTGCATATAAAAAACATGAACATTTAATCAAATCAAACATGTCCAACTAGTTTACAAAACAGTAACCATTTACGTCGTGATGAAATATTGAAAAGTATCGATATATCAGTTGGGTGGTATCAACCAAACATTTTCGTTATGGATGCGGTGCATTTGTAAACAATATTCATCGAGTTTTGAGTGCGGACGGACGGACGGATGGATGGACAAGCCGCGCCGCGTGTCGCCGTCGGCTGTCTTTAATTTTATATAGACTGTTGTTTGCACACCCGAAATGTTCATTCCCAACGTTACGATTCAATAAATTGGTACATATTCGATGACAAACATTATCTGACTTTGTTAACATATGAATGTTACCTCGCATCGTTTCATCTGTTGATACGCTAACTGTTGTGTAAATGGCAAATTATGATTTATTTATTAAGCTCCAATTTCCTTTTGCAATTAATTAAACACGAGTGTCCAATCTTTTTTGTAAAAGCGTACCTCCCTAATAGCACAAGTTCTTTTCTTTCCAATTATATCGTTTTCTAAGACGATGATAGACTCACAACGGGGAAAACTTGCGTGATAAAACGCCGGATTAGTAAGACGGGATCTAAATATAATCTAAAGTTTTACCACTAAAACAAAATTTGTATCGTCAATTCTGGTTTAAATGGGAAACTCCGGAATACAATTCGAAAACTCCTCACATAACAGGGCTTTTAACGAAACCTTTTTCGTGAAGTAACTAAAAACAGCCCCCACAATGATCCATTATCTTCTCACGAGGACAAGTTAGCGATCTCCTTCCGTCTATTTTCACAAGTAATAACTAAATTTATCGTCAGACTTTCGGTCGTCGTCGTTGAGTCTTCCAATATCAGTGTTAGTTGTGCAGTCAGGTCACGCGCGGCCGGGTGGTGCGGCGGTGGCGGCGTCGCGGGCGGCGGTGGGCGTGCCCCTCGTGACGCTCTGGTCGGCGACGCGTCATTAAAATTAAGCATCATTACTCTTGTAAAGCGAGTCGCGGTGTACCGGAAGACGGCAGCTTATTGGGAAGTTTGTCGCCTGCTGACGGCTGCTAATCCTCCGCTTTATTGCTGTTCTAACAAATGATTCCCCGCTGGCGAGGAAACGTGACGCCCCGAGATGTGTCGCACGTCGCTTCACACCCACATGCTAATATAGAGCCTCCCTTAACAATTAACTTGGCCTCCGTTTTATTTTATCTTTTACTGAAACTGCGGAATGTAAACAAAGACATATGTACAGACCTACCTACTTACACATACAGTCAGATAATAAAAATAATGTATCCGAGAGCAACACATCACGGAACACGTTTCAGTTCAGTCTGAACATTAAGAAAAGTCAAAGAAAAATTCCACCATAAAAAGTATACCCGTAAAAACTTCAGCCGGTGCGGTGTTGGCTTTGAGGTGAATAAAGTGAAGAGAGAAAGAATAAATATTCATTTAGAGAAAGAAGCCACGCACAGTAAATATAAACTTTTATTTCAGTTCACCATTAGTAAAGCGGCGGGAGACGCATTGAAAATTCGACTCGCGACTTCTAATTAGAGAGGACACGGCGTCCTTTCTTCCCGAGTTCCTTTATTAATGGAAAAGTCCGTTCCAATTGATTTCATATTTAACATCCTTTTCTGTCTAAGCTCCTTAAAATACAATGGAAAGTTGGAAACTGGTTATTGTGTACATCTACTTGACTGAATCTTCAATAATTTAATGATGTTTCTTGGTGGCGAAATATGTAGGTAGGTACAGTGGACAGATCGCGTGCTGAATTACATTTGAAATGCGTCGTCATGTGTAGCACATGAATTAAGCATGAAAGCGGCCAATGAGCGCAATGTACTGTAATGCTAACAGTCTCAGCTGAATAACACGATACATTTTAAGCTCCTGTAGGTTCAAAACGTCGCTTCAAATATGAATATATGTGCGATGAACGTTTGACAGGTACACAATAGTAGTGTGGTATTGTTCCAATTTCAGAGCGTGTATCGATACATGGGTTTTTTTCTCATAAAAGTATAACGTATTAATTGGAATTTCTCACAAAAGGGCAGGTCGGGACAAAGGCTCCCGCTGCGCCGCGGTGCCGTGCTGCTGTGCCCATCTCGTGCCGCTGACATGCGGTATCATCGCCAGTGTGTGCGGATGAGTTTTATTTGCCCATATAGTTCGTAGAACGCCGCGATGAGATTTTTGCTTTTAAGTAGTTGGTACTTCTAGGACAATCTGTGAATCTGGAATTGTGTATACGGTTAATAATGAGGCTTAAAAAAGGCCATTTCCAAAATAAACACTACAAAGTGAAAAATAACTTACTGAAATTAAACTTATTTTTCACTTTTTAGTTGTGGTATACTAGACATATACAAATTCGTATACTACTAAAAATACTTATTATTGAAGCTAACTCACGACCTAGCCAAGCAAAGTAAATAAAATTAATTCAAATTCAAATAATTTATTTCGAAAAACATCCATATTGTAGTTCTAGTTGTGTTAGTATAAGAACTTACAAAAATATGTTAGTAGGGCTAAAATCGAAAACAATATAACAATCAAACCAAAAATTAAATTAAAATCAACATTAAAAAGAATATTAAAATCAAAATCAAAATTACAATCACAATTAAATTAGAATTAAATAAAAAAATAAATTAAATTATAATTTATCGGAACCACAGCGCAAGTTTCCTCAAATGAAAAAAATATTTTCAAAATCGGTCCACAATGACGAAAATACATAAAATATAAATTATACAGATGAATTGAGACCCTTCTCCTTTTTTAAGAAGTCGGCTAAAAAGATAAGCACTACCTATTAATTTGTTGATCAGGAAAAAAATCTTAAAGTTCATCCCATTATGAATCAAAGTCTAATAAATCTACGCTTCCCGGGAGTCTCAATTCCTTTAAAGGTTTTTCCAATTTTCTCATATACTCGTAGCTTCGGCTCTGCAGCGCAAATAACTTAAAAAAAAACGACACAAGCCCCGACTTGCGGAGAGGGCGGATGTCGAGAATTTCCAAAATATTTCCTTGTATAAAGGCAACAATATCGGTTATGAAGGTCAACTGTCTGTATAAAGTAAATTTATTCTGTTCAGTGTATTGGCTTATATAACTGGTGATCTCCGCGGCGACAGCGGTGGAATGATAACGGTCTAATTTTGGAGGCTGCGGCTCTATTCCTTATACGACCTAAATTACATTGCGGCCTCGCATCCGCCCTGAAAGGTTTTATTCATAAATCTACTGAAACGTTTCATAAAGTCTCGGAAAAATGTTCGCTTTTGATGGTTATTTAAAATAAACTTTTTACCTTTCACGTCCGCTATTAAAGTTCGCTTATAATTCAGTAAGTTCTCTTTCAAGAATCGAGTCTATCTAACACTGAAGTTTGTTCACAAATATTCTGTGTAAACGGTGAGCGCTTAAGCTGGTATTTATTCGTAACGAGAGTTAGATACCTACTGATTACAAATTAAATACCCACTAAGCTCATCAAAGATCTAAAACGGTTAACGATATAATATAATTTTGGTTTGGTTTTAATTAAATTCCTTGGTGAAATTAAAGTTGAAAGTCAATCAACGTATAAAAGAGAATGCAAAGATGGTTTATCGTAGTAATCTGAGTGATGGGGCGCGGGGTGATGGGATCGCCAAACATTGACTGTGCTAATAGGTAGAGCTAACGCCATCCGATTTGCCTAATGAGGAGCGACTCCACTCGCCGCCTAACTCCACACAGGAACATTATGCAAACTTGTGTTTAACTTCTATATCAGCTCCCGACTTGATCACAATACAACAATTGTTTAAAGATATGATAACTAACACGTGCTGAGCGTATTATGGAGATTGCTTGCTAAGGGAAGTTTACATTATTACAGTAGATAACTTTGAAGTGCTGCTGCAGTCATTAGGATTAGTGGAGGAAGATTAAGATTAGTCGCCGCTACCTACATATAGGTTCCTATGATGTCTTAGATAGAATGAATTTTTGCAAAGTGGCATTTTCTAAGAATAGATCCATCGGTCTCTTTTCGTGAATATTTTAGAGGAGGAGGAGCTTTTGGATAGGCATCAGCTTCCAACGAGCGCATGCATTATTCTGAAGCCTCCGTTTCCTTCGAAATAGAATGCAAACTAACTGCCCATATTAAGTATCGGGCCAGATTATTTTCTAAAGGACCAGTTCATTTTGAGATGTCTAAAATTAATATATCCTTTTATACGTCCCACGGCTTTTAAATAGATGCAACTTAGAGAAAAAATACAATAGAAGTGGATATATTTAGTAACCTGTTCCGCTTAGCTATTTCTAAAGAGTCTTAAAAAAAAACCCTGAAAGAAATCGACACGTGTTTCACCTCTCAACGAGGCATCCTAGCGCATCCATACCGCTTGGTGTGGCAACACGCCGTGTTCGAGTTCGTGACAAGTCAATCGTCATCCTGAGGATGCCTCGTTGAAAGGTGAAACACGTGTCGATTTCTTTCAGGGTTTTTTTAAGACTCTAGAAATAGCGAAGCGGGACAGGTTACTAAATATATCCACTTCTATTGTATTTTTTAATGGATTTCCGCAAGGTCACGCCTGAATCAATTAACTAGATGCAATTTGTAGTTTAAACCCTGACCTAAACTAAAAAATTATAAGCATTTCATAGTCCGATCGATCGAGTCACATTGCAGCAACCTCGTCCATAGATACTATACGAGTAAGTCGATTTTTAGTGATGTGCCATATACGCCAGACAATTGCGCTAAGTTACTATATTTTATCCTTTTTATACCATCCTCCCCCTTTATAACTTGCACTCCTACAGATTAATGTAAAGACATATTTTGTTCACTGAATGTATGAAGTAACTATCTACTTACGTTATTCACAGCGCACATAACATTAGTTTTTAGCTTACAACACATGAATTGTTACGACTGTACAATATATTTCGAAACTCCTGCTCCTTCAGATTCTTTATACCAGCTATATTAGACGCAAACAATAACATTTAAAACTTCCTAGAAATCATACTTCAGCAAAAAACTTTCTTGTTTTATTGTGTACTTAGCTTGTACGTTTTCCTTTTTGTAAATAAATGTTCTGTTAAGAATTAAAGTTCGATACTTGCGTTAGCTTGAAAGTAAGGGAAAAGGTTACATACGGGTTGAAAAAACATGGGTAAAAAAGAAAATGTTAGTCATCGATGGCCGTCGACGTCGTCGCGTTGCCGAAGTCCGTCGGCATACATTGGAAGTAGACTTCGTCTCAATACTTTCCAAGCTAATGAATTCCGAAGGCGCTTTGGTTCGTTAAAAATAATACAAAATTCTGTTCCCACTTAGTTTCAAAGTTCCACTAGGGTAGTTCCAGTCACCGAACATTAATCTAGTTATAATTCCGAAAGCTCGCCTTTTTACTCCACGAACTTCCAAAAAGTGTACCTCTTAACTGTCACTTTTTTTAACTTTTCTTATTTATTGTACGTTTCTTTTTTAAAGTTACGGTGTTAAGTTACCGTTACATTATTGCTTTGAACACTAACTTTGGTTACGAATTTAGAGTCAGGATTTCGTGGATCATAAAATTAATGTCTTGACACCGGCGCGTAACTTATTTTGGGAAATTTATTTACGCGTAAAGGAAAGTTTATTAATAAATAAACATTTTATGGCGACACGCTTTATTTTTTTCTGGAAAGACGAACTTAACTGGCATAAGCACGGTGCAACTAACACACGGCTGATAAAAAAAAAACGGTCACTTTGTTGTTTGAGCGTTTTCCTGATCAATTATACAGACCACTTTCCTGATCATCCAATTTGCCAAGCAATTTAAATCAAATTTTCCAAATCCGTTCAGCCGTTTTAGCGTGAAAGCGTAACAAACAAACCAACAAACAAACTCACTTTCGCATTTATAATACTAGTTAGGATGCCAGGATTAGAAATCCATCTCAAAGCACTTCTAATGCAATATTTTTCTAAAAACAATCTCACATTACAAAACTTTACCCAAAATAATGCAACAATTCCTTAACATGCAATTGACATATTCAATTTATTTCACTGTTCCAAGCAAAACTACATCGAAAACAATTCGAAAATCGAACCGGTTATTCTGAAACAAATTACTATAAACTGGAACATTGTAGGTAGTAAGTCAACCAGCACCCTAATTGCGAAACACATTTTCAATCACAATCCGAAAGATTTTGAAGAAATTTGCTAACCCATTGCTTCACAAGTTTGAAAAATTCGTCTGCTCAACAACGTAAATAACTCAATGAATGTTGTGAAACTGTCAAAATGAAAGGCATTCCCATTGTAAGTGTGTTACACAATTACCCTGCAGGGGTTGTGAGAGCAGGCAGGTCCTTACAAGGTTCTGTGAGTGTAAAGTATAAAGGTCCACATGACTTGTCCGTCGACGGGTTCCGAAGGCACGTTTCGTCTTATCGTACCTTCCGAAAACACTCGCTTTACGTCTCTGAATCAATATGACAAGCGTTCACTCGGATCGGATTGCTACCCCTGAATTGAGGGCGATCGAGTTCGGGGATTTTTTATTTTGCCATAAATATTAGCTATTACGGGAGTTAAGTGACGATTATCAATTCTTGAACACGGATCGAGAACGCGACGAGTGTTGTAACTGTTAAGATTTTTTGAGGTTTTGTTGTTTTTTTTTTTAAATTAAATTAGGTATAAGGATACGGGTGATGAATACGTACATATTTAAAAAAAAACCGGCCAAGTGCGTGTCGGACCACGCACAATTAGTTGGGATGAATTTATCCCAAATAGAAACTTAACATTGTAGTTGAAAAACATGTTCTCCCATATATTTCAACTACAAATGTAAGTTTGTACGCACAATATTGAAAGATTTGCCATGTTATTTTAAGACCATAGACTTCTTATAGGTTTTCCTGTAATCTATAAGTAAAGAACAATTCTCAAAATTTTTGTCAAAATGGTAAATTTACATCTATTTTATGAAATATCTTTAAATGTATTTATTTTAAAATTATAAAATAATTATATTTCAGATCCACACAATAAGCTATTTCATTTGATATGTCACATGGATCAGTTTGCAAAACTTTTGTTTTAATTTTCTTTTTTGCCCCCAAAAGTGACCCCCATATTCAAAATTCATTTATTTAAGTTACACGTCCATGTTTGGGTCACAGAAATACATGTGTACCAAATATCAACTTAATCGGTCCCCTAGATTCGGAAGAAATTGGCTGTGACAGACGGACAGACAGACAAACACACGAGTGATCCTATAAGAGGTCCGTTTTTTTCTTTTGAGGTACGGAACCCTAAAAAGTAACTAATAACGAACAACAACAGCCATAGGAGAAAATCAAAATATCACAACAGCCGATTCACCGGGCCCAGTATACCAGAGGAGCGCCTATCTTCGTCGCCTAAATCGAATGAACACAAAATTAGCATTTTATCTCAAGTTATTAGTATCCACGTTAAATGGCATTGTCCCCCTGCCCCCTGCCCATCACCCCCTGTCCCCTGTCCAGAGTGTTCTCGGGATCTCTGATTGAATCTCACCGATTATGACGTTAATCTGTTCAATGCAAATTGGACAAGCTAGTCATTTACATCCCTTTATCAGAATTCGGCGTTAAAATATTCAAATATTTATTGTTTTGCTAGGCAGCCGTACCTCTCTCGGCTTTGTCGCACAATTGTCGGATGAGTCGATAAGTTCGAACGTCACTAGATTTGGAATCAGATTTGCGTTTGTTTACTTCTTCGAGAAATGAAGGATTAAACTGAATATTGGATTATCTTTTTGGCTTTGTAAAGGATCAAGATCAAGATTGAGGCTTACATTTTAAAGTATAAGTATATTGGTTAAGTGGATAATGACTTAGATACCTATTATGAATGTACAAGGTGGCACAGTTTTTGTCAACCTACATGCCATGCTAAATAAGGTTCTTTCAAAAACCGCTTTGATACTACCGGTCTAGATTGCATGATTTCGGAAGTCTATAATCAAGTTTGCTGCTTTTAAATCTAATGTTTGCTGTTGCCAGCCCCGGATTTCCGTCTAGGCCTACAAGGGGACTCCTAGACTGGCTGGGCCCCTTGGCAGGCTAGGGGCCCAGCCAGCCTAAGAGTCCTATCTACCCAGTTACCCCCGACCAAATAGCTTGCCTGACTGACGGCTGGCGGACAGGGCCGGATTAACCACATAGCATGTGTAGCATATGCTACGGGTCCCGCACTCATATCATGTTACCTATACCATCCGTAGGTCTTATGGAATATTATCTATCAACAGTCAAAGAAACCTGATCTCTCCGAAGCACGACGCTAAAATTTTTGCAACCAATATTAGTTCTGTTATTTTCTAATTACTTTCAGAAAGCTGGAGTTAATCACCGCCATTATAATTACACACAGAGAAATCCCATTAAAATGTACTCTTAATGAACTAAATCCTATTAAAGAAAGACTAGAAACAGTAACTGTCTTGTAACGAAACTAATTTCAAGACGTTTCTACCATTATCAGGGTAACGAAACATAAAATACACGCGTGGCGCACACAAGTGTACTAAAGCTATTCTTAACACCACTTCTAACTATAATTTGTTTACTATAATGGAGTGGTTGCTTATTTCTTGTGTTACAGTCTGTTTTATCGACCAGCCACTTATAAAAACACCAAGGAAGTTTTTCAATTTTGTATTTTCTTTGTTTGTATTGGCGAAATTGTGTAAGTTCGTCTTACCTACATGCAATATATTTGGATGATATTGTTTTTCTTGAAAAAATACATTTTCTTGGTGTTCTCATACCAAGTAACGAGGAGGTTTTCATAAAATCTGAAACTGTAAAAGTGCCGACAGAAGTGAAAACTTGAACACGGATTAAATTTTTTATGCAAGTATTTTCTACTTGCATAAAACATTGATCCGTAACGTACTATAAATAAAGAGCACAATCATGTTTACACACACATGTTTACTGTCACAGATCTACAAATGACAGGCGGGACCCACGGCTTAACGTGCTTTCCGAGGCACGGAGGAGTACGGTATGTAAAGATGGTCACCCATCCATGGACCAACCGCGGCAAGCGTACCTTTACCTGATTGATCGATCTGTGCGACTGTTATTACTTAGCCACAAGCCCTTTCGATTCCGATTTTCACCGAGCTCTGTCTAAAGAAGGCCATAGAGGGCAGGATATTCTTTACCTCTATAGTGCCTGGGCGACCGAGCTCTGCTCTGGTGAAAATAGAGAATGCTCATTTAATAGTATAGGATAGGTCATACTAAATGCATGTGTAGTACATACTAATTCCATGCTGCCATATCATTATTCAAAGGTAGCCATATTGTTCTAAACTTTGGGCGACCGAGCTCTGCTCGGGTGAAAATACGGAGAAAACGAATTTTCCCAGATATGCCCCCCCCCCCTATACCCCTATATTATAACTTTCATTGGAATCGTTCGAGCCGGTTTCAAGATTTTTTTTACTAATATATGTATATACAAATATTGCTTGTTTAATAGTATAGGATAAGAAAATACAGCAAACAAGTTAAAAGTACTAATAAAAAACTACCTGACAGTTGTAACTTCTAACTAAAACGGAACAATAAGCTGCTAATATATGTCTTAAGTTTTCTCCGTACATTACTATATAACTCGTATGAAACTATTGTATGTGCAATTCCAACAACAATGCCAGGAATATAGAGTTGTCTTTGTTTTAGCAGTATTTGGAAACATTGACATAACAAAGAGACGTCCAAGTTAGCCCACTTTTCATGTAAGTACATGACTCAAAGAAAGATTTTTTTTTAACACATAAATAACTAATTGCAGCTGGTCTGCCCATCATATTTTCGCCTCTTGGCTACCAATTCACCTTCAGCTACGACAATTCTTTCAACATCTTTCTTTCTATAGCCAGCTGTAGTACCTTAAACTATAACCATGGACTTGATACTATAACCTTGTACTTGATACTATAACCATGTACTTGATACTATAACTATGTACTTGATACTATAACCATGTACTTGATACTATAACTATGTACTTGATACTATAACTATGTACTTGATACTATAACTATGTACTTGATACTATAACCATGTACTTGATACTATAACAATGTACTTGATACTATAACCATGAACTTGATACTATAACCATGTACTTGATACTATAACCATGTACTTGATACTTTAACCATGGATTTGATATTATAACGTGTACTTAAGCATGTACTTAGTAAGAAAAAAGAAAGAAAATACGTTTATTAGCGGTACATGACTCAAAGAAAGATTTTTTGTTTTTAAACACGTAATTAACAAATTGCAGCTGGTCTGCCCATCATATTTTCGCCTCTTGGCTACCAATTCACCTTCAGCTACGACAATTCTTTCAACATCTTTCTTTCTATAGCCAGCTGTCGTAACTTAAACTATAACCATATACTTGGTACTATGACCTCTACTTTATTGTTAATCATCATCATTGGCAGCCTTGTTCCAACCTATACTGAGTATAGGCCTCCTCCCACTTATGTCATGCTTCCCTGGTCGATGCGATTCTCAACCATGTTATGCTCACAATCTTATGGATGTCAATCACCCATCTGCATTCTTTACTCGATTTTGAGTAACAGTTTTTTAAAATTTGTGTTCTAATTATTTTCTTTTACCTACCTCTACTTCTATATCTTTTTAATCCTGGTTCAAAGAGTACGTAAATATAATCCGTTGCACAGGTAACACGTACAGGTAACCCGGCTGAATTTAGATAACACAGGGGAAGCTAAGCAGTCTAAGTTTTGTGCTTTAATTTGTAAAAAGAGTTGTAAGTAGGAATTAATTAAACAAGGATTGTTGAAACATTTCATCTTCATTTACATGCAATCATCCCCAAGCCTGCTCTGGTCTACGGTCTTCTAAAGATTTGTACTGTAATGACAGTAATGACAATGAGGATAATGATCCCCATTGTCTCGATCTGAAAAGATGCACTTAAAAGTTACAATACTTTTTAGTCAAAACAAAAAAAAAACACGTCACCTGTCTATTTAAAATATCCCGAAGTTAATAAAAGAAGAATAAATAAGGTGGTGTGTTCACAAATCTGCGCATTCTTTCATTCTATCCGCACATTCAAGGTAACAAATCGGCGCCGTCTGAAGTGGCTACGGGTTAATGAGCGAGTATTTGAGAACGTCTGAAAAGATTAAATGCACGCCGTAATTCAAAAGGAGTGATTGCAGCCTCCCCCCACGTATTAGATCGCTGACTTCAATATTTGAATAACTCTAGGTAGATCCTCCCAGATGTCTAATAAGTGCTTAATTATGAGTTATGCCGGTTTCGGAGTCAGTCGATCGTGTTATTGGAGATAATAGTGTAAGTCTCGTTTTAAACTTTTCCATTTGTAAGGTTTAATATTGGTCTTTGCTTAAAGCGTTTTAGTTTCATTTGAGGAAACGCTGTAATCTTTCTATTTGTTTGAAATATCAATTATAAACATTCGAAGATTTCGATTCAATTATTTCGCGTTGAATAGTATAACTTTTATCATGCCTTTTCTAGTCCCCGTGTTTCCTAATGGTTATATGATAGAACAACGAAGTCCCTTCACTATGGCAACACTGTCTGACCTTCAATATCTATCCATCGACCTTCGCCCAAGCCATTTAGATAGCAAACAGCTTCTCAAATATCAATTCCTTCCTTTTGTGTCTTATACTCTGAAGCAGCAATTTACCTATTCAATACTATTCATTTGTAGCTACAAATTCGTAGATACGTACTTGCTATACTTAAGTATTGAAGCTATTGAACAAACGTTACACATGAACCCAATTATGAGTTCGCGAACTATTCAATAACTCACTAAGTCGATTCATAGCAGGCGGCATTAAATTATTTAAAGAAATTTCAGAATTTAAAACTTCCTCTTCGCTTCTAGTGGAGTGATTTGCAGCGCAGCGGGGAGAGTTAGGCTAAGTGAGTAAAAGAGTAAAAGTCTAAAGTCAATGTTTGCTGTCGTGATTTCTGCTCCCTTCGGCCGTTGACGCGCACTTTCCTCTCTCCCGCTTCGCGTAAATGTGCATCACCACTTTTAGTGACGTTAAAAAATAAAGTCCGATTCGATTCGGGACAACTGTCCGGCGATCTGTCACGTCAAAGTGCATAGTGATGCAGTTATTTCAATGTATTGACTGTGAGTCACACGTTCTATTACTGACTATTTACTAGGGAGTGTTTTTACTCAGGCTTATTGATGTCTCTAAAGTGTTGCACAGTTCCACAAGTTCTTAATAGATTCCGGTATAACCTTTGATGAATAGTTACTAGATAAAATTGATCGTAGAAAACTGTTTACTGATCGAATCCTAAGCAATATTAGTGATGTTACAAAACTCAAGTTTCTCAACTCGAGCACATGTTTTTTAATATAAAATAATATTTTATGCTAAGCCGTTCTCCCGTGTTCAGGTAAACAAGCTTTTATAGAAGTTTTAGTTTTAATAGCCTTTTGTTCCTATCATACTTCAGCTGGGAACAAATAGCTACGGTTGTAAAACTAATAGTTTCTTGGTGCTATTACGATATTGCTGGCGTTTTTAGCCTTCAAGAAAACTTAAATCTTTGTTTTATTAACATAAAATCACGACTGTCTTCCTTGAGAATATCAGCAGAGGTGTAGGTACACACGGCCACGGCTACACATCAAGCTATACATTTCCAGTATAAGCTGACCTCGCATTGTACGGAAATCCTTTACAATGCGAGATCAGCCTATACTGGAAATGTCCACGAGTATCCTCCAGATACCCTAAAACGAAACCTACAACCTAATTTAAAAATTTAATGAACACAAATGAAGCTTACAATGTCGCTACTTCACCTCACTCGGGACTGTTTCTTTGAAATTTTGCATGCAATTGCATCTCCGAGCAGTAAAGAGTGGCCGGAGTCCCGGGAATAAAGGGCGCATGTCATTTCCCGGCCAGCCCCGGGAGTGAAATCGCATGAGCAAATGTTGACATCCGGCTCCGCTCGGATCAGAGTCCGCGATGGAGACGCACTATTCAGCCTTATGCTTAGGCCTTTCATTGGAGAAAATGACGTACTTTAAAGTCCTTTGTTGATAGGGGGTTAATTTTAAGAGTAGAATTAGTTCGAATTATGGCGAATAATTAGTGTATTTTAAAATTGAAAGCTTGTTTGCTTGATAATCATCTAAAACAGAAAAACTGAGTACTTAGATGTAAGTACACACGGCTACATATCAAGCTATACATTTCCAGTATAAGCTGACCTCTCATTGCACGGAAATCCTATATAATACGAGATCATCTTATACTGGGAATGTATAGCTTGATATGTAGCCGTGTGTATCTAAATCTTTGCAAAGCTGGCACTAACAGTTTTAACGTCTGTCAGTTCAAAATAACTACGACCTTTGGTTTGTTAATAATCGGAAATTTCAATAAAAACTTCCTGAAGCTAAGATGTAACTAACAAGGAAATTGAATAGCAGCAACAGCTACTATCTACTTTAAATAGCAAAAATAAACGTCAACGCAAAAGAACGTCGATAATTATAATACCGTTCCTCTTTATAAGAAAACGGTATATAATACCCTACCTAAACAAACTCTATTACCTAGGTACTTAATAAAGCACAATAGCCTCAAGAGATTACTTATTTTCAAGCTATTTGCATTGCAGGTTTAAAACTACAAGCTCTCTTGCCGTCATCTTTTATGATGGCGATGAATAAGCTTCTAAGGAGAAATTCATCTTTTATATTTTTTTTTTTATTTGTTGGTAGCTTATTGGATGGCTTCTGTAACGTAAATTAATTTGTAGGAAAATATGGAATTAAATATTGCCGCTGCGAGCAGCAGGAGCGGTTTAAAACACCCCATAGAAATTCTTCTTGTATGTCATGGCACGGTGAATATGTCTGCACAGGTTTTTTTTTTCCTTTTCTTTTACCTTATTCCAGCTGTGTTTATTATATAAAATAAAGAAAAAGAAAAGAAAGAAAATACATATAACTCCGGGTCCACACTCTCGCGAATGCGCTTCGGGGAGGCCCTTGCACGAGCCGCGGCAAGCGGAGGCTACACGAGTGCTGCCCATCCACACTCTCGTTTTATTCAGTTGCCCGCCACGCCTCGCGCCTTGCGTACCCAGGTAAAAAAACCGACACCGAGCGGACTGTTCGCGAGGCGAGGCGAGAGACGACGAGAGGACACCATCCACACCATCGCGGTCTCTTCACCTCGTCTTGCCTCCTGGAGAGTGTGGACCCAGGGTAGAACCTTCACTTGCACCGCTCTCGTGACAATTACCACAGATTAAGCGCTTTTTATTGGTGACCTGTGTTGGGAACCCACTTTATAAGTACCAAGTCGTGGGATAAAAAACTGTGAAGTAGTAACGTAAGTTAATTGAATTAAGTGATTATATTATATTATTAGATTTCTGTAACGCATGCATAGGGCCCGCATGCTGGGAACCGTTTTCATTTGTGATAGGGAACGATTGCGGTATACGGAAAACCTGCACTGCACATTTGGCAGTTGTTTTGAAGGCTCATTTTCATTAGGTGTGAGTTTCCGCACGCTCTTTACGAACCAATGGATTTCATTTGGTCGCTACGCCCGTTACGGGGATTCCCCGCAGACGGTGTAGAAACCGGACGCATTATCGACTTATGACTTTCATTAGTCATTGCCCTGCGGGGAGACCCCGCATGTTGTATATCGACCGAGTTATCTACTAATGAAAATGTGCCATTTAAGTATTTTCAAAATATTTCTTTGACTTCTTCTTTTCGTTTCGATGGTAATCTTCTTCATTGTTGAAGTGAAAACTTCTTTAGTCACGTTGGGTATTTTTGAGATGGGACTAAACCATTGATTTCGAGACACCGTGATGACACCACCTTTTGACCATTAAAAAGACATTAACGCGTTTATTTCCGCGGTGCGTGGAGTAAAAGACATCAACGCGTTGATTATCGCGGTGCCGATTGTTTTCAAGTTTTCACTTCTGTCAGCACTCCCGGAGTGCCATTGTTTATATATTGTTTGAGCCCATTAGGATTCATCTTTTTTGATGTGTAACATCTTTCTTTTCACTTTCCTGCAAATCTTTCCTCTCGCTTTCGGACAATCTGTGGAGTGATTTCGTGAAAAGAGATGGAAGTGTATTACAGGAAACCGGAAAAGCGCGCGCTATTTGATTTGAACAATGACCAACGCAGTGCTAGAGTAGGCTCTCAGAAACGACCTTGACGAGGCCCCGCTCCTTTAATATTGCTTATACCTTAATTTTGCTACAACCAAGGTGAGATGTCAGATGTTACACATTTTATGCGACTTCTGTCGCTCGTTTTTTTTTTCTACTTACAGTGTAGGAAAACAAATGACCTAAGGAAAATTCGTCTAAAATCGCCAACAGGCGCTAGGCGGTAGGTATCAGTGGATACGAGTGCTCTTTCCTTTTCCGTATTCCATCTTTGCTTCCTTATTGGTACAATATTACAAGCCAACATTATTAAGCGGTTACCCAAAATTCCATCACAAAATTGTCCCAAAAATACCTTAATTCATTTTGGTTAAATTTTAAACGTACACTACATTATATTCTGTGAAGGGAATATTTTGATCGCAACAATTTTATGAGTGCGGTGATCTGAACGATCCATTTGCATCGTAATTAGGAGTTTGCTCTGTTTTAACACAAATTAGCTTCAACCGAACAGCCGGTTATATTCTGAAAGCAAACACGTGCGACGTTTTATAGACCATTGTGATATTGGATTATGAGTTGAACAAATATATAATTTGGGAGCGACATTGTTTTATATTGTTTTGTTTAACAGGTTGTCATTATTTTGTATTGATTCCATAGCTTTCACTGTATTTGTCGTGTTGGTAACCAAGAAACCAAATTTATTGTTCGTTGTCGGGTCTCTAAACAGAATAGGAAGTCTTTAGTGTAGGCTTATCCGAATAGCCTGAAAATCACCAACTAAGAACCTCAACAGCCTACCCTTCAATCTCCCTCTTTTTAACTTTAATTTGCTTAAGCCAAAATTCGCATGATCAGTCTTTTGCCCATGACAAATATTTTTCTTATTTCACAAAGCTACAACTGTCTTACCTCCGGTAAACCTTAAGACTATAAAATTACAGCGGTATAAAAATATAAATGACGTTTCCAGTGCATAGCTTAACCTAGTTATCTGCGGTACTCAGTGGCTTTACCCACAGGGAGTAAAAGTGGACTATTTATACTGCAGCCAAGGACCTGGCGTAAATGAATTTAAATTTTTTCATATCGATGTTTTGACATTGACACACATATAACAAATGAACAAAGTGTTTTTATTATCAGACTCTAAGAAAGTGGAACGAACTTGTGTAAAGTACAATCAACACTATTCTAATTTATAAAATAAACATTACGTAAAAAATTAAGTTAGATTAAAATTGCTTATTAGTCTTATAGGCTAAATTGTAATTAATTAAGAACCTGGTTCTTTTTAATAAAGCTTACAAAAAAAAGTATCGATGTTTTGAGTAACTTCAGTCCCCGTTAGAAAATAGGCCCAGGTATAAACAGCCAAGACTGCATTAAGGCTCCTACAAACAGGCGCGACACGCGACGCGACACAAAGGTACGTCGCGTCGCGCGACGAGCGGTGTCTTTGTGTCGCGTCGCGTGTCGCGCCTATTTGTAGGAGCCCTTAAGCAACAAACTGTTATACCTACCTATTCGTCTGCTAAGCGCGGTTGTATTGAAAACAATTTCCAAACAAACAAATTTTTGTGACAAAGAACACGTCTCTACATCCTTTTCCTTACATATTACAAAACTAAGTCCCCCGCTACGTCTGCATGTCTGTTTGAACGCGATAAACTTAAAAACTGCCGAACGGATTTTCATATGGGTTACACCAATAGATGGAGTGATTCATGAGGAAGGTTTAAGTGTATATTTTATTAAGGTTTTGTGTCATTTTGCTGAAATATGACGATGATTGTTGAAGACGTCGGAAAAAAACATGGCAACGGGAGCTTTACTGGCGTGCACCGCGTAAACCAATAGAGTTATATTAAAAATATATATCTACCTAATAAAAACTGATTGGACTCACCTCAATTAATTGTTTATCAAATTGACTACCAACTTAAATTGTACTAATATTCTGTCATTCTCTGACGGTTATATAAAATGGCCATAGCACGACAAATTTACGAAGTCAATTTGATAAATAACTAATTTCCGTGGCCGTATTTTAGCCCACTAAACTGTAAGTATCACCTAACTCACAAAAATATAAAACCCAAATACTTCAATATTCATATTCATGTAGTACACAGCGTTCTCGGAAACACCGCAAAGTAAAGTGCCAGAAGGAATAAATTTTGTGTATATATTCAGTAGGTTAGAGCTAGAGCTACCTACTTAACGCAGCACAAATGTACCAGGGTGCCAGAGTAGCAGGGGAGGTGGACACCGCAAAATGCAGTTCCCTACATCCTCATTACAGATTCATGAGCCATGCGGACGTACCAACTGCATACCGCCAATCAAATATTACATGGCATTTTTTCTTGGCTTTTTGAATAAACTGTTCACTATAATGACTACTACTATTAACTATAATGGCATTTTTTCTTTGCTTTTGATTTTTGAATTTGAATTACGTGCAAATGTATGCGAAATACTGTGAGGTTGTTAAGGTTACGCTAGTCGGTCATTCTTCCATACAAACGCAGTATGGTGATTGCTCGTCTGTTTGACGGTGTACGTTCAAAACTAAATATTATATCAATTTATGTTGTCATTATCTAGCCCTGTATGGAAGCAGAACTGGAAAAAAAAATTGGGGTGGAAGTTATGAGCGTCAAAACTTCCATATTTCAACACTAATTTTAACTTATTTTTGGGCGTTAATAAATAACTTATGAAGTATGAAAATGGCAAAATAAACGGTTAAAGGATAGATAATTTACTTAAAAGTTCAAATAATTTTATTTTAAGTACATACATTCAGTAGTTTTTCCATAATATCTATACGCCCCAAGGTCTGTTTATGAAATTTCACGAGCTCGTTTTCGTTATAAATCATCGTCTATTACACTAAATAAATACATAAATAAATAAATAAAAACTAGATAATTCAAACTCAAACTCAAAGCATTTATTTCAATTAAACCATTTACAGGCACTTTTGAATTGTAAAGGAGTCGGTCAGTCAGAAATATGAAGCTAATTGCCCATTCCAAAGCGTATAGGTACCAATGGAGAGGAACGGACAGGTTCCACATGTTCGGTTTTGTGTTTTCATTGTTTAAATATATTCGCCTACCGGTTCCCGAGAGTATCCACAGACGCTCTTTTAGTCTTTTAGTTTAGACATTCATTTTGAAATTATATACGTGAGAACAATGTAGAAAGATATGCACGTTAGAAGCATTCGTAAAAAAAAGATAAAAAAAAAATAGCTATGGTAGCTAAGAGATGACCAGTCCCAACTGACGGTGCTCGTTCACGAACATGACGCATGGATTAGCACCATTTAGCTCAACCTTTTTGAAGGGAGTAAAATGATCACGTGCCACCATCAGCGAGACATCTGACTGAGCATGACATGCTCACAGCCGCCAGGGCACATTCAAGTCAATGAAAAACATATTACCCGGTATATAGTAGCTCTTTAGTACACAGTGCTAACACCTGTGCTATGCAATTATATAATACAAAGGAGATTGAGTTTATACAATGCAAAGATGGTCTTACAATTTTTTGCAGCTCCAACAGTATTTTCAAATGTTAATCAATTAATTGTGATTGTGGAGCAGGACCAGCATTGAGCCAAGCATTTGTATCAGCAATGTAATCACCAACTTATAATATGTCTACCTGCATAATGAGCGTAAATACTTAATAAATAAAACGAAATAAATAGCAAGCATATTAGCCACGCCACCAACGAGTTCGAGCCGTCGACTAGTGAAACCTTAATGCAAAAACTAACATGACATAACATGTGTATTTTTGTAGAGGGAAAATCGTTCTGTAGGTAATATCTATTTGTTGAGGAAAAATAAAAGGTCTGGTAATCTCGTAGCATCTTTTTATTCGGACTAGAGAGTAGACCTTACCTGAAAGTATTTTCTCATATTGTGACCCTTCCTCTATAAGTAAATAACGTGTGACCCTATGTAGATATTACTGTCGTTGTAGTATATCTTTTGAACTATCACCTGTGTAGGTATGGAACCCTTTGCGACTTCAGCGTATAGCAATGTATACCGTCAGTGCTCGTACAGTCTCAATTCGATACAAATGTTTACGTTTATATCGCCGACCACTTTCCTGGTCTCCAATTACTAGTTGCAAGCTTTTTCGGAATAAAGAAAATACTTCAACACGTACACCTAGGGACAGGGAACACGACAATGTACGAGGGTTTCCAATGCCAGTAAAAAATAAAACATTCATTTCAAACGAAATTCTACTTGAACAAAGGTAATTCAACAAGTACGTATTACGAGTGTGAACGTGTACTCGTGACACGCGATTTGCAAATAAAACTAGGAAGATAGAAAACAACCACCGTTTGCCACAACATGCGATAAAAACCTGTGCCGTTTCGAATGGAAATCACAAATGGATGTCTGATATTTTTTCCGCTGTGCTACTAACCAATGTGGCTTAAATCAGCTTTAATAATTCATTAACTCCACAGAGCCAGTAATGAGATTTTGTTCAAACTCAAACTCAAAGCATTTCAATTAAACCATTTACAGGCACTTTTGAATTGTCAGAAAGACGAAGCTAGTTGCCCATTCCAAAGCGTAGTAGGTAGGTTCCTATGGAGAAGAACGGGCAAGAAACTCCACGGACACTCTTTTAAATCATAATATTGTTTACATCATTTGTATTGAAATTATACATTTGAGAACAATGTAGAAAGACGTGCACGTTAAAAGCGTTTGTAATAAAAAGATTAAAAAAAAACAATTCATAATTTAACTAAGCCGTGGCAGCTAAGAGATGTTCCATAAACTTACCAATATACCTCGTTCGGCTCGTGCACGGTACACTCACGGTAATTGTTTTTGAGAGGGACTTCACGTGGATACTCTCGGGAACCGGTAAGCGAATATATTAAACAATGAAAACACAAAGAATTTCTCAAAATGTCGAAAGTAAAACGTAGGTTAGATAAGTAAAAACAACTATTTTCACTCCAATTAGGAATTTAATTTAACCCTTATCTGGGGGATCAACAAACACCCATTTGACCTTAACACGCAAGTTAATAAACCTGCTCCGTACAATATATTCTTTATCCACACACCGTAAAAGCGAACAACTGTGAGCTTCTAAACCTTACGGATACATTAGGCGCGGCTATAACCGAAAATTCACTTCCAATGTCTCACATTTGATAACAAAGGAAAAACACCCAACGACCGACAAGATGTTCTAAAAATACTTTCGCAATCTAGCTACCTGTTCACCTGGGCTGGCCATTCCGGCCTCCCCATAAAGAAGAGTAGACGGGAAGCGCCGGGAAGGGTTTATCGTTCCTGAGGGAACGGCCGCATGCCCGACACTATATCATTGCCGCCTCTATCTCTATGTACACTACGAGTTCTTTGTAGTCGGTGAAGCATAAAACTTTCTGAAAACACTGTTAATATGTAACATACTCTTAGGTGTTACTATCGAACTTTGTCCGGTTCATTTAACTTAAAGAGAAAACTCGCTTTAGTGAGTGTCTGCCGAGTGCCGTCTGCCACGCCCTTCTGCATGTTAGTGCAGGCGTGCCCTAGGCATTCGCAAATCCGACACCTCGCATATAATAAAAATACCGGTTACCGTAACTGACGTCGAAAATAATTTAATTAGTCGAATTAAAGCCACGCAGTAAATAACTTTGTAATTTGTTAACGGCGTGTTTTTGTGCATTATTTTGATATATTAATAGTTAATGCGTCGCTTGTCAATGTATTCGTAATGAAAGGCCTGTACACAGTGCGGTCGGGGTCGCGACACCGCCGGCAAACAAAATATGAAATAATGTTCACGTTATTTGCATAATGTGCACCATAAACGGTGGCCTATATAGAGAGCCATCAGATTATCATGTCGTCATAAAGGCCTGTGCGAGGAGCGGCGGATAAACGCAGTTGACGTGCATAAAGCTTTGTCCGGGATGTCGCTATAGCAGAAGAATACCTATTGATATTTATCGCAACATTTCCCGCGGATGAAAGGGTGTGCGAAACAACTAACACACTGACTTTTGTGCTGAAAATGTAGCTGTATTTATAGGTGGGATTTTCATTATTTTGTACAAATAATATATTAAAGATAAGTCTGAAAACTGTCTTGTTTTCCTTTGATCTATCTGCGCTCTACGACCACTTCTAGGCATTTTTCATTTATTTGAGTTTGATTGCGTATTCATTATTATTCATAGATGCCTTACAACGAAAGAAAAATAAATTTGCTGATCCGATTTATTCTATATTTGAATTTCAAAACGGTTTGACACGTACCTTCACAAGATTTTGTAGATAAATAAATGATTCTAATTTCGAAATTAGATTGTAATGTTTTAGAATAGATCTATTATGTATGGAGTAAGTAAGTACCTAAGAATGTGTACAAGAGAGTCCCCTTCTAAGTCAAACCGTACAATAAACTACATAGCAAGATACTGCCGCTCGTGTTACTATGTGCGAAACCGCAAGGCGAACCGGGAGACTTTACTGTGCCCCTGGGACAGCCGGAACACCTGAACAGTACACATTGATTTTACATGAACGTCCCAGAGCCACGACATCGTTGTTCGCACATACCTACAGGTACCATCCACAAGTACCTACACGTATGTAGGAGCTAGGAGTAATACAATGATTTGTACTTTGCCTATGTGTAGCTCTAGCTAGCAACAGATTTGGACGCACGGTTCCAAAGACCCAAAGGGGTGTAAATCCAACCACAAATGCACATACGACCTTACAGAATGCTGCAGTGATTTGTACCAGGCGACGTCATTCAACTGAGGTGCAGATCGTGTCATAGTTCACTTGTTTTTCACCTTTGAATTCACTCGCTTTTTTATTTGCTGGCAGAAAACCAGCGCGTAGTTTAGCTTTCAAAGTCGGGAGGAGATAGATCGAACGACAACAGTTTATTAGTAGATAGCATTTTGTTAAGTTTCTGTTAAATGTTCTTTTGAAAAGTACCTAAAATTTTTGAAAGGTACATTTATTAAAGACATTGTTTTGAACTACATAAATCAAAACAAACATCCCACCTTATAAGTGTCTAATAAGATAAAATTTTCCAAATCGTATTCACCCCAGCAAATTACCGACATAATGCGAGTACGGGGCCCTGCTAAATAATTATAGCATTTTCCAGCTACGTATGAGTTTCAGGCGGTTTCTTCGGAGGGACCGCGGAGGGCACAGGGCGGAGGGCGGAGGCCTGAGAAAACTTTTGGGTCTTTATTTATTGTTATTGCCTCATTAAGGTACTACGTAGTAGGCGATATCCTACAAATTGCAAATAAATAAGCCACCGCTCCAGACACGTGTGGAATATATAAGCGGGCGTACTTATCTAATTACCTACCTAGGTGTTTGAAAGAGCTGAATTATTGTCATTGGGAGAGGTGGAGGAGTAACTAGTAAGACTGGGTTATGTGATTTGAATCTTTGTTTTACATTTAATAGTACTTACGATTAAGTATGTTGTAAATAAAAACGTAATACATAATGTACGTAACTTAACAATATGAAAGAAAAAAAAAATTTGAGCAGTCTCAATAAGCACATAACATTCCTCAAAGAATGTTAAAATTATTGAATTGCGTGATCGAGACAAATAGTGAAAACTGATAATTCCTCTTAATAAGTTTTAATAGGGTTGAATTTAAATTAAAAGCCTTATTCAGTGAACTAAGTTACTCTTAACTAAGTAAATATTGATGCCTCGAAACACGTGAAAGACGCTTTGATAGAGTGAAAGCCAACTCAATAATTTATCAATTTAATTTTGAGATTGAACCACAGTTTGTCGAGGGGAGTGAATTAATTTTATTTAAAGGATTTAACCTACATTCACCTTCTATAAATTAGCGAATAATGATCGTGCATTGTCGTAAACCAGCAGTGGAGAGAGATATATAGTTATAATAAAGAGTTGCTCATACATAAATATTTCCTGCGAACAGTGTCAAATAAACAAACGAAACAAAATGGGTCGCATTAAACTGAGCTTACAATAATGCTCTAACGTGCAACGTTTGCAACCGCATTTTCGACGGATCCGAATGACTCATAATTAAAATATTATCGGTAAATAAACTCAACACAAACGTTTAAAGCTAAAACATCGCTTTGCAGCGTAAATAGCGCGTCAACTCAAAGGTGGAGCGCAGGTATTTTGAACTTATTGAGCGCAAATTTTGAAGACCGCAACCCTTTGAATAGTCAATGTCGCGTACCCTTATCTTGCCACAGAAAGGCGACACCACATTACCGGTATTATGGCACTAGTCGGCGCGGGCGGCGGGGCGCGCGACCCGAAACACGCCCTCGCTTACTGTATTAAAGTATCGAATCGTATGCACACTTTGAAATACAGGCCATTTTCAAAGTGCAATTTATTTTGTATTGGAAGTTAGAGCGGCGCGTTTACCCGGCTCCACAATATTTTGTGTCGGGCCAATGTGCCGCGCGGCTGAGCGTTGTTCCATGTCACTATGAAAACCCGTTTTACATTTTCTTGTCTATAGTGAAAATTTAATAAGCATAAGTGACAGTCCCGCACTCTATTGTAGTACGGGACTATTAGAAAACTTTTTATGTCTCTTGTGATTTCTTTTTGAGAGACGGTTAAAGTTCTCTGTAGTAATAATCGTAACACCTTCGTTAAAATAAATCAAATTTTAATGTTTTTTGAGACTATGAATTCATGCTCAGATTTTTTTATAATAAAATGAAAGTCGATTTTCTGCGTCGTATTTTTTGTGAGTTAAATTATTTAAGGGTGGGTTCTTGCATTAGGCTTGGTATTCACTGCAGGGTGGGGTTTAGTACCGAGCTCTGAATAATATCGGCCAGTTGCGTGACCCAGGTGTACGATGTACCACGCACTCGCCAGCTGATATCGCAATTCGCAAACCGAGCCAGTCACTTTACTGCGCCCGTGGGATACTCGCTCCTATATCAGGAGCCACCTCGCTACTCCCCCTATGTATTGCTAAGCTATAATTATGATATTGATACTTTATGCATTTCGATTTGCCTTATGGTTGATATTCGAATGTGGTTTTCTTTTTACTTAATCGATATTTTCTCCCCAGTTTATGTTTATTTTTATCAAAGTTGAAGCATGAAATAATTGATTTGGGAATGGAAACCCAATTACCACGAAAAATTTACAAACCTCAGGTAATGAGGGCCACTCAACTTAATTCAGCCAAATGTTAAAAACCGCCATACCTAATTTTAAACAGCGCTAACCCAAATCGACGTCAAAAAAGAGCACGTAAGATCAATCGGCACACAACAAATGTGGCGGACCCGACCGGATCAGATCAGGCGGTCGGGCCTGTATTTATTTACATGTAATTAGGTCGGTGTCAGTGATCGACGGGGGCGGCGGACGTCCGCGCCGAGGTAAACAATCTATTACAAGGCTGTCAGGCAGCGTGGTCGGCGGCCATGCATATAGCGACCAATATCGCCGGCAAACACGCAAATTTAGACCAGTTCAGCGTCGCCAAACGCCAATATTGACCAGTATTGACTTTTTGACATAAATACTGAGCGAGCAAACACCTGACTCGGCTGAAGAATCACCCTGTATAATGAACTGCCTACGTTTGATGAACGCTGAATTTTGGTTGCGTGGTACTTTGGTTCTGTGTACAAAAATGTTGAGTGTATATATATATACCAAATATTCTGTGTAAACAAAGATTATTAAGTGAAGAGTCAAGGGTAATGAGAACGCTTGGCTTGGCTTTACATGAAACATTTATACGTCGCAGTAAGATGGTTGAAGCAGTGATATAGTTATATCCCTAGTGATATAGCTATATACCGTAATATAGTTATATGAAAGCGGTTCATAACTGTCTCACTAGGAATATAACTGACACGAGCACGATCTAGTAACATATCTATTAGGGCACTCCGACCAAATAGGTTAGGTTAGAACTGTGACCAATGAATATAAAAAAAGGAAAGTAATTGCTACGAATAGTGGGAACGATTCTTTTGCCAAAAATATAGTTTTTGGAATTTTCGTCTGGTTGTCTGTTTGTCTGAATGTATGTTCATCACACAAATACTAACAGATAGATTCAGTTCGAATTTTGCATAGATATTTCCTATAAGTCGGATCAGTCTATAGGGTATAAATTATCACGCTATTGCTATGAGGGATGAGCAATATTACATTGGGTAAGAATATTGCAGGTAGTTACAGGTTTAACCTTTTAAATGATTTTATGAAGCTAAGCAGTCGATCATGATATATAGGGTGGATTTTTGAAACGGGGTAGTCAGGGTAACTTAACCTGTTGTGCAGCCCACTATACCTACAGGAAAACGGTCTAAGGAAACTGTCCTGAACTTTATGAAAAACTGATTTGCATTCAGAGATTTTGAAAAAAAATTACAGCAGGAAAATGGGAAATTTTCGCAAAATTGTTTTTTTTATACCAATTGATACTGTTTCTTACAAGAAAACTTATGAACTGATAAATTTGAGTACTAGAAAATTCTGAAATCGCAAAAAACAAACCTGTGTTAGTAAGTTCGATTAGGATATTTTTTTAGATTCTTTTTTTTCATATTATTGTTATAACTACTATACAAAACCAGCTGTTACATAGAAAAGTGCAGTACCTATGCGTTCAAAATGTATGGAACAGCTGAATTTATTTTTAATAACCGACGAAAAATTTCAATGCAGGGTTCAGAATCATTTACTAAATTCATGGTAACAGTTTTCGCGTCGATGTCCCTGCCACCCTTTATGATAGCTCGAAGAACGCGCACGTCTTCTGTCATCCATGGTTACAGTAAAAATAAATATCTATGGTATGGTATGGTACGGTGGTAATACTGTAATTAGAAATTCCGTATATTCATAATGTACGGTCTCATCAACCGTACATTTACTTTGCGAACGCAGCAACGTACTTAGATGTCGTGCGTCACAAATATCATCCTATAATTATAACGTTTTAAGTAATGCAGATCGAGTCAGATAATAACTGTGTAACTTATTACTAGTCAAGAGAAAGAATCGCTGCCACTTGAACTTGTTAACCTTATACATTTTAATATAACTTCAAACTCAACTTGTGGTCCTACAACCATTGGCTCCTACACATAAATTATTATTATATTATTTTAGTGATAACCGTTGTGTTGTGACTTGTGCCATTAGGGAGTACCTATATGCAGGAACTAACAGAGAAGTATGGGAGAAGAAGACATGTTACGTCGACCCCAAATAAGTAGAGATAAGAGCAAGAGAATGATGATAATGCAGGAACATCAAAATCAGTCTGCCTAGCCTTTTCCCACCTATATTGGGGTCGGCTTCCAGTCTAACCGGATGCAGCTGAATAACAGTATTTTACATGGAGCGACTGCCTATCTGACCTCCACAACCCAGACTTTCGGGTTTCTGACGACTCAACGACTGTCAAAGATCCACTAATGACAGACTCCGAGGCACGGAGGAGTCTCAGTATGTAAAGACCACCATCCACGGACTAACCCCGCATAGCTTAACTTGTCGGATCGACCCGTGCCGCTGTTTTTACTTAGCCACGAGCTCCTCGCTGCTAGATTCAGGAACATCAATAATTCACTCAAAATGAAAAGGTTCGTAAGCAATAAGAAATTGCTACTGAAGACTGCAGATGTCGACCTTAGGACGAGCTGCTTCTCACACAGACAACTGTACGTCGCTTGCTCCCGCGTCACCAGTCCTGACTCTCTGTATATTTTGGCTATTGAGAACAAAACTACAAACGTAGTGTACAAGGAAGTTTTATAAAAAAGTGGCTGTTATTTTAGTATATTGTGGTCTCTTACGACTTCCATGTGAACGAAGTCGCGGGCAGAAGCTAGTAAATGGCTAAGACGAAAGAGTCGCGGGTCTCGGCTTATTAAAATCCTTCTTCGGTTTTGAATATTCTGTATTTATTGTATAGAGAATGATTAAATGTTTCACTAAGTATTGAGTGATTCTGTTATATAATTATATATAATTTCACAGAACAAATCAAAACAATTTTTTTTTTTTTAAATACCAAAAATACAACCGACTTCCACACTATAAAGTGAAACATAACTTTAATTTCAGAAGTCGGTGTCTTTGGATCAATCAGTATTTAAATTTTTTGCCACCGACTTCCGAAATTAAAGTAATTTTTCACTTTGTAGTTTGGAAGTCGGCTGTATTTTTGGTTTTTTTTTTTCACTTTTTACTGTGTTGTTTTGTAATTCATCAGTTTCACTTTACCAAATGGTGCTTTTCGAGAGCAAATACACGAGTTACTATATAAAATACCCAAGTCGCTATAGGTGTGCCTATAATATTTGAAGAGTTCCCTCGATTTCTCCAAAATTCCATCATCAGATCGTGACCAAATAACGATAATATTTCAAATCGGTTCAGTCGTCTTCGAGTAATCGGGGAACATACATATATTTTTTTTTTTAATCCGACGAACTGAGAACCTCCTCCTTTTTTTTTAAGTCGGTTAAAAATAAATAATCGGGAGAGGTCACGGAGCACCCGGTTGGAACGAAGTTCGTATAATATGTATTATTACAAAGCCATCGAGTATGGTCTCACGTTTCAAGTGTCAAAAATTTTTGTTTTTTAATACCTACAGAGCGATCAAGTTTATATGACTATTTCAAGCATAACACTTATTCGTTACGTGACAATTTCTACCAGCTTAGTCCTTCCGCAAGCCGCGTTAAAGAACTTCGTTCCAAAAAGACGTTAAAGCTACGCAAGAATCAATTTACTTAAACGCCCACCATCGCTTTAATGTCTACACCATAATAATATCCAATACCATTATAATGACGGCGGTTGACTATGACGCATGGGATGCACTTACTGTGAAACGGGCCGTATGCCAGCTTGGCAATGTTAACTTAAAAATAAACATTATCTTCACAAACATCTCTGAATCACTCACTGAACGAGGGTACTACGTATCATTGGTATGTTTGTCCAAAATAATAACATTTCCCACGTACCTTGAAGCGCACAAAGCAGACTCTAGTACAGTAATCCATTCAATGTATCACTATGCAACTCGTACTCTTATCTTACCACGTATAGCCACGCCAATCCGTTGCCGATATTTAGGCAAAATACAAATTCTTTTCCACGCCATGCGAATCCCAACCCTACGCTACCCTTTCTAGGTCGGGAATCACGACCGCACCGAAAAACTTTACAACGTTCTACAGTGAATAATCCGCCTGATATTGGAAGGCTCGTCGATGCATTCACTGGGATGCACGAAATTTTCTATAAGGATAAAAGCAAACAAGATAGCCATCGAACCAGTGTTACGAGCTATAGCAGCTATAGGTACGCGAGTAATGCGCCTAACCCGCACCGATTTGGCTGCGAAGCGATGGACAAATGGAAGTTTAAAAGCAATAAAACATTTTTATTTGCTCATGTCAAGTGCTGGCCCGTGAAGCCGAAATTTTACAACCATTGAGGTTTTCGTCGCAAATATTTGTTAGAAACGTTCCGTTCGATTAAATTATTTTTGTGTTGACTGTGGTGGGCTTTATTTTAGGGGCATAATAACGGCTCAACTTTTTTGGCGTGTAATAGGAACAACGGTGACAATACGGCGGCGTGGCGTCGGCGAACGTTAAATTGTTTCCGTTTTTGGCGTACTCTCAAGTTAGTTAATGTTTCCAAAACAACGTTGTGAACACTGGGATACCTATTTGCGGCGTGAAGTTTGGACGTGACTTGCTCTATGCGCTTCTGGTTCACACAAACTGCTAATAATAACGTTCTAATCTACTGCATTAGACACTACTCCTTTGTAATACAAGCGGCACTAATTACTCTGACCGCTAAACGCCAGTTAAACGGTTAACTTGAGGAGGTACGGAACTTTAAAAAGATTTCCTGACAGAAACCTGTTTATCTATTTCATCGTAGTATTATAAGTCAAGTCAGGCCATTGAGGGCATCCCCTTTTTTTTCTCCCCGGACTGGTTAATAATAATTTACCTAAATACATTGTTAAAACTTTAGTGATTTGCAAGCAAACAGATTGGGGCTCTCTCAGTACAGAAATTACGGTATTATGTAAACCAGCCGATTATTATAAATAGTGTTAGGCCAAATGGAGGTTTATCTTGCGGTTTTACTAAATTTTAAACAAACAGAGAACAGTGGTGGCATCGTCTTACGAGTTGTAGGTCGTGGTTGCGAACCCAAGGACTTTGCGTAAATAACTTCATCACCACTGCTATTAAAATGTTGAAGGAAAACATCGTGAGGAAACTGGCATGTGCTAGAACCAAAAATTCGAAGACATGAGACTTCTACCAACCTATACAGGGCCCGCGTGGTAGATTACAGCCCACTCCCTCTAGAAGAGGAGGCTTGTGTCCCAGCAGTGGGAACATTTTAGGCTGAATATAAATAAAAATAAATATGAACCAATAATACGAAGCAAAAAAACAGTACAGTAAAGCAACTTTAATAAGAGGATCTACGAGTTACTGAGTGTGAAAAGGTGTCTGACACTTCAAGAGATACAAATATCGAGACGATTAAAAAAATCACAAAGAAAAAGAATTGAATACATCAAAAGATTTTCGAGCAATATATTTTTATTCATAAAAAGATGTTTTTACGAAATGAATCACCAACCAGACACCTCATAAAACCCACTGTAATATCAAAGAAAAATACGTATCAGACAGGACTTAAGTTTTAATAACATTTGAAGACAAATCGGGGACACTAGTCGCGATGGCAACACGGCGACAAGTCGCGCGACTTGAGCGCAAATGAAAACGATTTGTTACAGCGGTGCGAACAACCGCCACCTTTTTAAACCCGTGGCAATTTAGCGCAAACCTTGTGAAATATCGCCGGCTAAATAAAAACCGATTTGTGTTAACTCCTACTTTAAGTGCAGAGCGCACACTACATTCTGTTGTTGCAAAATGTATTTTTTTTTTGCTACTACTTTGGCGCAGTGCCTGTTTTACGCGGTTTATGTTATTAAATCTAAAAAGCTGACGGCTTCGCCAACTTTGTGATAAATGCAGCTAAGATGCAAAAACAGATTAATTAAATATTTATCGATTTAACAAACAAACATCGTGAAAAGATTTGTAAAAATGAAACACTGAAAATGAGGATGCGTTTTCAGTATGAGGGCTAAAATTGCGCTTCCTGGAAAACTTTAAATTGTAATTTTAATGGTAATCATAATTTTAATAACAAACCACGTTATTGCGCAGTAAAGTACAGTAGGTAAGTCGGGTCAGGCTCCACGTCGCCTCGTCAGCGACAATTAACGCGAGCCGCGGCACATAACTCACCCGGCCGACACTCGCTATCGCACCACGCGCACCAACAACGAACATTCTACTTTTAACCACCACCACCACCTACGGACGAATGCTACCACCTACCACACACCGACGACCGACCCCAACACTGTCGCATTGGCGTTTGTAATTTAAATTTCTTATTTACATAGTTTATTGCGGTTTAAGAACGCAATTTGTTAATACGCAAGTAGACACGCTTGGATTTATGTCTCGTTGGTATTCAGTATTCCGCATGCAACTTGTGTTGTGAATAACTTTACAGCGGCTGCTACGGAACCCTATTATATCGCTGATACACTCGCGACCATAATTAAATATCGGTTTACGGAATTAAAGCGATCCATTATCTTGAAATAAACAATTTACGTCGTTCGTGACGTGATGGAAGGAAACTTTTTTTTTCTATCTAACGATCTGAATATTTTTGGGCAGGCCGCATTAAACGAAAAAGTTTATAATTAACGAGCTCTATGCCCCTCTAATTGAACATAAGTAAACAGGACGTTTTGTCGTGTAATCAATCATTGAGCATACACTGGGTGCTCGTTTATTGATCCCGCGTCCAAATGGAACTGATCTCTAACCTTATATGAACTACTATCCCCGTTTGTGTAATTGATATGAAACGTAATTCATTCCAGGCTATATAAAATAACACAATCACACAAGTTTTGATATTTAGTTGCGCAACGCGGCCTCTTTATTTACTCTCTTCTCACCTGAATAGTTTCACGAAAGGGAGCAATTAATTCTCTCAGTCTAGTCACGAAAATTTTTCATTTTAATTAAAGCTCCGACCGGAGGATCGTCGGCTAATTAACCCATTAAAACACAGACTCTCCTTTCATTTTGTCTTTTTTCCTTGAGCGTTCACTTTCTTGTGATTTTCGAAATGAAAATGAAAATATGAATGGTTGGCGACCGGACTACAGATGACGCCATGAGCTCATGACCGACGCAAAGCGACGGGCGACGGGAATGTTCGCGTACACAAGTGCTATGGACTTCTCTTTGTAAATATTGGCAAATAAATCATATGCCATTAAACAGGGGTACCAACTTGTTTCGGATTTTAATATGATTTCTGACACGGATTTTTAAATATTCCAAAAATGTAGGTCTTATAAATTGAGCACGATTCAGTCTGACGTAAAAGAGCACGCCTACAGGACTCTTGCTCAGCATTTTTGGCTTAGATTTGATTTTGAGCGAAGAGGAAGCAAATAACGGCCATGTTTTGCAAAAAAAAGGAAAACGTACAGCAAAGCGCTCATACTCCAAAAAAAATATCGTAGATGGCCGCTTTTATGTAGGCTCCATGATCCATCAATATTGTCCCTAAGAAATAAAGAGTGCGTTGGTAAACAATGTCGCGATTATTCATATAAAAGTAAACTAACCGAGGCAGCCGTTTAGAAAGCGGGTTTCCACTAAGCAAGTCGTAAATATAAAATAAAACATAATTAACACAAGAGCGAGTAATGTAATTCAAACTATTTGAAAGTCTAATTGAATAAATGAAAATTCTTAACGAACAAAATAGGCGTAGATCTCATCAAATAAAAATTCGGCTCGGCGTCCCCAGTTAATTAATCCATTAAAATTTTTTCATCACTTTAAATTACTTGTTTGAGTTAAGATCGTGATGAAAACTTTTCACAATGTTTCTCTTTGTAAGCACATCGCGTACACGAGACTAATTAAACCGCGTTGATTTAGTAACAAAATATGATGCGATTATTGCGCTGAATTAGTTGGCGGTTACAAAAACATTAGTTCCAGTGGTGAATGATGAAATTGTACAATTATCATTAAGGGGTAGTTTACAATGCAAGCTGAAACTTGTTGCCATCATAAAAGCGAGCGGCGAAACTCTGCGAGACAATAGCACATGTCAGGCGACGTAAGGCCGCGTGTACAAAGCGAGTGCCTACAAGTATAGTCAACAAGACAAGCCGGTAAAGCTGCGATCATCTGAATGACGAAGCAATTACGCGCATTCAGCTCGGGGCGCAGTCAGTCGCGGCAAGTGGTGAGATTGGTTTCAATAAAAGCGCAATCCCTCCCCCATGTTTTTCTTTCATCACTTCACTGTGAATGGTGTTATTCAGTACTGTAATTATTTCTGTACTTTGTCAGGTTGGGTAAAAATTTATGATTGTTTTGTATTGTTTCAGGTAATTTCAGCGGTTGATCAACATTCAATCACAACATAATTATATTATTCTGTGAATAGGATTGAATCGAGCAATTAAGTCAGGTAATCATTTTATGTCAATGAAAGTGTCATGGGTAATGGGTTAATGACTGTTTATTTTCAAAATTAACATTAAATTACATCATCAGAGAAGTGTAATTGGTATCAAAGCTTATAATTACGTTCATTACAAAATCACTTAAACCTATCGCAATCTATTAACAAAGCAGTTCGCATCACTTAACACCGCCTCTAAAAATTCATTGAACTAGTAAATTATCCTAAAACAAGAGGCATAAACCCGTCCGCGGCACGTGCCGTGCTTAGGAAGAAATAATAACGTCCGACAAACGGATCATTAAAGTGCTGCTTTAAATGTGCCCGCGGCTGCGTTGATTAATCATCGCTCTCTGATTAATTAGTGGTGAAAAAAGCCGATGAAGAGCGCATCGATCCTACGGTCTGCACTCACCCTTATACGAGATTAAAAATAAAATAAAGCGGGTAGATAGTATCTGTTATGAGACTGCCCCTTCACTCTGTATTTACATTAGCATGATAATCTGACGTAGGTATGTTACAATGGCGTTTTTAAGAAAATAAACTGACTATATTTGTTTATTCCGCACTAGTTAATTTATAATGTTCATTTAACCTAGTATTTTTGTGTTGGTTGGTCTGTTTTCTTACATTATTTCAAAAGAGAAAAGCTCACTTTATTTAGTTTATATCAATGTAGACGAACCCTAATATCAAGTTCACATAGTTGCGTCAGACAATATATTTGAGGTTAGAAAACAAACATTCTAAATATTACAATCCCGAGCATAACTGGAATTTGAAAATAGTGTAGTTGTCGCTCGTCCCGCAAAATTTTCGTCTGCAAACAATATAACAGGGTTGTTAAGTAGCTAACATACTCTAAGTGATTGCGTCACTCATTGGGCCCGTTTGACGAACGACCGCTCTACGATTTACAACCAAATAAACCGTTACTCATATTACTGGGGGAGATTTAAATGTCGCATTTTTAAGATGAATATTTTACAGTTTGTGCCAGCCCGCCCGTTACTCATTGTCAGCGAATTTAATACGTTAAGTGCACCCATTTATGTGCAAAGTTTTAAATGCAGTCGAGATTGATCGCATGGATTGGATGACTAACGTTTGTGTTACTACCCACACACTGATGCCAATGACCCATGTAAATATTGGTTTGCTAATGATAGCATTTTAATATTGATCCGGAGTTTCATTGTCAATGATATGTGAACTGATTTAAGTCAATCATTTTCGTAAGTGCTTACCTATAATGATACGAAATGTCATTGTGTTTGTCATGTATCGAAAACAGTGAATCACTGAACTGTTCATTTAATTTTCACAGTTGAAAATTCATTTTATTTTAAAGTCAAATTAAAACGTTTTATGAAAGGAAGGTTTCAAAATGAAAGTCCAATATTGGACTTTTTTTCAGTTTATCCATACCTATATAAAAATAAGTTGATACTTTTGTCATATCTATTTGAAATGAAAGCTTTTCAAGGCTTCAAATTAGTCTCTACAAGCCTTTAAAGTAGGTAAGTGTGTTTGTAACATACACAGTTGTCCATAGACTGAAAATTAACCTGAAATACTCATTGTGAGTGTGTATGTATTCCCACGAGGTACTCTTGACAGACTGAAGTTCGCCCCAACAAAGCCGCGCACTTATGTAGGTACACGTTATTATTTAATATATAAAAAAACATATTTTATAAAACTAATTATTCGAATATTTAGCAAAGATAAACCAGATCTTTAAAACGCATTTAACTGCATAAGTTAAATAAATTATAGTTACAGATGCGTGTAGGTGTTAATTATGTTTGTTAAAGTTGAAGCATTATGGCTTGACTAATGCGATGCCTAGCGAACGTAATAAATTGATTTATTTATAATAATGTTGGCATCTTGGCACGATTAAGTAGGAAATATGATGTTGTGTCGACTGCGGATGTTGCTCGGTCGGTTCGTAATTACAATAATTACAAAACTTTCTCACTACAGACTTAACAGCGATGCTTTAGGGCCATTCATTTGTATTTATGCATGCCGCGTAAACAACTCTTAATGGCGTTTCGTTTTATATTTTCTTTGTGCGAGCTTCGGATCTGGCAAACAGTCGCCGAGAAAATGGATACCTCTGAACACGACGGGAAAAATCCTAGTTGAAGTTTACGAGTGTTTCATAATCATTGTGTCGAAACACGTAAAATTTCCTGGAGTTTTATGCAGACGCAGCATCGTTCGGTCGGATGGGTCGTCCGGTCTGCGTTGTAAAAATATTCCTGGGAATCGCGTGGAAACAAAACAAGTGCTTCGTAAAATAGCAGATTACAGGCTACTCCGCGCTTACAGCGGACGCGTTACGGACCTCTTTGTTCATACTCCACTCTATTCGTGTGGACCCACGGGAGGTGAACTATTTTTCGCCTATATCTATTTGTATTTTCAAATTTTTTACTAAAACCTGCATTGTCCGAAGCTTTTTTGGAATTTCATGCTTTAAAATTGTGTATGAACATGGAGGATTACTTTAGATGTATTTTACGAAAAAATATGCACCGTACAACCGGACTAGGTCGGATTTAGAGACTTGTTCAATGTTGTTGTTTGTTCTTTTCGCTAATTCTGAAAGAGTTGGGTACACTTACCATAATTTACGTTGTAGGATTTTAAATAGAGGCAATTTATGAAAAGTTAAAAATACGAAACTTTAAGTATTTTCAGCGTCTTAATGTACCTACATCTTTCAGAATGTGAGCATGACCTCAGAAATCTTAAACTAGTTTATTTTGCTGGATCTTTCCGTAATAGCACAACTCAACAGAATGCATGCCAAGAAATATGTCGCATTGCTTATCACGGCCATGTGTCACTTTATTATCTGTGACTAACTCTTTAAAGTTCTCTTATTTGGCACTCCTACACAGCTTCTAGGATATAATTCGTTAATTGCCTATATCTTTCCAGAAAGACAATTGCCAAGTCGACAGTTACTTTCCCCTTGTCTTGAGCTCAAGGCTTGGATTCTAGGCCATACATAATGCTTAGAATATCATACAAAAGATTCTAACTTACTTAAAAAAGGAAGCCAACTGTTACTGTTAACTTAAAACAATAGATTCATCACTGAAATAAAAAATATTGGAGTCTAAAGAAGGCCATAGAAGGCAGCAAGATATTCTTTATCTCTATAGTACCTAGGTGATCGAGCTCTGCTCTGGTGAAAATTGAGAATGCTCATTTAATAGTATAGGATAGTTCATACTAAATCCATGTTTAGTACTTACTAATTCCATGCTGCCATGATAGTAGATAGTCTGGCCACGCTAAGTCTGCAATGGAATAAATAGGCAACCCCAAAAAGTTTTTTAGAAGGTATACTATTACATCAGTCAGGTTCAGGGTTGTAAGTAGATCTAGTGATTTTGATATTTTGCCCTTTGATTTTTGCTTAATAGATTATATGTAATAGAATATGTCGTACCTATGCTCTACCTCCATTGACGATGACAAAACTGTATCAAATCCACACTGCATCGTGCTTATGTGACTATTCTTTACCGGGAATAAATCAGAATATAAACAAAATAACCTATTAAAAACAAAAAGACAAACAAAGTATCAAATTCTTTTTTCGTAGAACAGAATGGTGTTGAGGTGTATAGATTGTCAAATTCTACCGTTTTTTTGCTTATGCAGACTTAGCGAGGCCAGACTCTAATTCCATGCTGCCATGTCATTATTCTAAGGTAGCCATGTTGTTCCAAACTTTGGGCGACCGAGCTCTGCTCGGGTGAAAATACGGAGATAAGGAATTTTCCCAGATATGAGACCAAGCTAGATCGATTTTTCGCCCCCGTAAACCCCTATATCAACTTTCATCGAAATCATTAGAACCATTTTCGAGAACGTGATTGAGAATATCATGGCAGCATGGAATTAGTATTTACTTTCCTATACTATTAAAGGAGCATTCTCTATTTTTAACAGAGCAGAGCTCGGTCGCCCAGGTACTGAAGTGTAAACACAGCAAATTATCCAAACCTCCTAAGCATTTAAAATAAACAACAAAAATAAAACAGCCAGCAAGTTTTAAACACCATTCTTATACAAAAATAATGACACGGTTCTCCCTATAGTTACTGACAACAACATAACCATAACTAATCCCCTCAAGATGATATCCATGATAACTATAATTTCTTTCATAAGTTAACTAGGAAACAAGATTACACAACTATTGCAACTGTCAACTTTACTTTTACTCTTGCGCAAATGTAAGTAACTGCTAAAGTGTCGTAACTTGTTACAACTTTGGAAAGTTTAACATAAGTTGCATAAGAAGAGTTTATTGATTTCAGTTTTAGTATTAAAGTCGAATTGGGTAGTAAAAGTATATTGTTGGAAACTAGGTATGATATCGAACACTGCAATTGAGGAACTTGAAGTCATAATAAGTCTTAGGATAGGGTATTATGTAATCAGTATGTCAAAACGTCAAACAAATAGTTTTCTGACAGCTACGCGCACATATTACTTTGGCGGCGCGTGAGTCGTTCCCGACTGAACGGAATTTCGCCGTTTTAAATATTATATTTATAAATACATTTAGAATTAAGTATTGTATATTTATTTTATTTTTTATGTCATATTTATATCTCATTGTATTCTGCACCGGTCGACGTCGTCACGTCAACGCCGGCTGTCGCTGAAAACCAGCGCTGAAGCTGTCTCGCATAGGGTCGCAGCATTATGCTGAGCGATAACCGTTTTACGTGGATGTGACACATATTTTCCCCCTTTTCTTTGCGTCACCCCAAATATATATATATTTTTTTTAAGTGAAAACTTCTTTAGGTGGGTTTGGCATTTTTGAGATGGGCCTAAACCATTGATTTCGCAACACTGTGATGACACCTCATTTTTTTAAATGCAATTGTGCTCTTTATTTATATTAGGTTACGGATCAATGTTCTATGCAAGTATTTTTATTTTTTACTTTCGGTCTCGGAAGTGTTTTTTTTTTTTTTTGTAAACGCTATTGTGCTCTTTATTTAGATAAGGTTACGGACCAATGTTCTATACAAGTATTTTTCTTCCACCAAGGCGATCTTGTTCAAGTTTTCACTTCTGTCGGCACTCCCGGAGTGCCACGGTTTTTTTTTTTCTTTAGCATTACCACAGTTGGAATACGGTAGTCATTAATATGTTGTTAAACTTGGAGTCTGTTACTGTCCATCAATCTATAAATCAAATCATTATTAGTGTGATTTTTGGTAATAGGTATTGTGTGCTCAAAATTGTACCCATTCACTATGCCACATTTATTAACCTATCATAGTCAACAATGGAATTGCTGTTTTCATAACTCATTCCTGATGGCCTTATACCCAACCACCGGATATTTACACCAGGTCATTTATAAATAGAAACTTATTTACATAATATAACGTAAAATAACATCACGCCTGTAATCCCCGAAGGGTTAGGCAGCCTATTGCCATCAACCGGGCACAAATCCAGACTTCGGGCTACTACTAAGAAATTCCAGATGGAAAAACCCAATAACACCTTGCCCGACCCGGGAATCAAACCCAGGACTTCATACTCAGCAGTAGCGCTTTGCGACCACTAGACCAACAAGGCAGTCGAGGTACTTATTTACTTTGTATGCAATTCAAAATTTTGTATCCACAACTAATAGACCCATGAATGATATGGGGAGATATATTTTCTGATAGTGGATGTACCTACTAGTAAAGTAGGTACTTTAAGCACGGAGACTTGACTCGTAAAAAGTCATTGCATATCGTAATTTTTTACTTGCCTGACTAAATTAATTGTCTAGATGTGCCTCTTTCTGCCCTTCATTCTTCCTTGACCCATTTTAAATAGGCAATTGCACACACTCCCATATTTTCTTCTGCCAATTGGCAATCCTAGTGCAATTTAATATTTATTTACTGAAAGATGCTCCCACTTTTCTAACACGATATTGATCAGGACATCATACAGTGTTCAGTAAAGATATGAAAACAGTTTCCGAGATAACGATGAAATATTATTTATTTTTCGATGTTATCAGAAAAAAAGTACCTAACATACGTAGGTATATGTGGTGACATCTCAGGTTTATCTTACGATGAATCAGTGTTTCCATTTAGGTTTGCTACTTGTGTAAATAACACCGGAGATCAGGTGACGACGGCGGCAACCGCGGCCGCGCTCATAATACGACTCGGAGTTCACACCAGATCCGCCAAATTAACTAGAAAATATAATGTGGTGGAGTATCCACGCTTCTTAGCTACAAAATGTACATAATTAGAAAAGTTTTTACGAGCGGTGCCTTGCCAAGTCGTGGCGTGTCACCGCCTGACACGGCCCCCCATGTCCGGATGCGGATTATAATTTTACTGAACAAATTATTTACAAATTGTGATTCTTGTTTACAGTATTTTTCTCCCTTGTTTTGTTATTTGGTTTGTTTAATAAGCTCCCCGTGTTCATTGTGTTCTAACCGCGACGGAGACGGAATGTTTACGTAATTTTATTTCAAAAGTTTCTGCACATGTTTTGCTGGATTGCTCATTTGTTTTATTCGCATTATTTTTATAATAATTGTCATGTTTTTTATTTAACTTCTCTGCATCAAAATGCAATGTGGTTGAAGTTATTTATATTAACTTCATTTTGATCAGATAAAAATACAAGCTAATATAGTGACGTCTTAATTATTTTTACAAAAATAGCATTATCTTCATCACGAAAAAACGTAAAATAAATGCGACAATTTGAGTCAAACCACACATTAGCGTTCCAAAAATGGGCAGCTATACATCGTCTTGCCGAAAGCACGAAATGTATGTGTCAACGGTCACGAAAGAATCAAAAAGAACTTGGTCGGGGTGGTGTTATAAAAATAATTGTCGTTTTTGGCACGACACCGCGTCAACGACGGGTTCCTTGCCCTAAATGAGTGTAATTACAAAAGTTTTTATTACTAACTGCGCGCCAAAACCTCCTTCACGATCGTATTATAACGATGGTGACCTGAAGGCACTACACCCGGCTTTGTTTCAAATTACATAAAATTTTATACTTTTTAAAATAGGCACGCGGTTAAAGACTTTGTTGTACGGACACATCTGTTAAACTTGACGAGATGTGTCATTTAAGAATCTTAATATAATGTGTTATTGTTCAGTAGACTGAATAAATCAAGGTACTTAATTCCAAATTTAAAAATAAAACAAAATTATTACAATTAGAAAACATGATCTACAAAATATGACAGACAGACTCACCAACACATGTGCCGTAAATGTTCCCAGCTAATCGAAGACATTAGCTAATTGAACATTGTACCGATCACGAAGCAGCAGTTTTTATGGTATAGAAAGTACATTTCCACCACCTGTGCAGTATCAAGCATTAACAGTATCTCATTCCAAGCAAAAATGTAGAATAAGAAATTAAATTTTCATTTACGTAGACACCGATAGATATCGGTGCAGATCGAACGAGGTCAGAGTGCAGTTTCTGCACAATGAGCCGATTAGTTCCTTAACGAAGCCGGGACTGATTCGGGCCGGGGGGAGAACCGTGCAGGAAATAAACGGAAAAGCACGTGAAGTTAGAAAATCCCAAGATACGGAGCTCGCATTCGTTCGGCATGACTTTTCACATTTCGGAATGTAAATGGCCCTGAACTAGGAATTCTAAGTTAAACGTTCGACAGACGAATGAGTTTTCAAAGAGGTTGGTATTTACCGCACATATCCTTTGTTTTTCTTCAGACGTCTTAGGAAAATAATTCTTCGAGTGTTAAAAAATAGAAAATAATTCTTGCATTTCGAGTCCGAAACGGAGGAAACTGCCTTCCTGTGTGATGAGCTTGCAACTTTAATGTTTGTGCATTGTTTTTCTAATTCTTAGGTACACATTTAATTGCTAGACTCAGACATCACTCTGTGCATACCTACAGCTCTGCTATGGCTTACGTACTAGAGACATGCAAGCGCGTCCGATGGTCGTAGTACACTTAGGGAACTCATTATTTATTAACAGCGATACAGGGAGTCAGGACGTGTGCATGTCAGACGTGTCTAGCCGCGCCGGCGTGCATATGCGGCGCCGCGATATGCCACGTCCTGCGTGATCTATGCGACACTCACGAGGTCTCCTTCTTGCTTAACACTGTGAACACTCGCACGGCATAAATTTTCAACTTGAACCTACAACTCCACCCTAGAAATGTACAGAATTCGCAGAATGAAGTTTTTACAACTCCACCGACGTTTTCAACGGCTAACTCTTTAAATTATTACGTTCCGGTACACCTATGCTTTATGTCTTAACAGAGATTTATGAATTGCCAACTTTCGATTCCCCTAAAATTGTCTACGAGAGCGTAAATATGGACAAATGTTCGGATAGATCTGTTTTATTCTGAATTCTGGAGCTAAATAAGTTGGAATTTGTGCTGTAGTTGAGGTAAAATCGAGCACGATTTTTAATACATTCTCAGGGGAGCGATTAAAAGTGAAGATAGTCGAGGTGAGGAAGTGTGGCGAGGAGTAAGGCGGGGCCTGCAGAGGGGGTCCCGGGGAGTGCCACGATGGCGCAATATCGCGTTCGGTGGAGCGTGGCCGGCGTCGCGACATTTGCATCTTTCTAAATGAAACCATATTACCGATGTTGTGGCGCACTTATTGAACGAGTTATTGTGATGATGGAGTCGCTCCGATAAAGTCCCTATTGCTGCCTGTAAATGGTTCTTTTCGATATTTAAATACGAGTACCTACAACCTAAAACGGTTGCGGGCAGAAGTTATTTCAGTTAAATGTGGCCCAAGATTTATGATTTTCAATTTACATATTTTTAAAGGTTTTTGTAACGTTATTTTAAATGGTCATTGTTTTAACATATTGCTGAACGCTGAGGTTGAGTATTTTACCATTTTTACATTTAATAAGCTAGTACCTGAGTGGCCGAGCTCTGCTCTGGTGAAAATAGAGAATGCTCATTTAATAGAATACTTTATGAACATTTACTAATTCCATTCTGCCATATCATTATTCAAATATTGTTCTAAACTTTGGGCGACCGAGGTCTACTCGGGTAAAAATACGGAGAAAACAATTTTTTCCAGATATGAGACCTAGCTAGATCGTGTTTTCGCCCCCGTAAACCCCTATATTGCAACTTTCATCGAAATAGTTGGAGCCGTTTTCGAGAACGTGACTACAAATATGTATATATACACTCGAGAGCAATGAATCCGGGTCACTTAAAGAATGTTAAAAATCTTGGAAACTAAAAATGATAGGTTAATGCAATAAATTGTATTTAATAGACAATGTAATACTCCTTAAATGAAAGTAAAAAAAAATATGAGTCACCATACATTTTATTAACACAAAATTACATAATGAAAAAAACTTCTGATCTCTCCTTAAAACAAAAATATGAATCATGAAATTTTTGAACTTTATTACGATTTTCTTGAATTTTAATACTTCGTATTGCCTCCTCGTGCTTCCATTACTGCGTTTACGCGGTTTGGCATGCTGTACACCAAGTTCCTTATACGATTTTGGGGAATATTCTCCCATTCCTCTGTGAGAGCAATTTTGAGCTCACGACGCGTGATTGGGGGAGGGTTTCGTTGTTTTACGCATCTGCCTAGCTCGTCCCAAGCATGCTCGATCGGGTTGATATCCGGGCTGCGCGCTGGCCACTCCATACTAGTAATGTTCAGCTCTTGAAGGTAGTCATTCACAATCCTACCTGTATGAGGCCGGGCATTGTCATGCAAAAATATAGCATCCTCACCTAAATTGACCATAAATGGACCAACGTGATCATTGAGGATTTCTTCCACATATCTTACGCTAGTTAAAGAGCCGTTTTCTATGATCACCAGCTCTGTGCGACTTTCAGAAGAAATTCCGGCCCACACAAGTACAGACCCACCACCGTAGGCTACTTTTTCTTCGATGCATGCTTGCTTGAATCTTTCCCCTGGTCTTCGATACACTCTGTGTCTTCCATCGTGCTTGTAGAGCATAAATTTTGATTCGTCGGAGAACATAACTTTTGACCAATCTTCAATACTCCAATTTACGTGGCTCTGGGCATATCTTAGTCTTGAAATACGATGCCCACGCTCCAGTTTAGGGCCGTTTGCAGGTCTAAGGGGTTTTAAGTTAGATTCAGCAAGCCGACGTCTTACTGTCCATGCACTTGGGTTACTTCCTCCGAGGCGTCGAAACTGATTTGTGAGTTCAGTTCCTGTGAGAAAGCGATTTCGAAGCATGGTGTTCACCAAGTATCGGTCTTCTCGTGCTGTGGTACACCTGGTTCTGCCCGTTCCTGGTCTGCGTAGGTTAGAACCAGTTTCTTCGTAACGTCGGAGAACTCTTTGTACTGTTGACAGCGACACACCGACAGTCCTGGCTGTATCGCGCTGACTCCGGCCGGTTTCCAGCATTGTAAGTATTCTGGTGCATTCTTCAGGCGTAAGCGACATAATTTCAGCTTGAATAATGAATATAGAGCACTATCAACATGGTTTATGTACCCACATAAATGACAGATTACAAACAAAAGCAAAACCATATGCTGTAATTTCGTAGTTCCATCTTCGAAAGTGGCCCTTTTTCAAATTTGATTTTTTTATGATATAACTTTACAATAACTAAGAAGTTTTAATACCTTCATTTAAGGAGTATTACATTGTCTATTAAATACAATTTATTGCATTAACCTAGCATTTTTAGTTTCCGAGATTTTTAGGATTCTTTAAGTGACCCGGATTCATTGCTCTCGAGTGTATTTACAAATTTTGCTCCTAATAATAACCTTTCAATCAATTTCTTAATAGGTAAAATTATCTACTTTTGAAAGTAAATATGGCAGAGATTGGCTTTAGGCTTTGTTGGTTGGTTGGTTGGTTGGGACTTGTCCTCGACAGCCGGTGGAACTTCGTCGAACACTTCCGACGTTTGGCTTCCAGACTGGAGCGGGCCGGGGCTGCGTTGAAGCGGCTCCTGCCCAATCTAGGGGATCCAAACGCCTCCTGCCGGAGGCTCTACGCGGGGGTCGTGCGGTCCATGGCCCTTTACGGGGCACCGGTGTGGGCGCGTTCACTAAGGCTGCGGCCAGCCCGCCGGCTGAACGCGTCCCAGAGGGTCATGGCCATCCGGCTGGCCCGAGGATATCGCACGGTCTCCTGCGAGGCGGCGAGCCTCCTTGCCGGATTACCGCCATGGGATCTGGAGGCAAAGGTCCTCGCGCACATTTGGGAGTGGCGCGAGGAGGCGAAACGCCGGGGCTTAACTCCGCTGCCGCGAGAAATCGCGGCACAGCGGAAAGAGCTCCGACGGGATCTCATGGCGTCATGGAGAGTGCGATTGTCGCAACCCAGCGTGGGGCACGCCACAATTGCGGCGATAAGACCCCTCTTTGAGGAGTGGCTAGAGAGGCGCCACGGCGTCCTCTCCTTCCGCCTGACGCAGGTCCTCACCGGACACGGCTTTTTCGGGAGGTTCCTGCACAGGATAAGGCGGGAGGAAACGCCCGGGTGTCACCATTGTGTGAATCGCCCGGAGGACACGGTGGAGCATATGGTGGAGGTCTACCCAGCTTGGGCGGTTGAGGCGACCGGCGGCGGTGATCTCTCGCGTCCGGCCCTGGTTCAGGCCATGGTACGGAGCGAGAGGAAATGGGAGGCCGTCACCTCCTTCTGCGAAGCGGTAATGCTCGCGAAGGAGGAGGCAGAACGCGTGAGGGAGAGGCAAATTTCGCGCCCTCACGCCCCTAACTGCCGCAGGAGGAGACGCCCAGGGCGTCGGGAATCGCGAGGCGATTTCCGGCCACCGTAGGCGCGGGCTTGCGGACGGTAAGCAATGGGTAGCTCACCGTCCGATAAGGACCAGGCACGGGTCGACGGCGCGTTGTGTTCCACGCGCGCCTCAAAGAGATGTCAGCATAATCGACGGGGTCCGCTAGGGCCGATGCCTGCCGGGGTTGCGAAGAAAACCGAAAGGGAGATCGTGGCCCCCGGCAAACAGGGCAACCGAAGGAACACGGGTGGGTTTTAGTCAGTAAGAGTCAGACACGCCCTCCCGCTCCGCCCAGAGCGGGAGAAGTTATTTGATGATATCCCACCCAAAAAAAAAGGCTTTGTTGGTCAGTAACATTAATGACAAATTAAACAGAAGCGCGAACAACAAATTAAAACTCAATAAGTTCCCAAAATTTATTCGTAACCATAACCACAAACTGTCTGTTTTCACAACATTGTATATCACACACAATGATACCAACTCATATTGTTAAATAAACAGTCTTCATTTTAAAAGCATTGTTTACATTCACTCAATAATTTTCCTACCTAATTAAAATGATATATGAAAATAGCCTGTCGCAATTCCTTTTTTAAAACTCACCAATTTTCAACCTGCGTTTCCTGAATTCTCTACAAAAACGGCTCGACTTAATAAACGAAAAATACAATTTACCGAACGTTGTCAGGAATAACAAACACTGTCCCCGGTGAATGCAATGCAAAAGTTACCAGACTATAAAATCAATTGACCTACATATGTTTAAAATGTTCATTGCCATCAAAATAGTTAAACGACACCGTGAGGTACAGAATTCCCCACACGTATTCGATTCCTGATTCCCCACTGAAAGAAAGACGCCTTCACTGCGAGATTCGGTGCCCGTTCCCAGCCGCAATATGTATGATAAATAAATTGCTATCCAATATCAAATGGAAGCAATACCGGTGAAATGTACAAAGCGTTTACTCATATTACATGTATGCGTACGAATGACTCCTTTGGATATAGGGCCAAAGGGAGCGCTAGGGCGGCCGCGCGACCCACTCGGCCCCACCGGCCATGGCTCTATTCACTAAATGAGATTTTTAATGCTACGCCTTCACCTGGGTCTAAAAGGTTTTATAACTTATGATCTGTGTCCGAAAGAGGGAACCTCTGCACATATTATGGTAATACATGAATTAAAATATTTCGTATCTCTGTTTACGTCTTCAAAGACGTTATGCAGACAAATTAATTAAAACAATATCAAAAAGTGTCGACATAAAAACGTAGTAGATATTTGTGTCGAGATTTATCTAATCTAGATAAGCTAAAGAAGTTACTGGTCCAGTCGACATCAAGAATTCCCGTCAGGCACCGATATTTGCTGGGTAAACTGGGGGAGTCTATTTAGTAAGTAAGCCTTTTTTATCTAGGCCGTGTTTAAGTTGCCCAATTGTCGTACCAAATGGGGCCACAAGGAATGTAAGAGGGCGTACTGTTTGTTTGAGGCATTAGACCAAAAACGAGGAAAATAACAACTACCAGTATTCGGAACGGTTCCATATATGTTATATTATATTTATTTTTATAGTTTTATGTCGAGTAAAAAATCCCAATCCAAGGAATTGGAACAAAAAATACTCAGATACAAGGCTTGATGTCATTCTGACTCCAGGACAAATGAGACAAAGGAAATAAGAAATATTAAACGTGACTCGAATGTCAAGACGCTTTCCGTACAATGATACGAGTTTGTGCCATCATACGTGGCTCATGGCTGTATGTAAACCTTGCAGCTTTTATGGAAATAGCCTTATTAGAGAAACGAGACGCCGTTACCGGATAAATTTGTTAGAAAAACGATGCAATTACTTTGTTTTTTACATTACCAGTGGAGCTTTCTTAATTGATATTAAACAGTCGGTGTTATAATTAAAAAGTATCTGTAAACTATAATGTGGAATGTGAGGCATTAAAAAATAACTGTTTCATATAAGAGATACAAATGCGCAATTAATTAAATAGTTTCATAAAGTGTAATTAATATTACTGTAATTGTAACCATCTTATGAAATTCAGATCGTGTTTTAAAAATTTACAGGTTTTATTTGCAATCTTCAAGTCAAAGACGTTGAGATCCGTTAATTAATACAAAACTGTTATTAAAAACGTATCGGTATAAAGTATCACTAGTACATGTAGAACAAGTACCCGCGAGAAGTTTGCAGCAGATAATGTGAATAATGAAATAATGAGCTAAACTTAAACGAGCTGTTAAATTTATGTTTCGTGCAGCTTAAAAACAGCTCCCCGGAGATTTCCAGCTACGGAACCGAGTTAACGTTTTGCTTTCAGTTTTAGCTGCTTTTTTCCTACAACTTGAATTTAGCTTGTGGCCGTCTGTGTTTTTCTGAGTAAAAGTTTATGTTCAGCTCCCTCGTACCAACTTTTTAGGCGGAATTAGTACATAACAAGTTTTTAATACAAATTATAACAAAAGTTTTTGTAGAAGTCATTACATTAGGGCTCAGTGTTTAACCGTCAATATTACTTCAGCGAATAGCTTGCTTTACAAAATATAAACTTAAATAAATATACTCTAACATTTATCTCAAGGAAATAACGAGGAACGACAGAAAGTTTCGTATTTCTTCAAAATAAAATCCTCCACCAGGAACCGTTTTTAAAAATAGTTTCGAAGCAAATCTAATAACAACCACGGACACTTGAAGTAGGATTGTGCTCACGTTGACCTCGCTTTCACAGAAATAAAAGTAGTGCTCTATCTAGACAGATGTATAATCTAGATATCTGAGGAGGAAGCTGATTAACGTCAGTTGGGGTGTGGAGCAACCGCGCAACCGGCCAGCCGGGGACGGCACAAACAACGGGATTTATTGTTAATGGCCCATAGTTAGACATTTAACGCGATGAATTACTTTCACAAACAGACGCACTGTATTACTTACACAAATAGGATTACACACACCAACACGGTTGACGCCGAGTTAATTTACTCGTCGATAATGTTTGTTATATCGATATCGGTCATAAACGATTATTATATTAAATCAATTAGCGTGTTTGTAGACGCGTAAATCTTTCCCTCGTGCCAGTTACACCGTTATTCAGAGATTAAGCCGTGACAATAGAGATTCCACGTGTTAACAAGACTTTTAAGAACTTGCTCCAATGTGTCGTTGTAACTTGCTAGACGAGGAGTCAGCACACCCTCACTCTTAGCGCATTACTGCATACCTACTCACATAGAATATATTGATAAAGGTGAATATTTTTTAAAGGCATTTAGGTCGAGTTTGTCTGTCCCTCTCGCAGTTTATGGCCCGTAAAATAGTCTGCAGAGAGGAGTCACTTTGTTCCGAACGGCATAGGATGTAGTTTCGGAAGTGAAACTTTGTGAAAATATTGTGTTGGATATTAATTGTTCGCACAGCCCGCGCTTTCATTGTTTTGCACACATTATGTGATCCCAGTATTATGAGAACGAGATACCGTAACAGAGAACGGAGCTATTATAAAATCTTTTATTCAAAAGGCTCTCACAATAAAAACCGGTCAATTTAAGCTCACCGCGTATAAAAACGCTATTTCTGTAATATTTACATTAACAACTCTCACGATATGATAAGGGTTCCATTTTATCCTTCCAGGAACGAATAATCTCGTTCGAACGTTAAAAATGTAAAAGTGGCATCTCTTTCCCCTTCAATCCCGTTCTCGAAGATTAGAAAACACGTTTGAGAGAGCTCTCGAACAATTTTCCGTTTACGTAGCCGTAATTGTCTTAGAACAGGCACGAATAGCTATCTGTCGGTGGGTCTGTGCGGCGCGGCGCGGTGCGGTGGCGGGACCGCGGCGCACTGCGGTAGCCGCCGCCGCAGCCTCCGCCGAAACTTCCGATACGCTACGTGAACTGAATCCTAATACCACCTGTACTGATTTTATTTTTGCCTCCCTCATTCTTGATTCAACTATCTAATAGTTATCTGCAGACGTCCAATGATTCGCTTCTCTCCGAACCGAAAACATTTTAAATTTTTAAACTCAATTCGGCATTGTCATACGTTTACGTGCGCAGCGGTTTATCGTCGTTTTTATGTTTTGGTTCTAACATTTCCTTTCGTGTAAATTATGCAGAAATCAATTCGGTCCAGTAAGCTGGGCTCTGGTAAATAATTCAGCGCTGATTGTAACGAGGGTCCAAGTCCGTACTAAATGTTCCCAGGGAGCTGTGCGCTCCACAAACAAGCCTTGTTTTCCTTATCTCGGTATAAGAATCTTCTCTTACGACGCCTTTCGACCGAGTCTCGTGTCTCGATTATCCTATCTATTGATTTTCGATTAATCCAATTTGAGGTTTTGATGAGACACGATTTTATGTGTTAACTAGTTTTAGCTTTACTACACTAAGGCTGAAATATTTTGGAAACCAAATGTAATCAGTGCACAGGCCGCTACCTGCTCTACATTCTGCCAGCGTCCACTGTCCACCGTACTCCATTCATTCAATTATTTCATTAAAATAATCTTCTCTAAAGACTACGAGGTCTGCACTCTACACTATATTGAATAATATCATCATGAGTGCTAAGCAAGTTATACGATTAAGTTCTACATTTACATAATTGCGGCCAATTAGCTGAGTTGAATCGGTGAGGGATTTCGTTACTAAATATAATGAGTAACATAAATTAAATGAGATATTTCGTCCTCGGCCGCGCTTAAAACAGTACAAATAGCCTTAAAATTTAATCGTTTTCTGCAAAGATTTTTCCATGAAAAGTTTTCCACTTCAAACTTTGCCACTTCGCCGAAGCCAAGTCGCGTTTAACAAAGCTTTTTCATACTTACATTTTTATATCAGGAATGGAACGTCACGCTCGGTTTCATCGGCACTCGTCCGCCCGACCGCGAAAAGAACGCATAGACCGGTAATAGGTGACGCCTTATACAATATTCCGGTCACGTTTAGAATTCCTTATATTTCATCTTTTTCTACGGCCCCGAAAAATGTCATCGAATACACATTTTCCCGTAATCCTCATAAGTCTCATGGCCTCGACAACGTTCGGGATGCCGCAGCTCCCCGTCACGTGATACCGACCCTCTGCACCCCGCACCCGCACCCCGCACCGGGCTCGCCCCGCTCCTCGCAGCCCCGCGACAACAAGTTCACGCCGTGTCGTGACTCGCATTTGCAATAACACTTTGGCTGAGGTGCCGCGACGAGCCAGCCTTCAATTAGGTAATGGTCTGCCATATAAGTTGTCTCAAGACATTGAATAAAACAACGTCTCCGAGCGTGACGCCCTCACTAATTCAGCTAATAATGAATGTGGGGAAATGAGCGCTGACATCCTTCAAAATTTTCATCGAGTCGACATTGTATGGAGAAAGTTTTAATTGAGAAGACAGGAGTAGATATTTTGCTAAGCTAGACAGATCGGGGCGCGTGTTAGGATTTAGGGTCAAATCCTCCTGCTTATCGCGAACAGGTTGGAACATGCACCTTGCGCCGAGCATCGTCGGAAGTTTCCGACAACAGACCAACTAGTTTCGAAGCTTGGAAACTCCATCAGATACGTGAGCTGGAGCGATTACCTCAAGCCAACTACATAGTAGGGCCGCGGTGACATGCATTACCAATATTTTTTATATTAACATCAGCCCTTGTTACCTAACTAATACATGACTTGCATTATGACGAAAGTCATTATATTTTCTTCTAACAGTGAATAACCAATTAAGACTTAAATTTTTTCAAGTCCAGTTAACACTAGACTTTTTGTGTCAAATGTTTACAACCACAGCAGCACTTTGTGGGTAATTAATGTACGTAGGCCAGTAATTAATCTTTTCCTAATTTATAGACTCAATAAAGATGTTCTAATAATATGGATTCTCTTAGAAGACGCCAATAATTCAAGTTACTATCATATTTCATATTTAATAGACTTACTAGTTTTCCCATAGTTTCACTCAATACTTCAGCCATTGTGAATGTGTGATAAAATTTATTTGGTCGATAATATGGACTTTGGAAACTCGTAAACTACTTGTTTGTTTTCACTATTCGGTTTTTTTTGCGAACTTCTATGAAGAATACTCATAAAATATATGACGGTCTTAAAAATACATTTGTTTTTCTCATTTTCACATAGACAATTTGTCTGGGAAAATGAGGGTACACCAATACTAAAAACAAATCCAATTAGGAATTTGAAAAGTCATAACTGTATAATAAACTTGTCATATATAAGACAAGAACGTCCACAAAATAGTATCGATGAGAAGTTATGACGTAATCGAATATCGATGAAGTGTCGCCTCCTTAGTTAGTGGTAACAATGGCAATATTTCAACACGTAGTGTTGTGGGGCACTAACTAGTGAACACAGCTGCAGTTGCGGTGCAATGACAATGTTTGGACGCATCCTTTGGCCGGTCGCCGTCGTCCGGGCCGTGCGTCGCATCCGCAATGAGGCCCGCCGGACGACGCCCGCCGCACTAATTTATAGCAACGGTTAATTACCTACAAGAATCTGACTCAGCCCGGTCCGACAACAAAGCCGGCTGCACCGGAGCCCCGCGTTTGTTGTGCGCACACCGCTAATCAATCTGATGCTATTACTACTGCACGCTGCCAGTGCATAGGGTAGTTTAAAAGTTTTTATCTACTGAACTATATATGTGCTATTAATAAGTAATCTCAGAAATTACTCCACTAAACGTCGGGATAACTAAATGCATAGAGTGTGGAATATTTAAGATTTTGATATGAAAGAGGCGGAGAGTGGGCGGCTATAGACCAACCCAAGCATAAAATATGTCCAATTTGAATGATTTAATTTACTGCGGTATTCAATAGATGTTTCAAAGACAAAATATTCCAAGAATAATTATTTTCCTATTTGTTGGTATATTCTCGTCCCTTTCAGGCGCAACTAATTAATATGCATAATGTACATCGAGCAGAATACTAGGAAAAGTTATGCTATTTACAAGACTTTGATTAAGACTTTATATTCATAAAGCACATTTAATTATTATGTTAACGAAAACCTTCTTTTGAATAAAATATTAGACATGGTCTGTCAAAGGGAATTAGGCATTCTTCATTCCACGCAGTGTAAAATAATAAAATATTTGGTTAATGAAACCAGAGGAGTTCTAAAAATCTCGTAGCAAACGCCACATCAACTCGCCTTCATTTCGTAAGGAGTGTGTATATGAACATAAAAAATGCATTTATTCCGAGGAAAGTAGTAAAATACAAACGAATGTTTTGTTTTTAGTACTAGAGAGAGGTCTCGGGGAGGTGTTTTCGCTGTTAAATTATGCAGAAATCAATTCCTTTTTTCCGGACGAAGCCCCGCTTTGCCGTCTGATAAATAATACATCTGTAATTGTAACCAGGTCTCGGACTCGCAGTGTTGCCTGGTCGGTGGCGTCGGACCCGACATCTTAGTGCGAATTTCACCAATGAAACTGAACGCAGCACATCTAAATCACGTTCAAGAGCTGTCAGTGTTAATATTCCACAGAAAATTATGACACTGACAGCTCTTAAACGTGGTTTAAGTGCTGCGTTCAGTTTATTTGGTGAAATTCGGCCTTTTTTTGGGTGGGAAATTATGAAATAACTTCTCCCGATCTGGGCGGAGCGGGAGGGCGTGTCAGACTCTTACTGACTAAAACCCACCCGTGTTCCTTCAGTTGCCATGTTGCCAGGGGCCACTGTATCCCTTTCGGACTTTCCCGCAACCCCGGCAGGCATCGGCCCTAGCGGACCCCGTCAGTTCTGCTGACATCTCTTTGTGGCGCGCGTGGAACACAACGCGCCGTCGACCCGGGCCTGGTCTTTATCGGACGGCGAGCTACCCATTGCTCACCGTCCGTAAGCCCGCGCCTACGGTGGCCGGAAATCGGCCCGCGACTCCCGACGCCCAGGGCGTCTCCTGCGGTGATTAGGCGTGTAAGGGCGCGAACTTTACCTCTACCTCACGCGTTCCGCCTTCTCTTTCGCGAGCATTACTGTTTCGCAGAAGAAGGTGGCGGCCTCCCATACCCTCTCGCTCCATACCATGACCTGGACCAGGGTCGGACGCGAGAGATCACCGCCGCCGATCGCCTCCACGGGGACACGGCGATGCTCCACCCAAGCCGGGTAGACTTCCACCGTATGCTCCACCGTGTCCTCCGGGTGATCCACACAATAGTGACACCCGGGGTGAAATTCGCCCTGAGATCATATCACCTCGATCAAATTAAACAAGCTACGTAATTGTTGTGGACTTCTTCGTCTTAATGTTTTCTTGGCATGTCGCCAGGGACTTTCTGGAACTTCCACTTGGTTTAAAGGAACTAGTTGTACGCTTATTAGCGAGTGTAGAATCAGTTGCTTCATGTTAGAACAAGTTCCAGGCTTTACGTAACTTTTCTACAAGCAAGCCTTAAATTTGGGGCTAGATTTAAAGATCCAGAAAAGGTCACCCATTCACCACAGTTGATGGGCTTTACTGATCCAAGGGCAACACTTTTTAGGATTCTAAAAGTTCAACGCGTTGTTCGCCGCTGCGACATTAACTTCTGAACAGAACTTACGACTCTGGATTTTCAAACTCTTACTCTTAGATTTCTCAAGGGAGGGCCAGCTAATAATGAACCCCGAAATATTTTCCAGTTTATTATTGGGAATATTTATTAAAATGTTGCACCATGCTGAATTTGTAAGAACTACCAACGTCCAGTGCACTTCCTTTCGATGGAAATGTGTTGCCAAAATTCGAAGCTGCATGACATAAAAGATTCACAGGGTAGCACCTACAAGGTAAAGGGTAATTCCCCTGTACCACGAAACGTGCATCGCTCTTAACAAGTTGCCAGCTGATACAAATTCGTGGCGTTTGCGCATTACCTTGCAAACGAGCTGTTCAATATATTAGCACGTTAAGCTGGTAATGTCTCGAGCACTTAGTACGGGCCCTCGTTATTGATAGCTTTCCATGATACTATTTCACACAACACTGCATCGATTATATTCCGGTCCAGTACGACGATGCATTTCGTGCAGGCCACGTCAAAAATGGAAGCTGTTTAAGTGATAATAAAGTGTAATTTCCATTGATTATGTTTAGATATGCGAATGAAAGCGTAGTGCTATATCAGTAACTGAAGCGCAAGTCCTAAACAAGAGACTTTATTGTATGTTAATATTAAGACTATATTTTATATTATGTCCGAATACATTGACGTAGATAGGTACTAGGATACCTACTTTAAAATTCTTTTACTCGAATCGAGACAAGTTGAATACTTGAGGCTCCGCTTGCATTACCTAGCTTTTTAAGTGCACGTCTAGTAATCCAAGTTGCGACATTAAATAAATTAGTGTCTCACAAAGGCACAATCCCTTTCTAAAATGGTCTCGTCTCCAATCAGGCCATTATGTCTCCATCGCAAAATTATACGTGAAGCAATAACGAATCTGCTATATTTGATTCACTCCCAAAATAATAGTAAAGTTCAGTTTCGGGCAGCACTCACTGAAACTTTGAGTGACGTCATTAATTAGTCAATTATAGTCGGGCACTTCGGTTTAAGCGGTATTCGCCACAAAATAGACCCTAGACTTTCGATCCGGCGGAGATTTTGCAAGCATTCTGGGTCTTAATTTAGAACTGAAGTCGTGTTGGATAAAGTCAGCATTTATTTTATTTAAACGTATCTTTAGTTCAATGCAATTAGTTTTAAGTGTTTAACGACTAAAGTATTTCGGTATTTGGTCACCTGATTCTTGGATTTAAGCTACCTATTATATACGTATTTAAAAAAAAAAACTAAATCAAAGTATAAAATTTTTGTGAAAATATAATTAATAATTTAATTTACACTTTCCAGTTCCCAATTTAAATAAACAAAAATTCAAAATTCTCGTTCAAAATGTTTTATTTGGACGTTTCACCTGGGCAGCTCGTACATCGGCGAAGTATTGGTGCCAATATCGAAATCCAATCAACTTGCTGTGATTGACAGCTATACCGGACCAAACGACGAATCTGCCGTATCCGTGTCGAATGACGGTATGACACGACACATATAAAACTGTAGAAAAATTGTTTCTGACGAAACCGGACGCCGACGTCTTCAGCTAACTGGTCTTTTTACGAGCTCAGTGACTTTATTGACAACTTAAGAGTCTTGTAGAGCGATGTTATGGGAAATAAATATAGGTAATAGAATTATTATAACAATTGTTTATACTAAACGATAGCAAGTGCCATCAATGAGAAAGCCAATGACGTATTTTTTTGATGGACTCATCCTCGGTTTTTATGACTCTAATCATGTCTTCAATCTGCAGTAATGTAACAACGACGCATCACAGATTAGGCGTAATTAAAAATAGGCTTTCAGAAAGTATTTATTATTTATAATATTTATACTTGCAAATTTAAATTATTTACTTTTCAAACAAAACCACCTTACCAATGTGTGCCAATGCCGTGCAGCCTGTGGGCTAGATATACGCAAAGATCGTATAGCGCTCTCCGCGTTCAATATAACAATGCGTTTAGGATACCGGTGGGGCTGCCCCGTTTCTGTAGTGCGTCAGGGATGTTTGCAGATGCGCATGTAGATTGCTTTTACGCAACAATGCGTAAAAGGTGCGCTTCCCTGGTGCGCAGGTTGTGGGACAGCTCCAACAGTGTATTAAGCATGGTTGCGAGTCGCCTGGACTGTGAATACGTGGGTCACTGCTGTGCCCTCTCTCATGGGATGTCGCAGCGGTGACCAACCGTTATTGATTGTATTGTTTTCCATGTTTTTGTGTGTCAGTACTTACTAACATAGTCGTAAGTTTTACTAACAATCTTGTTGAGTCTTGGTTACTCGAATAAAGAAAATTCTATTCTATTCTAATGTGTGTACCGTAGTTGCGATGAATTTATCCCAAATACAAACTTAAAATTGTAGTTGAAATAATGTTCTCCGATACATTCCAACTGCAAATATAAGTTTGTATTTGGGACGCACAATATTTATAGATTTACCATGTTATTTTAAGACTATAGACTTCTTATAGGTTTTTCTGTAATTTATGAGTGAAGAACCATTCTCTGCATTTACTTCCAAATTTTAGGCTAGTAGTTTCGGAGACAAGGGAATGGTAAATTTTCATCTATTTTCATAAATATCTTTAAATATGTTATTTTAAACTTATAAAAAAAAATTGAAATCCTCGTAACAAGCCCTTTCATTTCAGATGTTACACGATACAGTTAGAAAAACTTTTTTTTTAATTTTCTTATTTGCCCCCAAAAGTGACCCCCATATTCAAAATTAGTTTATTTACGTATACATCCATGTTTAGGTTACAGAAATACATATGTGTACCAAATTTCAGCTTAATCTGTCCATTAGATTCGGAGCAAATTGGCTGTGACAGACGGACATACATGAGTGATCCTATAAGGATCCCGTTTTTTCCTATTGAGGTACGGAAGCCTAAAAACACTCTTACAAAGAAACCTCGTTATCAATCGTACAGGAATATCGATGGAGCCACAATTGTTATTCTGGTGCAAAGCCGACTAGGAGCGGTGCATCCACAATCTGCTTTTGCTTTGTGCATTAGCCAGCCGTCCAACCACCCCCGACCACTTAAGGCTTTATATTCAAGTGTTGAACCTAGTTGATGAGTTTCGACTCAACAACTATCCCGATCTGAATATAATAATCGAGTCATCAAATTGTCAATCAGGGTACTCTGTTCATAAACTTCATAATTATAATATAATTAACTATTTCGAATTTGGTGGTGAATATTATTTTAGTAGAGTAGGTATGGCACCTGAATTTATAAGGAATTTGAAAGTGTGATAAAATAGCAGACAATCATTATACATTTTCTATAAAGTTTGGTATACTAAAAAGCACTGTAAACTAAACCCGTGAGAGATGAAAGAAAATCACACTAATATTATAAAGGCGAAACGTTGTGAGTGTGTGTGTGTATGTTTGTCTCTTCTTCACGCTCAAACGGCTGAACGGATTTAGATGAAATTTGGCACACAGATAGTTTATAACCTGGATTAACATATAAGATACTTTTTATCTCGGTATTACGTTCCCGTGGGATAATTTCCGACATCCACGCGGACGAAGCCGCGGACAAAAGCTAGTTATTTATATTTTGTTCTTTTAGTTCTATATTCCTAAAAGCAAAATGGCTGTTGTGTGCTAGTAGAGGCTATTGTATTGTATCCATAAACAAGACTATAAAATGCGAGTTATAATTAGTACACGTAGCGAGGGACCCCAGCGAGCGCTGACGAATTCAAATAAAATTTACTCGATACGTGAATACGTGAACTACATTCGAGCCGTATCCCGGTTCAGCTTATAACTAAATAACCTGGTCACCAGGAAGATAACGAACTATCAATTAAACTCGAGTATGTGTGCCGAATATGAAAGTAATGTCATTTTTTCCATCACCACTATCCGGACCCAGGGGAACACAGCTTTGTTAATTAAAATGCCTCGCCTAACAGAACCCTCCACATACCCACAATAACCCAAATTATCATAGAGGAAAATAGAAACAAACGAATGATATATATAGTATTGTGAAATCCTAGAACTTTTCTACGTATAAATAACCCCAACCCATAAAGTAGAACATGGCATCATTCCAAAATATAACAAGTGAAATATCCTAATACTGGTACCTACAACGATGGGAACATTATGAGAAAACGAGAACCCTTTTTCCAATAAGTATGATCGAACGACGGAGTTTCTCGTCGGAGCTGGGAATTCTTGGGCAGTTGAAAACAAGTTGGGGCAGCCCTGGCCGCGGCGGCAATATCGGCAAGTTGGGCGGCCGCAGCTGGCATGCGCCGCAATGTCTCAATAATCCTCAAGGTACCCTCCTAATCGACTCTTCCTTAGTTCGACGCAAGTGTGACTAACTGATTAATTCTGCGACTCGGTGTACGTGCCCGGTCTGTCTTTGCCCATTATTGTTTGCCCTACACTTTCGTCCGCTCGTGTCCCATTATTGAACGATATTCGGGCTATTATTGGCGGAGTCATACGGAGCCCTCTATTTATATGTTATCGAAGGGCGGCCCATTACATCCTACGGCATATAATTCGGGATTGTAATTACTGCTATTTTGCTAAATTGAATCCGATTTCATTCGCTTAGTTATAATGGTTTGTTCTTGTTTTGGAATTACGAGATGTGCGCATTACCGGTTCGCACTGACTCGCTGACTCGCTTGAGCGACGGTTTTGGTTGGCGTATTAATTAACTAGAGCGTGCACTCGATTCCTTGCACTCGCTTAAATTCCAGTTGCACTAAGATTAATTATCGTTTCCGTTTTTGTTGGTACTTGCAAATATTAGCGCATATAGGTTTATTTATGGCAGGTATGTTGCGTGTATCACGTCGCAGGGATACTACGTGTTTGTAAATTGAAAATAGAGTCAATTACTGTGCCACTTTGCCGCGGCCTACGCGCTAATGTTGACCAAATCAACAGTCAACTATGTCACCTTTATTAATAATTTAATGCTCTACTAATTTAGCAAGCAATACATAATTGTGCTGGCAAAGAGCGCAGTCGGTGGACAGCATAATAGTAACATATGATGATATAAATTAAAACATCACTGTTAGTAAATGTAATGGCACCGGTGAAGCACCGGTCACATTAACGGCTGGAATTTGTTACTTTAATGTGACATTAATATCTGCTTAAAACTACGATCATTTTACAATTAATTTGTTTAATTTACTTCCCGCTGAATAGAAACATCTTAAATAGAGCGGAACTTTAATGGACGTTCGAATTCCCATAGTCATCCCTCACTATTCATGTGTAGACGTTATTGATGAGTAATGACTTACACTTGTGTTCCCTAGAATTGGCCAGGTGGTGTAAGTACTACGTCATTATGACTCATATCTGCCAAAACTGAGCCAAGATGACACTTCATGCCACAAAAATATACGCGGATAATTTTAGAAACATCAATAACAAGTCTAGAAGATGCATTCAGAAAGCAAAATATTTAGGTGGATTCCAAAGAATCGTCAGTCATAATAAAGACGAAGGAAAAAATATATATGGAAATTTGTTTATTCGGCATAAATAAGACGCCCATTATAAAATAAACATATAATACACACTAATCCAAAGTAAAAAAAAAAATGCAAAAACTAAAAGTAAAATTAAAAAGTTAATAGTAGTAATAGTTATCAGTAGCTTACCTATTGTGTGAACAAGAAATGGCGAAAATAATTTAAAAAAAAACCTCTTCGAAAATTGAATGTGTCACAATGTCGATTAGCTAAAGGCACCACAATATTAAAAAAATAAAATGTCGTTGAAAGTGAGTCGATCCTTCAGTTTAAGTAGAACAGAGCCAGTAAACAAGAGAAGGCTAAAGGCAAATCCATTCTCGGCAGCCATTATTGAGAGCTACCTCGAGCTATTAAACATCTGTTGTTGTTAACTCTTTGCCTCTGGTAATTGGTATATTCTTGATTCCCAGAGCTTTTTCCGATAAAACTTAGATTGCTCTACTTGTTGGGCCGGAGGGGGACATTTGTGAGGTGGTAAGAGGGGGGCGTTAGATAAAACGAGGGTATATCGCCAATAACTCGCTCCATTGTTTGTTGGCGGCTGACTTAATAAGTTCGCCGAATTTATTATGATTTGTAGGCCTCTCGTCTTATTACGAGTCTTTTAACATACCATAGTCGTATAGTGTCTTACTGCGAACAATATGGAACCGCCAATTTGTTCTTTTACAACCGTCTTAAAAAAGGGCGCCCTTTCTGTTTTCTAGTCCTCGAAATTACCGCACGAACTAAAAAAAATGTTTTATGTGCTTCTTGAATGAAGAGATTCAGCAACTTTATGTCTGTGAGCCAGGAGTAGCTATGCGTACGTGAACCTTTTTCAGAACCTGTGTTTATACCAGCGAGTAAATTCCTTAAAATACTTGATCAAATAAATTACAAATAGCCATGTGTAATCAAGTAGTTTATCAAAAGCTAATTACTATATCGAGGCGCACACACTAGACTTAGCAACGTTAATTGAAACTATTTTCTTTCTCGACACACAGAGCCTTTGGGAGACGTAGTATTAATAAAAATAAGTAGCCATAAAGACCGTGATTTATCCTTGATTGATTTACAACATAAACTTGTGCCACACTTGACATCCATCAACCAAATTAATGGAAGTCGAACGGACGGATCCGTAGACATTTGAAAAATTGATGTTGTTTATAATTTACTGTGAAATAATAATGTGTAGCTAAGTGTTTTACTGATTTATAATTTATTTAACGGGGACTTGCAGCACAGTATATCTTTACCACCAGCTTACGTCATCATCACCTGACCTCAGAACAGGTTCAAGAACAGCTTCGAGACTACCAGTCCCAGAAACTTTGCAGGAGCTGAAAACTGCCATTTTGGAAGCATGGGAGAACAGTCCACAGAACGTTATACTGGCATTAATTAATTCCATGCTTTGAACCACATTACGGCCGTCATAAATGCTCTTGGTAATACAAGTTACTAAATGAATGTTTTCTTTATGTCAACCATTGTTTTCTTAAAAAAATTCACGCTAATTTTTGAAGTGAAAACTTCTTTAGGCGCGCTGGGCATTTTTGAGATGGGACTAAACCATCTCGACACCGTGATGACGCCACCTTTTGACCATTAAAAATACATCAACGCGTATCAACGTGGTAATCATACCACGGTGCCGATTTTTTTCAAGTTTTCACACCTGTCGGCACTCCCGGAGTGCCACTGTTTTTATCGATATAGATAATTATTCGGAATGTTGCTTGAACCCAGAAACAAAACAGCTGATACATAAAAAAACTTACAATAATAACAAATATGAAATAAAAGTAAAAATAAAATTATGTTATAGTACCAACAATTAATATATTTAAAAAATCAGTAGGTATATAACAACTACTGATTTTTTTAATGAATCAATTCGGAGTAAATATGGCGCATACATTTTTGAGAGTTCCTTTTTTTTGTAATGTACTCAGCTGCCATCTTGCATTAACATTTTGACCGAATTATCGGCTTTAGCACCCTTGAAAATATGAAAATGATACCCATGATGAAAAATGTGAACATGTTTGCAGTCTCCATCTTGGATTTTTATTTTGACCAAAATCACACTTTCTCTTTTTCGTATTAGAAGAAGACAGTTGCAAGTATGAACGCTTTGTCACGTTACGATTTCTGCCAGTTTACTCTTACCGCGTTGAGGAGTTTCGTTCCAAAAACCATTTTTTTAAACAAATAAAAACTAATTCGTCTTAAGAAATGATCGACGTGTCAATTTTGGTTTCATACATGACCCCAACCCTATGGTAGTCTCGCTACCATTTTTGCTAGAAGAGATATTTGCATGTCAAGTGCCTGTCAATTTTGCTGATTTGACGTACATTTTTGTAGTGCAAGAAAAAATATTTTGAGCCTTATGAACATAAAAACGAGGTGTAACGAGACATGGTGACGTCACAAAAGCAATGCGAGAAAAATACTCGACTCATGTTTCCTTGTGAAACGCGAAAAGACGACTTATTGCAATTCAACTGTTATAATTTATTAGTATTCCGATTTCAGATTTGGAACAATGACAAACGGAAATGATAGTGAGTGACTGGCTTCAAAACCACATTTATTTTTTCTTTGGCCTTCCATTATTTAAAGAGACAGGGTGGCTCGATTTATGTGTCCACATGTTTGTCCGGTAGTGTATTTTGTTTGAAAAAATTACGTTTCAATTTTTATTTGATAGTTTCATAATATTGCCAGTATTTTCATTTATTGTCTTTCCACATAGGATAGGCAAATGAAAAAAAATAAAAACTTTATTAAAATTCTACAAGTTTACGTCGTCAACAAGAAGTCTAACAATATTTTCGAAATAACTAGAAAGTCTGATTAATAACGAATTACACACACAATGCGTATTGAATAATACCGCAATGAAAATTAATTTCCGATAAATTAATCGAGGAATCAAATAAAAGTCGATAATACTTCTTGATTTTATGAGAAAAGATGACAATGCATTATTGTGGATTGCGGACATAACGTTTAACAATATTATGGGCTTCCATCACACGGCAGTGACCTACGCTATAGAGTAACTAAAGCTACATGTTAAAATTTAGTTCAAATGTCTTTCGATCATTACTTGAAGAAAATGTTCTTCTTTCAGTTGTATCCTAATATATTATAAAACAAAGTCCCCCGCCACGTCTGTCTGTCTAACGCGATAAACTCAAAAACTGCCGAACAGATTTTCAAACGGGTTTCACCAATGGATGGAGTGATTCATGCGAAAGGTTTTAATGTATAATTCATTAAGATTTTGTGTAAATTGACTGAAAGGACAATGGGCAAAATTGTATGGAGCTTGTCCCATCGGCGGCCACATCTGTACTATTTATTTTCTAGTAGCCAATTGTGTATACAATAAGACTACAAAAGACTGTTTCTGTAAGTTCCTTGGATAAAAAGTTAGCATAGGTGGATTATAGAAAAAAAAACTAATTAAATCATTTAAAAGGAATGATTACAGTTTGTATCTTAAATACAATATTTTGTACACCTCGTGATGATGTTACATTGATATAATAATGAATTTTAAGTACATTATAATGATATGACTATGTTATTATATACGTAATATACAAATATAAGATAATGATAGCTTAAATAAAGCTAAAGGTTTGTTAAATACGTTGATTTATTAAAATAAAAACATTATGCCAGATTACAATAATACAATATTACTTAATAACTACAATAATTATTGGACTTTAATCGTCATCAACAATGATTTCATTTAAAAAATCAGCTGGCAAAAGAATGTCTTCCTCTTGGTTTCTCGCCCACCCTAAGTACCAAACTATACACATTATGTGGGCGCAGCAACCCAGAGTGCGTTTACCGCTAAGGCAACTGCAATAATAGTTTTCTATAGCTTCCCTACCATTTTTCTGCCTGTCTATAAGAATATAAGAATAATAAATTCTAGACTGCGCATGTCGCGATTGTATTTGGCAGCGGAGAAGCCAAACATTTGTAGCTGTAATGCCGTACTCGACTAGACCTGTGCATTGGGTATCTCTATACACTTCTATATTATATAGGCCTTGTCGCACATGCTCCGCATAATAGCTGCGAGCTAACTTCACTTGATATGTGCCAAGTGCAAAAATAATTAAATCGTCTTCGGTCAGCGACGGAAAATCACTTAAGTTAGGTTGGTTACCAGTAATACTATCAAAGCTAGCCCGTCGACGATTTAAGTTGTTGCTTAGGACATACTCTGCTAGGTGATTTGGTTGGTTCAATCGTTGGTTTATCATTGTTATAAATGTTTCTGCGTGTACACTATCACGTAATGGTTCTCTGCATGCGTTCAATAACGCAGCGGCTATTTTAAAATCCTTCATCATATGGGGCAAGGCACGATTAAAAAAATCTTGCTGAAATAACTTGAAGTCGCGTTTAAACCAACCATTTATAACTTCGATAACCCAGCGGCATATGGTAACCATCCTAGACTTATTAGCTTGCTCTGTCTTTAATTGATCTTCGTTGCGATTTTTTGTTTTTGGCAAGTGCGCCTCATATCCACAGGCATGTAAATTGTCGATTACGTCGCGAAATCCACGGTCTAAGATGAACACATCCCCTTGTCTAAAAAACCAATGAATGCAGTATTCATTGGTTTTTTAGACAAGGGGATGTGTGTGATAAAAATATGACAATTCATTAAAATAGTATTTAACCCATATCTTTTTTCTCAAATGATATTTAATCATACTGCTTGAACAATATTTGTTCTACAAGCATTCACCTTTCAAATGACACTAGTTTTATTAATGGCCGCTAATGGGCCAGGATGCCCATTGTTCTTTGACGATTATTGTTGAAGATGTCGGAAAAATCATGGCTACTGAGAACTTTACTGGCATGCGCCGCGACAATGATAAAAGTTACATAAAATGTATGTTCTACAGTATTGTTCATCTTAAAAATGTCAACAAAAAAATCCGCGATGGCATATGTCTATCTTCTAAGGATGACCCACATAAAGCATTTTTATCTTTCAGAGTTTGATAAAAATTTATTTGTTATTTCCGAAGCTATTTTGACCGGTATTATATTAATCCTTATCCAATAAACTATGTTACTTAAATTGTAAATGCTCAGTTTAAGTAACATAGTTTATTGGATTTAGATTAAAATATGCCTTGACATCATTTCATTTAAATGAATGTTTTAAAAGATACAGATTCAAATTACGCGTAACAAAATAATTTTGGTTGATGGCAACGCGAGCGCAGCGGTAGGAGTCAATGACCTTTTCCTCAGCTATTAGGTATGTAATCCCGGTATAGGTAGTACGTTCCCGTGGGATATTTTCCGACATCCACGCGGGCGAAGCCGCGGGCAAAAGCTAGTTTAGTATATTATAAACAGTTTCTAATGAAACCAAGTTGATTGAAGAACACACAGATTCTAAATAAACACACACGTTTTTAATCCGATTTTGGTCAGTGGTCAATAATAACATGGATAAGCCTTTTTTCCGGGATTTCATTTTGGTACTTACGGGATTGAATCAAATATTATAAAAGTAAGGATTTTTAAACTACTACATTAGAAATTTATAGAATGGATAAACATTTAAAATTGTTTTTTTCTTATTTATCAAGTAATAAAGTGAATCTTACTGTTGTGCGTCCTTTCGAAACTTACATAATATGACTAATTTAGTAGTTATTTCTTGCAAGTATATTATCTGCTGCTTGTAATTGTTACTATTCTTGAATAAATAAATAAAAAAATATTTTTATACTCCTTAATATTTTTTCGCATTCAATGCAATAACAGCAAAAGAGTTAAATATTTCTTACTCATATTGATGTATTCTTTATTCTACACACAACATTTGAAATTCCTTAAAAAAATCTTAATAATTTCAAAATCTCGGAATCCCGGCGGGATATAGGTACATACTAATATATACGTGCCAGTTCATTGACCCCAAATCAATCTACCTACTCCGATCACTGATTATGGTAGAACCCCTTGGAGAAACTAATGTTCTACGAACTGAGAGACCTGAAAATCTGTGAGCATTTAAAAAAAGTTCGCTGAATAAGAAGTATTAATACAGAGCCATCTAGTATGGTCTCAAGTTTCAAGTGCCAAAAGCTTTTGTTTTTTAATACAGAGCCATCTCTTGAAACTGACGTTTTCGAGCATTACGCTTTTTCTTTACGTAACGATTTCTGCCAGTTTACTCCTTCCATTATTTTGGAACGAAGTTCTTTAACGACCGGCCTCACTCTTGAGCAGAATTAGAGGCAGTCACAATAGTAACTTGAAGGCTGTGACGGCAGATACTTCCTTCGCCATAATAAGGCAATTTGTGCGAAGACTTATATCGTTAGTTAGACCATTACAATTTCTCTTGTGTCTAGATGTTGGGTGGTCTTCTCACAAATTCATCTTTAGTTTTAAGTTACTAACAATATTGATTTAAGTGCAAACATGTTACTAACAATTTATGGATCTTTTTGTGTTCTCCGAAATCAAATGTTTTTTTTTTTTTTCATTATATTTAATGCGGCTTGGCGCTAAAGAACTTCGTTCCAAAAAATGTCGCTTAATTAAAACCATCAAACATCAATGTAAGAGAGCAATTAATTAGTAAAAGTCCCAAACATTCCAATTTACGTATCGCAGCAAACAGTCTTCGCATAGCGTCCCGTGTGTTGCCAGTTTTAAATGACTTTCAAGAAAGCCAATAAATAAAATTGAGTGCACTTCGTCGGTCGGCGTCATTAACGGGTGTCTGTCGAAACGCCGCGACATGCTCGTAAATCATTACTAATAATACCTCTGCCATAGATTTACTAACTGACGGATGCGCCCGTCCACAGAACTTCAGTTTTGACTCATATTTTTCATTTGTCACTCAAAAGTTTTGAGTGACAATTGAAAAATGTGGAGACTACAGGAATTTTTGAGTTGGAAGGAATGTTACAGGTGGAATTGATATTGATGACTTATTTCAAGGTATATATAGACGGATTCTTTTAAGATTGATACGAGTGTAGTGAAAACTCGGAAAAAGTAGAATTTATAATCAAACTCAAAAGTCTTGCTCAATGATCTTGTATTCACAAACCTCAATCAAATTAGTAGAATAATCAGCGTATAATTTTTCCACAGCTGGGACACCAACCTTTTTTGTTTTTTTTTTTTGGGTTGGAAATTATCAAATAACTTCTCCCGCTCTTGGCGGAACGGGAGGGCGTGCCAGACTCTTACTGACTAAAACCCATCCGTGTTCCTTCAGTTGCCATGTTGCCAGGAGCTATCCCTTTCGGACTTGTTCGCAACCCCTGCAGGTATCGGCCCTAGCGGACCCCGTCAATTCTGCTGACATCTCTTTGAGGCACGCGTGGAACACGGACGGCGAGCTACCCATTGCTCAGCGTCGACAAGGCCGCATTTGTAGCATAATCAGCCTATAATGTTTCCACAGCTTGGACTCCACCCTGGCTGTAATCCACCACGCGGGTCCTGTTCGGGTTAGTAGATGTCACGTCTTTGAATTTTTGGTTCTAGGACATGCCAGTTTCCTCACGATGTTTTCCTTCACCGTTTTGAGAGCAATGGTAACTCATATTATAATAAATATTTGAAAATTAATGAAAACTGTACCTAACCATCGATGCATTTAAGAGACTAAAATTAAAAAGCAAAAAAAAGTGAACTAATTGCTTTAAACTGTTTGAAATTCGGTTTCACAGCAATGCCCCGGAGCGTGACGCTACATACAAATTAACTCAGAAATACTCATTACAAATTACTAATTTGTCATCAGTCACCCTGAACCACGAATCGACCTCGTCACGATTCCGCGGGAGATTCGCACGGCGACCTTATTTGTTGTAATTACGTAAAATAAACAAAATATTATGAATGATTTAACACTGTCGCTCTAAATTAACGACACGACCCATCTTAAATACCTACGTAGATCCATATTATTGCTATGAAACTACAGATTTATATTAAATAACACCTGGTTTCTGAAATCAACTCGACGTTGGCATTGGAAATGATACAAAAATATAAACTACTCGATGCTGTAATTTTGTAGCGAAAATAAATTGTTTACATCAAAATTATTTCTGTTCCAAATTATCATTTACGGATCGTAGAATTGCGATTTTATATGTAATAATGGGCCGAAGTTTTACGTACGTACAGTTTCATAAAATCAGTAGCCAATGAATATTTGAAAGTCGTCATGTAACCGTACAACGTAATGTAAAATAGCTATAATGAAAAACAAAGTGTGAATCATTTTAATGTGTAATTTTTACCGTTCTGTTACGGTGCAAAATTTAGATAACCTTAATTATTTATTTCACTTGAAGTTTTTGTTTAGTTTCGGTACTAGCTTTTGCACGCGGCTTCGCTTGTATGTATATCGAATGTCATCCCACGGGAACCTACTACCGGGATAAAAGTATCCTATGTACCCAAATCATGACCTATCCGTATCCCTCTTATCCAAATCCGTTAAGGAATAACCATTGGCCATGGGAAGAAGTAAAGGAGTGAAAGGATAGACAGATATTAAATTGTAACAACTTTTAACCAGTGAATCGATTTTAATTAAATAACGTATTTCTAAATTTTATCTTAAGATACGGACTATGACTATATATCCAATCCCTTAAATCTCTTGAAAAGAGGTACCTACTACACGAAAATTTCTATAGGAATTTTTGTGTAGTAGGTATTTAAAATCATCCCTTATTTTACCTTCTTTGGGATGATTTAACAATAACGTTGTAAGACGTAATTCTTTATTTATTACCAAAAGAATAAATATAAATTTTCATAAGCTAAATTTAACAAATGCTGGGTATCCCATACCAACATTCATCCCCTATATCACCCCCTATAGGATTATTATTGAGACAAAAAGTAGCCTATGTCCTTCTCCAAGATGCCATCCATCTCTTTGCCTAATTTTTTCGAAATCTGTTAAGTGGTTTAGGCGTGAAAAGGTAACATACAATCAAACAGATAGAGTTTCGAATTTATCCTATCCTATCCTATTAAACGAGCAATACTTGTATATTTGTTTGTATATAGATTTGTACTCACGTTCTCGAAATTGGCTCTAACGATTTCGATGAAAGTTGTAATATAGGGGTTCACAGGGGCGAAAAATTGATCTAGCCAGGTCTCATATCTGGGAAAATTAGTTTTCTCCGCCTTTTCACCCGTGCAGAGCTCGGTCGCCCAAAGTTTAGAACAAGATAATTAATAATGACATGACATTATTGACAGTTGAATAATGATCATGGCAGCATGGAATTAGTAAGTACTATCCTATACTATTAAATGAGCATTCTCTATTTTCTACAGAGCAGAGCTCGGTTGCCCAAGTACTGATATTAAAATTCTATAATAGTTTATGTACAGTAATACTAGTATATATATTATATAAATAAACAGCATTATATATCAGTTCTCGTCTTTGTCATTTTAAACTTACTTACATAACCAGTGGAACGCTGAAAAGTTGAAAACTAGAGTCCAGTGGCAACAAATGTGACCAAGTATAAAGGATGGCAAGGGCTTCGACGCGAAAACTGTTAACATGGATTCAGTACATGATTCTAAACCCCCCTGCGTTGAAATTATTCGTCGGTATTTTTTTTTAATCTGCTGTTTCATAGAAAAGTGCAATCAATACCTACTCGGTCAAAATGTATGAAAGAGCAGATTTTTATTTTAAATAACCGACGAAAAATTTCAACGCAGGGGGATTCAGAATCATGTACTGAATCAATAATAGCAGTTTTCGCGTTGATTTCCCGGCCACGTGAGAGTCAAAATGGCGGGTGTACCATAGTGATTTAAATTATACCAATTACCAAAAAAAATTACCTAAAACGTACTATTTTGTACCTAGCTCTAAAAAATCTGTACCTTCTTCAGAACGAAATTATTTTGAAATTAAGGTACACCCGCCATATTGACATCTTATGTTTATTATTATTATGATTAATAATATTAATCTAGGTACATACAGGGTGTAAAAACACATCACATAGCAATCAACTACGCATACTGTACATCTAATAAAGTAGCTTGGCGCAAAAAATATTGCTGGGAAATGACTTTTTCTTTAGGTACGAAAAAAACCACGATTTGTTATTTCACGCAGTGTACTGCGAACCCAGTTAAACCCCACCACTTCATCTTTTTACACCCGATATAAATGTATATAACTATTTCAATATATCATGATAATTATCGTGTTTACTATACACAACACACGGTTGTTTCATTTCTCAAGAACTACCCACTGATCAAGTGTGTGTTTCTTTTTACTTGAGGTACTACTTGCTTTCTAGGTACAATTTTTTGGTGTGATTATATTTTATAAGTATTGGTTAAACGATAAAATATTATAGAACACCCGCCATCTTGATGTCAATATGGCGGGCGTACCTTAATTCGAAATAATTTCGTTCTGAAGGAGGTACAGATTTTTTTGAGCTAGGTACAAAATAGCGTTTTAGGTACATTTTTTTTGGTAATTGGTATAATTTAATTCGCTATGGTACACCCGCCATTTTGACTCTCACCCTGCCACCCAGTATTATGCGTATAATACATATTATATTATTTCTGTAATTTTGCCACGAAGTAAAGCATTGCTCTCATGTTTAATCCATTGTTTTACATTTTCATCACAACAATTTAAGTCCTTAACAATACTTATTAACTCTCAGAGCTCGTTAACACAGCCCAAATATAATGGCCACAGTTGGCAATAAATACATGAAAATCTCATATTTTTGCTTGACCAAAATAAAATTATTGTTCAGTATTTGGTAGTTTAAAGTAATTAACTGTTACTTTGTTGTCCTGAGGCTTGTAATTAAGATAATTTTGTAGTGTGATGCACTGGGACGCGAACCGTCCGTCTAATTGAATCAAACAACATCGGGGATAGCTCCCACTGCAGCAAAACTCTTTCGTGAATCAAAATTATACATAATAAAACTCAGTTTCATCTAGTTCCAGTTGCTAGTGATACGTGAAGTTGAGCATTTATGCAGAATATTAATTCAAGGATAAACGTAAAACATACATGGATTTTTGTTTAGAATTTACGACAGTTCAATACGAAAATCCGCCGCACGAGCTTTCAAATCGTAAGACACTCCAACTCCTGAAAGTTTAATTTTCCACTAAAACCCTCTTAAATTTCCCAAATACTTTAAAATAAACGACGTCGCAATAAAGGAAGCTAACTCATAGTTAAAAGTAGAAAACAGTTGTTAATAGACATAATCAAAGTTCCAGAAGTGTACCGGCCAATAAAGCTAGCCTAAAGCAATTGGTCGCCTCTATCCGGCACAATACTCTGTGCCACTCCATTCCCACTGTTCTCTCCGCTCACCGAGGAACGAGTGCAATTTCCCGCGTTCCGTATCGCGGCCGTCGTACAAAAATTGCTTTTCTGAACGTGAAAATATACAGAAAAAAAGCTGGTGCCATGCAAATTTTTGTAAAGTCATTCGGAGGCGTGCGTTTGTATTTCTCGGTGAGGGTAAAGAAGGCGAACGATTGTCGCGGGGAATTCCTTTATTTTGTAAGAGGGATATTGCGCGTCGCATGCAGGCGACTCGGTCTAGCAGCTGCCGCCTCCGCCCGAGCGAGCGTTGTTTACCGGCGGCGGCAGGCGGCAATACGCCCGCATCCAACTTCGATGCACCGTCGCACCGACAAACCGCTCTTATTAAACACGACTATCCGTAATTACACGCTAGAATCGCTCGCTCATAATCGACTCTGGCCTGCCTCAGTTCATATTGAGCAGTAAATCACGGCGGTGACACAACAAAAGAATTCGGTTGTGTTTTTGTCTGGCAAAAGTTGTTTTCCTGAGTAGGCCCAGGTCTCGGGCGGCGGGTCAAGGCTCGATTTGCTCGTAAATACAAATAAATAGGATACCGTCTGAATCTCATTGCCCGATGCTTATCATATTTTCTGGTTTCGTAAACTAGCGTACAAATATTGCAATAAGAAGTTTTTGTTTCATTTGTTTGTTAGTACTGAATTACTGATGTTGGTCGTTACGTACGGGTCAACATAACGAATGCTATTTTAGGCTTATTATTTTAATATGCGAGGAAACTTTAATGTTGAATTAAAAACATGATTAAATTACCATTTTTTTTTTCTGCTGTTTTACAACAATGGGTAAAAATCCGGCTGGTCAGTATTGCCAACCGAGAATATTATATTACTACAGTTATAATTATTATGATGACCGTGTTTTCAACAGAGTATCCCAACTCAATTTAAAATTTCCATCCACAGTGGGATTCCAAATATGTCAATTTCCATTTCACTGTTCCATTTCCATTCCCCCTGTGGGTACTTCTAAAATATCAAACTATCTCATCATTTACTTTGTTTTTTTTTTGTCTCCGCTAAGACTCGGGACTTATTAACTTGTATGACGATAAGTCTCGAGACGAGAATAAGAGAGATAAGTTATTGGTTCAATAACAACAATAGTAGGTACTGTCTCGGTATCCTATTTATATTTAAGTTTGAGGAATTTCTGGTGGCGTAAGCAGTCAGTTATTTATAGGACTTGTTTTGTTCGAGAGTCCCTCAGATTTTTCACAAAATAAAACGAAATACTTGTGTATTTTTACAGTCAGCCTAAGTTATATGAATTAATCGTACTGTGGCGACATCTACATTGCCACATGCGAACTACGCATCAAAGCCTGACGTCACACAAAATCCTGCATCACGCAATTAGAGTTTACCGCGCGAACAACAAATATATGATAAACTGACATCAATCGTTGGGCAGTTGCCCGCCAGACACAACACCCGTCCGATCGAAGGATCCTCCATTTTCAATAGAGGATAAGTGAACTTTACACCCTGTTCCTCATGCCTCTAAAGTACTAATCCTACTATTTTGTGTGGGAAATGATCAAACAACTTCTCCCGCTCTGGGCGGAGCTGGAGGGCCTATCAGACTCTTACTGACTGAAACCCACCCGTGTTCGGGCCACGATCTCCCTTCGCAACCCCGGCAGGCATCGGCCCTAGCAGACCCCGTCAATTCTGCTGACATCTCTTTGAGGCGCGCGTGGAACAACAATGCGCCATCGACCCGGGCCTGGTCCTTATCGGACGCCGAGATACCCATTGCTCACCGTCCGCAAGCCCGCGCCTACGGTGGCCAGAAATCGGCTCGCTATTCCCGACGGAATCAAAATAGAGCTTTATTTTCAATGGCATACCTTTTTCACAGACTTTTCCAGTTTACCTGGCCCCAATTACTAAAATAAAAATATATTTTTATGAAAGTGTTTTCTATTTGACATATCGATGATGATAATCATATTCTACGACATTGTCTCCAATCCCCCGATGTGAAGATTCCTCGTTCTACGAAAACTAAATAAGCTGTCTATAAAATTTTGTTTTCAGGTTACGTTGCCGCCTTGTAGCCAGGAGATAATTTGCGAAAGGTAAGTCCTCATAAGCATCTATTTGTATTCACGAGCATGGGAACTATTTCTCGGAGGGAACCGTTACCTCTCGAAGCTTTTGATCCTTTTTAACGGCGAATATCAAATGAGAATCTAACAGAAAAATATTGTAAAACCTACGTTTTTAGGTTCTCACCTTGTTACTTAATAAGCTAACAAAGTAAAACGCTGACAATCGGTATGAGGTAAATTCAAAGATACGTTTTTCAAGACATCTCCGAGCTCTGTTCCTAATGCGATTCTAATGCTTTGTTCGAGAAAATAATAAAATTTAAGTGTTATGTTCTCGATTCATTTGAATATACGAAAACCTTGTTCTCATGTTTGGTTTTGGTTCACCGAGTCACTGGGTGGCATCGGAAATAAAAATACAAAGTACACCGATTTCCATTCGACAAAAAATCTGTTGAAAACGAGCAAGCAACATCTCGGTTCAGTTTACGAGTTTCATCGAGCTCGCTTTCGTCTTCCTATTTCGTGGTGGAATAGCCCTAATAACATGCCACAACTCATTCTGATTTATACCGTCTCGTTATAATTGTGCGCTTCGCTGGCGCGCCGCTATTGCCTGCTGTTGCAATTTCCATGCAACCGATTCGCGAGAATGGATTTATTCTTTCTGGCAATTTGCTCGTAACTCCCTAGCCTGCTATTGCTCGAGATAATTTAATTTTGAAACAGCTAGGCGGCTCTAATGGAGCTTTTGTGCTTAATTCACCTATTCTAGACTTTATCACTGACTCGGCTCCTTTGTTACGGTCTGTTGAGATACGCAAATGTGCAGATAGTGAGTCATTAAACAGAAGCCGTTCGTAAAAAAGTGTATTATGTAAATGGAGCGGATCCTGGGTTAATATCAGCACGGGTAATTTCCAGTCATATTAACGGGCGCTCTGAAATCGTGCGAAGGACGTCTTAAAATAGTGTACCTATTTATTACAACATGAATCAGTGTGTGTTCCAAAGAAACTGTTATGCGGTGTGTACATATAAATAAACCGAATGGCCGAACATTTACAACTCAACACGGAAATATAAAAATATTAATTGCGCAAAAGTAACTTAATAACAAAGTTGAGCAGTGTTGTTCGAGTGAGTCGCATTGATAGCCCTGTCGCCGTTAACTAGACTAACTCTCGGTTTAACGCATCAAAACTTCCTCTGTTCCTTGTGATTACGAGCGCTCCTACAACACAATCAATCGTCAACTTTTATTTGACTTATCTTGGAAATAAAAAAACAAGTAAACAAACGTTGGGTTTCGGATTTCGTGGATCTCGGTACAAAGTTTGAAGGTGAGCCGACGACCGTCTCCCTAATATAGAAGAAAAATACGTTAATGTACCCTCAGATCCCGAAGACAAATAAACCGAGGCGGACAGGGACGAAATAAAAGCGGGGAGGCAACGAGATAAATAACAATGATCTTGCGGAGCGAGGCGGAGCGAGCCGAGCGGCGGGCGCGAACCGGCCTGTCACACTACTTACACTTATCCCTTTTTATTAGACTAGCTTACAAATCATTTAATACCCTCTAATAAAAATAAATCACAACCGTAATACCTCCAAGCCATATTACTCCTACCTACGTATTAGCCTAGAAACATTTATCATAGATTACCCCTGATCAAACAAGGTCTACGTTACGAGTAAACAAGAAAATACGTGTAGAAAATAAGTCAAGTATTCGGAACAAATGGCGGGTTGGAAACTTAACCCTACAATGAAATGGATAGATCCAATGCTCTGCTGTACGAAACAATACCCACCGCTTGTCAGTTGCGAAAGTGTAGGATGTTACAGGGTTGACAGTTTGTGTGTCTTTCATTTTAATCGTATTTAAACAATTAAATTTAAATTAACATTCCTTTTCAGTGCCGATAATTAATGATTTACTGTTTTCATTTTGTTTTTAATTATTTGAATACATGATGTTCAGACTCTAGCGTTGCGCCATAGTGAATTAGGCAAAAGATACTGAAACGTGAAAAGTTAAAGATTTACAGTATTTTAAACTCAGTTAATATGTGTAATCTGCATCTGTTTTTTGTAGTCTCAAAAACACAGAAAACAAACACTTATGAGCCGATGAAATATTGATACCTACAATAATGTTCAGAAAATGATTATGATAACAATGTATTGACTTGAAAATTATCGAAATGAAATAGTAGATATCTTATAGTTTCAAAAGTTATGATGTAGTACCAAATATATTACGATACTCCACAGAAAGGAAGCCTGTGTCCCAGCAGTGGGAACATTATAATCTGATTATGTATGTATGTACAGATGACAGTGCTAATTAAAGATAAAAAAAAATATATGAATATTACATAAATATCATGAATTATAACATTTATAACAGACAATTAAGTTAATTGATTCAGGTGTGACCTTGCGGAAATCCATTTTAAAATGCAATTGAAGTGGATATATTTAGTAACCTGTTCCGCTTAGCTATTTCTAAAGAGTCTTAAAAAGACCCTGAAAGAAATCGACACGTGTTTCACCTCTTAACGAGGCATCCTCAGGATGATGATTGACTTGTCGCGAACTCGAACACGGCGTGTTGCCACACCAAGCACCGAGCGCAGACTCGGTGTGCGCTCGGTGCTTGGCTTTTATTCCTCTTTAGAAATAGCTAAGCGGAACAGGTTACTAAAGATATCCACTTCAATTGCATTTTATAACAGGCAACTAAAAGCAAAACATAAAACGGTATTAATATTAATGACATCGATTACGTTTATAATTTATATTAACAAAACTCTACATTCCGCATAGATGACTTGCTCTCAAAGATTTATTGATAGAACAAAACGTTTTAATTCTAATACTCCTGCAACTTTACGACAATTTAGCATCGTTAAATTTTTAAAATCACCCGACGAAACTTGAATAATTCTGACCCTTTCCCAACCCTGCCTGCGCCCGGCGAAGCGGATTCCACGAAATCTTTTTGTCTGCGTCAAGCTGGCGGCTTGTCATAATCTTCTTCCTCAAAACAATGTCAGCTTTAATTAAAATACTTTAAAATAATAAAACTTAGAATAAAAGAGAACAAAATCGAGGCAATTGTACGCAGCTTTTATCGCCAAACCGCCGGGAAATATATAGTTGCGGAATCCATTCGTTTCATAACTGACATTTATGAATATGAAAACGTAATCTTTTGTTGTTATTCCAACCCCTCAAAATGGTCGGGTTTAAATTAAATGACAAGTAATTATCATCCTCAGTTAGTTTATTGTGAACACAATAAATAGTCGTTACGTCTGTTTAAATGGACACCAACGCAAATTGGCTCTTAAATAACAAACTGTTGAGATGAACACAGCTACTGTGTTATTTTGAACGAGAGTACGTTCGAACGCGAGTGGTTACGACGTCCGAATGTCGAGTAGGCTCATAAGTCAAACTGTCAATAGGGAGGCGACCATCGACTTGTTTATCAGTAATTAGCTTCCTGCGCCCGCATACTCGATAACTCTGCGTAACCGCGCCGGGACTACTGATTTCTGACTGGCCACAGAAATTACTTAGTTATCAAATTAACTTGCGATTCTGTTGACAGTTATTTGTTAATTTATGTATGTATCTATTGTTAGAATGTCCTCTAAAATAACTAACGCGTTACACTGTTAGATCATTTGTATTTTACAGATGGTAGGTAAAATTTACAGTCGAGTATCCTACAGAGATCAAATCCAAAATTCATACGAGTTTAATAAAATAACAAAGGACTTTTCTAACCCTACGATTAAGATCTAGCATACTTAGATTATTAAACAATAGGGTGGTATACTTACGATAGACAAATAATTACTGTGATGGACCTTGCTGTGGTCCCACGAAGCGTGTGCCGCATTGCAACCCGACCCACTTGGCATTAGTATTGCGTGAGGACAGAGAAATGCGTGCAGTAGCCTTCTTTAATAAAATTATTGCAGTAACTTTGAAAAGAGGGGAAAAATAAGTTACAAACCATTCCAATATGAAAAATTACATTAAAATTAATAATTAATAATAAAAGTAAATAGATTTTTCCGGAAAATTCACTTCACACATTCACAGTGATTTCTGACTTGTTATATGTTTTTCTTTTTTTTTTGTCCTGAGTATAAAATGGTTTCATTTCAACTTGAAAGCTTTTAAAAAGTATCATTTCAGTTTCGTTCAATTCGTTACTCCATTCAACACTGTATTTACAACCAGTTTCCTGAAAAATACTTTCTTTAATCAGCTCAGAGAAGAGAGAAGTAACATCCCTAGTAACCAATTACCTAACTAACTTGCGAAGAAGTTCAGTCACTTAAAAGGTTAAAAAAGATACAATGGTTAAATACTTAGAAGAGACGGCTAATCGGGTTACAAGAAAATCTTCTTTTCCTCTTACATCATTGTCTACAGTCTTCAGAGAATGACCATTTTTCAGGGAAGAGTATTTTTTTTCATTCAGATATTAGACACGTTGATATTAATGTTCATAATTAGGTACGCATAATGGTTTAGATTAACGCTATGATGAGTGCTAATGATACAGCATGCAAATGCAAAATACTTAGCACAATCTTCTTTTAGACCATCAATAATATAATTGAACTAGATTCTGAAGAAAGCTCCAGAATTCCTGCATTCGATGAAGTATTCGTTTTATTATAAAAATGTGAAACGTTGCGTCAACGCCTTGAGTGTATTTATAAAATCTAACGCAACAGACAGAGCTGGTGAAAACCAAAACATATTTATATTTTTTTCAATTTGTGCGCGCGTCATTCTGAATTATTAATTGGTATAAAACTGCGTTATTAGTGATACAGAGGATTATTTAAATAGAGTAATATTATGTGAATTCATATGGTTTGGAATTGAAGGATTATGTGAATATTTATGAAGGTAGCTTTATGTTATACGAATATTTTTTAAAGCAAATGCCGATGCGAGTTTTTCAGCGATGAATTTAAAGTTACATTTTCAACTTTAAGGTAGAACTAAACAGTTTTCGAAGAAGTGAGAATATCAAACAAATAATGGGTGCTGCCGCTGTAGGTAACTCCCTGAATAATATTTCGAACATAATAATTTCTAGGAAAATTTTCATCGCCTTTTCATGGACATACGCCTTGAAAACTGTCTCAACTGAAAGAAGCTGAAACCACGAAGATTTAATCCAACATCAAAAACTATTACGTCTATAATTTTTCAGTTGAACGAGAGGTCATATAAGTCAAGTTTTTAAAACAAATTATTTATTTATAAATCTCCACGCAATTATGCCAGCAGCGGAGCGACTCTATAGCAGTATCACGCGAACTAGAAACCGCAATATCACTACTCTACTGATATTACATTCCCGTCGCCCCCCTGCCCGACGCCATGAAGTCCCGTTCACCCCTCACCCACCCCACTGTGAACCCCATAGGGTAATGAATTCGACCACAGCCATTCTATCGATATGACCTATAAAAATTTAGGACGCAATTATTGCTTAATCACTTCATGTAGGAATTCATTGAATACATCGTCCATTGTTATTCATTGTGAGCAAATCTCGTGTAGTATGTACATTGCCTAATGGTAAGGCCCGAAATCGATATTTGATTGTTTTCCAATGTAAACTTAAGCCTATTACGGTCGGCTAAGAGACATCGTAAACGATTGAATTGATAAGTTACATTTAAATATTAATTAAAGCCTCATTTTAATCCGTCGCCAAATGTGGGTGACGGAATAATTGGCGACGGATTTCCTGGAATAGAATAAGCGTTGTTTACAATTAAGTAATCAGTTTTGTACGTATTATAATGATGCTCAAATTTCAATAAATGTTAATAACTTTGCAATCCATTTTTTAGAGTTCCGTAGTCGCCGTAGTCACCGTGGCCCCTGGCAACATACTGGCAACTGAAGGAACACGGGTGGGTTTTAGTCAGTAAGAGTCTGACACGCCCTCTCGCTCCGCCCAGAGCGGGAGAAGTTATTTGATAATTTTCCACCCAAAAAAAGGGTTCCGTTATTAACGAAAATCCTTATTATTTCGCCTTGTCCGAGTGTCTGTCTGTCTGTCCGCGGCATAGCTCAGATACTCTTAGTACTAGAAAGCTGTAATTTGGCATGGGTATACATATTAATCACGCCGACAAAGTGGCACCCTTTGGATGATTTTTTTGATGAGTCAAGTGTGTGTGTTCCCCCGCCAGCTAAATGGTTGTGATATGGGAAAAATTCACGGTAATAGTATAATATCTATAATAAAACGAAGTTAAAAGGAAAACTATCACAGTTAAGTAGGCTTTACAAGTTAACGAGTAACAGTCGTATCGTTTGCAGTAGGAATGTATGGGAGAACATGTTTTTCAACGACAAAGTTAAGTTTGTTCTTGAGATAAATTCATGCCACCTACGGAACCCTTCATTGTGCGTGGTCCGACATGAACTTGCGTATTGTTATAATATGCGTCAGCTTATCACAACACCTACTCACTGATGAGGCTTCATTCTCTGTTAAGAACCTGCATAGTTTCATGCTGAAATTACACTGATAAGCGATTACATTCGTATCATCAATTTTCATCACACTTGCCTTTTGAAAGGCTTAGAATTTATTTTGAACATTTTTCGACTCACATTTTTCCGTATTTTCTTTTTATTATTTTTCATTTTGATATGTTCGCGAATATTTTGTTTGGTTACTAAAATATGGAGGCTTTTTGTGACACAATCGTTTACAATAGACGCGGGGCGAGCCTAAACCCGCTGGCGCCTTGGAACAAACCGACCCATTCCACCACTGTACCATGACCTCAATCGCCTCCCCTTTCTTCTCCAGAACATCTAAACAGCAAAAACATGGTACAATATGACAGGTCTACTCAAATTGGATACGTTGTACCTAATAGCGAAAGCGTGTCCCATAAAGAACATTCTATGTTTGGTACATCTGGCTTGTTTCATTACGCGCTCTGCAACCCTGTATTTCGATATTTAAATCATACCAAAGTTACGATAGAAGCGTTTGTTACAAATAATAATACATTTAAAGTACAGAGTGTAGGGTTTTCTTGAAAATTAATAACCTTTAGGTACTTTATCTTACAGGCAAAGTGATTAAAATCTCTGAGAGCAGAATTGTGTTCTTCATAACACTTATAAAATCTTACGTTATAATTATGAAGATAAATCGTTATAATCACACTTCTTAATAAATAAGATTATACACGTGTAAAGGCTCTTTCAAACAGGCGCGACACGCGACGCGACACAAAGACCCCGCTCGTCGCGCGACGAGCGGTGTCTTTGTGTCGCGCCGCGTGTCGCGCCTGTTTGAAAGAGCCTTAACTGTTAATAATAATTCATTTCTTTTCAGATAAAGTATATTATATAACATTGCATTAAATTGAAATATTTTTTTTTTATACACAGACACCATCAAATAATATTCAAACATTCAATTCATTCAAATCAAATATAATTAAAATACATACGTCATGTCAATCAAATCAAATATTAAATACATCAACATTTAAAAATGGAACTATAAGATAAACATATTTAAAAATGGAACTAGTTCTGCGCCATGTTGTGTCTTCAGTCTAAAAAAACCGGCCAAGTGCGAGTCGGACTCGCACACGAAGGTTTCCGTACCGTTCAAGATCGAGCAAAAAAACGCCGAATAAAACACATTTCTTGTATAAAAAAATAATTGAATTTTTATAATTTTTTGTTATAGCGTTAATAGAAATACACAATCTGTGAAAACTTCAACTGTATATACCTATTACGGTTCATGAGCCGCTGACAGACAGACGGATGGACATATGGGCGAACAGCGAAGGCTGAGTAATAGGGTTCCGTTAGGCGCCCTTCGGGTACAGAAAAAATATTTAGTTCTCACCTCCAAATGAGTGACACTCAATACATTCGTGGCAAGCATAGCAGAGCTCAGTAAAACTCTTACGTCGCTACGATCTTACAAGCCATTTGTCAAACGGAACACAAACATGTTGTCAAATGAAAACAATTGCAGCTTTTATCGCCGATCTACGGGCACTTGGGCACCAGAATATTGTGTCCGATACATCACAACCGCTTTTATAGCCTTGTGTTTTCTGTATTTAGTATAAAGAAGAATGGAGTAAACATGGAATTTGTTTTATTTAAAGCTATTGATTTTATTTCCAGTCCATGTACTTTTAACTAGAAATATATTTCTTCCTTCCATCGACATTTTTCGTATGCCAATTTTCAAAATGGAACCTAATTTTAACAAGCTAAAAATCTCCCGCAATCAATATCACGAGCACAAAAGCCACTCTAGCATGCGAATTGTAAACATGATCATCGCTGTTACATCGCAAATCATTCGTTACGGTTTCAATGTGGCGGGAGTTGATTCTATATTCCGCCACTAGTGAACTATGCAATAGCCGGAGCGGAATCAGACGGAAACAAATTCAATGCTGGTACGTACGCCGGATTGCTTCATAGTCGTAAACTTTGGCCCGACTTCCCACGTCCGTTGTTCCGGGCGTTCATTTTTAAACAAGTGATTTAGATACTATAAAGTTTCACTGTTTTGCTTTCGAGTGAGTCAAATGCACTTGCCGCTTTTTGACTCAGCGTACACGACACTTCTTAAAATATGTACGTAGTTTCTTTTTCAGGATAAAGTTTAGCGTTAGTAGAGAGGTCGGGAAAACGTCTGTATTAGCAAAGAACAGCTACACGTTTTAGCGTACGTTGCCAAGAAGATTAATACGATAACGAGTTCGCACAGGTTTTCAAAACAACTCACAAAAATATGACTAGACACAGTAGACACCTTGTTTATGAAAAGAAGTGTGTAAGTGACAAAATTTCAAAACAGTGTTTTGTTATGTAAACATGAGTTACAAAGTACACTGGGCGGTGGTGGCGAGCGACTAATCTTTTAACGCGTCACCGGCGCACGCACATAAATTGTGGGTGAATTACGAGCTGCCCCGAACGAAGCCGATGCCTCGTAGTACATAGGTACTCACCTTCTCCCCGCTGTAAATTCAGCTTCACTAGGGGAATTGTTCAGAACAAATAATCGAATTGTACGTGTCATCCAATGGAATATTCCGGTTTATTACTTTTATTACAAACTGAAAATTATTACGTCCGATAGTAGCACGCTGACACTTGCAATTTGCATCAGTTATGCGCAAGATGATTGAGTTACAGACGCGCGTGTATTTTACTTTCCAATAAATATTGTTATACTGGTGTAAACGAAAAACACGTTGCAAAATCTTCCATTAGTCCGGTACTAAATCACATGTTACTTTTATTTCTAGTTGCAGGAGCGAAAAGAAATGAATTAATTTCGCAAAAGTGTCGTGTCGTGCGAGTGCGCCGTGCGACTGTGCGACTCGTTCGTAACCGAAGTTAGTTCTTCATTATTACATTTCTGTTTCCGGTCGTTGGATTTTGATTTATGAGTTTAATTTGGCAAGGTTGGCGACGACAGGCCGAGACATGTCGGAGTGTTTTCAAGAAGCCATCGTGCAATTGTTTAATTAATCTTAAGCTACGGAAGCGCTGCGGGTGCACTACACTTGGCCCAACTTTAAACTCGTTAAAAGTTCCTTTGAAACATTTGGCGTCAGATAAGCCGCAGTCAGACTTCGGTTCCGAGATTGTTAACTTATCTAATGTTATAATTAAACATCGTCTCATGTTTCATTTCTCGCCACTTTCTTTCGTTTACTTTCCAAGTGCAATAAGGAGTTATTTCACGCTGAATGTACGGCACCATTAAACTGCATGACGTCGCAATCGTGCATTTACTATCGGCTGAATTATGGGAGGTTATACGACGCTTATTTGTAACAAAGTTTACCTCCTTATTGTTATTCTTAAACACTTTAGACGGATTTTAAGACTGGATTTTGTCATCAAAATTCAAAGCAATTTGACACCCAACACCCAACATTGTTTTTATAAGATGCGGTTTAAATAATCTACAGTGTAAACATTTAACCTATAGGTTACTATGCCCTAATAAAACTTATTATAGTAAATAACAAAGTGGCACGTTGTTAGCTTACACGATGAGTGAAGTGACCCACTCCCTTCACTTCATCGTTACATGCTCTGCAAGATAATAGCTTGCACACCCTACGCTCATCTTTCAATCTGCCTCGCCTTCTCCCAATTATGTTGGAGTCGACTCCCTGTCTAACCGGATGCAGCTGAATACCAGTATTTTATATGGAGCGACTGCCTATCTGACCTCCACAACCCAGTAACTGGATAATACGATACCACTTGGTAAGAATGGTTGTCACACTTTCGACCCGTAACGACTGTCAAAGTTCCACGAATGACAGCTGCGACCAACGGCTTAACGTGCTTTCCGAGGTACGGAGGAGTCTCAGATGGTCACTCATCCACGGACCAACCCTGGCAAGCGTAGCTTAACCTGATGGATCGACCCATGCGGCTGTTATTACTTAGCCACTAGCCCCCCAACGCTCATCTTTAATCCCTATATAAACATCAAAATTAATAGACCACCTGATCTTTTAACAAAACAACATTTTTATTCCTTCTACGGGTCTTATAAAAATCCTCAACGGTCTTATCTTTTCTGAAAAGCATACAACGGAACCGCTTTCGTTTGAATTTAAGAATTTTAAAGTCCGAACACAACTATTTTACATTTAAATATTCCTCTAACGGAAAATATAGTTACATTTGAGTGCATCGAGGTCATGAATTACGCAAACTGAGGACAATAAAGTGTTTGTATTGTCATTGAAGACACTCGGGGGCACTGTCGCTGTGATCGCCAAAACCATGTAGGTACATAACAGCAGGCATTCAGCGAACAAGCCTCATTCCACGCGGACAAGATGGCCGACAATGGCCCTTAGCGGATAATTACTCAAATAGATTGCCCATTGGGGTATTGTCTCTGTGTGCCAGCATTATATTAGGAATGTTTCTGGCTGGCATATCAATAACAGGATAATAGAACTACTAGGTCCAGTTTAGCTAAAATATTTTCAAGTAAGTAACTAAAGATTTTATTTCGGTATCAAACCCAAAAAATACAAAGCCTCACCACATTCTCTACTCCTTATTTTGATTCGAATTCATGAAAAATAACAGGATATAAATATTAATTCCGAAAACAAAAAGGGATTTCGTAATCCAATTAAATCAACGCCAATCACCGGAATCCCTTTAATTCATAGTCGTGAATACATTCAAGATTAATAAATACCTAATAAATATTTGAATAAAATATAATGTTTTCGCGACTTCATTTCCACGAGGGCGACGGCCCGGCAGAATTTTTCCCGGTTCGCATCACGGGCATTTAATCAGGGGTTTTGATCAACACGTCCTCGCTTGGTAATATAATTACAGTTAACAGCAGTGCGGCGACGTTATCGCGCGTATAAATTAGAGCGATTTACATTTACGGTCGAGACATAGGCCCGCCATTATCGTGAATGATGCGGGGTTAGGTGCGGGCTCGAGATCATCGCACCACGATTGGTGAGGTATTGCTGCTGTTGAGCTCTCCTGACTCCGCGCCGCCACTCACCTCAACCATCACATCAAACGATTTTATTCAAAATCTTTTTTTTTATTATCGTCCGCCGCTAACTGAAGTGAGGACGGAATAAATGAATAAATTATTTCAGCAGCATTTGTCTACTATAAATGTTAACGAGAAACATTAAAATACATCGATTACCAAAAACTGATTTGTGTCTGTCAACATCGGAGTAGATTTAGAAAATAATCGGTAATGACTTGTTGAAGCAATTATTTTCAAGGCAACCCTCCCGGATCTATGAAAATACAAGAGCATCCTTAATTCGTAGGAAATCGAGTTAAAGTCGTTGATTACGCGCTCATTCAAATTACATTCGTCATACTGCTCATAAATTAAATTCCCATATTTGTCCAAAACCTGTGCAAATTGGTCTTAATTCAGTCGAAACGTATAGCCTTAATGGTAAGCTTATAAGCAATATCACTTTAATACAGTGCTACGGGGGAGGGGGCGACTGGTGCGGCACACACACACACCGCCACCTTAGGGGTATTCCACATAATTCTCTGATGTAATATTATTTATTATAGCCTTCGAGACAATCCCCTTTGAAACAACGTAGCACTATGTTTCACTTGGCCTTATTTTAGATTCCACCAATAATTCTATTGATTTAAGTGGAAGCTTTATAAGGATTTATCTTATTATTTGTTGAACTAAAATGATTGAATTACGTAATGATAATTCTATAGAACTGCTGAAGTTAGTCGTTCCATGGAAAATACTGACCATTCAGTACAGTTGCATCCGATTAGACTGGAAATCGGCCCCAACGTAGCTGGGAAAATGCTAGGCAGATTTTTTAATTGTATTGAACTGACGTTAAAACAATCGTTTCAAACATTAATAAAAAAGATAAAACTTTTTTCAGGCTATACTCATTCCTGAAAAAAAAAACTTACACTTGAATTGATACTATTTGTTAAACTGCGGATTAGGCTCACTTTGTATAAGCCATTCAATGCGAACTTTACTATAAATAACAAGACTTAGCAGGAATTAGGTTAATTTAACCGCTTTTCAAGTTACTCAATCAATATGAACCGCTAAAAGGCAATTCGCAGGGCCGTGTTAATATATGTAGTAAGGGCAATTTGATTAACAGCTACGATATAAGATGGGTCATTAGTATAAAGGCGGGAATTGTTCCGCGTCATCACTGCACGATACTGCTCATAAATGTACTATGTACTATGCTTAGGTATTATGTATTAAACTGTTCTAATTGCTTTATTGTCAAATACAATCGACGTTGACATATTTAGTAAGCTGTTCCGTTTAATTATTCCTAAAGAGCTATAAAAAACCCTGTAAGAAATCGACACGTGTTTCACATCTCAACGAGGCATCCTCAGGATGACGATTGACTTGTCGCGAACCCGAACACACACCACATAACCATTAGTATATTGAATATCATCTTTAAGCCTCGTACAACACGCATATGAAATGATTCGGGAGTGAGAACATTTTAAAACTCGACTCTTCTGAAATTCGATTCCATTCGGCGCGGACGTCTAACGTTGCACGTGCACTGACTGCCGAAATAATTCCACTGTATGTGTTCAGTTCCAATATAGAGTTTCAGTCAACTTAATTTTTATATTTACGTAGCTAATCCGCCATGGTGTGCCACGCATTATTCATGCTTTTTATGTATTGGACAAATAAAATAAGCAGAAACAACTCTTTCAGATTTGATCCTAGAAACAGCCTTGAGATGAATTTCTTGGATCAGACCCAAGGTCTCAAACAAAATAATGTATTTAACCGCTAATTTATTAGAATATTCTCTTACACAAGCTATATTTGACATTTAGTAAATGCCAAGCAGCGGTAAATCGTGGCCATTTGCAGCGACGGATATGGCCGAGGAGACAATCTCATTTTTTCGCGGCGACGCGACACTGTCATAGCGTCCTCAGCTTACTACATATTAGATTCATTATTGGAGGATATCGATGAAAATCTCCAGCATCCAATCTCGTGGGATCGCTGGCGGCACGCGTATTCTTGTAATTTCTGAGGCATAATTTTATTTATTAGAGTGTGCCTCCGCCGGAGCGGCGAGAGCACCCCATTTGCCGCTTCATTGACTTACAACGGTACTCTATAACACTTCACACATATTTCTGTAGCGCCTCTCTCACAGATGTTGGATCCCTCGCACCTCATTATATTGCGGATGACATTTAATAAAACATTATGGGTATCTCACAAACGGTTTTCGATAACCGTGTACACTACACATGACGCGGTTATCTGAAAAGAGAGACTGTATGGAAACACTCTTTGTAAACCCAGTTATGCTTGAAATATGTAATAAATATTCTGATACAGGCACTTAAGCGTTGAGGCATATTTCATAACAGATATGCACGGAACAAATAATGTTGTTTGCATTCACCTACTATTAATTAATCAATGTTAGCCCACAAATGTGTAGTTCCTGCCTGAAATTAGAGTACATATTTGCATTGAAACTATTTATTTATCCTTCTATAGAACTATCATTCCGCGTACCGGAAGACGTAGCGTTGGAAGGCGCACAAGGTGGACCGATGACCTGATGAAGGCCGCAGGAATCCGCTGGATGCGGGAAGCACAGAATCGGTCCAAGTGCCGGTGCTTGGGGGCCTATGTCCAGCAGTGGACGTCTTTCGGCTGAAATGATGATTATAACTATGATTTATGTTGAAATGGTAAATTATCGTAGACACCTTTACTATAAACATTATGCAATGTATTATTGGTTAAAAAAAAAAAACAAAAATAATCATGCTTTTGGATAGAACTCTTCAGACCACATAAAAGATACACCACATCCGCAGAACAATAATAGCAGTTTGTGATATCTACTTGCGGTTAATTTCGACGGTTGCCGGAAGCACACACGAACTTGTGGTTGTCAGTAGACAACGTGAACCAGATTTTAAAGTTAGCCAGATATAACATTTTACAAAAATAAAACATGTTTGAATAATATATGAACGAAACCAAAGAAAATAACTGATGAAAAAGGAGACATTTTAATTGAATTTAATAAGAAGGATTGTGTATAATACTTTACCTACCTATTTTAAATCCAAGCTATAAAGTATGGCCTTAATTCATACAAAATTTGAAAAAGCGATGAGAATTGAAATGTAATTAAATATCACAGCAAAACAGAAACAGAAAATGTAAAGGCTCCGCAGATAGGCGCGACACGGCGGCGCGACGCGACTCTTGTCGAAAAATTTCTATGAAAACTTTACGGATTTTTTTCTACGTGTGCGTGATGTGACGTCACCATCACACCGTCGCATCGCGCCAGTCTGTGGGAGCCTAAACCTTATTTGATCCTGTTCATTACATCATAGTCGAAAAACATACAGGCACCTACGAAGTAATCAGTGGCATCAATAAACCCACCATACATCCATGGGTACAACACATACTCGGCTCCAGTCATTTGACAAATTGCAGCATCATTCCGATTTACCACACAATTAGTTTTAGCATGTTACAATTATCGCATTTGCGTCCGACAAATATAAAGTACTGCACATTTCTACCAATATATGATACAGTTCGGGGGTAGGAATTAGTATTGGGTGAAAGTAATTAGTTAGATAAAAAAGCAATAAGTTTACTGGAAAAAAGGAAAGTAAAATTAAATATAAAGTATAGATCTAGGTACTGAATCATCATCATTTAAGCCGAAAGACGTCCACTGCTGGACAAAGGCCTCCCCAAGCACCGCCACTTCGACCGATTCTGTGCTTCCCGCATCCAGTGGATTCCTGCGGCCTTCATAAGGTCATCGGTCCATCTTGTAGGAGGCCTTCCAACGCTACGTCTTCCAGTACGCTGTCGGACCCATCGACCATCCGTTCTGCAAGCAATGTGCCCTGCCCATTGCCTCTGAAGCAATACTCAACTGTACTTGAATACTGAATACCGGGTGTATTATGGGTACACCTCTGCCTAACCCTTCGAGGATTACAGACGTGATACTGAAATACACATACCGACTTTTATACAAACTAGCTTCTGCCCACGACTTCGTCTGCGTGGACTTCAGAATTGGTTTACCGGAATAGAAAGTATCCTATGTGCTAATTTAGGTTATAAACTATCTTTGTGCCAAATTTTATCCAAATCCGTTCAGCAGTTTTTGCGTGATTGAGTAACAAACATCCAAACATACAAACGTTCACATTTATAATATTAAAATATTTTGTGGGATGCTGCAACCTTGCTTGCCAAAAGTAGAGCTTGCATATCCATTAATTTAGTAAGATTAATACAAACAGTTACTCTTAGTTATTCATGAGGGCTCGAAGCCAATTAACAACGAGAAACTTTTCAAGAACATATGAAAATATTTGCAAGTTCTAGTATCCTATTACAAACTGTTTGCATTCGTTACTCCTGCCACTTCAATATAAACCATGTATGAACGAACTAGTTCAAGAATATGCACATTTCCTTGTATCACGGAAACTTTCATCTAACTTTTCATTCCAATGCGGGCCGAATTTCACAAAACAGAACCTTCCACTTTATACCAGAACGTACAGAACGAATAAGTACGTTTACATATCAGAATAGGAGATTTCTACATGAATAAGTTCACCAAGTTTATTCACACTTTTGCCATCTTGATATTGTTCCCTCGTATCGCTTTCAAAACAACACTATCGTTAAGTTTAATTCTTATTAACAAGCCAGTGTTGCCAAATGAAATATTCATTGTTATTCATTACAGTTGTTACAGAATAATTTCAGCATTATCTTTCCCGGCAGGTTTCTGAATGAAATGATTAAACCGCACCAATTTTTAGTCCTTTCATTTTATAAGAACGCCGAAAATAAAATGGAGAGAACGCGCTGGCGTGCATTTAAAATAAAATTTTAAGAGTTTTACTTGTTTCGTATAAAAACGGAAACGTGTGGAAAATATCATAAAAGTTTGAGGGTTGAAATATACTTTTAAATATTAGTTAGGTATCCGGAACCATCCCTACTTATTTATGTAAGTAGATTTCACTGAAGAAGACTGAAAACAAAAATTATTGATTGCAGTAGCATCGCCAAGTTTGCACCATTTTTACGTAACGCAAGATAAAAACATACTTATTGAAGTGAATCCCTAGAGAATACTTGTAGCTTTGTAGTGAACATCACATATTTTTAAACAAACGCATTATTGGTGCCTGGTGATACGCCCTCAACATTCTCAACTAACCCCTTCAGTGCAGTTTGAAACTCAGCGTACTTCTTGCATGTATTCATACAATTTTTACAAACGTTTATCCTGGCACGAAGCTGAAAAGGTTAAATATAAACAAGGAAATATTAAATTTGTTTCAAGGATAGAACTTTAAACAAGTTTCGCAAATACCTTAGTTCGTTTTATAGCATTTGTGCGCGCGGCTGGCTGACGGATTTTGATTTATCATTTTAATTTGGCGAGCGGTGACGACGGGCCGAGGTGTGCCCTCGCTATCCCGCGGGATTCGCCCCGGCCCTCGGTTTAAATTCAAATCCGTTGTATTAAATAATTATTTTGTGGGTACATAATATAAAATTAACAAATAAATTCCCATTATAATTACTGTGATAATTTTCTTATGTTTTTGCAATTTTAACCAAATTACTTTGTAATTTATGTAATCGCCTGAAAAACAAGTGATTCACTATGAACCAGTGAAGCGGCAACTTATGTAAATGTAGTGAATGTAAAGTCACACATGGCCGTTAGTGTATGGCTGGTATGGGGTGACTCGGCACTCGGCAGTTAGCAGCTCAGCGCGTGGTGACGTCACGCACCTCCCCCCACGCCTCCACAAACGCCGTCGCCGCCGCCCGCCTTCATTTGTTTTCTGGTGTCACTTCTTATCTCGTCTCGCAATTATTACAATTTGTCCGCTCCTCCCCTTATCTTAGGGAGTTTGCTACTTCAGCATAAAGGCAACCGACTTCAGCAGATTCGCAAGATCATATTGAGGAGAAATCCTCTTTTTTCTAATTTTCGCGGTTGAATTTTTTCAAAACTTTGAATAATGACAGTGCCGTAAATTGCAGAGGTGGCCACGAAATGCCGCAGACAGGCGAGTTCGTTGTTTGTTGTTTTGCTAACTTCAGTTTTTCATCGCTCGGCTGACGGTTCTTGTTTTGATAGGGCCATTTCACTCAACGAAGATTTTTTTATAATCCTTCTCTCCCCAGATTCCGTTCGAAGTAAAGGAACAACTTCTTTCAATCAGCTATAAAGAAAAAGCCAACTATTTTTCTTTTAATGAATCGGTGCTTTGTGATAAAATGGAGATGGAGAAATAATAAGTAGGTAGCAGCTGATGATATATTTGTAGTTTACCAGTAACAAAATCGTTTCATTTCGCATTAAAAAAACAAATTTAAGCCCTAGCGAGACTGTAGGTATAATTCTGATATTGGTCCTGCAGTTTCAGGAGCTCGAAAATCTCCGCCGCTATCAGTACCTCTGCGGTCGCCTTTGCCAGTCAAGACAAGTGAAGGCGCTCAAGACTCATGCGGCTAATTCCGTACAGGTGTACATGAATTAACCGCTCGCGTCGGCGGTCGTTAGTGCTACCGATTGCCTCAAACGCTCCGACTCTGTATTTTTATCGCTCCTTCGGCGGAGGGGAGAGTCGCGTGCGCTCGTTGTCGCGACAAAATGTTCAATTTTAGATACAAATAAAAAAGGTCGGACGCGTCGCGCAGAATATTAACGGCGCACAATATGAACGTAGGCATCCGGAATTCGCGTCAAAAGTGCCAAAACGATGTTATTCTTTTCCGCGCGGAGGTAATAAGCGAGGCGGTCCCAGCCGTGCCGCGGATATGAAATCCAGAAATGTTTATGGCACGCGATAATGGGAAGGCTTCGTATCCGATCCGGGTTTACGGATGAAAGGATCCACTCGTAATTAGAATCCTTAAGGCCTTTTGTAATAGCGTAATTGTTTCCCGTTGTCGCCTCGGAGCAAGCCGTTATCTCTATGAATGGAACGACTCGAATACAAAGAAGAGACTGCAAGCGTAGCGCGGGACGTTCTACTTTAAGTTGCGAATTTTTATAATGTGTTATATCGAGTACAGTTAGAGTAGAGTTTCGAGTGCGAAGCGAGCCGGTGACACACGTGACGCGTCACGGCGAGCGCGGAGTGATTGAGAGCCGCCAGTTGCAGCGGCTGCACGCGTGCCCGCGTCGACCTATGCCACGGATCGCACGCCAAACATCGTCACTTCTAATTACAAGCGTAACTCAACAATGTATCACTATGCGATGCACGACCAACCGAAAAATAGAACATCCCAACGCCCACTCTGGCATCCCACTAATCGAAACACTAAATTAGACAGATTTATAACAATACCGACATATACCCACATATATTGCAATAATTGGCTCTCTATTGAATAGCGGTTAAACGGTCAGGCATTGCGCTAATTGATCCTTTCAAGTAGTTTAATCATGCGGTGAATACGTGTAAATATTACACAGGTAGTGAGAATTGCGATACTATGTCAGCTCTATTCATAGGTAGTAGTATGGCTCAAGTGCAGCATGGTGTGCGTTGCATAGACACATGGATCGGCACACCGCAATAACCCCGGAGCCATGTTAACACGCTTAGAGCAGATTTGCCTATGAATTGTTCAACTCTGCAATTCGATTGAGTTATTGCTCGACGGACCATCACCAGTAATAGTATTCCTAATTGGCTCAGTTTGGTTATTAGCTCGTGTGTTATTCAGGCTGTCCGCTGTCCCGCGCGTTCTTCAGGGAGAGATACACTCCACATTCCCGAGAATTCCTGCATAATGTCCGAGGTTCTTGGACGGGTCTTTTATTATAGTCCCAGGCCGTGTAGCGCGTACCCACTTTGGCTCAATACGTGAGTTCGGTGTGGTCCTTCAATAGGCTCCTGTAATAATATTTGCATACAAAGACGATCCCACCAGTGCTTTGCGCTTTGTACGCAAATTTGTTAAATTTTCTACGAACTGCTACTACTTTGAACATGGACTCGGCCTTATTGTACCTACCAATGAATTGATGTGTAAAATGGCCATTATTAGACAAAACATCGACAAAGTAATTATTATTTCTCGGAGAAAACAAAGTGGGAGTTTAGTTTTACACAAGATACATGTTCTAATTTAGACAATTGTTAGTGGGTCTTCCACCTACGTAAGAGATTAATTGCAACAACTTTCGCTGACCGAAACATGCAGGACGGTGGAAGTAGGTGTGTGAGGGAGAAAGCAACACTTCACGGCAGCGGAACAGAACGGATTAAATTGCAAGTACGCTGATGTATTTATAGCTGGGCCGGAGACAAACGAGCGCGCGCGTGATGGACCTGCCTCGTTATGGGAATTAATCGAAGTTGCAGCCAACGGCACACCTGCACCGTCTAACTGAAATATGCTTTGCTGCAACATTGTTAAATCTGGAAATCTTGGATCTGAGCGACAACGTGGAATTTACATCGACTTACAACGGTTTTTCGTCAGCCAATGCACCGGCAACAATAGTGTTGTGCAAGATGATCGTGTAATGTGTTAGTGAAAGGTCAGACTCGTGTTGTAACTGACTTATTAATGCTGGTGTTTTTAATAACATCTAGCTATTACGTCATTACACACTAGCACGTGTCTAAAGCAGACTTTCTCTCGTATCAATATGAAGACCACTTAATAGAGAAGGAACTGACGGCTAATAAATAATTGATAAAAAATGTGACGATCATCGATGTGATACTTCACCTTCGACTTAATAAAATGTGTAAAAAAACCCTGTCCGATCGGAAGGGGGTACATAGGTAATACTGCAATAACATTACCTAAAAGTAATACAAAATCTTATTATTATTGAAACTAAAAAAGTTATTGCTAATTAAAAATCATATTTTTAGTACCAAAACTACCCCAAATCCATTAAAAATTTGCAAATTTTCATCAGGGGTCATAATTTATGACTTGTAGACACCCGCTAAACGACGGCCGCCCGCGCCTCTTGTAATAACCCGGTAAAATTCCCCATTGAAAAAAAATGTGACGACATTTTTCTTTCTTCCTAAAAATTACCACCTAAATAGACTCTCAATACGATACCTAACAACACCCTCACGGATCGAACAGGGTTTTTTTTTACATTCTGTATACCTTCAGGGTTAAATATGGTGATTATTTTTAAAAAAACTGATTGTTATAACATTGTGATAAAAAGGATGGAATCATGCAACACACACACTGGCTGTTGAAATCAATTCCATGTATAAAAGTCACTCGTGCAACCTTCGAGGACATGAGTCCACTCTCTTTTCGCTACTCGATCAACAAACAAAAGAAAAAAAAAGAAAAGTTCTTTCTCGTTCTTGAAAAAAGCCCCCGTCAATAGCTAACCTATTCAAATTAAATAAGACCTCATTCGACTAACAAAGATTTGTCTTGTCTTTACTCGAAAGTTAGACAATAATTTCCATTTCCGAAGTAAAACCAATTTAAAAAGACGAATACATAAGCAGACATTTGCATTACAATTTGGACCCCTCCTTCTAATTTTTATTTTACCTCAATAGGACTGTTTAGGAACAGACTAAATTCTAAGTATTTTCCCAAGCTAATAATACAAACAATATATTTCAGGTTAACTAGACAATGGAACTTGTCTGTGCACATTGAATTGTTGAGTTTGATCATTATAGTTGGAACGGCCACCTGCGTCCCACGCAACCTACATGAGCTAAAATAACCGCGAAATCGAATTATTTGGCCATCCGCGACCATTCAATACGACTACGCAATACGCACTCCTATTGCTATTCCGAAACGTTGACCAAAAACATTTTCAGGGATATGACTAAATACTTAAACGGCTTTCATGAATATTTCAACTGCAACGAAGTCTAATCATTTAGATGCCTCAAATTTCCAAGGTTTAAAAAAAGCTTTAACTAATTCCATTTTAACGACGGAGCTTCGTGATCAAACAGAATCAAATCAAAAAGCATTTCGGTGGGATTTGAGGTAGTTTTTCATCGCTTCCCCTCGATAGCAAAGCGAACAACGAGAAAATTCGAGTCAACTGTTAAGCAACAAAGGCCGCTTTGATTCGCGAACAATGCAGCGAGCAGTCGACGTCTGGTATTGTATCGCGTTCGTTACATACAATATTTATGGCGTCTACAAACAAAACTTGAAGAAGCTAAGTGGTCTAAAGTTCACGCTAATTTAAGAGTTGTGCGCTCTAGCAGGCAACGAGCAGGCTCGGAGCGGCGCGGTGGCGGGCCGCTCGGCGCCTCCACCACGCCACACTTTGTCATAACTTAGGCGGTTAGAACACCGAGCCTGCTTCACAGACACATACTGCTTCATTTAACGCAGCTTTTGTTCTTACTCACGGAAGCTAATCAAAATGTACGTTTATACGGGGTCTTTTCTACCGTAATGTAAGCGTCGCCACTTCGCAATATTGTTTTCGAGCAATAAGTGCTCTGCTCCCAAGTATGTTTGTTCAGATTAAGTTGTAACAAATTGTCGTAGTTAATTTGTTTCTGTTGAGGAAGAGCGACCCTGCAATCACACACTGTCTTTAGTGGTGATTTTCACCAGTAATTGAACGCAGATACCTTCCCCATTTATCTTAAACGCAATCTTGATTTTATTTCTGGAAAATCAATTTATTCCTTTAATGAATGTTAGGTGGAAACTGCTTTTTAGGGTTCCGCACCTCAAAAGGAAAAAGCGGAACCCTTATAGGATCACTCGTGTGACTGTCTGTTTGTCTGTCGGTTTGTCTGTCTGTTTGTCCGTTTGTCACAGCCAATTTTCTCCGACTCTAATGGACCGATTAAGTTGAAATTTGACACATATATATTATGTATTTCTGTGACTCAAACACGGACGTGTAATGTAAAGAAATGAATTTTAAATATGGGGTCAATTGTGGGGGGTAAATAAGAAAATTAAAAACAAAAGTTTTGCAAACAGTACCGTGTGACATATCAAAAGAAAGGGTTTCTTGCGCGGATCTCAAATATATTCTTATATAATTTTATAGTAAATACTTTTAAGAAAATTGATGAAAATTGACCATTCCCTTATCTCCGAAACTACTCGGCCAATTTTTTTTTTTTTTAATTACGTAGTTGTTTCTTTACTCATAAATTACAGGAAAACTTATAAGAAGTCTATGGTTTTAAAATAACATGGTAAATATCTCAATATTTTGCATACAAACTTACATTTGCAGTTGGAATGTATGGGACAACATGTAATTCAACTACAATGTTAAGTTTGTACTTGAGATAAATTCATTCCAACTACGGAACCCTTCATTGTGCGTAGTCCGATACGCACTTGTTTCTTTTAAAGAAACGTAAATAAAACAGTCCCACATTTCATTCACAAATATCTTTGTTGCAAATAATACGAGTAGCAGCATTTATATCCACATCTCATTACCCGAACCAGACAGTATTAAAATTAAAATGTTGTAAATATTATTCAGGCAAATAAAATTTGGTAAACGCGTCGGTCGGTTAAAATTCCGCGTCTAAATTAACATAATTTAAAATTCAAAACCGTATGAAATACTTCATTGCGGAGAGCCGCCACTGAAAGGGGCATATTTAATTCTTTCACCAGCACTTTGCAAGGAATGAGTAGCGTAAAATCCTTCAAGAATATCAAGCACGTTTCGACTTGACTTTAGAAAAAGAAAAATACGGGAAAAAATAATAAATAGCGGTATAATGGCGATCTTCACGCGAAAGATTAGCCACAAAAGCCAGGGGCTTAGCAGTATTTATAAGGAGTGTTAGCGGCACGCCACAGGGCGGATCTTGAAATGTTTCTCCTGCTTCACGACGCCACAGGAAGTGTTTTTTCCTATATCAGATAATGCATGAGGAAAAATCGCTCATTGAATTTTGCCGAATGTCTGCGTTATATCTACTCTGAAAGTTTATTGTGGTTTCCATCAAACATTTCAGTACAAAATATAAGACAGACTTGTAAAGTAATTCTTGCTAGTATACCACTCTCAATTTATTTAAAGTTAAACCCACGTAAATCACGGCACAAACTCTTAATAAAGCTACTAGTCTTACTTGCAAACTAGCAACAGATACAGTTATTAATCAAGTGGCAACTGGCGAGCTAAACGCACTTGATTGCCGCGTCAGTAGTTAAAGCTACTTTACTCAGTTACCGCTAGGCTGGCATCGCGAACATGTCCTATAGTTACTGGCCGGTCCCAGAGCGAGGCCGGTGCCCGCAACTTCGCCATAACTCGTTTACTCTGGACCACCTAATTTGCTTGCCGACTACGAACACCAGTCAGCTTGTCAGTATAATTTATAGCATCTTTACATGGAGTTCAACGCTGTTATTAGAACTTTTGTTGCTTGTTTATCCCTAGATATAAAGTTAGGATAGTACTTGTTTACTTGTAACAACATCATAATTCCAATTAACTTAGATTTATAGTCTTAGAAAAAGTTAGCTGCTTACTCTATGGGAGTTGTAAGAAGACTATAAATATTTACTTACTATGTAATATATGTAAATAACACGCGCGCAATCGTTACCTGTATTTAAGAGACTCGTAAAGGAACATTACTTGTCGTTGTGATCTTGTTCTCGTAACTGTAATTGTCTATAGTCGTCATTTATTTTTGTTGCTTATACATTTAGTAAGTATGTATGTATTTATGTATCTATTATTTAGGATATGTATATATCTGTGTATTTATTCCAGTATATTGTATACTTATTTGCACCGACGACAGCCCCATTTTATGTCCAGGCAAATCACTGTCCAGTCCAAGGTTGCCTGGAAGAGATCGCGGAAAGCGTATATTTTGTAGTGTTTGATTTATTTTTTGTTATGTATTTTTGTGGTGTACAATAAAGTATATATAAATAAATAAAATAAATATATGAAGCACATGTAAAACTTAGATGCTGTATGACAACTTATGATAAATAATCACCTATTAATTTCAAGAATACCGGAGATAACTGTAGTATTATGCAAGCTCAGCAAAGACTACGAGGCGAGAATAAATTAAATAAATGTTTGAATTGTGGCAAATGAGTGCAGTGATTGTTGGAAGCATTAAATCTTGCAGCGAGGTGGTACTAAGGTGGGTAATGAATACAAACTGCGGGCCGCGTGGTTAGCACCGCAGTAAATTAAAGGCGGGAGTGTGCGGACCGCGAATTGGAAACCACTGCCGTGAAGCTCGCGTGGAGGCGGTGAGAACTCCCCAGCGGACTGTTCTCCTTCGTGTACCTTCGATTACTTGAGAAACTAGAGCTTTGGAAAAAATGTTAAAAATACTTACATGAAGGCACTCCAAGGCATCAGAGATTCAGGGCTAACATGTAAATAAATGACACAAAAATGAACACTTTCTCAGGTTAATATAGGAAAAAATAATATCTTGTTAATTGCAAACAATTATATAGAAAGAGTATTTTCCAATAAACTTAGATATTTTCGCAGTATTGCGTGCTTGATGCTTAGGTACACTTTTATTCTTCGAATCGTCGCTTGGACACAGAAGTAGGCTAATTCCCAAGAATCATAATATATGTGTAATTATCAAACAACACACCGACGTAATTCAATAAAAATGATTGCAGCAATCAAATATAATATGCTCTTTGCTGTGGTTCCCCATGCCAGACACTATAATCATGGTAGGTACTATAAGTTTCATATGAGTTCGAGACTTCCAAGAAATTGTCATGATTATTGAGCTACCTAGTAGTGTACAAGTACTTGTGATTTGCAATTACGCGAGTTCGTAGAAATGGGCGAATCGATAGGGGTCATCGGCACCATAGGCATCAGCCATGAGGTTGAACCCTCAGGAGGGTGTTTGCCACACATTACAACCCTCCCCTCGCCCCGAACCACGCATTCCAGGAAAACATTGCAAACCCCACTATTCTTTATTTTACCTGTGGTTGGTACTCAATTATTTATAACTCTAACTTGTTCTAAAAATCAAGCCTGATCAAGGAAATTTAATTTCGCACAGTTGAACATCAAAGATGAAAGATATTGTAAGCAGCTCTGTCATTCGTATTGCAGTTTACTGTTCCGCAGCATTTAAATAAATTGCCGCATTAATTTTCAATGCGAATGCAAAGGACGTTTGAATAAAAACAAATATCGTACATCAATTTGATCTTGTGTCGATACGCCGCCGTATTCCGCCGCTTCCACACGCATTGTCCTCTTGTCTGTTCTCTATTTATCTGAAATCGCATTGATACTTTCCTGAAATGTTTCTATTGAACCTGATTCTTAGAATAGAAACGTGAAAACTTCTTTTCCAATTTTCTCTCAATGGCCATTAGGATGAGAAATGTAAAGTAGATTCCCGGACGAAGTCGAGATATGTGTTCGAGAAGAATGAAATTTCGAACTAAACTGGCATCGCACCGGCGCGCCAGGGTAGTCCCAGCCGACGGAACGACATCAGGATGCAGACTTTTTCGAAATTATTTGCATGTATCACGCTACTCCACTGTTTTAGAACGGTTTTCGATAGCAATACAAACATTTCAGATTTACAGAATACAACAATAATAAGATCAGATAAAATTTTGATCGTATTATATTCGGAAACCCAATTTGATATTGGAGTCCAAACTTGAAAATACGGTCCACTTATGGGGGCAGAATACATTCTATCAAGGTTCGGGACATCGTTAAAAGCTGTTCCAATATGATTAAGGATATCCCGTTGTTATGAAGGCGGCGATACAAGTTGTGTCCACAACAAACAGGTCTCTCAAATCGTGACTTAACGCAGTGTCAACAGGTTACTTGAGTCGAGTTGACAATCTGTAATTTAGCGCCGGCGGGCCAACTTGCGAACGGGACCCCTCGCTTATTTGCGAGCCCACAAGTAACTTTAAACTGTTCAGACTAATATATAACGTGCTTTAGAGTTCTAAGCTCACGACCCGTTACGTCGATTCACCTGGATCCTTGATAACTCGGGATTGTATTTTCAGGCAAGCTGTTAAACTTGTTATAACGCGTGGCAGAACGTGATTAACCCATCCGTGAGGATTGGAAGTTTGAAATACAACTTTAATTTTAGCCCTTAATAATAGGATGACCCAATAACTGAGGGGATATTTCAGGCAGTAATACTGTCCACTAATATGAACGCAATTATAATTTGAATACAGATTGACTTTATACTGGACTGTGAACTGACGTTTTGAATCTGCAGTACTGGACTCAAACTAGCTGGACCTTAGACGGCTGGACGTAACAAATTCTGAGAAACACTGACATTATTTACCATTTCATTACATTCTCTCTACTCGGTTAGATTTCCACTGTAAACTTACTGAAGATCGGTAAGTTTACAGTGGACTTCTAACCGAGTCATGCTGCAGTTAAGAAATACCTAGAAGTTATTTTATTAACGTTAACAGACTAATGCAAATTAAATGGAAGATCCTTTGTAGTGAAGCATATTTTCATATTAAGACCGCGAACCCCCGCTGGCAAATACAATTTCTTCTTACTGGGGGTTAAGGAGGGGTGAAAGATGATGGCGAGGGCGGTCTACCATCGTTGCAGTCTTGAGTCCACCAATCACGATGACTGTCCAAGGCATTTTATTGACTGGTCAGATACCTAATTGCGTAACACATTTTCGTAAATGATTAAGACTAATACGTTTCATTTTGACAGTTCAACTACATTCATTGCGTTATTTACGTTGTTGAGCAGATTTTTTTTTCAAACTTATGACGCAATTGATTAGCAATCTCTTTCAAAATGATTCAGATTGGGAGCAATTAGGATACAGGTCTTAATTGGATAGATTATTTGGCTAGAAAATAAGCTGATTTTTGCTAGCACAAGATTCAAGATAAAAGAGAGTTTTACACCAACATATGTAGAAATGAAGAACTTTCAAACATTGGTACCACAAGTTCCTCGAAACATTTCAAAGTCATTAGAAAAGCTTCAGCGATTTCTGTTTAACTGCCGTAAAATTAATCGGCCGAGGAAATACAATGTAACGAAGAGCATATCGATACTCTAATTCACACTCGTACTGATTATATACATTTTCCAATTTTTTAAATTTTTTATTCCTATGAAATTCTGCGTCGTTTTATCTTACCAGAGTTACGTAAAGCCTTCTCCTTCTATTAAAAAAGTGTCACAATGATATTTAAAACTATTATGACAAATTTTTGTATTTATTTTCGTTTACTTCCATAATATATCTTTTAACATTTATGTCCTAACTGCATTGATTTCATAGTTTCGACGTGCACACTTGTATTAACTGAGGGGGCGAGACTTCTAAGACATCAATTTTCAGCATGCAGATTTTAAAATTGCCAAATCATTATTACAAATATAGTATCTCAAAAAGCTATCTATGATATAAGTACTCAATTTGTAATGTTGTTTTAACTACTGCTACGATATTCATATGCGAACATAAGAATTGCTCTCCTGTAAAATTAGTGTAAATGTAATGTAAATGTAAATGTAATTAGTACCAGTGTGAACTAGGGTATCGATATAAGTGGAGGTCTGCCCAGCTTGGGCGGAGCATCGCCGTGTCCTCGTGGAGGCGATCGGCGGCGGTGATCTCTCGCGTCCGGCCCTGGTTCAGGCCATGGTACGGAGCGAGAGGAAATGGGAGGCCGTCACCTCCTTCTGCGAAGCGGTAATGCTCGCGAAGGAGGAGGCGGAACGCGTGAGGGAGAGGAAAATTTCGCGCCCTCACGCCCCTAACCGCCGCAGGAGGAGACGCCCAGGGCGTCGGGAATCGCGAGGCGATTTCCGGCCACCGTAGGCGCGGGCTTGCGGGCGGTGAGCAATGGGTGGCTCACCGTCCGATAAGGACCAGGCCCGGGTCGACGGCGCGTTGTGTTCCTGTTCCACGCGCGCCTCAAAGAGATGTCAGCAGATTTGAAGGGGTCCACTAGGGCCGATGCCTGCCGGGGTTGCAAAGAAAACCGAAAGGGAGATCGTGGCCCCCGGCAACAGGGCAACCGAAGGAACATGGGTGGGTTTTAGTCAGTAAGAGTCTGACACGCCCTCCCGCTCCGCCCAGAGCGGGAGAAGTTATTTGAAGATTTCCCACCCACAAAAAAAAAAAAAGGGTATCGATATAAAACAATACCTATGTGGATATTATTATAATTTCATTTCTTTATTTTCTACAGGAAATACGAAAAAGTTTCTTGTCGGCATTGTAATACGGTTAAAATGAACATTGCATAAGTTGTCAGCTCGTATTTTTTGTGTGCATAGTCCAGTGCTATAACTGGTCACGGGTGCAATTTTATGCAGCCTTATTCCACGTTTCTAATAGAGCGAGCTCATTTTAAAGTAAAAGTTTGAAAATTTAAATTTACACGGTAACTCACTGGGCGACTTATAATTTGTTCTGCAAGAAAGACGGCCTGTCTTTTGACTGCATCTTTAGGTTTAACATCGATGAAGGATGACTGAAGGGTGAACCCTTCACTCATTTTTCATTAGACAGAACACTTCTTAGTCGATTTTTTTGCTATAGTTATTTGAAATATTCAATATTCAAAGTCCGTTTATTTGAAAAATTTGTTTTAGATTGTCAGCACGCGTAGCATAACCGTCTGTCTATCTCTACGAAGAATAGATATAGCTATTTCTATACAAGGTGACATTTCTTTTCTTCAATGATGATATCTCGCTGTAGATTTTTTTCTACAATCTGTTTTTTTAACCGACTTCCAAAAGAAGTTTCTCAATTCGACAGCATGTTCTTTTTTTGTATGTTTGTTACGCGATTACTCCGCCATTTATGAATTGATTTTGATGATTCCTTTTTTTTGTTTGGTTGTTAGGTCATACTTCAGAGGTGGTCCCATATAAATTTTATTAACTTTGCTTGTGAAGTTGTTGAGTTAGCTTCAATAATACGTATTTTTTCCCATTTAGTATGTGGATGATATGCTAAGTTCCTGTCACTGTTATTTACATAGCCGGTAGTGGTATTCGAATTCGCGTTTTGGGGGACTGTCTTATGTAATTTTGACGTTCGAAAAGTGCTGATTCTCAGCCTAGTTTGAATAAATGACTTTTGATTTGAATTTGTTTTGTATGGGGTAGGTACCACTACTAAAAAGGGGAAAAAAAGAGCTTTATACAAAAAAAAAAAAAAAAAAAACAACCGACTTCTAAAAAAACACTACAAAGTGATAAATAACTTTAATTTCGGAAGTCGGTGGTTGTAGTGTTTTTTTTTGGAAGTCGGTAGTTTTTTTTTTTCTTTGCCAAAAGATTTTATATTTCGTTTCTTCCGTTTCTGAAACACCAATTTCGGTTAATATTCTTGTGACCAATATTATCAATTACTTGCATTATCGAAAACACAGAGTAGACCATAATAGAAAACTATTACTCTAAAACAATTCCTCAATATCAATCGCTTAGAACGCATAGTTGCACATTCCTAACAAAATAAAAGTCTATGAAACAACAAAGGGCAAAAAATACATATCGCATCTTCGTTTTACTCTTTGATCGCAGTCTCGGAGGTCGCGACTCGAGCTAGTGAGTTTTCAACGTTATTTCTTTAGCTGAGATATCCCCTCGCACAAGTTTAGTTAGGAATTCCGTACACCTATCTTCGTATCGTACCACATATTTTGTGTAGACGGGAGGCAGGGGAAGTTTCCGTTTCCTTGTGAAAATCTTCCCTACCGCGTATGTGTATATTCTATAAGGGCACGGCATGGGCAGCTTTGATAAGCCATTATTAATTTTTGATTCGGAACGCTGCGCGCCGGAGAAATATTGATGTTATTGTTCTGAAAATCTTGTGTCATTGATAAATTGGACGACTTATATGAAATACCTTCAAGTTTTGCATGTATATCAACAGATGAATTACAGAGAGGAAATAACATTTACCTACCTAAGTACTTCTGAGAATAGTAGAACACAAACCATATCACGTTTGACATTCATACACTATACAGAAGTGGGCAGCTGCCTCTAAATGTCAAAGGGGTCCTTCAGACCTTCCTTGTTTATGTTGCAGGTACCTATGCGTATAATCCATTACTATAATAGACACACCAATAAGACCTGTTCGCAGCTAATAAATAGCTTTCATAATTAAAAGCAATTAAGAGGTAATAATGTGAACCTTTTTTAAATCGAAGAAAAGCTTTCCAGCATTACCGATGTCAGATGACTCTCTAAATTACGTCTACCTGAGACGCAAGCTACGTATAAAAGGTAAACAAATGTTGTGGGGTACCGTTTGTATGTCGCATCGCTTCGTCGCGAATACCTCTCCTGTGTAATATTGGGAAAAACTTGCGGGCGACGGATAGTTGCGGGGGTCAAGTTAATGATATCGCCGCCATTTGCGGACGAGTCCCCGCTCCGAATTGCGCCCGGGCACGTTAATGGGCTCAGCTACAGCACTCTGAATATTTTAAAGGACATTCGCCGAAATTACTACAAAAATAATGTCGCTTTGCTTGTACCGAATTACCCGAGAAACGGTTTAGAGACCGGCAATAAATATGCACAGAATCCTCTTCCTATTGCCTCTTTGGAGATTGCTTTTCGGATTAAACATTTTCAGTCGGAGTTTTTAGCTGAGTTTGATCATAGTCTGCAAATTGTTATCTCAAAGTTTCCCGTATCGTGTGTGTCTAGTATCGATTTGTCATAAAGGGAACGCTCACAGAAGTCAGGTTCACTTACGACTGTTTCAGAGTAGCGAGCTTTTAAATAATAAATGAGACTCGGTGATAGAAGAGAACGAGAGCGTGGGCGGCACGGCTGTCGACTGAATATTGTGCCCGCCGCAGCCGCGCCACGACCGCGCCCGCGCCCGCATCCGCGCGCAGACAGCGGGCTACGTGCGCCGCATAATGCACCGTCCCGTGCAAAATTCACAACTACGTACCCTCCGGCAAAATAAATTTACTACCTCTATCTTATTTGCTCTAATTCGCGAAAACTGCAACTGGAAACTCCGGTCTCGCTGTAATGATCGTACGACACCGTTTGCAGAATTAGTGATGAGTAGCGAATGTTTCGTTTGGACTATTAATTTGTGTACAAAAGAGACTGCATAAATAAATGTCTGCGGTTCTATACTGAATGTTATGAAGTTCTTTTGCATTTTGCAAAGTGCAAAAGTTTTGTACGCGCTGGTGTATCGGGGCACGCGATGCATGCGAACACGAAGACTTCCTCTAACTTTTTCACTCCGGATTTCTTCATTTAAATAATGTTTCCTGAACTAAACGCATTTAGCAAGTAAGGTGATAATCTAGTTTATATAAAAATAGTGAACTTTTCATAATCTACTTAAGGTGGATCCGCAAAGGTAGCTCTTTGCGGATCCACCTTAAGTAAATGGAGTCTCAAATATCATGATTTCATGGAAAAGTCATTCAATATATCAATTCTAACTTAGAGAGATGTATTAATGATTCCAATGATTATAATTCTGTAAATACATATTTGTTACTAGCTACGCCCCGCGGTTTCACCTACATAAGTCCCAATCCCTTGGGAACATCGGTATAAAAAGTATCGTATGTATTAATCGAGGTTATAAACTATCTGTGTGCCAAATTTCGTCCAAATCCGTTTTTGCGTGAAAGAGTAACAAACATCCATCCATCCTCACAAACTTTCACATTTACGAGTATAATATTATTTGTAGGAAGGAGGATAGGATAGGTAAGGATAGTAAGGGTGGTCGCGAATCATATTTTGATCAATATACAACCTGTTACTGACCTGCAAATTTCAAAAAACGTAAGATAATTTGAATTTCGCGGGGCACCTTTGCGCAAAGCTACACTAGGGGTACACTAGGGGGGGCGATGCGATAGGTATTTTTTAATAAGAATACCTACCCGATTTAATAATGCCGAAGATAATGTAAAGTCGCAGGAAATCAATTATTCAAAGATTGTTAGCAAGACATAAAGCAATTCTTTGAACCTAGTGAACTTCTTTCTACTATTGTCCGCACTGAAGTTCCACTATTTATTAAAAAAGTTGGTGCAGGCCACAGTCGGACGTGGCAAATACCTGACCCGCCTGTTCCCTTCAAAATTATTCTCGTCGGCGATTTCCAAAACAAAGCATGTTGTGTCTTAAAAGAATGGATGGCCTGCCAGCTACCGCCTGGCGCCGAGTTCCCCTTCACCCCTTTCGAAAACATTGCTTCGGTTATTAGATTTAAATAAAGTCAAAACCTTTTGTTGTATGTCCCCTTCCTGGACGCTATGCATAATGTTGACGTCATGACTAATATTACGAATTCGGGGATGTTTCGCTACCCGAAAGCAATACTGCGAGGCGACCAAGGCTCGGATACCGGTTAAATTTTCAAATCGTTATTATGTACTTGACGCAAAACCCTTTCGGTTTCGCTCATAATTCTTTTTAACCGGTTTTGGTATAGTCTTTACATAGATGTTTTTTCGGATTAAACATGGTTTAGAGCAATATCAACCGGTTTTTTGTTTAGTTTTTATTCAGCGCGGCATCGTAGTCACAACGTGTGTTGTTGCAACGCGTTCTAAAGTTAAGTTCGAAGTAAAACCCAAATAAACCGGTTTTCACCGGTATGTTTAAACCGGTTCTGAGCCTTGGGGGCGATACATAAAATCGCTACTGTTTGGGAAATTAAAATGCAAAAAATATATGGATGAAGATTTCTTGGTAACATGTGTGATGAAAATTCCGATGCAATTTGTAGGTACAGTCAGTGACAATAGTCGAATAACACTTCAATTTTTAAATCTTTAATAATTGAGTTAAATATGTCGTACTTTGGTATTTAATTAAAATCGGAACAGAAGTAAAATTAAAAGCATATTAACTCAAATATAAAAGATATTAAGTATATTATGAAATACCAAAATACGAAGTACAATGTATGGAATCATTTTGTGACAATGTACGTAAATGATGTTGTAAAAGTAGGTAAAAGTAGTAGTGTAAATCGACCTTTGTCGCTGACTGTACCTATAGTAAATTTCCGCTTCTCACACTTTGTTTTTTTTTAATATATTAAGTAGGTGCTTAGCTTTATTTTACCGTTATTTGTAATTCCCAGTAATATACATTTTTTTTGGAAGCATTTTAATACCTACCTGTAATTTGCTCTTTTCTTTGATCAGAAGCCCGTATTGTAATCCTAGGTTCCGTTAGTAAGGATTCCATTTTCTGTTCTAGTCCTGTGTGTACACTGATGTAGCTAGTAGATTAAGCAAGCTGCCTAGCCTTATTTCCCATCTGCAACGTTGGGGTCGGCTTCCAGTCTCACCGGATGCACTTAAATACCAGTCTTCTTCTTTTTTTCGTGTGATTAGTGTCTAACCTGATGTCAGAGTTTTCAAAGCCGCCCATGGGCCTCTGACTTGACTTCACATGCCGACGAGAAATATTTCTCAGGCATGCAGTTTGCTGGGCCGATGCCTGCCGCGGGTGCGTAGAAAACCGAAAGGGAGATCGTGGCCCCCGGCAACAGAGCAACCGAAGGTACACGGATGGATTTTAGCCAAGTAAGGGTCTGACACGCCCTCTCGCTCCGCCCAGAGCGGGAGAAATTATTTGATAACTTCCCACCCAAAAAAAAATGGCATGCCGGTTTCCTCACGATGTTTTCCTTCACCGTTTTAGAAGCAATTGATAATTATACAATATGCACATGAATCCAAAAAGTCAGGGGTACTGGGTAACACGATACCCGATGGTAAGACTAGTTCTCAGGTTTTTGGGCTTCTGACTACCCTTTTAACGATCAAAGATCGACGTATGACACCCAGGACTAACGGCTTACAATGCTTTCCTAGGCACGTAGGGTCACCCATTCACGAACCGATCGCAGCAAGCGTAACTTAATCTTCGATCGACCACGCATTAGCCACGAGCTCCCTCCTCGTAGATTAAGATAAGTACACACTAACACACACTTGCTTTTTTTATGTTTGAGTTGTAATTCAAAGCAATAAAGTCGAAAATTATTGTTTGAAAACTGTGTCAATATATTAATTAGATCATCGACAGTTTGACATAATTCTTGAAACTATCGACATTAAAATTCATATGATCGTTTCTTCGAAGATGAGGGTGATATATTTTTTTAATAATTTTCCTTTTGCCATTTCAAAATACAAAACTACAATTGCACAATGGGCACTCAGTAACAATTTTTTTATTCTAAAAAATAGTATCTTCAAAAAAATTAATATTGATAAAGTCACAGACATCATTGTAGGTAATTGTACAGTCAGCAACAATAAGATGATAAATATTTCGTTTTATTTAAAAAAAAAGAATAGGATTTAGATATAGAACTATTTAATGACCAAGGCTGGAATACCGGTTAAATTTTCAAACCGTTATTATGTACTTGACGCAAAAACTTTTATATTCAGTTTCGCTCGTAGAAACCAGTTTTAGCCGGTTTTGTCGGAGACTTTACATAAACGTTTTGTCGGATTAAACGGTTTAGAGCAATATTAACCGGTTTTTGATTAATTTTTATTCAGCGCGGCATCCTCACAAGTAGTCACAAGTTGCAACGCGTTTACCGATATGCCGCTCGTCGTATAAACCGGTTAATTTAGGTTAAAACAAAGTTCTTAAAACGTTCACGTTCTTAAGAAAATTTCGGAGTAAAACCCTAATATACCGGTTTTCACCGGTATTTTTTAAACCGGTTCCGAGCCTTGATAGTGACATCTCTTTAGGTACTCATTCTGTTTATCTATATTTTCTCAAAACTAAAACTAATTAAGTTTTTAAACATAAAACACTTCAAACTTTGAACAATTAATCAGTTAGTTATTGAACCTACGGGTCGATATCACTCCAAAGCTTCCATACAATCACTCTTCCCTTTATTCTCTAAGACTTTAAATGTCAGAGTCTTTGTTTTATTTTTCCTGTAATCTTTACAAGGCTGTTTGCATAAACAATTTGAAATTATTTTTCCGGCTACCAAATTTTTATTCCCCTTTTATTTACTCCGTTTACTTGAGAAAAGGTGTTATCCCTTACAGCGTATAATAGAAAATAATGTTTGTAAGTTTTGAGGAAACTTTTTTTTATAGCTAGATGCCTGATATTGAACGATTTGGTGACGTTGATATGTATATAAATTTTAAAAAAGTCTCGACTGACTAACTCATCAACGCCCAGCCCAAACCCTTGGACCGAGAAAGCTGAAATTTTACACACAGGTTTTATTTCAGCGTTTTTAGAAATTCGTCGCCTAAAAGGGTAAGAAAGGGGTTGAAAGTTTGTAAGGGAAACCCCCAGTTCGTCATGCTGAGATAGGAGCCTTTTGGCCTCGCACAGGTCTTTATTTTATTTTTTTATTAGTTTATAATGCTACTTTTTATTTTTCTTTATATTTGTTTTTTGATTTTTTCATCACTGTTTTGTATTTCCTATGCGTGTCCCAAATAAAATACTTTCTTTCTTTCTTTCTTTTCTTTCTTTCTAGTTTTGTAGTTTAAACCATGAAAATTGGTAATTGGCGTTTTGTTTAAAAATTAATAACCACGTATTTAAGCGTTTTTAGGAAATCATCCCCTAAGGGGGTAAGATAGGGGATGAAAGTTTGTATAGGAAACCCTTTAGGTAAATAGGAGATCAAAGCTTGTTTGGGAAACCTGTAATCGTTCAGCCCGACTTTCGCCATCACCAAAGACACTTTGGTAATTGAAAGAACAATAACTTTATTTTAAGGGATCTATTTCCCATAGTTCCGTCAGTATAAATAATGAGGTAAGCTCTTTTTTCGAAATTCCCTTGAGATAGGAACTAAAGAGGATTTAAGACTGTCTGTCCACTGGAGCGGACCGAGACAGCCGAGCGGAAAAATGTGCCAATATTAAACAATGGGTGCCTCGCTCTGAAGCGGAGTTTAGATTCTATTGCTAAATACCTACTGCTTAATGGACAGACAGCCTAAAAAGGCTGCAGTTCCTCCTTAAGCTTAGAGCCCTTAAGGTATGACGCAATGACGATTCTCAGGGTCAGTCACGGAAAACAGCGGAAATTTATCTTAGAGGGGACTACATCTCGCACGGCCAGTTTTACGTGGCTTGCTCAAGAGTGAGCTCATCTAGCAGCCTGGTTGTGTAAGCACCTGAGTAGTAGCACCTCTAATGTAGTTATAAAAAGGTACTTTATAAGTAAGTATATTCTCAAAAAAAAATTGTTTTAAGAGTCTTAACCACCTGTGAATAACAATTGTAAGTAATTTTACCCTCAGTTACCGGATTTTACAATAGGTTGCGTGCAAGTCGTTTAAAAAAAAGAGTGAAAATTTGAACAAAGTCTATAACCTGGATTATCACATAGGGTACTTTTAATTCCTGAGGTAATCCGTTCCCATGGGATTTCTGCCGATATCATCGCAGGCGAAGCCGCGGTCAAAAGCTAAATAAAAAACCGGCCAAGTGCGTGTCAGACCACGCAAAATAAAGGGTGCGCTACAAGGGTCGCCCTGCTGTAGCGCCCGCGATATCGCGCTAGTCTGCACGAGCCTTAAGGGTAATGTAGTTGGGATGACTTTATCCTAAGAACAAACTTAACATTGTAGTTGAAAAACATTTTCACCGATACATTCCAACTGCAAATGTAAATGTGTATGCACAATATTGAGAGATTATATAGAGTTATTTTAAGACCATATACTTCTTATAGGTTTTCCTGTAATCTATGAGTAAAGAAACATTCTCCGAATTTTTTTGCAAAATTTTAGGCTCCGTAGTTTCGGAAATAAGGGAATGAATGGTCAATATTCATCAATTTTCTTAAATATCTCTAAAAGCATTTATTTTAAAATTATAAAAAAATAATTGAGATCCTCGCAACAAGTCCTTTCATTTGATATGTCACACGGTATATTCTAACTTAATACGGTAACGATACTATTTGCAAAACTTCTTTTTTTTTAAGTGAAATCTTCTTTAGGTGCGTTGGGCATTTTTGAGATGGGACTAAACCATTGATTTCACGACACCGTTATGACACCAGCTTTTGACCATATAAAGACATCAACGCGTTGATTACCGCGATGCGTGGAGTAAAAGATGTGAAGTTATTTGATAATTTCCCACCCAAATAAGAAAAAAAGGGCGTGAATTAGTATGTATTCTAGTACAGTCAGCAAAATAAATAATAAGTGACTGTCTGGCCTAGTTTAACCGTTTCAATATAGTAACTAGCTATAAACTGCGATACAAATCTGAGCTGGTCCAAATTTTCAGTCAAAAAAACTATAAAAGTATCTACTGGGCTTATAATACGCCTATGCATGGATTAGTTACGGCATAATAATGTGGGGAAATGGGGAAATAGTACAGATGCACCTACACTGTTTACAGTTCAAAAGAAATTCGTTCGTATCTTAGTAAATAAAGCAAACCCCATTTTATAAACCTGAACATATTAACTCTGCCTTGTATTATATACTTGAAAAATGCAAATTCGCTCATACACACCAAGCCTTTTACACTAAACGAGAAGACATACAAACAAGATACACACTCCAATACAAAACACGACTAAAGGCTCTTTCAAACAGGCGCGACACGCGACGCGACACAAAGACACCGCTCGTCGCGCGACGAGCGGTGTCTTTACCTACCAAAATCCCGCCTAAAAATACATTCAACAAGTCCTTTGGTTATGTCAATAAAAATATATAACAAATTACCCGAATCAATCAGAAAAGAAAAAAAAACTCCATCAACTCACGAATAAATTAAAAAATCTATTATTAAGTAAATGTTGTTACAGTGTAAACGAATATTTAAATGATAAATCCCTAAAACTCATATAAAATATATAATAAATTTTTTTATAAGTTAAGTTATAAGATAAACGATAAGTCCTCATCTTTACTATCTTTCTTTTGCTGTGCCCAACAGGGTCCAAGATTGTTTTATAATCAAATGTTTACCACCTAAGCACATACATTGTGGAATGCAATAAAGTATTGAGCCTGTATTCATTTGTACTTAAAAATAAAATAATATTTTCCAGATAAACAAAACCCATTAATCTTTTGAAACCTAACTTTACTTTGAACGTTGACTGTACCCAAAAATCAGTTTTTTTCTTGGATTATAATTCTTGTGCTTACTCAAATAACTATTCAAAAAACTCCTACCTTCGCATCACAGCACCAAGAAAGTAACAAAACAATGAATGGGTACTACACGTACTTACATAATAAGTAATAACTTTAATACACAGCTTCCTTACGGAGCTCGCAGTAGGCTTTGTCTGTACCCTGGTCTTATTAACGTGCATAAATATCTGTTCCCTGCCACCTCGCCCCCAATTTAGCGCCAGTACGCGGCGCTCCTAACAAATCAACCTGCTCTAAGTAATTCATTCAGCATTTATTCTTTTTTTTGTACCTGGCTACGTCTATGGAATACGTCTAAACGAGGCATATTTTCTTGGTAGTAGGCCTGAGCCTACTACTTTATTCCTGAGAATAAAGATTTTTAAAAAAAGTTAAAATAATCATAATATATAATAAAATCACAATCATCATATTTCCAAACGAATATTTTTAAAAGTTTGGTAAAATACCGAAAAAAAAAATCATTATTGATGGGCGGTCTTACAGTACCTACATATTAAATGCTTTACCTACCATATCTACTTACTTACTGGGAATTTAAGAATTTAGGAAGAAACAATTTTTGTACTTAACAATGATTAAGTACAAACATTTTAAATAGGAAAATAATATTGCAAAAAGTGATATTTTTACAACACTTTTTTTCAATGGGTAAAAACTAGCATCGAAATTATAATCCACAGGGATACATGCATATTTTATTTGTTGGAAACATCAGGTCGAGAGTAAAACAAAGTTTCAATAGTATTTTACTAGATTTTATTATCTGAAACGGGTAATTTCCCCTGTACAAACACTCGCCTCTGTTCATTCGAGAGCCCCAGCGCGCGCTAAATTTGAATTCATGTTACGAACGGGCTACATAAACCAATTACCGAGCAGAGCCAATGGCGGGTGGCGGCACGCGGAGAATCGATAATTCACAATATGCCCGCTAGAGGGCAACGCCGGCGACGCGCCTTGCGCGCCCACTCCACTCCTCCACGTTGCGCATCCGTACGATAAACCTTGCAATGAGGTGCAGGCGATGCAAGATTTTTAGTTGAGGTTTATTATTGTAATATTTTTATGTTTTCAGTATAGTACAGTATTGAAAAGATTTCCATGTATAGCCTAAATTTTTCTATATTGATTTTTTTAATAAAAATCTAAGTTTACATTAATTTATTTGTAAGAGATTGGAACTTAAAATAATAATAAAACACTGCCTTTGATTTCAATACATCAAATTGTATAAAATTGTATTAAACTCCAAGAAGGTCAATTCATTCCGTACAAAATCAACAAACCTTGAACGCCGATGCAAAGTCACGTCAGGCCGTCGCTCGTAGTCAGCTGCTGCTTAGCTTGCCGTTTCGTGTCGCGCTTCTTGTCCGCTTTCAATGTTTTCCGTTTTATTTTGTTATTTCTGTGATGCAAACCGATTTTTTAACTAATATTTATATTATTACGTTATTGTGAATGAAACTGTGTAATAATACAGTGGTATCAGGCCCCGGACAACGGAAAGGAAGAGGTAAACGCCTTAATATTTTTGTTTGTCGCGAACATAACCTCTCTGTCATCACGTACGATGCTCAATTTCAGTCATTTAGCTTTTTATGTGAATTGTAGAGCTGGATAAGAGTCTTTATAAAAGAATCGAATGTCGGTATAAAGTCTGCATTCAATGTAATCGCTCAACTTTATGTTTATGTTCCGTATTGATGATTTCGATAAGATTCCAGCTTTCCTTCATTTAGTGAGCTAATGTTGTTTTCAATAATACCTTTTTGAAGTGATTTTGCTGTGAAATTTTGTAATATGGATATGAATAATGTTGAAATTCTGTATATTAGGAAGTATATTGCATAAATCCGGTGAAATGTTGACTCTAGTGAATCACCATGACAATGCTTGCTTGATAAAACAATGCCATCGAGTTCCCACAGGGGGCGTTACTTGGTGGAAATTGCGAACAAAATAAAATTGCTTAGGTACTTTCTTCAGTGTAGAGTGTTGTTTGCCTTTGCACATAAATTATAAGTTTATAACATCCACCAAATTCGTTACATGTATGCACCTACTTTCCTGTGTATTACATATTGTTTTTAAAACATGTTGGTTCCTTTGTTCCGAATTGGTTATTGTAAATAACTTGTTAGGCTGTCTAAATACGTCCACGTGCTTTGCAAACATTAACAAATTGTTGCAATATAAATTGTAGTTCTAAAATTGATTTTCAAATATAGAATGGTGCAAACCTACCTACGTCTGAGCAAATCGTAAACGGACCTTGCAGTATTTAAAATTTCCAAAAATTCACGCTCAGTAAGGTAGTCCTATTCAATTTAAACCATAAACAACAAAACTAAAATACCGATCGTACCAAAAAGTAGGGTTATGAAATGGTTACCAACCCTATAAAAAATTAATATAGTAATAAATAATATGTGTTTATATATAATATAATATCCTGGTATATTGCGGCTTAATAAATTCTATATTCTCTAATTCGTAGGCGAATCTATTATATTTTTATTTCAATACAAAATGACGCGATGATCGCAATTATTCGCAATAGGGCCTATTAATCTCTTATAAACTGAATTGACGGTATTGTGTAACCATAATTTAGAGTGTAAAAAGGTTCGTAGTAACGAAAAATATGCATTTAAAGAATAAAAATGTTTTTAAACATACATACAATATTTTTTTGCCATCTACTATATTTCTACAGACAATGGTTACGAAAATACTATATTTGGTATGAAAAAAAAATGGCAACCCTAGGTTATGGTAACAATGGATGGCTCAAAATAATGACGTTTCTGTACTCTGTCTGCGAACCTTTTTCGTTCAACTCACGCGCACGTAACGATTCTGAATAATAAATTGTTTTGTTCTTAACTAGGGTTACCATTCGTCCGGATTTGTCCAGACATGTCCGGCTTTTTGGCCCCCGTCCGGACTATGCCCGGCCTTCTCATTTGTCCGGACTTTTTGATTTAAGAGTGTTTTCTTTCGGAAAGATAAATAGTTACTGAAAAAATAAGATTAAAAAGTTAAATGTCCGGACTTTTTGCAAATGTCAGGCTTTCTGTCAGGACTTTTTAAATTTCGAAATGGTAACCTTATTCCTAACTAAATTTCTGAGGGTTCCTACCTATTCAAAGATATCTACTTACATAGTTTTGAATTGCAGCTTACCGTACCTATGTTATGTCTGCCTCTATTGTAACGTAACCGTATCACACATAACATAACACAACATCACGCCTGTAATCCCCGAAGGGTTAGGCAGGGGCGTACCTATAGTAACACTAACACCTATATTTTGCTAGTTATGAAGTCCCATATAATGGGTGGCGAGCCTATTGCCGGGCACAACTCCAGACACCGGGCTGCTACTGAGAAATTCCTGATGGAAAAACCCAATAACACTTAACCCGACCTGGGAGTTGAACTTAGGACCTCATTTAGCAGTAGCGCTTGCGACCACAGTAGTTTGTTTAGTCTATCGGTATATATTTTATTATTATTTATCGGTCTATTGAAGTGAACGAACGAGGCGGGAGGGGAGGGGGGGGGGTCTGTTGTCCGGCTTACAAATGCGTCAAGGCTCCCAGCAGACAGCCGCGACGCGACTCTGATGAAACAATTTTTATGAAACTTTACGGAAATTGTTCTACCGGTGTCGCATCTCGCCTGTCTGCGGAGGCCTTCACTCGTTGAAAAGGTAAATAAAAACTTCGTTTTAAGATTTCAAAAGAAAAGGTAAAACTACGGAAAACAATTTTTATAGTGGACCCTCTTAGTAATATTTCTGGACGCTAATAAATTAAGGAAAACTGTTTTTTGCAGCTTCTAAAAACGTTACATTTTGAGTCCTTGTCTGCAAATAGCCTGCTTATTTAGTCTCGATTCTGTAAGAATATCGAGATGAAAATACATAATCTACTTAAGGTGGATCCGCAAAGGCAGCTCTTTGCGGATCCACCTTAAGTAAATGGAGTCTCAAATATCATGATTTCATGGAAAAGTCATTCAATATATCAATTCTAACTTAGAGAGATGTATTAATGATTCCAATGATTATAATTCTGTAAATACATATTTGTTACTAGCTACGCCCCGCGGTTTCACCCGCATAAGTCCCAATCCCTTGGGAACATCGGTATAAAAAGTATCGTATGTGTTATTCCAGGGTATAAACTATCTGTGTACCAAATTTCATCCAAATCCGTTCAGTAGTTTTTGCGTGAAAGAGTAACAAACATCCATCCATCCTCACAAACTTTCACATTTATAATTTATATATATAATACTAGCTGCTGCCCGCGGCTTCCCCCGCGTGGCCTATTTTTTTTTCTTATATAAAAGTTGCCTAAGTTACTCCTTATAACATCAGCTATCTTCCAGTCAAAATCGGACCAGTCGTTTCTGAGATTAGCCGGAACAAACAGAGAGACAGACAAAAAAAAAAGTGTTTTCGTTGTATGTACCGTATGTATACTTTCATATGCATTTAGTAAAATGCTGTTATTTTGACATTACAAACAGACACTTCAATTTTATTTATTTGTATAGATATATACGTATTCTATAGTAAGATAGTATTGCAATATCGTCATCTATGGTTTCTCATGATAATCATAGATCGGATATTCGGATGCATATTTACCTAAAGTAATTTTGGCTAAGAAATTATGGAAGCAGCTTCTTTATAATTTTTTTTCTTAATATAAATCCCGGAATTCCATAAAATCCGGGAATGCATAACTAATCGGATACATGGTATGGAAACAACTTATCAGGCCTCTTATGAAGGTTACTTTTGCGGTGTTAAGTGCCTGCTACACGGTCACCTACCGCGTCCCGACAGAGGTGACCTTGGTGGTTTATGACAAAATTTCAAACAGTTTGCTTGTCGCCAACCAAGGTCACCTCTGTCGGGGAAGCGGTTGGCAGCCGTGTAGCAGGCACTTTAACATAAAAATTGATACCATGATAATTGATTGATTGATATATTGATATTGGTATTGATTGACCTTTTCTCATTTATGTATTTTAAACTTTTTTTTTGCGTCTTGTTTACCGCAAATAAACGTTTTTTCTTTCTTTCTTTCTATATACCCACTGTAAACATTTTTTAACAAAACTCAAGGCACCGAGTTGTTTGTTGCTATGTGCTATGCCAATTTGGCATTCTCTTTTACAACATTAGCTAGCATTTCTATAATCAAAAAGTACTAAATTTATCAATTCCGGAATCGCGAGATTTTTACGATCGATTCAAAAGTGCATTCCAAGACGTGAACGCAAGTAAATGAAATATACATTCGATTTTTAATCAGAACTCTTGTCAATCCCAGAATAACGGGATTTCTGCGATAAAAAAAGTGCATTTCATATTGGCAACACCTCAACTTTAAGTTAAATATGCATCTAATTATCCGATCTCTAATGATAATATAGCATTCTATCGATGAAATATTTTTTTTAAATCGGTCCAGTCGTCTTTGAGTTTATTTATTACGTACAAAAAAATATTTAAAAAAAAAACCGACCCTGGATTTTTTTTATAATTTTCTTTATTTCAAACTTTTTAGTTTTATTATATGGAATTGATTAATTACTAGCTTTTATTTGATATCAATAAAGTTATTTTTTTCAACAAAAGGAGGGGTAGCCCTCCTTTTTTTTGTATGTGCAAATGCAATATATAAATATTATATAGCCTATGTCCCACAATTAAAACGAATCTAACGACACTTCATATGTTAAAATCCATCAAGCCGTTTAGGTTACAGAGCATGCCAAGGAAATAGACATAGGTACAGACATAGATACACACTCTCGATAAACATTACCCTCCTTCTTGGGCAGTCGGGTAAAAATACAAATCTTTTCTCTTTAGGTATACTGTAGTGGTGTTTAGTGTAGATTTACATTACAAATTGTTGCTGACGCAGCTGCTCTGCATAAACTTTTTTATAATATGTAAACAGTAAACACGATAGTCGCCTAGGTAAAAAAAAGAAATTCTATTTAGTCCGTCTTTCAGATAATAAAAATTATTAGACACGTATTTTTTGCTTTATCATATTAATCAAAAATAAATTAGAAAACACGCATTAAAGTTGGGGAGTGGGAGCTCGCTACATCACAACTCAGTATAAAATCTAGCAAGGCGTGACGTCATGCCACATTTTGACTCCAATGTATCGCCGAAATGTTTTAATTACGTCAAAAAAGAAAAAATACGTATCCAGTACTTTTTATTAATCTACAACCGGACAAAAAAAAAATGGACACAGGCCTATTAGTAACAACATAAAATTACTTTCATAGATTATCCAATTTAAAGTCATTAAAAATCATTCATACAACCGCCTTTTATTTTCCCGTAGTCGGGTTACAGTTTTTTATTAAACTTATTTTTACTCGTTGGTCTAGTGGTCGCAAGCGCTACTGCTAAGTATGAGGTCCTGGGTTCGATTCTCGGGTCGAGCAAAATGTTATTGGGTTTTTATATCTGAAATTTCTCAGTAGCAGCTCGGAGTCTGGATTTGTGCCCGGTTGATGGCAATAGGTTCGCCCCCTATTACATGGGACTTAAACATAACTGGCGAAATGTGGGTGTGCCTGTGCTACAGGGACACCTCTGCCCAACCCTTCGGGGAAAGAAGGCGTGATGTTATGTTATGTTATTTTTTTTTATTTGGACATTACAAACATATACCATGCAAATAGTTACATGCCATTATAATTTTGTAGGTGCTCCTGGCACCCACATGGTATACAGGCATGCGACCACGGCTTTACCTTGACCATTTTTGTACCCATAACTTAATTTCTGTCTGAAATATTTGCTTGTTTCGTACTTTTTAGATCATTTTTATTTTCCCGTAGTCGGGTTACAGTTTTTATTAGACTTTTATTGTATACTTTTCCGTTTTTACGCTTGATAAACGTTACGACAACGTAAATAAGAGTAATACAATAGATCAGTAGTTAACCTATTATAAATTTCAATAGCACTGCATAGTGCTTTGGATGAAACCATAGCGCGATTTATTTCGACGCCCAACACTATGTATCGAACTTCGAAGAAATCCAAAATTTAAATGTTTCGTTGTTCTTATTTTTCTTCATGAGAGTGGAATTACAAATCGTTACTATTATAAGATTTGATTAACTGCGCGTTGGTATCCTATTGCGCTACCACGTAACGCATCTTAATTTTGCTTGTTTTTAACAATTTAACTAAACATATTTATTTACTTTGAAAATATGATATTATATACATATTTGTAATGTGCTCTTCAAGACCTATCTTTTGATACCAAACATGTCATGATCACCTCATACTTTTTTTTTTTCGAGGTTAGAAATTTACGTGTAAAGTCCACCCGGACAATTATTAGGAATCTATTGATACCTCATTCATCAAAATCGGTTCAGTAGTTTAGGCGCTAAGGTGGAACACACGTAAAAGCAAACAAACATACATAGACTGCTAAAATCATAACCCTTCTTTTTGGCTTTGCCGTAATCGGGTAATACGTTCGGCTTTTTACTAAATGCATTTTATGAAAGTTTTTGCGGTACCAGTACTTATGACAAACAAAAAGGTTTTTAAAATTTTTGTCTGTTTGTCAGTTTGTTCCGGCTAATCTCCGAAATGGCTAGACTGATTTTAACGGGACTTTCACTGGCAGATAGCTGATGTAATAAGAAGTAATTTTTTACTTTAGAAAAATAATTAGGGTCCACGCGGGCGAAGCCGCGGACAGCAACTAGTTAAAAATAAATTAAAACTACTAGCTTATCAGTGCACCCCTGAAAAAATGGTGGTGGTGCTCACTTAAGCTTATTAAAGTTTGCAGGATAAGTTCCGATACAAGTAAGATAAATAGAAAATTTAAAAACTCAAAAACGAATCCAAACACTACATATTATTTTTTCAAGAGTGTAATAGTGTGCTGGATATCCTGGCTGCAGCATCAGCTCATCGTGTTGCCACCATTGCATTATATGTAGAATTAAATAAATACTGATCAAAACGAATCCAAACACGACATCTACATCGCCACATGCGAACTACGCATCAAAGACATGACGTCACACAAATCCTGCATCGCGCAATTAAGAGTTTACCGCGCGAACGACATACATAAGACTATCCGACATCAATCGTTGGGCAGTTGCCCGCCAGACACGACACCCGTCTGGTTGGAAGATCCTCCCTTTTCTATAGAGGATGAGTGAACTTTACACCCTGTTCCTCATACCTCCAAATTGGTGACCCCGACGTGATCTCCTATTTTTTTTTCCAAGTGTTTACTAGTGTGCTGGATATCCTGGCTGCAGCATCAAACCATGAATTCCATAATCTTTCATAGTTACCTATATAGCAAACATGAGTGTTTCAAATGTTAGGTCATACACATGTTTGAAACTAAAGTAAATACCCATAAAGGCTCTTACAAACAGGCGCGACACGCGACGCGACACAAAGACACCGCTCGTCGCGTGACGAGCGGTGTCTTTGTGTCGCGTCGCGTGTCGCGTCTGTTTGAAAGAGCCTTAATGCGTCTAAGATCCTAACACTAAATAGCTGATGACCTTAAAACGGCTGAACCTATTTTGATAAAACATGTCTAAGCACCATCTAGAAAACCTACTTTCAAATAAAAACACCGCATTCAAATCGGTTCACCCTTTTAAGAGGTACGGTACCACAGACACACACATAGCCGTCGAACTTATATCACCCCTCTTTTTGTTGCGTCGGGGTTAAAAACAGGTACATTCACGAAGACAGGTAGGTCGTCACCATAAAATATATACATACATAGATATAGATTTTTGGCAGTGATTCAATATTATATTTGGAAATAACATTCAAATGTAAGAATAAAACTCATAAATTTTCTTAATAGGTACTTATTGCAAGAAAAACAGCTTTTATACAACAAAATTAGATTTGATTATTTTCGTCACCATCATCCGCAGTTTTCAATTACCCAATACCTTGCGCCATCTCAGTTTTCTAAATCCCTTGTTTGGGTTCCGTACCTCAAAAGGAAAAAACGGAACCTTATGGGATCACTCGTGTGTCTGTCCGTCTGTCACAGCTAATTTGCTCCGAATCTAATGGACCGATAAGTTGAAATTTGGTACACATATGTATATCTGTGACCCAAACACGGGCGTGTAACGTAAATAAATGAATATTTCACTTTTGGGGGGCAAATAAGAAAAAGTTTTTTAAAAAAGTTTTTCAAACTGTATCGTGTGACATATTGAAAAACTTATCTCCGAAACTACTGAGCCTAAAATTTTGAAAAAAAATACAGAGAATGGTTCTTCACTCATAGATTACAGGAAAACCTATAAGAAGTCTGTGGTCCTAAAATAAATTGGTAAATTTCTCAAAATTGTGCGTACAAATTTACATTTACAGTTGGAATGTTAAGTTTTTATTTGAGATAAATTCATCCCAATTACGGAACCCTTCATTGTGCGTAGTCCGACACGCACTTGGCCGGTTTTTGATTACTTTCAATACTTACCATTCCACCTTCGTTTCCATAAATGTGGCTAAAGACTTCATACATTTATTGAATATTTGGGACTGAAATCTGGCTTGGGCCTGATTTGGCTACTTTACATGACCCTAGTCAGGGCGTTTACTCTCTAAATCCGTCAACGAAGATACGGGCCCGTCCGAAAGTGGTTGGTGGTCGAATTTTTCGGACGGGCAGACATATCAGGAAGCGTCTTGCAGTTTTAGGGTTAACAGTGATATCCGTTTTAGCCACTTTGTTGTTTTGGTTTGGGTTAGTAATCCTCTGCCTGCAATGATCAGAATCTAGTAAATTTATATTTTTTTTGTGGCTTGGTATATCATCTGTTATAAATATTATCTAGGCATGTGGCACTAGTCGCGCGTCCATCCATCGCGATCATCATAACTGTCAAATCGTGTTCTCATACATTCTGCAAGTGTTACGGAGTAAAAATCACCTGTAACTTCAGCCGAAACTACGGATTGCGTGCTTAGAGGATAGAACCCCTCTGAACACGTCGATCATATCCTGTACCCTAATTACGTAATTTCTTTTCGTAAACGATAATGACTCATTTGGGTCATTTTGACAGTCCAACAACATTCATTGCGTTATTTACGTTGTTGAGTAGATTTTTATTTCCTGAAGAAATGGGTTAGCAAACTGTTTGAAGCAATGGATTAGCAATCTGTTTCGATTTGAAACAGATTATAATTGATCGTGTATTATGTAATAAGGGTACTGTTCTTTCTTCTACTGCTTTTCAGTGTTTCTCTCCAAGACTTTTCAATTTAAGCTTTTTTCAATTCGATTTTTCAATAGATTGTCTTGTGTCACATCGGACTCATTAAATAGGAGAGCGTTGCATCATAAAATATCCTTACGGATTACACATAAATTATAATTTGTGTCTGAAAATAATAATTAATTCCAAAGCAACTCTAGCAAGATAATCAATCTTCGATAAATTAACGATACTTTGAAATATTCCGTGCAAATTCTGATCCCAAAACCTCTACAGCTAATGACGACGTTGGTATTCGAAAATGCTGTTAAATACAGATGAGTAGCTGAATAACGTTTGCAAATGTCGACTTTTGTCGAAAATGTCCGTCTCGTCGGCCATATTCCGTTTAATGTCGTAATATTGTGAACGTCGGCGGGCGGCCGCGGCCAGTCGCATGCATTTACATACATTAATGCGGACGCTGCACATGCATGCACCTCGCTCTGAATGTGTGTGCGCTGCGAATTAACTGTAATTGAGCCATTCGGACAGCGGCGGGCCGCGCTCTACTGCCTCTGTAGTTTGGCCGCTCAGCCACCACTTTACGTGTGTCGTTGTATCTATTACAAACATCAACATTATCTACTTTTGCTAACTTGCCCTTTGCACAGATTTTTTTCATTTCCGAAAGGCTAGTGTTACGTTTCAATTTGACTTCATGTGTTTACAGTTACATTATTCTCCACATACCAGTATTGCCGCCTCCTCTACATTATTACAAATTCATAAGAATTCGTTGTTATCGCAATGGAAACCAACCGATCTAGCGCTTAGGATATTCATCTTCACCCCTTTCTGGAGCAACAAACAGGGGCGTCGGAATTTTGTTATTAGCGTTACTGAGGGGGTAGGTGCCTCTACCGTCGCGCACCTGACTGATTGATAGCACTTCTTTCCACCTCGGGTCGAGCTTGTAATCGAGCCATTAATAAACTTTACTGCCTCCAAGTTTATCCTGCGGACTCGTTATTTGCTTAATGGGCTGGCAAACGGCTTGGGCATGAGACACCTGTGCTGGGTGCACTCATTGTGAACGTTAATTGACATATTGATGAAGATGTTTCTAAGAGGTAAAGTTTGCATAACAGATTTAACCCACCCACACACCATTAGATAAAATACCTTTGTTTGAGAACGAGATTATTTGGCAAGTCTCATGTCTTTGTAGGGCGTAAAATAAGACTTATGAATTAAATTATGGGTCGATCATAACTCGTGGCTTAGTCAATAAGGAACCTATTAATTTTATTGTTTAAGTGCCTATTAAGTTGAAATAAAGATCCCCGAAATCAAAACGGTGTTTTATGGAAACAAATAGAGGCGCGGATTATTTTATTTGGTTTCCAAATTATCTGACAGTGGGTCGAGCTAATGTCACTCGACGCTTGACAAAGCGACTGTTGGCACGGAGAGGCTTTGCTCGCAGCTATGTAAACAAAGAGGGCAAAAAGGTTGGAGCAAAAAGTAATAAGTTTTATTTATTTTACAGTTACTCTAGCAAAATTACAACTTCAATAAGAGCAAACTAGTTTTTGTTGTTTAAAAATTTAATGTCTTATCAAGTTGAAACTTTTGTTGGACGATTTTTTCACTCGTCTAACACGTTTCTTCAGCTGTAATTTTCAGTAATGAAAATTAAACTTGTACCTATTTTGGAATATTGTGGTCAACAATAAATCTGAAACCAATTTGTGAAAATTATTTACCACAACTTGCTCCTTGGAGTTAGTGTTTATCGTCAACCGCGAATAATAGTGTGGGTGTCAGGACTTTGGCAGTCGGTACTCGACGGCAAGAGGCTTAACTTGACAGAATGTAAACGGTGAGGAGACAAGGGAGTCGGTGGCGCGGTGTCGTCGTAAAAAAGGGCAAAGCAATAATTGCGGTGGAGTGCGGCGCGGCATCGGCGCACGAGCTCGGTTCGGCCTCTTCCTTCCGCCCGCCGTGATTGAAAGTTGACATTGAACGGCGCGGGGTGGCACCAGGTACGGCCCTCGCTATTTTTGACCCCGCGACCTATCGCGCCGGCGATCGGCCTCGGCAGAAACTTGCCGTTTTAATCGCGTGAATGTGCCGCACTGTTTGCAAATGCGCACAATACTAACCTTTCGTTTACTGCCGCAAATTGGCGTCGCGTTTGTACTCCTTGCAATTAATAGGGAAAGCTTCAATTTACGGCTGTTAAATTTTTAAGAAAGTATACCTTCGTTGTGAAAACAGAAACCAGAACAAAGACTCAGCAGCACCCATCACAGATCATTCACATTGGAGTCTCTTTCATCATTGACAGTAGAGACGCCTCTGGTACGGGATTAAATTATTGGGATTACGACTATTTTGACCAAATCAGTCAGTTTAATTCGGTTCCAAATGATCTGAATGAAGACGCTGTTGACACCGCCACCGCCGCGGCAGAGTGCCACTCGAATTGGGTCAACGCCTACCGACAAAAGGTGCGGCGTCAGATAAGCGACATTTTCCGACGTCCAGCTGCCGCTCGGCCCTCCTAAAACAAAGAACAATGAAATATATCTCATTTAAATACGTTCACCACGTTTCTTTTTTACTGTACGCAACCAATGTATAGATAATCATTAAGCGTCGTTTACTCGGCGCCCTTTAATGTGTTTGCATGCTCGACAATTTGATACCACGCCTGTTTGCATTGTTGCCATTTTGCCTTCCCGATTAGGGTCGCATTCGAGCTCCATATTTATTAGAGCGTAGGACTCGCGACACGACTTTCATTTTATACGGATACATGTCTAATATAGCTATAATATTGTGCTTTCATTTTATGAGGATAAGGAGTTAAATTATAAATAAAAAAAGCAATGCCGATGAGCAGTATTCCATTTTGTTTGCACGATTCGAGCAGATTTTTACAACTATTGACCGGGTGGAACGCAAACATGGTGTAACTGGATAGTGGCGGTACCTACGTATAGAAAGCTCTGTGGCGGAAGGACGTGTCACTCACGGCGTGCTGACGTCTGCCTGCTTTCAGTGGAGCGCCAGCGAGTTTCCGACCTGCCCTCCGACACCGGCACTATTCAACGTCACATATAGACCACAATTGCAGTGCCGTATACTATCCAAATGGACAAGCATTGATACATGTTAGCTAAGCTCCAACTATACTTGTTTTGCACACAAAACACACTAATTACTGGAAAATCAGAAGAAAATTAACACAATTAGCAGGCACCTGTTAAATTAAAAGTAAAACAAATAATTATACGGGAGGCAACGCGCGTGTAAAAGCCTGAACCGCGTACAAATTACAATAAATTGTGAAATGCGAACAATGGTACTGTCTCTGAAGGGACTCGGGTCCCAGTAATCATTACGTAAAATGTTGTGACATGGGATAAACAGACAGACGTTCATTCCGAGGACGCCGCCATTTGAGGTAGACTCCGCAAGTACAAAATCCCATTTGAAATCAAATTATATCAACCCTTCTTCCACATAGCTATTAGAAAACATTTACTAAAATTATAATTAATTATTACAGGGTGCTTTAAGCTTTTGTGTTCACACAAATACATATAAAAGTATCAAAAATTATGTATCAACTTCAACTTATTCAACAAAACGTACTCGTATCATTCAAGGACGAATTCAAGAATTACCTTTGTTAGTATCAACCATAATTTTGATTCAAAAAGATTATATCTTAATACATACATATAATAGTAAAAGTGAAATCTGTTGTATGCGTGAGAGTGACAGAAAAGTGAAAAACCGCAAGATATGTAGGAGCAAATACTTATCCCTGTAAAGGGCCATGGCCCTTATCGTAGGTATATTAAACGAATTAACACATTAAACAGTTATATTTTATTGATATTGAATAAACGCTTATACTTGGGTACCCAATAATTTTTATCGTACATTGTCCATAGATAAAAGGAAGTTCATATCCCTCCTAGTGCAGTCGGGTTAAAATAAGAGTGTGTACAATGTAGTTGAATACAAGTTTCAACAGCTTTGTTGTTACTAAATTTGATACTTACATTTTATTAAGATGTCTTTGTTATAAATATTTTTATAGCAAGGTTCTTGACTTTCTGTTTAATTTTTTTCAACGTAGCAAAAACCTAGCGAAACTACCATGTTTTATTAAATATTTTAAGAATATAAATTTTTAGAAGCCTCAAGTTAACTATAGTGTCTATAGAAGGTCAATGTTTTTTACGGTTAGTAAATAAAATCCAATGAAATGAAAAACATGTGCTACTTGTAAATAAGTTCACAAGTGAACTCGGTTGATCTATCAGTGATAATAAACTTAACCGAAAATCCATAAATATTTAAATAAACATTCTTTAAAACTTAAGTAATAATTGTACTTTATTCAACCATAACAAAATCTGCGAAACAGTTAACAACAAAAAAAAGAAGATAAACGTCACTGACAATACTCGAGTTAATATTTGGACTTGGGACTGACAGATTAATACCGGGCTTTAATAGCATCATACTGTAGTTTGAGCCGCACTATCACTGTGAGCTCGATTGACGGGCAGATTTAATTCATTATTCGTTATTTATGTTTGTTAATGCGTTGACATAGTGCTTGTAAGTGGAAAACGGGTGGCAATATGAGGTAGTTTATCACGTGCGAAGCGGGTCGGCCGACGGAGCTTGCCGTGACGTGCCCGACGCCATAATGCGCTTCATCACGCGACACTACGCGCTTTTGGTGAAATTTATTTGTAACTAAAAGTTTGTTTACAGCATCTACTAAACGCCCCACCCCACCCCCCTCTCCCTGTCCCCATTCTCATCAGATCTACTTACTTTATTGTACATCTGACCGCGATTTCGTCCTTTCTTATCAGGATTTACTCATGAGGGTACTTCTCTTCAGTTTCAAATGGCTTCGACTGTATGCGATTGAGTAACCAAGCTTTCATAAATACGTCGTTCGCGGTTGATGTCTTTTGTAAACTGATCCCGTTCCTCCAGCTCTGTTTACGCCTTCTGCGAATACTTGTTTACATAAAAAAGATAATTAAAATATGTATTCAGTATTGACAAGTAAAGCTTTTCGATAGACAGTCAGACAGACATTAGCATTCAACACTAGAATACGAGTATTGTAATTATACTGTTGCACAATACATGTTCTATTATACCGATGCACATTTGCATAAAATAATAATAGCTAGACGCCGTTATCTATTAGATATTTATTTATGTATTACGTAAACGCTTTCCTTATTACATGACCTTTTTATACTGGTACAATTTGCATTATTACAAGTGCAGGAAGTTTTCTTTAAACAAATGAATTGTATTCTTTAATTAAAGGTTACTCAGGTGGTATTTAGATAAACGTCTCGTGCATTTTATGAATTCCATCGTGTATAAGTTTAAATAAGGCTATTTTGATTATCACTCTCATGTGTAAACAGCATTCGAAGCTCAAGTTTCTCTTCTTCATAACAGCAAAATGACAGCAGATGAATTCATACAAGAATAGTAAAGCGTATTGATATTCAATTCCATCCCCTTTGTATAAGTCTGATAAGGTCCCGAAGTAATAATACTAACTTATTGCCAATGTAACAATGGTTAGAATAATCTTTGAATAGCTACATTATATCCGTAACAGAGTACGTAATAACACAGTGGTCGTATTGTGACTTGATTGAAATTTCATACGACCGCCGACAACGGGGTAGTTACAAAAGTTATTTAGTATTTTATGAGGTAGTAGTCCTCATTGTTGTCGCTGTAATGTCCGTATGTACCATAAAACTCTCTAATACTTTAACGATACAATAAATCACTAACTTAGTTCTAACCACGCCGTTACAACTTTGAGATAAGCTATCAAATTAAGATTTGCGTTTTGGCTGTTATTTTCGGATTGTAGAGAAGATATTTAAGCATCGAACAGAAAATTGTAATTCAGCATTTAATTAAGTCAAATCCTCACAAGTTACAACAATATGGACCTCATTATCTTTACGAATTCGACAAACGAAGTAAGAAGTCGATAAATTAATTTTTGATTAAGTTTAATTGAATCTAGAATCCCAACGTTTCGAACAAGCAATAATTTAATTTACTCCGACAACATGAGCAATATCAGTCCTTTTACGTTTTCAAAACTTTTTGTGCGTAGTATATTTGGGCAAATAGTTTTATGTCGACCATTTTGACTTTTATTTTATTTTTCGTTTATTTTCCCTTGCGCAGCCGTAAAACGTACCTGGGCTCGCTCGCGGGGATAACGGAGCGGGCTCACGAAAAATTTATTATTGAGACCTTTTCGCCCGAGCTCCATCGACAGACATTGCGAAGGTGAAAGTTATGAATGACACATGTTTTGAAATATTACCTGCAGTGAACTGCTCCCGAGAAGAAAATTTCATAGGATGAGAAGTTTATTTGTCGTGAAATATGTGGGAGTTTTACGAGAGCGGGCGACTTTTACAATGCTACGGATCAAGCAATTTTCTTACTTTTCGGTCTATATTGCAGAGTAATAAGGCTGAAAGGTACATTCCCGGGAATAAAAGTATGAGGTGCGACAAATTGGATGAGAAAAGTTTGTTATTCAGTCCTTGAGCGCCTATTTGCTTCGTTACCAACAAGGAGTTTTTGAATCAAAGCAAGGAGGAAACATTTTTCTGCAGTTTTATTAAACGAGAAAACTAATCGCTTAATACGTAAGCTGGAAAAGAGAACCAAGTGCTTATTTTTATTTTAAACTAGCTGCGCCCCGCGGTTTCACCCGCATAAGTCTCGATCCCGTAAAAATATCGGGATAAAAAGTATCCTATGTCCTTCTCCGGGTCAAGGTCTATCCATATCCCAAATTTCATCCAAATCCGTTCAGCCTTTTTAGTGTGATGTCGTGACCAAGGGAAATAGGGATTCATTTTTACATATATAGATGTTACTCAATGTGAAAACCGGGAATTTTAACTAAGTGGACAACAATTGCGGATAATACATTTGTAAAACATATCTTCCAGATTTTCGAAAGGACATTAATGAATTACAAATCCATAAATAGATGATCATTTATCGTGCTATTAGATTTAACTTGAGCCAAATTGGCGTACTTGGAACGCCTCAATGGTCTCATAGTCATCCTGACTTCGACATCTGCCTGGCACATGTGCTCTGTAGTCTGGCATCTATTCGCTTGTCCTAACATTCACCCATAAACACAAGTGCCACTATATTAAGCGTTGAGTATATTTTCTAGTCTTTGAAAAACGCATAATCGAATCATATAATTTAGCAGAATATGTGCAAACCGCTGTCATATATGCATACGTAATGTGTATAGCAACTGTGTCATCGCGCCACTGGCGATTCGTTGTCGGGTGAAATTAGCGCCAACTCGGCCGTCCCGATCCTCTGTTTTATTCAGGCCCTTGGGAGCTCTGACACAATGAAAAAATTGTTGTATGGCATGCTGACGTTTTATTTTTTTCGCCAATTATGTAAATTCGCCGGCTTCGTGCGCCACCTGGCGTGGACGTGTGCCACTAGCTATCCTCCCGAGGCCTGCCCACCACCGACGCTAGTTTGTTCCTGCTTCGCGAGCTAGAGAAAGTTCTAATTTCACTTTTACTGTGACAGAGCCACATAACTCTTAGTTTGTGTAAATAGACTATATTATTTTGATCACGTGTCTAGACAGTTTGTCGTGTTTCAACTGAAGCGAAGAATAGACATTAATGAAGATAAGGGTCGCTCTATGCTTATGAAAATAACTTTAATTATTCTGTAATTAGACTTTACTCAAGATAAAATAAATTCACAAACACGTTTATAAGTCTGTAAGTACCTGTACTTATACTCAGTTTCAGGTTTACGAGCGTTCATGTACCTGAAAGTCAGACTTGATTAATTTATCCGCTGCCTTTATAAAAGAACATTATTTTCATTTCAGCTCTGATGCAAGATAAAAAAACCAGATAAAAATAAAAATCACATTGCGACAACCTTCCTTTTATGTGCTAAAATTGCAATAGCAGCTTTATTGGGCCAGTGATTTTATCCGCACGAACATTGTAATAAGTAATTTGGCCAGGTCGGTCGATATTGTGCAAGTAATGCAATCGTGTTGTATCGAAAGTGGTTATCGAGTGGGCGATCGGTATTTTCCCGTCGCCACCGCGGCCTGAGTCACCGGCGCGCAGCGCACGATTCGCGGAACTCACTGCAACCCTTCGCCGAGGGTGCTTCGCTAATGACTACCGGACAACGACCGCCCTCCGAAATGCAACCTGGACGAACGTGCGAATGTACACCCTCGAAACCACAACAGTAAACTCCAATTCGACAGACTCCGCCATCGTTCTGCAGTTCAGTGCGTGTTTATATGCAGCTTTTCAATCGGCAACATTATTTTGATAAATATGCATGAAGTGGCGAAACCAGCGGCGTGGGTAACATAAAACGCCATCGTGAAAATTTAATGACATTTCCTGGTAGTCGCATAATGAGTCATATCCGTCGAAGGGTTAATTTTAACCCGATATCGCAACATAAAATCGTCAATTTCCTATCAAGGGGTTGTTGGGAAAGCACTCTACCTATTATTTCTTTGCTGCAAAATAAAGTGCGGTAAAGAGAACCAACCGACCGTAAGCTGATGAAAAAATTTATCCACTAGCCTTAATGATGCGAGTTTGAAAAAGCGCAACTTTATTAATGGGTATTTCTAGGAATTCAGACTGATTGTGTCAAACAGTGCATCCCTTTTCATTTTGATAGGACATTTTAAAAAAATGCATTGAATTATTCCTTTGAAGACTGCGCATAATATCTGGTAGTTGAATTATAATTTATTTGTTTTACAAAGTCACTAAATAATTATTAAGTGACTTTGTAAAACGTAAATAGCTATCCGCCGAGCTCAATTACAAGTAAATAGTAAATATTTGCCTGACTCATTGTATCCTTTCATGAAGTTTGTTAAATTTAGCACTGTTTGTGTACTGTGTACGCGTTTGTGTATCTTGATTGCTCCAGTTCCGATTGTGGCTTGCTTTGTGCTTAACTTGATCGCGTCAGTCTTTACGTCACTTTATTCGAGCAGAGTGCGCTCGTTTGCTCGTGAATCTGAGACTTGGCTTATCTAGATTCACTCGAAAGTGTACCTATGTACACAAGTAATGAGATTTTCTAGCTACCGTAACACTAGACTGTTCAAAGAGCTTTAATAGACATCTGCATTCATCAAGAATCCTACGTTACCCGTCATATATTTGCATAGACTCTCTCAAGTAATTTTAGGTTTAAGATGAAACAAAATTTTAAGACAAAGCCAACATTATAACGAAAGAATCTTTGCAATATGTTGGCTTTGTTTTAAAATTTTGTCGCCATTTAATTTAATATTCAATGCCAAACACCCACGCAGATTCTAACTGCTGATATTTAAAACTGAATCTAGTTTCAAATTACCACATTATGTACCGTTGCATACCGGTCTATTTTTAATAGGTCGAGGGAGCAAGTCATAAATGGCAGTGAAACAGATAACCACGCATTTGAATGATTAAAGCCAATATACTGTAAATTTGAAAGTGTCTGCCACTCCCCCGCCCCCTGCAGCCTGCAGGCCTACAGCGACACATTGGATAAGTGTAGATAACAATCACCATTTTACATTCACTTCGCCAGCCACCTTGACCCACGCGAGGTGATTCAGTGATATTATAACGCTGTATCCGCCAATGGCCACTTCGAAAGTACCTAAACGTTATTCAGACACACTCGAACGGTTTGCTTTTTATAAACTTGCGTTTTTTCGATCATGTCAAGGAATTCAATTTTATTGTATTCAAATGAAGTTATCATATTAAACTTTCGGTTTAAAGGTTATTATGCGGTATTTTGAATTGGTTATCGCAAATTAAATAATACGGGACGAAATATCAAGTAACTGAATTTATAAAAACGCAAAAAAGGCCACGAAGATAAAGCACAATGTAAATGTTCTGAAAGAGAATTCGTAATATGTAATTGTTTTACGGTACATGTGAAAACATGATATCTAACAGGACAAAATCATTAACGCGTTCCAAGTTAAAGCTAATACGAATGGACACTGAACAGAAGGAATAATAACAGTTAGATTCGCGTTCCATTCGACGGAATACAATGATGCACATTTGTGATTATAGGAATTAAACGTTTCTCATTTCCTTTATGTCTGCCACAAAAGAACTGTTATTAATAATGTGAATTAATTAAAAGCTTTGGTGAGCGTTTGCGCTTATAATTTTTAATTTCGCTTTCAATGTGGTAAAGAATTGTTGAATGTGACTATTTTTCTATTAGCATAGCGGATTAAAACTGGAAAAACATCTCTGACAGTATGAGCTCATTTCCTGTAAAATAAAACACCGCCATCATAACAAATAGAGCAGTACGACTATTTTGCTGCGCGGTGCGCCACATCGCATGCACAAAACTGGTTGCGTTGTGAAATAATGCCATGAGCCCGCCTGCTTGCCACATTTGGACTCACAATACTGTTGTCTACACAGCTATACTTGAACACTAATGATAATGCACTAACATTTGAGAAAATGTTAATTGCCAAAATTCCCCGCCTGTTCCTTCCATTGAATAACTTTCTATTCGGTTTAGTATGCTGCCATGGAAATGTGTCCAAGTTTGTCTCGGAAACCACTCGAGTCGCTGAAGCTGGGACTGTATTATGCATTGACCTGCAGTCGTCATTGTTTGCAATTTCAGATAAAGCTCCAAAAATAATAGAAGCTTGCGGATGTGTATTCTTGTATTGTAAAATATGCAGACAGTGTACATATCTTATTTTGGAACATCGCTGCAGATTAGTCTTGGGTTTTGCAAACAAAAGATGGTTGTGCTACCATACAATCTATAGAGTTTACTTTAAAATAATACGAAAAGCTACAGTCCATGTGACAAATTATTCAGGAAGACGAGCAGAGTACCGAATAAATGGCTTTACAAAAGGTACCGACTGCATTTAAACTTATGAAATCGTGATTTTAATGCGGTGTATAAGCAGATGACCCGACTAATGCACCGGCCCTCGGCGTGCGGCAGCATGGCGACCGACTTCGACAGAAGGGCTCTTTCGCAAACTGGTTTGAGCGCCGGTTTCGCCGCCCCCGCCGCATGGCCACATCGCCCGCCAACTCTGCACGTTTCATACACTCCGTCTGTTTAATCTACACTGTTATAAAACTCTTACATAACATTTGATTTTACAAAATTAAACAATTTTATGTTCTTTTAATCTCCTTTTATTAACATTTCGTAATTCTTAGTTACGTGTTTCTAATTTAGCACCTTTGTTAGTTTCATATGCCATTCTACCATCTACCACTGTAAAACATGTTTTCAATCATTGGAACTAGTTAATAAACGGTAAAAACAGTAAATTCATATTCGCTACTGTGACAGACGAGTGCGTTTACATGTTTGTTCAGCTTAATTTAGCAGTCACGTGTGTTGACTGTAATACAACATCGATTTGTTAAAACTTGCACTGTACACTTATATATTAATACCGGTTACGTAACCATATATGTAGTCACAGTATTACTTCATTTGTGCATAGTACAGTGCACACAGACAACATTTAGGTAGAACTGACATAACGAGTAAGGCAGTTTTGCAACCGTGTTAACTTCTCCGCTTGTCAGTAAAGTAAACTCAATATAAAATACACCTCGTTCTATATACATTTTGTTTTTCATCTTTTGCCGTCACACCTAACTGTCTCGTTGATGGTGTGTTCATTATTTTCAGCACCATTTGTAATGTGTCCGCTGCATGCTGCATGACTAATTTTGAATTTTCGTCATGTTCTGCTGATTAGATAATTTGACAGTTTAAAAGGATAAAGAGTAGTCAGATGGTCGCTCTTTGTTGAGTTTGTTAGTGTAAGTACAATGTGATTTGCACGGCTTATGCGCAGCACTTGGCTTTCTGGCAAGAGAAAGTGCAATGCTGCTCCACTTTCCACTTCAGACTAATACACACTATGCTATAAAACAAGTATACAATTGCTATATCTGTCGTTAAGTAAGCCACGAAGCATACACATTTTGAGTTTATCTGACCGCTTTAAAACAGCAGCGCTTTGAAATAGCGTTAGGGATAAATGTAAGAGGATAATGAAAAGGAAATGTTCTAGTTTTAGATATTCAGTTTTAAGAGAAATATAATAAATAATGTTGCTACTAGTACTGCTAGTTTACTTAAATATCGTGGTGAATAGGATCTGAGACGACTCTAGAGTGAATTTCACTAATGAAACTGAAGGCGATCAGCGCTTCTAAACCGTGTTCAAGAGCTGTCACTGTCAATTTTTCATAACAATTTTGACACTGACAGCTCTTGAACGGGGCTTAGAAGTGCTGACCCCGTTTAATTTCATTGGTGAAATCCGCACTCAGATGACTTCTTCTCAGGTTAAATCCCATCCAGTGGGTCATTTTGTACAATTTTTTTTAACTATGGACAAGTTTTTTTTTTATATTTCTGACAAAAACACGTTTACCTACGTCACAATATCCATATTTAACTAGATTCTATTAATTACACTACAATAGTACACCCACCGCTATCATTATTAAATTATTCTATTTATATATTGGTCCAAAACAATTTATTCTTATTCTGTACAGATGTACATCTGTTGTTCTTGGCACAAAGGAAGCTTAACCATTGTTCTGTTTTTTTTTTTCGGCTGGCATATTTCAAATAACTTCTTCCGCTTTGGGCGGAACGGGAGGACGTCTCAGACTCTTACTGACTAAAACACACCGGTGTTCCTTCAGTGGCCTGTATGTTGCCAGGGGCCAGGGGGCGGCTGGCATCGGTCCTAGCGGAACCTGTCAGTTGTGCTGACATCTCTGAGGCGCGCGTGGACCACAACGCGGCGTCGACCCGGGCCTGGTCCTTCGGATCACGAGCTACCCATTGCTCACCGTCCGCAAGCCCGCGCTTACGGTGGCCGGGAATCGGCCTGGGATTCCCGACGCCCAGGGCGTCCCCTGCGGCGGCTAGGGGCATGAGGGCGCAAACTTTGGCTCACCCTCACGTGCCTCCGCCTCCTCCTTTGCAAGCATTACTGCTTCGCAGCAGGAGGTATCGGCTTCCCATGCCCTCTCGCTCAGACCACCACCGTATGCTCCACCGTGTCCTCCGGCCGATGTACACAATGGTGACAACCGGGCGTTTCCTTCCCGCCTTATCCGGAACAGGAACCTCCCAAAACAACCGTGTCCGGTGAAGACCTACGTCAGGTGGAAGGTGAGGACGCTGTGGCGCCTCTCTAGCCACTTCTCAAAGAAGGGACTTATCGCCGCAATTGTGGCGTGCCCAAACCATTGTTCTGCTGACATGTATAAATTGCATGTGTGTATTTTTCGAAAATTGTAGTGTGAGTTCTAAGTTTTAAAGAACTTAATTCTTTTGGCAAACATTGTAAAATTTTGCATACTTGTCCATGAAAAACTGTTCTTTTCAACTTTCGTTTCAGTTCAGTTCAAACGCTCCATAATACAAACAATGTGATGCAATGTAATAATTTTGCATTGCACTAAAAAGATTCATGTTTAGAAACTTGATATTTTCAGATCGGCTTATATTGCAAGGTGAAGTTGAATTCCTTGGTTCTGGTCTAATAAACGTTGTGCAACGCTTGCCAAGGTAGCAATATCGATTGTAACAAGATGAAAGATTACATATGCAACGCATACAGTAATTTGAACCTACGTAGAACAATTTCATGAAGCATGCATGGCAACGCGTTTCCTGTGAATAATACAAATTTACATTAAGATGAGTATATCCGCAACAACCATTCAAATTGTATGACTACGTATATGCGGGTAACTATGTCATGCGTGTGGTGGCGTCTAAAGTCTGCCGCGTGGGCGACACGACTTCTGAATTTGTTGCCTTTATTACTTTCATGCAATTCCTACATACAAGTTAATAACAACGACGATTCACGACCCATAACACTATATTAGATCATTTGAGACTAACTAAATATGTCGCAACTAGGACAATAAGTAGGAAAAACACATGAAATGTTTTTATGATTTTCCTGCTATTGATTTGTTTCCCTTAACTTTGTACGTAAATTGGAACAAATTAATCTATCTTATTTTGTTTCATAATATATATAGTACCTGGGCGACCGAGCTCTGCTCTGGTGAAAATAGAGAATGCTCAATTAATAGTATACTAATCCATGTATAGTACCAACTTATTCCATGATGCCATGATAATAGGTACTTACTAATTCATCATTATTCAAATGTCATTATTGTCATGTCATTATTATATTGTTCTAAACTTTGGGCGACCGATCTCTCCTCGTGTGAAAATACGAAGAAAACAAATTTTCCCAGATATGAGACTTAGCTAGATCGATTTTTCGCCCCAGTAAACCCCTATAATGCAACTTTTATCGAAATGGTCAGAGCCGATTTCGAGAACGTGAGTACAAATCTATATACAAACAAATACATAAATATTTCTCGTTTAATAGGATAGGATTATTTCTGTTGGATACCGTTGAATGTAGAGCTGGCAGCGAATGAAGAGCATCTAGCTTCGATATTCCGCGAGGCTACTACCGACGCTAATGTGGGGTGCACTGAATAATTCTATATTTGGACATCATTCGTCGCGTTGAATCAGAAACACCGTTTTAGATTTAAATTAGAACATTTCGAATTCACTAAACTACGTCCGTGTATTAAAAATTGTTTTAGCGCATGCACACTACTATTTCCATTACTTAATCGGGTGTTAAAAGCATTCATGTAGCTTTAGTTTAGTTTTAAATCCATTGCGAAAATTGTTTGTTTCAATTTGTTAGTCTCTTTCCTTACGTGTCTCTTGCGGTGTGATAAAATTTGAAAAGTAAAAATGCCACCGGTTACTGCTGTCGCAAAACGGAGCACGGGCGAAGCCGGCAAGTCGCCGCGGACGGGGGTCGCGAGGTGTTTCGATTTTAATCTTCCCTGGTACCTAGCAGCCACGCTACTCCGCTCCAATGGAGCCATTTGCATGCGACTCGTGGGCGAGGTCCGTCTACCCACGGTTACACGGATCGTAAACTCCGTCCTTTTACTTCCAAGGAGGGATTTTTCCAGAGGAGCAGATGTCCATTTTTCCTTAAAGGGCTAATTTATTGCATGTTGCGGCAAAAGCCATAAAAGAAGAAGTCTTTGAATTAAAAGACAGTGTCCGAAATGTAAACGTTGACCTCTCTTATTTTAGGAAATGTAAAAGGTCGGATCGGATTATTTCTGATCTACCTTTTGAATACATTATTTTTTCACTAATGGTGACGTTCAAGATTAAAATTTTTACTGATGCGAATAGATCGACGCTTTTATAGCGTGAGATATATCTGTACTTAAAGTAAAATGGTCTTATTGTGATTGAGAGAATAATGAACGGGGTAACGAACCCAAGATCGATACGATCGGAAAGACCATTCTCGGCACCAGCTCGATTCACTTTCTAGTTAGCGGCCGCCATTGTTAGCTGCCTCTAATTTATCTAATGTAAAAGTCATTCCCCGTTCGAAACATATGCTTATACGCCAGGAGAAAGTTTTACTTATTCTTGGCAATTGCATTAATTCATTATAAAATTTGTTAGCTAATAAGTGCTCAATGCATTCGTCGTAACGAAAAACCTGGTCAAAAGCAGTGGATATTTTGTTCTAAGACACGTTTGTTCCGAGAAAAGGCTACTGTCCAACTACAACAGTACAGCGTGCGTTGCACCAATCATACTGAGTCATACTTTTGGCTATTACGGAGATGAAGGCCAAGTGACGCGCGATGCAATTCGTCAGCTCGAACATTTTCCATTGCAATAAGTCTGCTCCATTAAAGAAATCCGATTGTTCCATGCCTGTGCGCGATTCATTAGTATATATTCTATTTGATTTATAAAGTTTAGTGTCTTATTTTTTTAAACGAATTCAACGACAACTGTAGCTCAACAAACCCAACTTAGCATATAATAGAGTATTGCTCATGCTGCGTAATCAGTATTGTCCGGATGAATGTATTGCATTGAGACAAATACAAATTACTGAGCTACTTAAATAGAGAATCAGTCACTTGAACATAAACAAAAAATAGCTCCCATAAAACGAAATCATCAAGCGAGACGAGCAGCAGACTCACCCGATTACTCAGCGTGTAATTTCGTCCTCGCCTTCAGAATCGGCACTAAGTATGCTTAGCAACTTGAGGAATAAATCTAACAATAAATATTTACAGATACATTGTCAGGCGACACGCTACATTACACACAATGCCATTTTAAAATTTCGCAGACAGGATTCATTGGCATAACAATTGCCCATATATCTTCATCAAATAGCTAGAAGTACCCCCTTGAACCCAAAATTCAACCTCCAAACAAATATCTGGTAGTAAACACACGACATATTTATTCGGAAATCACATGTAATTTTATAGTAAGTGCTAATTTTTGGCAATTCATGCGAGAGGACATTTTTCTCATATCATTATGTAAAAATATAGGTAGGCATTATAAACACATTATACTAAAGTGGGCATTCACTTGTTTGAAATAAAATTTCTTTGTTATATCCAAATCAAAACTATAGATTCTATAGTTTTCTGTGTGATTCAACAAAAGATTGGTGAGTAAGACGCCGTTGTCGTCGAGACTCTATAAAGCACTAAAAATTCAATCGTTTGTGAATCAACACTAGTTATACTAGCCTCTTGTTTCTCGAGACAGTCTTACGGAAATATTTGCATTATTTTAACGAACTGTTGTTGGTATTTTGCTTTAAAGCGCTTGCTAAATATTTAGATACTCCAGACGCGATGCTCAATTTAGTACAGGGCCTACAATACTGAGCTTTATCTATATCGTTATTCTGTGGCAAGGAACTTTTGATATTATTTTAAGTCCTAAAATGGTTTCAATATCTTAAAATAAATAACGCAATCCTCAGAAATTTTTAAAATGACTGGTGCTAACGTAACTGAACCAATGCCTAGGCAAAAGCATCACATAACAGAAATGTCAAAAAAATATTCAATCGTTCCACTAGATTGATTTTTTAAACCGAATTCTTGCCAAACTTCTAATAAATAAATGTAATGATGCAGAACATAATGTGTGCCGTGACAAATGTCCAATAACTTACCAAAAAAAAAAAACTGTTTTCCTATTCGTTTTCGTTACAAAACTTGTCCAATAAATTCTAAAAGTTAATTTCGGCAGTTCCAAAAATACTATCCATAACAATTTTAAAGAGATCGTTGAAAAATTCAAACCAGTTGATAAACCTTTTAATATAGTGAGACTTATACAGCCGCCATTCTAAATTAAATATTGGTGATATTTAAAATCGAATGTGTACCTTTTAAGGATAAGAGGGGAAGGAAGGGAGCCCTTTAACTCGCCTCGAAGAAATCACCAACAATGTGAACACTCGTGGAACCTTCGCTCGAGTAGGCCACGTATTGTACTTTGCACAAGTACCGCTTACTTTTTCCTTGTATTGAAGGAAGTGTATTGTATATGTTGTCAATGATAATTCCAAGTTATTGGTTTTTTTCCTTCAGAGTTCAGTTTATTTTGATTTGTATTTTTATTCATTCCATTAGGTATCAGCGCGTTAAATACTGGTATTCAGCTGCATCCGGTTAGACTGGAAGCCGACCCCAACATAGTGTTGAGAAAAGGCTAGGCAGATTGATTCTGGGCTATATGGACATTTTATGTTGGTTTTATATTCTGTCTTTAAATTGTCTTGTCTTTGTTGTCTTCTTTTCTACTGATCACCTAAGCATTCGCATCGTATCACTTGCAATTCGTACTTATTTCGTTATTTTATTCTCAAAGCTCATTACAATGACCATCTCATGAAATTATTTCAATGCAGATTTTTACTACATCCATTTTATCCACCGATGATGTCATAGGTGCAATGTCCGCGCCATGAAGATTGCAGATGCGCGGGCGCAATGAGCTTGAACATGACGTTATCAAGCGCATCAAATGATAATGGTAATTCTGAACTTTTCATTTTATATGCCGTGAATTCTGACAGCACGCACGTCTGGCGTTATTATCTTTATGTTGCAGTTAGTGTCTAAATTTAAAGAAGACGGGTATTACTGGCGAGAATTTACTTTCGGTAATTGACCGTCCAAAATTTATAGAATGGAATAGGTAATTCGATGCGTTGGAAACGCAAACAGATTAGTTGGTGTGCAATTAGAGTGCGGAGCTTGTGGCGCGCGCTAAGTGCCGCCCTACGGATTACGCCTTCGTGCTCACCGCGCGGTGTTTACTCACCGGCGAAGTGGACGTTTAGCGATCGCCTCACTAATGCGCTTTGTTCAATTATTGATCGATGAATCATTGATTGGTTGCCGGGGAAAGCTCTCATACTCTGTCTAGCTTGCATCGTCACTTTGCCAAATTGACTCGATCTTCTATGAATATCTGATAATGTTGAAGGATCAGAATAAATTACGCGAATTATGGTTATACCAATGCACCGAAGTGGAAAGTAAAAAAACATAGATAAATAAATGAAGACCAAATGTATGTACCTGTGTTTAACAAATAAATGTTTATTCATTCTTAAAAACTTCTTGTTTATGACATTATTTAAGTTAAGTATCTTACTGTATGGGGTTTTTTTTTAATTGGGAATTTTTGTAGTTAATGTATGATCACTTCTATCAGTTATTTTTACATAAACAGGATGTATATATATCATACCTAATGGCAATATAACAAAAAAACTCAGAATTGAAATAATATATCAATTATTGAAAATCTAAGAAAATGGTTAGTTAAGCTTGCGGTAGTTATCAACGACGTTACTTGAAATGGTGAAACAATCAATCGGAAAAATTATGTTAAAACAGCCATATGAACTTACTTTCAGGCGTTAGGAGAGTGCTCATGTTAAAAACGACTACTTGTTCTTTTTTTCTTTTTTTTTCTTTTTCATTGTTCGTCTAGTACTGGAAGAGAAGAAGCATTAGAGGGTTCCGTACCTCAAAAGGAAAAAACGGAACCGTTATAGGATTACTCGTGTGTATGTCTGTCTGTAAGTCTGTCAAAGCTAATTTTCTCCGAATTAAGTTGAAATTTGGGTACACTTATGTATTTCTGTGACCGAAACATAAATAAATTAATTTTGAATATAGGGGTCACTTTTGGGGGAAATCAAGAATTTAAAAAAAGTTTTTCTAACAGTACTGTGTGATATATCAAATGAAAGGGCTTGTTGCGGGTATCTTAAAAATATAACATAAACATAACATCACGCCTTGTTTCCCCGAAGGGTTAGGCAGAGGTGTCCCTGTAGCAGGCACACCCACATTTTTTTTTTTTTAAATTGTAAAATAAATACTTTTAAAGATATTTAAGAAGTTCGATGGAAATTGACCATTCCACCCCCCTCTATCACCGAAACTACTGGACCTAATATAGCTCTTTACTCATAGAATGGCTCTTACATATTATGGCTCTTTACTCAGAGGTTACCGGAAAACCTATAAGAAGTCTATGGTCTTAAAACAACATGGTAAGTCTCTCAATATTGTGTGTACAAACTTACATTTGCAGTTGCAATGTATGGGAGAACAAATTTTTCAACTACAATGTTAAGTTTGTTCTTGGGATAAATAAATTCATCTCAACTACAGAACCCTTCATTGTGCGTAGTCCGACACGCACTTGGCCGGTTTTTATTGTAGACTCCTGTTAGTACATAGAACCTACTTAATTTATATACCATTGTATAGATAAATTTAATGGAGATCAATTCTGTACTTTCAAAAATTGATTTATTGCAGCAGAAACGAAAAAAAACATCAAAATAGTTTTAATTTTTTCCCGGCAATCAAGTGTGAAACCTGAAAATTTTACTTAATAGATTCGTTTCAGCCATAGGAGGAAACCTATTGAAAATGGCTCTTTTATTCAAAGTAGTTTAATTATAATTAATAAAAAACTAACTAATATAAATATCTATATATATTTCCAACTTCGACTCTCTTCCGTTGGCTAATAGCAACCAACAAAGCAAACCTAAATTGTCTTTGACAGTATGAAAAGATTGCGAGGTGAGAAATTTCACCCATATTGATGGGTAAAAAAGCAGTCTAAACATACTTCATGAAGTCGTTTAAAGATTATTTTTGTTTCTGTTTTTGAATGAGCGTTATGAGGCGTGCACTTTTGGATTTTTCAAATATTTATTTTAATTTGCTTAAAGCATCTATGGAATTCAAGCAACTTAAAATATCGCCCAATGAACCAAAGAGACACCGTGTTTTGAACAGAATAAATTTCTTTTTGTAGAAAATTCTTATAAGTCAATGATTGGCGAAGGTATTATGTATATGAATCAGTGCAACAAGATCAGTGATTATAAAAATCATTGGCCGACATGGCATTACATAGACATGTAATTACTCACCATACATGCCATACACGTCATTAATGTAGTATGGTAAAGTCAGTCACCTTGCTGACGGGGGCGAGTACGTGGCTACGTGGGCTCGCCAATGAACTTGACACCAGGCCAGCCGCCTGCCGCCTACCGCCAGGCGCTCTGCATGCTAATCCTGCCATTAGCTTTGCCTCTTGCAAGTTATCTTACTTTGTTGCGCCCCTACACAACACCCAAGGAATTTCATTAAAGCTGCAATCATGTAGGATCACGCTATTTTTCATTAGGCATTGGTTTTGTAACCTCGCCTACACGATACGAACTTGTTTAGCAACATTGTGGCAACGTCTTAACAGTTAACTAAATAATCGACCATTCAAAACTTTGTAGACAAATAGATGGGCCAACTTAGTTTTTTTTTTTTTTATTGGGACGATCAAGCTCAACACGACAGTAACGAACTTATCCGTGGCGTCGCGTCGCGTCGTTGAGTTCAAACAGGCAATGTTCAAGATTTCTTATTCTTAAACTCATTTAGCTACGCTTTTTATGAATGCTTCCGACAGTAAAACAAACTATAAGCTGTGATCGTGTGAAAACTGTATCAAGCTATACCCATTAGACCTATCAAAATTCAAGGCAACGATAATAAGCTCAAAATTTACACCATATCCCTACGCATCAATTTTCACCCGCACGCACATTTTATGGCGGCTACGGACACGCACTCTATTTACTATAAATGTGAAATTATTAAAAATTAAGGCTCTTTATGAGTGTTGACTTCTGGCGGCATATGAAAATTGAAAAAGTTTCAGACTTATGTGACCTGTATTAAGGAAAATATTATAAAATATAACTGAGATGAACTTTCCTCTCGTGATAGATGTAAAACTTCAGTGTTTTACCATAATTCCGCACTTGAAGCTAAGTGAGATCATGTTTACAAGACGCCTTGTATTTCAAAAAGGACAGCGAAGTGCTGAGCAAAATTTTTGGACTGCATAATTTAAATTGACCTTGTTGCTATTGTCCACGCTTCTTGCGTATGTTTCAATAATTTTATGGAATCGTGGCCAAATTAGTCGGTAAGTTAATAGCTTAGCGTGGGTGCGGCGATTCAACGTTTGGGTTCTTCATCCATTCTGTCTTGTTTATCGATTAGTCAAGAATCCGCGCCCATGGGCCAACTTATGTCATTTGGCCGGGAGTCAAGGACGACGCCGCGCGGCTCGCCGGTGCCTCGCCGGCCTTATTTGGCGATTGGTGGGCGCCAGTTTTACGACTTTGCCTTTTTTCCTACGCCCTGTTTCCATGTTGACTATACTTTAGATAATACATGTACGTATGTGTGCTGCAGACACACATAGGAATCATTGACCTCTGGCAGTTTTTTCTTCTTTATTTGTCTCAAGGACGACTATTCAGTCTCAAGTCTTATCACGTCGTCATCTACAAGATTGCTTATTTTGTTAAGTAACGCTAAAATATATTGAGCTGTACATTGCAACTTATATTTTCTTGTAAAAATAAATGTATAATTACGTACTTAATTGAGTTTGCGCATGTTACTTTTATTCTGTCCGCATTTCCATTTATTATTGCGTAAGGAATGCGTGCAATCGGAAGTATTAACTGTTCAGGTCGTTGACGGGCTCTGTTGGCTGGAAAAATGGAACGTGACATTTTAAATTTGGCGCAAAGCTCGCGACATTAATCTGGCGTGTCGCCGCCCTCGCCCATGCCGTGCGTGGCCTAATCCGCCCGCTCCCCGAACGACCCGGGAAGATGGAAAAATCTCGAAAGACTAACATCAAATTACCAGCTTTAAAGCGTAGTGAATTCCCTTGGGCTCGAGACGACACACCTTGCCTTTCAGAGACGCCCCTAAATAACGTCGCGGTGTCCTTCGGGAAGTTTGGAAGGTTCGGGTGCGCACGTGCTTTTGTCAAAGTCATACTTTCATCGAGTTTTACGTACGACGTGCCGCGCACTTCGATTGAGTTTTGAACTGCGTTATATAACTTTACTAATAAAATTCTTGTTTTACAGTTTTTTTTTTCCGAAAATAGACGTACAAAAGTTTGCTACTCCCATCTATGCTAATAAACCGACTAACTCGCATATTAAGTAGATATTTTGCAACATATTCTTCGAAAATATTGTTTTAATAACACTACTAAAAGTTTTCACCCATAACTTTGTTAGCATTAATATTTATCTTGTTTGTCTTAAAATTAAGCCTAACAGCATAGCCTAGCTTAATTACTTCATAACAGTTAAAAACAACACCAGTACTTAAGTTCTTCCATCTGTGGCGTAACTTAGTTGGCAAGAGAGATAACTCTAATAATTACAACCAATCAAAGAACTGCTTTATTGTACAACTGCATCAAAGTGTGATCCGAAGGACTTCGTCTAAAATACCGTTTATTCATCAACATATTGGAATGAGAAAATATTTTTGTAACAGGAATCATTTAATGGTTGTTATTTCATCTTTTTAGCACGACCTGCTCGCACGATTTAAAAAAATTAACATGACCCATAAAAAATATTCTCACATCGTTTTGATAGTCGTAGTGTACTTTTCAGTTGCTTTAGAAATAGTTAAAAACTCTAAAACAGCTTCCTCATTACAAGCATAAATGCTAACCGTAGCAAAAGCCAATTCCTCATGTTCAGTGTGTCGTGTAAAGTTTCTCTATTGTTGTCTGGCGACGCTAGCTCAGCGGTGATCCCCCTATCTCGAGCCATAGGTCACAAGAGATACATACCAACAAGCTCAAACTATAATTCTGAGCTACAACAAGGGACATAAACTGCTGCTATCTTCTGTTTACGTGTTGATTTAAACAATAAATTTTCAAAGATTTTCTTGTAAACTCGTAGCAAAAATCTCGCTTATGGAAAGTCTGAAAAATCTGAAAATTCAATTGCTAGGCATGCTTGTGTGGATGTGTACAGCCATTGTCTCCGACCTGTCGCGCCGCCTCGGAACTAGCTCAAGCTTTTGAATTCAGCCCGCTCGCCTTTTCCGACGTTCTGGAAAAAGACGCGTTACATGTTGCCGCCGCAAGCGTGAAACTTGCACACTTGCGGCCGCCTCCACGCTCAACAAGCTTGCTTTAACTCCCTGCGCCCTACTGACTCTTATTAGTCCTATCTCCAGACCTACTTCACTTTTAATTATTAACATCCGTTTTATTTCCTTTCACCATTATTTTAACTTTTATTTAAGCATGTGCCTCTTCAATCGTGTAAATTAAATTCAACTATCGTTCTAAAACGCAGCCACCGTTTCATCGCGTTAATTAGTTAATAAATGTGAATGTGAAGCTTTTCCTCTTACGGTACAGTATCTCAACGCCGCGGTCGTAGAGTTCGCTTCGCTAGCTAACTATTACACTCAGCAATAAGATAGCAATCGCATACTAAGGAAAGGTAATGTACCTTGTAAAGATATTTGCACAAAATCCAATCTTGTACATGTCGCCGTTTCCGTAATGAATTCAACAATAATTAGAGTTGCCGCGGGAGAGCGCTCGCTGAGCTTACCGGCGGATGTCACAAATCCTAGCCAAGGGCCGGGGCGTGTAATGCAAATAACAGTGTTTACCTGGCCCCGCCCCCCGCGCCCGCGCCGCCACCGACCGCGCAGCCATCGCTGCGATTCATAATAACAGCTTTTATTTCCGTAACTAGCTACGAATGCTCTCATTTTGTCGGTTAACGCGTATTGTGTCATGGCGAAACGAATGCCGCCCAGTAATGGAGTTTTTAAGCGCAGCTTTTTCGTTCTGCGCTGCAAAAGGGAATTATGTAACTAGAATAGCGACGTGATTGCACAGCAAACACTACAGGGCCCCGCACAGATTTATTGTTTCAACTCTCGACTTGGGAATTTGCAATATAAACGTAAAAGTACATAATACTCGGTTTTTGTTATTCACCTGAAGAACGGGCATAAGTTTTCCTAGGGCAAATGTACCATTAAAGAAATACAAATTATTAAACCAATAGGTATATCGTATCATTCAGCAAGAACCGAATTAAAACAGCCAGACGGTCGCAAGAACATAAAGTAGGAGTTTAAAGTCACGCACCGCAACGCAGTTGACTTAAATGCTTTCCGCTGCACATATAATGGTTGTGTCTTCAGTGTGTTTGTGTGAGTGTATGAATCAGGCCGAGTGCATCGCGAACGCTCCAAACTCCGATTTGAGAAGTCTGCAAGAAGCCGTGTGGAGCGGCTATTGCGAGTTCAACATTGGTATAATTTGCCGGGCATATTGGAAAACTTGTAATTGGTTTAGTTTTATATTCAACCGCCAATTTGTTCTAAGAATGATATCAGTTTAGCGATTTATCGTATCCGGTTATAGCTCACCTTAAACTTTATCTGTTAGTATTCTGCAATTACAGTAAAGATAAAAATAAACCGACGAAGTGTAAAGTCCAATTCAATGTTATAATGTTAGTGTTCCTTGTTTCAGATTTTTGCCCGGAGTCATATATCATTGTTAAGGAGCTCTTCAAAGTAAGTGAAACATTTACGTACCTACATTAAAGTTAAGAGTTATCTACCGCAATGACAAATCAATCGCATACTTACCTTTCTCATAATAAATCAACACTACTTCGCTATCCTTTTGTAATATTTTGTCTAGCTGAAAATTTATTTCGTATTTTAATATCGTACTGTTTCTCTGTCATATTTTTCATGATTACTCTCTTGGCAAAATACCAAGATCTTACTCGCTTATCTTTCGTAACTTTTGCTCAGCAAAACGTTTCAAATTTTCTCAATATTTTTACGGACTTTTTTAAAATGAAACTCTCATTTGGCGATCACTTTTCGTCATTAATCTACCTTCTGTCTAGTGTTTCGGGCTAGCAGGTCAGAGATTAGTATTTTTCCTGATTGTTCTATGCTTTCTGAATGCTGAGAAACTCGGTTGATACGCCAATAATTTGTACATAAATCATTTCCTCGTAATTACAAAAAAAAAAGACAGACTAACGTATATTTTTGGCTTGATGCTATCAAAATGTCAGCGGAACTGGGATCAATAAATTAATCTGTCAAGGTAACCAGACGGCAATTCAGTAAAAGTATTGCCTTGATCGAGTCTGATTTGAAACAACGTTTTTGTCAAACGAGGAAACACCGGTTAACCTTGCACGATGTCGCTTAAAAACACCGTCCTTTGTTAAATTGATTGGAATACGACGCGTGTCGTTCCATTTAACTAACTTGTAAACTAAATAGATCAATGTACAAAGGTAGCACTCAGATATGCATGAAAGAAGACTACTTAGTTGTTTTGTTTATTCGTACCTTCTGAATTACTTATGTGGGCCGTCGTTTACCTAAGGTTTTTGTACGTGCAACGAAGGCCAGGTCCACTACTCCGGTTCACAATTTCGGAGAAACATGCTCGCCATTGTCTGGGTCTGCCAGGCCGATCCACATTAATAAATGCCAGATTGCCTCTCCGTGAAGCCTATACAACTGTAGCATAAGAACTGTGCTTACAGAATAACATGTTTCAGACCTCTTTTCCCTGAAATCTTTGAAATTTAGGATGATTTTTTATTCTGAAAAATTGTTCTTTGAAATATAATTTTTCAGCTAAAATTCAAAAAGCTCCATAACCTACCCTAACCTATAAAACTAAAAAAGACCTGTAATATTTCGTTTCAAATAAATAAATACAGAAATTTGATATGAAACAAACTTATTTCAATATAATTACGTCATTGCAATATTTTATCTCATGTTTTAATTAAATATTTCGAAGCAACTTTGAAATTTATAATCGAACAGAAACCAAATTAACTGTTTGTTGCTTGACAGCTATAATTTGAAGTCGGTGTCTTGCTCAGTATTGTTCAGTACAATTTGACGAATACATAAAACTTCAGTTTAATAAATTCAGGTTTTAATTTTGATCAGACATGTAATTTATCAAAAGTTTGTAAAAGCATCGTCGTAAAAATGTTTTTATTAATAGATGCAGCGCTTACGTGAACAAACAACAGCTCGTTTTAGGAGTCTCTTCGGGTAAAAACAGCATATTTATTATCCACACACCAAACTTTTACGAGCCGTAGAGCTAGCGTGGACGTGGCCGGGAACTAAATTCTTTAACGACCGAAACCAAAGATTGTTTTGCTGCTTCGAACTTTACTTTGATATTGTACTAATAACACAGTATTTCACTAACTCAGAACCTGCCTTATTGACAATGTCTCGACTGTGTACCTTAAATGCCTTCATTATTCCCACACAAGTTTGTCCGTATCCCTTTAATACCTTCGCTCGAACTTTGCACTTCCAAAGTTGTAAGAACAATTAGTCATAAATAATTGAACATGGTCGATATTCCTTTGTGAGAAGACAAAGAGATGTCATACTCAAAACTTTGTCAATTTACGTTGAAACCGTAAAGCCCCTTACTAGCTCATGTCCTTACTTGGTAGAAAAGTGGAGGTAACATCAAGAGAACTTTCCACTCGGGGTACAGTCGTACTTACCTTGTCTAGAAAGGGATCAAACTGCGGTGCATTCTCCGCAATGTATTATGCAGTCCCGAAGCGGGTGCCAGTGTAAGCGGCTCGGAATCACTCCCACTCCCCGTCGAAGAACACACAGCTATTCCTTGAGAATTTTCTATTCCAAAAGTTGGTGGAAACCATTTCGCTTCAAATATCTTTTGTAAATTACTTGCAACGGATCTGATGATTGTAACTTATTGCAGTGCCTTCTTTTGGCAACAAACATGACTTCTTAGCGTTCACTTTGTTGTGGGATTTTAGTTTTTAGCGAACCAATTCAAAGATGCTGGTAGGTAGCTCTCGCAAATACGAGTATTTGAATCGAACCAATTTGAATAATAACCATTTGTAATATCTTTCGTTTGGAATCCCATCGTCAGCACTCTGGCTTCCATTTCTCACGATCAGGTATATAAAAACCGTATCTAAAACTAAAAAGACTATCAGCAATCTCATTTTAATCGGACCATTTATCAAAAGTCAAGAGAAAGCGCACAATGGTAACTTACTGCAGTTGAATGTGTAAATGAAACGGCTCGATTAGGATGATTGTGCCTTATAAAGTTAAAATCTCGCTTCAAACATGTTAAATGTAAAGTAGGGTGTACCTGAGCTGATAAACAGGCAATATTTCCTTACGGGTTTGTTGTCACAGCTATTTTAAATTTATGTGAATGTTGTGCCGATGTACAGAGCAAATGTTCGCCGGCTGGGTAAGCTAATCGCATCTCATTTCCTACGTGTCGCTCGTTGTAGTGGGAAGCACAAATGAGATTGTGGGCTGACGTGTCGTTCCGGAGACCCAGTCGCATTCGACAGCGAACCCGAAACCGCCACGCTACTCGCTGTTAACAAAACATGCTTCTATCATAAAGTTGGGGAGAATCGTAATATGTTGTGTAGTCACATTAGTCAGTATTCGTTTTATGATAAGAGTTATGTAACCAATAATTGGTAGGTATTGCTTGGAAACCGAACGAACATTTTCAATTTAATCTCAACTTGGCTTATCCTAGTCTTGCCAGGGTCTTTCCCGAAATTTGTTATAAGTTTGGTTCAAACATTCTGTCTTCCACCTTTTATTTTCATGTGGATAAATCTGGTTGAAGAGTGTCTGTCTGACGCTGTTTGTCGATTCACAGGCCCCTCGCAGTCTTGTCCACTCCAACGGGCTTCGGTCCTTCTGCAGATATGACAAGCGCACTCACTGCCACTTCAGCTTGCTGACTCTGTGAGCTATCTCGGTGACTCCGGCTGAAAACATTCAATGCAATCGTTAAACACTTCTTCGTCTAGAGTTCAATTCATGAGTTTGTAATAGATACTCTTCGATCAGACCACTCAACCAGGTTTATAGCAAACGAAGGTCAATTTAGTTAAATCGCAATGAACGGCTTTTCGAACGAATAGAGGTCCTTTATCGCGTTTCACGCAACTTTCCTCGGCCGGCTCTCTACTTACACGATTAATTTGAGTCAATAAATCCGCATTAAAAGCGGAGCGAGGGGGCAGCCAACCGCGCCGTTCTGTGTAAGTAGCCCCCATTCCGGACTTTTTGTTCTCGCGACAGTCACTTGTTCATAAGGAACTCTTTAATCTATTATCGCTCCGCCATCATGAGTGTAACATAGCGTGACATGTCATAAGTGAAACGTTTTCCTAGCCGGCTATCGATCGGAAATTAGTAAGGTCTAAATGTCGGTTTCATACGGTCTGGCGGGCGGGCGCACGTCACTGGCCGCCGAGACAGACAGGCAGCGTGCGCGGCGCCTGCGAGCCCATTAGACGTCTGCCCGATGTGGAACGCTCGATAAACTTGTAAAAACGCCTTCTACCCATTTAATTTTATACCCTCGCTTAAGCTTTGCTATTGGCAGGTTTTTTCCTTCTTTTTCATGGGTCCGTCATTAACTGTATCGTGCGTCTATTATTTCTCGCTTGTTTAATCTGCTCGTTAATCCAGCAGTGTCGTTTCAAATACAGGCATTCGCAGTGAATTTATAACGGTTTCCTATTTTATTTTTTTGTACTTTCATAACCAAATACGTCTAGGTGTATTCGTTTGAAATAACGATCGTATACAGGTAAAAGCTACTGAAATAAATGTTCGCTGTATAAAAAATAAAAGTTTGATACCAATATACTTTAAAGTTCACATTTAGAACCGAACGCCAATGCCACACCTCAAACGGGGAAAGTGATATTGGTACAAAATATTTATGACTTTATGTGATAAAGTTTATGTTGCGGTAAGAGTTTTATTTCTCTCGTGAAACGACTATAACTTTTTCAAATAACTTAATATAAAATGAGGGAATATTGGCCAATAAGATAAAATATTTTCATCATATGTTCTGTACTCTTAACATTAGGGGCAATAAATGTATGTACAGTCATCATGAGCAGAAATATTCAGGCATTCCTAAATTACTTTTTTTTCTAACATCAACACCATGTATTTGCAAGAATAAAAGTAGGTAACTGTATGTGAAATATTTCGCTTAAAAATCGTTCGATTTCAAGAGCACCATATTTCTTTGCCTTAGCAAATTTCAATTTTTCAAAAAAAAAAAATGGAAATTTTCCGTTTGTCTCTGCAGGTATTAAAATGATTACCTTCCTTTGTTTAACTCTTGTACGGCTTGACTTGTCTAAGAGCCGTCGACGGAAAGTTCGATAAAATGTGTATTAATAAAAAAATATTTTAGTCCGTTAAAACGAAGTGTTGACATGCTATATTCTATTTTGTGAAAGTTGGGAAGTGCTAACTGCTAACGTATTTACAACATTACTGGAGCACTGAAGTCGCTTACAAACAAAATTGATAGCAGATACTTGTACAATTACTGTATTCAATATAAACTTCTACGTGTTATGAATTAAGGCGACATATTCTACGATTAAACTCTTATAAACTCCTAATTAGAATGTAAAGAGAACTTCAATAATACTTTGCCGGTTGTCGGGGCACGTACGCGAACTTTTATTCAGCGAATTTGGTTACGTAATTCGTTGGAAATATTCAAGTTTTCCCTTCGGCGAGACGTTATCGCGGGCGGCTCTCAACGCGGGCGTGGGCGGCGCCGCTCCCCGCGGGGACTTAATTTGTTGCTCTCCTGGCGCCTCGCATCTCACTTTCAAACGGCGTAACGCGACCTTACCACTTCCCCTTCTCCGCCACCGTGTAGACATGATGTTCGCCTGCGCCCCGGTTTTCCTAGATCGAACATCGAACACTTACACCACTCTATCTAACCCACCTTGCGCTATTTCATATTTATTATTCCACTATTGAAACGAAAATATAACACTTGCTTGGCTTCGCAAAATATTTATAGATATCTGTTTGGAGAAGTATTGTGAATTGTGACATTGTTTAATCGCCATTTGCTGAAGTCGCATAACAGATTAATGAAAAAGTAAATAGGATTTATAATACAGGTAGACTTCTGCTTTTTGAAAATACATATTGAAAATGAATTACATTTTGACCTGTAAGATGAGAAGATATTGTACTTACAGACATGAAACCATAAATACACACTGCTGCAGCCAAGTTCATAAGCCTTCCTATCTGGTAATAAAAGTGATACCTGTAATAATTTAATGAAACAACAACATAAAACTAGCAAAGCTTGTGGATCCCGCAACACATGTAGTTCTTGGCAAAATTCCATTACATACGCGAAATACTCAAGACACGCATTCACTTTATTCCAAATTCGATAGACCATGGATTCGCGTGGCACAAGCAGCGCGACAATCTAATCACAATACCATAAAGGAGTGCACCGTAAAATATTTATGGGTGCGGGAGCAGGCACGCTCCGGTACCCGGCTCCACCACGGGCCATCTACCTCCATCAACCTCGACGATAGTTCTGTATACGTTACTACACTTAGTAATTTTGTTGTTCAATGCAAATTTACGTTTAGTAGGGTTTAAACACGAATAAAAGGTTTATTTTTACTTATCTTCTGGTCCTTTTGGTTTCCCCTAATTCTTCAACTTCTGCACAAAGTTGTCGACGTCAGCCGCCCATTTAGAATAGCATAATATCTGAATAACATTTGAAGTTTCGTATAAAGAAATTGAGTGTGTGGAGAGCTCAATTAAGCAAGTCCTGGGACCAGTGTGGACGCAGTGCTCGTTACACACCCGCTCAAATTGGCGCCGACCACTGAACTGTAACGATAATGACGCCGCATGAGTTGTGCCCCATTCGTCCACTAACGTAAGCTAACTCCTCTCATGGGAAACCCTAAAAGCCACTTCATACGAAGTATGTACTTCCACATTTGGCAGTCTCGCAAAACTTTGTGGTTTTTGTGGCACATAAACAACTAGCACACGTGTGGATCCAACCGCATATCGATTGATTTGACTTAAAATGCATCGTTTTGAGCCGCGACGTCGATCGTTTTCCGCCAAATTTTCCGCTGCGGGCGCTTGGCAACCGCACTTTGTGGCTGGCCACAGTTATCCATACAAATTGAGAGGTTATCGTGGTAGACATTGCGTCAACTTACACAACAGCAATTTAAAACATTCCAGATTTATTCATATATTTGCCATAACTCCATTCGCGAAACGTATATTGGCAACACTCATAATCATAGTGAGCGCGATCGACCACTGAAAGCTTTTTGAAAGCTCGTAGTGACGCGCGATGAAAGGTTCACGCGGTGATTTCAAGCCAGTCATTGTAGCCCGACAAGCGAAAGTGACAGCTATAATGTTTGCTTTCTAATGTATATCACAAACATTCTATTTGACTATTCGTTACGTTTCAGGCAACATGACATGTAAATTGTGAGTATACATGTTGAAAAGTAAGTTTACGTAGTAGAAACTATTGAAATAATAAAACAGGCAACAGTTACAGAAAGTTCATATTCCTTTCCTATCGGATACGTGATAAATTGCTAAATAATGCGCCCTCTGTCGTCGCTCTAACCCCACCCCTAATGTCTTCTTAATGCTGCATGGAGTTGTCACATTGCACATTTTGAGCTGGTGTTTGTTCGTTCCGTTTTGCTGTAAGTATTCACGGTTAGCTTCCGTAAAACTTTTTGGATGTTCTCAGTACTGAAATATATTCACATATCAAATGCGTACAAACAAATACTAAAGATGCTCAGAGTATGAGATGCTTGCGTCATTTGGAGCACTCTATAAGTGCACAGAGTTGGTTAAGTATGAAAAGTTCCATTTGAACGCAAAGTTTTTTTGCTCGTTTTGCCTGTGTCGGCTCGCCGCACGCTCCTTTTGTTCTACGAACGTGATCTGGCTGAGATGAATCCTACGAACGGTATAGCTCCTTTCCTCTCTTCAATCGAGTTTGTTTCTGCCTGTCACATTTTTGCTGCTTTGCGTATAACCACAGATGAAACAATTTTCTTGAAAATCTGCATACAAATTTCCTTTTCGGATGCGAGAATGTCCTTGTCCATTTGTTCTCGCAACGTATATACGTCATATACGTTGCGAGAACAAATGGACAAAGCATAAAATGTTTGTACAATTTGCATCAACTCTATGTCATGGTTCGCTTAAGATTTAGTTTTCAATACAACGACGCTGGATGACAAACGGCTTGCAGTCAAATATCAAATTAATAAATATTACTGAAACAGATATTTTCTTCATGAAGTTTCATGGAGTTTTAAACTAAGCTTCTGTATCTATTATTCGTCGAAAAATTCCAACTATCTTTAAAGAACTCTTTGAACACACATTGGCCTCGCATGAAAGAGATTGAAAACTTTTTCAGGATTCAGATTTGTTTTTTCTGCGTGCCTGATTTCAAGCTCTGCCATCCCATAAATTATTTCTGTGAAAACTTTTAAAGCTATTATAACTCTGTTCCATAGATATAAATCATGGATTCGATTCATTTCCAATATTAAGTTATCCTGCGTTTATTTTCATACTTCTTTCAATTGAACACTTTAAATTGAATTGTTATGTAGGAGTTGTAGGTAAATACTGTGTAAACTTGAAAAAATAGCAATCTCTAAATTGTCATTTAAATAAAACTTTGGCGCCCACTCAAAAGACGCCAGTGTACTAAATTTAACTCAACTAATTAAACAATAAATGTTGTGTGAAGCGTATTCGCATGTCACAACACAGTGGCGCCGGATCTGTTGTGGGCGATACACGTTGGAGCAGTTATCTCAGTATCGCCTGACTACGCCCGTTGTGGCCGCCATGTTTATTTTTAGTCTCGCGTGTACATTCACTATTGCGATGAAATTTACAGCGATCGCCGCGGCTCGCCGCTCGCCGGACTCCGATACCGACGCTTCAAATGACAAGCTACCGCTATTTCAAAAATGTCTGCTATTTTACGCGAGAATTCCCGCTCTTTCGATGAGCAATAATTCTTTTGTTCAACGGGTAAAAGGTCCATGAGATTACTTTTATTATGCGGTATTAGAAGGAAACTCTGCGATAGAAGGACGTTAAAAAGGCTTTAAAGTTCCAATTATCTATTTTTATTTTTTTGTATTTACTTTTTGGTCCAGAAAAAATAAAATAGTGACCCAAGTCGATAATAAAAATTCATACATAAAAAATCTTGCTACTCTCTTAGAGGGGTCGTTCTGAATGAAAATTATTGGTGACAAAACGCGTTGTCGCGGCGGTTAATACCCTTGTTCGTCAAAATAGCATTACCCGCACGATGGCGGTGCGAGGTCCCGTCAGGCTGAGATTTTGGCGTAACTTAGTGACTGATTAGCAATTGGTGTGAGCTGGCGGGCGCGGGCGCGACAGGTGGTCGGGGTGCGGGGCCTGACCCGCGGCCTCTCGCCTGATTGATGGCCACGTCCCGTTCACGCTCTGACTACCCATCTTACATTTGATTTGCACTTCGCCTTACCCGAAATGTTCTGTGTATATTTTATATAATAGGAATAGCGGTCAAATGAATACTGGAGAAATCATTTACACAGTTTCTCCTATTTGTCTTTTATCGCCTTTTGTGGAAAATAATTTTATTAAAACGACATTTCATTTGTCATTTGTTAATTCACTACGGAAATCATATATGGTTATTGAGGAAATCAATAAACATTACAATAATACCCATTATAATTAGAACATAAATAAATCATAATAACGAAATCGAAATGTTAATTAATGTGTCCCCTTTCACAAATAATAACAATTATTCTGCAATAACATCAATTCAAAATATATTTGACGTGAACTTCGGGAAGTGAACTGACTGTCACGCAAATGTCAAATGTCGATTGTTATACCTGTGCGGTCCCACGCTCCGACAGCGCGGTCTAATAACCCGAGGTCAAATCTTGGCTCATGCATATTCACAGGCGACGGCGAAATCGCCGGTGGCTCATCTGTAACGGTCCTGCGACCGGTTGTCTGAGCTCATTGTTGTGCCCACATGGTCGCCGCGGTCGCGGTGGTCCTGCGCCGACGCCGAACTGCTTGCAAGCAAACACTCGATAAGGAAGCTAGGAACAATTATGCACAAACTATATTTATGATCTAGTGCCACAAACAACATTCAAAACCACTCTCAATTTTAGTACTAGACTCCAGTTTTAAACGGTGATTTTTAGAGCAGAAATCTGTCATTTACATGAAATATACCACTTACGCAATTAATTACGCCGCCAATAATTGACTCTTGCGTTATTGACAGCTACTAGAGTGAGAACAAAATAGTAATGCGAATTACATTGTACCACTTTTTATTGCTGAGTGGCGGGTTATTAAGATTACAAAGGCAGGGTCAGTTGGTAAACACCGTCGCGTCGGTAGAAATTATTTATATTCTAATTAGGTGCCAGCTACAACCGCTCGTGAGGGTGCATGCGTAATTCGAAATACGTTTTTCTTTGCATGTAATATTATGACATTATATTCATTTAAATAAACGGATGTGCGTAGGCGACAAAACCCTAGTTATACTGCGAGCAATTTTTGAATTACCCACCTGTTATTTTTTAATACACGCAGGTGATGGATTACTCCCTCCGCTGTACGCTACTTTTTTTTTACCGTGATGGATTTATTAGACTAGTTTTCGTTTTTTTGTTGGCAGTAATCGATGCCTGGTTGTGATATCCACTCGTCAAACATTGTCCAGTATTTTGTTTGCGTAGCTCAACGGCATTGACTGTTGGTGTGTTGTTATATTAAAAAGCAATTTTCTTTTTTATATAAATTGTCATTTAGCTATAAAATTTAGATTGGTCATGTTTTTACTAGCTGTTCTCGCCTGTCGGCGTATCGAATTTGTTCAATGTCGATTCTGAACCGGAACAAAATACCGCGTTGCGTCAGATAAAGTAATTCAAATGCGTCTCGATTTTGATTTGTTGTAACTGATTACAATGACCATTACTGACTATGTTCAACACTTCGTTTTCATTAGGTACAGTAATGTCTACCTTGTTTTGTACGTGTAATTCAACTTTCGGCTGGTTTGTAAAACCCAATTTTGTTCGTTAATGTACCAAAGCTGGAGAGATATAGAGTTTTCAATTCAAGATCGCGAGCACTTAGTGTGATCTTCTTAGTAAGACGAAGTAAAACAAAGATGATGCAGCAATGCATTTTACATTTTGAAGCATCGTTACATAGCGCATTAGACGGCCCGGGCGCGTCGAGAGGCAATTAAAAAAGAGCTGCTAAGACGAAGCTCGTAAAAATGAAGTCGTGTTTTCAACTGATTAAAAAGTCAGCTCTAATCTTGTGCACGTAAAATTTTTAATCAAATTCGTTTATCACGAACGACCTTAGCGCCTTCTTATCTTTGACCCAGAATGGCACCTTAAGGAGATAATTTGCATGCACACAAAAAGTGGCCATAAGAGATCTGCAGGTATCGAGAACTATTCAGAAGAATTACAGCAATTTTATGTTACTAATACTCATAGGATAGGATCGAATTTTCAAAGATAATTCCACCTCGGGATTCACTGCCGAGATCTATCAATTAAGACGCAGACTCCATCGGCTTTCAGGTGAATGTCAATTAATGTCAGAGTGTGAGGAGAGCGTCGTCGTCCGTAGAGAGAGTTTACTGAGAACTGATAGATAGTACGAACGGCTAGCAACAGTGGCAACAAGTACCCTATGCGTCAGCCTCGATAAAATTAACATTTTAATATTACTTGTAGGCTGTGTGATTATAATCGACACAGTTTAAAGAGCTGTAAACATGATAAAATGATGAATTTATGCAGAAACAACAAAGCCAGAAGGCCAAATGTGGAATAAAACTCGGATGTGCGAGATTATCTTACTATTGTTCTCGAGTTATTGAGGTACATAGCAGACTAAATGACTTGCGATAGGAACTACAGCTGTTACTTTAATGTTGTTTTATTATTTATCTGTAGAGTCGTCTGTACCCACCTAGTATTTTATATTTTTTACCTAAACATCATCTTTGTTTACAACAAAATGATTAATTCTTCATTTTGTTAAGTGTACAATGTTCTAGAAAGTCCAGCATATAGAAACAATATCGTACATCGTGAATAGTGATGGATATTGCACATCCAGTAATTTACATAGTGGTACCCACAACTTGATTGATTGATGGCGAGTGACTCTTACTGCTTGTTATCAAACAGTTAATAAATCAACCATGCTTTCCTGATATTTATAGGGCTATTTATATCCAATAATGTGTTCGCAATATTAATATTCATGAAACAGCAAACTTGAAAGGAATGTTGAAAAGATAACCTACTTCCCAAAAAAGTCTAAACTCAAGAGACTTTTGTGGAGGCTGTTTTCAACAAAAAACTACACGTGTACTGCGTGTACACCTACATCAAGATTTTCAGCTCTATTGATCATCGATTCAATAAAGAAGTCGTTAACTTTTCAATAACAGACAAAGAGTGAAGAGAGACGAAATTAAACAGAACATGCATGAAACTATCTGTTAAATAAGTTCACCAAAACTTCTCAGGAGCTGGCGAAACGGGCTATAAGTTAGTAATGCACTAAAAACTGGACGGTCATGCACTACACCAGTGTATGAAAAAAATCAACACGATCAGAACAATATCAATTGACTATCGAGGTTCCCATGCCAACAACCGACCTTCTCAGTTAATCCAATAATTTTAAACGGAATTGCTTCAGAAAACCGAATTAGAAAATCACATATTTTCATTTGGCATGACAATTTTAAACTGCACTAATAGAAATATATTGCTTTTACCAGACACAGTATCTATTCTTTGTCAATACACCCTACATGCTATATAACTTAATGCTATTGCAAGTTTAATACTTAAATTAATTGCATCAAAAGCTGATATATTGTTAGCAGTAGCTTTGAATATCAAAACAGCAAACTTTTTTCTGCGATATGCAATGTAATTATTCAAATGGATGCATAAAAAACTATTTACTACATGAATGGCATGCATGAATGCAAATTAGAATATGTCAAAATTGCATGAACTGGATCTGCGTAATATCATAACGCTGTTGCTGCCACACAAACTTTGGGAGGTTGCACCCACCGTGTCGCTTGCGTTTACACACCAGAGTTGATATCATAGTTGCGAAATAGTCTGCGGTTATATTAATATCACTTTGTACATATTTAGAAACCTGCACAGGTCGGTGCAGTGTTATTCAATCTGCGACCTATTTGTGGTCAATCGCAATACGAGACGGTCTCAACCGCTCCGCAGTGTAGAGTTGTACCAAACCTGTTATTTGCACTCGTATGTCACATCGCAACACTTTACATGCTTGTTAACTTCATAAAAATAACTAATAGATATAAGATTCTGCGCCCAACTGCATGTCCTAACTCGTCTAAGTTAATTAACAATTTTAATAAGCGATCATTATTTTAATCTGCTCTCCCGTCACGGTTGCCGCTTAAATTTGTACATAATTTCAAAAAGTACCCACATTCTGTTATAGCATGATAGCTGGATACGATAATATTTAATTTTCGTATTCATAAGCTTCTTTTTGTAAGAGTCGTTAACTCTTAAATGCTAATTGGAAAACATACGGTTTAAAAAAATCCAATTTATAACTTAGTAGTTATTTTTAATTCGCTAAGATCATAGAAAGGAGTATTAAGCGCGAATAAATATTTAATCACTTCTTCATTTCCGAGCTTCCGGTTGGCGAGGACTCGTACGTCGAGCCTAATAAGTGGGTCAAGTAACCCTTTAGCGTGTAGAGGAGTGAGAGCAATCACACGCGCCGCCCGCCTAATTGAAGTCCAATGTCGCGCGGCCCGCCCACGGTGATTGATACCGCCCAGACCAAGCCGGCTTCTAATTCGATTGTGATATTGTTTGGACGCGCATCGGCGTCACTCCCACGAGCCAGAATCTAATCTGTACGCACGCGGATGATGTCATCCCGAGACAGCGATCGCTCGATTCATTTCGTGTGGTCGAACGAGATAGGTTCCGGGGGAGATTGATGAGCGCCGATTAAAGCGTGTTGTATCGCTCGTTGTCACCGTGAAAAAAGAGCTTAAGCAGGCATGTCGGGAAGGTGGTGGTGGGGGCTAATTAGTCGCGCCATAGCCATCAATATCCATTACGGGCGCCGCACGCGACGCTTGGTGGCGACTCGCGCCGCGCCGCCGCCGTCGTCGCCGCCCTTGACGATTGCCGATACAACTTGTGCTGTGTGGTGATCCGCGATAAGGGTTTGCACTTCCGTGACTGACCGTAGGGTTCAACCCAAATAGCGCAGACTTGGCACGTGACGTCACCACCAACACAAATACAACGATGTAATAATATGCACATATTGCAGAGGGAAGCTAAGAATGTAATTATGCGTTAGTAGCTTTTATATTTACTTATATGTATTATTAGCATAATATATTATGGTCCATTCGTAGATTAGATTTTACAAAATATCTTTATGTTGGTTGACTTCGACGTAACTAAAACGATTGAATTGTGACTTACAGGTTTTCGACGCCTTTTCAAATATTTGGCAATTTTAACAAACTCTTTATAGAAGCTAGTTAATCACTTGATGCTTCAAAGTTTTCAATTATATTATCGTTTAACAGAACATCATTATTTTAATAACACATCCACTACACAGATTAAATCCGTTACAAAATTGAAGTAATCTCACTAAGTTCACAAAAAGAGCACGGCCGGTACTTGTTGGCTAACATAATAACATTCAAAACAAAGGGCACGACTGCTTTTATTAAAATATCTAATATTGTTTGAGCATGCATCGAGCCCACTCCAGTGATCCGATATAATTTGAAACTTCACCTTGCATACTAGCAAAGGGTTGCCCTCTGCCCTAATCTTTGAACTACGACTTGACCGTTAATACGCATTTATAATTTGCTCTTCGATTATTTAGTACGGTGGAATGGTACGCTGAGATACGAATAAATTAGTTTCGTGTTTTGAACAAAGCCGGCCCAAAGTTTTGAGTAACGGTCACAGGATCGTTGTAAGAGTTAACTTATTCCTCTATCTGTTGGTTTAGAGTGCTTTATTGGGATCTGTCTTGCTGTTTTGTTTGGGTAACTTACAATTAAATGCTGTTTCATTTATTTCTCAGATGAAACTGCCAAATCTGGAAAATCTTCGTGGAATTACGCCATACTACTCAGTATGACGCAGCTTTTAAGTTCTCCTGCACAAAATGCACGTGAAATAATTGGTGACTGCTCTACTTAACATGTTATCTAGACATCATAGTACAAAATTATTTTTAACTTCCGTTTGCACTGGTCGACTTGCTTTACAGACCGTTGCCCCACGAAAGGGCTCAAACGATTATTTAATTTCAATAATAGATTCGTCTTAAACGAGTTAACAAAAAAGTAGTTGACCGTATTCCCCTGTGATTGAACTATGACCGGGTCTGTTGGCTAATCGCGTCCCCTAGACAGCGGTCGCGACCCGCAGGTGTAAACTCGCCCTTACTTAGGCTGCAGCTTCGCCTCATTTACATAGCTAAGATATCTTATGCACTGTGCATGCACTCGCTTCTCACTTTATAATTCAAATGATCCACACGAGCGCCAGCTGAATTCGAGGAAATGTGAGAATTTGTAACGGAATTTTAGCAGCTATTTAAAGTGAGAGTTTCTTTGTTCTTATCTAACGTCGGCAATTCATTCATTCCATGGATGCTTTAGCTATTAACTTCATATTAAAATAAAATAGACGTTATAATAAAAATCTGTATAAGACCAACGGTCGGTTTAATATTCATTTATGTAGCTTACAACCTTGGATAAAAACGCGTTAACCATAATCCAAAATATTGTGGACCAAGTCATAAATTTTCAGAATGTAAACAAAATCAATAGGAAAACTTTGCCTTACCGTTGGAGTTACAGACAAAAGAATTGTTATGACTGTTAAATGAGAGCCTGGTTCATCGCCGGCGCAACACTCACCGTGACTGGATTTTGAAAGGAATCCTTTGTTAAACTTTCAAGTCCTAAACGCTTTGAAGTGCAGTTTGGACGCCATCGTGTTATGGCGCAAAAACGTATTATTTAGTTAGCAATAGCGCACTAAAGGCTAGTGGGTAGATAGGTACTGAAAACTTCTGTGGTACGTTCAAGTTGCGCACTCAGTGTAAACTGCTAACCACACCGGCCTTGCCCCGATGTAATCAAATTAGATACGTGACGTCATCGCCTGCAGCACCATTATGCTAATTAACACGAGCGCGGTGATCTAAGCATCGACCGACGATGGATGCTCCGTCGAAATCACCTGGTCTTGACAGATGCAAATAAATGTAACGCGTTATGCGAACACACGCAGTAGAAGCACGTGGTGTGGGAAGTGATACATTGAGGCACTGTACCATTATTCTTTTCCAATTCCAGCACAACAACATCGGTGTTCAGAACGCCATAAACCAAATAATATTCTCATTTTATTTTTTAAATAAGCCTCCTTTATTTCTTTTGGAGCAGATTGCGAAAATGTACTAACCAGAATTATTAAGTTAATCTTCAATCTCCATTGCGAAGATCTAACCAGTTTAAGTAATAATGGAGCCGGATCAAAACAATATTTTTGAAACATTATGACGGTGCGGTCGACCTGGCGGGAGCGCGTAGGTTGGATCCAGCCAAGTGGTAACTTCCTCCATTACGTCACTCTTGTGATTCACGCAATTTGCTCCATAAGATGTAAACACAGTTTTGGTTAAAGAATTCAACTACGACCTCGGACTTGTCTGCCGCCTAGCCTCGCTGCGTGTCCTTGCTAAATCTAAATCTGACACACGAACAACAAAACCCAGTTGCGATTTACGTAGATGTCTATGATAAATGAAGCTACGTTTTAAGATTGTCTAGCCTTATCGCCCGTTCATTCGTCACGCTAATCTTTCAAGCGGGTTTTTGTCCGCTTTTAAGTAAACAACCGCTCGACTATTTAATGAAAATAGTCAAGTTCCACAACCATTATACAAAGCTGATTGCAGAGAAACATGAACACAAATCTAAACTCGGAACAATATTACGATTACGTCATTCATAAAGTAAGTGCATTTATGTAGGGAGCGAGGGAGCCATCTTTGTGCGACTCCGCTGCGGGCCGCTGCTTGTGATATGAAAAGCAGTTTCCTGTGGAGTAAATAATAAAGCGACAGTGAGAAGGCCTCGTGCTTCCAACCCCGTGACAACTAACGTGTCCCAGGGTAACTTTGTCCCATCCGCTTACATGATACATTGAGTCTTTAAAGCGAATCTTTTCGATATTTATGCGGTGCAATAGAAATATCTATATATGTGTGACTTCAGTGTTATTAGCATAATTTTGCAGTTTTAATTCGTTCATTTTAATTAATTTATATCCATAATAAATTCTTGTTATTCACAAGCCCGTTTAATGAGCGTTATTTTGCTAGAAATCCTTCCGTGGTAGGTGGAAATTCCGCACACAATTCAAGCAACATGATACCATAAGTAAGTATTCCCAGACGGCTAATGAAACTTCGCAAAGCCAACACGAGACCGCGCTTATTTAGAGACGACAATGTCGAGCAGATGACGCCCAAACAAATCTCAATATCTGGCATATGGTATGAATATTTAGAGCAGGAGAACGCATCGAGCGTTTCTCTGCACGGCTATAAGACATCGAAAATAGATTGTGCGAATGGGGTTAGACGCACCTGTTATTTGGCTTTCGGGCGGGTGTCGGGAGCGCGGGGTGGCAGATTCATTAATAATGGCCCACAATGAGACGCCATTATTTACGAGTTGCGGCAACCGAGTTGAACCGCATCGCACACAGCGCAATGCTTCAAGCTAGTCCCTATCCGGAAACAACCAAGTAACTGAAGCAGTCTCCGTGGAATTATATTAGACAGTAAAAATTCCAGCAAAACCTAATACTTATCATGTACATAATAAATTCAGAATAATCGCTTCGGTAAGCTGGCAGTTTTTGTTGTATCCTACCTCATTTAATCGATATTCAATGAGCTTAAATTTTAACAATTGAACATCAGTATGGGTTGATTACATTCGCGTCTTGTCTAACATATACGGCAAGCCTGAGTTCTGTTTTGGCTAGCATGCCCATATTTACAGCGTTAGCAGCAGCTACATTTATTTTGAGTCATCCGATGTTGTCGTGTCTGACGGCTTGCGTCGACTATGGTACGCCTACGCAATAAGAAGATTAATTTTTTATTCGTGTTTATTAATCACTGCCCTATAAAAACTCAAGCCTTATAACGTCAGTCCTATTTTAACTGTTAACTGATAAACTCAGCGATCGTTTTTGTCCTATTTCTACTCGGTGTGTTTGTTAAGCAATAAACTAAACTCTGAATTGTTTTTAACACTTGTGTGAATATGTACGTATATAGATTTCTCACGATAGTATGTGCATGTACCTATGCTTTCAAAAATGTCACTTAAAATTAAAAGATATATTCAAATAATCGTCTGTATCATGTCAATTTCATGATTCACAAATCTCAATTTTGCGTCTATGATAGGTTCTAAGAGACGCGATGATTGGCGTTTTGCAACACAAAGGATCTTTTGTGCTTATATATTTTTAATGTTATGACTCAACGGCTTTTTTTTGTAAAACAGCAAAACGTTTTATAAAAACATACTACTGGTAATTTTTTTTTGATTTAATGCAAAACAACGTGCCCGACAATATTTTTCTTTTAGCGTGGTGCACTTGAAGACCCGTCGGAAGACGAAAAACACAAATACTGTTTCTTAAACTCAACAAGGTATTATAAGATCAAATAAACAAAGAGCTATCGGACTAAATTCGTGCATGAACAGTCAGATAGTCTCACTAGAGGCGGTGAGATGAGGTAAGCGACCTTAAAAGCCACTTAGCACAGTGCGCTCTCCGCGCCGGCGCCGCTCGCTGCGTTTCTTATTACTTAGCGAATAATTCGGGTAATAACTAGCTACTTTGAGACCGCTCTTATACTCCACTCACAATGTAATATATGTGCTGTCCTTTTTAACATCGACGACTCTCTATGTGCTTTACTGAAGTGCATGCAGGCAACAACAAACTTAACTCCTTTGCGATTCGTTTTGAGATCTTCAAACTAATTAACTTCTTTACGTGTTACGGCGGCGGCGTGCTAAATAAAACTTGCATTCGTAAATACACATTTTAATTATAAAAAATAAACTGCCCAATTATAAAAAGTAATCTTAAGTGGCAGCTAATTTTAATTGTCTTTTGGGTATAACGAATACACACATCAAAAGTGTCTAGGGATCAACATATATTTTTGCAATAACTTTTCTCCTGATTGATATTAATTAAAATTTTCTTTAAGGATTCATCAAATAAAGTGTTTTCGTTTGTCACAGTAACGATAAACCAAGTCACCTTTGCATTAATAAAGAAATTTGCCATTTTCCTAATAAAGGGATTTTTGACATTTGAACCACTAACATTAAAGTTCGAAAAAAGACTGAAATAACAGTTTTCTTTAAAATTTTATTGGGTAACTTAAACAATTAATAATCCGTGTTTCTACCGCGAACACTAACAACACAAGAACATCGGTTTGGCATACTCAAAATGAGTTCATCCAAATCACGCTGTGGAATGGCCGCCCATGTTCGTTGCAACAACAAAAAAAGGTCTTCTTGCGACTGGATACCCTCCATATTCGGCAGAGCTCTTCTCTGTAGCATATCCCATGCATGCTCAATCGGGTTCAAGTCTGGCGACTGAGCAGGCCAGAGCAGGACATTGATGTTAGCTGCGGCGAGAGTCTGTCTTACAACTCTTGCGGTGTGCGGTCGTGCATTATCATGCATTAACTGAAATAAGGGACCGATTTGCACTTGTAGAGGAACGATGACGTCAGATACAATCGTCTCAGCATAAATTTGAGCGTTGAGGTTGCCTCTGATCCAAATCAACTCAGTTCTTCCGCCGATCCAAATACCCGCCCATACCATGATGGTTCCACCAGTCCACCACTATAAGGATGGACTTCCTGGCAGGATTTTAATCGCTGTTGGCGTCCAGGGGTTCTCCAGTGTCGTATACGTCTTGTATCCGGTCTCATACCAAAACGAGACTCATCAGAAAAGCACACGAAACGCCATTGTTCTTCTGCCCAATTTCTGTGTTCAAGAGCCCATTGATATCGAATCCTACGATTGTGCATTGCTATAGGTGGTACCCGTAGCGGTCTTCGGGAATGAAGGTTCACTTCATGCAAGCGGTTTCTGACTGTTTGGTCGCTAATTAAGTTCCCTGAAGAGTGATGAAGCCTCACGGCTAACATCATGGCGGTTATTGTTGGAGCTCTTCGAGTTAAGATTTGAATGTATCGGTCTTGTCTCCGTGTGGTGCAGCGATACCGTCCTCCATGGCGCTCAGCCACGGTACCAGTGCTTCGGTAACGTGTCCAAAGTCGACTGATAACACTCTGACTTGTATTCAGAGCTAAAGCCACAGTACGTTGCCGGGAACCAGCTTCTATCATTCCCACGGCTCTGAGCATTTCTTCCCTGCTTAAATGACGTCGCCGCTCCATAATAACGTTGGTTTTAATCAGTAGTAGGGAAACAGTAGCACTAATAATGTCTTCAATGCGTTGTATGTTTTTATAGGGAAAATATTGACAGCTGATTTTCATCTTTTACTCGAATTTGATTAACAGTTCCTGTTTCAAATTATGAAATGCACCAAAAAGGATCCATATAAATTTATATAATCATAAATTTATTACAAAGCCACATCTCAATCTCAAGAAATCCGCATAAAAATGCTTGATCCCTAGACACTTTTGATGTGTGTATTATTATCACACCAGTATAACTGCTTACGTCATTTCATAGATAAGTTTTATCTGGAAAAGACTGAACGGAAATTATAGAGATATTGAGTAACAGCAAAGCACCTGAGGCATTTTCACGTCCGCATCGGTCACTATAACAGCATCAAATATCAGCCAATAGAAGTTTTTCATTTCCGTGCCTACGTCAATGATCCGGAACCCATTTTCAGTACGCGAATCGTCTAAAGATAGGTAAACGTACATCGAAATACGAAAACGAGGAAATCACAGCTTCTGTTACCAAAAGAGCTGTCCATTTTCTGTTTCAGAGACACAAAACGATGCATGAACAACAAGATATACAGGGATATATAGGCAACAAAATGGAAGTCGGTGTAATTTTAACACATGAACGTATTTCCTAGAATAGTCACAATTTGTGTTCAGTTGAATTTGGTGAACAGATCAGTGTATGCAGGCAACAGAGTAGCAATGTTAAGTCGGATGGAGCGAGTTAATTAACGTTTATGCGGAGTCATCAAACAGGCGTGAGCGCGGAGCCTTCGAGACAGGCTCAGGAGCGCGACTTTGCTCCGCCGCTTTTAATTAAACGATGGTACTGCGGCGCTAAGAAGTCATCTACAATCCACTTACCAGCACACCAACCCTTTTCTATATATACGTTTAATCAAAAATATGTCAATTGTACAAAGAGAGTTCTGCCTGAAGTATGCACCGACGGATATTTCATTATTAATCTTTTCTGTATTCATGGCTACCAGTATTGCATCATTTTGATATTTGTTGAGTTAAATCGGTTGATTGACATTTATATTAGGACATTAGTAACACCCTTTTTTTGTTTGAGGGTGGGAAATCATCAAATAACTTCTCCCGCTCTGGGCGGAGCGGGAGGGCGTGTCAGACTCTTACTGACTAAAACCCACCCGTGTTCCTTCGGTTGCCCTGTCGTCGGGGGCCACGATCTGCCTTTCGGTTTTCTTCGCAACCCCGGCAGGCATCGGTCCTAGTGGACCCCTTCAATTATGCTGACATCTCTTTGAGGCGCGCGTGGAACACAACGCGCCGTCGACCCGGGCCTGGTCCTTATCGGACGGTGAGCCACCCATTGCTCACCGCCCGCAAGCCCGCGCCTACGTTGGCCGGAAATCGCCTCGCGATTCCCGACGCCCTAGGCGTCTCCTCCTGCGGTGGTTAGGGGCGTGAGGGCGCGAGATTTGCCTCTCCCTCACGCGTTCCGCCTCCTCCTTCGCGAGCATTACCGCTTCGCAGAAGGAGGTGACGGCCTCCCATTTCCTCTCGCTCCGTACCATGGCCTGAACCAGGGCCGGACGCGAGAGATCACCGCCGCCGATCGATATTCATCGCAATTTGTAAATGATTAAGCAACATGTTCAGACATTTTATCTAAATGAGTGGTATCCAAAATCACTTTCGGAAATCTATATCCTTTATTTATTCCAATAAATGTAAAGCGCAAAATAAAATTTACTTTAATTGCTAATGTAATCAGTTCCCCATTAGTTCAGTATATAGGCCTCTGAAAAACGCGACTAGACAATATCTAGATAATAATTTCTATCGAAGTGTAATTGTTCATCTGGCTGCAAGTGTGTGAGAAAAAAACAATCAATAAATCACAAGTGATGCGTCCGTGCTCCTAGCGGCGGGGGTTAGCCAATTACTACGTCGCGCTTCAAGGAAGCTAACCAGTTTCTAAATTCTTCGTATATTTAATTTAGCTTAATTGGTGTGTGGATACACGGCGGCAGGCAGTCGACCGAGAATTGGAGCCTCTTTGTTGGCGAAATCGCGTTTAAAACGGTACCCCCGCGAATTACACATCGTGCGCACTCTCTTCTCTTATCACTTAAGTGGTATTGTTTTACTCGTATAGACGTTCCATGTTTTCCCTACATTGTTTCAAGGTCAATTTAATCGGAAGCCTGAATTTAGTTTTTGGGACGGTCGTTGACTCGACGCCGATGTCGAGAAGCCGAAGGACGCCTCTCTAAACAAATTGCAGTAGTTTGAAACGGACGTGGGCGTCGAATTCATGATCGTTCGTAAAAAGGTAACCTACCTTTTACTCATTACATGAAAGCTATTGATGTTGTTGTTTTCCCTGGAATGAGTACATTCGAACCTGCCTGTAAATAAGTTTTATTTATGGTCTAATTTGTTGCGTGATTCAACGTTACCTATATGAGTGAATTATTCTTAGGATGATGTCATGTCAACCGTATGTTTAAATATGATAAATATTGTCTTTATGAAGTCACAAAAGGAAAGGACAATCGTGTTTGTGGGTGCTCAAATGGTGATGATGTGAATGGTACAGGAAACTCGGCGCGTGCGCGGTAAACTGATGTGGAGATGAGCGGTGTGGGCGCACCCCCACTAATTTATTATTGTCCAACAATTGGCCTCTAAGCGTAAGTAACGTTCAACGACATACATTTTTGATCTAACGGGACTGTATTCAGATCCTAAGTAACCTCTCTACTTTTTTGCTTAGATAGAGTACTTTGGTTACCTTTGTTATGGTGTTAACTCATGTTCAATCATCTTAACTACTGCACTTAGCTACATACAGGGAGAGTATCCGCCATGACCAGGTAGTATCATGCAAGCAATAAACATTGTTGTCGAAATGTTCTCGATTATCCGAACAAGGAGAGAGGTGCGGTGTACGATTACACGTGCGGCGATTGGTAACCGCGTTGTTGGTATGTGTTCATGTACAACGTACTTATATTTTTATGTGTGTGAGAACTGCGTTCGGCGTGGGACGGGGCAGTGCATTTTTTGCGAACGCGAGATGAACGGCAGGTCGTTGAACTCCGTCGCTTGTCTCGGTACCGAATTTTGCCAACGGAGCGCATCTTCCAGCCTCTTCGTTTAGCTGCAATTTTATCGGACTACAGTCGCATCTGTTCATAAATGTGCTCGGGATTTATGGCGACTTTCATGTTCGTATTTTATATATTAGAGCAAACATTTACGTGTAAGTACTCAGCTGTTAAAGTAAAAAAAAAACAAAAATAAAAAACTAGGTAATGCTATTAATGATAAAAGAACTGTAGCCGTTGGATAAGTACGATGGTAACACTTTGGTCGCGTGTCAGCATTGGACGACGGCTTGCCGGCACGCATTGTGAGCAGGCGGGCGGCACGACGAAACAGCTGTCGGTATCATTGCTCACTCATTAGACGGTGAAAAAATTGTTCAAAAACAACTAATTAGCACTGCAGTGCCGTGCTTATTTCCCGTCTTTCTTCCGAGGAGAATGTATGACCGACGCGTGCTTTCTTACTTTATGAAGCGCAATAAGCTTGCGACTAGGTAGAGTACAGGGTTGGAAAAGAAAACAGTTTTTTTTTTTTTTTTTGTAAAACAAACAGTTAAAAATATTTTAAACAAGAGTGTTTTTTGTTTTTTTTTTTTTCATTGAACGATTTATTATCAACACAAATCGATCAGGTCTAATATAATTCATTTCTAAATTATTTTAAAATTTACCCGAGGAAATATTTACAAAAAACGATCAGAATAACATAATAATCACAACAACGTATAGTTAGTAATACTAACTAATAAACTATCTAATCTGTGAAAACACTTCTTTTTTTTTTGCAATTAATATAATTATGTCGACAAGTGACAAAGTATAAATATAGGTAGGATGGACTATATTCAAATAAGGGGAATCCCCAAAATGGTTGCGGGAAATTACTTCATTTCGACATTTTCGACTGGCAACGAAGTGTATAAAACTATCTTACCTTTTTAATTACTCTTCGAGCTATTTCAAGCCCTAAAAGTTTATAACTCTTCATTTATTTCCATTCATTCGCGATTTAAAACCATGTTTTTTTTCTTAACGCTTAAAACATTATTTTAAACTTGTTTTATACTGTGATTTAAAACACTTAATAAGAAACACTGTTTTATTTCAAACTGTTTTAAACACTGTTTAAAATACGTGTTTTAAAACAATTTTTTTGTTTATGCCAACCCTGGTAGAGTATAAAGAAACCAGCCGCCACCTACCAAGATAAAGTGCAATAAAAATTCAGAACGGTGCTCTTCCACGAACGCGATATAGGGTACAGATATATTCAACCAACTAATTGCATGATAAAATGGTTAACTTATGATTAATCACTTTAAGCAACTCATTATCTGACTACAAAACGTCAATACTCATGGTACAACCAAAGAAGGAGCTGTATTCACGATATTATCTAATTAAATTAAACGACTCTTCGATTAATCCAATATTGAAGTATTTGTGGCTCAGACACATTCAAAGTTGCAAAACAAACACACTGGATGGGTCGACATTCAAGCGGCTCGGCAAGTTCAGACCGCAGTTAGGTACTTGGCTTTATTCAGAAGAACTTATTTTAAAATACAACGAATTAAAAGTAGAATTGAAGGTAACAATAAGCTGGCCTTGTCCCGGGCATTGACCACGATTTTACAACAAATGATTTGCAGCTCTGCATTATTAAGATGATAGCCAGCCGAGTAAAAAATGGCTGGATATTTCGAGTCAAACGACTATAAGAAGCGTATAAACGAGCTTTTAGACGTCACGCTTGGTGGCGTGCGCGCCACAAAAACTAGCACACGTCGCATTCGTGACTGCCGCCGCCTGCGCCCGCTCCGCTGCACGCCCGCGCCCGTCGCCTCGCCCAGCCAGCCAGCACCAGCTATTGACAAATCGCAATAGCTTGCCTAATGACAAAGATATCATCAAATGTTATGACATCCTATTAAAGTCTAGACAGATAGGATAGTCAACAACTTATCCTAACTCCGGAGACAGACTAGTAATAAGCGTCGCGATGACCACAGCGTGCTGAGCTGAAAACGTGAACAATAATGGCCAATCAGTACACTTGGGATAGTGTGGGAACTCGGACACATGCGCTAGGAATCCATAAACCTACAGTATATGTAGGTCATAGAATGCACAATGTTTTAAAGTTTTGTGAAATATTACTGTAACACTTAGCTTATGAATAATCGACCCGGGTCTACTTATTATTTGAGATTAAGACCTTTTTTTTTTTGAGGGTGGGAAATCATCAAATAACTTCTCCCGCTCTGGGCGGAGCGGGAGGGCGTGTCAGACTCTTACTGACTAAAACCCACCCGTGTTCCTTCGGTTGCCCTGTCGCCGGGGGCCACGATCTCCCTTTCGGTTTTCTTCGCAACCCCGGCAGGCATCGGCCCTAGTGGACCCCTTCAATTCTGCTGACATCTCTTTGAGGCGCGCGTGGAACACAACGCGCCGTCGACCCGGGCCTGGTCCTTATCGGACGGTGAGCCACCCATTGCTCACCGCCCGCAAGCCCGCGCCTACGGTGGCCGGAAATCGCCTCGCGATTCCCGACGCCCTAGGCGTCTCCTCCTGCGGCGGTTAGGGGCGTGAGGGCGCGAAATTTGCCTCTCCCTCACGCGTTCCGCCTCCTCCTTCGCGAGCATTACCGCTTCGCAGAAGGAGGTGACGGCCTCCCATTTCCTCTCGCTCCGTACCATGGCCTGAACCAGGGCCGGACGCGAGAGATCACCGCCGCCGATCGCCTCCACGAGGACACGGCGATGCTCCGCCCAAGCTGGGCAGACCTCCACCGTATGCTCCACCGTGTCCTCCGGGCGATCCACACAATGGTGACACCCGGGCGTTTCCTCCCGCCTTATCCTGTGCAGGAACCTCCCGAAACAGCCGTGTCCGGTGAGGACCTGCGTCAGGCGGAAGGTGAGGACGCCGGGACCTGTGTACCGGATTAGATAGAATTATAAATTAGCTCACATGTGATATTAATGCCATGTTTTGTCTCTGCATCACCCTAAGGTTGACTGGTAGAAAATGCCTCAGGCATTAAATCCGCCTTTGTACAGTATTTTTTTACTTGTGCATAGTTTTAATAAATAAAATAAATAAATATTCTTTGATATAATATAAATATGTCATTTGGATATATGCATTTATGGAATATATGCCATCCGCTATATGCAATATACAGGGTTATTGGTTGTACGTCGGCAATCCGTCAAGGGGATGTAGGATCGGTAATTTGCAACCAAATTACCCCTGATGACTCCTATGCCAATTTCAACCATTTTCGAGTAATTTAACATTTTATATGTTAAAATGTATGAAGTAAAAATATAAAAAGTCAAATGACGCAAATATTGTTGACATTTGCATAGGAGTTAATCGGCGTCATTTGGTTGTAAATGACGCCTCCTACATCCCCCTAATGTTTTGCCGACGTATAACCATTAACACTGTATATCAGGGTTATTGGTTACATTTAACATTTTTATTTCATACATTTTAAAATATAAAATGTTAAATTACTTGAAAATGGCTACGTATAACCATTGATCCTGTTGGGTACATTTTATATTTTTTACAGCATACATTAAAAAAAAAATTACCCAGGGATAATTTGGTTGCAATGACCTCTCCTACATCCCCTTAACGGATTGCCGACGTATAATCAATAACCCTGTACACGATTTGAGTATAAAGTTATGACAATTAAACAACAATGGTATGAGATGTGTTGCATTCTTGCATTAGAGTGCACGTTAGTTTGTGAGGGCGAGGGGAGGCAAGCGTGTCCTCGGGCAGGTCACGCGCCACGCAAACTCGTTCCGCAGCGCACTTTCGCCGCTCTTCGCCTGCGCCGGAGTCTGTTGCTAGCTCGCTTGCACACGCGGGGCACCCTTCCCCCCTCGAAATACCCGCCATGGACAACTTAAACTTACCGGACATGTTGCAAACTTGCAATCAAGTCCTTTGTTCTCCATTTTGTATTTCGGCAATCTCGGTGACGATTTCAAAAACGTAATTCGCAACATGTATCCATGCAGCTTCATGTTTCACTCCGAATTGTGGAAATACACGCGTCTCGTATAATTTAGGCCTATAACTTAGCAGTTCGGTTACATTTGTCAAATTTTTGAGCGGAACAAAAATGTTTTCATACATGAACGTCGTTAAAAAGAATGTCTTGTGCTCAAGAAGTGGAAATAATCGGTGCAACACATTGACCGGCTAAAACTCTACACAATCGACGGGGCGGGCGGAAGTGTGGCAGTGGCGAAAAGCTCGCAACTGCATGAGGAGAAAGGAAGCGGCGCGCCGCGCGGTGTGATAAGGCGGCCGGCTGGCGTCGGTCGCGGGGTGCGGAGGGGCGCGGCGGGGCCGGGGCGCGGGGTGCGCGCGCACGGCAGCCCCCGCGCCGCGCCACTTGCCTCCCGTCAGTCGCCCGCCGACTCTGCTTGTGCTTGTGTGACTCGCGCTGCTCCGTGCACCGCACTCGTGCTCCGAACACGACGCGTGCCGCCCCGCTGTGGCCGCGAACCGCGACCTCTACGCTACCGGCGAAACGTTTCTCCTAACTTACGTGCAACTTGCTATGTTTTAACTTACGGACATTTTACACTCCCTTACCCGGCTTGTTTATCCCTCATCATGTAAGTGTTACGCTCATTCTATTAAATGCGGCATCTCGTCGAAATTCGGAACTCGCGACAAAGTGTATATCGTGAAAGTTTGTGAATAAAAGGCTAGTGTGTTTTTGGCAATCGTGTTTTGTACCCATCTGTCTCGTTAGTGTTTGTCTTTGTTTGTGGTTGGAGATAAACCGCCGGCGATTTCCGAAATTCGACGGAAAAGTTTCCAACAGTAGGAGCGAGCGGTATGTTACTAGTGGGCAATGCTGCTGGTTCGGTCCGCTCGCTCCGCCGCATGAGAGCTTTCGCCTTGGTTCAAACCTGCTAGGTGCAGAGCGGCCTGCGCTACTCGCACGACAAACCCAAGTTAAAGCTTTCATCGATATTGCCCATAATGTAAAAGTTACGCTAAGTAGTTTCCCCCTAATCCCTGATGGAACTTTACTCCATCATTCAATTTCTTCTCATAGAGCATTTGGCTATTTCTTTCGTAGCATATGTAACTAATATTTCTTCACTCAATATTCTCTGTTACTTTTTGTTAAGTCAAGTTCATGTCAAGTTGATGTTAAGTTCATCCTGGACTTCCGCACATGTATCACTTGTATGGTTGTCTTCATATATTTTTTTTTTAACCTTAAGATTAATGGTTACACACTATTTTTGAATTTTCCATGTCAAGTTGATATTTTATCTACACTTAAAATTCCTTTTCAATCTCTTCAAATCTGTGTTAAATCAGTGAAATTATCACTGAGCAATCCTCCGTTTCTGAATTGTGAGATAAGACAAACTGGCAAGTTCTTTTTATCATATCTCGTGCGAGAAATTACGTAGGTTTTATCTTATCACCTAAAACAACACAGTATAGCGTTGATTCTAAGATAATAAAAATAGTTTATAAAATGTTCCATATCCCGACAAAAAAGTCTGTAAAGTGAATTTTCCATGAAATTTTAAGTGCATGCGTAGAAATGTTTATTCTTTTGAAACTGCAAATTAAGCTGCTGATGTCATTCAGAGTGATAGTAATGATAATAACAATGAAAATATGTCCATTGCAGTAGTAACTGTTTACAGAAAAGATGATAAAGCAATGATATGAGACTACTATGAAACCAAGCAGGCAAAAAGTTATAAATTGAGTAACGCGGTCTAAATTATGTTTTTAAAACTGATAAATGAGATGTGAGCATGTTAATTTTAAAAATGGCAGGGCTTTATCCATTTAAACGTGGAATGGTTTGTTTGCAACGCTTTTACTACGAGGGTAACAGCTGGCCCTGCTACCTGCTCAACAATAAAAACGTGTGTCAATAGAGGGCTCGCTCTGCATTATTATTATTGCCCCATTTTAGCTCTTAATACAGAGCTTAAAATGATTTTATCATGCCATATGTATTTGAGCACTAAAATGTGTTTGAAATAAACAAAATCATTCAGAATACGACTAAACAGACTAATAAAGAATGCGACAAAAAAAAATATACCTTAGTCAGAAAACTGTCTGTGACGAAGAATCATTTAACACCAATAAATTTGTGCCATACCTGCAAGCCGTCGTTCGTCTACATTCTGTCCTTTACAAGAAATGAAACCGAATTGAATTTATTACAGACCGACACAAAACTCGTTTCACAACTGAATGGGACTTTTTTGCAAATTGGGCAAACAAGGAAACTCTGACATTTAATTACGATGCCAAGGATACAATGACTAACTCTGGCAAAGATGGATTGAACAAAAACTAAACCGACCGCGATAAGCTTCCCCTTATCAGTATAATTATCTTATCTGGGTAAAATTTAACCGTTCTAACTGAATTACATGACCAAATATACCCATTGACAATCGTCCTTTGTTTACAACGAAGTCGTGGAAGTTTCTAAAACCAAGTTTGGTTTTGCCTGACTCCTTGTAGCTGCAGCTACAATAATATAGTTTTCATTTTCAACTGTACCTATAATTGTTCCATGAATAAACCCTAGACACCAAATAACATACAGACTAGAGCAAACACATATGGTACCGATAATTCCTTGAAAATGTTTATCTGTTTCTTGAATCTCTATGAAACACCCTCTCATTGTAACATTGCATCATCTTTAATTTAAGAGTTGGCTGGTGTCATTGCAGCAATTTCCATTCTTGTCTGCTCTACCTCTATGTTGCTTGTTTTTTCGCTATCTTATTTTGCCCCTTGTGGTATTCCTTAAGATAACTGTAGGTATCTGCTATTTTCTGTTGCTGTTTCCTTACAGAATTTCTGAACTCATTGTGATTTACACAATGAGTTCAGTGTATTCTGTCTATCTTTAAATCCTTATACACCACATCCTAGCATACGCAAAGTCATATCGGGTGCGGGTCCAATTGCAATATTAAACTAGTAATATGTAATTTTAGCCTTTGTGCTAGAACTCTGCATTAATAATTTTAAAATAAAACCTTCCATATCTTCAAATTTCATGTAAGTTGCTCCAAAATTGTAAGCTTTTTAATCTTGATTCAAAAGTTCAAATCCAAACGTTTCTTTTCGTAATGCGATATAATAATGAATATATTGTGGTGTGATTAGTATTGGCGTATTGTGGGGTCGATACGATCTGTAGAGTGTGAGAGCGGTGGCAAGTCGGCAGGCCCTCGCTCCACGTTCGATAAGGCGTGCACATTAACGGGCGTGCAGCAGCGATAGCGCCGGAATCGTGTAATTTGCGCCTCGTAAATTTAAGCCGTCGCAAATTTTTCGCCTCTCTCGCTAATTACCAGGCCGCCGACGTCCCCTGAGACTGCTAAATGTGCCTCGTGCACGTCCCGAATGCGAAAGTAGCGCTAGTTGCGATCTGCTTTGCCTCGCACGCTGTAAACAATAGCCTTTGTTTTGGCTACCATGGTTCACCTACGTGTGCAACAAACCATTTAGTTAGAGCTGAATACAATTTGTATTAAATTGTGATGACACTCTTATTTCCTATGTAAATTAACATGATTTGTGACTGAGTGAGTTTAACTATATATTTCAGATTTGGGTAAAAATTTGCACATTTTTCAAGCAATTTGAACCAATAGGTTTTGCTCAAAATATCCGAACTAATACCAATCAACAATTAATTTATTGTAAGCTTAAATAAGCAATTTAGCAGCGTTTATTTTAATTTAACTTAATTATAATGTTCCATCCAGTTAGTATTTCAGTCCAGCAATCCAGTTAGCATTTCAGTCATATAATTAACTTCAGTAAACATCCTTCTAAGTAATTGATAACACTTTTTTCCTTAACGATGTGAGTCAACAATTGCGCGCGCTGACCAACGAATATGGAACCATGCGAGGAATAACAAACGGTGACATCACTGCGACGCCACCGAACACATGCGAAACTAAGCAAAAACGCTTAATTTTGAATCATCGTCGCAAGATTTATGACTTAAATTGCATTACAGGAGGCAGAAGATTTGCCCTTGAACGTTATTACTATTACAAATCGCAGTTTGGATTGATGGCAATGTCGCATGTGAAAATCAAAACCTGGATCAAATAACGCCTTGTAAACTAAAACTTTGGTGCCTAAATCAATTCTAGTCACACCATATCTCAATTTACAAAGGCCATATAATCCACTATCAAGGAAGAAGGAAGTAAAATATTTGGAAAAGTCCAGAACTAAGCAAGTACCTAATCTAATTTGGCCGCACGTAGAGCCCATAGCACTCAATGAAATGCTTAAAATCGATTGTATGTAAATCTAGATGCAGATAATGCTAAAACTGAGAATGCATTGAGCGAGCCTTGACTGGTCAAGCATGTCGAAGGTAAACACGGTGGTGGTTTTTGCGACTGCGTCTGCGGCGAACCGCGACACCACAATCCAAGGTCACCTGGCTATCATAGCTGCCCTGTTCTACGCCTGTATTACCATTGTCCGACGACCTTGCAGTCTGGACAACTTTTTATCGTTCAACTGAACGCTCTACTTGATTACTGCCATCTCCGGCAGCGATAAGTCAAGCCAACGATAAGGAAAGAGGCCACGCTCCACCACCGTTATTTCCATGCACTGAACAAAATAAGGTGAATAATTATTTCTTCTTTTGTGTCATTGTATACAGGGTTATTGGTTATACGTCGGCAATCGGTTAAGGGGATTTAGGAGAGGTCATTTGTAACCAAAAAACCCTTGATGAGCCCAATGCCAATGTCAACCATTTTCGAGTGATTTGACATTTTATATTTTTAAAATGTATGAAATAAAAGTATATAAAATGTGAAATTACGCGAAAATTTTTGACATTTGCATAGGAGTCCAAAGGCGACATTTGGTTGTAAATGACCTCTCCTACACCCCCTTAATGTATTGCCGACGTATAACCATTAACCCTGTATATCAGGGTTATAGGTTACATTTTACATTTTTATTTCTTACATTTTAATAAAATATAGCATGTTAAATTACTTGAAAATGGATACGTATAACCATTAACCCTGTTTATGAGGGTCATTGGGTACATTTTATATTTTTACTTCATACATTTAAAAAAAGTCAAATTACTCTAAAATGGTTGACATTGGCATAGGGGGGGGGGGGGGTCATCAGGGGTAATTTGGTTGCATATGACCTCTCCTACATTCCCTTAATGGATTGCCGACGTACGAGTATAACCAATAACCCTGTATAATGTATATAAATTGACAAATTTTCCCTCTGTACTGTTAATTTGTCCAATTTTGATTATACGGATCGGTTTGTTTGTCCAGGTCTTTCCAGAAATGAATTCCTGGAGATTATAAATTCTACGAATGAAGAAATCCTTACTTGAAAATTAAACTTGTAACTTAGCCCCAAACAGTACAAACAAATGGAAAAATAAATCTGGTTTTTGCAAGTATTTATGAGTAAAGATCCTTACTTCCTGCTAACTCTCAGGTCAGTTAAAATACTAAAATGTTTGGAAACAGATGCAAAAGTCTCCTTCTTCCTGTTACTTCTTTCATTCCTTTACCCTTCTCCTCGGAATATCTTAATTCTATATATAATTCATTTAAATGGCATATATGCAACGAGATATGTTACAGTAAAACAGAAAACAGACAAATTAGTCAAAAGAATTACATGCTCAACAGCATTATTCTCGATTCTATTAGAGCTTTTAATCTGGAAAATAATTACACGCTTATTATAAACTTCACACTTTACCTACCTGAAAGTATGCGGCAAATACAAAATAAATAAATGCTACAATCTTACTTCATACAATCGTGTCACGTAAAGCAAAAAAAATAAAGTACTAGAACCATTATTATCGGTGAAGGTAAAGAACTGACCGGTACCTTTCAAACAGCTGCACCACGCGTATGGTCGACCTTACCCCGATTACTGTCGAACCCAATTCAATCGCAAATTAAAACCTTCGAGAATTAATATTTAAGCGTTCACTTTTCTGCTTGAAAAATTTTGTTGTGCTCGTTACTAAAAAGAGCTGTCTATTAAATTAAGAGTCCTATTACATTTTTTAACGGAAATTCATGATTTTTGACGCTGTAATTTTGAGCAACAGTAAGATATTTTAATTATTTGATTTTAATAACGATAGTGCCATTCTCTTTCTTGTTGGAGTTAAACATTATTTTCAAGTGATTTGCTGAATTGACGCGGATATTTAGTACTTTAATTTTATTTATGGTAATTTTGTCTTATTATATTGAGAAACGAAAACTAATAAAACGTATTCATTGTAGATAGAAATTTAATATCTTATTAGTTAATTTGATAAAATTTTGTTTATTTGGAATACAATGGACGCTGAATCAAGACATTTATTGCTTTTCTTTATGATTTTTCTCGTGAAAACTCAAGAAATTTAAAGAAATTCTAGAACTCTAATAATAAAGTAAAACATTCAACTTATAGTTATTTTAGCTTTTATTAGAATTGACTGGAACAATGTAAATTTGAGCGTCAAAGTTCCATCGCCGACGGATTTTCTTGTAAACTGAGTTCGTAAAATATTTATAGTAAATTACACGAAAAGAAAAATTAAAATGTGTAACTCCAACTTACAAGAGAGAGAATGGCACTATCGTTATGCATAATCAAATAATTAAAATATCTTACTGTTGCTGAAAATTACAACGTCAAAAATCATGAATTTGCGTAAAAAGTGTAATAGGACTCTTAAAGTAGGTACCTGAGCGACCGAACTCTGCTCTGGTGAAAATAGAGAATATTCATTTAATATTTTAGGAAAGTTCATACTAATTCCATGTTGCCATGTCATTATTTTAAGGTAGCCATCTTGTTCTAAACTGTGGGTGACCGAGCTCAGCTCGGGTGAAAATTCGGAGAAAACGAATTTTTCCAGATATGAGACCTAGCTAGATCGATTTTACGCCCCCGAAAACTCCCATATTGCAACTTTCATCGAAAGTATTAGAGCCGTTTTCGAGAACGTGATTACAAATATATATATATGTTACGGCTAATACCCGAAATGCGGCTACACCTAGTTTTAGCCGGCTAAAACTAGGTGCGGCCCGTAGCAATTAGATAAACTGGCCTAAATGGACCCTGGCACTCGCCGGCCGCTACCGCAGCACTGCTCGCTTCGCTCGCTCGGCTCGTGCGGTGTGTTATGTGGTCACAGTTCTAACCTAACCTAACCTACCTTTCAGCCATTTTCATTTGCTACAACTAAATTTAACCAACTGCTACCGGCCGCACCTAGTTGTAGCCGGCTAAAACTAGGTGTACCCGCACTTCGGGTTTTAGCCGTAACATACACACATCAAAAGTGTCTAGGGATCAAGCATTTTTATGCGGATTTCTTGAGATTGAGATGTGGCTTTGTAATAAATTTATGATTATATAAATTTATATGGATCCTTTTTGGTGCATTTCATAATTTGAAACAGGAACTGTTAATCAAATTCGAGTAAAAGATGAAAATCAGCTGTCAATATTTTCCCTATAAAAACATACAACGCATTGAAGACATTATTAGTGCTACTGTTTCCCTACTACTGATTAAAACCAACGTTATTATGGAGCGGCGACGTCATTTAAGCAGGGAAGAAATGCTCAGAGCCGTGGGAATGATAGAAGCTGGTTCCCGGCAACGTACTGTGGCTTTAGCTCTGAATACAAGTCAGAGTGTTATCAGTCGACTTTGGACACGTTACCGAAGCACTGGTACCGTGGCTGAGCGCCATGGAGGACGGTATCGCTGCACCACACGGAGACAAGACCGATACATTCAAATCTTAACTCGAAGAGCTCCAACAATAACCGCCATGATGTTAGCCGTGAGGCTTCATCACTCTTCAGGGAACTTAATTAGCGACCAAACAGTCAGAAACCGCTTGCATGAAGTGAACCTTCATTCCCGAAGACCGCTACGGGTACCACCTATAGCAATGCACAATCGTAGGATTCGATATCAATGGGCTCTTGAACACAGAAATTGGGCAGAAGAACAATGGCGTTTCGTGTGCTTTTCTGATGAGTCTCGTTTTGGTATGAGACCGGATACAAGACGTATACGACACTGGAGAACCCCTGGACGCCAACAGCGATTAAAATCCTGCCAGGAAGTCCATCCTTATAGTGGTGGACTGGTGGAACCATCATGGTATGGGCGGGTATTTGGATCGGCGGAAGAACTGAGTTGATTTGGATCAGAGGCAACCTCAACGCTCAAATTTATGCTGAGACGATTGTATCTGACGTCATCGTTCCTCTACAAGTGCAAATCGGTCCCTTATTTCAGTTAATGCATGATAATGCACGACCGCACACCGCAAGAGTTGTAAGACAGACTCTCGCCGCAGCTAACATCAATGTCCTGCTCTGGCCTGCTCAGTCGCCAGACTTGAACCCGATTGAGCATGCATGGGATATGCTACAGAGAAGAGCTCTGCCGAATATGGAGGGTATCCAGTCGCAAGAAGACCTTTTTTTGTTGTTGCAACGAACATGGGCGGCCATTCCACAGCGTGATTTGGATGAACTCATTTTGAGTATGCCAAACCGATGTTCTTGTGTTGTTAGTGTTCGCGGTAGAAACACGGATTATTAATTGTTTAAGTTACCCAATAAAATTTTAAAGAAAACTGTTATTTCAGTCTTTTTTTCGAACTTTAATGTTAGTGGTTCAAATGTCAAAAATCCCTTTATTAGGAAAATGGCAAATTTCTTTATTAATGCAAAGGTGACTTGGTTTATCGTTACTGTGACAAACGAAAACACTTTATTTGATGAATCCTTAAAGAAAATTTTAATTAATATCAATCAGGAGAAAAGTTATTGCAAAAATATATGTTGATCCCTAGACACTTTTGATGTGTGTATATATATATATAAACATTAAAATTTTGCTCGTTTAATAGTATAGGATATATGAAAAGTGCGGTGGGTTATGTATATTATCTGGAAACTCCAAAAACATTCACAATAATGAATAAATACTAAAGTATCCACCATTCAAATGAAAAGCAGAAGTATTTCTTGCTCAACGACGTTAAATTGATTTATTACAGTTCGAAGTTACATTACTCTTCTTGAAATATTTCCTGTTAAGGAACGTTATACCTCTGGTAAAAATTTCGTTTAAGGTTTCCAGGCGAGCTGTTCGCATTCTTTTTGTCTTGATAGCTCAGTGGTCAGAGCGCCCTCCCTGGCGGTGGGAGACCCAGGTTCGAGTCCCGGTCGAGACCGTGGATGCGGGCAAATGGTCTGGTTCCAATTTGTGAGAAAATGTGAAATAAAATTTTAAACACCCCGCCGCGCTTTTCAGAAACCTAACTATTAAATCTACATGATACTCTCGATGGTAACTTGATCGAATCGGCGATCTCACAAAGGCCCGCTCGACTGTTTTTCCCCCTCCTGCGCCCACCCTGTCCCCGACCGCTCTCACGAGATTCTTATTTAGATTCGCTTCCGTCTGATTGCTCTTGGTAATCTTTTCACTGGGTTATTGAATGTCTTCCCCGTGCGTGTCGAGCACCGAAAGAATCTCCCAGAGATCGGCGCTGACGTGAAAAGAATCAGCCGCCGATATCATTTCAAACCACCATTCTCAATTTCTGGTTTAAATGTAGAAAATAAAAGGACGTCCATTGGCTTTGTGAGCGTTTCCAAGAGGTTGGACTTGATATTGCAATCATGACGGCGGAAAACTGCAGCTTCAAAGGTTTGCATGTATTTATGCTGTAGTTACTTATGTAGTTGTATTAATATCGATATGTTTATTTGTAAACAGTGTGTTTGATTAGAACAAAAACAATGTAGGTACACTAATATTTTCGCTTTTCTTTGAATTTATCGTGTTTCACTTATAGTATATTTTCCAAGGACACTTTGCCAATTAAATTTACCAAAAAATATTGATTAATGTAAACCACAACGAACGCAAATGGCCATTACTACCGTGAGCCCCGACGTAACTAGATTTGGTCAACCACAGCACTTCGTAATCATTGTTACCTGTTTCCTTGTTGCACAGTACAATCTAATTTCACGCCAGCTAATTTACAGAGTAATTGGTGGCATTTGAACAATTTGCTATAATACAACCATAATTTACCACTACTTAATCCTGTAAGTCGCTAATAGCGTCTAAGTTTAACAAAGATTTTAAACAAATGTGAATCGTTTGGGAAATGTGTCGGATCGAGCGCAGCGCATCCACACCTCGTGAAAACGGTCCCGATGCATCTACGTTGAAAATAAAATTTGAAGATTTATGCACAGTGAAGAGCGCGACGTTGCGTTGCCGCACACCGAGCTATTTTCAACCAGGTTATGCTTTAAATAGCGCATTACGATAGGATTTGGTTTCACGAGTTTTTCCCTGTTCCCGGCCTCAGACCGTTACGTTTCTAGTGGCAGCGCCCACACAAAGAATTTTTCTGTACGATGATTCCCCTGACACTTATTGGCTTTGCCGCCGTGAAAACACTTTTACATCTTTTCATAGTTTTATTCTGATGAGATTGACGTCAAAAATATGTTCTTCCGCTATTCAAAGGTTTCAGATTTTGTTGCTAATGAACGGAGAGACTGATAACGGATATATTTTGTTTATTGCAAATATCGCAATCTTTTTATCATATTTTGTTTATGAAATTCAATATGAACGTAAAGAAATAAAGGCACCTTGAACAATATCTCCATTCAATTGTTGCACGTTTTCATTTCAATATTCGAAGACAGATTTAATAAGACAGATGGGCTTATACCTATGCGAAAATTAAGAATGATTGTCATTGCGGTACAAGTTTATTTAAGTATTTTAATATTCTGTAACATGGCCAATGCCAAATCGAAAATGATTTTGGCCATTATCTACCTACTTGGTTATCATTTGCATATAAAAAAACTCATTATAATATAATCATCATTTCTAAATTGTCTCTTCATATCATTAACGTTTACAAGCAACTAGTAAGTAGGATGATGGGGTAGCAGATTGGAGGCGACGTTCTGCGGTATGAAGGTACCTTTCTGCTAGTGCCTAAATAGCCAGCATCCAAATTAAAAACTTGATAACTGCTACTTCCTCTTGCGCACCTCTGATAGTATTCACAATGCATAATGTTGCTGGCAAATAACATGAGACAGAACGACACCTGAAAATAATGTTTGCCTAAAATCTGCTGCCAATGACCATGGCCATCGCCAGCGCGGGCCTAAGAGCGGCCGCCGCGCCTGCTTGCTAACCCGGTAGCCGCTTGTGCTTGGCTCCGGGGCGAAACGCCCGGAGAGTAACCAGTGTGTTTTGTTGTTCGCAGAGTTGAGCCCCGCACCGCACCGGCTTGCTCGCTGACCGCCGAGCCGCTAATCTAGCTTTTTACGCGCCCCACCGTCGCCTGCCCAGACCCGCACCGGCCGCCGCCATGCTCGCGCACCAAGCACCGCTCGCCCTCTACTAAACTCAACCGTCAACATCGATAAGAACGCGTGTGATAATAATATTTTAATACTCGCCTAAATAAGCTTGCAACGTCGGTGTCTTTAATTCTAACTTAATTGTAAGATTAATCAACTAGTAAGTAGGTACCTAGCGTGGAAGCCGCGCGTGAATCGCCGCGGAACCGCGTCCCGTGCGTGTGTGTCGTAGTGTAGTGAGGGTGCGCGATCGCAAGCCAGTGGCCGCAGCAATCTCTCTCCGTGTGACCAGTGCCTGCTGAGAGCGCGCGGGCGCGCTCGCTCCCCGCCGCCTATGCGCCGCACTCGCTCTGCGTAATTGCGTGCGCATCTACCGCCCCTGAATTTTATGGCAGCAATGGCCACCATGGTGAACATGAATAACCTCTTAAACGGCAAGGACTCGCGTTGGCTGCAGCTTGAAGTGTGCCGCGAATTTCAAAGGAATAAGTGCTCGCGACCCGACACCGAATGCAAGTTTGCGCATCCCCCGGCTACCGTGGAGGTGCAGAATGGAAGAGTTACCGCCTGCTACGACAGTATCAAGGTGAGTCTTCATATATATTTTATCATTCATGGGAAGGAATCGGATAGAGCTTACAGTAAATACTTTCAAAAACTTATGCATGTGATTTTCTGGTCGAACAAGAAACAACCCCTCAAGGCGACATTTCGCCGCCTGTATTCCGCTCGCCGACCTCAATCCCAAGGCTAGCTTGAAGTGACGTCATCCCCGCCGCCGCCGTCGCCGTCGTTCGTCTACTATTGTATGGGAATTGGCATAGCGCTAACATAATGAGCAGGACGATGACTCGCAGCCTTAACTTGTTCTCTATACATATTATATTATGTACATACTTGGCGTTTTTAAGAGGCGAGCATAACGATAACGAGGCATTATCTGTATATAACTCAATATCCAATGCTGCGTAATGTTCGCCAGTTTTGCAATATTCCGCGTATTCAACTGAACGGCAGGTTAGAATTAAATTGTGTTCGTTAGCAAATTTAATGTCAGAAAACATGAATATTTTACATCGATTTGCACCAAATAAAACGGTTTATCGGTAAGTTTGCTCGGCTGTTACGTGCTATAGCGTTATCAACGCGGTACAATGACGTGATAACGGGTAGGTAGGTAGGTATTTCGGGCGAATGGAGGGCGATAAAAATTAAAACTGACATGTAAACACGCACCTCCGCCGCTGCATCGCCTCGGGCCGGAGGGCCTTATCGCGATTATGTCCACCCGTTCGACTCTCCAAATAACACCATTCGTTTATTTCACTAAATATACGTAGCTCGTTATCACTTTCAGTCTTTTCCTCGTGAACAAAAATTGCATTAGCTCTCTGAAAATGTAATTTATTATTTTCAATTCAACAAACCGTTTGCTTAACAAATCAAAACAGGTAAATAGAAGGCGTTTTCTCATTTCTTAATACCTATTTCCCTTCGTATTTTCCTTTGATGCTTGGTTGAATAACGCGATCAAGAGATAAAACGCACTGGGATCGAGAGCGAGCCAGTGCGCCCGGTAAAGATTTCCACGTCAGCCACGCGGGATGGCTGCGCCATTCAATATGGTCATGTTTCTAAACTCTAACGTTACGGGTAGCTAGGATACATCGTCGGTGCTGCTATGCACTACGTCGTCAATGCACAATGTGGGCGGTAAAACGATGTGCCTGTTTTTGCTTGCGCCAGTATTTTTAAATCGTACATTTTAATGCCAGACAGTCGGTATGCAGCTGAATTTGATTTAGATTAGGTTGCTTCCTATTTCTGTAACTTGTATATTTTCAGAATCGGTCGTCTCGTCTCGCCTGATAGTTGATACTCTGATACCAATTAATTTCTTGCTTCTCAATTCAAGTTTTGAAACTTCCTCCATAATTCTTAAAGTAGTAGGTAGGCTTTTTACCAAAACTAGCAGGCTAATTAGTGATCCCAATAAACTTACGTCAAAGGCTGTTTTTAATCCCAAAAGAAATCCGAATTGTGCTGACGTAACCACCATATCACGGCCAGTTATCTAGTATCTACGTTGTGTAGTATACATCAAGTTACATGTGTGAGGCTGCAGAAGGTAATTCGCTTAAAGCCGGCCATGATGTTTAGTCCGAGACTATAAACAATGAGCCGTCGTACATTGTGCGGGCTTTGTGCACGCTGGTGGTATCGTGGTATCGCACCGTCGCCTCCACACTGTCTGCACTCCACAATGCTCTCGCTTCAATGCCATTACCTTATTAATCGGTTATCTCGAAGTTTTTTAAGTAGACAAGAATAAAATTCGAGCTACTTTTCTAACAGAACTAGAACACGTACTTTGTTATTAGTAACTTTGTTCAAAATTCACATATACTGAAGTTAGGTGGAGACAGTCATCTACTTATCTTTTAAATCATTTTTTGTCTGACGTTTAGCGTCCTAAGATATCTGTAACTTTTACAATGAATAAATATTAAAAAAACGTAAAGTATATATGTGCCCGCATTTCAACCCTAAACAGTTTCCATCCGCGTTTAAAGATAAAACCGCACTTGGACCGAGCCGTAGCTCAAGGAAACTTTAAATAATCCCCCGGAGAATGCGAAATAGTGCATCGTACGTCGCTCCGGCGCTAATCTGCACGATAAAAAGCATCTCGACGCGACGACGGAGAACGCCGCTTATACTGTTGACCGGCGATGGAGCGTCCAGATATTTAACTGGGGGAACGAAAAAGTAAACAACGGCTTTGTGAGGCGCACTAGTGCTGGCTCTTTGAGCAGCCGGCCCGGCGTCCACTGGACCGCCGCTCGCCTAATCGGGTAAAGCGAAAACTTCGTTCTTTCATCATTGAAACCTGAAACGGTGTTGTTATTCGATTTTCCTCTGATATAATAAGATGGTGTTGTGTCTGTTGCGAGAAAGCTAATAAAGCGGTCGAGTGCTAGGTGAGCTCGAACAATTTGGTTTGGAATATCTGTAGAATGCACACATTGCCCTTTGGCAGACTTACAAACACCAGTAGTCTGTTATATAATTGTAGAGGAGGAATGCAAATGATATTGTACTTATGTTTTAATTGACTTCAAAAAGGAGAAGATATTAATTCGCTTACTAGTAATATGTAATATGAAGATGTACTATTTATATTTGTTGGAATGTCACAGGGCAGCATTCTATGTCCTTCACTGTTCATATTGGTTAAATATTGATAATAAATTCCGTCCCAATCAACTCTTAAACTGTAGGATCTGTAAGAAATTCATTAAACAAACCGAATCCCACAAAAGTTGTCACCTCCACAGAACATTCGTAATCGCGGGCTGATCAAACAAACCTGCGGATCATCCCGAGTCCCGCGCCGCCGCGCCTTTCGCGAAACGTCTCCCGTGATTAAGCCTTCAATTACGCGATATGACGAGGGGGTCATATTTGATTAGGCTTCGTGTTGTGTTGATTAAACCGAGCTTATTGCCTTATTCACTTAACCTCACCCACGTCGCTGATATCTACCTGGCGACCGATGCGTCGTATTGTCAAACCGGATTCCCGAACGTCTCATCGCATCACCGCCGACTCTCAATTTGCTGACATTAAAACGACCATGAAACACTGACCGCAAGCCATGACGTAGGCGTTAGCAGAGACACACAACTGTGTATTTTAGTGTCAGGTAGGTAAATATATAACGTGGTTGCATCAATTTACTTGATGGAACTAGCAGTGGTTATGTCATGCATCGATACGTTCACGTTGTCGTCTTGCGAAATTAACTAGACAATGATTTCATCTTTGATCTTAGTCAACAATTTTCTTATGATTGACTAAGTCATCCTCTTAACAGTTTTTATAATACAATTACATTTTACTGTAGACTCATAAAATAGCGTGAAATCCAAGTTGGCGTGTTGGGATTAGTTTTAATTACAATTTATTGAACGATTATGCTGCATATACCTACCTTAATTACTTACCACGTTAGCAACCATTTTCGGAGCTACGAAATAATTAAACTCCTAAAAAAATTACAAGTAACTTAACGGATTAACACCATTTGTGACCGCGAAGTCTTTGTTTAAATATCCATATCAGAAAACCTACGCACACTGTGAAATACCTGCACGCATAATAAATGTACGTTGTTAAGGGCATCAGTGAAAGTGTGCGTGGGTTCAGGTGGTCTCTGTTCGCACAGCTTGTAGTATAGTTGCCATACGTGGGAGTGATAGATGCACCGGCCGCCGCCGCCACGCCGCCACACCACGCTCAACACTCGAAATAGAAGTACACAACCAACTTGTCCACCCACGCGTTCGCTTTCATCGCACAGCTGAATTGTAAGCAAACTCACTGCTGAAGACGAAATACTTCCACTTGGAAAACTCTAAACGAAATCAACGCAACTTTATATCCCGGTGTAAACGAATTTATGCTACACGCCGATGATTATCACTCCAGGCCTCCAGTTAAACACAAAGAAGATATCATTACACAACGCGCAAAGTACGAAATTAGCGACGTAGCTCGCTGATGTCCCTACCCCCAATTCTTGGAAAGTATAAATCGCTTCTCACAATCAGTGCTCAGTAAACGCACGATATTGTGAAATCTTCCCGCTGACCTATATTTTTTATTTTTGGAACTCATTTGAATTGATCTTTCGGCGAATTTACCAATATCCAAACGGAATTCATTGCCTTTTATAAGCTTTTTAAAAATAAATGCAAGAATCCTTTGATAAACTCCAATCACCTCAACTCGGCCGTTTCGCAAATGAGCAAAACTACTGCTAACAAATCTGGAGCAAAAGCTATTGCTTTGGGTACTCAGAGGAGTACCCAAAGCAATAGCTTTCCAGAGGGAGGGGTTTTCAAAACTCGCCCGCCAAGTGTTCCGCTGCTGAACATTCAGAGCATTGGGGGCATTTAAAAGCCGCCAGTAATCTCAGCTAGCGTTGTGCGCCACGCTGGACTTGTTTCATATGTCTGATAACTTTATGGACTGCTAAACCCCGGACTGTACTAAACAAGCCTTCGACACCAAATATAGCTTTAACAAATTCCCCAATATTATTTCTTACGAAGCCGTATATCATATTCAGCTCGTAATTATTATCTGCAATGCCAATCATTACGAATATTACCCAGTACAACGTGTAATTAGAAGATAAATCACACTCAGAGATGGTATCATAATGTATGTAATTATAAAGCGAAATAAAATAGTCTCATAATTAACCTAGAAGTTTATTTTAAATAAAATAGTCTCATAATTAACCTAGAAGTTTATTTTGTACACTGATTTATAAACAAGGTCACCAATCTCGGACTGGAGATTGTTCGTGAACCTTCACGCATTGTAGATAGGTAAGTAGACGTGGCCGAGACGGCGGGCTCTGTTAGAATAGCAGGCACCGTTACATGATTCATTATAGATATACGTATGTCTGTCCGCTCTGTCCGTCCTGCCTCTGAGACCGCATCGCAATGTCGAGAAATTAGCTATTGAATGTTTACTGCCTACGTGGTTCACTTAGAATCTGTAATTGGAAAAGTATACATTTTTACAGAAATTATCAAACGGGTTTTGATAAAGTCATTCGTCGTCTGAACGATATTTAGCGCCTAATTGGACATCATCCAGATCTCGATACATTTGAAATGCCACTATCTATCAAATGTTTATTCATTAGACACGACGGCGACTTGACTACTTGACAGAAAATTTTAATATGTTAACGTAATAAATCCTTAAATAGCACTGGAGATAATGAACACTAATGAAGACATTTCATTAAGAGTATTTATGGAGCTCAATTTAGGACCTCTGAATGTACGATCCATCGAGCAGGGTTGCGTTTTGCGAGCGAACGTTCATTAAGTTTGTGCAGCAGTGAGCGTTGTGGGCGCACTCGTCGTTTGCATTAGTTTTAAAAAATCACTTAATCTGACCTGGATTGAACGCCAGCATGCTTCAAATAATTGCTGCATAAATTGTCGTTCTCGTTTTAATTGTACAAGGTTTTCGGTAGCTCTCTTCTTAGTGTTGATATGTGTGTATGTTTACGCATGCAGTATTTTGTAGTCTTCCGAATCTTGCCAAGTAGGTAGGTATCTACGTCATAAGAATCACAAGATAAACTTTTTGAGAATTCGAATGTTCGCAGCAAATGGAGCAATCAAAATAGTCCAACCATGCGGAACGTTGTGTTGTGTTAAGACACGATTGTGTGTGATTCTTTTATAAAGACCGGAATCTAAAGTCGTTACGTAGTTATAAATAACAGATTTTAATAAGATGTCCAACTTTCTCGTTGCGTGATAACTGGGGTGTCACGTTCCGTTCGCTCTCAGATTTCGCCACTCGCCGTTCAACTTGCACTCGGTCTGGAGTTCGTGCGCACCTCATGCACTTAGCCAACAACTCAATATTACAAGATATTGAAAAGAAGACTAATTATGTGCTTCATTAGTTATCTTGAACTCGCACCTTACCTCCTGAAATATTTCAACGTTTGACCAGTTTTAAACGCTGAAAAACTTTTTCGGCGATGTCCGCTGAATTTGTGCTTTCTAAAAACGTCACTCTCTAAATTTAATCTTTCCATCGAGCGCGGAGCGCGGATGAAAAATACTGTCGTGCCGTGACCATTAGGTAAAGTATATTTTTAGATGGTATTCTCGGCGATATAAACTTTCATTCCACTTTCAGTTAATATCACTATAATGCTCTGAAATTGTATCAAAATAGCACAAATTAACCCTTAATGTTCATTAGTGGAGGTCTTTTCCGGGCATGATTCTAGTAGAATGAAGATCGAATGGACTGTTCCCACTATAGTATTTCCAGAGTCGTCAATAAAAAATACCACGAATCGTTCGCGAATGAGGAGGGGCGGCGCGCGGCGAATTCCTACATGCCGCGCATTTCCATCCGATATTGCGCCGCCATTATGCCCTGCTCCTCGGCTCCCTCACCCCGCCGCCCTTTAATTAAACGGTGAGGCCCGAGAGACACGTCTCCACCACCAACGTGGAAAATCACGTAAATAGCTTTAAAGTTATTTTCTTCGGGACAGTCCATCCTATTGATAACTAACTTGAAGTTCTGTCTTAATTTAGCATCCACCCTGACTCATGACAGCTAAGCATTTAGCAATAATAGAAATTACAGAATCACGAAGCTCCAAAATGTTTTATCTCTGTAAAAGAAAATGAACATAACATGTAAACACAGCTCAGCAGTAATTTTTCGCCCGGGTGTAATGGTAAGCAAAATAGGCTCGCAATATTCGTTGTTTCCATGGCAATGGCTAGGTGAAACAATGCGTGTAATTCGACGACATTAACCTCCTTTCTCGACACATCCGCGTAATAAAATAAAGGCGGCTCCGACAGGGCTCATAATGACGCCAGAGGATCCGGAGTCGGGTGTAGGGTGTAATGAGCGCGACTTATCTGCGCTCATTTGCATGCCGAGTATCAGCCTCGACCTTGGCACCTCGCTTGCATCACGATTCACGTACACAACGTGCCGAATTCAACGCCGCGCCGGACGCACAGTTACGTCACCCGGCGCCGCCAGCCAGACTATTACGCGATAGCAAATGTCTAGTCAGGCCCTTTACGGCAATATTGAACAACTCCAGTTTACAGTATCGGACAATCAGTACGATCATGTGGTCCCCCAGTCGCCCTATAAGGACACTATTTGCTAAGTTGGTCTAGCCATATAGTGTAAAGTTACGTTTGCCAATAACTTGTCGAATGCGATACAGAAACGTAGGACGTTTCTGTATCGCATTCGACAAGTTACCATCTTAAATCATACACGAATGACAGTAAACAGCTTTCTGCTGTCGATTTTGATTACTTTTGTGCCACAGATGCTGAAACTTTTGCATAATATTTTTTCCGTTTCCGCATTTTAAGGAAAACTTGTTTCTTTCATCACAGACACTTAAAATTTTGTATCGGTTAATTTTATCCAGCTATCATAACTACTGATAAATGCCAATGCATGTACTCTTTAATCTTTATAAGCCTCTTGACTGAACAACCAATTTTGGACACTAACAACAAAATATGAAAGTATGCCCCCATAAGATTGGCTCGCCGTAGTAAGTGATTGGTCATGAATCGGCGAAACCATTTGATATATAGCCGCGACCAGAACAATGAATCGCATCAGGCATCTCTTTTCTCAATACTTGCTTTTACCGCGATGGTATCGGCTACCAACCGTTAAAATACAACAAAGTCAAGAAACCTTTCAATTAATCGCTACGATGTCGTGACTGACGAGTTGGTAATTGCTATTGCGTACTTAATGTTCACGTTGCTAATGGTATTTTAGGCTACTTGTAAGTAGTTTTAGACTTTTCCTACAATCCATCTCTCGATACAGTTGACGATAAATCTGAGTGTCTGGGGGCTTAACACCGTCAGAGCAGATCGTTATCCATACTTAGGTCGCTACTCACCGTTTCGCTGAATAACTTAGATCGACAGGCAATCGCTTCGCAAAAGTGCATTTTCAGCCGGAGGCGAGGCGCGGGCTCGATGTGCCACGCTTTAGCCCCGACGACGCTTTACATGACAATTGCCATGTCCCCGGGGCGAGCGTCGTCGTCGCGACTCTCAGATGCTCCAGTGGCGTCGCTATCTCGACGTTTCACTACCTTGTGCAATATCGAATGTTTTATTAAAAATGAACCCTGTTTTTGTACGTGTGTAAATGTAAACCCTCGTCGGCGTAGTTGCTATATGAAGAGAAAGTATGTTCGAATATAATATAAATTTTTTGCTCACGAGTAAGTGAAAGGTGTGAAAGTCGAGTCGGGAGCATGAGAATTACACGTGACGATAAATGTTACATAATTCGCGGGAACTGAGTCGAAGTGCACTTCGTCAGCCCGTTCCCAACGGTCAATAAAAGAGAAGAAGACGGGGAGTTCGGGCTGTTCTTTCACGACTACGTTTGCATAATTGAATACGTTCACTAGTCGCGTCACGCGCGCTTCCATCCAACTTAGCATCCTTAATTGGCCTACGTATTATTTGCCAATTAAAGTGAATTCTCATCGCGGACGTGACACGAAACCTGTATGGGTTTCACAGGAAAGAGGATTGTCGGCTTAGGAACTCCCCCTTAATTATTATAGGTACGCAAATAAGCCCTCCCACAATTTCTAGTCATAATTAATTATAATGAATGCATTGCCAATTCATGTCCGGTCTGATTGTATATTAACGGTGACGTGCTTCTCGTAAATAGATTCAGTCCCTGTGACATAAACAAAGCCTACGCTAATGACACGCCGTCTATAAATAATGACACATCCAAATGACTCGTAAACTGGCTATACAGATTATGTGCCCGCTTTATACCTTAAAGAATAAAAAACTTTCTACGAAGTGCAGTGACATTATTGGTTGAGAGTTGCGAAACCTGCTTTACAAGTTATGAGATATAGAGGATGTAAAGCGCGCATCTGCACTCCAAACCGCCATACTCGATTGCAATGTGGTTACTAAGATCGCAAGATTGGATAATTCCGTTACTAACTAAAATAAGGTTTAAGATATCGTGGTAAAATCTAAAGCAACTTTTATGATTCATATTAAATTGGAACTTTGAAACAGGAAGCAACTGCGAGACATATACACACGGAATCTAGCTAGTAGCGATTATCCAATTACAATTGGATAATCGCTTCTAGCTAGAAGCAGTCGCAATAGTAAACAATTCGATCGTTATTTTAACAGATATCTAAATTGAACACATAGCTTCAAGTAATTTAAGAACACATGGAGATTGTTTAGATCCGCCGATCCAGGAAAGGAAAAACTCATTCAAGAAACATAAATCACCAGCAGTTTTTTTGCGAATGACGCAGATTGTAATGTTAGTTAGTTAACATCTCTTGGCGCACACGTTACACAACTTCACAATATTTTTACCAGCCACTACGAAGAGTTGGGATTCAAGGCCAGCGCGCCGTAAGAATCGAGTTCCTGATCCGTCCGGGATGCCTCTCGCTCGCTCCCGCCTGGCCACATGGAATGCGTGCAAAATAAACAAGTATAACCGGTTTCGTTTCGCATCGTGCGCTTTGCCCACTCCAGGCCAGACGCAGTCTTTTCTCTAATCCCATATTTAACAACTTGTGTATTCACAAAGAACTTTATATTATGTGCATCTGCAAATCGATGCAATGACCAGCCGTGTGAGATAAGTCGGATTAGCGCCTGTACCAACTTATTACACGTATGCACACAGTTGAACGTAGCGAACTGTCGCATGTCGGTTTTACTATTGAAATGCGCTCTACATTTGCTCTATTTTCATTTTAATTAGTTACGATTGTGGGATTTAGATCTTGATGTTCCTCGTTTATGTATTCCAATTTGTAATTCCAAGTTAATATTTGCAGATTGAAACATTCATTTCATAGCATAGAATTTTTCACTGTGTAAAATCTACGCCATCCTTTCCATTTAACTATCGACCTAACTATTATTAAACCTGAAAATCGATGCATCGCCTTCGCCCTTCAAATGTCGTGCAATGGCAGAACCCTTTATTGCGTTTTACTTGACGTGATTGAACTTGGTGTCTAGGGTCATATACAAAAGTGTGTAATCTTTAAAACTGCAATAATCATCGTCTGTCTGCCCTTGTGCCATGTTAATAGGGGGCGGCGCAAAAATGTTTTCTTTTTCCATTCTCCCAAATAATAAGCATCAGATCTCCGAAAAATAGAAGTCCTTACGGGTCGTTTGTTCTGCAACTTCTGTATGGTACAAGAGTTGTGTCATTAGTTATGGTGCAAAAAGCAGGACGTGAAGCATCGGACAATGTGTTACCGTTCACGGCGACCGGCGACCGATAGACGACAACGCCCATATATCTCCCGACGGCTCGTGATGTATTGCCGCCGATCACACCTCACTGCAAACTAACTAGCCACGACACATTATATCCCACATTATCTATAATAAATGTCACGTGCTACGCAGACCGGCAGTAAGAACGGTTTAAAAGAAACTAATCGCTTTGGTTATCTTTTTTAACACAACCACAGGAACGCTATATCGTATTTACAATTTCCTGCAAAATATCTGCTATCGTCCATTGATCGTTCGTTTCAACATCGTGTTTCCGGAAAACATAAACTAGATAAACTGCTGTACGTGAAACGTAGTTTGAAGATTTACTTTGAATCGTTTGATTAAATCGTGTTACACGAGGAAGTCGTTGATGAAGCACCCGAAATAATGTGACAGTGTCGTTTTTACGATGGTGTTTACATTCCGTGGCGTTGTCGTGTTACGTCGTGAGATGCCCCACTCAATTAGCGCGCGGCGAGGATGAGTGCCGACTGACAGTCGCGCCCGCTCCACCGTTCTTGTTAAGTGGTGAGCATTCATTATTTAGCAACACTCTTCTACAACAGTTTTCGTTGCCTTTTTTTTTTCACTTTTTATGAACTGAAGTTCTGTTTCCGAACGCTGGCCGAGTCACGGAAGCTTTCTTGAGTGTTATTGAGATTTGAGGATCATGCTTTCAACTTTTTTTGAGCATCTACCTCGAGAGGTACCTGATCCAGTTATATAAATACTTAGTCTTAGGCCCGTAGCCAACTTTTTGCATTGAACATTTAGAATTCTACTTAATTACAAATGAAACCAGTTTAATGACATCGCGATCGTTTCGCAATCTCGATATTAAAATCTGGACCCCGGCCGGATCGCGTGCTATTGATCATTATTGTCTTTTACGGTTCTTGTGGAAAACGTAAAATTAATAGCTCTTTCGATTGTTCTACCTTTTTCTATTCAGCAGTTTTTGGTGAAAGTCATTATTGCCGATAAGTATGTGTGTAGTAATTGTTTTATTGCCCTGTCTGACGTCTGATCATTTTCGCTGCGAATGTTTTTCGAATGTCTTTCTTAGTGAACATTAATAGTGTGTTCTTCTGCATCAATCATTACAATTTTTCGGAGACCAAAAAATTTCCATTTTTATAAAAGTGATTCACTCACAAACATCGTAATTAAAAATAATTCCACAGGTCGGAGTAATTTATCAATTACTCAGCGCCCCAAGTTTGCACACAATTAACTCGATGAGATTTTTTTAAAGTACAAAGCGAGTGTTTCACAGTCGGAATTATCGCGACACAGTCAGTAGAGCTGAGTTTTGTCGGCAGGTTCGTTAGTCGCGAGGTGACGCCGCTACAGTACGTCCTCATGCTAAAGTGCTCTTCTCCAACTCTTTAACTACCTACATGAAGGACACTTCACGGTGCACTCTCCTATTATAAACTGCGCTTTTAATGGTTTGCGCCGATTTTAATTATTTTCGCCGTTTTTGGCTCACTTCGTTCGTACCTATCTGGAAAAGAGCTAAACTATAGTACACGTGTAAATTAAGTTTTTGTAGCAGCAAGGTTTATTATTTTGAAGTCTAGTCTGTTTTAATTTAAATTTCAGGTGTACTGTAGTGTTTGTAAACTTACTTGTATCAGTGAATTCTTAACTTTTGCTTATATTAAAATAATCCTATCCAAGAAAATGAGACACTCAGTCGGAATCTCGGGAAGAGCGCTCTTCAACACAAGAGGACCGACAGGACCTAGCTCTGATCTCTAACGAAGACGTTCAAAGGATTTCTCGGACTTTACCGTAACCATCAACGCTTGGATTTACATGGAATGAAACGCTACACAGAATGTTACAACATTCACACACACAAATACACTCATTCCGTTATCGCACTAAACTCATATTCAGGCGATAATCCCGTTAGTTTGCAATAGGCTGACCGCATCGGATGCAGCACCAACAAAATCTATTAAGTGCGCTAGCTCACTCCAGCTCGGCGTGCGATAATGCAAGCGTTGTAGCGTTTACCGCGACTCGCGACTAAACGTTCGCGTGTGCTCCACGGCCGCGGATTACCACACGCACAATATCCACCAAATTGGATAATACACTTAAAATACAATCGCGCTATGAACGCGCTGTAATCTAGTGACGCGGCTGCCGATGAGCATATTAATTTGTCGCGGGAATAGGATTAGCGGGCGCCAGAGGGGAGAGCCGCGCGGGGGCCGTTATGCGATCACAGGCTTACTGTGCTGATCCAAAGTACCGACGCTCTTAAAATTACCGCCTCTTGTATTTTGATAGGTAATTGTCTGGTTCCAACAACATAGTTACAACTCTGTAAACAGGCTGAGCTACATGCACAATTTGCACACGAGTTCAAATATCTGCTCTGATTCAAATGTTAACATTTCAGATTAAATATTATCGTTTCATTCAACAACGGAAATAAAGATCGAAGATATCCCTAGGCTAGCATGGCTATCATCGGCTTGGCTAGTTTAAACGCTTTTTGCGAGTTGGATGGATAAAACCGTGGGAGCTACTTTGGAACGGCAATATTTCTTAGTTTGACAGCGGGATCGCGGTGGTGAGGTGTTGCGCGCCTCCGCCGCGCCGCCGGCTTCGTCTTGCAACTTTCAAAGCGTCGCGCCGGAGTGTTTCGCCTCGCCAAAAGTTTTAAACTGTACACTTTGTGTTCTTTATTGTCTTCGCGGGGCTCGTCTATCTGCGTAAAATTTAAACATCTACTTTTCTCAACAAATCGCAGTGTGTAAACTTCATCGCTTTGAAGTTTCCACATAAACGTTCAACGGACATTAAGGACTTCACGAATGGTTTCCCGATGGCACGTAACGAACAAACAAACATCTGGTATTAATCTCCTAGCAACAACAGAGACCGTTAAGTCTCTTATGTGCTGTGGACACGCTACTGGTTTTTCAGAAAGCTCCGCCCTTCGTCTGTCCTCTCTTAACGCTCCTCCCTTCGTGTCTTTTGCTGCCCTACTTGTTGAACAGACACATTGAATGCTTATGAATTTACGACTCATATGATTCGCTGCTCACCTTTATAGTAACTAAATAATAGAAAAGGTCTGTAAAGCGTCATTATGTCCCGTTATTTTATAAAAAACATAGGGAGGTATAGTTTGAGGAGGTCACTTCTATTGAGTGAGCAACTTTAAAGTGTCGTAGGGAAGTCAACAAGGAGAACCCAAGCGCGGTCGGTCTGTACCCGTGTCAGCTTAAATCGAAATTTCGCCGTGGGCCGCGGCGGATAGCGCCAGTTAACTTGTAACTCACTTTTGATGTATCGTTGTTTTTGTAGAGTTGGAAGCCTTGTAAACATCGCAACAGGAAACTTTTGGGTCGCCTGTCCACCATTTCAGATATGTTGGCGAGATTAAAAGACTTCTTTCAAAATTTGCTTGAACCGGTTTGATAGCTGTCGCGCAGAATTCATACATAGGTAGTTACTTCAAAATTGGCCACAGATTCAGATTACATTCGGTCAGAAGGACTTAATGAATGGCGTCAGATTGTAGAGCGGCGTCATTGTGCAGTATTACACCAGCGGGGACCGATAATAAAACAATGCTTGAACCCGACGGTTTTACGAGCTGATCTCGAGCGTAGATAGTGACGGCAGGGAATAAACAGCGCGTAAAGTCATCTGTGTTTAAACTCACTAACGTTTTCTACGTCTATGCAGAAATAGCTAGCGAAAATGTTTTAGACTAACATGACCCCATTACATGAATGGCTCGAATAGACGCATCTGCATTAGAATCGGGCATCGTAGGCATTAAAAAGACACGTGCGCATGTAGTATGCAAATGTAAATAAGGTCACGTCCACAATTGTTACAATGGATTCGTAATAGATGACTAATAAGCTAGTTTTAATTACTAATAAACTATTATTTGGTCGTTTTCATTGTGTGTTCCTTTAATAAATATTTAACGTTCCATTAGTAACTTTGTTTGTCAAATACGTTTAGTAAGTTTTAGGTCCATTTCATAGGGTAGTGTGAATTTTGGGCAAATTATAAAGGTATTATCCGTCGTTTCGGGTACTTATAATCAGCATATGATCATAGCAATAGGAGGGTAAGTGTGCTCGCCAGTCGGCTTCTACGGTTTTATGTAAATGGCTGCCGATAAACCGACCTCCACCCGCGCGGCGACGCTCATTTGCATTCATAGGCTCGTAACCCTTCCTCGCTCTTCTACCGCTTATGCAGCCTCATCCGCAGCGCTCCAGCGTAAAACTGCTGCTTTGCCTTTTGCACGATAATTTACGACTCCCATGTAATACGTCCAGGCGATATGAGTTCGGCGTGTAAGTATCTTCCGACCGTGAGGTCGCGGTGTTGCCGTTCGATTTACATATTATATTAAACTCGCCGTCGCCTGAAATCCCTATTCCTCTTCGCCACCGGCCGTTACGCTCCAACTTTTCTCAATTTTTCCGCCCATAAAGCGCTCGAAACGAAAGTTTCTCCGTCCTCCGCGTGAGGTCGAGTGTAAATACACTTTTTATAATGTACTTAGTCACTCTGTCGCCCCTCAAAAAAGACTCCCGTTTAATAAGGACCTCCACTGTGGCTTCAATTCTTTTAATTAACATCAAATATATTTGCTATTTCAGCCCAAAACCATCACGAGTAAATTGAAACTGACGATGTTAACATAATAAAGTCAAACACAAATTAATTAGACATCGTTTATCAGTGTATCAGTTACATATTGACATAACTTGTTTCATTTCTGATTAAATTTTGCTTGCATTTCCGCCTGATATAGAATAGGGCTCCTCTGATTTATATACACAGATTAAACTGAATGATAAAAATATATTTGCATATTTGTACCGACCGAGTCATCGCGAGCTGCAAGCTATAGTAAACAATCACTTGCAGTGGTCGTAGAAGTAGCGTTGCCGCCGTCGTAGGTCGAGCTCGAAACGACCATTACATGTCTGACACGCACGTACGTACCTACAGACGTCTGGCGCGCTCGCCTCGCACCTGTGTAAGCAACGAAAGTTACTGACCTTGACTAGAGACCATTCAATAACACGTGCATTGTCTTCCACGCTCAGTGTCTTCCATTTTCCTTGAAGTCTTGCAATATTTACATACAACAATGCCACTCGGCGAAAATGCGGCGATTATCATTCGTCTCGTTCTGAAACATACAATAAGGAAAATTCTGAAGTTATTTAGTCTGGAACATAAAAATATTTTAATTGTTATACGTTCTGTCGACAAACGATGACAGTTCAAAGTACTCTGATGGAAGCTCGCGTGACACACAAGCAACCCCCTTCAGCGGCCCCTCTCGTTAAAACTTTCCAAATATGACGCACGCTTGCAACCCTTTGTGTCATTTTCCTCGGCCCCCATTACTTAGACGACCACAGTCTTAGACTCAATCTCATTCCACGTTTTATCTGTTAAAGTGTCGCAGTTTTTATTTCTCCTCGATTTCTTACCAAGAAGTTTCTTTTGTAGCCTGATCCTATGATTTGGTCGTATTAACGGGTGGATCAAAGAGCCGGCGGGGTGCACGGGACGATGCCGGTTCACTCTCTGGACCGATAGCGTCAATCTAACGCTCAATTAGCCGAATGCGATTATCCGATTCGGATCCAGAATCGCGGGCGTCTCCGGCGCGCCTCCCCAAGACAAGCGCGCCAACTTTATTAATTAAGCCGTGTCTTATCTCTTGTTAGCACTCATTCTATTATTTGTCTTTTCACCGCTCATTTCCATAATTTCATCGGCGAGTAATTACTTACCACTAACGCGGAGCATTTCTCATTGTGTTTGCATATTTTCTCGTCGTTTGCATTGTAAACTTCACCTAAATAAAGTTAAACTCAGATGATCATGGAGACCATTTGCAGATCGTTACTAATTGTTGAGTAGTTCTCGGAGATTGCCGCGACTATCACTTTTCTCTGGTTCTTAATTACAAACGTGATGTTTGCATTCTAACAAGCCCCGACTCGCTCATCTGTATATAGTTGGACCATTGTTTTCCGCTTCTGTGAGGAATGGCTTTTGTTGTTAAAATGATGCGTCAGTTGAGGACATTGTGGAAGGGCGCGGGTTGTGGGCGAGCGTCCTCTCTCCCCCGCTGTGTGTTTAATTAGCTTAATTGACATCGCGAGGCGCGGTGTCCAAGCGTTTGTTTGCGATATCGCATTACCGCACCCGCTGGCGCGCCGTCCGTCCCGTCGTGGTCGTAACCGATGTCGCTGTCGCACTACTGAAAGGATTAAATCACAACCGCATTTGTCTATTAGAACAATCGTCTCCACTGCGTAGAGTGCACCACATTACGGCAAAAACCCTTTCTGAACAGAAATCATAAATAATAATATATAATCTGTATTTGTGAAAACGCCACGTTGGCGTTCGGTATCGAGTAGGCGCGTGCGGAGCCACCCAAATGCCAAGTCAGCATGGCGTCATACGGCGTCTTAAAATACATTCCGATTTTGCTCATCCTCTTTCCATGCGAAAAGGTAAAACTGCCACGAAATTTTTCCTTAAATTGCCTGGGAATAAATTGTAGTCCGTACGTGAACTGGGCTTTAATGATCCTTTATAGTGCGCAGTTCCACAATTTTGAATAGTTCCTTCTTATCTGACAGTCCAATAAGTATAGGGCGCATAAAGCCGAACTACTCGAGTATTTTGTACGATCATTCATTCATTCAAAATACGTAGGGAGTTTTGTTGCAGTTTCAGACAATATACGAAGGCTAGTCTCCCTATAAACTTTGCAGCAGCTTCAGCGATAGGCCGTTTTAATTAATATCTCGTTTCCATCATAGCTAGTGCGTGTGATTAATCTCGCCGAACAAAGAAGTCCGTTTCCGCGAGCCCTCTACACTATCGATCATTCACCTCCTCGAATAAAAATAATAATAAATAATAGGGCCGGCGCCATTGTCCAAACGAGGCGTGCGTGTCAGCGATACTTTCAGCTATTTGATGTATGTAATGTCGACTGACTTCACATTATTGTGCTGGCACTCAATACTCCATACACCTACGCCATTCACCCATTTCTTTTGTTAATTATCGTGAGACCCAAGGTCGCTATACTTTCAATGATCAAGCATTCTCAAGTTTTTATTGTTTATCGTGCGGGAGTCTCGTAAGAAATTGAAATATGAAATGTGAGTAACTGCCCGCTTTACCAAATATGCAAGATCCGGATTTCCTAAGAAATGTCGCACGTGTTCCCCAAATGAGTAATATTTTCTTTTTTCCTCAAACGGAAATTTCTGTGTGTTTCACCGCCACATAATAAGCTCAATCATTTTAGCTTACTATACAGGACAAGTTTGATGGATGATCATAGAAGGGCCGCCCCACCCTGCGTGCCACACATCAACACTACTATAGAACAGCTCACCTCTTTGACACACATCCAACGGCACTCATTCTACTTTATGATACTTCAATGAGACTTAATTCTCGCATAATGAACTCGTACCATGTGATTGTACGTTAATGAAGCTGCTCTTTATAGAGCTTTTGAGCCACACTGTCTCCACTCCCTGCCATGGTTCACGGTAGCCGCACTCTGCACATAAATAACTTTATATGAGCGCTCTAAATCTCATTACGGCCACTGTAATAGCTTCTAAGGCTCCGCTGTCGGCTGTGACGAGACTACAAAGCAAGCCTGATTTATTTTCTCAAATTAATTTTTGAAGTAACTTGGGTCAATTTCTTAGTTTTGAAAATGCATCCTGTAAACATACGATTGAAAAGATTAACGGTCCTTGTCTAACTGTCACCTAAATATCCGGTTCGAATTGCAGACTATTTATTTATTTATTACAGCTTCGACTGGACCTACACGTCGTGAGGCGTCTGTTTGCAAAACCGAACGCGCAAAGAAGCGTCCATTCACGCTCACTGGCTATACTTCTAGCCCACACCGTGCGCGCCCGATAGCGTAATACCAAAACAAATGGCCTTCTTTGTCGCCTTTTTATTTTAGATACGTGAGTTATGTTGCAAAGACGTCCATGCGTTATTCAGATGGCTGAAGGTTGTAGCGAGAATGTCCTCTTTTAAATTTATTTATTACCCGTTTTAACTGAACAAAGTGGCCGGGAAAAATAAGAGCTTCTAGAACGTTACACTTCGGCTTTATTTTGCATTCTTGGTCGGTATAGGCCAGCATTGCTTTCAATCGCCGCTCTATAATTGGTAAGAATCGAGTTCTCCGCAAATACACTTCAATGGGAGCTTCCCTATCAATGTTAGTGCACTAAGATTTTTCTCTTAAAATTATTTATTCCAGCTTAGTCACATAATGTAGTTTGCAAAGTAAGTCATCCCTCTCTTTGACAATTACGTAGCGCTCTAGGGCGGTTATCTGCTACGACACTACTTGTCTACGAAATCTTGCTACGCGTCGTAGCCGTAGCTGTCCCTCGAAACTCTTTGGCATAACATCTGTCTGGCAATTGGTATTCCATAATGAAATGCAAATTACATTTGATTCTCAATACACATTAACCTCTTTATTACACGTGCTGCAGACAAAAGCTCTCAAATGCAATATAATTTACAGCGATGTATTTACGCATGTTTATCGAGTTTAGTCTGCATTTGATTATGCCATTCAAGAATGTTGTGCTATAAATAAATGTTCTAGTCTGGGAACGTACGTTGTAACAAAACATTAAGCTTAAACAAACAAGCCAATATTCGTGTTGCGCGTTTCAATTTCGTCGTTGGATTTGATAAACCTGTGAGCATACACTATGCTCTGTTATGCGAATATATTCTCTAATCTCTACACTATCTGCTGCACTCCCGAACATAGGCACACGTTATCAGAGTACTGAACGTTAAATGCAATTATTGTTTGTTTACTTAATATTAATTAAAACGAATATTATTTCCTACAAAGACACTTAAACAATTTGACCTTTGGTATGTATCTGAAGTATAGGTAGGTGCGTATGGACAGTGAATCGATGAATTCAATTTAGATTGGCGTGGAGCGTGCAGGGGGCATTAGCGGCGCACATCAATCCGTTATCTCTGTTCCCGAACAAAGAGAGATGAAATTTTAATCGGTCGCGTTGTCTGCCATCGCAGAAGTTGTCCGGCACGGCGGCGCCGGGCGAGCTCGTGACGTTCGTATAGTCGTATTGTAATGAGCGGCCCGCGACCCGCGGCTCCTCTCCTCGCCGCCTGAATAATAAATACATGTATCGGATCAGCGCAGCGAGCCCTCGCAGCTCAGCTCCGCGTCCAGCCGCCGCCGCCGAATCGATCACTATCGCCCGCCACTCCGGATTATATTTTATTCACACATTAGTCACCCGCCCGACCTTACCGACAGATAAGCCTATCATAAACACCAAGCCTCTATTGTAAAGTACACTGTGTATACAATTTTTAACCAATATCCTGATAATACTATCTTGACATTGATTATAAACGAGGGGCCTTCCCGCCTTCCTCTTGGCGAAACGTGACTTGCCTAGTCTTAAGACAATTATGAGGAAGGGATAAATTTGTATAATCAGATTCTTCAAAGCGGTCAGTGGACGGGACTAGTATTCGTGTTACGGCAATTTTGAAGATTTGAAATTGAATTTATTTAGCAGCTAGTTCTAAATTCCGTTACCAGCTTAATTCAGGAGGACCGCTTACCAGTAACGCTTTGAATACTAAAAAAGTTGTAGGTATTATGATAAAGTTACGAAGAAATTAAATTTTAAATATTATAATTTGCTGTTTCACTGAAGAATATCTTTACCTGCAATAAAAATACATATTTAATGTAAGAAGTTTGAGATTCTTCGTAAAAAGTAAGAAACGGAAAGTATTTCCCCGGATTTTAATATCAATTCAGAGAAATCTTCTTTAATAAGTTGTAAACTTGTGTTGGAGGGTTCTCGCCGCAAGTTCGATGCTACAGGCACCGGCGACTACCGGCAATCTCGTTAAAATCTACGAGGAAACTCCGCATTGGCGTTTCACGACCATTTATGAAATCACATGCCTCGCCTAATAGTATGTAAGTAGTTACACTTGTACCATAAGCTGTACGTAACTCCCACTAATAGCGATAACACCGGAACGATGTTGTCATGTTCTGAACTTCTATTGTTGTGATAAACTGAGGGTTTAGCATTAAGAAACCTTCACGTGGACTGAGATTGCCTAACAGTTTATTCCAACAAAATGGATACTCCAAAATGTCTTGTACCACTCATTAGACATAGTTACAGAAATGAGTAACAGAAACTTATGCATTTTTAAGGACCACCTTTTTAATTTTCATTTTTGCTGAATATATATTGAGTACATTTTTTTTTACTGGAAAAAAAGGGAAAAAATAAATAATATATTAAAACGTAAGTTCTTATAAAACTTCAATTAACCAGAAGCTTTTAGCGTAAAATTTGACCCATTTTTCCGTAACATTTGCTTAAATTATTTTTCTAATAGCAATCTGAAGGGTGGTGGAAGGTACGTAGCTGTCCACTTCCACCGCAGGCGGTGTCGTTAAGGGTGTAGTGGCGGTCTGTCCTTATCGCGCGCCACTACGCGAGTAATGACGCCTTCGATCGTGGGCTAATGGCCTCCGCGGGCCCACTTAGATACGCAAATGAGCATCGACAAGTACCGCCAACCAGCCATCGCGATTACGCGTACACATTACACCGAATGATGCTGCGCGCCGTACCTACACGTGCGTTTCATGTTGCCTTCTGCACACTAACCATAAACAACAAACATTAAAGATTTACTTTTTCTTTTCAAAGAATTTTCCGTATCGTTCACAATACAGCGAGTCTACATCATACGATGGTTTAATGACGTGCTACACGCGAAATTTTTGGTCGTCCTCGGAATAATATTAGAACTACTAAAATAAATAAAACCCTGTCATAAATAACCGATACGCGTCTGGTTGATCGTCATGAATGATTCAGAAGGAATGACAATTGAAAAACCGAATACACTCAAAATATACTTTACTATTCTGTTTTTTTATTAAACAAACAAATAGTTTAGTAACTTTTATATTGTAACATTGTTAGGCTCATGTCTAACTATCAAACAAAAAGTGTCGGAAAATTGAGATTTCCCTAAATCGTTCACCCGCACGATATTCTGGATAGCTCGCTGGTATAAAAACGTTCTCCGTGCAGAGCTCTCGGTTGACACATGTCCTCCACTGGCTTTATACAAACCCCCTGTCTAGTGTCCACCGAATCCATGACACATTAAATTCTTACCCACCGCTTGTACATACGAACATTTATCATGTTATAATTGAATGTATTGTACATGTACAATCAGTATTTTGCACTCAGACTCACTCGAACAGCAAGTAAACACGTTCATTTTAATGAACAAAGAGTTCTTGACATTTATTGCTAGTACCTGCAAGGGGCAATGGTTATTGCTTGTGATATAAGTTCGTGAAATGTAACTATTTAATTGTTTAGCTCTATTACTCTTTACTTTCAACAAAACGTCGACGTTTACGTACGTAATATAAGAATAGCTACCAAAAACGTAACTCGAAAGAGGATATTCGTGTCGTTCACGTCGTTTGTCACTATAATGTCCTATATAAAATTTTATTTTAGTCTAGAACAAAAACGACGACGTCGCTGTCCACTCCTTGCTTCAGGACATTTTGTATTTTTATTAAATGTCGCTTTCCCTTATTGCCTCTCTATGTAGTCATGCGCTTATCAATGTGTTGCGACTAAGAACGATTTTAAGGCAAGTTTGGCATGCTAAACATCGGTACATAAGGGGTTAGGTTGCTATACTTCTTACACGATATGGTCGAGAGGCTACAAAGGCGAGCGCTGTAATAGCGCACTAGATTAGGATTATTCACGTTTCATAAGCAAGGAGTCCCGTATCGTGGGGTGAGTTATTAAACCTAAAAAGATGTTTGCGGCGTGAGCAACAATGCAGGGGCGCCGCGACGGCGCCCGCCCAGCTGTAAATGGAGTGCGCATTAATACTCAACTATGTAATAAATGTTATTGTTTGTCATAAAGTTTGTTTTATGAAGGTCGGCCGCCCCGGCCCTTGACGCTGTCGGACCTTTAATAAAGTTTAGCTTTTGCTTATACCCTCACTTACGGATTTAGTCCCGATTATTTGAATTGTTGTTTTACTTCTATTTATATCTCACTAGAAAGTCCTGAATTTTCAGTCGATCACCGATCACTTCAGATAAACGATATCCTCTTTGCTACTCGATAAGAGCAGACACAAAACAAAATAATCTTATTTTGATATTTGGAGTAGATACCCGGTGCCTTGCGACGTCGCGAGGTCGCTGAGTCATTGCAAAAGTTGCGCTTAGCTTTGCAGCAATATTTTCTACTTCGACCTTTCCGTACTCGGGTCGGAGACTTTGAGATATCATTTGCGGTGTAGACGAATTATTGTTTCATACTTTTGAATGTGGCTAAATGTAGTTTAGTAATGTATCTTATACTTAGGTCTCTTCATGATAGGTTTCCATTAAGTATTCGTTCTTCATATGAAAGATATTTTTCACAAAGCTAAAAATACTTTAGGGATCATGGGCCTTGACCCTGCTGAGGTTTTCTATTCCAACAGTTTTATCATCAAAAAAGGCAACGTCGATACTTGGAACTTTGGCCTCGTTCGTGATAAATTATGAAGTTTTCGTCGATTACGCGGCAAAGCGATGCGATGTAGAGATAGCGGCGTCGACGTCGGCTGCGGAGCGGCGACACGAACAGCCCTGACTTATTTGTATGTAGCGCGCCTCCGCTGTGGGGGCGCTTCAAGACGTTCAGCGCAATTTTTCAACGCTTCGGCTTCGTGTTCGGCAAACCGATGGCATTCGCCGCAGTGCCCCCCACCGCCCCGCGCGCGTGCCACACCTGCTCCAGCGCTGAACTGCTGCAACTTTAATCCCCCAATCCGCCACCGCACGACCGCACACCGGCGCGACGCTATATTTCAATTAATTCGACCATCCATTCCCGACGTGCAACTACGCGCCGCTTTACCTCATAACCCCCGCCAGGACGTCGCTTCTAGTCTAATACGTCAAGGGAGCGACTACTTGATGTCGCGCTTGCACTGTTCGCGACTAGATTCGTGTAGTCAGCCAGTCGCTAGTCGCTGTCAAGTCCCTCTTACGATCCCACTGAATCACCGACAAACTCCGTCACGTTTTCAGCGATAAATTTTGATTCACAAGAACAATTTTCGCCTGTAGTGACGATTTAACTTTTAAAGCTCAATTAATTGCAAGTTTTGTTTTGCATATTAATGGGTCGTTCCAGTGGAGCCGCGTCGGCGGCCGGCATTAAGTTTCGTCGGGTGCACATGGAGCGGAATAATCGCCAGTCTCAACTTCATTTGTCGCAGCCGTGTTGTTCGTGTTGCCGTGATACTCACAATCAACATATGATTTAAATTTTAAAGAATACCTTATTGTTTGCATTGTCAATATAAAGACAAACTGCCACCATGTTCACTATCTACATAAAAGCTTTATAAAACGATGCACGACAAGATAGTAAGTTACTTCTTATTCTTATTGCCAAGTCAGAAGCCGGCGCGCCTCGCCGCACGTGTTGGTCATACCGCTGAATCAACTGAACCCGGCTCTCTACCGCAACTGAATGTACTTAATTTGATTTCGATTGTATTAAACCCCACTTCGGCTCCAATTAATGACCCGAAAGGGCTCTTAATAATAACGACCTTTCATAGACTTTAGTGTCACATTTGGAAATCAAGTATCATCATAATTTATATATATTTACGTGAAACGTTATTTCGTGTTTAAACACAGTATTTTTTCTCAATTAGTTTTCTAATTAATTTCGTCAGAGTAGCGTAAGGATCGGTCCATCAGAAAGTTCACATGGGGCTTCTACGTTTGGCAAAAACCACAAACAACTTTACAGTGACGTTACAATGTAGAGACAACAGGCGGCGTAGAGGCACAAAGTAATTAGATAGCTGTTGTATTGTTCGCTTGTTCAGCGCTTTTCCAATGAACGGTCGTCGTTCGGTCTCGTGTTTAATTGCGAGCCACACCGTAACGGACAGCGACCCGTTTTTGTCCGGGCCGAATGAGATGAACCGCGTATCCTTTAATGAGTCGTTCCCCACACGGCCCGAATTCTGTACCCTTCGGACATCTACATTTCATGCACTCTTGAACATTTCACTTTGAATTTTCACATTTGAATTGTAATTAGTTTACAATAAACTTCTAATCTAATCAAAATAAAAAATAATCAAATTTCTATTGGAAATCCGAATTATGTCAAGATTATTTTTAATTTAAGGAATGATGACTGTTCAAGTTCCCAAAATAATATATTGAACTTTTTTCCTCTTGCTCCTAAGTTATATATTTTATTGAATATAAAAGCGGTTTTTGTCCTAGGGAGTAAAGAGACAAGACGAAGTTAGTCATTTTTTCCTATTAGGACGATTTCTTGTTGCAGCCAATCCAATTCTCATACTGGTGGAGGAGCGATAAAAATTATTGGAATTGTGGATCTCTAAACTAATTGTTTAATAAACACTAAACTGTTGTCTTCATATATATTTCGACATTATGAAGTTCGCTAATTTGTTCAGCAACATTACCCTTTGGTCAAATTAAATCCAATCAACTTATTTGTGGATCAACTAAAAGTTAGTCGTCTCCAATCTATGTGCTGGGCGGCGCCGTTCTCGCCCGCATTCGGCACCGCGTAAATAATTCACACGTTCAGGAACGAGTTGGCCGACTCGGATACCGTATGTAATTCCACATTTTCACGCCAAAAGGTTTCCAAGCACGCATTAAAGTTTTTGTCCGACCCCCCGTGCCTATTCACGATTAATTTTGCGAATTCTATTCCCCAACTTATTTATTGAGAGGGCGTGGGCGTTTCGTAAATACTTTACTTAATTGACACCCGAAGCTCTCGAACTCTGCGTTAACCCTATAAATTATTCATTTACAGTAGTGTAGATGACAATAACTGTATTATTTCGTCTCTGGTATAATATAATGATCTTGTTACGCTCAGTGGGGGTATCGGATCTTGTTTTACATATGTTAGTGACTAGAATATCTGAGCTCGTAGGTTTAATTAATTACCGCGTGTCATTAATAAGGAGGTAGACGGTGTGGTGTAATGTTAGCTGGGGTGTGCGTAATGTAAGGCGACACCACGGTAGGTACCTGATCCGCGCCGGAACAAGCGGCGCCGACGCCACGCATGTAGCTGCCACAGTGTAACCGCGACGCCGACGTCACGTCACGCATTCCCGCACTCCTCATTTGTCACACATGTCTACCACATCGGTGAGTTTTATGTCAATTAACCGTGTAGCTGCGGATTTGCGAATACAATATCGTGAAGCGAATTGGATCAATTTCCTGAAAGATTAAATTTCAAGAAATCCAAGTCCGTCAAAAGGCCACAAACTTTATCAAAATATTAAAACACGATTAAATCATAAGTCATGGCCAAACTTGACTATTTTCTATCAAAAATAAACTTAACGTGACGTCATCGTCTATAACCTTTTTAACAAAGTATCATCGATCTGGTGCACTTGGAAGCTTTCCATTAGGTGTCAAACAGTCGACTTCAGTCAGTTCTTGTTTGTCACCGGCGCCTGTCGCGCGCTCGCCTGCCTTACCCTCTCTACACAATATAAATGGTGTTACAGTGAAAAATCGTCTCCATCGCGACGTGGAGAGGCATCAGCCGAGCACTTTTCCTAGGTAAACCGTTGGTAGGCCGTAACAAAGAAGCGTAGTTCCGAAACAATCAAATTAATTTTCTCCGTTGTTGTTTAATTAGCGCGCCGACTCTTGGCTGGCGCGGCGGGCGGCCGATGTTTATCATCGGATACAATCGCCCCCTGCGCCCCACCCGCGCCTCTCAACCAAACCCATTATTATCAAAGTCGAGACTGTACACCCAAGTAACTTTGGTTCGTCACTCCTGCTGCCATTGTTATTATTAGCGACATTGTTTAGCCTAATTGACTTTGGCGTAAACAAATCGCCTGATCCTACTAATTGTGTAATCTTTTTGTTTCAGGTAATCTTATTAGAGTGCTGTGATATAATTTTATGGAGGAAAATGTCTGTAACCGGTAAAACGTACGTATGTATGTATATTATTAGTGTGATATCGTCAACAGGGTATATAAAGCGTGGGGGGATACTGTTATCGGGGGGTGGAAAATATGAAACGGAATAGTTTGTATGAAGCCTCACCGAGTTAATCTGAAGCCATATTTAATTAAATTGTGAGGATAGGTGGACGTCGCCGCTGTCCATTCCGTAGACTACAGCCTTTCAGTGCGGACAACTTGTGTACTCACGCATACCCAACGTTTCTGCAATATTAGTTTCCTCATTAGGTGAGCATACATTTGGTTCTATACAGTGACTGAGACGTCGACGCGAAAACTGTTACCATAGATTCAGTACATTATTCTGAAAACCCCCCTGCGTTAAATTTTTTCGTCGGTTATTTAAAAAAAAAATGCTGTTCCATACATTTTGACCGCGTAGGTATTGCACTTTTTCTATGAAACGGCAGTTTTTTTTTTAAATAACGATCGATATATTTCAACGCAGGGGTTTTCAGAATCGTGTACTGAATCCATGGTAACAGTTTTCGCGTCGATGTCCCTGCCACCCTGTATATTTTATTATTGCTTTTATTTACCGTGTGACGTATTACTTAACGAAGGCGCGGATATGATGAACGTTTGCTATAAAAACTATTATTTTATTTATAATGCGGGCTCCTTTTTAAATCACGTCCCTACATCAAGTGTTATATTCAATTCGTCGTTGAAATTAAATCCGGGAAATGTTCTTGTTTCGAAATTCATTTGAAAAGCATAAATTTTTCACTAATTGGCCTCTCTCGATATAAATTCCAACGTTAACGTGTACGCAGAGTTAATAAGAAAAACCTCGTGTTGGTTTGCACGTCGACTGGGGCTACAGCGGCGTCTAATCTAATTATCCAGCACGCTCTTCAAAAAACTTCAAGGAGCGAGTGCAAGCTGTTTGCTCCATTCTTTTTCTCTCCATTTTCTCGCCCACTGACGCACCACAAAGTAGATAATTGTTTTTGACGATTCAATTAAAAGATCCCACCATAACTCGATACGTACATACTTATAGTGAACGAATTAAACTTAATTCGCCCCAACGGTAAGGGATTATTTTCAACGGCTGACCCGCGCCGACCTGACCCCATCCTCTGACCTCGGCGCGATGATCTGCACCCTTCATTCGACTAACCTGTTTTACGAGATTAGCACGATAAACACTTTACCTAGTGGAATATTAAACGAACTTCCCCTGAAGTATACAAAGTTATTTTGTGAAATTATTACAGCGCCCCCGTAACAAAGTAAAAGGTAGAACCGCGCGAGAACACGTATTATACCGACGTAGCAAGACAGTTTCCTCATTCAGAAATTAACTCGTAATTATTACGTATTCAACTGTGTATTTTATGTAAAGGGAATTATCATCAACGCGAGTTAATATTACTCTACTTTTTACAACAATATCATAAAAAAAAGTTTGCCATTTTCTAAAAGTTCATTATTTCTCTAACCATAACGCAAGTGGGTAATTCTCACCAAATCACGAAATTCGGCCATTGCAAACTGGCAAATAATAATTGAATTAATTTGTAATTATTTTTTGTGGATTTCGTAGTACTGGTGTACTAAGATTGTAATTATATAGTGGTCCCCAGAATAAACGTTTTTTATGAGAATTATGAGGATATTAAAAAAATAAAAAGTGAGGGAATGACGACTAAATGGGGGAATGGACCTTATTAACTTAATTACGCTTATTTTTATATTATCTTTTATTTAGAAATCAAATATTATTTTCTTACATTAGTAGGAAGTATTATTAAAAAATCACAAATTATTGCAGTACAATAAAAAATAAAACCTATTTGACAAATAACAAAACAAATAACCTTTTGAACAAAATAAACGTAACACAACTGAAAATCTACTGACATAAAATTCTCTTGTTACCTATTCAGTCTCAAAGTTACCAATACATTCTTAACTCAACTAGTCTATTTCCTTTATGGAATAACATCCCCTTTTGATTAATGTTGGAGCCTTAATCTTCTGCACAATATCTTTCCAGGCGTACAACTGTTCGTCCTTGATTATAGGCCATCTCCAAGATTTGGTTCCTTTTTTCATACACTTCACAAAAGCACCTTCTTAAAGTTTCTCGTCCCATTTGATAAGAACATGATCACCTATCTTATAAGTGAATTTTTGTTCAGTACAAATATCATCATTTTATTTTGATGAATGCCCTACTTTCGGACTTTAATCTGGACATTTTCGCATAAAGTATTCCTCTACGTCTTCTTAGTTGCTGCCTTCTCCAAGTAGCTACTAGGTCTCTAAACTCATTGTTATTTTGATTATTCGGTACTGTCTCGTCTAAAATTCTCTCCAATTCTTACGTACTTTCGCTGTTTTTTCTCTATATGTTTGGCTATTTTTCTTCCAGTTTTTTCTTTTTTGCCGTCTTTCTTTAGAACTCGTAGGATAAATAGGTTTTACTTGGCCTTTTTCTTTTTTTTCAGATATTTCAGTCTTTATTTTTAGTCTTAGTATTTCAAAACTTACAAGATCGGATTTCATTTTCTCTCTTCGTTACCTATCATATTCTTTCTTTTTTTAATTTCGCTTCTTCTTCGCTTAAGTCGGACGGAAGTGGTAAATTGAAGAGTTAAGAAAACAGTTATTAAAATAGTAAGCTGTCCTCAAACAAAAATCATTCCCTCACAAATCATCATTCCCTCACTACAAATTAATATGAGGGAATGACGGTGAGGAAATGACGAAACAAAGCATATCTAAAAAAAACTCGCGACATAACCTTACCTTAAAAAAGATTTATTGTACAAGTTACATCACTCCCAAAGGTCTACTTCACTGTGTATTTAATAACTATTAAAGTATTTACCTCTTGTTTTTGCAAGATGTGATGGAATGACTGTCAAAAATGTAATCTTATAAAAATAGTAATGCAACCATTTTTCATTGCAAACTCCAAGACGCTCCCGTAAAATTCGCCATATTTATGAATTGTCAGTACTGCCAACTATCAAAAACTAATCGCAGCGTTCATGTTTGATTAAAAATGCGTTCATGGTTTGATTGTCAGTAAAATGTGAGGGAATGATTTAATTTTATGAGACACGTAATATATATATATATTTGAAAATGGTTCTTTACTTTATAATACAAAATAGTTTTTTTTTCATTAATGTATTTTATTTTGAATTGATCGGAAAAACTTGCAAGGCTTTTATTAAATTTTTTGTATGTTTAATAATGTAAAGTTATTTCAATTTGGAGCTTGGGACATAGTGAGGGAATGATTTTAGGAGCATTTTATAGTAAGTATTTTTTTTATTTATACGTATAGTTCCAAAACGATGCGTGTAACTTTTAGCCAAATTAGTATAGATTGCAAGGGAATTTTGATTACCGGTAAATATTTGTTATATTTTTGTTAAAACTTAAAGGACAAGAATTTCGGATTTTCGTGAGAATTACCCAAGTACGATATAAACTGCTCTTACAAATTCCTATCCTAAAGCGATCATAAAAACAGACGCCTACCCGAAGCTCCGTAATTGGAAAAAAGGATTTAATCAAATTGGAAAATATGGTGTGCAGCGCTACTTAATATTAGCGCGGAGTCAGGAGCGTATGAAGTAACATACGGCTAGTGTATTTCATCGACGGACTAAACGGCTGAGCTCCGAGGCTCGTATTTGTAACACGGCGGGTTATTAATAGCCGCGATAGCGAGGTGGCTCGCGGCAGAGCACGATATTTGGGAAATCCGGATTTGCATAGGATAATGGGAAGCGCCCCGGTGCAGCGCAATGTGCGCGACGCCTTGCACTCTACCTGCTACCGACGCCGGTTGACTCGCTGCATACGTAACGACACGTCAGCCCCATGTGGGTTTTAAACTAACTCCTCTAAGAACGAGTTTGTGCTATATTGAGCAATGTGATGCAATTAAGTAAAAAATAATAAACAGGTCCATTTGTCATTTTATTATCTCGTACACCGTATAACATATTCTTAACGTCTGGTTTCTTTATCTGAATTGTTTTGCAGAGTTTTGCTTACTTGTAAAGATATAATGTCTTCTTATTTTAAGAAAATGATCTAAAGGCGGCTTTATTTGTAAACGGTTCTGATTGATGAAAAGGCGATAGGTATAGGACATGTAAATTTACAATTCTTGAGGTCTAGCACAAGTTTTTTTTTGTTGTAATAAACACAATATTGTGCAAGAAGTTACCTTTTTTTAATGTTAAGAAACTATAAAATCATTGCGTAAATTCTCAAAAATTTGGAAAAAGTGGTCCCCTAATAAGTTCTATAATCGCAATGCAGCACGAGCAATCAGGGTGTTTGTCTGAAAACAGCCATTAATGCGGCAAAAAATAGGAGCAAAACTATGATAATTGGCGAGGGGTGTAGCGGTGGTGTGGGGGCGGGGGCATCGGTCGCGTGCCTGATGTATGCGCCGCCGCCGCGACGCCCAGACCCGCCGGCGCCGCGACGCCGCCCCACAATGCAGATATCGTGCATTCGACTCCATTGCATACCGACACCCGACAACCGTCCTCACGCCTTCACCCTTTATTGCCGTTTACGACCACGCGAAGCGCGACGGCACGTAGCAGCCCAACCTGCGCCCACGACACAAACATCGGAAATCGACCGCCGCACGAATCGATCCACGTCGTACAATTTCCAAATCTAAGCGTTGCAGGCCCACACTTGATTGATGACCCACGTAATGACCCAGGAAACTATTTCCTTCGTATTTCCTCCACTCAATAAAACATCGAATATGCTTATTTATGTGTCGATGTCAGTTTATTTGGAGTTTTGTCAATGCGGCCTGTAGTGCCGACTACACTCCAAAGACCGTCATTTGTCAAGATTATGGCTGTTCGGGGATTGAGATATGAAAAGCGGTTATTGTTTCGAATATTTTCCTTTTACGTATTACATCCATTATTATGTTACGATGCCCGATGAATCGATGATACAGGAATATAGTTACTGTAAAGAATGAACGAGTTGAACGACTAATAAAATATTAATACACTCCAATTTTATAACTTAATCAACACAAGCAGCGAATGGATGTAATTCGCCGCTCAAGAGTTAATTTAACGTAGACCCCATTAGGAAAGTAAGTAAAGTATGTTTTGACCTTTCGGCGGCGGTCATGCGACCTTATAGATGAGTTGGCACAATTAGCACGTACAAAACTCGTCAGTCACGGCTTGGCGCCGAGTGGCAATTACGGTATTTCATCCTCAATAAAAGTGCACTCAGGCGCCGCTAACGTTGGAGAAAGCTCCCCGTCGCCTATAAAGCTAATGTGGACATATAAAGATTTAAATTACGCCTCTGGACGCGGACGCTAGGAAAACCCGGCGATATGGTCACCTCGTATACCCTCATATTCACTGACGTACAAATATCCCAAGACGACGATACTACAGTACAAATTGTAAGGGTGTGCGTTAAATATACACTTGAGAGAGAAAAAACAAATCCACTCTCACATAAATACAAGCGTGTACAAATACACCGAGCAGTCGACATGAATGACCTTCGACGATTTCAGTAAACAACCTTTTTATACTCTGTATTTTGTGCCCTCCGTTCACAAAAAAACTCTTGAACCCTTTCCAAATAGAAACTTATATTGCAAAAACTTTAACAAATAAACTTCAGGAAATACTTTTATCCGACACTTTCGAGAGCCATCGTGACTCTACGTTAGTGTCAGTGAGGGAAAAGGAAACCATTTTCCAATATTTACCTCATTATGTAGAGGTATAGTCTAAATAACGGCAGTCGTATAGCGTGTAAGCAAACATTTCGGCGATTAATCTGGGAATACTGTGCTATATCGGGGTGCTGGAGGCGGCACATTTATTTTATGTGCCGGCAGTGTTACATACGCCATAAAAGTCGTTAGGACGGGCGTAACGTCTCGCCGTCGTCTTGCCCGCTTTAATTATACCTAGATAATGCGGCGCCGACTGTGCCCTGACGCCCCATATCGCGCCGCGTCGCACCGAGCCGTGCCGCGCCGCCCGCTCGCAACCTTCGCGACATTAACGTAACACGATGCAATAACACAGTGCCACTCTTCCTAATGTACCCGGCCGTACACAATAATTCCCTATATTACCCACATTTGCAACATAAAAGGGCAATGTAAACGGAACAAAGTTTCGTTTTACATCGTAAATCATTGCGGTTAATAATTTCACTCTGGTTAGAAAATTGATTTATGTCTACATATTTACTGGCTTTTAAGGCTTAAGTAAATGAAATACGCACGGTCTACGCGAACATTGTTTACGAATGAGATACTTGGGAAACACGCAGTTTAGACTAGACACCTGGATCTTTAGACCTTGAAGTTTCAGCTACATCTGGTTAGCATTTATTTTGTTTAAATAGAACAATTTTTCAAATGTTTTTCCTTGCTTGGATTCGGTTTCAAATACATGTAATAAACCATGTAATAAACCGATTTTTTTATTTGATCTGGTGCGTTTTATTTGACTTCTGAAACCTTAGGAAAACTACCTATTTGTGACTTGAGACATCGTACAAATATTTTTTCACACCAACAACGGTCAGATTGTTACTTCCTCGCGATGTTATTGTAGTCTCTCTTTGTTCTACGCGCTCGTAGCACTCTCGTAGCACTTGCTACGCTTTTCACGAAAACAGATTGTGTTGGTCGTTTCATTGCCGGGCGACCTCAAGCGTAAGGAAAGGTTGTGTTCATTTGGAAATATCTTTATAGTTATTTGTTTCTCTTTATTTATAGTGCCTAAAAAATATTTGTAGAAAAATGTGAGTTTTATTAAGATTAGGCTCGGTTAAAGTGACATAAATTGAAAAGAACAAAGCCTCATAAATATTTGAAACTAGCTAGTTATATTTCGTGGTTCTTGGACGGTCTCTAGACGGGTGTGTGTCGAGTCGCGCCACGTTGAAGGTAGGGGTTGGGCACAGGGCACAGATGGAGATTTATCACGCCCGCCGGAGCCGAGACTACAAGTTCGCGCATTAAACGAATCCGGGACATTAGCCGCCTGCAAGATGCCGCTCGAGATCATAATTAAGTGCCGCCCAATTTATCGGTGCGACCCGAGCCCGAAAACTCCTCTTAAACTTCCCTTATCGTACGTAGTAAAGGCTCTTTATTTTGTAGTTAGTTCACTCCGCTTTTATCGCCTTTTATCTCTTCTTCGGTTGTGATTTTGCTTACTACGACATTTCCTTATATAAATACTTCAAACAGGATATGATTGAAAAAAAATAACAGTTCTTATTCTTCAAAGAACATCGTATAATGATCAGACCTATTATTAGTTTTCTCTTTATCTCGCTTCAGTGATAAGCTCATGCATGTGTATCCAGGCGAAAGATTACAACTGCTTACTATAACAACTAATTTGCATTATCCAGACATTCGAGCCTACATACGAATAATAGGTAGATAAAAAACTGACTGGTATACTGAATGAATGGATGAAATTTAAACTTTCAACCTATTTTTTTTATTCTTCAGTTGCTGTAATCATATTTTTCTTTTCAATCATCCAGTTATAAAATTGTTATGATTTACATTCTGTACCGGATGTAGCATTTGTGTTACGAAGACTAGAGTAAAAATTAGCCGCATGCGAGTTCAATTGCGAAGACAGAATCCTCGTCGCTAACGCTAATGTAAACGAGGCATGACATTGGTTGGCATGGCAACTCGTCAACTTCGATCACATAATAATCGCCGCCTATCGGTAACCTAAAACAAAAAACAAAGCGGCAACAGAAATGTGAAAATTTCAACTGTCAAATATTTGTTTTAGGTTACCTGATTACTTAGTGCTAGTTTTCTCATCGAATTAGTGTTCAATTTCCATAGCTATGATTAATGTGTATTTTTTAGGGTTCCGTACCCAAAGGGTAAAACGGGACCCTATTACTAAGACTCCGCTGTCCGTCCGTCTGTCTGTCACGAGGCTGTATCTCATGAACCGTGATAGTTGACAGTTGAAATTTTCACAGATGATGTATTTCTGTTGCCGCTATAACAAAAAATACTAAAAAACAGAATAAAATAAATATTTAAGGGGGCTCCCATACAACAAACGTGATTTTGCTCGTTTTTATAGATAATGGTACAGAACCCTTCGTGCGCGAGTCTGACTCGCACTTGGCCGGTTTTTTAATGCTTTACGCGACATTAATGTTTCAATTAATTAAAAACTGTAGAACCTATAGTCTACAGTTTTAATTAGTGATAAAGAAGCTAATGTCGAATAAATGCCTAAATTATAACAATCTGATGAATCTGCCGTTCTAGCTAAAATAATTAACACGGCGTTTGTTAATTATTTTATTAAATAATTAAATTTCCGGCAATAACACTTGAATTGCGAGATAATTGTTTCAAAATGTTTAGAAGCACTTAAACCAATCATTACCAGAACATTAATCTCATTGCCAAACAATAATACCAGGTGCAAATAAAAGCCTGTTAAAATAAAGCCTTGATTTAAAAACAATACTACATAGAAATTAATGTGGAAAAGTAAGCTGAACTCGCAAAATAAGCTGCATAGTGGTAGCAAAATAGACACTAACTATCGTATACGCCGACGCCAAGGTTTTGTGAAAAGAACCCGATATCGTTCAACGTTTTCTATTAACTTCAGTACAAAAGCAGAGAATACCGTTACGGAAACGTCCTAGAAACCTTTGTTGTGATACAACTATTGTTGTCTGCAACTATAACAGATAACTGATGTTGAAAGTCAAAAATCTTCTTGTGTTTCACTAGTTCTATTGTGTCGCTCGCATTTTGTAATTAGTTTTAACACGATCTCCGTATCTTTAGAACGTCTACATTTAGAAGCATCAGATGACCTAATTGTCATTGAGAGGTGGGACTGAGACTAGTCTAAGCCTGCTTTTAGGCGGTAACGAAGGTGGTTTAATTTAGCCGTGCGGATCGGACCGGTGAAATCCGGAATCCGAGCTAGTGTATACCCCCTGAATAAGCAAGAAAGTCAAAGAGAGTACCGGTACTTGGAATCACGCGCTCCGTCTAGCTGCTTAGACTAATTACTGCAGCAGCAAGGTTAAACTAGTTAGTCGGTGCGAGGCGGCGGGCCGGGTAGCTCCGTATCGTCGTGTCACATCAACTTGTGCCGCTCAGTTCACTATATTACACGGGAAACACGTGCACACGGTCCGCTTGTTTACCTACCTTTACTCTCTGAAAATCTGGGTAATTCGTTACAAATGCTCACTACGTTGCTGTTATACATAATACACCTGAAATTTGTTGTTTTCTTTGTCACGAATATGGAAATGGACAAAGCAAATGTAAGCATTAGTAAAATTGATTAAACCAGATTATCGGAGGAGGCAGACGGTCGTCTTTAGAAATTGGCACATTCATTAATAGAACGATCGAATTAACACACACCTCTCTTGTTTACTATTTGATTTGACGATCAGTCAAGAATATTAGAAAAATACTTTGCTTTGTTCAGCAGTTTCAATTCGGTCAGTGAACTCTAGAATACCATTTAGAAAAATAATGGTGTTATCAGTTTCAGTTCTAAAAATACGCTGTCATAATTATGTAATTTGGCGCTTTTTGTAAGTTTTGACTCGAAAGCTGATCTAACGATTCATTCTTGCGTTTCTTTGAAACTGTTTCTAATGCGGATGTCGGTTACTAACATCTCAAAAACTTGGCAATACCGTGAAACTGAAACACAAAACCTCTCAGCGAGCGCTAAAAACATTCCTCACGAAAGCGTTCACTGACCTAATGTTTTTTCACCCCACGCCACGTTAGTAAAACAGGCAATTTACGCGAGCCTATAAGTAACAAGATTCATTAAGGCTGTTACAAAGTGGTGCGGGCGTTCTTAAAGCGAATGGCCCTCGAGCTTGCAGCGTCCATAATGGCCGTACTAGCCGGCGAGCCGACCGAGGCACCGCGCGCAATTTAATGAAACACCTGGAGAGGTCGCGCCTGCTTCCGTTGCATTAATCTCGCACCCCGTGGTCCCCGCGGCCGGCGCCGTCTCCAACACCCGACCAACACCTACGACACTATCCTTTACTAAACATTTATTTGCTAATATTTGAATGCAGAATTTTGTTTGCAAACTTTTATGACAGTATGGAGCCCTAAGCTTCAACAACATTACCGTTTAAAAGTGGCCAACTAATATTAAATCCGGGATAAACAAGGAGTGACCGTGCGGCGGGCGCTTGCCGGCGGCAACGGCAAAAGTGGTCGAGATAACTCCGTGCACGAATGCATATTTTAACGTTAAGCTATGGCCACGCCATGCAAACTTGTTGGGAACTTCACCGGACTGAATAATTCTTACTTTAAGGCTTCTACAAAGTTTTTTTTTCGTCGGGGGACGACTAGTCGACGTATACATATAACCCGACCTATGAAGAAAATAAGAATGAGTGTTAATTACATTAACTCACTACTAACGGCTAGCTCAAAGTTTATATTTTATTAAAAGGATAAAGTCAGAAGAAACTTGTATAAAATTAAAAAGTGGGTTGTGTACAATTCGCCCAAAGTAAATTAGTAAATCAGTTCTTTAGGTCCCTGTGAAAACTTAAATAACGAAAAGTTTACTGCTAAATTATCTTTCCAGGAATAAGTTTTCTGGGTGGTTCTAATTTTCAGCCCGTTATTTGATGAGTAGGGGAGTCATTTTTAAAATAACACTACAGTGGTTGATAGCTAATCGCCTTTGTTAAACAGAAATGGGACTTGACTGGCAGGTTACACTTTTGTCTGACAAGAATGTCGCCATCAATGCGTGGTAATTCCATATTAGTATTCAAATGAGTTAAATGGATTTAAATTCTAATCAATATTAATGTGTGATTATTCGAAGTCAATTAGATAGTGACTAATTATTTCGTCTGGTAGGCGTGTTCGATGTTACGTCAGCTGTACGCGGGCGGCGCCGCCCAGAGGCCACGATAAAAAATACTGCGCTCGGCGCCAAGCGTAAACACGCGCCCCTCTCGCATGACGCCTCATTAGCCACTCCCCTGTGCCTCTATAAATCATTTTAAATTCAAATTCTACTTACTTTCACAATTGACTTTGCTTACCTAATTCCCTTCCCGACCACAAAATTTTGCAAATTAGATTTCACCTTTCCCTCGCTCTGGCTTGTCGAAAAAATTATTTGCGGCATCCGGCGCCGGATCTTAGTCTGCTCGTGATCGTGTTACCTACCTCTATCACTCGATTCAAGCTTATGGACCTTTTAATAACCTCTTCCCTTCGGGACATCCGACCCTGATTCGAAATCTGGTTACATTATACATATTATTCTACTTATTAAACGAACCAAGAAAACCCACAACTATAAGAAAGTGCATTCCTTACACCGCCAACGATCGAGGAGAAAAATATATTTGTTGGCGAATTTTCTTATGAAATCTTATTTGATATAGAAGAACTATAGAAGTACGAGTATGATAGTTTTGTTTAAGTCCTAGAAAATAGTGCTTAGCTTTGTAGCCATCGTATCGTTCTGATTTCAATATAATCTGTCCGCAATAAAGTCAAAAGTGTTAACGTAGAAGTTTAAACAAACGGCTTGTGAATGTTAAACCTCCAGCAATATGTGTGGGCCACGTGTCGCGTGCGCTTGCCTACTTGATGCAGGAGTTGGCACGTCTCATCGGCCGGTTCTATTTTCGTCTGTCCCCAAATATTTCTGGCACCCACTTACGTGCGTACAAGTGGACTCCGAGCCGTTTCGCGACGGGAGCGTGTCATTCATCGGCTCGTTACCTCATTGTTTTCCTCGTGTGTCGATTTATCCCGACGCGTGTCCGCTCGCCCAATAGTAAAATAGACGAGTCGAGATCGGCTCGTGCGTACGCCTGACCACGCATCGCCGCGCGTCGACGCCGTGTCACCGATACATCAATCGTGATCGAACGTTCTAATCGATTAACGACCGCACGCCTTGTCTGACGGGCGCATTCTTCATGTCCTGTTGGCTGATTGTTGTTTTGATTAAGACATTTGCATTGAACTGCACACTAATACGTACAATGAAACGACTGAATGGTTTTTTGTTTCTTTGTATTGATGTGCCTGACCTTTTGTAAATAGTTGTATTATTATTGTTGGAAATAGTATAGTGAAATGTTTTTCTTTGATTTGAAACCTGCCTGTTTAGATTCCAGTCCACGGAATAGTCAGTTGGCAAACACACATCACAGTCCCAGCCAATGAGGTCATTCATAACTTCCCTAATGAGCGGGGTCGGCAAACTGAGATTCAGATTATCCAGTAATAAACTCTTGATACAGTTTCCGGGCTTGAAAATGGAAGAGGTTGCATTTGGCAGCGGCTGGCGCGATGGAGTAACAAGGTGTGGCGCGTGCCGCCTGCCAGCGGACGCTGTTACTTTCGAGGGTTGTTCGTTATACACGTCATAGTTCCCGAGAGCACTCCGCCGCCTTACAGCTCTCACCTTAACGAGACACGAGCGTCTCGCTTCATTGATGTCGTTTTCGCTTTAATCGGGCACCAGTGCCAAGTCACAATGAGATTTATTCATCTCTAAAATCGTGTCGTTTGGGTTCGGTACTCATCGAAACAGTCGGTACATTCCTTTCCCCTAGAACGTTGTTTCTTTATCTCCAGGAAGGAAAGCAGTGATGAAACTGACTCTCGGCTACTAACCCCTTATTGTATTGCAAGTGCGCATTGTTGTGTTATAAAGGACACGGCGAGGGTAGCGCGCTCGGTTTTCTCCTCCACTATCACACAAAAATGTTATTAGTTTTGGGCGGTTATTGCCCACTCTGCGCTCGTTCGACCCTCCCGTTGCCCTTCCCGAACAAATAGGCCATATTAAAAGTTTTTGTTTAATTTTCGGGGCTTCATATAAACATATCTTACGTCTTATATGCTTATTTGTTGTTTTTTCTCAATATTGGACTAGACTTTAGACTAACTAGATTATTTGGAATAAAAGCTCGCAGTTGGTTTTAAAGCCATTTCACAAACAAAGCTAAAGGGTAAAATAAAAGCTCGTGAATGAATAAATGGGATGTTAAACGAACAAATGTAGAGGCATAGTGATCGAAGAGCAATTAATGTGTCGTAATGCGTTTGGCGGGCGAGCGAAGCGCGGTCATCCGTCTGAGGCGGCTGGCCATTTGTATCCGCGCGGGCATCCGTCACGCTAATCGCCGCGCCGATACACCTGCAGCGGCTTGCACTCTCCGATACTTGCCTAAATAATACCAGCATTATACGTATTGATACCCCTCCAAAGTAGGCACTACATATCAAACCACATCAAGAGCAATAAAATACATTAATCATTACTCGCAATCAACCACGAAAACATTAAACTAAACTCGCCCAATACAAACGCAGCTGAATGCTTCCAACAATCAACTTAACCAACGTTTCACAAACTGTGGCAGCTAATAAATAGAAGTTTGATAAACCCAACAGAGTAATCATAGTAATGATGAAACGTGATCACCCATTCAAGTTTCACAAACGGGTTGGTTCGAATCGAAACTCGGCTAAAGTATACGGCACGGAGTAACAGGAAATAATAACTTTATCCCGAGCTTAAACTGTGAGAGGACCGTCCAACTAACATTATGCCTGCCAGTAACAAGTTAATCTAAATGCAGCCGACTGCTTCCACCAGCTAGTTGTAGCACGCATCGCCGAAGTTTAATAACTAAGAAAATTTGGAACATGTCTGCATCTGATTCAAATGCAGCCAAAGATTCACACTTCGCGATGTTTGCTGATAGAGATTCAGACGTATAGCTAGGCTTCGTCTACACAAGCAACTGTAGTGATATCATCGGGCATGCTTTAGAAAAGTTACTCGGTAAATCACTTCAAAGCTGTTCCGCGGACATTATCAGCAAGGGAGTCCCCTAGTGGAGTACTGAATATTCAGATGGCGTTTGTTTGTATACGTATTTCTTTGAAACTGCGATAAGGGCTTTTCCGTTTTTTCACTGAATAAAATATGGCGCAGGAGGCTCGGCGTGCGACGATAAAACGTCCGCGAAGCTCTTCCCGTCACGTAGTGCGACAGTTAATTACACGGATGTAAATAAATCATCATAGACGGGTGCGGCGGAGGGCTTCGATTCCGAAAGGCAATTATCTCGCGCCTCATTGACGTCGAGAATGAGCGGAGCGAGGAGCGCGGCCGCCCCCGACACGCCTCAGAAATATTTGACACCGCCTAAGTCGCGGTTATAAGGAAAAATCGAGTGGAGGATTTCTGGTGGCTACGTGCCCGGCTCACGGCAATTGTGATGCATGGAGGGATTTCCGCACATTCGGCCGATATTGAGCCGAAACCGTGGTCGCCCGCCACCCCGCTACACATATTGCTTATCGGAATGATATCGAATGAGGTCCGCCATTTTCGTCTATTCTCAAAGCCCAGAAATGTCGGTTACCTGCGGCGTATAGCTCTCATATCTATTGCATTTTCCACTTACGTGCCATAATAGCGTCGTCGGCGCCCTCGAATGTGAACGTAACCAAACATTACGATACAGATAAATTCTATGGGGCGAGGAACCTTAATACATACCATTATTTATAAGTTAACCGTATATGAAATGTGTTGTTAGAGTTATCCACATGTTAATGTAAATATTTGTCAATTCCAGGGTCGGTGTAACCGCGAGAAACCACCTTGCAAGTACTTCCATCCACCACAACATCTAAAGGATCAGTTGTTAATCAACGGGCGGAATCACCTAGCACTCAAAAACGCACTCATGCAGCAGATGGGCCTGACGCCCGGCCAGGTGCTCCCTGGCCAAGTCCCAGCTGTGGTGAGTCACCCAAGCTACGCTCCCTCCTACTACCGAAGCTTCGAGCGATCGGACCTCCACACTAATGTAGGTATTCAGTATGCACGCAACACGCTGCTTTCGGTGTTACTCGCTACTCTGTATTTTTTATTATTATTATATTATAAGCGTTCTTATTATTAAAACACGTAGACTTTATAACGTATCGAGTTTAAGTTGTGCCTCGTAAATGTGTCCGTAACTAGTTACAGGAACACCAAATAGTAATTTACTCGTAGGTTGGTCCTGCGCTTTGAAAATATTTTCATATGTAAGTAAATTAACTCGATTCCCTCGTGAAGTTTTCTGGGAAACTTAATCATGTGCACGTTGTAAGTTAATGGTAATTTACTTTCTTGAAGGCGGCACAGCCGTTCCTGGAACTAGTTCCGCGCTTTAATTTAAAGTTTCGCTTCGAGTGCGTAAACCTGCTAAACAAAGACAGAAGTAATCTGTGTATTTATTTTAGAATATAGATAGTCTACTAATTTTCAGGCACAACTTAAACTTTGCCGCCAAGGCCGATCGCTCCCCACTGCTTGAGCATGTTTGTACGAATCGTTCCTTAATTGGCATGACTATTCTCCAAACTTACTCACATGTGTATGATCTGGGTATAAGCGGTAATGCAAATTTAATCACCGGACATCGTCCTCCTCACTGTTCACACTGACGCTAACTACGCGGCCCGACACACTCCTCGACCTTCCTCTTCGCACCGCCTCGGCGTCCCGCGCTTACAGCATCTATACTCTCTCGGATTTACCTGTCGCATCTAGTAGTTAGAGATCATAAAGTCACGCCGATACGACGCAGCCGTCAGTCGGTGCGAGGAGTGAGGTGGAGGCGGTCTGGCGGTGGCGCGGGCGCAGACCTGGCCTCGCACGATGAGTAGCGTGTTTGTGTGGTTTTGTGTCGAGGTGGGCGGCGTGGGCGGCGCGGGCGCGGCAGCCAGCCACCTCGCCGCGCTGGACCCGATCAGTCTGGCGCTGCTCGCCCCGCAGGTAATAGCCGCCGCCGCCGAGCGCGACGACACCACCGGCCCCTCGCATCCTGCGCCTTTTCTCTTCCACACACAAGATAGGCACACCTTAAGCACCGTAATGCACTCTTAACCAAGGAATGTAACCCCTAATCCACTCCCTCCCGTTATATCCCCCCTCCTTTTGTCTTCTGGTGGCCGGTGGGTAGCTAGACAGGATAAACCGTATGCTTATTTAATATTTCTATTTCGTCTCTCTGTGATTGCATGTGATTGCTTGTTTGGCTAACAATTTTTTGGATACCTATTAACGTTTTATTTTTAATGTTTGTAGGTGTACTGCTTTTGTAAATAATGAGTGTTGTGTTCGAAACAAGCATAAAGTGGGCTTATAAGATGCGTTCACTAAGTTATAAGAGATTGCGTATTTTGATAATAAGAAACTAACATCGTTGCTAACGAATGAGTAAATGTACAAGTATACTGAGTGTTAGTGTTGGTGTGGTGTGCAGGCGACGTCGCCGTACCTGTCGGGCGTCCCGGGCGTGGGCTCCACGTACGCGCAGTACTACGCGCCGCAGCTGGTGCCGGCCGTGCTGGGCCACGACCCCTCCGCCGCCGCCGCCTCGCCGCTCGGCGTCATGCAGCAGCCTGTGCTGCAGCAGAAACTGCCGCGCACCGACCGCTTAGAGGTAAGCATGAATTTCGATATACTATTAACCCTCTTACCGTCTACACTCGAGTAGTGCTTCCCCATATTGCCGGGGACCGACCCATATTTAATTATTGCAGTTAAAATCCTATTGTTTTAAATCTGGAACGGAAGGAGTAAATTGTCGAGTGATTATTAAGTGCATTAGATTAAAAATATGTCGGTCCCCGCAGCAAACTTTGGGCCGATATGCCGTATGCCCGTCCCCGTGTGTCTGTGCCCTGTGGCGCGCGGGCGCACTGGCCCGGTGCGCCTGCGTTTGCTTCGCGAGCAGCACTCGCTTTCTCCCTCTGGTGAAGGACCTACACTGTTGGCACAAACTCGGCTATGTTGCGCACGCTCATATCTGCCAAATAGGTGAATTAGACGAGCTATCGTATCGTCCACCGGCGAATAAGTGTCGATTTGCGCTTACAGTGTAGACGTGCCGAACGCTTCACATTCGTAAATCAAATACTTTAGGCAAGAATTAGGCATTATGGAAACTATACCGACTAAATTAATTTGAAGATGCGACGGATGCGTAAATCGTTAGATTAGAAAAATATTAGGTAGTCTCCCGATTAGAATAACCAATCACAAAGCGGCGTCCGGTCGAGGTCAATGATACAAGTAAATTGTATAATGTGACAAAACAAAGTAAATAATGCCACATTTAGACCTTTCTTCACGCGCTACCTCTATCTAGTTAAGTCGCGGTCGCGCCTTTGTAATAGTAAATGAATAACAAACATACGTGACGCATTGCAACGCGCACTTGCATCGCGTAGTGTGTGTCGGCGGCGCGCAGGCGTGAGAGTAGGCAGAGGGTAGATGAGCGCGACGCGCGAGCGGCGGACATGCTGGTGTGTGGTGGTGCAGGTGTGCCGGGAGTTCCAGCGCGGCGCGTGCAAGCGCGCCGAGTCCGAGTGTCGCTTCGCGCACCCGCCGCCGCCCGTGGCCGCACACGACGACGGCTGTGTCACGGTGTGCATGGACGCCGTCAAGGGCCGCTGCGTCCGCGACCCCTGCCGCTATTTCCACCCTCCCCTGCACCTGCAGGCGCACCTTAAGGCGCAGGCGCGCGGCGCGGTACGCCACCAGGCTGCACGCTCTCGCCTCGCTCGCTCGCGCTCGCTTCTGTTCTTCCGCTTGGTCTCGCTCGCCGCGACGCCGCTTACGTTCGCAGAGCTTTGTTCTGTTCAGTTCGCGCCGGCTCGCGCCACGCTTCCGTCGCACTCACGCTTCACTTTTATTTTATTTTTATCTATCGCATAATATCACCTTACGCCGAGCTTTAGGTGTATTCTGTGCATCTACTACATCGTTATTGTTTCTGTCCCGTCCTGCGACGCTTCGCTTCACGTAGACGGCCGCCGCAGCCCAGCAGCCGACAGCGAGCGCGACTTCGGAGCCGGGCAAGAAACGGCCGGCGCCCACCGAGCTCGAGCCGCCACCGGTACAACGCCAGCTTTGCACGCTTCTCCTCCGCTCCCCCTCCCGCCCGCACGATCCCTCCGCGCGCCTCTCCCTCCCGCAGCGGGCGCGGCGGCGCGGCGCCAGGGCTCACCCCCGCCCCTCGCGCCTCGCCGCCGCCCGCCCGCAGTGAGCCCTCCGCCCGGAGCCCTCCGTTCAACCGTCTGTTTCTCGTTTCAGATGGACATGAAAAGCGTCGGATCCTTCTACTACGATAACTTCGTAAGTATCTCGTGTATACTGTGGCGCTTCTCTCGCGTTCGCCACTATCCGACGTGCCACTCATGCCGTACTCTACTTTCCACAGGCCTTCCCCGGCGTGATGCCGTACAAGCGACCCGCCGCCGACAAAGCGGGCGTGCCCGTGTACCAGCCGGCGACGACCTACCAGCAGCTGATGCAGCTTCAGCAGCCGTTCGTGCCCGTATCATGTGAGTACCCCGCGCCCGCCACGTCCGCCCCGCCGACCGTGAGCGTGCCGTCCGGCGCGTCCGCGCAGCCGCCGTCCGCGTCCGCGCCCGCACCCGCCTCGTCCGCGCCGCAGCCGCCGCCCGCGCCCGCGCCCGCGCCGCCGCCCTCGCCGCCCGCCGGCGACCCGGGCACGCCAGACCCGGCCGCCATGGCCAAAGAAGTGGCGCAGAAGAATTACGTGGCGGCGCTCGCGTTCGCGGCGCAGCACTCGGCCATGGCGCAGGCGGCGGCCGCCTACACGCAGCAGGCGCTGAAGGCGCGCGCCGGCATGCAGCACCACGCCGGCCTCATGCGCGCGCCGCACATGATGATGCCGCGCGGCTGGCCGGCGCCGCCCATGCCCGTGCCCTACTACCAGCAGCCGTTCATGTACGCGGTGCCGCCGCCCACGCCGCCCGCGGCCGCGGCGGCGGCGGCGGCGGCGGCTGCGGCGGCCGTGAACCCCTACAAAAAGATGAAGACGACATAGAGTGCGACACGCGCGGTCGGCGGGGCGCGGGACGCGGGGTCTCCGCGTAGAGACTCGTACGTGTGCGGCCGAGTGTCCCGCCCCGGCCTGTCGGGGCGGCTAGCGCTAGGCGTGTTGTCACATTTGTATTGTATTATTGTAAGGACGAAGCGAGCGGCGTCGCCCTCGCGGATGTCTCGGTAGTTTTACGCTATATATATATTACTGTATCTCTACTCACTTACCGTTATTACCCTATGCGTGTATATTTCTCGTATCTACGATCCCGGTAATAATAACGCTTGAGATGCATGACTGTACGTTTTTTTATTACCTCTTGTCGATCGTCGTTTATCGTGAGTACCTATCGTCGTACTGAGAGTTGAGCGCTTGGTCCGTCGATCCCGCTACGTACACGCTTGTTCTCGAAGGAGCTCCGCACGGGTGCGCTTTGGCCGATGTGTCGCTCCCGTACCTACTAGTGGTTACCGGCTTGCAGCAGCAGGCCCGCACCTAACACAGCCGCCTTCTAATTTTCGCATGGAATAGAATCCACCACCCCTATACGTTTGGCTCATCAGGTATTATTCTCATTATTCTAGTGGCTCCTGTGTGCGCTAAGTGTGCCGGCGTGTTCATCAGTAGTGGCGCGGGGGTGACGGGCGTCACTCCCGCAGTTTTCTTTCGGTCGCACCTCCTTCTATTTATTTTAAACGCTTTCTGTTCCATGCCTTCCGAATGACGCTTCGGCTGCGTCCGCATTGCAATCTTTTGTCGCTTTTTGTGTCGGGACGGAAAGGCTGTGCGCCCCCCAACGCGCCTTACGTGGTGTACACCGACGAGCGCGGACAGGTAACGTGTGCCGCGTGCCGCACCGCGCCCGCACCGCATCGCACCGCGGCCCTCACCGCATGCCGCTTACGTTAACGCCAGTCTATGCCAGTCGTAGAGACCAGCCCGCCCGCTCCACCACACTTGATTTGTTCATGTCATGCACATGCAGAGATACCACAGTTTAGTAAAATAACAATATAACTAAGTGGTACAATCATAATCAGATTTTACCTCGACCAAATTGACTACTACCCAGTAATACTATTTAATGCCAGAAGGCACATATTCCAGTGACAAGCAGGTTTGATCAGTATATCAACTGTGCTAAGTGTTCGTTGATTGTTAATTAGCGATGAATGTTCTTATATAATATTGTATTTACTACTCTGTGGCGTCTCCACGTTCAGTAAACAGCGAAACAAGTGCCGTGTGATGTGGGCTTAACGTTAACACATTAATGATTAGATTAGTCGCAAAGAGCAGTCCTCTTGTTTCACGGCACTGTATCCCGCGCTCCCTGCGCTCCCCCAGCTCGCTCGGCTCACGACCACTCGCCTCGCTCTAACCAGTACGCTATCGAACGCATATCACCTCCTACACCTGTACGACTACCGCTTATTATGTTCTGTTCAGAAGCTCGAAGTCGATAAATTGATCATTACCTACTGTTTTGAATGAAATTCCTGCTAAGAAATCTGTTGTTGTTGTAATTGTGTGTTATAGTAAAATGTATTGGCCTAACTTTATTTAGTAATGATTAAACGAAAATATACATTTTTTCATACAGATATTAATGTTTGATATCCTTGTTACACAAGCCTATACCATCATCTCTGATTTATTTATCAAAAAGTAAAGAAGTAAATCTACCAACTTTGGACTCCGCATAGAACTTCAGAGCTTGCTTCTTCACTCGGCTTCTGTAGACGTACCTATTTAGTTTTAGTTTGTGACGCTTCTCGCGGGCTTAGTAGGCAGACAGACGCTTGTTAACAATGAGCAAAGAACAAAAAACACGATCACCACTAAAGCGGGCCATTCACAACATTCGCGGGACAAGGTGCGCTTGGTGAATTGAGCTTTCTTAATAAACCTGAGTACACGCATCGAAGGAAGCCAATATGGAATACGACTGATTGTTCACATCATACTATGCTCTGACAGTACTTCCTTTCCTGCTGATACAGGTGGCAGGCAGGACACTATCTATTCGGTGAACTATTTGATATACCGGCACTGCGGTACAGTGGAGGTACGAGGACGGCCCTGACGGTGGCCGACTGGCGGCATCGCTTGTCAGCCGACTCACGATATATCTGTGTCATCATCACGCCATCTAGTCATTGTGCTGTAACTGTATCGATTATATTGTAATGAACAGTTGATGCTACAACTTACTTGTTGATGATTTTTAGTTTTGTATAGTGAGACATACTTGCTTTCAAATGTGGAAGAAGTCACTCTACAGTATTGCCTTGCTTACACCCGGTAAGATACAATCAGCTTACTATAATATCCTCAGTATAAGTTATTTCCTGTTTGGAGCCTATACTGAAACACGCCGCTTGTCACTCGCATGGAATTGCAATTGCAATATTAACTTCAAACGCTCTCTTTTCTAAATATGCTTCTAATATCTAATGAACTCGGCAGTTTCAGTACAGGGTCACATTAATTATTGAAATTTAACGAAGTCATTTTATGAACTACTAAACAGTTGGCCGTTTTTATAATTAAAACTATAAACTTGCCTAATTTAATTAATAATATGTACATAATAATATAAATGATTATTGAAATGCCCAGTCAACTGTTTAGTTCCCTTTGGAATTCACCTTTTGGCCAATATCAACTATCAACTGCTAATAAGGGGGTTTTTTTACACTCATTTTAAATGCTTTTTGTAAACAATTATTTTTTATGCGTAGTTGGTAGTTGAAGTGACGATGGTGAAACTTGAAAACTCGAAGTGAGTTGAATATAAATGTTGCGAATGTAGAGAAGGGTCGATGTGCCTGAAGTAGCATTCCTAATGTAATCGTTTGCACTCACTTCGATTTTTCTAACAACGCTTAAAATGCTTCGCCGTTGCGGCTTCAATTCCTCGCTTACGACTTGTTGAGGCCTCTCTGACGCTTGTTAAAGTGTTCACGTAGATGTAATAATATACTTGGTTTTCTTTTGTTTGTCGTACAGTAACCGCACTCTCTAATGGTCATTATGTTGCAGTTTGTACTACCACTAACATGTCACGTCCAGAACTGTCATGTAAGCTAAAGGTATAAATTTAATTTGTCTATTTACATTATAACCATGCCAACCTACCGATAAGCATGACGTCCTCTGTTCCTCTACTGAGAACATCGGGAGATCTAAATTCATCACTGCCGAGCAGACACATGTCGTAACTCTCCCCACACAGCCTCTTTTAGCTTTATTATAGCAACAGTTGGTATTTATGGGTACACTTTGGACGCTACAAACCTCTAGTACGCCCTCGCCCTGGTAAAAGTTGTCTAGCATCATGCTTTAGCTTTTTTGTAAAATATAGTCACGCTTAAATAAGATTGGCTGCGCAATAATGATTATACTTCAAGCGTTCTGCATGCCATTTAGATATTATATATTCATACCTATGTGCATAGTGCAGCGTACTTAACACTACTCTCTGACGGTTATGGAAGCTCGTTCACGAGAATAACTCCAGCAGTGGGCTCTTAATTTACTATTCTGTTTAATGTTGCATACTATTATTTCGACAGTACTACAATATAAAGGTGACACACATGATATGATATCAGCGCGCACGTAAATAAAAGAATGCTTGGAAGCTTCAATCATATTGTGCAACGAATCTTGTAAAGTTCTTGTAATATTGAAGCAGCAACAAGATTTGATTTCGAGCAATTTTCGCCTTCCGTGTGTCCCGTTTTGTGTTAATTTTATGTAGCGACTGAGAAACTACACACGCATAAACTTTTTCTATATACCAGTATATATTGATCACTTGAGAACAAGCTAACACGACTAGGGAACCTTAATTCAATACAATGTGCTAGGGTTACTGTGATGGACCATTTGTGATACTTTGCTCTTTGATATTACAAAAACTATTTCAGCGTTATTTTTCAGACGGCTGTGCAATGAGGATAATGATCAGTGTCAGATGTATGAATGTCCAATCAGTGATGAACTAGATTCTAGAATTAACACTATTAACATAACGAATTCATAAACCGTCGGTTACTTTGTCGGTCCCTGTCGACTTAATATACACTCATATTTTACACAAATCATAAATAAGAGTAGTTTGTAATTATTTTTTTATCTTAAATAATTATCGACTGTTTATGAAGTAGACTATAGCTATAAGAAACATACATACAGTTGTTCCACAATGCAAACATGTGACACTTCTGAAATAAATAAAAATATTTTTATGCTATAGTTTGACCTGAGAAAGTCGTTGAGCAGATGTGTCTAATGATAAATATTGAAGCCTAGAAACAAGGCAAAACCACTTTTTCCTGTTATTTGCAAATAGAAATAGTTTGCAGAAATTAAGACAACGAAAAAGCCAACGAATCATTTTAATTATGTTCAGTCACAATTAGCAAGAATTTACTAGCCTAGAAAGTAAGCCAGAAATAAATAATGTTGTGTCAAAGAGCACCAGCATTGTGGGACCATCGTTTTGTATGAATATGAAATTGAGTGACGACAATAAATACTAATGAGAACATTGTTATATTTGCAGTTACTGGACACCCTCCCGGTGTGCCAAGATTTTAATCGACAAGGATGTACAAGACCTACCTGCAGATTTGTTCATATTCGTGAAGGTGAGCATACGATCTTAATTTTATAATCACTCTCTTCTACTTCGTAGTAACAAACTATAGTCAGAACACATAATAATTGTAAACGTGTAACTAATTAATTGACAACGATACGTCAAGTTTTCAGATCATGGATAGAAATGTCCCCTTTCCCCTTTCCTTGTATATCTGCATGATCACACCATTTTGTTATATTTCATCAATAGCGTAGTTTTACTATCTTGAAAGTAGAAAACTATCCGTAGACTGAACTGCATATAACCAGTTTAGTTTAGATATTTCAGTTTTGGGTACATATCTTATTACTCCTGTACCATTTTGAAACATTAGTTCAGTGATGTAGTTTTCACTAGTTTCAGTATTTGCTTTACAATTCGTATACTTCGTAGAGTTTGTACATGGACCCTAAAATATACACAAATTGTCATGTAGTATGGTCTTGACCTCCATAACTTAGTTGACTTTAGATTTGTGACCTTTAACAGAATATAGCCGTGTATCACTTTGCCCCCCATTGATGTGTATTTTACTTCTCGATCGTCCCGCTCTGTCGTGCTCGCTTGCTGACGTGGTGCTGCGTGTGTTGCAGGGTGCGGGCTGCAGGTGGTGGGGTGTCGCGTGGTGGTGTGCCGCGACGCCGCCGCCGGCACGTGCCGCCGCGCCGCCTGCCGCTACTACCACATCCCCGTGCAGCTGCCGCCGGCGCTGCGCCCCCCCTAACCTGCCCCGCCACCCGTCCACCGCCGCACCCTAGCCCCTCCCCCACCCCACCCCACGTGACCCTCCCATCCCCGCGTCGCCCGCGGCCCGCGTTATCCATATCGATCGCGCCTCTGGCACACTCGGGAAAGGCAGGTTCGGCAAGTATCCTACTGTCGCTCCCGCGGCTGAGGTGGTGATATCTTAGTGTATCGGTTAGTGTTAGCGGCCGGGGCGGGCCGCGTGCGCACTCGCGCCGCGCCTCGCCCGGGCCTGGAGTGCGTTTGTCTTCGGGAAAGAGTGTGTACATAAGTAGCGGGATATGATTCTCAGGCACGGTCATGCGATTGTGATATGAATAGATTTCGAGACGCCGGAGCCGTTTGAGTAATTTTATCGAGATCGTACCGAGATCGTCGAATAGTAGTTAGTGAGGTTTCAAATGTTTTATTACTATTGTATTTTTTTTTTTTTAAGATACGATATGAGTTCCTGTAAAGATCGGTGCGTTCGCCATCGGGCGTCGCACGAAAACTTTGTTGTATATAAGCAAGCGATGTAATGTTTATGGGTGGTGCGGAGCGCACCGTGGTCGCCGGTCCTTGCACCGGCGGCCATGCCGGTGTCAAAAGTTGCATCACCCCACTCCTAACGTGAGCATTTTTGTGAGAATTATGTTACTTTTTTACGTATGTTATATTTTTTTTTTTTCTAGATGACAAGTTTTACACTAGATTAGATTAAGTGAGTCAGTAATGAAACACCAATAGAGTAGCCGCTTCTCTCCCTCGGCACTGAAACTTTTGACGCCGGAGCACAATTCGCGTGTGTCGAGCGGCGCGCGCACGTGTGTCCGCGCCGCTCGTGCGACTAGTCGGTACGTCGTCCTTCCCTTACGGAGCCATCCCGTTGCAGCACATCCCACGTCCCACGATGCCGAGGCGTCGCCCAGTTCACACTTTAGCATAGATCGCGACACTCGTAGAGTGATAGGACAGAAATTCATAATACAATGAACGTTATCGGACAATATTAAAACGAAGAAGGCATACTTCCAAGCTATTTACCTAAATTCTAGAATAGAACGTCGGCTTTTATTCCAGATAGATTTTGCTAGATAATCATTCTTTTACCGGTCGATTCCCGTCTATCGATGCACAAAATAATACCCGACGATCAAGTCCGATTACCTCTCGGTGAGTACAGCATAAAGAAATAGCTACCTATATTGTTTTCAACACAAACAGTATTAACGTTTTGATCAAATTTATCTCGTCGTATGTATGTAGAGGTGATATGCGGATAGAGAGAGAGGCGGGTGCGCGCGCGCCGAGTCGCGAGTTCCTAACAAATCGCAAGTGTCACTTGTGTCACGCGCGTCGCACTCGCTGAGCTTGTGGCGCACGACGCAGTAGTTGCGCGTGTCGCATGTTCGAGCGAGTGCGACGCGTCACGCGGCCGGCGCGCGCGTCCCGAAGGCATGGAAGCCTAATGCCTAATATTATTCCTAGTCCATATCCTTTTTGTTGATCAGTCATGCGATTAATGTTAGAATAAATATTAATAATTTGATTTATTCCTCCCATTTAGTGGATATTTTGATAATGATATATTAATAATGAAATATTTAAGATACATAATACATATTTGATTCTAAATCCTGATAAAGTGACACTACGTTAGTAATTTAGTCGGAGGGATACTTGTGCCGTGATTATATTTTTAGGTATATATTATGAAATAATTCCTAGCGTCGGAATTAAAGAAGTGATTAATGTGTAAGCGTGTTATATTTATTGTCGTAACGTAAGTGGAATGCCATATCGATAAAAGGTGAATATCGGATGCGGAGTCAAACTCATAAGTAACTTGTTGCGTTTGTGTTTATGTTGATTGTTATTATCAGTCCCGTGCTAGTGGCTAAGGTGAACAGTTCACTTTTATCAATACGGCACTATGAGTCTTAAATATATAAGTTGTCATTTATTTTTTGTTGAAATTTATCGTTTCATGAATTATTTGTTGCCTATAATTTTTATAATCAAAATTTTATGATCTGACGCATTTATTGTAAGACAATCGATTACTTTTATAATTAATTAGTGTGATAATAATAATTATGGTATCAAATTGCCGTTATGAAATATAGAACATCGAAAGTATCCTTCCTGTTTAGAAGGGACTCTTCTGGCCCAAGGTTTCTAGTGGTTTTTATATTTTTCTTTTTGTTGTATTTTTAATGTTGCGTGTGTCTTACACATAATATATTTCATTTTTGTGATATTTTTAACTATAAAGTACTGTTATTATAAATCCAAATGGAATAATGATGACCTAATTAAATATTCAAGAATTTATTTGTAAATCACAAAAAAAAAATGTAAAACTGTAAATATATTGACAAAAAAATGAACTGCAACACAATAATTGATTATTATATCTCTCATCAAATACACTAAGTTGTTTGAGTACCTAAAATAATGGTATCTTATTATGTAGTATGTATACCTACAGTCTACTTAAAAGGTAAACCGGTCCAGTGAACAAAGTATTGATAATATTGTGAACATTTTTTTATTCACGAACAATCACAGAAAGTACATGACATTGTAATATTATTTATGAAATTACTATGTGATGTGATCTTCGGATCAATTTTGAGTACAGTATAGAATAATAAACAACTGAATATGTGATTTGTGTCTTTCATTTACCCTATATAATACCCGAAACCCGATAATTAAGTACTTATAACATACCTACACGCAAAATATTGCAATTAAGAGTCCTATTACACTTTTTACGCAAATTCATGATTTTTGACGTTCTAATTTTCAGCAACAGTAATATATTTTAATTATTTGATGATGAATAACGATAGTGCTATTCTCTTTCTTGTAAGTTGGAGTTACAGATTTTAATTTTTCGTTTCGTGTAATTTACTATAAATATTTTACGAACTCAGTTTACAAGAAAATCCGTTGGCGATGGAACTTTGACGCTTAAATTCACTTTGTTCCATTCAATTAAAATAAAAGCTAAAATTAGTAAAAGATAAGTTGAATGTTTTACTTGTTTATTGGAGTTCTAGAATTTCTTTAAATTTCTTGAGTTTTCACAGAAAAAATCATAAAGAAAAGCAATAAATGTCTTGATTCAGCGTCCATTATATTCCAAATAAACAAAATTTTATCAAATAAACTAATAAGGTATAAAACTTCTATCTACAATGAATACGTTTCATTAGTTTTCGTTTCTCAATATAATAAGAAAAAATTACCATAAATAAAATTAAAGTACTATATATTCCGCGTCAATTCAGCAAATCACTTGAAAATAATGTGTAACTCCAACTTATAAGAAAGAGAATGGCACTATCGTTATTGTAATTAAATAATTAAAATATCATAATGTTAATAAAAATTACAACGTCAAAAATTACGAATTTCCGTAAAAAAATGTAATAGGACTCTTAAGGAATACACAGAAAAAATTGAAATTGAACCTTACGGCATTGACATAGGAGTTATTATAAAATGCGTCATCTTATGAAAAATGGCTTCAACAACTAAGTACAACACGCTGTATCCAGCTTACATTTCTCTTATATATATACCTACAAAAACTATACTTAAGCACATCATGTTTTTCTCAGAAATTGACAAAGATATTACAGTGTTGCCGTTTTAGCGACTTTGTCGAGAGAGTAGGTATGTTAGATCTACCGGATTTTTTCGAGTCGCTAGATCGAAAAGAGAACTTTTCGAACTCGAAAAATTTTTGCGACTTTTTGACACTTAGGGTAGGCGACTTCTGCCGGGGCTGCGAAGAAAACCGAAAGGGAGATCGTGGCCCCCGGCGACAGGGCAACTGAAGGAACGGCAACACTGAGATATTACAATCAACAAATGTATGTAGTTAAACTCGACTCAACCTTATAATAAGGGTGAAATTAGATCAACCGGCAACTTTGCTGCTGGTGTACTCATGGTAGGGATCTAAAATCTTGCCACTTGAAAAAACAAACAACTTTTTGGAGACGCCTATAACCAGTAGTGACTGGCTGAAGAGGCCTGAAGTTGATGCAGAACTTGTTATATACTGGCCACCTAGTAGGCACTCCTGTCAGGTTGACGACCTGTGACATGATTCACTCATTATCTATCAAATAGAAAATATATATTTCTGCATAATGAAAATGTGTATTTAATAAATTGGTGACGTGGATGTCGACTAACGATATCAAAAAAATGAAGAGAACCCGCGCGTCATTGCGAGGTTTAATCACAAGACTTGAAAACTACGTTTTTATTAAAGAAACTACCATACGAAGAAACAGAGTCAAGACTACGATTGCTTCAAGAAACCTTAGTGTTGGGCAACGTTTAAAAAAAAAAAAAAACAAATTGAATTAGAAACTCCAGACAAACAACTAGACTAACAGATAGAAACCAGGTACGATTTTGAAGAGAAATGCGTCATCATAAAGACAAAACTTCTCATATTACAAAACAGAGAAAGTCGACGAATCACACCGCCACAAACATCGGCATCGGCATCACACAACAAGAACGAGGGCCAAAAATGAATTTCCAGCCTTTTCAAGAAAAAATTATTAAAATTTTACTAAACCACTAACTGCATTTTTCTTGCTCAATAAAATCGAAGATCCTAAAATAAAAGTGTACACCTTTCTTGCTGCATTATCACCCGAATTACATGAGAATTTACATGATATATGCTCTCCGGAGGATCCAATTAATATGAACTTGATAGAACTCACACAGATACTAGACGACTACATAGATCCTAAGCGTAAGCGTATATGGGCGTTACAACACAGATTCCTTACGTACACACAACGTGAAGATGAAACAGTAGCAACATACGCCTCATAATTAAAGAAAAATTCCTTGAACTGCGAATTCAAGTGCCATAACTGTCAAAAGTCTACCTCAGAAAGTTTCCTAGTAGGTACTGCAATTTATTCGTGGATTAAAAGACAGTGAAATACGAACAAAAATTCTTTAAGAAAGAGATACACCAACATTTACTAAACTGGTTCAAATTGCTACATTCATGGAAATGGAAAAATAAGAAAACATGAAAATATCCGCAGACATACACAAACGTTTGGACACAGTAAACAAGATTACAAAATCGACAATTAGAGATAACGAATCACGATCATCATCCACACGACAGAATATTAAGTTAACTACTTCATCATCATCTCCGTTAACTATAATAAGAGATTTAAAAGGAAAATGCTTCCTATCCGGTAAAGACGACCACCGATCTAATGATTGCGGCGCCATCAAGTCTACCTGCCTGAAATGCAAGAAAATTGGACATCTGGCACGAGTTTGTTTGCAACGGAACCTAAAAACCAATCAACTAGATGACACTATAAGTAACACGAGTTGCGACAGCATTGAAGATCTCAATCTAATCAAAAGTGAAATCACGGACAAATATATGATCACAGTAAAAATTGAGTACAAACAAGTACACATGGAATTTGACACGGAAGCGACTTGTCAACAATGTCACTCAAACAATACAAAAGCCTACAAATACCAAATAAAATTTTCAAAACTGATACGAAATTGAGAACCTACACTGGTGAAATTATCAAGCCTGCAGGAGTAACATACATCAAAGGGACATATAAAGACCAGACTTTCAACGGGAAGCTTTATCAATCAAAACGTTGACCCGATTTTTGGTAGAAGCTGGATTAAAGAAATTAATATGAAAATTGCAGATTTAAGAGTTGCACGAACTTCAAAACAATCCGAAAAACTTGATCGCTTTAAAGGAAAAAGTCGATAAAGAAATCGAACGACTTTGTGCAGAAGGGACCAATCAGACTGGGGCACACCAATACTACCGATTGTGAAACCAAACGGGAGCATTCGACTATGCGCAGACTACAAGGTCACCCTTAACAAAGTCATCAGAGATGAACAATACCCAATTCCTATAATTGAGGATATACAATATTTGCGGAAATTAACGGAGGCAAATATTCAGTACTTTAGACATTACCCAAGCCTATCTTAATATGTCCATGGATGAAGAAAGCGCCCTTTTACAAACGTTAAGTACACACACAGGTATTTACAAAGTCAATCGCTTGATGTTTGGAGTTAAAGTGGCACCAAGCTTTTGGCAGAAATTTATGGATCAGTTACTTCAAAGACTAGACGGAATTAAATGTTTTTTTTGATGACATTATAATTCAAGGAGCTTAAGACTTAACTTTTATCACGGCTACCTCCGCGTGAACAGAGAAAAATGTATTTTTATTAAACGTAATATTAACTATCAGGACACACAATAGATAAAGAAGGTTTAAATAAGAACAAAGAAAAGTCAAGGCCATCACGAATACATTAAGGTCAAGAAACATAAACGAACTACGAACCTTCCTTGGTAGGGCCAACTATTACAACAAGTTTATACCGAACTTGGCCTCTTTAACGAGCTCTTTAAATGAGTTACTAAAGAAAGATAAAGATTTTCACTGGACTTCTAAATATGAAGAAAGCTTTAACAACATAAAGAAGGAGATTTTGAGCAACAGACTTCTTATTCATTTCGACCCGGGTAAACCGCTGATACTAGCTACTGACGCCTCACCGACAGGCTTAGGAGCTGTTCTGTCTCACAAACTACCAGATGGCTCAGAAAGGCCAATTGCATTCGCCTCAAGGTCACTCTCAACAAGCGAAAAGGAATATAGGCAATAAAAAGTTTTTCCACTACTGTTACGGTAGGAAATTCGTATTAACGACTGATCATAACCCGCTTACCTCAATTTTTCATCCACACCAGACATTACCTGCACTAAGCACAATGAGATTATTCCATTACGCACATTTTTTATCGGGATTTGACTACGACGAGAAATACAGAACTTCGGTGAAACAAACGCTGACTACCTATCAAGATTCCCAGCTGAAATAGCAAAAGAAACATCAATAGACCAACATTCTGCGTATCAATTGCAACAGATCAACATCTTAGAAATCCGACCAAAAGTTATAGCCAGTGAAACGAGAAAATACAATGACTTAAATACATTACTACAAGCACTACAGACAGGTCACTCATTACGACAATATGGTTATGGTGATAATGAATTAACACTCCAGGATAACTGCATATTGAAAGGAACGAGACTGCTAATACCCAAAAGTTTACGTGCTCGTGTTCTTGATGAACTACATGCGGGATATATCGGTATACTTAAAATGAAATTGCTAGCACGCAGCTACATATACTGGAAAAATATAGACATGGACATTGAAAACAAGGTAAAATCTTGTAGAGCATGTCGATTAGAACAGAATGAGTCACCAAAGCCTCTACACCACTGGGAACAATCTAGCGGCCCCTGGCAACGAATTCATATAGATTTTGCAGGACCTGTTCTAGGACACCAACTTCTAATAGTCGAAGATGCATTTACAAAGTGGGTTGAAGTTTTCCCCACAAAGACCACAACTAGTGCATGGTGCATTGCTAAGTTTAGGGAGTTATTTTGCATATTTAACACACCGTACACACTGGTATCAGAAAACGCACGCCAGTTTGTATCCCAAGAATTTAAAACCTACCTTACCAGTTATGGAGTAACACAATTGATGTCAGCTCCGTACCACCCACCAACTAACGATCAGGCTGAACGTTACGTGCAAACTATTAAGAAAGCACTACGTGCAATGGAGTGGAAGAGGGGCAATCTTACGGATAAGCTCCTTGTGCTTAAAATGCGGCGCAGACGTACACCAAACCAGAATGGACATACCCCCTATGGACTGATGTTCAGTCGAGACGTTACAACAAAGCTGAACGTGATGTTCAGAGACTCAACTGCCCCGACAGCTTTCAGATCATAGAACACACCACCTCTCGTCAGAGCTTATTCCGTAGGTGATCGAGTGCAGGCCAGAGCCTACTCCGACCAGAGACGAAGATGGGAGTTCGGCACGATAATGCGTCGTCTTGGCAATCTGCACTATGAAGTGAGAACTGACGGTGGTGTTATATGGCGCAGACACCAGGAGCAGCTGCTGCCAGCCCCGGGAGTGCGGCAGCTAGGGATCGCGGCGGAGGACTGTTATATACTGGCCACCTAGTAGGCAATCCTGTCAGGTTGACGACCAGTGACATGATTCACTCATTATCTATCAAATAGAAAATATATATTTCTTCATAATGAAGAAATATCACAATTCAATAGAAATATCAATTTCAGTGTGGGTAGATAAGTTTATCTACCCACACTGAATTGAAAGCCATTATTGAACCACATAATCAATTATGTATACAATAAAAACAAGACAGCAATAACTTCCCTGTTTTTATTACCTATCGGGAAAAAACAATCTAATAATTTGTATCCAAGTGGATGGCATCCTTCAAAGCGACCTTGACCCCATACCTACGCGTTTCATTATAGCGACCTAAAAAGAATTTGAGGTCGCACAACTTGAACGGAGAGCCAACTGAGGATATTAATGAAAGAAAACTCGCATTTATTTTAATCTGCGCTGTTTGTGATGTTATTTTTAGGCAGTCCAGTATGTTCAGAAGGCGAATTCCCGTTGGTAATTAAAAACGAAAACGAAAAGGATTGTGATTGAGTTACAATGCGAACGTTCTTATAAATACGGGAATTGGCCCTCCAGTGTTCTGGTTCGGGACCTTTTTATATTCAGCTCAAAGTGTTAATTGGTAATGTTAAATGTTAATTAACTTGTAAGGTAAAGTGGGTAAGTACAGTCAACCGTCGCATGTCCATGGTAACAGTTTGACTGGGACATTGTCTTTATTTCGTAGTAGTAAGGGCGGTTTTTGTAGTTCAAAGGGTTACTACTGACGAGCTTACCTGTACCTAGACCTAGTTGTCCCTTAGCATTGAAGAGAACGTCGGTTAAGGCGCCTGAGACATGATATTTAAAAGCTAGTGCTTTCAATCAATACCTACTATATGAGACCACGATGACGTTGAGTCCTATCAGGATATTTTATTGCACGTAGGTACTTCTTACGACTATGTTGATTTTTGAATATCCCACACACAGTCATCGATATCACTAAATCCGAGGTACAACAGAAATAATTTATGTTAACTCTAGTGCTCATCCGTTAGGTCAGGTCCTCATAACTATCATCAACATCAGTACCTACCTACTGGCTGAACGCAGTAGCAGCAAGCAACTCCTAGATAGTTTTATATAGTTTACTGCATTCATATTATACTTTACCAAAATTATCATTTGAGAACATAAAGCAGAAAAAGCAACGACAATAATTATCTAAGCATTAGTCTATCAATAAACCTGTTTGATTAGATTCACAAACATGCTACAGAGTTGACTCCAGAGACTGTTGGAAAGATTTTGGGATAAGTATTGGCTTAGTTATTTAATTTCTTTCCATTTTGCTATCTATTCATATAGGTAATAAAAATATGTAAATATGTTCAATAAATAAAATAAAACAGTAGAAACCGGTGTCTGTATGTCTGTTTGTTTGTCTTTAATCAGCAAGTTAAGTGATTAAATATGTCCAATGGCAATATTTTGTATGAACAATTCTTTTCATTAGTGCAAACAGAGTTCAATAAGTCTTTTAGGAAAAAAACTAAAATTATTTGCCGTAAGTTTTTATTCAGTGACTGGGCAACTAAAGGCATCAGGAAAAGTAGGGAAACATTATTTGAACTGTATGGCCTTAAGCCGTATATTAACACGGAAACTTTTAATAAGTATGCTGCCACTTACTCTAAAACTTTTAAAAATATCTACAAAGCAGCTAAAGCTTCTTTCATTAGCAACAAGATTAAATCAGTAGACAATAAAATAAAGACAGTTTGGAAGATTATTAACAATGAAACAAACACGAACAAAAGACAATACAGTTTACACACTGAACACTTCCCGCGGTATCATTAGTAATAACATCGATGTTGCTTAGGAATTTGCAACTTTATTTACCAATATTCCAATTAAAACTACTGAAACTTTAAATTCCTCCCCCTCACTTGCTATTGATTTATTAAAAGCGATGTTACAGCCTCAATCAATCAATTATTGAGGCAATTGCACCCTATTTCGCTTTAATATTTAATTTATGTGTAGATCGAGGGATATTCCCGGATTTAATTAAATACAATAAAGTTATTCCACTTTTCAAATCCGAGGACAACAAAGACACTAATAATTATAGACCCATACCGGTTTTTCAGCAAGGTGTTTGAAATACCTAGTAATGTTAAATCAAATGCTCAATCATTTTAATTGTAACAACATCCTACACGATCAGCAGTATGGTTTCACCAAAGTACGTTGCACAACCTACGCCAGTGTCACTTTATTAAAACACATCTTTAATGCATGGGAAGAGGCACGAGATGCAAGAGGCATCTTTTGCGACTTATCCAAGGCATTTGATTGCGTAGATCATGAAACACTGCTCTTGAAACTTGAGTATTACGGACTGGATAAACTTGCGCTACTCGTATTTGAATGATAGACTGCAGCAAGTTCAAATAAACGGTGTAAACAACACGCAACGTAAGCAACAAGAATGATGTACCCAGGATTTTGTAATATCTATATTTAAAAGAGTGTCCTTGGAGTTTCTTGCTTATTCTTCTCCATAGAGATCTACATTTTGTAATTGGCAATTAGCTTCAACTTTCTGACTAACTGACTGACTCTTTAACAATTCAAAAGTCCCTGTAAATGATTTAATTGTAATATATGCTATGAGTTTGAGTTTTTGAGTTTGAATTCAAGATAGTATTACAATCATTAGTACTATCTCACCTACAGAATTTGGATTAAATTTAGCACACAGTTTGTATCTAACATTACACAAAAGAAATGTGCATTCAAATCCATGATAGCCCCAAGTTGGTTTTAGTAATATTTTGCAAAAAATATTTTTACTATGACTAATGTATTGTTTTAGTGAATAGGGTTACAAAAAGTTATTCAACGTCTAAATAGACCGGAGGTATCGATACCGCTTGCCGTGCATAAGACAGGAGGTTAGCTAATAGTTCGTGAAACTGCCAGTATGAGTATGACGACGTTCGGTGATGCGATAGTTCGAATTCAAGTCGAAACAATGAACTCTTTTTGATGTATTCTTTAGATTATTCGTAACGAATTCAATGTTGCAGCAGTGTAACATTTTAAAAATTGAGGGGCTAGCACATACCTACTGACGCTGTGTGTACTAGGCTTGCATGAATTCACGTATAAAGTGACGACAGTTTCACAAGGCGCATAGTAGGAACATTGATATAGGAAATTGATATACACAGCCAGGGTTTATGGTTTATGGTCTTTACCTATGAAATTGCCGTTTTTCATGAAATAAGTTAACCTTGTTTCTCTATATTTTTTTTTATTATTCAAAGTAATTACCCATGCAATCAATGCATTTTTGCCAACGTAGTGGTAGGTTATTGATGCCCTTTTTGAAAAAGTCTACTGGACGGGAGGCAACAAATTCTTTAAAGGCATTTTGAACTGCCTCTCGGTTATTGAATTTTTTCCCTACCAAGAAGTTATCCAAATTCTGAAAAGTAGAAGTCTGTAGGGGCAAGGTCTGGTGAGTACGGTGGATGAGGTAGTGAGATCTTACAACCCCAGCTCTTGTAACTTGGAGACCGTCTGCTGTGCAGTATGAGGTCGCGCGTTGTCTTGCAGGAGCAGCGGAGCCGAACGATTGACCAAAGCTGGTTGGAAATGAGCGAGCTACTCCATCATTATGTTCAGTTCTTTACAGTACACATCTGCAGTAATGCTCATCCCGTTTGGCAAAAAGGCTGTGATGAATGACATCGGCGCTAGACCACCAAAAAGTGACCATCACTTTTTTAGGGGTTAGTTTTCGTTTGGGGCATTGTTTAGGTGCTGAACCAGGATCTAACCAACTTGCTGAGCGCTTGAGATTGTCAAACAGAATCCATTTTTGGTCGTAAGTAACAATGCGATTCAATATGCCTCCGTTTGTGTGCCTGTTGAGCAGTGCAAGGCTCAACTCGACGCGTGCTTCGCGCTGGCGATCATTCAATTCGTGGGGCACCCATTTGTCAAGCTTTTTCACCTTGCCAATTGGACGCAAATGGACCAATATTGTTTTGATGCTAACATCGAAAGCTGCTGCTAATTCAGCTGTAGATTGAGAATCATCAGCTTCCACAATCGCCTATAATTCGTCATTGTCGACTAAAGTTTTCGGTCGACCACGGGGTTCATTTCTTAGGTCGAAATTTCCAGAATGGAAGCAGGCAAACTAATAACGGGTGGTGCGATCGTTAGTAGTGGTCGCTCCGTACACGTCGTTGATGTTGCGTGCCGCTTCTGCCACTTTGCTGCCACGAAGGTACTTATACTCCATAATCTCTCGAATTTTTAACGTATCCATGATGATGAAAAACGTACACATGCGATGAAAACAATGCGATGCTAACCATTAAACAAAGGACTAATTCTCAAAAAGAATTCCATATTTTATAAATAAAAATAATTTGAACTTAGAATTCTTAGCGAAAAAAGAAAAACATGGACTTAATATAGCCGGTATGGCAGATCGGCAATTTCATAGGTAAAGAAAGACCTATTATAGTAATTAACCAACATTATTAGTAACTTTCTTAAAAATCGCCTAATTTATAATTTTCCACGCGATGTTGACATCACTATTTGCTTTTCACTAGTGATTAGTCAGTTGTCAACTGTCAAACAAGTTGTCATCGTCTCGACTTTTCAGCAGGGTTGCCAACCGTACGAGGTTCCTCGTACAAATACGAGATTTGTGGTCTTCCGTACGAGATACGAGGACGCTATCAACCTCGTACAATTATGTACGAGATTTTGATAACATTATGGCCATGCGATTTTAATGGATTATGTAGCTAGTTCCAAATGAGCTTTCGCTACTTCACCGGACTCTAGGCCATACGATCATTTTGGATCACCTTTATAAATTAGTAAAAACTAGTGCCATCTATCAAAACTTGTAGGAACTTCTTACACCGTAAATTGCACTGCCGGAGATTTCCCGGTTGACGGTATAGCTACAATAGACAATCATCGTGTACATGATGATTGTCAATGGTAGTTCAACCGGGAAATCCCCGACTAATAAAACATTTCGTACCTACTTCGCATTAGTCGTTTGTACTACGTCGTGTAGCTAATTTTTTTTTTTTTTTTTGTAAAAATGAAGATTTCTATTGTTAATACCAAGTTTTTTTCTATTGTTTAGAGGTGTAATAAAAATAATAAGTCTCATTATGAGTGATAACGAAGAAAACAGTGACCGTTCGCCTACTTTAACTCCGCCTAGAAAATTACCCAAAAAAGGTGGTTGGACAAGAAAAAAGGAAGGTAACACATTATCGCAACATCGTGTACAAAATTTTAGACAGCAGTGGTTAAAAGATCCGACTTTTAAAGACTGGCTTTTGACAGACATCAATGATGTAACAAAAGCCAAATGTGCATATTGCCCGGAACATCAATGGTAGCTGAACTATCTAATTTAAAAATGCATGCCTCTAGCCATATGTAGTTATGTTTGCAAGTTAATTTCAATAGTATACTTCATCTTACAGAGTCATGCAAATGATAAAGTTATCATTAATTATGCTGTGACAAGATAATTAATTTGATTCACTACCAAAGAATATTTAATCCGCATCATATGAATGGTTTTAGTCAAAAGCTGTGAAATCTCCTTCCTGAATTATTTTTAACAACTCATTATTGATATTATTAATGTCATGTGTTGCAGATTTCTCGATGATAATAAAACTGTAATTTTAATTGTTTCCATATATTTTTAATTTACGAGAATACACTAAATTATAAACTAAATAATCTATCTGTAAAGTTTCGAACGATTATTTTCATTATTATGGCTGAAAACCCGTCAAACAAAATTGTCGGTAATTCTCAGGGGTATATTGGCCCTTAATAAATTTTAATGTACGAGGTTTGAAAGTCAATATACGAGATTTTCAGCTACACATGTACGAGGAATCTTTTTTTTTGGTTGGCAACCCTGCTTTTCAGTCAGATCAGTCAGATTCAGAGTGACAGTTAATAATCTTTTTGTGCGAATATTTTCTTACTGTATTCTTGTCCTGGTATTTACTCATGCGAAGCAAATATGTTCTATTCAAACATTATACGTATAACTGCGACAAATGTTTTTTTCTGACTACATAAATGTAACTTCAACTTGCCGTAAAATAGTATTGTAATAAATTGAACTCGAAACTGGTAAGTTATCGAGCGTTATCATGGTCATTTACATTAGGAAACGAGTTACATTTTTGTTATATTGTTTTTTTTTTTTAGCATCACTTACAAGCTACAATGTTTGCAAGTTTGAAAAGTAAGATAAAGGAAGAAACTGGTAGTGACTTAAGTAAAATAACCAGTAGCTGGCGAAGCGGCGCCTTCTTAGGAAGATTATCGCTTAGGGACGACTCTGTAAGTATTTATTTCTAATCACCGAAGCAATTAATAAAATATTTCATTAATAAGTTATGTATTGCACCTTTGACTGCAAAAAATTGCTCATGTCTCACTACTTGAGACAAGTGTTCAGCTTAAATAAATTGTTATGTAGATATGCATTTACAAGTAAGTACCTATAAACGGAAACATTTGTATAACATCTAAAACAAATTGTTTCACTTTCAGTCAACAGCTAGCCCTTCTAGTTCAGGTGGACATGGGGATTCTACATCAGACGTAAGTTGCCCTTTGTTCTGATCATCTTTTTTCTTAGTAAATTATTCCAACAAAAGGTAAACAATCTCAAAAGCTAAACACTCTCTTCATTTTGAGATTATAGTGTCAAATTATAATAATAAATTTTATTGTAGTTAAAAATAGTGCCAACAATAAAAGGATAAAATAACAATATACTTAAGTTTAAATCAATTGTTTTAGTTAATAAAGTTACTATTGTTTACATTATGTATTTTGGAAAAATCTCAACACATACGTAATTTCTAATTGTTTAATTCTAGTCAATATCTCCAGAAATGGAGTCATACCTATCAGAGCGCACTGGCGGGCGGGTAGACCAGGCCGTACTACAACAACAGTACTCTGCACAGTTGGAAGCCAAGATTCGAGAGAGAGACGCCTTTTGGGAACAAAAGATTGAAGAACTGAAACTTTCACTCGCGTCTGTGCAAGGTCAGTTAAGCAATAGTTTTTACACAAGTTGGTAAAAGATACTTTGGTATACAAAAGTGTGTATAAACAAATAATAAAGAGTAATTAATCTAGGTTGTATTTATATCAAGTCTTATAGGGTTGTCTGACAATTAATATTAAAGGATCTTATCCAAGTAAGTTTTTTGTTGTGTTAACAGCAAATGTGATAAAATCTAGTATAAGAATAATCAAAACTTGTAAGAACTATCCCTGACCTCTGATTTTAAGAGGCATTTGTTTTCAGATTAGTTGTGTATTGTTTAAATATAATATAATATAATAATAAAATCAGAATAAATTCTGTTAAATTGGAGTGTCTTGCCGGCCGCGGATTCCATACGACTCATAGATGACTGTGATTTTTATGCCTAATAAATCTAAACATTCAAAATATTAACAAACACTTGTTTTCATGAATATACTAATGTCAAAAATAATTGTTTACACAGACAGTTTTGTATTAATATTTTTCTGTAATCTACAAGGTGTAATTGAAATAACTGATATCCATAAAAGGGGTAATTGTAGGAGTACAATTACCCCTTTTATGGATATCATTATGAACAACTTTTGCTGCTGTTTCATGTTTGCATAACTCAACATAATTTTGGGAACATCTGGTTTTCTTTTCGCTATTTCAGGGTTGGTCCTATTCAGGTTTTATCATGAAATTGTAATTAATTTCAGTGGTGTGCAGTAAAACAATTTGTCTTTATGATAATCAATATTTTTGTTTCGCTTGGTCCCATTTTCTTTTAAAAATTAACCTAATATTGATTTACAGGCGAGGAAGCTGCGGCCGCACAAGCAGTAGCACGCACGGCACAGGCAGAGGCGGCAAAGGCAGCTACGGAGAGAGACACAGCCAAGAGACAAGTTACTGAACTGAAGACGCAGCTAGCAGCCGCTGAGCGGGCTCAGGACAGGCTTGATGCTTTAAATGTGAGTTGTATTGAAGTTTGTTTCTGGATAAATTAATCTAAAGTCAACTTTATGACAGTGTTATCTAAAAATATACTAAATGTTTATTTATTCTAAAACAAAGCATTGTAGTAGACATTAAAAAATACAGTTTTATAAATTAAGTACTTTATTTACAACGTGTGGGTGAACACTGCTCTCCTAGCTAGGTTAAGAAAACCTGTGTTAAGGAGAAGCTGTCCGCTCCCCTAAGGTATAATGACGTAAAGGTTACATAGTGCTTCTGATGTTACTGTTAAAAATAAGAATAACAAAACATACTACACCATAAAAAATATTAGAATTATATGGGTCGTTTTCAAAATTTATGTACATTTTTTTTGTGCTATCGTACAGATATTCTATTTCACTAAGTCCGTTCGGCTTTGATTGTAGTAGTGACGTATCCCGACAAGCGCGCTTGTGTGTGTAAAAGTAGGTAACGTTAGCAAAAAAATCTGATATATATTCAAGTCGATATTTAATAATCTAAATAAAATTTTGGTTTTAAAAGTATATACATTTTGTAAATAAATTAGATTAGGTTGCAATAAATACAAAAATATTAAGAATATGTAGGCATTTAATTAAGCATTGGTGTTACAGAATGGAAAAGAAACAAGTAGGACTATTCAGTATTTTCAATCACTATCAGATAAATTTTCGATTTCCGATTCCGTTTTGCTGTCGTCAGAATCATCTTGTACATTAATTATAAATTCAAAATCGAGATAAAAATATTTCAAGTAGTCTTTTTCAATTTTTTCAACATGAGCACAAGTTTTTTGCCACGTTTCACTGCTAACTTGGCCCAAACTTTCATTGATCAGTCTTTCCGTATTCGTCATGTTTTGCTCGATATTTTTAGATGCGACATAATTTTTAACGATCCCCCAAATATTTTCAATCGCATTTAATTCTGGGTGATAAGGGGGAAGGCGTAAGACATCAAAACCCTTGCTTTTTTTTTATAAAATCGTCTATCTTGTAGATTACGTGTTGGGCTATATACTTCTTTATTGTATCGTACAATTCCAATTTAAGAAGAGATTCATCAAATGCTATACCCTTATCCCTGAGCCATTACTGCATATCGGCTTTCTTTGTAGATTGCGTCGGTAGTCGTTCAGCCCGTGTGTTGTGATAAGATGCATTGTCTAAGACAATGACAGAGCGCGGAAGTAAATCGGTAGCAACTTTTCATTTAGCCATTTTAAATAGTTATCATAGCTCATATTTGAATGATAATCACCAGCTGTTGAGTTGGCCTTATAAACCAAGGAAGCATTTTCAATAAAACCATCCTTGGTTCCCGCGTGCACTAAAATAAAGCGAGTGCTATTTTTTTTTTTAAACGGAGTTCTTTCCTTTTTTTTGCCCAGGTGTTGTTTCGCACGTGTGTCGAAAGGACGTAGCTCTCATCGGTGTAGACAATGGGCCGACTTTGAGAGCGGTACTCTGTTATTTTTTTTAAATATTTTAAACGCCACATTTGTATATCATGACGCTCCGTCAAGACTTTACGGTTGTTCTCTGTTTTGCGCCACTTGTAACCTAATTTCAACAGTAACTTGCGAACAGTTTCTAAACAACCTTCGAATCCGATTTTTTCATTCAATGCTGTTCTTAACTTAGCTAATGTTGGAATTTCTTTATGGACAATATGGAAATCTTGTACAGTACTGCGAACCATATCGGCTGTAAAATTATCGATATCCACTTTATTATCTCGCTTTCTCCTTTTCTTCATAGGTGAAGTGAATTTTGATGAAGTGGATGGCAATTCCTTCTCTTCTTTTAATATTCTTTGAACTGTTTTTTGGCTCACACCCGTAGCTTCAGCTGTACGGCGTGTAATGTCTCGTAAATGAGACAAATCACAGTTGAGTTCCATTAATGATTTTGTAAATTCATATTCTTCTCGCAGAAAATGATAAACACTAGCTATCATGTTTCGACCCTAAAACAAAATGTAATCAAAATAATTAAGTAATATAAACATTTTATAACACAAAAAAACATTCATTTTATAAATACTTCTATTGCTATATTAAGTATCTTCGTATAACATTTTAATTGAAAACGTATAAATAAATATTACCTCACTATGGACAACTCTTCTTCGTTTTGTTGCCATGCTGACCTTACTCCGTGAAACAATTTGGCGCGAACTAAAAACCACTACTGATCCGGACCGTGTCCCGATCGACACTGAGCGCTCTCGAGGTTACGCACACAAAAACAATGTGCATGTGCACGCTTGACAACATTCATAGCCAAACGGACTTCGTGACATAGAACATCTGTAACACAAAAGTAACACAATTGAAGAATAAGGACAGAGTCACACAACGACGTCGACGACTCTAATCAATTTTTTTACTTGCACTTCCTTCCATTTTAGTGAATGTTTTAATTTTAAAGGCTCTTGATAACGTTTCTGTCGTTCAGCGGGAGTTAGCGGCATCTTTCCTAAAACAGAAATAGAATTACTATTCACTTAAGTGAATATACTGTAACAAGCCCTAAGTGTCACGTAACACAATTGTCACACAGTTGAACAAAATTAACGTTACCCTAGCCTTGAAAAAAAAAATTTTTTGTAATTTCACCCTCGAGTTACTCGTGAAACATGCATACGACTTTATTATAGCATTAACTACACTGACACTGCACTGTAACGTATTCACGAAATTAGGTACTTCTTAAAGTCCTATAAACGATGCGCACGAATCAAAACCCAATTTGCAACCTAGCACCCTCTCGTTGTAACTATTATGACGCATAGATTTCCCATAATAAATTTGGAATTTACTTCTATTATTATAAAATATCAACGTTACAAAAAGGAATCACACAATGGAATGGAATATGAGACACGTGTTTATGAGTAAATAAATAAATGGTTTATTAAAATTACATTGTTTTATAGTAGGTATATTTTTAATAACTTACCCCTTCACCTGACAAAACATTGTTGAATCTGGTTACATAGCGCGTGCATTATTTATTATTTGCTGCATTTTTTTTAATAAGCGCGACTGTGGACATAGCAATTTTGTAAGGGAAACAAATTATGACAGGAATTTAATTTAATTTTTTAAAGCAATAGAACCAATTTCCGTATAAAAAAAAATCTATACTTGCAATTTTATTACTGTATAAACCATCTTATGTAATACGTAAGATGGTTTATTTTTCAGTGGTTTACTAAAACTACAAATTTATAAGTTTGTGTAAGTAATAGACAATTGAATACCTATTTCAATATATTCTTCGACTGACAAAAATACTTGTTTTTATTTACGGTGAAGTAAAGATTTACTTACTGTCAGAAAACTCAGTATAAATAAATATCTTTACGAACACAGTTTCCGAATTCCCATTTTGATGATAAAAATAACACTATAATCATTTACAAAAGCGCGGAATGACATCGCCGCAATAACTATCACAGCATTTTAAACTATAAAACTAATTAATTACTTCAGCACTTGACAAATAAAATACTATTCTCAAAATATTAATTTCAAAACTTATACAATAACAAATTCATCGCCGCGTCGCACGGACTTGCAACTCACTTTACGCGGGTCAACAAAGCGGATAGTGCATTAGCACCGTTTGCACGAACTTAATGCCTCTCAAAATAAAAAGTACTCGGTGCGTATGTGCGCTCAAAAGCCGGGCTTTTCATTTCATCGAAATCTGCGTATATGTACTTACCAATATCACATAATACAAATGTAAATGTTTCTATAGCAATTAGTAGGCGAAAACTGCGAAAGAAAGGTAAGGCAAGCCAGATAAAAAGCCCACGAGAGTGAGCGAGAAGGCGCAATTGAATGCATTGTATTGGCGCGTAGGTTTGGCAACAAAGCGCGCGGAATTTAAATTTTATTCTTATGATTTACTAGATTACTAAATGAATAATTCGAGTTCAATGAGTGCGAAGATCTGGCAACCTAGCCCAGTTCGCGCGGCAGAAAAAGCGGGGATTTCGAAATTTGATTATTCCTATGACATGCATCATTGAGTTCGAGTTCATTGACTCTTGACTGTTTCTTTTTTTATTTCTTTTTGATCGGTAGAACTAGGTTTGTTCTTGTGAATTATGATTTTACTAGGGCAAGCCGGGCTTTTTGGCTTTCATGAAGGTACCGCCATTGTACTAGGATTAAAAGTACACTATGTGTTAATCCAGGTCATAAACTATATGTGTGTATCCAAATCCGTTCAGCCGTTTTTGCGCCAATCCGGAACAAATAGACAAATGGACAAAAAATCTAAAAGCCATATTTTCGGACTCGTTCCCACACATTGTAGCAATTACTTTTTATCTAAAATATTCAATGCACACTTTAGACTTCGTTACTTATTTATTATGTATAGATTTGTTAATTTTTATTCTTATAATGACTACGATTACTATGCCCGCCATATCAATATGTATATAAATAAATTGTTGTTTGTTTTTTTTTGCACTAATCACTTCCTCGTCAACAACGACGCATCTGACGCATGCCTGAAGTGCAAGTTGAAAGCGCGAGTGAAATGCTCTGCAATCAAAACTAATGTTCATTTGAATGGTTATAAGCTAGTAATGTAACTGATACTGAATGCGTTGGGTACAGAAAATTCCTGCAGTGCCACTTATGTAAGCATGTTACATACAGGCTTATCTAAGTGACGTTTCCTGTATCATGTAGTTTTACTTTACGAATATGCAACAGGCAACGCCAAAAATGCAAATATGCAACTGGCAACGCCAAAAATGTAAATATGCAACGGCAAAAACATCCTTACATATTATAAAACAAAGTCCCCCGCTACGTCTGTCCGTCTGTCTGTCTGAACGCGATAAACTCAAAAACTACCGAACGGATTTTCAAACTGTTTTTACCAATGGACGGAGTGATTCTTGCAGAAGGTTTCAGTGTATAATTCATTAAGGTTTTGTGTAAATTGGCTGAAATATGACGATTATTGTCGAAGATGTCGGAAAAAATCATGCCGACTGTGAGCTTTACTGGCGTGCGCCGTGTAAACCGTTACAGATACATCTCATCACATCATCACATTTATTTTCTACAGGATTGAAGATCTTAACAATGTCAACAAAAAAATCCGCAATGGCTATATGTCTACCGTCTAAGGATGACCCACAGTAACCATTTTTATCTTTCAGAATTTTATAAAAATTCCATTGTTATTTCCGAAGCTATATATATACCGGTCAGGTATCATATTAATCCTTATCCAATAAATTATGTTATTTAAATTGGGCATTTAATTGAAATTAAAATATGCCTTGACATCATATAATTTAAATGAATGGTTTAAAAGATATCACAGATTCAAAATTACGCGTGACAAAACAATTATTAACCTTTTCCTGGACTATTAGGTATGTAGTCCCGGTACTGCCGGTAGTACGTTCCCGTGGTATATTTTCCGACATCCACGCGGGCGGAGCCGTGGCAAAAGCTAGTTTTTATACAAAACAAATTCCCTGCATAACTATCTTATCTCTATGTGAAAGTTATAATGCCTTTTAAGAATATTAATTTAATCTTTGATAAGTGTATTGGAAACAGGAAACTATTTAAAAGGATTAATATTATGACGGTACCTTGCCAATTCATTTATGAAAATATTATGTATGTAAGGAAAAATCCACATCTTTTTAATAAAATAAGTGATAGACATAATTTTAATACTAGAAACAAAGATAAACTAGATCAACCATTTTTCAGATTATCTAAAGTACATACATCTTTTATGGGGTACTGTGTTAAATGTTACAACAAAATACCTTGTGACATATTGCAATTAAATGAAAGAAAATTTAAAACTCAGATTAAAAGTACACTTTGTAAACAAGCATATTACAAATTAGAGGATTATATCCAAGATAAGAGTGCTTGGAAACATGCTGGTCCTGCTCCATAGGACAATTTAGAATCAAGACAAAATCAAACAGGTTGCTAATTTAATTGTTAAATTTATAATTTTGTATTATATGACATTGATTTTACATTCTGTGATTACTTCCTCACACACCGACTTATTAATTTTAAAAACATTAGGAAAATCGTCTACTTTTACTATGTTTGTAAATATGTGAGCACCATGTATCTATCATATAATTAAATTATCTGTCGTTGCTTCATTTTTAATTCTTTTTACCCATTGTGGTATAGTAATTTTATTCTAGGTGCATCGTCTTCACATATAATTATTTAACTAATGTACGTACTAATACAAACTATTGTAAAACATTTTAAAAGAGTAACGGTGGAGTTTCTTGCCCATTCTTCTCCATACGAAAACTACCTTTTGGAAGGGGCGACTAGAATCAATTATATTATTCTGTAAATTTTGACGTTCAAAAGTGCCATACATGGGCCTATTTGAAATAAATGTTTTGACTTTGACTTTGACTTTGATTGTTTTGTAATGATAAAAATAGATAGAGATTTACATAAATAGTGTCTTTATAAAGTGCAAATATCGAAATGATGGATTTTATCGACGGATAAAAAAAACTCTTTTTTCTTCTGTTAGGCGTCTTATTGAGAAATTTTACGATAATTGTAAAACTTGATGAAAAAGAACAGATACATAACATCACGCCTGTAATTCCCGAAGGGTTAGGCAGAAGTGTACCTATAGTACACCCACATTTCGCCAGTTATGTTTAAGTCCCATGTATTAGGGGGCGACCCTAATGCCATCCACCGGGCACAAATCAAGACTCCGGGCTGCTGCTGAGAAATTCCAGATGGAAAAACGCAATAACACCCTACCCGACCCGGGAATCGAACCCAGGACCTCATACTCAGCGGTAGCGCTTTGCAACCACTAGACCTACGAGGCAGTTCAAAAGTTTTTTTTCTTTTTTTTTTAAAGAACAGATTTTTGCTAAAAATGTTTTTTTTTTTCCACAATTTTCATTTTATGAGAACGTCGAACTTCCAATCATTGGGGAGTTTGTTTCATCGCGATAGATCATTTAGTTTAAAAGTTACACCGTTTTATAACAGTTTTTTTTTTTAATAAATAAAAAAAAAAGATTTTCTTTAATTTTTTTCGTCGATAAACGTAAGCATAGAGTCCCCATTTTGATATGTGTGCACTTAATAAAGACTCACATTGTATTATGGGTTAAAGTAATGTAAATTAAGTCTTGCACTGGCAATTTATAAAGTTTTAATTTCATTTTGACACTGATTTGACTTAAATATCAAATAAATTGTTAAAACACGGTTAAATTAACCGTTTGCGTTGGTTTTCGCCACTTGCCGCATATGTATTGTGTGTGTGAATTGCGCATGTAATCCACACTTACATGCGCAAGGCGCAAACCAAAGATTTAAATCCATGGATTTGCCTGACTGCATTAAAAGATGGTTACATTTCTGTTTCGTTGACATTTATAAATAGTAGTGTCTCGTTCACTCGTAGTAAATATCGTAGATATCGTTCTATACGGAATGTGTGAGCTCACTTTTCTCAGTGTGGACACTTTCAAACGACCTAAGTACGATGAGGGCTCATCTAATAATTTAAATATTTATAGCGAGATATTTCTAACGTGTACGTACAAGCACCATTTAAACAACCATTGCTATGCCGAATCTAAATCCCAATTTAACCTATTATTTTATTTAACAGGAGGAGCTAGAACAATGTCGTCGTGAGTGGGCACGCGAGCGAGCGGAGCTGACCGGCGCACTCAGCACGGCAGAGGCGCGCGCCGCCGACCTGGCCGACCGGCTGGCCGTCGTGTCGGCCGCGCTGCCGCCCGACAACCCGCACCATCATATGGTTGATGACGGTAACCTCAATTTAATGTAGCTGCAGGTATTAACTTACAACATTTGTCTCCTAAGACTCCATAAGAACTTTCACTCCTTATCTCGCTCGCACGGTGCTTGCGGACTGAGTGAGAGCGAGACTGAGCGGCGGAGAGAAGGCTCCAAAGCGCCGATAGTTTAGGTAATTTCTTTTTATGGCGAAAATAATGGTAATAAAAACTTTAAAACAGTTATAGTATTTATAGTTAGTTCAAGTAGTATGCAAAGTTTCAGATCTAATGTGAAGTAGTTTTTGAATACAAGCGGTTTATTGTACGGTTTGGAGGTAACTTTGGACTTTTTTTTCCTATCGAATTTTTTTCATGTTATCGTGTTTTCGTCAAACATAGTACTTAACATTAATCCTCAAATTTAGCATATATTTATTTAAAAATTAATGCTGCAGTATTTTCGATATAATGGAGGATTAAAATAAGCAATTTGAGGTATTATACCTATATTATTAGACTCATAAAATCATTCAAAATTTGAATCACCGTTAAAGTTTACAAAGTAACATACATCCGTTTATAAATTAGGAAATGATCAGTGTCTTTATCGCTGATTGTACAATTTTCAGAGCAAAGGCCTTTTCACTTAATAGGCATAGCATTTTTATTGGATAACAATTAAATACTTTCCGCGGTAGGTCCTCTTGTCCAAACATTTATTTTTGTGGATTTCCAACAAAATATTATTATATACTCACGACATATCAGAGCCAACTCCTTTACTTATAGGAGTCGAAAGAGATCGCAGTCAATTGTTACTTACTGAAATTTCCTTATACCAACACAGACAAACGCGAAGTAACTCCAACTGCTTGTGCGGACTACGACCGTGTATGTCGCGAACGAGCCGTGCTCACACGACAGTTGCAAGAAGCAAAGATGGCGCTGGCTGACGTCAAGACGTCATGGAGCGGACAGATTGCTTCACTGGAGACGCAGGTACAAATAACGAAAACGTGCATTTCGTTACGAATTTATCATAGTTTTGTTACTTGAAAATTGTCTTAACACTTCTATATTATGTCGTTGAAACATTATTTTTGACAAGGTTCTGAGTATGGTTAACAGGTCTCATTAGAGCCGTTCAATACTGACTGATATTGATTATACCCGAATCGCTTTAGCGTGGCAATAGCGGTCATTGCCCTTTCCCTAATATCTGCTAGAAAGTGTAGGTGGGTCAATGGCCGCTATTGCCACGCTAAAGTGATTCGGGTATAGGCGTATCATGAAATTGATGATATTAATATGACACGATCGTTTTATATTTCTTTTGTCGTTCGTTCCAGATTTATTTGTTCTCTTTTATTATGGTTCTTAAAGGGCCGTATTAAAACTGCCCTTAGTGGAAAACTCTTAAAAATCTTATTATAATACATAAAATCTAAACTTAATGGAATGAATTTAGATTCCATGTACGACGCTGCTTTATCATAGTAAAAACGAACATTTAAATCATTATTATAAACAATTCTTAGATAGGCGCTATATTTAGATTGAGGTACTCGTAAATATGGGTTTAATTAATTACTAAGACAAACCTATGTAGTTTTAATATTATATAGACGGTATATCGTGCCACATTTGAGAAGATTACCGATCCGATTTCTTACAAACCTGACGTTTTTTGTTCCTGTGAGATTAGCTCCGTGTGCATAAGCCATCAATCGCGTATATAACTTGTATATAATCGTGCCTGTATATATGTGCATGTGAGAGGCGTGTGCATGAAGCATGAAACATTATTTACACTCCATTTAATGATCACTGTTACATTTTAATAAACTGTCTGAAGCCACTAATAATAATAATTGCAACTAACAGTTATTTGATGTTTTGTACATATTATTATATAGGTATAGTAAATATATAATAAGCTTATAGTTAATTTTTTTCAAGCGACTTTATTTCAGAATTGGAATCGATTTTTAGCTGCCGGAAATATAATTTTAAAATTTTTACTTTATATATTTTCGATATTATAAAGTTTTAGGTAGGTTCGAAAATCTGTATTTCAGCTTAAATTTAATTTAATACATCGTTGATTTTAAATCTAACCACATCAGAATCTTCGTTTTAAGGTAGGTACACATTTAAATTCATTCCATCGTTAAACAGCACCAGAAAAAAAAAAACTAATACAATATACTTATTAGAAAAAATAAACAACCCTTGTTTTTCGGTAATTATCATACGAAGTTTTAACATAGGTGGCGCGACTGTCGCGGCAGGCAGGAGAAGAAGGCTCAGAGAGGAGACGAGTAGAGATTGAAAAGAAAGAGATACAAGAAAAGCTGCAAAGTGCGGCCGCTGAGCTCGAGAAAACGAAGCAGAATCTGATCAACAGCGAGGCTAAGGTATACAGTTCGTGTAGTTATTATTGTTCGTTATATCGCCAGAAGTACTTGGTATATATAGGTGTCCTTTGTCCACTAACTCCCTAGTTGTCTAAATGGTCTTCACATTCCCAGATTCTTGATTAGTGATGTGACGTCTACCTAAAATTACTTGCATGGATCTTACGATATATTTTCAGAAAATATTTATAGACCTAAATTACTATAGTCGACCTATTTGCATGCCCCATTAATTATACTAAAATAACTAACAATAATTAATGTCTAGTCGCTCGTGTTATTTGATTTTGAATACATAAATTAATTATATAAAGTCAATACAATATATCAAGTCTTAAATTATAATAAGATTTGCTTTTCCTCATTGATTATCCAACTCAGAATTTAATCCCAGTGAATCATTTGTAAAGGGTAAAAAAGTTAGGGTAACCTTTTCATGTATTGTGTCGCATCGTTGGAGTCGTGGTCTAGTTAGCAAGGTAGTGCTAATCTGTCGGGCAGGTGGTGCGTCTCAACGGCGAGGTGCACACGTTGGCGCTGGAGGTCAAGTCTCTTCGCAGCGCCGCGTCGCTTGCGGCCGTGAGTCCCAGCCTTTACACCATATAGTCACTCTAGTCTCGCATATATAGTGATTTACCCTTTAATGGTCTAATTTGGTAAACAAATATGGGGTGCGGTCAATCGCAGTCACTATAGAATAAAGGCCGCCATTTTCAACCGCATGTCCTGATGCTAGTCAGAACATGCGGTTGAAAATGGCGGCCATACAAGGGAGCCTATCATGCGAATTGGCCCAGTATAATGTGCGAGTGAGAGGGAATGATTAGAGCCGCCATTCTTAATTCGTTTTTTAATGGCACTGGTTATAAATGGTTAATTCGATGATCAAGACATTCATGTTTTAACTTAAAATATGTGATTGATGCGAAAACTCGCGATTTAGAACAGTTTGTTTACCAAAATGACAAATAAGGTGAATACACTACATACGCTTACACTGCGTGTTATGACGTATTACTAGTGCTGTACCCATGAGCTTGTAGGTTAGTAGTAAACGATAGCGGGGGAGGTAGCAATCGGGTATTTTACCCTAAGTCTTCTCTAATGACTATGTGTAAAATATTTACATTGAGACTATACATGTATTTACACGATTGAGAGCTTATTAGATTTGTCACTGTTCAGTTTTCAACTAAATACGTAGTTAATTGATTCAGGCGTGACCTTGCGAAAATCCATTATAAAATACAATAGACGTGGATATATTTAGTAACCTGTTCAGCTTAGCTATTTCTAAAGAGCTATAAAAAACCCTGAAAGAATTCTAAACCTGAACTAAATACATTATGTTAAAAACTTTCGAGATGTGTACAAATTATAGAATTGGCTCGAATAAAAAAGTATGTAAAGCTTGTGCACTCTGAAATGACATGCCACATTATCGCCCAGCCCGTCCCATCCTTGATGTCCTCCCTCCGGTTGACGCCCTAAGTCGAGGTTCGTACCCCACAGGGGGTGCCCTTAGCGAGCGTTCACCTAGTTTTAATTAGCATAGTTGAATAACCCCTGGCTGGAGGTTTTCAGTGTAGTAGCTTAAGGCACCCACAGGAAAGCCCGATAAGTAGTCATGATCTCAGAGGTCAATTACGAGATGCCATACATAAAAAAAAAAACACGTTATCGCATTTTACGCACACGGTAATGCGGTAATTCTGTAGAGGGCACGTCAGAGTGGACAAGCTATATTAAGCTTTAGAACAGTTTTTAATTTTTAAATAGGTCCTGTTTCAATATACCTAATTCCCTATAATGTTTTTCACTGCATCCCGCGTTCTCGCTTATGTTAACTTATTGTTTAAAGCCAAGTTTTCAGAATATTCATTTTTTATTAGAATTCTAGTTGCTTATAGTCAACCAGTTAAATGTTAGTAAATGATTGTTCATATTTACAGTAATTTAGTACTGCGTCATTACATGTACAGTTAGCATATAATATATGTACTTAGTCGTGTATTGAATATGTTGTTTGCATTTAGATATTTTATTCCTTAAGACTTTAGTCGAACCTTTGTGACTCTACTTTTATATTTTTCGGGTAAAGCCTTGTGCTCACTGTAACCAAATTGTATAAGTATTACAGTGAGCATAGCTTTATAATAATATACAAGGTCAAACTAAATTAGCTAGCGAATCTTATCAGAGATGGATGGGTATATTTTTATCATTTTTTCTTTTTAGGGTTCCGTACCTCAAAAGGAAAAAACGGAACCCTTATAGGATCACTCGTGTGTCTGTTTGTCCGTCCGTCCGTCCGTCTGTCACAGCCAATTTGCTCCGAATCTAATGGGCCAATTAAGTTGAAATTTGGTACCCATATGTATTTCTGTGACAAACACGGACGTGTAACGCAAATAAATAAATTTTGAATATGAGGGTCACTTTTGGGGGGCAAATATGAAAATTAAAAAAAAAATTTTACATTTGTATCGTGTGACGTATCAAATGAAAGGGTTTGTTACTAGGATCTCAAATATATATTCTTATAATTTTAAAATAAATACATTTAAAAATATTTAAGAAAATTGATGAAAATTGACCATTCCCCCACCTTATCTTCGAAACTACTGAGCCTAAAATTTTGAAAAAAAAATACGTAGATGGTTCTTCACTCAAAGATTACAGGAAAACCTATAAAAAGTCTATGGCCTTAAAATAACATGGTGAATCTATCATATTGTGCGTACAAATTTATATTTGCAGTTGGAATGTATGGGACAACATGTATTTCAACTACAATGTTACGTTTGTATTTGGGATAAATTCATCCCAACTACGGAACCCTTCATTGTGCGTAGTCCGACACTCACTTGGCCGGTGTTTTTTTTTTCTTTACTTTTAGATATCTATACCACCACTTCTGTGAAGTACACTAGCTAATTTAATTCGCCACTATTATAAAAATATGCATTATAAGAGGCAATCAAAGTTCAAGACAGTAGGTACTTGTTTTTGACAAGTTGAGAGTAATGCACTACCTCAAACGCTTTGCGTTCTGAGGCGTGCAATTGCACTATTGGCCAAGCTTGCTAGCTTTGCGTGTATAAAATAAACTTTTAAGATTCTTTTTGTTTCTATGACTTGTTTTACTGTTATGTGCTTCGAACATAGTTTTATAATATAGTTGATCCTAGAAATATTAATTACTTCAAGTGACAGTGAAACAAGTCTGTAATTGATATGCAAATGTTGCAGTTTTTACGGTGATATAGTACGTCTAAATATTCTATGGAACCGATCAGTTTGAAACTACTGTAAGTAAAATATCAATTCATAATGTATCACTGCAAATACTGTATCGTGGGCGTGACCCTTTAAATTATGTTCCTATATTGAATTATTATATAATTAGGTTTTTATTTTTATTATTTACAAACATAGTGTTTATTTACAAACTCTTCTTATTGTGACTAAATATGTTAGTTATTTCAAATTTACTATTATTTTTGTTATTGGGCAGCTTAGGTACACTGATAAAAAAGAATTGTACCAATTTTTGAAGGAGTAAGTATTTACTTGTTTTCGAAGAGAAAGAATATGAAGACATATTGTTTGCTGTCTTGTCTAACGGCGCCAACCACCACTTCATATAGCAGTTTTATTTTAATATTACTTCACAGTGGGAAAGTGATGGAGCAATGGAGGACGTATAGGTTTATCTCTTTCTCACTGTGAAGTTAAGTTAGCCTAGGCCATACATTGGTGGTAACACTTTGTCCTTGAGCTGGCTTAGCCTAGTACACAGTTTCAATAGAATAAGAGGCCAGGCCAGGTTTTGTTACTACTGTCGGTGGACGGTACGGTAGTACACTGCTCAAAAGGCCTGGAAACCTGCGTGGATAAAGCAAATTGGTGCAAAACTTATTTTGATCATTGTACAAGCAATATTTTGAACTGTTAATGGTAGCTTTCAGATCTAATTATTCTGTGATTAAGGGGGTGAGTTGGTTGTTTGACTGTCTCTGATTGGTGGATTTACTGTCAAAACTCATGTTCTGATCGGTTGACTAAAATGACAGCAACCAATGACGTAAGACTTGATAATAGATTGAATTGAATAGGCTTCCAGAAACCGGAGTTAAAACTATGAATTTAAATAAAATTTCATATCCGTTGTTTGAAGTGTAATGTTTATAAATGTCTTGCTATTATATTGAATCGCAATTGGCCATCTCACAAAGGTATAGTTAGCACATCGCTTGCTTCACAATGCGGGTTAGTATCAATATCTCCTTGTTTTGTTATCGAGACTGTCGCGTTGATAAATTGATTATGTACGCCACACATGATTTTGTCACGAACAAAACGTACGAATGGTTAGTCATACACTTTGCACAGGTGACGGTACACCTATTGTTTACCGAAACGGGCTTAACATTTCGAAGATAGTATAGTAACTATAAGTGATACATATCCATTCCAAGTAAGTAGTTTACAAAAACAATTTATATCATAAAAGTACAAAAATGATGAAATTATATTTACACATTGTTAATTTTGTTTTGATGTGATGCACGGATTTGTATAAGTAAATAAATTATTTTTGGTAAAATTTTAATGTTTCTTTTGATTTTTCCCTCATTTTGCATGGGTTTTGCTTGGCTAACAGCTAGTTTGGTGTGTGCATGTTAATTTATACTAATCTAATCTTAGATTGGGTCTTAACCTTCCTGCTTGATATGAGATGAGTAAAGATAAATTTGTAATATTCATTGAGTGGTTTGATACATAATCATCTAATCTGCTACACACACGTTAGTGCCAAATGTAATATTTCGCGTTTATATTAAAAAAATAACAGTTCTTTCGAAATACATTAACATTGTACTTTTTTACCAGTTCCGTTAGCTTGCCAGTGATAACGTATTATAATAATTATAATAGCTATTAAAGTATTATAGTATATATTGGCATGTGATTGTAGTGACTGACATTGCGACAATTTTCAATGGATTTGCACGGTTGGGTGGCGTAACTATCGGATGGAGGTAAAAATACAGTAGGTACCTATTGCAACAGAACCGGTACTATTGGCGAATGTTTACACTCAACTCAGGTCTTAGTGCCTTTTTGTCTGTCGAGGCGAGCGGTTGTGGTACAGCTACTAGATAGTATGTGATTACAAGATTGAACCGCTAAAAATATTTGAAAAAACAGTGTTTAGAAATCTCTCAGTGTTCGATGAACAAACTTTAGATAAATTAGTGCCTTAATGTGTTGATTTAATGCAGTTAACTGTGCTTATATAAATACTTGAACAAAAACAGTGCGATTATACTTAAATATTTATCGTGTAACACTTCGTTTTGGTACGTAAATTTCATAAAAATTCGGCGATGACTCATCAAAACAGTCGTGTCCTCTACGTACACTATAAGCCAAACAAATATTTTAAAAACTAATATTCCCGATATAGCAAGTATAAAAAGTTTTTGACGTGCTTAAAGACTGATCTACTTTCCAAGAATGAGGTAGTAGAGCATACTTAGGAACATAAAACATATTTACAAAGTTAACACGTGCTTAGTTATCATATGTTTAATATTAGACGCCAGATAAAGTCAACAACACGATTTATTACACAGTAGGAAACCAGCTAATGAGGTTGAAAGACGAGGAAAAGAATTTGGTGCCCATATTACGTCGCCTGATTCTTCATTAGGCCGGTTAAACACTAGTTAATCAAAGCATAGGTAATTGTTATCAAGATATTTTGAGTTTTATTATATCAACAATAGTTTCAGCTTTTAGCATATTTAATGGGAATTTCACGGGTTTAAAACAGGGTCATATAAGCCTGATATTTTCTTGGTGTAAACCTAGGCACATATTTCAGGGAAAAACGATGGATTTCGAAAGCCGTATCGAAAGTTTGACGCAAGAGAACAAAGAGTTGTCAGAAGCACTGGAGAATGAGAGGACTCTTGTGAAGATTTTGAGGGAAAAGGTGGACAAATCAAACCTGCTATGTGACGAGAGCAAGGCGGAGGTCAATCACCTCAACTCGATGGTGACAGAGATGCAACATGACTTCTTGGATATGCAGAGGAAGTTTGACAAGTAAGTGTGTTTGATTTACTATATTATGGGTGTTATCCACACAATATCTAGGTCAATGCCTGGGCTACGGTCCGTCCGAACCGAACGGGGTTCAGCGTCTCGGCAGGAGCGAAGACAATTTTGCTTGCATTGGACATTTTGTGGGAACTTGGTCAGGCCCTCAGTGGTTCAAAATATGCTCTGACGTACAGAAAAACTGAGGCTGTCCCGCAGCCTGACAGGTCTGACCTGAAGATGTCGATATATGGATGCAAAAAAAATATTGCGAGCATAAGAATATTGTTATAACGTGGTACACTAATGGTCTTAATAATAGGCTTATGTTATGACCTACATGTCTCGGTCTCGCCGTGGACTGGAATATTTAAAAATATTTTGAATAAAACATTATATTTATGTAGAATCTATTATACAATATAACAGCGAATCAATTTTCACAACTCCCGCTGAAGACCTAGGCCAAATATTTTTTGATATTCGAATAGCTCATGAACTAAAGAGGTGCCATAAAAATATGATATAAAAATCTATAAAACATATATGTATATATATAAATCGGCGTTTTCGGGTATTCTGGTCAATATAACAGAACAGTAAAACAGCCATTATACTTACTACTTATAATCTTATCGATTTCTTTGCTTATCTCTAAATTGTTATTTCGAAAGATCGAAATGAAAAAAATCCGAAAAAAAAAAAATGAAACCGGAATTTATCGTTCGTACCGCATCTTATAAATTAAATGGTGACTACTATCAATTATGGTATTGTAGCGGTCCTAAGTGTTGTGCAGCTGTTTGCATAATATAAGCTGGAGCAATTTCTTTAGTAACCTTGAATGGCTTTGGCACATGTTTTATGTATTGTTATAGCATAACCAATATTTCGAAGGTCATTAGCCACTGTAGATCTCATTAGAGACTGTCGACGAAGTCATGTCTCGAGTTAAAAAGTGTGTCGATAGCACAATTTAACACACATTCAATTCTCATTAAAAAGTAGGTAATCGTCATCAATTGAACGCACGTTGATATAATCACCACGCCTAACAGATTGATTAGTGAACGCAGTATGGGTTAAAGAACGCTATGCTAGAAAATTCCGTTAAGGGTACGTTTCCACTTAGACGGAGATGAGCCGAGCTGAGCGGAGGCCTGCAGGAATCGACCAATCACAATGATTGAAATCCTCGTCGCTTCTGTCGTCTCGTCTGTGACTGGACGATTCCTGCACGTCTCCGCTTCAGTAGAACCGCACCCTAAGAGAGGTGGTTAGTCTAACGACAACTAAACAGCTGAACGGAGATCAAAGTAAAGACAGTGTATTGCATTAAAATCTGATATTATAAACTTTCGGGAGTTACTGATTTCTACTGAAGGTCACATGATTATTTTCATACACTACTTCTTATGAAAAAAATGCTCTATTTCAGAGAAAAACGAGAGAAAGACGAAGCGTTGCTGAGGAACGCACACATGTCCCAGACGATAGAGATGAGTCAATGCAACGTGCGCTATCACGAGGGCGAGATAGTGGAGCTGAAGAGTAAGATCAAGGAGCTGGAGGGACTCATCGCTCAACATAAAGAGGTGTAAATTCATTAAATTAATTTACTACCAATTTAAACTGTCCGTATATTCAAATCACTACAGAAATTCTTTAACAGTTGTATGAAATGGCTATAACAGCCAATTGACGTAGGATGTCAATTCTCAACAAATAATTGCTTTGACTGTACTAGTGTTAACCGCAGTTTCTCTTGCATCCTAGTCGAGTAGGTAAGTTCCCGAATTCAAAGATCCTGTGTCCGTCTCCGGGCCGCCAAGAAATCCGAAACGAACAAACTTTCGGATTAACGGTAAGAAATGACCCGTTTGGTCCTTGAAGAGAGCATTCATTTAACTCGAACTCTTTTTTGGGTAGGAAATTATCAAATAACTTCTCCCGCGAAAATCGGCTTGCGATTCCCGACGCCCTAGGCGTCTCCTCCTGCGGCGGTTAGGGGCGTGATGGCGCGAAATTTGCCTCTCGCTCACGAGTTCCGCCTCCTCCTTCGCGAGCATTACCGCTTCGCAGAAGGAGATGACGGCCTCCCATTTCCTCTCGCTCCGTACCATGGCCTGAACAAGGGCCGGACGCGAGAGATCACCGCCGCCGATGCTCCACCCAAACTGGACAGACCTCCACCATATGCTCCACCGTGTCCTCCGGGCGATCCACACAATAGTGAATCAGCAGTGAAGCAGCAGTGAAGCGGGCATTTCCTTCCACCTTATCCTGTGCAGGAACCTCCCGAAACAGCCGTGTCCGGTGAGGACCTGCGTCAGGCGGAAGGTGAGGACGCCGTGGCAGGCTCTAGCCACTCCTCAAAGAAGGGTCTTATCGCCGCAATTGGGGCGTGCCCATCAAAGGCGACCCTTAGGAGGCAATTTAACATCACGCTAGTCGTAGCGTGATGCCTTCCTCAAAATACGGGCTATTAAATGTAAAAAAACCGGCCAATTGCGTCTTGAGACGTGCTATTTATTTTATCACTGTAAAAGCTGCAACATTTGCATATCAATTACAGATTTGTTTCACTGTTATTAAAGTCACTTGAAGTAATTAGTATTTCTAGGATCAACTATATTATAAAACTATATTCGAAGCACAAAACAGTAAAACAAGTCATACAAACAAAAAGAATCTTAATAATTTATTTTAACACGCAAAGCTAGCAAGCTTGGCCAATAGTGCAATTGCACGCCTCACAACGCAAAGCGTTTGAGGTAGTGCATTACTCTCAACTTGTCAAAAACAAGTACCTACTGTCTTGAACTTTGATAATGCATATTTTTATAAGAGTCAAATTAAATTAGCTAATTAGCTAGTACTCCAGAGAAGTGCTGGTATAAATATCTAAAAGAAAAAAAAATCGGCCAAGTAAGTGTCGGACTACGCATAATGAAGGGTTCCGTAGTAGGGATGAATTAAAAAAAAAATAAACAAATACAAACTTAACATTTTAATTGAAATACATGTTCTCCTATACATTTCAACTGCAAATATAAGTTTGTACGCACAATATTGATAGATTTACCATGTTATTTTAAGACCATAGACTTCTTATAGGGTTTTCTGTAATCTATGAGTGAAGAACCATTCTCTATACTTATGGTCACAGAAATACATATGTGTAATATGTGTACCAAATTTCAACTTAATCGGTTCATTCGATTCGGAGCAAATTGGCTGTGATAAACGGACAGAGACACACTAGTGATCCTAATAACATGCAAATCCGATTAGTAGTTTCAGAGATTAACGCATTCAAACCGCACTTTATTTATATCGTTAATAAACCTCCAAAATTTTTTTAATCACTTTCTCGAAAGTTGCAATATAGGGGTTAACGGGGGTGAAATATCGATCTAGCTAGGTCTCATATCTGAGAAAATTAGTTTTCGCCGTATTTTCAGCCGAGCAGAGCTCGGTCGCTTAGAACAAGATGGCCTTAGAATAATCACATGGCAGCATGGAATTAGTATGAACTATCCTCTACTATTAAATGAGCATTCTCTATTTTTAACCCCTGGCTGGAGGTTTTAAGTGTAGTAGCTTAAGGCACCCACAGGAAAGCCTGGTTAAGTAGTCATGATCTCAGAGGTCAACTACGAGAGGCCCTACCTAAAAAAAAAAAATCTCTTTTTTCACCCGACCAGAGCTCGGTCGACCAGGTATCTACATTAATAAGTAGAGATAAATAATGTCATCAATATGTTGGTCGACTTAATTGAATGCGTTACTATGTTAAAATGAAAAGTAGTTATTCGGCTTACGGTGGTGTGGTGAAGCAAATGAATGCGGCTATGTCTCGTTTAGTATGTGAAATACTTGTTTTACTAATTCTGTATGCTGTTATGGAGATCCAAGGATGGACATAGTTTACATTAACATTTTACACGAAAACAAGTTTCCTCTTTTTGGCGTGTTTTTAATTAAATGCTCAAGTAATGAAGCCGAGAAACGGGTAAAAGATGTCAGGATACAGTTTAATTAAAACAGTATTAGGAAGCATGTTTGGAGAGATAAGATAAAATATAGGTGTTCCTTTTGGTTCGAAACTAAAAGATAACAAGCACTGCGCCTAAATATCCTCGGATCACCTTACCATGTATATTGTATTTCTCAAAATATAAACAGTAGGCACTTAAATTTTTCTTCACATTGCTTCTCCTTTTTGCTACAATTATAATTGTATCTACTATACCAAACCTACTACAGTCCACCTACCATTCCAGTCTACCTACTACTTCTTACTTAACCTACTATAGTAGGTTTGTAAAAAATCTAAGCATGTTTTTTTAGGGTTCCGCACCCAAAGGGTAAAACGGGACCCTATTACTAAGACTCCGCTGTCCGTCCGTCTGTCTGTCTATCCATCTGTCACCAGGCTGTATTTCATGAACCGTTATAGTTAGACAGTTGAAATTTCCACAGATGATGTATTTCGGTTGCCGCTATAACAATAATACTAAAAAACAGAATAAAATTAAATATTTAAGGGGGCTTCCATACAACAAACGTGATTTTTTTTCTTGGTTCGCGCGCGAAGGTTTCCGTACCATTCATCATCATCATCCATCACCATCATCATCACCATCATCATCTATAAAAGATAATGGTACGAAACCCTTCATGCGCGAGTCCGACTCGCATTTGGCCGGTTTTTTTATACTTACAGAAAACTTAAAATATTCTTTATTTAATTTTGCAATAATCTCAATTTTCTTCATAATTATTGACTACCAAAAGTAGGTATTTAAACTTTTGGTCGTCTCAGTCGGATTAATACGACAAATGTTTTCGTGCCCGTGCCGCCGCAGTTGTATTCATACGACTGAGAACCTATGTTCGTGTTTTGTTTTTTATTTCATTTCACGACCCTATTCTTCGCAGGTATTTATTTGTCGATTTATGAGCTGGGGGCACGGCAATTTATATAGCAGTCAATTGATTGAAACAATCGATTTGACTTTAACTTGTCGTTAATTTCAGAATCAAGCTGCGTGTATGTTAATAAAGGAAACAGAGGAGGTGCGCAAGCTAGAAATCGAACAACTGAAGAAAAACATGGAAGAATTAATAGAAAACGAGACTGCACTCAAAAAGACTATACAAGACTTAGAAACTGAAATCTGTGATAAAAATAAGGTTAGTAGAATTAAGTGAGACGTAAGCCGGGGATATTATAAAAAGGGGTGCGTTTTGCCTTTTGGTTAGAACCCTAAAAACGCAGGACTTGGGGCCGATTTTTCAATCTTTAGATAACTTTTATCTGAGGAATAAAAACTGCGTTTTGACAGTTTGTGTATAGAGAATATATCAAACCATCATATTTGTTCTTCAAAATAAAACTTGTGACTAGTCGAATTGTATCGTCATTGCAAGGGAGTCTTTACTTAATAGAGAAATATCAGGATGAGAAGTAGGAAAGTGCGTTCTTATCAGCAAATGAGTTATTTCATCCTGCGTGTGTATTATAAGGCTTCCTACATGACGCCGGAGCAATTCCGGCGCCGGACCGCATGTTTGTGTATACGAACGAATGAATATCACCCATGCGCCGCACCGGCGCCAGACCGCAAGATGAAAAAAATTAAAAATAACTCAGAATTAGTAAAAATCTACCCGGCGCTGGTGCGGCTCCGGCGTCATGTACAGGAAGCATATAAGGCGACTTAAGAATTGAACACAGACGACATGCAGCGGTGTCCCTATTTTTGCTAATAATAACTTGCTACTTGCTATCTTCAATCCGTCTGCCAGGCCTGTTGCTATAGCGATTTCACGCAACATACCGGTTTTCAAGGCCTATCTATGTCCAAGAGCACATGTTTACAGGCTGTTCAAACATTGATGAAACACAGTAGAATTAATATGAAACCTCATAATAGAACTCAAAGGACGCTAGAGCTCGTAGATACGCACGCTCTAGCCTTATATAAAAGTACATAAGAAAAATAGACATATTGTCTATTAAGGAAAAATAATATCGTTTTGGAATAATTATCGGATAACATATACATTCTAGAACAAGGCCTTTTAGGCGTTTTGAATCTTGTTATAAAATGAACAAGTTTTGCTAATAGCCTTTTTATTAATAGACTAATGACCTTTCGGACCACCTCCGGCTAACTTATCTAGCAAAAAAAGAAATTTAATTATGTTCCATGTTTGACTATATTTTATAGATAGCGCCATCAGTATTTTGTTAAAAAAACCTTATAACTAATTCGTATTATTTTTTTTAGAAAATAAAGACATTAGACAACAGAATATCAGACATGAAGAAAACATTGCAACGTGAACTACAGAGCAGTAAGTCTGACCTCTCGTCTGCCGAGGAACAAGATATTAGTAGAAGGTAAGATATCTGACTTTGTCTATTTATTTAGGACTAGTTGCTGCCCGCGGCTTCGCCCGCGTGAACCCTAATTCTTTTTATAAAATAAAAGTAGCGTAAGTTACTCCATATAACAACACCTATCTGCCACACGTATGTGCCGTCAAAATCGGTCCAGCCGTTTCGGATATTAGCTGGAACAAACAGACAGACAGACTTTTTTTTTAAATAGGTACTTAGTTATTTTGTTATAAGTACAGAATATTCTTTAAAAAGCTGAGCTGTTTCAATTTTATTTATTTGTAAGATGTAAGATTGATTCAAGAAAAGATACACATGACACATAAATAATGGCTAACATCAGGTATTAAGTAGGTGTACTCCTTCACTTATAGGAGACCACAGCATCACAATAAAATATGCAACTAAACTACAGACAGGCCATCCACGAAGTCGCGCCACACTCTTCTTCATAATCGCTCACTGTACAAGAGTGCAACATTCCGCTAGTATTTTAGTTTAATCCGATCCAGCCTGTCCCTTGGTGTCCTCCACCAGCGACGCCCTAAGCCGAGGTCCGTCCCCCACAGGGGGTGCCCTTAGCGTGTAGTCGCTTAGTTTCTAAGTTTTATGCCCTGCCTTTTTTTTTGGGTGGGAATTTATCAAATAACTTCTCCCGCTCTGGGCGGAGCGGAAGGGCGTGTCAGACTTTTACTGACTAAAACCCACCCGTGTTCCTTCGGTTGCCCTGTTGCCGGGGGCCACGATCTCCCTTTCGGTTTTCTTTGCAACCCAGGCAGGGAGGCCTTAATTTATTGAGACAGCCACAGGAAAGTTCGGTTAAGCAGCTGACAACCTCCTAGGTTGACCTGAAAAATGCTATACAAAAAAAAGTGTTTTAGTATTGTAAACTAAAACTCTAGCGGTATGTTGCACAGTTGTACTGTAAGCGATTAGGAAGAAGAGTGGGGCGTGTCTTCGTGGATGGCACTATCTGCAACAAAGTTAAGATATTAAAAACAGTGGTACTCCGAGAGTGCCAACAGAAGTCAAAACTTCAACAATTTCACTGTGCAGGAAATACTTTTAATGAGGTGTCGGTAACAGTGTCGCGAGTTCAATTGTTTTTTCCCATCTCAAAAATGCCCAACGCGCCTAAACTCCTAAAGAAGTTTTCACTCCAATAAAATACTGGATCCATTTTAATTGGAAATTTTATTAGACCTGTTTTTGTATAAATTTCCATTTTTCTGTATTTAATAGAAGCCAAGATTAATGTATTTAACCATCTAAATTCCATTAACACTAATTTATCATTATTACAATACAAAAAGTAGAATTAACAGTATACGTGTTCTAAAATGAATTCACACATTAACAGATTTAGCTACTTTTAGATAAATTGCCGACGAAATCGTGTTTATTGTGCTTAGTCGCGTGGAAATTGTTCTTCAAAAATTCTTATTCCGAATTCTACTTTCTTTTACTATTTACTAAGATGCCTTTTTATTATAAATTAGTGAATTATCACGCAATTTACAAATTATAATTTATCAAGTTCACTTATTTATACTCCACATGACTATAAAAACCTGCATTTATCCATTTACAGGTACTTGAAACACGTGGTGCTTCGTTTCCTAACTGCGCGTGAGTTGGAAGCAAGACAACTGACCCGCGCACTTGCCGCTCTCCTACGCCTATCTGCTCACGAAGAAGCATTACTAAGGGCAGCTCTACCGCCCCGCACTGGCCTGGCCGCTTGGTTTCCTTCCCTCAACACCTGATCCGTCTGAACAGACCTAAGGAACGTGTGAACAGATCATAGCAAAGTATGTTACCTGTATGGAACTAGCAGGATGATCTCCATGACAATGAGCAAGTGGCTCTCGCAATGTAGCCAAATACAGTATTCATTTTGAATGTAGTATTGTGAATTAGTATATATTTTGTCAAAAGTCCCTTGCAAGCAGCGCTTCTATTTATTTGTACCAATGCCACGTTATTTGAAAATTGTCATAGCATGTAACTGGGCCGTCTTAACCATATTGGGCGCCAGGGTGCGAAAATCAGCCTGTGCTTTCCCTTGCCAACGAAAAAAAAACTTAATTTTTGTGTTCCATTTTTTTTTTAAGTAATATTTACTCCAAAATAAAATGAGATTCATTTTCAAACGTCAAATTCAAATTTTCTGGGTTTTAAGTTGACAAACTTTTTAATGATATCGTGTCGTCTGTTTTGAGATCTTTGTTCGATTTCAAAACAAATCCATCGACTCGATCGGCTTGTGCCCCCTAAGACCCTGTGGCCGGGTGCTACGCACCCCTTGCACCCCCGGAAAAGACAGCTCTGCATATAAGTAATTTTATACAGATTAAACAGGCGTTTGGTTAGCCTGAAGCCTGTTAGACATACAAAACCAGCGATTTACGCCGTCGGGCATTGTTGATGCAACTTAATTCACTATCATTGGTTGAATACATTACATGCGTATACTTGCAGGACTCGATTCCCATGCATTCTTGCAAAGACTGTTTAAGTCGGTGGTTTGGACCATAACTTGCACTAGTGCGTGGTGGTGTCTTGATAAGTTTTTTATGAACATCACAATGAATCATTTTCTTGTTTTTTAATAAAAATAACGCACAGTAGGGCGCACGTCAGTAGTAACAGCTGGCCTAGCGTATAGTCCGCGCGCGACTGCTAGTCACCGTCCGAGGTATGTGAGCGGTGAGACGGGAGAGGGCACCATTGATAAAATTGGCAGACTGAGTTAGCTTGTCTACCTCCCCGTGTCACCGCTTACATGCCTCAGGTGGTGACTAGCAGTCGCGCGCGGACTTTATAGTACAGAGTTCCAATACAATAAGACGCAGGGCAGCTTATACTGGTTCTGTTACCACTGACGCGGCCTATCGTATATCTTACTTAGTACCGCAGTTCTCGATTATTTATTTTGTTATATATTTTTGGTATTCCTTTAATTTATTGTAGTTGCGATCAACGAAGTAAAACAAAGTACCCTTAGGTTTTATGATTTTATTTTAGATGATTATTGCATTCGAGCAAAAGTTTGGTCCCAAACACACATATACATACACACAACACATTACAGACACACACATACTTAATTATGCTTGTGACAAGGGTTATCACAGTTTGAGATCCCATTGAATGGCAAATATATAAGTTGCTCGGCAGGTGATATAAACTCATAGAATATGATAATTAGGTTATTAATCTACTTAATATCGGTATTATAGTTTGACCGAAACCGCTATACCGCGCCTTAGGAATGTGCGCGGCGAGACGGGGAGCAGTGCAGGCCGCTCATTTGTTAACGCTTACGGCGTCCGGCCCGTTGCCACTCGGTTCCTTTTTTTTTTTTTTTGGGTGGGGTATAATCAAATAACCGCTCTGGGTGGAGCGGGAGGGCGTGTTAGACTCTTACTGACTAAAACCCACCCGTGTTCCTTCAGTTGCCTGTATGTTGCCAGGGGCCACGGTAACTCGTAACTTGCAACCGCCTCGCCGCCTAAGCCATGGTACAGCGGTCTCGGTCAAACTATAGTAGACACCCGAATAAGCAAATGTCGTATTACGCGTAACTGTAAAGTATTGTAATCTTATTGTATTTTTGAACAACATTATTGTAATATACATTGTGAAAATTTAATTAAAGTTGCCTTAATAGTTGCTAGTCATTATTTAAATAATTGATTGTATTATAATTACGATGTAAATGGTTATTTTTTTGTATGCGTATTGTGTTGTCAATTATTTTGCTATAATTACAGAAGTTATACATAATTATGTTGTTGATGCATCAATGTGACATTGCTTCATCAAGTTATATTAGAATTGTGGTCTGAATAATTTAGAGAAATTTAAAATAAATGTAAAGGAATATATTCAAGTAATAAAATATTATTACACACTGCCCCTTTGTATTTTGTACATTTAACTCAGCTTTCGACAGGTTTAATAGGGAAACGGTGAAGATACAATTATGAAAGTTTAAAGCAATACAAGTTTCTACAAAATTATTGTCTTTGTTGATTTTATGCATTGCTAAAAATCATTTGTTAATTTGTGTTTTCAGCGTTTTCTCTTAGCTACGCTACTGAACTAGAAACAGCAATAACAGTAACCGCTCAGTAATTGTGTAACATATAGTTATTTCAAGGATGAATGAACTGTAATGCGTGCTATACACTTGTTCGGATAAACCGGCACAGCCGGGAGACAAAATTGAATATACAAAGCGTATCAGAAAGGTGTGGTCAAAATGGTGTGGTTATGATGTTGGTCCTATCGAGAAAGTTGTTCAGTTTGATGGTCTGTACCGCACCCTCAATTTTGGACACACCTTTCTGACACACCCTTTTTTTTGTTGGGTGGGAAATTATCAAATAACTTCTCCCGCTCTGGGCGGAACGGGAGGGTGTGTCAGACTCTTACTGACTAAAACCCACCCGTGTTCCTTCGATTGCCCTGTTGCCGGGGGCCACGATATCCCTTTCGGTTTTCTTCGTAACCCCGGCAGGCATCAGCCCTAACGGACCCCGTCAATTCTGCTGACATCTCTTTGAGGCAAGACACCCTGTATATGTTAATTGCTTCGAGTCGGCTTTGTTGTTCAACAAATACTGCCAAATCAAATGTGAGAACAAGTGTAAAACACGCCGCAATACTAGGTAGATCGCTCGTATCTACCCATTTTTCACTTTTGTAAGTATTTATATTAAAAGAAAGCACAAGTTTGGTGACGGGGACAAAGTATGAAAACATTTAAAATATGAACGACAGTTATGGTACATGAAAAAGTGATTTAGTTGCTTTATAAGATACGAAATATTCTGAAAATTACACACAAAGGGTTAGTAGTTAATTTAAAAGACATGATAGTTAACTGTTTGTAAATTAAAATATTCCTGATAATTAGCAAGCAGCAGCACTGTCAATTGAAGGCACTTGTAATGTATGTAGATATGTGTTCACAGGATCTGTTTATATAATGTACATTGTGTAGTATTAGCTTATTTAAATATTACTATAGAGTTTATTCGTTTTGACGTCACAAAGAACTTTATTTTCGCTTATTTACACATTATTTATTTAACAAGATGTCTATCACGTAATTTAGTAAATAAATAAATATTATAGTATACGTGACAGAACGATGAGTATATTTTTATTTGAATTTTTTTTGTTTAATTTGTAATGAATATTTGTGTTGTTATTGTAAATTTGAATAAAGTTACAATAAGTCGTATATTTTGTTTTTATTGTACTCGTGCTTTCGACTTGTAACGTATCCGTACGCCTAGCGGGACCCTCGAACTTGTTACTTAGTGCTCATTGTGTGCCTTCTAAATAAGTTCGGTTTTGATTTTGTGTTTCAAAGACGTAGGAGTAAAACTAAATCTGAGCAAAGCTACCACCAGCGTGACCTTTTTAACCCTTTCCCTGCCGTCACCGTAATATTCAGTGTTTTGATGCTGATGCCCGTGGCGCTAATCCCGTAATATTAAGTTCTATTTTTTCGCTGTCCAATTCTTAACAACATTTAAAAAAAACTGAAGAAATTTGGTATTATTTATAATACTTCAGGATGTGTACTTTACAACAATAAAACTTTTAAAACTCAGGCTCATCATTTTGATACATAACAATGAAATCTAAATGCAGTAATCAAATGAGGTGCTTTTACAACCCTGACACACTGCGCCGAACCCGTAATTTTAAGTGGGCTAGTGATGCGCTAGTAGAATCTCAATAATAAAAAAAGCAATGGTTTTAAATGATTAATTATCTTGTTAAACCATGTCTAGACAATAAATTAAAACTTTAATGGCTTTTATTTTAAATTGTCATTTGAATAATGGACAACAATTGAAGAGAATCTGTAGAAAATTACGAAATCAAAAAAAAAAAATTCTTGGTGTCGATATTTTTGGGACGTCACTAATGCAGTTCCAGCCTGACGGACACTGGCCGCCATCACCGTGATTTTCCGTGCGGCGCAAGCGACACGGACGCCATATTTGTTGGTAAACACCAGTAGCCGCAGCGCCGTCCCCGTGATAACAAGTACGCTTCAGATGCCTAGTGTTGAGAAACATTATGATGGAAGACGAAGAATTATTGAATATTTTAGAAGGAGATATCAACATTGACAGTTCCAGTTCGAGTAGTAAAAGCGATGAAGAATCGGTAAGTTAGTGTTCCCATAATTTTAGACTTGATAAAATATAATAAAATGAAAGCAAAGCTGGACAACATAAAGTTTACAATTTTACATTCCAAAAGATATTCAAAATAATTATAAAATAGATAGAAAAGATAAAGCCAATTTTTTTAACCAAAGACCAAAAGACGAATATTTTGCTTCCCTAATAGCATTCGAAATGGAGGCTGTTCGACCAGATATGCGATCGGTATTATATATGAAAATTATTAATCTAATATACCACGCTCGCGGAGATTCAACAGAAGAAGTTCAAGAAGAAATCAGACCGTGTTCCTCTCCGCAATATTAAATTAATAAATTATGGTTGATCAGATTATGAGTGAAAAATTGATTTCAAGTGTGACAAGTGTGTTAATTATAATTACCTATTATTAAAGATTACTTGCCTACAACATATGAGTGTTTTATTTTGCATCAATCTATATACCTACGGCTCTACCTTAAGGTTTTAAACACGATGTCGCAAGCAAGAGCTAGTACTTATATAATATCGATAACAATTTATTCAGATTTCCCAACACTGTTCGAAATTATACCTAAACACGTCTGGCCCTGGGGGCACGATTACTGTAGCAAAATCTGGCAGGGAAAGGGTTAAGTATGACACTTGTCATTATTTTGTGCTGGCCTCCTGCCACATGAATCGGAAAAGATTTTTATCACATCTGTTCAAAAAGAGCATGTTTATTCTTCGTAAACAGGGACTAAAATAGCTTTTTAATCCATAGGGATTAACAGTGATTTGAATTTGGAATGTGTATATTGTTAGTAAAAGTTCCAATCACCAAAGTGATCAAACACGAACATTGTAGGACAAGTAACAGGCTAGCAAAAGAGAGAGAGAGAAAGTGTGAAATTGGTCAAAATGAAAATCCAAGATGGCGGTTGCGAAAATTTAAAAAAATTTCGTTATGGGTGTCGTTTTCATATTTTTGCGAGGGTGCTAAAGTCGATAGTGACGTCAAAATGTAAATCCTATATGGCGGCTGCGGAAATTTTCAAATTTTTCGTCATGGGTATCGCTTTCATAGTTTTCGAAAGTACTAAAGTCTATAGTGACGTCAAAATGTAAAACCACGATGGCGGCAGCGAATTTTTTTTTAAATCTTATGTTAGAAGGAACTTCGTTCCTGACGGGGGTCGTATCACAGACGTTTTTTTTCTCATAGAGGGTGATAAAAAGTAGAGTGTTCACCTCGAGAGCAACACTATTTTAAGCTCGAGTGACGTACTTTGAATCCCTCGCTGCGCTCTGGATTCAAAAAAACACTCGCCTTAAAAATATTTGTTTGCTCCCTTGGCAAACAATCTACTATTTCCTGCCACTTTAGTAGTTATTTAAGTTTGATTTTTTTTTACACACAACATTTTGGAACATGATAACATTAAGTAATCTTCGATTACTTTTAGTTTACAAAATAACTTTTGCCCACTAACACTTACAAACATGTGTTTATATCTAGGTGCCCTCCCTGAGCTACAGCAACAATACCAGTGAAGACTGTGAGCTTGTTGAATCTTATTGTTGGCATTTATTTTTTTGGTTTCCCTTCGTTAATCTATTGCTTAGAGACTTGAAAAATTTATTGGAGATGCTTCTTCCAATGTACTTTCCAAATTATCCATTTATTTTCAAACTCAAACTCAAAGTATTTACTTATTTCAATTAAACCATTTACAGGCACTTTTGAAGTTTTGAATTGGCAAAGAGTCTGTCAGTTAGAAAGTTGAAGCTAATTGCCCATTCCAAAACGTAGATCTCTATGGAGAAGAACGGGCAAGAAACTCCAAGGACACTCTTTTAAATATAGATTACTTATTACAAAATCCTGGGTACATTATTCTTGTTGCTTCTATATGTGAGAACAATGTACAAAAAATAATCAAAAGAAATTGAAAATACTTATAATATTAAAAATAAGCCCTGGCAGATAAGAGATGACCAGTCTCAACTGACGGTGCCCATTCACGAACATGTTGTAGGGAACCAAATGATCCAACACACTCGCCACCATCAGCGAGACATTAGAGTGAGCATGACGTATTCTCAGCCGCAAGGGCACATTCAAGTCAATGAAAGACGTACCTAGTAAATGGTAGCTTTAAAGTAGGTACGTGAGGTAGGTAGGTGAGCACGACATACTCTCAACTGCCATGCTCTTTCAAGTCAACATACATCTTAATAACATAATAAACGGCTCCATGGTACCTACATTTTCAAAATTAAAGTTTGCAATGTATTTAAGAAAGTATGAGAATTTTACCACCAAAAAGAAAGAAAATCATTACTATCTACTCGTAATTGGAGCATTCAACAATTTACTTGGTAAAACAAAAAAATAACATTAAGTTCGTAATGTTAAAAACAAAATTAAAAAAGGGGAAGCACCTCTTCCAAACGTTAAAATTTTAACCAGTGAGCTCAAGTGGCTGTGGAGCAGGACCAGCATTAAGCCAAGCATTTTTACTATATAAACATCCAACTTATAATATGCTTGTCTACATAGTGTGCGTTTAATGCATGTTATAAATATCTTATCATTTTGTTGAAGAATATCGAGTGTTTTATTATAACATTTTACACAGTAGGTACCCTATAAAAGAAGTGTGTAGGTACTTTGGACAATCTAAAACGTGGTTCAAAAACCTTTTGCTAGTATAGCAGAAGTTTTTTCTATCCAGCGGAGACCCTTTCTATCCTTAGTATTAACAAGTGAAAGTAATACACCGAATTAAAGCATTTTCAATGTACCTAATGTACTACCTATATGCCAAAAGGTACGATGAATATTTTCGTTCGAATAGGCAGGTACTCTCAACACTGCCGAGGTTGCGGAGAAGTCCGAAAGAAAGATCGTAGCCCCCGGCAACATGGCAACTGAAGGAACACGGGTGGGTTTTAGTCAGTAAAAGTCTGACACGCCCGCTCCGCCCAGAGCGGGAAAAGTTATTTGAAAATTTCCCACCAAAAAAAAAGGTAGGTACTCTAAACAAGCTAATGGCGACCAGACCAGACCTGATTTCCGATTTTATGGGATAACTGCATTGAAAATACGGGATAGGCCGTTTTTTCATTAAAAATCAACATTAATTTTTTTTAATACTTAAATTTGGCATAATCAATTAAATAACCCATACAATTGCAAAATTTCTTAATGAAAGACTTTAAAAACCATTATTACTTAATAATTAAACTTAAACACACAACAATTTTTATATTAACTGGAAAGGAAAATCTGAAATAATCAACTAAATAACCTATACATACAAACTTAGATTATATAAATTACCTTTAAAACAATCATAGTTAATTGTTTGGATAAATAAATGTGGATTAATCGACTAAACAACGTATACAAACAAATTCTGACTATTCTGACGATAATGAAATACCCTTAAAACAATAATAAATTTAATAAACACAACAATTTGTAAAATATACGCTATCACTATCACACTCACTCAACCACGTCATTCGATCGAAAATGCGTTCGCGCGGATTGCGCGGTGCTTACCTTTGTGTGCGAGAAAATAAATATTGTTCGAATTGGTTAAATTAATGATTTCAAACAAAATGTGAACACTACCTATGTATATTCAACTAACTATTATATATACTGACTGCCTCGTTGGTCTAGTGGTCGCAAGCGCTACTGCTGAGTATGGGGTCTTTTTTTTTTGGTGGGAAATTATCAAATAACTTCTCCCACTCTGGGGAGCAGGGTGTCACTCTTACTGACTAAAACCCACCCGTGTTCCTTCAGTTGCCATGTTGGGCCACGATCTCCCTTTCAGACTTCTTCACAACCCCGGCAGGCATCGGCCTTAGCAGACCCTCGCGCGCGTGGAAAACAACGCGCCGTCGACCTGGGTCCTTATCGGACGGCGAGCTACTCATTGCTCACCGTCCGTAAGCCCGCGCCTACGGTGGCCGGAAATTGGCCTGCGATTCCCGACGCCCAGGGCGTCTCCTCCTGCGGCAGTTGGGGGCGCGAGGGCGCGAAATTTGCCTCTACCTGACGTGTTCCGCCTCCTCCTGCACGAGCATTACTGCTTCGCAGAAGGAGGTGACGGCCTCCCATTTCCTCTCGCTCCGTACCATGGCCTGAACCAGGGCCGGACGCGAGAGATCACCGCCGCCGATCGCCTCCACGAGGACACGGTGATACTCCGCCCAAGCCGGGCAGTCCTCCACCGTGTCCTTCGGGTCTACACAATGGTGACACCCGGGCGTTTAGGGAGGTCGAGAGTATGAGGTCTTGGGTTCGATTCCCGGATCGGGCAGTGACATTGGGTTTTTCCATCTGGAATTTCTCAGTAGCAGCCCGGAGTCTGGATTTGTGCCCGGTTGATGGCCATAGGCTCGCCCCCTATTACATGGGACTTAATCACAATTGGCAAAGTGTGGGTGTACTATAGGTACACCTCTGCCTAACCCTTCGAGGTTTACAGGCGTGATGTTATACAAGTATGTAAAGAAAAAATACAAAGGGAAGAGCTCATTGGGCTTCAAAAAAATCGTCCGCATCGCTGTCAGCGGGAAAACTAGTGCCCAAAAGTGCGAATAGGTACTTTTATCATTACATGACATTGAATTATAAAATTACGGGACAATGTGAAAAAATTGTGCCCGAAATACGGGACAACCCGTAAAATACGGGACATTTGATCACCCTAGCTGTGGTTTAAGTGGGGAGCAGCTAGATATCTTGCAAACTACTTCGGTGGATACACCTTAAGGCGAAAGCGCCGACCCTGCCCGCGAAATTCAAATTTTCTTACGTTTTTTGTATTTTTTAGGTCAGTCTCAGATCTCATGTTAATGATTGATTGATTTGCGGTCGTAAAAATAATAAATATATATTTACAGAATGTTAATAATTAAAATCGTAAATACAATTCTCAGTGATGGTGTATAATGTCATAAACTCACGAAATTGACATTCTTAGCAGTAAATAATTTGATATGTTATTTAGGTAACCGTGAGATGTGGAAGAAATGGAGAGAGGCCATCTTTTATGACCGCCAATCAATCAATCATTAACATGAGATCTGAGACTGACCTACAAAATGAAAAAACATAAGAAAATTTGAATTTCGCGGGCATGGTTGAAGGTTCCACCTTAAGCGTGTATTTGGGTATTATAGTCCGCGCGCGACTGGTTGTCACCGCCTGAGGTATGTGGGCGGTGGCAGAATGAATTAGCTTGGCCTTTGTTTACCTCCCCGTCTCACTCCTCACATACCTCAGGCGATAACTAGCAGTCGCGCGCAGACTACAATATGCCTGTAGAAAGTAAAATAAAACCAGTACCGACATTTTAATCATTTATTATATTATTTACAACTTACGTAATAATTTTGTTTAGGAGTAAACTGCAAAGTTTTCCTAGTCTACACTACTGTGCAGCGATTTTCGTTTCAAGGCACAAAAATCTAAATACAAAGTCCGTATCGCGATTAATTGCCATGGATTTAAGTTATTTGGTATCTGCTTCGCTATGAATAGGACTTTAAAGTGCCCAAAAACAATACTTAGGAACTCATACATTTTAAGATAAATGAATAGAACACCTTATGTGACTAGATGGTGGAATGTCATCTAATATGCTACATACATTAAATGTATTTTTCTTAACAGCTTTTATAATTTTCTGAAAAAATCTGTACCTATTATTAATTAATGCTAGAATAGTTTTGTGTATAATGATTTTGCTTTAAAGGAAAAAGCTGGAGGATAGGATTCGATTTTGAAACTGGAATCATACAACTATTATTATTTAGTTTCCATCTGTGAAAATATAAACCAAGAGCTAGTGTCTACCCCCCCCCCCCCCCTCTACGCCTAAACAATTTTATTATCATCGACGTGTTTAAAGTTACAGCCACACGGAACACGTGACGTCACGACACCGACACGCCACGCACACTACACGTCACACCTGTTTACAACGAGGCTGAACTGATGTTATTAATTAGAAAAATAAGCCTATTGGTATTCTCCCATTCCTTTCATACACATGAAAATTTAACTAAATAGTGTCTTCACACTCCCGGCCCACCATTGACTTAACTACAAATGTTTTGAAGAACAATTTACGAATTCTATACTTTTATGTAAATTTTACCTAAAATTGCTAATAATTAGCTGGATAGAACAAAATACTGCCGGCGTTTTAGTGCAAAAAGTCTGTGATTTGGTCTAGCTATAACTATGCGGCCTGTGCAGGCATTCTCTCATCGGCCCATCAAGGGTGATTAATATTACAGAAAATTTTGAGAGTTCGTGTATCACATGTACCAATAATTATTGGCTTGAGCGGTACCGAATGATTGTTAGTTTCACATAACGATTTACGTTGATTGGCCGACGCATAGTACAGACAGGACGGAAGTTTCGCTATCAATTATGTTTTCAGCAATATTGAACGAGGATTAGCACCTGAGAGGCACTAGAAAAAGCTATGAAAAAATCGAGCACCATGCTTTTGGGACTGACAAGTCTTTATTTCTATATTTCTTAGACCAGTCTTAGGTACCTTTCGTGTTACTAAGTAACTGGGTTGTGGACGTCAGATAGCTAGTCGCTGCATCCGGTTAGACTGGCAGCTGATCTTACAGGTGATTTTTTAGATCTTGCCTGCCAACCGTCCTTGCCTGTACTGTGTCTGTTTGCCTAACAGCGGTGCGTGCCTACAGCTTGAGCTTGCCGGTGCAGATGTCGGTGTAGAGCTGCGGCGTGATGGGCACGAAGTCCTGTCCCGAGCGGAAGTACAGCGGATCCTTGATCACGTCCGGGTCGAAGCCTTCCTTCTGGTACTGCAGCTTCTTCAGCTTGAATGTGCCTGAAATTGAAAGTCGTTTTAGGGCTTAAGATTTTAGAATGGAATAGAAAATGTATATTTGCATAGAGTTGAGTTCTAGGTACATTCTACAATTTGACATGCAAAAAATTGTACTTAGAACGAATACAATATCTAAAGTACCCGTCACGAGAAGCTATAAATTATGTAAACAAACATCTTTTACTAAGTAAACATTTTATACTGCGAGATAATAATAAATTGACCATATTCAATCGACATGAAATATAGACGGGTTATATGAAAGTAACAACCTATTTAATTTAGTCGGATCATATTTTAACGACGCAAAGCGCTATCGTTTGTGTTTCTTGGTACCGGAACGCGTCCGTCGCAGGGATTGTAAACAAAATACAAATTTTAAACTTGACGAGGTAAAACAATGATTACAAGAGGGACTGCAGCAGATTACTTCGGAAAATTGGAAGCGTTGTGTGGAGCATGTTATCAAGGAAGACGATAATTTTTATTCCAAAATCGATGAGATGATTGATAAAACTGTAGACAGCTTCGTGATACATGTCACTGATTCTGACACAGAAATGGAAACATCTGAATCTGACGAATAATTATTCTTAAATAATATATGTTAATCAATATTTGTTACTTAATAATTTATTAAATCTTAAACAAATTCATTTTTTTTGTTGGTCCAAATGTTGTGAACTCCTGAACACTTGTTTACAAAATTTATAGCTTCTCATGACGGTTACTTTAATCGGTGACCTTCTTTCACTATTGGTTGGTGGTGTTGTGATTAGTAATACCTAATCAATCTATACATTTCAGATCGGTCGCTATGAGAAGATTTTTCCGTGTTCATAAGCGACACTCAGTGTTGGCGCCCAGCGGCACGACAATACCATCGGCCTCAGAGAGTGACAGGGCATTTTAATTTAGCCTCGTAACTGACAGGGGATTTACAACCTAGCCTCATATGATAGAATCATTCTAGCCTACTCTTACAATCTAGCTTCGCAGCGTGACAGATAATACAATCTAGCCTCGCAGCGTGACAGATAATACGATCTAGCCTGGCAGCGTGACAGATAATACAATCTAGCCTCACAGCGTGATAGACAATATAATCTAGTGCCGTGCAGAATGACAAAGGATCGCTCTGCAACATAGCGTGAAACGCAACCCTGCTTCACAGAATGACAGTTCGTATCGAAGGAACCAAGTAAGTTCGCTTAGCAACAATTTGCCCTGAGTGGACTCGCGAAGTGACGTATTAATCACTCAAGTCTGTATATTATTTAAAACATTTCTTTAGTTCGTTAGATAATTTCAGCTAATCATATAATATTGTTCTTCGAGTGATAAAATCTATGTATATTAAATAATGTTTTTTGGTTATCCCATCACTTGAGATCGCCGATTTGGCATATTTTTTTGTTTCAAAATGTTCATAATAGTCAGATTTAGGTTTATAAGAGAAAAAAATTGGAAAAGTTTCTCGGAAAATGTTCAAATTCCGGAAAACCTAACGTCCTCTTCCTATGGGATTTTTGTATCATTTATTGTTTTATTTAGGTCAGATAGAATTTAAAAAAAAATGTCAGTTCAATACTATAGTGTTTACAAACGAAAGGTCGGCATTTTGTTTACTAATAATACCCGATCTGAATAATGACCGACCTTTGCTATTTGTTATCTAATCACAATGTAACTAGAACATGTGGGGAGCAAGATTAGTATCAACTATCGACCTACTATCTAACATGAATATGCATAATTGCTAATGTAGGTCAACTTTGAATGATTAGAAGGTTTATTTAGTAAGTGTGAACTAAAGTGTCACATTTTCCTATAAGTAAGTACCTAATTATATATTTTAGGTGTTTTTATTATTATTTACAAATAAAAATAAAAATTTGAATATGATTCCGTACCTCAAAAGGTAAAAACGGAACCTCCGTCTGTCTGATAAGAACCTTTTTCTCAAGAACGCGTGATGGTATAAGTTTAAATTAATGTCACTACGTAGGTCCACGGTCTCTTATAACCTTAATAAAATCAAGCTTCAAAGTCAACGCAATCCAAGAAATACGGTCCTTTATGCGACATATTTTGATACTCGCAAATAAATCAAAACTTATATACTTCCCGTTGCGTTGCAAGTAGCAAGGTCTGGACAAGTTAAGGAAAAGTCCGAAAATCGTTAATTTGTAGTTTTACCACATAAACAATTATTTTTTTACGATTACTAACTTACATTTGCAGTTGGAGAATTGACAGTGACGTAACATAACATCACGCCTTGTTTCCCCGAAGGGTTGGGCAGAGGTGTCCCTGTAGCAGGCACACCCATATTTCGCCAGTTATGTTTAAGTCCCATGTAATAGGGGGCGAGCCTATTGCCATCAACCGGGCACAAATCCAGACTCCGAGCTGCTACTGAGAAATTTCAGATAGAAAAACCCAATAACATTTTGCTCGACCCGGGAATCGAACCCAGGACCTCATACTTAGCAGTAGCGCTTACGACCACTAGACCAACGAGGCAGACCGTGACGTATATCGATATAATGAGGTATGCCACAAAAGACTGACTGTAGAACTACGTCCTACAGCTGGGACACAGTTCTCTCTGTGAGGGAGTCGATTTTAATCCACAACGCGGGCCCAGAGCGGGTTGTAGGATGTCAAATGTTTTAAAAATTTTGGTTCCAAGGCATTCCTTACGATGTTTTGCTTCAACGTTGAGAGCAGTGGTGATGAAATAATTGTGTGGTACTGACCAGTTATTTCTATATCATTAATGAGCCTGAGGAACAAGGGGCGCGCGTAGCTGGGCAGCGAGTCGTCGAGGTCCCGCGCGAGGCGCGACAGCTGCAGCGAGCGCGCCGGGTCCGCGATGCACGCCATGCCTGCGCGACCTTCTGTCATTGGGATCTGGAAACAATGAGAAATTAAATTTAGTAGACTGTGGATTTTTAACATGTTTTTCTGACCAAAGTATATTATAGATCGGTCTGTTGGAGTAAAAGCGAAATTGGTAACTCTTGAGTAAGACAAGCTGTTGTGGCAACATCACCACCAGCAACATGTGCGGCAATTCTCAGCCTTGGCGATCTTAATGACGTGGAAGCATCGCCAGCCCTGTTGGCTAACTATGTGCTGAGACATTTCCAAAAGAAGGTGTTCATTTTGGCAACTATCAAGAAAAGCTTAGCAAGACTTAGCAAGACTTAGCTAGCTAGGCTTAGCTATATAAAGAAAGTTTACTGGTCACATTGCATGGTATGCTAATGAGTGAGATATGTTGCAAAAACTCATACAGATTCTTCAAATAAGGTTTCCCTATGCTTTTGTGTTGCGGCACAACTATCTGTGACTATGCAACACTGACTATACAGCCGACAATCTTGGGTCAGTGAGTGTAACAGATATAGTTGTTCCACATAATATTTGTGTCAACGCTTTGTAGCATGTAATAATTTACTTTTTATTATATATAACTCACAGACACGCCGTAGACGACACACGCCTTCTGCAGCAGACAGGGCGACATGGCGTTCTCGACCTCGGCGGTGGCGACGTTCTCGCCCTTCCACTTGTAGGTGTCGCCCGTGCGGTCGCGGAAGAACAGGTAGCCGAGCTCGTCCGACACCAGGATGTCGCCCGACACGAAGGCCGCGTCGCCCTTGCAGAACACGTCGCGCACTAACTTTTTGTTACTGTCATCCTGGAAAGAGAGATGGATTTTGAATTTTACTTTCAGAATATGACCGGTGAAGATTTCGAAGTTAAAACTTTTGGAATGAGGAGCTCCAGATCAGCGTTACCAGATCATTAAGTCAAAATTAAATGTCCCGCGCGGAACATGCTCAGTTCCGCTTTTTCTCCCCTTATTTTTTTTTATTCAGTATTCTAAGAAGACAACTAACGTAACGATACGGTAAATCTGATTTAATATATCATATTTTTATTAAAATACATTTTCTATGGCTATTTTTGCTATCTATTGTCACGTAAACGTAACTTAAAACTCAAATAAAAAGATAAATATTTAAAAACTTATGATTATATACGTTTTTTTTTAATATGTCCCGCTTTCGACGAAAGAATCCCGCTTTTTTCGCTCAAAACGTTTCAAAATCCCGACTTGGCAAAAAAAACATCTGCCAACGCTGCTCCAGATCCAGATGTGAAATCTTTTGGTTCTATGAAAATTAAAGAAAATCTTATAACGTGTTATGTTTTGAACTCAGGCATCTTAACATCGTTTTGCGTCTTTTATAAAATAATATTTTAAAAAATCTACTGAAGTTGGATTATATTAATTATTTATCTCCTCAAGACTATCCTGGGCCTTTTAAATTAAATTAATGAAAAGTCATAAATTACTGGTACTACGTACGGCATTAAAGACGGCATCCACAAGATGAGATAACCTGTTTCCAGATAACTTGGTTAGGTTAGGACCCTCAATTAATCGAACAATCGTCGACTAAAATAAAATAATCTCGTAGCATACCTTGTCGACATATCCGTAGTACTCCCTGGAGGCGTTGCCCTGAGCGATCAGCCCGATGAACATGCCCGGCTCATCTGAAACACAGCGTTCATTGCTATAACTCAACATACCTACATTATAATATATCAGCTGTGTGATCGTGAAACAGATGCATTTAGAGCGGAAATACCAAATATTGAAAACTTCCGCTCTTAATACAATATGACATTTATTGTTACGTTTGTGTGGCATGAATATAGGTCAGGAACGATCAGTCTGTCTGTCATGTTATAAAAAATCGTATGAAATAGGAATAGCTCCCGTTTATAAAAAATAATTAAGTTGATACTAGCAATTGAGAAAGCAGTTCTTTCTTGGCACGGCTATGTAGCCTAGTTTGATTAATATGCGCATGCGACAAAGTTTTGTCGTCACATTATCTCGCGACGAAGCGAGACATGTCTGACTAAGCGTTAATATTTCGTAGTCATGTCTCGTTTTAGCATGAGATATTAAATGTTAGCCTTAGCTGGACTCAAACTACGATTTAGTTAAGTCTTACCATGTTCTGCAATAATACGGACTGAATGTCGATATAGTCTGTTCCAAAAGTGTGTGATGAAAATGATAACATATCTGCGGATGGCAGTATGTAGTAAGGTAGGTACGTATACACTGACTAGGCTTGCACCGTACGCAGTACCCGTCGGGCCCGCGCAGCAGCGCGCCCGCCTCGTCCGCGCGCACCAGCGCGATGGGGTGCAGGCACGTCGGCACGAGCTTGGGCAGGAAGCCCACCGCGCCCAATGTGTTGTCCACGTTTACTGGAAATATACGTATGGAGATTAATACAGGGCTAAGTATGGAAAATACCTTGATCAAAATGTATGGCTTGGCCTTTCCACTGAACTATTGCATGGCCCAACATTAAAGACTAGTGACCTAATTTCTTATACATAAGCCCGTAGGAGTGACTATGTGACGCGGCGACGGCGACAGCCGCTAAACAGCCAATCCATAAATTTATACTAAGACGTAAGGTTTGTAAAGTTAGGCCTTGCAGAGTTAAGAGCTAGGCTCTAGATTAGATCTGACAACTTTTTAACAGTGAAAGTTTTTTGATGAGATAACTTTTCTTGTATATCGATAATATTAATTATCTCATAATTTACAGTGCAAGGTTAAATACAAAGTCAAGTAAAATGTATTGAACATAAATATTTATAGATCAAGGAAAAGTACCTACAATAATAAAGATTTCCCAATTAAATCAATTCGAGCGAAATGGGCTCATTAGGTACACAACGTCAACCAGAATCTGAATGATTTTGAAGGATATTTCTAATCCATTTCTTCGCATGTTCGAAAAAAAATTCTACTCAAGAAAATAACGCAATGAATGTTGTCAAACTGGTAAAATGGAACAAGGACACGCTCAAAGTAGAATATCGATCAGCTAGAGAAAAGTTTACCGATATAAAACAAGGAGAGGCTTATACAAATATTATCTAATGTTTACGAGTATAACAATAAGCTTGCTTTTAAAACTTTATTATAATATTATAGATACTTGGAGGACGACAGGAATAATAATGTAAATGATTGGTATTGCGGAACAGATCGTCAATGCATAAAAACATGAATGTAAACCAGACAGCGGTTTGGTTCAAAATAAACTATTTATACTTTTAATGAGCTTGAGAAATGACCTCGCCATTGTTTCTACTGCAATCAAAGTCTGAAGTCTGATACAAGCATTAACTAAGTTATGCAATAAAATAAAACATCAGAATAGGGAAATATCTACTAAATTAAAATGTTGATCAAGAATAACAGTAATTATTTGTGCATGGCATTTACAGTAGATATGGAGATAGGTTTAGTTTTAGACCAATAACTGCTCATGGATAGAATTTGAATACTGAGCAGATGAAATATTATGTCTGTTAAAACGATTCGACATGACCAGACCATGTCTAATGACTATACAATGCATTATGAATATAACTTACTAACTTGTGAAGCATGTAGTTCAATAACTATGTACCTATTGTAGATTATTACGACAAGATTTACTAAAGTACCCTCAGATTTACCTACGTTTAAAATGTTCAACGAAAAATTTAGTTATAATAAAATAAAAAAATACCTACCTATGAACAAATTCCAACAAAAGAATAGTGACGAAAAATTTAAAATATGCCAATTTGTAAACGAGTCCATTCATTAATCGTGTTGAAAGGAAGCATTAGGCAATAAATAACAATATTATCGAAACGGCACACGACCCGGTCAACACATACCACAATAATTACAAAGTTAAATGTGTCGCTGGCACACTGCATAATCTATACTAATATATAAAGCTGAAGAGTCAGTTTGTTTGAACACGCTAATCTCAGGAACTACTGTTCCGATTTGAAAAATTATTTCAGTGTTAGATAGCCCATTATCGAGGAAGGCTATAGGCTATATATCATCACGCTAATACTAATAGGAGCGGAACTCCAATGAAGAATGTTTCAAAATCGTTTTTTTTTTCCTTTAGGGAGCTTCCGCTGCATGCGCTGCGTAAACGGTTAAAGTTTCACAAAACTCATCAATGACAGAATTGTTCCCCTTTAAAAGTTCTAAAATAAAGTCCGCAATGACATATGTCTATCTTCTAAAGATGATCCACAGTAACCATTACCATCTTTCAGAATTTGATAAAAAATCCATTGTTATTTCCGAAGCTATAAATAATGACCGAGTATCATATTAATCCTTATCCAATACAATTATTATTTTAATTGGGCATTAAATTTAGATTAAAATATGCCTTGACATCATATCATTTAAATGAATGGTTTAAAAGATATCACAAATTCAAAATTACGCGTAACAAAATAATTATGGTTGGAGCGCAGCGGTAGAGTCAATAACCAAGAACTGGACTATTAGGTATGTAATCCCGGTAGTACGTTCCCGTGAAATATTACCCGACATCCATGCGGGCGAAGCCGTGGGCAAAAGCTAGTTGTATCTAAATGTGTGTTTCATGTACGTTTGTATGAATAAACTTTCACTCACTTATGTTTGCGTTGCCCTCCGTTGCTCCATATATCTCGTTTATCTGTGGCACTTTGAACCTAAGATGGGACAATAATTCATTATTTGTCGCAATGCAATTAGCACTGTATAAAATTAAAGGTTAATGTGTTAGGAGCGAATGTTATTGACACCTATCTTATCAGTGGTGAAGCTGAACGCTACCGAGTAAGCCGACGTTCGCACGGACGTAATAAAATCGCGGTGATTTATTTTCGTGCGCTTGATTTTCAACATTCTGCTCTGCGCCGAGAATTGAAAATCCAATAGTGTGATTTTTCAACGCGCTGGGACGAGTGCGTCCCAGCGTGTTGGATTATCAACGCTCGGCTTAACAGTGAGAGTTGAAAATCCAATGCGCGATAAAATCCCGCCGCGATTTTATTACGTCCGTACGAACGTTGGCTTAACGTCGAAGTTAAAACCAACATGGCCTTGGGAGAAGGTAACTAAATCTATACGTTAGTTGAACCATAGATTAGTACAGTTGGGTCAAACCGCAAAATCATTTAAATAAAAAACGACTCTTGCTACGACACAATAAAGTGCAATTCAGGTCGCACAGCGCTAATTACCTACAATTAAATTCACCTAGAAGTTGCCTCTTTCTATCGCGCGCTGTCCTACGGCGGCGCACACTATGCACGGGCACGCATTTTAACTGCGTGGGTTCGTTTATTTGACAACGTGGAAAATACAATAGACGTGGATATATTTAGTAACTTTTCCGCGTGTTCGAGAAGTCAATAGTCATCCTGAGGATGCCTCGTTGAGAGGTGAAACACGTATCGATTTCTTTCAGGGTTTTTTATGGCTCTTTAGAAATAGCTAAGCAGAAAAGTTACTAAATATATCCACTTCTATTGTATTTTATAACGACGTGGGTCTAGTCTACGTTTCCACTGCAACACACGCTATACACGAATATTAACCCATGCAACACACGCTATACACGAATATTAACGACTATGTACAACTGCTTCCATGTACCGCGTTCGTACCGTTGACAGCGTTGAGTTAAATAGACAAGCCACGCGTGTAGCAATGACGTTAATTCGTGCGTAGCGTGTCCGTGGGTTGGAGTGGACGTTATCACATACATTTTCTTGCAAAGCGAAGCTAGACACACGTGCGTAGCCTCTCCGTGCGCAGCGGTGGGGCTCCTTCTGACTACGTAACGCCCACTGAATTCGACAAGTCGAGCTCGCCGCGTACCTACTTGTATCTTCATACTTAAAATGCGGAGTGACCCATCTGTATTCATCTGTGGTTGAGCGAAGAGCATTTTTAATTAAGATGCTTGAATGGCAACCATGACATGGAAATGGCGTTGGACGTTTCTCGCTAAATTGGCAGACGCATCTAATGACGATTACGGCCGCGTCCTATTTGAAAGCGGTCGTCGCGCGAATACGCGATCAGTCGCATGCATATAATATGTTACTTTTTGTTCGGAAAACCGGAACGGTTCGAACGATCGTGTATTCGCGTGAAGGTCACTTTTTTAAATAGAACGCAGGGTACCGGTCTTTATAAATTGTAAAGATTGCTATAGTTTGACCGAGACCGCTGTTCCGCGCCTTAGAAATACGCGGCGAGGCGGGGGGCAGCGTTAACGAATGAGCGGCGGGCGGAACCCCGCGTGCCTTGAGCGTTGATGAATGAGCAGCCCCCCCCGTCTCGCCGCGCACAAACCTAAAGCATGGAACAGCGGTCTTGGTCAAACTTATAGTCGTCGTTGGATGCGTAGGGCCCGCCCATAACAGAACAGAACAGGGATAGGTCAGGATAGGATATCATAAGTTTGTGTCAAACCTGTCAACAATCTCCTGCCAGATGGCGGACCGCATACCATTGCCGACCATGATGCGCACGCGGTGCTGCGAGTCTGTGGGCCGCGCCGGCTGAGCCAGCAGGTAGCGACACATTTCGCCGATGTACTGGGCCACCTGCATACAACAATGTTGCTATGTTATAGACTAGTTTTTCAAATAATAACATAGCATATAAGTCAAGAAAAAGAAAATCAAGTCTTTGGCAATTATAATATGCTTAATTGGCAAGTGTGTTGTGATATTCAAAGGCTTATCTTTGTCTGTTCCTCATGCTTCATCTTTGCTGATATTTCCTTGACAGGCAAGCCGAGCCAAGTATAATTTACTTGAAATAGTTTGGTATAAAAGTTGACGATCGATAATATTGATCGACACTTATAAACATCTGCAACGTTCTCAGGGGTCAGGCGACGCATTGCAAAATGTCAAAGGGTTCTTTTAAACGGGAACACATATCTATAAAAAAAATTGTACTTCCCCTAGACAAGCCCCTTTTTGACCGACTTCTGATGGTTGCCCCCTCCAGCCAAGCCCAGGTATAACTAGCTGCAGTAACAGGTTCACTCACCGTGCAGTCATACTTGATGCAGTCAGTCCAGTAGTTGGAGGCGGAGAACTTGGCGCGCAGTACGGAGGGGATGCCGTCGATGAGCGCGGCGCCCGTGCCCACCAGGCCGCCCGCCGTGTGGTACAGCGGCAGCGGGTTGTACATGCGGTCCGAGCTCTTCAGGCCCAGCATGTGCACCGTCGCCACCATCACTAGGAGGTACCTGCGGGTGTAGGAGATGGTGACACATAAGTACCTATAAGTAACGTCCATACAAAACCTTGTTTCCAATTGATGACATATCCACATAAACAAATATCAACTTAATGCTACTGTAAATTAAGTTAATTTTAGACTGACTAACACTACTGAAAATGTTATAAAAAAATCTAAATTGTAGCCAAAACTGAACTTTATAACATACATACTATAACATCTTGCCTTGTTCCCCCGAACGGTTGGGTAAAGGTGTACCTCTATAGTACACTCACATTTCGTCATTTATGTTTGATTATGAGGTGAGCCTATTGCCACTTTGTGTAAATATTAAAGTAATTTTTCCATAAAATTTTATTTGTTTCCGTATTTAGAAACTAAATTTCGAACGCGTAATTATATAACACACGCATTCTGATGAGCTGACAGCCGAGTGACGTACGAGCCACATTTATAAATCTCGACTATTTCACGACAAGTTTTTTTTTTCTCCTAGGGGGTTTTTACAATGCAGATTTCAACTGTGGACATGGAGTTTCTTACTTGCACGCAACAGTGCGTAGCCTGCACTTAGAGTACGTGACACTATGTGTATTTTTGAAGGACATTGCCATTGTGACGTACCCACACTTCTATGCGACAAGTATATATGAAGTGGATGTTTTGTAAACTCTCACCTTTAATCGTAGGACTGGAAAATTCCCTAGGGGAAAATAAACGACTCCTAAGGGGGATATTTGCTAATGTTTCATGTTCAAGAAGACAGTCTTCGTAGCTAAATTTGGTTCTCCCGAAGGGACACCAAATGCACAAAAGTTTCTATATGGGCGAAGTGACAATAAATTGTAACTTCCGCAGTCAACAATTTGCACAAAGTGAAAATAACGTTGAATTTCAATTTCATTTCGTTGAAGTGACAAGTTAAACTGATTAGTCGAAGTGCCAATAACTTCTACCTGTCGAACACGTGTCCCATGAAAGTTAGGAGGTAATGCCATAGATACAATGGGATTAGTTAGAGGGTATTTCTACATTTTAATGCTTTCTTTCTTTTTCGTGTGGTTAGTGACTAACCTGGTGTCAGAGTTTTTATGCCGCTCAGGGGCTTCAGACTTGCCTTCACATGCCATCGAGAAATATCTCTCAGACAGTTTCCTTACGATGTTTTCATTCGTTTACTCGCAATAAAAAATGTGCAAGAGATTAGAATAGAAGAGAGAACTAGAACATATGAATTGGACCTTTATTTACCGCGAAAAATTTCAGAAAGGAGATATTGTCAGTCGCCGTCGACATATTCTTGGAGACAACTGAGCAGCCAACAACTCTTGTTAAAGATGGCCTCATCGCCCCATAGTACGAGTATCTAACACAAAGAAAATTCAAAAAGCAGTCAAAGTTATATCTTACTTAGAGTTAGGCAGTACAGCAGCCTTGGGCATGCCGGTGGTGCCAGAAGTGTAGATGTAGAGCAGAGTGTCCTTGTACCGCGGCTTGTCGGTCACGACCGGGTACTCGGGCGGGTGCTTGTCCATCTCGGCACCCAGATCTAAGACTCCGGGAGAACACTCGCCGTATAGTTGGAACAGCTTCAGGTCTTCGGGCAACTGTTCGCGGATCTCAGATATAGCTGGTGGAAAAAAAGTAAGAAAGTTTTTAAATAAAGTGAGAATGAATAATAATTTGCGGACCACTTTTGTAGCTTATTTATCTGTTTTATACCTGTGTAATATTATCCTTTCGTTGATTATGCTTTTAATTATGTTCAGTAATTTTTACTTGTGCATAAAGTTTTAATAAATAGCCCGAGTCTTCATAAATAAATTAATGACGTAAGGCCGGCTTTACACCTGTAAATCTTCCTCACGTAAGTCCCTTACGTAATTAACTTAAGATAAATTTGCAAATGTAAACTTTTGTAAGTACCTTATCGTAATTCCTTACAACTTACGGAAGTTGAGAAATTATAGATAAAGGTAAAGATTTATTTATTGCATAACTGTGTACGTCAGTTCTGATTTTAAACGTAAACATTTTTAGGTTCAACAGTCTACCCATGTCGGATATGCAAGGCAACAAAATTTCAAATAAATTACAAATAGATTACAAACAAATTACAAATAAATTACATAGGAACATTTTTTTTTTCAAAAAACTCATGCAGATTATAAAATACATTCCCAATTAAGTTTTTTAATTTTTTTTAAACATATTTTCATTGACTTGCTTAATAGCTTGGCGGTAACTGGTTGTATACACGAATAGCAGTTACATGAGTACTTTTATAATAAATAATATTATTAATAACGGGTAAATTAATGTCACATTTTTATTGCTTGCGAATTTTTCTCCTGTAATCAGATTTGAAATTAAAATATTGCTTAGTATTTTTAACACATAAACAATTCGAGTATATAAATGCCAGACAGTGTTTGGAAACCCTCCGTTCTAAAACTTCTCTTAGCGATTCGATGCTATGCATGTTATTATATTGTCTTAAGACATTTTTTTGCCGGAGAATAGCAGTGGATAAACATTACCAAAAAAGGCATTTCTAGTAACAATACCAGTGGTATTTGTAGTTTCTGCCAGAATTGACAATGGAATTTTTTTTATTAATCTTTTCAATAAGTATGTGTCTTCCAGTTTAAATGTTAATCTATTGTAACTTCCTAGGAAATTTGTGTTTTTAAGTTATTCAATCGTTATAATTTCTAAATTAAATTAATTTAGTTTTTGAAAGGTTAACTTTTAAATTTATCGACTGCAACCAATCAGTTACTGTTGTTAACTTTTGTTTATTTCATTTTCGTAATTAAAATCATTAGAATATTCATTTGGAATAAATATAGTTGCATCATCAGCATACATTACGCAAACGTGGTAACCGTAATTATGTTTGGAAGCTCGTTAATATACAATAGGAATAATGGGGGGCCTAATATACTGCCTTGCGGTACGCCTGGTATTACAGATTCGAATTCTGATTTCACTACCTCTACCATTTTTGAACTTTCATTGTATACCTCAATAAAAGTGGCATGCATTCTATTACTTAAATAATTCTCAATTAATTTTAGTGCTACCTCTTAATCCTATACCTTCTAATTTATCAAACAAAATATCATATTTTACACAGTCAAATGTATTTGACATATCAATGAAAAGAGCAGCGCATTTATTATTGATCTTTTCCAAAATGGTATTGAACAGTTTTTATATTGCCAATGATGCAGTTTTATTCTTTTGGAATCCAAATTGATTAGTATTTAAAATATTATTTACATCCAATAACTTTGTAATTCTACCATATATGACCTTTTCAAATATTTTCGAATATTACTCTCAACTTTTCAAAGTGAAATGAAAAGTTGAGTACCCACCTACTTATGAAACAAAATATTAGCTATTCAAATAAAACGGTTTTTTAATTAAATTTCGAATAATCTATTCAATATAAATTATTAATAATCCGTAGTATTCATTCTAATAAAATAAAAATAAATTAGTTTTGATCCTCCGTTCTTAATTCCAAAGAAAGGTTTGCAAATGCACCTTCTGTTTTCTATCCAGGGTTTTACCCAAAATTTCCTCTGCCTTCGTCTTTTAGTTGTTAAAATAATTTATGCAGCTACAGAGGCTTTGAATTGACGGTGAGATGGCATTTTCGATTACGAACTTGATAAATATGTATCTGTAAATGGGTTTGTAATAATTTACGCAATTCAAATTCACTGTAATTTTATTTTATGAGTAAACGCAGTCATAAGATGCAATACTAGACAAGTGTAATGGCGGCCTAACTCGCTCAACTGCATTAGACTACCTGTTCTAGCGTGAAATAAGGATCATTAACTACCATTACGTTGTTAAAAGACAGACACAAAAAATATGTTCGAAATCTCAACAGAGACGTACAAAAAATCTTAAGAGGGTTCTAGGTACCTTCTCCATGCAATACGTCGATTAAACTCGATGTTGGGATCAGGGTAGCTATTCACAACCATTCGACAGGCTTCCGAGTCGAAAAAAAAAAACATTTTCGGTTACCTGAATTGCCTAATCTCCGAACGCAAATAGCCGTCGGAAGAATAGTGGTCGTCTAGGTATAAACTGTCAATATTTTCGGGTTTAGACGACTCCTTCGATAACATTGATTGATGTTCGATTCGGCACGGAAGCGTATAGTTAGCTATGCAGGAACAGTTTTTTCATAAAGATTATGAAAAAGAAGATTGGACGACAAAAATACTAACGGAGTAAATAATTAAATTTTGATTTATCTACAGTGTTCAAGAGCTAATTGGCAGAAAGTACAATAGGCACCCGATTTGAGCGTGAAATTGTGAGGGTGGCATTGGTTCCCTAACTGCATTATTATCAGATTTCTGCCACAAAAGACGGTGAGGGTCGTAAAGAGATTTCGTTGAACAGCGATGAGCTTAAGGTGGAAATAGTTCATTAAATCGTCTGACGGTGTATGTAGTGTATGAAACAAAGAAATGTTAATAATTTTAATTAATAAACCTTTAACTACTTTACTGCCGCATTATTTATTTGATAACTGACGCGGTTCTGGTTTTTTTGTGACACTAACAAAGTAGAGGTAGGTATGGTCAAAGTTTGAAGACGTAGGTAACAATTTACCTGTTTGAAAAATACTGTAGGTGATTAATAAAGATTTTAGCAATAAAGATTATTATCCAAAACCCACGAGTACATCTTATTTGTTATTATAATATTTAATTTAATTTTTTCTTAGTAGGTACTTTTAGCGAGTATTTACAAAAACGATCAAACAGACAAAGGATACTTCTGCCGTCTATGTAAACTCGTCTCTACCCCATTGAGTGTTAGCTTAACAAAACAACGTGCCTTCTTAATCATTCAAACCGAGGCATTGTTCAATCTCGATATTTTTATTGAAATGTAACCGAAAAGAGGAGTTCACAGCTATCCATGCTTACCTACCTGCTACGAAACGGAAAGTAAACATTATTTGATACAACAAAAACAGTCTGCAGGTGCCAATTGAATAGGTACAGGCGATAATATTATGAGATATTTTCAAATCAAACAAAAGGGAGAGAATCTTAGGCATTACGAAATCAGCGGCTGTGATAACGGTTTTGTGGGGCTTAGTATAACTACAAGACTGATATAAACTTTATTAATAAAGATTATGTAGGCTATTACATACATACATTCACAAAGTGAACCGAAGACCATGTCAAGGTTACGGGAATGCGGTGGATGTAATAGGCAAAGGACCGGTCGATTGGGCGATGCTTGGGAGAAGCCTATGTCATCATGTCCAGAGCAGTGGACGCCGTTCGGAAAAATAATAATGACGATGACCATGACCACCATACCCTACGAATGAATATCTTTGTGTTTGAATAGTTTATTACTCACCGTCAGCAAGATGATTCGAGAACACCACGGCCTTAGCCTTGGCGACTTGGATGCAGTGCAGCAGCGGCTTGTGGCGCAGGTTGCTGTTGATGAGCGCGGAGACGGCGCCAACCTTGGCCATGCCGAGCCACGTCCACACATACTCCCCGCAGTTAGGCATGAACACGCAGACTACGTCGCCACGCTTCAGGCCCAGGTGTTCTTGCATCACGCGAGACACTTTGTTAGAGTTTGCGGCCATCTGTGGGTTGAAAGGTTGAAATGCATTGTCATGACTATTAGCGTTAACGTTGTTTCTGTGTCGGATGAAAGCCGAAGAGCTACTACATCGATGATCAATGTATAGCTGTGTACAAGGTAGATGCAGACAAACCTTGATGTAAACTACACCACTCAACAAAGTCCAGTTTACAAGGGTATTTATATTAACTATTTTAAGACTTTTTATGTAACATATTTTATAACAATAGAATAATTTATTGTAATCGTAATTTTATGCATATTTTAATTGTTTCGTGGTATTGTTCCCGCAGAGCACTGCGTTCTTCACCAGCCTGGCTGAGTGTGCACGCGCATTATCTTGCCCGAATATGAAATCTTGGCCATACTGCTGTCGGTGAGGGATAATCATAGGTTGCACAATCTCGTCACAGTATTGTTCCGTATTTAAATTTCCTCGTATCAAAACGAGGCCCGTTCTTCCACCCAGGCGAGTTCCACGTCGACTGCGCCCAGCTTCCAGCATACTCACAGTCCTAAGCAATATCTCTTCCCGCGTTAAATGACGACGTGAGTTATGCTCCAGAATCTCTAAAGTTACAAGAAAGCAGCGAGAATGATTGTCATAAGAAGAAAAAAATCATTATGGACGGTATAATCTCTAAAGTTAGTACGTTTCAAAAAGCCGTATATACGCTGCAACCAAGTGAAATTTTCTCTCCTTTTTAAAATTTCGAGCAATTATTGAATCAGGTTCAACCAACATTTTTAAAAAAAATTGTGGCCTGCTCATATATCAACTAATTTAAGAAAACTCTTTTAATTTAAGATCATGGATGTAATTCCATACTCCATAGACTTTGTCGAGTAGTGTATTAGTTTCGTTTCGTAAATTACAGACAAGTGCTACTTCGCAGAAAAAGGGAGAATCTGCGCTTTGGCTTTTAGTCAATTATGTATTCGCAAATCGGATAATTTAATTAGTTACTCGAAAATTAAAGTAGCACATAGCACCTACGTTTAGGTATGATAACTTACCTGATAATATTGAAGCTAAACAAGCAGTATTGATTTAAAAAATAATATAACTTAACTGGCCAACAACGGCGTACCTATTGATGACGTCCGTCAAAGGTGAAGGTAACAAGTTCTGCATTATAGTAAATTGCATAATCTAGATTCTAGAATATGGTTCTTTGACTTTGAATTAAGGAAATTAATCAAATTACGTAAATATTTAGTAGCTACACAAAGGTTAACTACCTCTCCACGTCAGACTAATTTCACGTAGACTAATTCGCTTTGAACCATTTACATCTTGTAGTGACTAGATTACTTCTGCTAGGATACGTAAAAGTGTCGGCTTTGAGCCGATGCTCTATTCCCAAGACCAGCTTTAGGCTGCCTGTCCATTGGAGCGGAGTGAGGCAACGGAGCGGAGAAATGTGCCAATAATAACCAATAGAATCTAAACTCCGCTCCTTTTGGTTAATATTGGCACATTTCTCCGCTCCGCTACCTCGCTCCGCTCCAGTGGACATGGATTATAGTGCTTTTCACCTTTACCTGACATGATCAAAATATTACAACAAGCAGGCGGAACACTTGGTGGTATGTGGCCTTTGCAATAGGTACGATGGCATCCCGGTGACAAAGTGGAAATGCCTCATCATGTGCCCGAGTGCTTTTTTTATTCATACCCTAAAGCGAGCCGTTTACGTCTAGTTTAGTTTGCCAGTTTTTCATACATGTGGGTGGGTGGACAGCCCATGTATGAAAAACTGGCAAGCTAAACTAAACTAAGTGCAAACTAAGTTAGTTTAGCTTGCGGTAGCCGGCTCGCTTATAAACCGGAACCTAGGAGCGCTGCACTGCTTGGCCACGGCCACGACGACGACCTTCTCAAATCTGCATGGTAGTTGACAACTAGTAGTTGTATTGGTCTGGGTGACCACCTTCACACAGCTATACTATCATTAAAATAATAAAGGTATTGTGCTAACCTCGCCGAAAGTCCAGTCACGGTCACCGACGACATAGAAGCATGGCGCGTCGGGGTTTTTCAAGGCGCGCTGGGTGAACAACTGCGCCACCGTGGCGTCCTGGCGCCCCCATCGCTTCGACCGGACCATGCCATTGGCGTAGCGCCATAGGAATCTGTGGAAAAAAACACAAAAATATTAATATCAATATTCAAGCTATTGTGCGGTTGTGCGTTTTTTAATTTTTATCGTGACGATATTATATCGTGGACGCCCACGTCCATAAAATGTATGGAAATACATACGTGCACGTTATTACATTATCGTGGAAGGAAGCGTTAAAAGCGTCTTCATAATACTTCCATACACTTTACTTACCTGCGTTATCGATGCCTTGGACGTCTACGATAATATCGCCACGTTAGAAATTATTAAAGCGCATATTGTTTTTTAAATGGACTAAACACCAACCAAAAAACCAACATAATTGAATAATATCATTAGTTATGGTTCAAAAGATAGCCCCCAAAAATAATTCATCTTCATCCTTCCCAGTGTTTGAACTGGGGTAAAGAAGCGGCTGACCAATTCCATAGACACACGGTTTTGTTTTGTATTAAGTCTAATAAAAAAAACAAACAAATATCAACTTTATTTTATTGTGAATTAAGTTGATTTCAGAATGACTCGTACTAGTGAAAAAGTCAAAACTTTTTGAAGTTGTAACGGAAACTGAACTTTATGCTACTACCACATGTCCCTCGGTAAACTTCGTGTTTCGTCAGTCGTCGGATTTCTATCAGTTGCCAGTACTACTTAGTCTGTGCAGTTGCCCCACAGAGTACTTTGTAATAAGTTGCCCTTTGCACTTGGTGCAGACCGGACGCTCTCAATCGACTTGGAAGTATATAGAGTTGTTAACACTCTTTTAACTTAATGTAATTTATTTTAAAAATGGCAGGAAAGCTTCGAAAGTCGCAGGCACGAAAATTGTGTTACAGCTTAAATTTTATTAAATAAGTAGAACCTCAAATGATAATTATTTTATTTCCGTAAATTGGGTTAAAAAAAAAACACTTTTATAAGGCAAAAATAAATAATAATACTTTAAAACTAGCTGAAGTTGAAACCGATTACTTTGAGGAGTCAACACCATAAAGCCTCGTGTAGACTGGCGCGAACAATAAATTTATAAGAAAACTTCACATTAGAACAATTTTACCGGTATCGCGTCACGCACGCTAGTCTTCACGAGGCTTAATTTGACTTAGGTAAACTTGTAAGTAAGTAGTATTTTTTTCAGTAGATATTGAAGCACGGTATTGACCTGCTACCTACGCGGCATACCTACGTCATTCTAGTTTTTCGTAGAAAAGTAACATCGCTGGTCAGTAATGCTATAATTAGTTTCAAATCAATCGTACCTACAAATCAGTCCAAGACTTTAATAGCTCCAGATGTTAGATTTCATACAGTTAATGGTTAATATCGATTGTTTCGGTGACTTCCATCGTTCTTTTTGCACTCATGGACAGTATTCCCTCATTAAATAATCATCAGAGTAATAAATCGAACGGTATTAAAAGATAGCGGTTTGCTTGCACGTGACATGTTAAAACATAATTCAATATTGCATAACAATGTGCAGTTTTGGCATTAAACAATAGGTAGGTAATAAAATAAACAATAACGTGGGATTAGACTGCCAGACGCAGTTTCCACGGGAAAATTATCTTGAACGGTATAACCCCTATCTTAAACTCGATATTGACGTTCGATACAATAGGTGTGTTTTGTATTGATTTTTATAAACAACTTATACATCTCAACAGAGAGGTAGGCTACTCTCTACTGTCTTTACCAGTACCTTAATAGGCCTGTGTCCAAAAAAATTAATATTTGTCCGTCTTGTAGATTATTAAAAAATATTGAACACGTATTTTTTTCTTTTTTGACGTTATCATAAGATTACGGCGATATATTGGGTTAAAATGTGGCATGACGTCACGCCTTGCTAGATTTTATAAGACGTAGTGACGTAGCAAGCCCCCACTCCCCAACTTTAATGCGTGTTTTCTAAGTTATTTTTTATTAATATGATGAAGCAAAAAATACGTGTCTAATATTTTTTTATTATCTGAAAGACGGACTAAATAGAATTTCTTTTTTTTACCTAGGCAACTACCCAATTGCGTAATACAACACAATCTGTTTCGATTTGAAACAGATTGCTAATCCATTGCTTCATAAGTTGGAAAAAAAATCTGCTCAACAACGTAAATAACGCAATGAATGTTGTTGAATTGTCAAAATGAAACAAATTAGGCATAGTTGTTTACGAAAATAAGTTATGCAATTAGGGTACAGGTTTTGATCCATTATATTATTATAATAAGCATGGCTTATACCGTACCGAAACTGTTAATAAAGTGCTGCTTAAGTGCTCCGTAAGCACAATGTTTGGAGTTTGGCTACGTAAATATTGTGCATGCTAGCCTACAATCCACGGCTGGGCGAACTAGAAACGCTAATATAAAGGAAGCCATAAACAGCACTGCGGCTGCGGAGCTTGCCCGACAGTCACGCGAAGCTTGACGTTCGTAATCCTATAATTAAATGACTACAACGCGACCTTCGTACCCAACAACCTCAGAAATCTTTTTAAATATAAAACAACGTGACAGATAATACATTTAGGACGGAAATTGCTACTACATCAATAGTTAAGAAGTAAGATCTAGGGATTTTTAATGGTGTTTTAATAAACATTCTAAACTATAAGTAGACAACGATATATTTTTTTTTTGCCTATATCGTGTGCCACTGCTGGGCAAAGGCCTCCCCCTTGTACCTTCCAAATCTTTCTATTTTGTGCGATTTCGGGCCATGTTGGCCCCGCAAACATGATTAGATCGTCACACCACGTTCGCCGCGGTCTACCTCGACGGCGATGTCCTCCTTCAGGCGTCCAGTGAATGACGATCTTTCCCCATATCTCCGCGTGCATTCGTGCGACGTGGCCGGCCCACTACAGCCTGGTTGTTTTTCCTTCAATGTAAATAAAATCCTACCGATGTAAATTAAATTATGAAAAACTGAATTGAAAAAAAGCGAATACTTAACAGTGAATAAATTAATTTCAAGGTAATGGACAGCTGTATCCTGGAAGCGTTCGTATTTGTTCATCGCATCAAGCAAAGCAAAAGTAGCCCAGGAAATGGAAAATATTAGGTACCTAAGTACTAGGAAAAGGTAAGAAAAGTAGTAAAGAGGTTAATGAGAAATTTTCACGCGTTTTCAGTCGTTTAGTTTAGTAGGTACTATTTTGATTACGTACTCAGTAACAGTAATACCAGTAGTTAAGAGTACGACAAAAAAAATTACGACTTTGAAACGTCGATCGAATCGTGAAGTACAATTTTGTATTGATATTTTATGCAAATATAAGTGTCACCAGATTCGTGAGACGTTCACCTTGTCTCTTCAAAGCGACGTCGAGGCATTCGTCTTGGTGGTTAATGTTCCATTATACTTATAATTTTCAAACAGTTTACCTACTTATTACGTACGGTCACGCTCTTTTCCTTTAACGGTAGCTATGGAAGTTCCGAACACGGTATCAAAAATAATGGTTCAATGACTTTGGAATCAAACGCTTTCATGACTAGCCCGTGGTTTTAAGTTTCCTTCCAACCATTTTGCAGTGTGCAGCGGTTTGAGCAAATTTTCCTTCCTTCTAAGTGTAAACTGAAGGTCATTCGACTAAAAGATATCTTTACACACGTTTGCTTATTGCCTACTGGCAATGTGTTCTTCTTCTTTTCGTTTGGTTAGTGAAATAACGAGGTGTCAGTTTTAAAGCCACCCATAAGCCTTCACATGCCATCGAGAAATATCCCTCAGGCGATCCTTCCTTCCGATTCCTTACGATGTTTTCCTTCACCGTTTTTGAAGCAAGTGGCAAGTGATGTGTTCATAGTTACTAGAATATAATTTTTAGTGCCGAAAATATTTTATGTGCAAATGATTAAAGTTTAGAAGAAGGTAGGTATGGTAAAAAAATTACACATGTAGAAAAGAAATGGTCCGATTGAACCAATTTTTAGTTGAGTTGGGAACTGATTGTGGTGGGACTCTTCATCTCTATATTATGTACTTCCCGATGACTTAACTGACGAAAGAAAAAGTTCAATGAAAGATTCTGTAGCACTCCCGCCCTAATTCCGTAACACACTTTCAATTACAATCCGGGAGATTTGAAGGAAATTGCGAATCCATTGCTTCATAGGTTTGAAAAACTCGTCAGCTCAACAACGTAAATAACGCAATGAACGTGGGTGAACTTTTAAAATGAAACCCATTGCGATCAATTGTCATTTTATGTGTGTTACACAATTACCCCGCTGAATGGAACAGAATCTTCATTCATCACACTGAGCTCATCGAACTGCCATGTATTTAATGTTATATGGATGGCACAATTAATTATTTGCATAAATAATAATTTCATAGCTTTCATTGTAAAAGGTGACGTGACTGATAACAAATGTGTATGGAAACTGTAGTACAGAACCAAAGACAACAAAACCAACAAAGTCACATAATTTCTACATGTTTTATCAAAACTACAGGTATCTAGTATCTTCAAAGTCATCGTAATTGAACAAGTAGAGCATGCTACTACGTTTTCTTACGTTTTCTTTGTTCTTGTATCGAATATCGTTTCTAGAGCAATGACATTTTTTTAAGCGTTCGACATAGTGATAAAATAAAGAATTTTAGGACGAAGAAAATAGCGCTTAACGTAAATGTTATTTAAATAAAATATATCATATTATATACATTATAACCTACTCTCAACGCTCTGTGGGTAGGTATCCTTTGATTGGTGGTAAGTAAACGAATGAAGCAAAAGGAAGAGTAGAGAATATCTACAAATTGAAATCCAGGAACAAATCTTTTATCCAACTTCACATAGGGTAAAGTAGGCACACAAATATGTTGAATTGAATTAAGCCCTCACAATCTCGTGATAACAAAGTTAGAACCAATTCCCGCGTCTGAGAACATATCTCCAAAAAGGCTGTATTAGAGGAAAACCTGGTAAATTATGTAACAGGGAAACTACAGCATTGCGTATATAGAGCTTGGCCAATGGAGAATGCCAAATTTTCTTTTAACATTCGCACAACCGCTATTATGGTGAACTGAGATTCTGTACGGTATTTAACTGACAGGTCAATTTATTTTACCGAATTACCGCACAGTTTAAAGCCTATTTCATGTTTGCTGAAAAATAGTTTATCCAAATCGGGTTAAAAAATATGACAAAACATTAACAATTTTTCTACCTTTGATCCCAGAAAGGTTAATCGCGTTAATTGCCTACATGGTTAAAAATTACTTTATAGATAACAAGTAAACACCCAATTAAGACCTTTTTCAAACATCGTTAAATTATATAAGTTGAACAAATAACAACAGATATTAATTATCTGGTAGCATTAATAGACATACCTTTGTACCTTACTGCGGGTGCGCACTTATTTGTGCAGACAATGAGGACAAAGGATGCTGATAAATTGCTGATATCATATAAAGAGCGATCTCAATATCAAATAATGTGAATTATTATCTTGCTTATTGCTTAACCTGCACTATGCGTCTTTTAAAATGAATGCCAGATTTGAAGCAGAATTGACGGGGTCCGCAGGGCCGATGCCTGCCGGGGTTGCGAAGAAAACCGAAAGGGAGATCGTGGCCCCCGGCAACAGGGTAACTGAAGGAACACGGGTGGGAGCGCCCAGAGCGGGAGAAGTTATTTGATAATTTCCCACCCAAAAATTTCAAACCACATTTATTTCGTAGCTTTGCGACCTAATCCTCTCTACTTGGACGTATTAAAGGCAAGGATTGGCACGGATTTTGTGCAATTTTTCATAAAACATTCTACTAAATTCAGAACATCACACATGTCTTGCCACAAGTGTCCAAAATTCTATTTTTATCTGACGTTCATAAATTGCTTATTTCGAGAAGGAAACTTCATTTCCGCACATTTACTAGGTACCTACTATTAATTTATTAATGTTCTAGTAACTTGCTAGTATATTCGTTGACAAGTTATAGCAATTATCTTGTTTGCTTTGCGTTCAAATAACGCTCCAACAACCGACAGTTTGTCAGACAATGTCAACAGTGTTTGTGGCGTCCTAGGAAGGTTACAATATTGCTGATAACTGTTAATATGTAAACCTACCTATCTTTATAATATATACACACATCAAAAGTGTCTAGGGATCAACATATATTTTTGCAATAACTTTTCTCCTGATTGATATTAATTAAAATTTTCTTTAAGGATTCTTCAAATAACGTGTTTTCGTTTGTCACAGTAACGATAAACCAAGTCACCTTTGCATTAATAAAGAAATTTGCCATTTTCCTAATAAAGGGATTTTTGACATTTGAACCACTAACATTAAAGTTCGAAAAAAATACTGAAATAACAGTTTTCTTTAAAATTTTATTGGGTAACTTAAACAATTAATAATCCGTGTTTCTACCGCGAACACTAACAACACAAGAACATCGGTTTGGCATACTCAAAATGAGTTCATCCAAATCACGCTGTGGAATGGCCGCCCATGTTCGTTGCAACAACAAAAAAAGGTCTTCTTGCGACTGGATACCCTCCATATTCGGCAGAGCTCTTCTCTGTAGCATATCCCATGCATGCTCAATCGGGTTCAAGTCTGGCGACTGAGCAGGCCAGAGCAGGACATTGATGTTAGCTGCGGCGAGAGTCTGTCTTACAACTCTTGCGGTGTGCGGTCGTGCATTATCATGCATTAACTGAAATAAGGGACCGATTTGCACTTGTAGAGGAACGATGACGTCAGATACAATCGTCTCAGCATAAATTTGAGCGTTGAGGTTGCCTCTGATCCAAATCAACTCAGTTCTTCCGCCGATCCAAATACCCGCCCATACCATGATGGTTCCACCACTATAAGGATGGACTTCCTGGCAGGATTTTAATCGCTGTTGGCGTCCAGGGGTTCTCCAGTGTCGTATACGTCTTGTATCCGGTCTCATACCAAAACGAGACTCATCAGAAAAGCACACGAAACGCCATTGTTCTTCTGCCCAATTTCTGTGTTCAAGAGCCCATTGATATCGAATCCTACGATTGTGCATTGCTATAGGTGGTACCCGTAGCGGTCTTCGGGAATGAAGGTTCACTTCATGCAAGCGGTTTCTGACTGTTTGGTCGCTAATTAAGTTCCCTGAAGAGTGATGAAGCCTCACGGCTAACATCATGGGGGTTATTGTTGGAGCTCTTCGAGTTAAGATTTGAATGTATCGGTCTTGTTTCCGTGTGGTGCAGCGATACCGTCCTCCATGGCGCTCAGCCACGGTACCAGTGCTTCGGTAACGTGTCCAAAGTCGACTGATAACACTCTGACTTGTATTCAGAGCTAAAGCCACAGTACGTTGCCGGGAACCAGCTTCTATCATTCCCACGGCTCTGAGCATTTCTTCCCTGCTTAAATGACGTCGCCGCTCCATAATAACGTTGGTTTTAATCAGTAGTAGGGAAACAGTAGCACTAATAATGTCTTCAATGCGTTGTATGTTTTTATAGGGAAAATATTGACAGCTGATTTTCATCTTTTACTCGAATTTGATTAACAGTTCCTGTTTCAAATTATGAAATGCACCAAAAAGGATCCATATAAATTTATATAATCATAAATTTATTACAAAGCCACATCTCAATCTCAAGAAATCCGCATAAAAATGCTTGATCCCTAGACACTTTTGATGTGTGTAATTCTTCTGTAGTGTCTGTCACCTAACTCCTCCTAAACGGCTGGACCGATTTGTTTGAAATTTTGTGTGTATATTTGAGTGGGTCCCTGGATGGTTTGAAAATACAATTGGACCCGGTAGGTGGCGCTGGATAGGACAACGTCTGTCAGGTCCGCTAGTACAAATATATGTATATTGCTTAACTTTTCCGTTATGCAGTGTAACTTTACCTATTTATTAAGATAATTGCTGAATGAATTGATAACGTGTTTCATGCACATTTCACAAGGATATCTCATATCAGGTAATTGCTTTCGGGAACGATTATAAAAAATCAGGTGCAAGTTAAAATGTCTGCAATGGCTGACGATCTGTGTAAAGATAACAATGAGCATGTACACACGGCTACACATCAAGCTATACATTTCCAGTTTATGCTGATCTCGCATTGTTTAGGATTTCCGTTCAATGCGAGGTGAGCTTAAACTGGAATTGTATAGCTTGATGTGTAGCCGTGTGTACCTACTGAATTAAATAAACTGATAAGCAATATTTGCTCACTGATGTTTTTATCTGTACAAAATTAAAACGCAATTCTTAATTACGTTTGAAAAAAAAAAATATCTTAAAATATTGGATCGTGGTTCTGGTTTGTTTTATTCGTTAAATATTCAAGCACAAAACCCACTTCAACGTTTGATTAGCTTCCGCCAGCGGCTTCGCCGTGATATCTTTATAAATTATAGCCTCTGTTACTCAGAGATAAACATATACTTGGGAATTTTTTTTTTTAAATCGGCCCAATCGTTTTTGAGTTTATTAATTACAAATAAAAATACAAAAAAAATATTTTTTTTTTCTTTTTATAATGTTAGTTTAGATTTAAACAAAAAATTGCTTGTTCCGACAGAAAAGGCAAACTCAAACTCCTTTATCTCACAGCGCTTAGAAGGTTACAAGTAAATTGAAGCTGTTGCATTTTACTCTGTTACCGCTAAAACTATATGACACATAGCTCTTTATACCTAGGAAGAACTTAAACCGTACCCTAATTGCGTAACTTATTTTTGTAAACGATTATGCCTAATTTGTTTCATTTTGACAGTTCAACAACATTCATTGCGTTATTTACGTTGTTGGGCAGATTTTTTTAAGTGAAAACTTCTTTAGGCGCATTGGGCATTTTTGAGATGGGACTAAACCATTGATTTCGCGACACTGCGATGACACCAGCTTTTGAACATTAAAAAGACATCAACGCGTTGATTACTGCGGTACGTGGAGTAAAAGACATCAACGCGTTGATTATCGCGGTGCCGAATTTATTTGCAAGTTTTCACTTCTGTTCGCACTCCCGGAGTGCCCCGGTTTTTATTCCAACTTATGAAGCAATGTATTGTTTTGATCGATTGAGTGATTGATCGTGTATTACGTAATTAGGGTAGTTTAATTATTATGAGAAAAGACTCAACTCATCCATTGTAGGTACCTAAATTATCTAAACACGACATCGATGTGATGATTTTTCGATTGTCAAAAAGAACAATGGATTGGTTCTAGCGTTTTGTATCAACAATCAATTAAGAATGCGTAATTCAGTAACATGTGTGCAAACGCGTGTATGTACGGTTTGTTTCACCTAATCGCACTGTGTAAACGTACTTCGTCTAAAGTTCAGTCGAAAATAGCCGCACGGCCGAGAATGTAAACAATGTATAAGATGATACGAGCAAGACCGATAGCTGCCTCTGAAAAGGTCGAGCGTTTTCAGGCATCGAAATCATACTTAAGTAAATAAGGTCTGCATACCTAATATAGACATGGGGACTTGGGGAGAGTTACGGATCGAAAGATTTTTCGCATAACCGTTACCCTTGAAAACTTTGTTTTTTTTTCAGTCTGAACATTGTTCAGAAGGTTCAGGTTAACTGTTGCAGTCAAATATATAAAATACTTTAATTATTCGACGACGACATGATTAAGACGCGTACCACTTAGAAAAGATTTTTTTTTTTTGCATAGGATTTTTTTTTTCTTTATTATTCGAGTTTACTTATCTTTTTGAATGCACGTGTTTTTGTGACAAATAACCTAAAGCATCGTGCAGACTGGCGCGACGCGCTCGAACAAAGCTTCACGGTAGAACAATGACCGGTGTCGTGCTCGTGACGCGCCGTCCTGTCTTGCCAGCCTGCACGAGGCTTATTTGTCTTTCTTTCTTAGAATTCCTAACCTTTATTTTAACAAAAGTAAGGAACTTATCTTTGTCCATGCATTTTATTAGACTTCCTACCCTAAGTCCGTAACCGAACACAATACGTCGTATAATGGCCTTTGTTAGTCCTTAGCAGTCGTCCAAAACGATAGCCAATTATAAATAGATATGGCACAAGGCTCATCCGAGCAGGAAGAGATTTGCGTTTTACAAACACGAACACCAAGAATAACACATAATTAATTTTATTACTCTATACTGAATTAAATTAATAACAAAAGACTTGTAACACTGTGTGACCCTGTTCTTTTACCTAGCTTAGCGTCATCTCGACAGGTCAAGATTAGTTTTCTGACGACGCCTTTTCAATTTTGCATCTTTCTTTGGTCTTGACCATCTTTCACGGTCAAAGTTGGCTCGACTATCTTTTTATAAATATAAATGCGTTTCTTCCATCTTACATTGTTTCACTTTTTTTGGTAGCGCCTGAATGTCATGCGGACTGCAGCCAAGGACTAAATTGTTGCTTATTTTCATACCTGTGTCTCAGTCTGACATTAACAATGTGTCTCTGTGCTTTCACCGATGTTAATGTGAAATCGTGGAACCCTACCAAAATTATTTAATTACTTGCACATGAAGATAATGTTTAGGTTAGAACTAATAAGGGTTTGGCACGCATATTGCTAAACTAAGTTTTCTAAACGGTTTATAAATACAAGGTGTACAAGGGCGTCCCAACAAGAACTTGCGGTTTCAAATAAATTGTCAACTCCTTCTGTTCAAAGATTGCGCAGAAAAAGAAGCCAGTTTAAAATGTGATAAGAAAGAAGGGGCTTTTTTAATTTCTTCTGGTTTTCAGAACATCGCCGTCGTAACACAGTCTCGATCTATTATTCAGTGCCCTGCGAAAGTCCTTCATTCTAAGACTAAAAACACTGCGTGTTACCCGAAATGTTCGCAAGTAACAAACAGCTCTATAGGCAATGGTGTGACGCAATCGGATCCCATTTGCAATAGTACGGCTAGAGGTTGCCAGTTGCCATCATATCGCAGACTGCGCGGCGTATTGTGCCATCGATTCTCCCAAACAATAATGTAGGTCACATCATGTCCAGGGCTGTTAAGCAGATTATGGATTGGAATCACGTTTTATTGGCGTCCATTTTTTTTTCAGTCAGGACTTCGGTTGCAATTTTTTGCGAAAGAATGATGTTGAAGAGAACTTTTCTGGAAAAATGCCTAGTGTTTCAAATGCATCTCAGGATCTATTGGACCTACAGAGCTACGGCTGCCCGCAAATACTTTTGAATACTTCAAAAATATATTCGGTGAATTTTCCGTAGGATTCACCTTTAAGAAGTAAGTCAAAAACTGAAAGAAATCCGAAAACTTCCAGGTCTTTTTTTGACCTTCACGCAGTTAGCACAGGTCTTTCGAAGCTGCTTAAATTGGTTTTACACTATTGGTATCTATCCAGAAAATGAGTACAGTGCAATTTATTGCGACATAACGCTATTTTTATGACTAGGGTGACTGGTCTATTTAATGTGTGGCTATTGACTTTTATGTCAAGGCTTTCACCCTTCGCAAAGCAGACACAAAAGTGTAACAGTCGCCAATGCGGTCACAACACTGGGAAATGACTAAGAAAATCTTTGTGATCTCAACACATCTTGTTTCGGGCAGTGTCAGCCCTGCTGGAGCGATAACGTTACCTTGAACAGGGGCAAATACAGCGGATGAGTAAACCAGGATGGGCACAGATACATAAGAGGAATAAATCAAAAGTACGGAGGGACGAGCATGACTGTTAAACTCACCCACATTAGCAGGGAACCGAAGCAAATAAAACCATTAAGAAGTGTGTGGGAATAGGAAAGCTTATGCTCTGCATACTCTCCAATGGGACAATCAATACGTGCTAGAAGATAGATACTTATAAATCAAAAGTATGTATACTAATAAATTGTACTAGCTGCTGCGCCCCACGATTTTACCCGCATGAAGATCATAGCACATAACAACTCGGAAAGGGATTGTCACCGTATCAGCTCGAGCCATTCAATATTCTTTGTATGAAACTGCCTACTGCAACGCACACTAATCGCAGTAATCGCCTCACCTCGGGACAAGCTCACGAACCGCGGCGATACGGTGACGATCCTTTTCCTTTGATATGTGTGCAATGACCTTAAGTCTCGATCCCGTGGGAATATCGGTATAAAAACTATGTCCTAACCTAGGTCATGGTCTACCCATGTGGCAGATTTCATTCAAATCCGTTCAGTCGTTCACATGTGATGCCGTGACCAAGGGAAATAGGGATTAATTTTTATATACATCTATAGAATATAGACATAGATAAAGAGTAAGACGAAAATCCAATTGTGTGCACATATCTCATACGGAACGAGCATATGTGCAGACAATTGGATTATTATATTATCACAGGTGACACTAAGTAACGTCACACGAAATAACAACATGATGACCTATCCAAGTTCATTAAACCTATGAGAAAAATATGCATGTTTTAATTCGTTTATAAATAAGTAAAATAATAAATCATAGAAGGGGGGGGGGGGGGGTAATGCGAATGATTATATTTTTAGCTTTTTTGTCTGCTATTGCCTGGTGACATCAAGATTTACAATCAGTGGTTGGTATATTGGCGTGTGCTAGCTTGACATATGGCCAATAATTTATCATTTAAATTATTTTTTTGGGCTGCATAATGTAAATTATTTTGCATACTTTATTATAGAATCATATTTTTTCTAACTTAAACAGACAGCTGTGCTGCTGGGGAGTTTGTTGCGCCACTTCTTCCCAGCTAAAGGCACTAGGAAGTGGTGAAGGGTGGGCGTTTTGGGGGACTGTCTTATGTAATTTTGACGTTCGAAAAGTGCTGATTCTCAGCCTAGTTTGAATAAATGACTTTTGAATCTTGAGTAACATTCTACTAAGATACATAAATCGATGTTTGTACGAGACTGAATTAATTAAATTATGGTAAATTAGAATGTAGCCACTTGACCATTCCGCTATCATCAATGTGCTAAGAGTCATTAGGTATAGATAGGTAGCTACAATATGCGGCCTACCCAAATATCCTTCTTTTGGTATTGTTCGTCGAGTTGAGCTCTTTAAGTTGTTCTGAGTTGAGCTCCACGATTACTGACAATTGCTTGCACTGACTGGACAGGTCCACTCAAATCTGTGTGGTTCTTTCCTCAAAAGACCATTTTCAGATACTAATCTACATGGTCCTCATATGACCTGACCAAGATTATGTCTGGACTTTAAAAGAGACTGTGACCTCTGAGTTTGTTTCGGCCTTTCTTCTCAAGAGTAGTCAGATAGGAAACGCCGAACTCAACTAGCTATATTTTTTTAATATGACGTGTACACAGATATATCTGTGGACGTGTAAAAGTGATTCCGATATCCTATTTACAGAATAAACAATTTCATTTCATTTCAATACATTTAGGTATTATTCCATTTATACATTTAGGTCATTTTACCCAATTTATTCTGAAAGTTTAATTGGGCATAAACGTTGTATACTACATTTTAAACAAACTACCTACTATTAAAAATGAATTTGGAACAGTTTGTGGTGTAGTACAACATTAGTACAGAATAAATAAGCAGAACAAAATAATTTCAGACAGGTGACCGGAAACACCATAGTTTTTATTTTACCTGTTTCGTTTACGTAATAATTTTCGCAACAAAGCCATCAGTATCGTTTCCTCGTCGAAATACATTTTGATGATCATTGTACCGAAACTATAGCGTTAGCACGACGTCTACGCTACTGCTAGGGCGATGACGCGACCTCTAATTGGCTTGTAGCGAGCGTAGTAATCTCGTAGCACGCGACGTCTACGTGGGTGCTACGCTCGTCAATCCTGTAGACACTTTACGACATTCTTTGTACGTAATGTGTTCACGAACCTAACACTAATAGCCTACTACTAATCAATGCTTACGTCTTTATTAGGTATACAAAACTAGGTTGCACGAACACATTAATCTATGTCGTGTACAGCTGAGTTATAGTGTCGAGCTAAAATGGAAAAGTATTTTTTTTCCAATATTCCACGAATTAACGGCACACCGTGGTTTTCACAAATAATTCAGGTTCTACTTAAAAGCTTTTGAATAAAGAATGAGTTATTGTGTTGCTCTCAAAGAGTCTGAAATTTAGAAGAAAAGAATTATTGCAAAAATATTTCCCTTTTCCCGGCTATTGTCAGGATAATTGCATGATCAATATGATGTGGGAGAACCTATGATTTTTATAATTGTGCGATCATTGTTTGAAGATTTAAATCAAAAGTACCATAATTGTCTACATTCTTGCTTGTAACCGCGCGTCTAAGTCCAAAGACTGTCTGTTAATTGTTATTCGAACCGACAAAAAATGTTTCTCACAATTCATTGTAATTAATTCCACCTAACAACGGATAGAAAATATAAATTGTTTGAAAATGGATCGATATGGGTGTCTGATGTCTCCCCTAGCTCTACGGCCACTTCAATGCCAAACGTCTCATTATTAATAATATTATGTAAAAGACGATAATTAATGTCAATGAAGTATTTAGCATTTGTCTTTAATACTATACAAAATTAAATACATGTGTAGCTTCGCTTATACACAAAACTGAGAGTCTGTTTTTTCTCGCCGCAGACGAAAACGTGACAAATCGATTCACGTGTCATGAATCCACAGAAAATTCTCGATAAGTAGTTAAATTGTCACTGCTACAACGTATATTCAGGGTAAGAAATTGTATAAGTAATAACAGGTTAGGGAGGGAGACCTTGATGACACGTAGTTTGAAGCAAAAATTACATGGAATACTGCTCCTTTTCTAGACTGACCATCTGAGAGCACCGTAAATGTGCCTACACTTGTTTAGGGCTCTCTCTCTACATGGCTATAAATTATACAAAACTAACTTTCTCTGTTCCGTGGGAATATTATTTTATCGGGATAAAAAAGTATCCTTTGTCCTAATTCTAGGTCACGGTCTACCCATATGCCAAAACTGTTTAGCCGTTTTAGCGTGAAAGCGTAACAACCAAACAAATCCACTTTCGCATATATAATATTTGTTAGAATAGTGCGAATCTTATGATAATCGTGACATTGCATTTAAGTTTTTTTTTTTTGGAAAATTTGGCTCGGTCCTCGGCACCTACCAACATTGTGCCTAAAACTAGCACCTCAAGTCTTTAAGACTACTTATCTAAGCTACGTCTTCATTTTAATGACAAACATGAAGGCTGGCTTATTAATAATTCAGAGCCAGCCAGCATTTTCCATGTAAGTTTTAACATTCATGTTTGTGTGATCCAGTCTAACTTGTTAGCGAGCCGAAGGTACAGAAATCTTCAGAAAAGCTGAACTCAAAAAACTTGAATAAGTTAAAATATGCGAATACCTAACCTAATTAATGTAGATTCTTTTCAATAAAAATTTTTTTTTTTGCAGAAACTTTTGTTATACGATAATACCACGTGGGTGTGATGCCCCGGGCTACGTTTTGATGACAGGCTTTTATAAAACTAAGTATGGAACTTTGAGTCCCGAATTCGGTCGTAAATAGCCTTTATTGTGATTTATAGGTTTTTATTTACTCAAGCAGCAACATCTCTCCTAATTTTTGGATCGCGGCCACCGTAGTTAGATGAAAATAAAATTGTTATTACCACACACGATACGATTCGATACGATATGCATACGATTTTAATTGTTTTACATAACGTGTTCATTCTATTGTAAATATTTAGTTGCACACCTGCCTTGCTCTACACATTATATATTAAGACCAAGCACTCAGACAATTTCCACGCGAACTCCGCCCCAATGCACCACTCCACTATGTGCTAAACGCTAACACATCAGTAATAAAGTTGAATATCGCGTGCGCTCTTTGGTCGAGTTCAAGCTCGGAACTAAATCGTAAGTCTCAATTCTTATTTCGTTTATAACTAAAGTAATAATTGATCTAGACACAAAATATCTTAAATTTGGATAATAAACTATATTTCCTTACTGTCAATAATTATTTTAGACATAAAAGCCGAGTAATCTTGTTTTTGTTTCAAATAATCTTTAAAAAACACATGATTTTCGAATAAAAAATGGATCGAGCGAAAATGTTCCAATTACGTAACTGTCTTGTATTTGGAAAGAAAAAGATCCAATAAATCTTATATTAAAGTTGCATTTTGATTGTATGCGTGACTTTTTCAGAATATTAATGCAAATTAAAATACAATTTAGGGAGCCTCCTCTTAAACAAACTACAACAGTCTATTTTATAGCTATATATTTGCGCTAATATATGAAACATCACGTAATATCAATATCAACACATACTTGCGAAGGAAATAAACATGAATGACAAATACCAGACATGTTTCCACGTACCCATATAAATAAGTTAGTACCTAATCGATATCATAATAGATAGGTTTATTGTCTTATGCCTAGTGCTGGCAAGGTTAGATAGTTAAGCCTTCAGTTTCAATCATACAAGGGAAAATGGTAAATGGTTTGGGGGTCAAGAATAGGCTTAAAGCAAGATTCATAGAACGCACTTTGTCGCACATCTTATACGAATATGAAATTTATTCTAGAAAAAAAATTAATTTGAATAAAAAAACTGTAACCCAACTACGGGAAAATAAATAAATATCTAAAATGTACGAAACAAGAATATATTTCAGACAGAAATCAAGACTTCGGGTACAAAAATGGTCAAGGTAAAGCCGTGGTCGCATGCCTGAATACCATGTGGGTACCAGGAACACCTTCAAAATTATAATGGCATAAGACTTTTTTATTTTATGCTTTTCCGTTTTTACGCTTGATAAACGTTACGACATCGTAAATAAGAGTAATACGATAGGTCAGAAATTAACCTATTTTAAATTTCAATAGCAGTGCATAGTAGATAGACGCAACCATAGCGCGATTTATTTTAACGCCAACACCATTTATCGAGGTACGAAAAAATTCAAAATATAAATATTTCGCTGTACTTGTTTTTCTTCATAAGAGTGGAATTACAGATTTTTACTATTTATTATTATTAAGATTTGATTAACTGCGCGTTGGTATCATCTTTAACAATTTAAACATATTTATTTACTTTGAAAATATATATTAACATATTTGTAATGTAGCGCGATTTATTTTAACACCAACACCATTTATCGAGGTACGAAAAAATCCAAAATATAAATATTTCGCTGTACTTGTTTTTCTTCATAAGAGTGGAATTACAGATTTTTACTATTTATTATTATTAAGATTTCATTAACTGCGCGTTGGTATCATCTTTAACAATTTAAACATATTTATTTACTTTGAAAATATATATTAACATATTTGTAATGTAGCGCGATTTATTTTAACACCAACACCATTTATCGAGGTACGAAAAAATCCAAAATATAAATATTTCGCTGTACTTGTTTTTCTTCATAAGAGTGGAATTACAGATTTTTACTATTTATTATTATTAAGATTTCATTAACTGCGCGTTGGTATCATCTTTAACAATTTAAACATATTTATTTACTTTGAAAATATATATTAACATATTTGTAATGTGCTCGTCAATACCTTTCTTTTGATACCACACATGTCATGATCATGTCATTTTATTTTTTTCGAGGTTAGAAATTTACGTGTAAAGTCCACCTTATTAAATTTAGGAAAAATTTATATCGCCTATGTCACCCGTACCATTATTACGAATCCATTGATACCTCATTCATCAAAATAGGTTTAGTAGTTCAAGCGCTACGGTGGAACACACGTAAAAGCAATCATACATACATACAAACATACATACATAAACTGCTAAAATCATAACCTTTCCTTTTGGCTTTGCCGTAGTCGGGTAAAAAGGCTCGAGATCGAGATAACATGCCCTAGTTCTAATAAAGGTAGTATTTGTAAGAATCGCTCACTTAACCAAGTAAAGTCAAAGTGCGGTGAAAGCCCAGTGAAAGCCCAAGAAATCGCGAAGTCATCACAGTCACATTTTCATTATAGAAAATAGACTGAAAATAATAATACAATAATATAACTTAACCCTGTGTAGGCTACGAACGGGTGTCTGTTAACATGCTGTGCCCGATTTTAATAAAATAGAAATGACTGAAAAAGCAATAACAGTCCAAAGGAAATATATATATATATATTTCAGGCTCAGAAGACCAATCTTTCAGATGAAATCGAAACAGTTTATTTTTGATAACAGAATTTATGACAAAGCACTTTGTACACGCGTTATCTGTTCGGTACATAATAGAAATGTTAGAAAAAGTATGGTATTGACATGTCTGTTAACAAAGTGACTTTGGCCTACTGAAACATAAGTTTTGTTTACCAATAGTAGGGTAGAATGTCACTCGTACATAGTCCTCTAATAATGTAACTAATGAGGAAACAATTCTCAATGTTCTGCATAGCAATATACATCGTGTAGGTACCTAGTACATACATATATTATATAGCCAACGTAACAATAACATAAAACGCCAAGTCTAATGAACATGACAGGATCGATAATTAATTATATAAAGTGAGAGCTAGGTCATAGCATAGTAACGTAGTATTGCTACTTAACGTACGTTTATAAGCAATTAATGAACGCGTGCGATATAAAGGAATGTAAACTCAAAGCTGCCAGGACTCACTTTAAGGACAATGATTCATTTCATAAACATATTTTAGTAACAAAGCGACTGCAGGCCGATGACTCGTAAACCGGATGGTAAAATAAAAATATTTATAAACTCGTCTGCCAATCTCTTGCACCGATATTGCTATATTTTTTTATCAATATTTAATCTTATCATGCGATGGGATACACAAATCGTATCAGCGTGTAGATAAATCTATGGTACATAGATTTACCATGATATCTCAATAAAAATTATACACTAGTTATGGACAACACCATAAACGTTTGACAACAGACTTATTTAGTTGTGCTACTCTGAGACGAGCAATTAATTATTTATTCAAAGGACGTCAGCAGTCCTTCGAGGTGCAAAGAACTCCCATCCTTTTTGGAGTCAAGTTATCAATAATAATATAAAGCAATTTCTTCCAATGCAGATATTTAAAATTCACAACTAACAATAGAAATCCACACGAGAAAATTGAGAACAGAGAACGTTCAAGTGCAAAATGGCCAGCTACTTAAATCAGATCTATTAACCGCATTACCGCAGAGCACGAGGTAAACTGTTAGTTAAATATGGATCCCAGTTAAATTATGAAACATTAATGTGCTGTAACGTCTGTCCGTTCTATTGATGTTATTATTCTTTGCACACTGACGCAGTAAGTTTAACCGATAATAAAGAGGGAAATAATTAACACAGTGGAAAACCATTAAATTAATCTTCTCATGAATTAAAAATACGTTCCTTTAGACATAAACCAATTTGTTTTTGACGCAGTGGTTGTTAATGCAGGTGTTTCCATGCTTTCGTTTAAGAGCTGGGGTAGGACAATAACAAATAGAGGGGTACTTACTTGGAGTCCCTCGGAAGAGTCTTGATGAACACGTAAATGTGCCTCCTATATCGGTAGACGCAGGGCGCTATAGCGAGGATGACGAATATCGCCGCCTTAGAGAGTGTACTGAGCACGGCGGCCATCGCGGCGGCCAGTGCCATGAGAGCGACGAGCGCTGCCAGTATAGCGTCCATGCTGGCGTTCGGCCCAGTAGGACACACAGCGGCTAACTATACACCGGTAACAGATAAACAGTACGTGTGAGTACGATGTGCAAGCACTACGCACCGGGGACGCGCGCGTCCATCGACACCGAACAGTTTCGTATAAATGCGGGAAGGACGCGGAGCGGTGCTTGTACCAAGCGAGCGGCCGCGTCAATGGCGGAGCGCCGGCTCCGAGCCCCCCTCGCGCCAGCTGCACATGCGCCGACAACAGCTGATCCCCGAACGGTAGGCGCGCTATGTCACCCACGCCGGTTAACTCATCTGAACTTGTGTATAAAATAATACCGATATAGAATATCACAATTATAAAATTTTTCGCGGATATCGCTGAAGAGTTGACGTTTCACATTATTTGATAAATATTTCATATTCCGAATTCAAATATTTTTTTCTAAGCGTCATAGACAAATTAAAAAAAATACTCTGAGACAGCAGATAGGTAACCTTTACAAAAGAGGCTATCTATAGGTATATCCATAGATAAATAAATAAATAGGTACCTCATCAATCATCAATTCATCATGTACCCAACTGTTTTGATCGAGCGCAGGGCGCTAAATATTATCTCCACGCTTTATCATTGTCAATCACGGCCGAGTATCAAGTAAGCTCGGATGGTTACTCACACGCCTGAGTGGTTCCACGTTGCACCGTTAGCCGATGCCTGTACCAGCACGTGACAGGTGCTGCACAGTGTGTAATGTAATATTATTATTCATTATATATATACGATCGAATGAGGAAGGAAATTCTTATTATGTATCGGAAACTGATAAGAAAATTAGTAAGTTTTGAATAACCACTGACCTATGGCACATTTGGGACTCTTGTTATTTCGTTCTTTAAATTTCCAGTGATAGATTGACGATCAGTGTAACAACTTGTAGTTTGATTGAAATAATCTGCATGGTTTCTTATGAATACCTATACCAAGGGTCAGTAACAGGCGGACCGCGATCTATAACCAGAACGTGAAAGGTCGGAACTTGGACCGCCAAATATTGTTAAACAACTAATCACCTTTTACAAAAAAATATATTTGAAAAAAAAATACCGTTCGAGATTAACGGACGCAAACCTTAGACACTCTGCATTACCTGTTCCCCGCGTGGACCAAACTATAAAAACTGACCGTTTGTGTTTTATAAAAAATGTCTTGTACCTACATAAATTATTATTTAATATTACAAATTTCATCTAGAAAGTTTTATGAATATTTTTGCTGGACGTCGATAAAGAATTTTAACAGTATCCGGACCCCACTTAAAATTACTTGGCGACCCCTTTTTTTTGGATGGGAAATTATCAAATAACTTCTCCCACTCTGGGCGGAGCGGGAGGGTGTGTCAGACTTTTACTGACTAATACCCACCCGTGTTCTTTCGGTTGCCCTGTTGCCGGGGGCCACGATCTTCCTTTCGGTTTTCTTCGCACCCCCGGCAGGCATCGGCCCTAGCGGACCCCGTCAACTTGGCGACCCCTGACCTATTCTAAGATACCCAGTATGTGACGTTCTGTAGTTTCCCATAGTTATCTAATGCCTACATATTAAACTTATTCCTTAAGTCAATCTCATGATACATACCTACATACGTACTTAAACTCACGCCTTTTTTCCATGAGGGTAGGCATCTTATCTCTTCATATTTTCCACTCAAAATCGTATGTGGTGTAAACAAACCCGCTTGTGATAGGTACAGTCTTCCGATCCTGAAGGGGTGTTAGCCAGACCGATCATCACTTGCTCCTGAACATAATTATCACACAGTAGGCCTTTTGGTGTGCATCTGGATAACCCAGTCAAAACTAAGATAAGTAGCCCCATGTAGTCAAACTCCAGTCAATCGCCAAAATGTGTAAAGGCCTGGAAGTCGTGATCCTTATGTAATATTATGATGTTTGAAGAATAAGAAGCAAATCAATCTTTAGCAATCAGACAATGCCAGTGATGTCATTATTTTGAGCATTTAGAGGTATGCCAGACTGTAGAAAATGTCATTGTTTAAAACGTTTGTACAGCATTTTGACTTGCGATATTAAACTACAACATCAGACTAAGCTTGAAAAGGTTGTATTTGATAAAGGTACATTCACACCAAAGTTACTTTTTGGGGAGAAACGATTGCAAGTGTTAGTGGGCAAAAACGGATAAAAAAAGTTATTTTGTAAACTTTCTACTAACTTATAGAAAGTTACTAAGGCGCCATCTCCACGGGCGACAGTATCGCGGCGATCGTCACGCCGTAGCATCAACTGTATGGAGCATCTCCACACGGCGAGAATTTGATGGCACGGCGAGACTATCGCCGCGATTCTCTCGCCCGTAGAGATGGCGCCTAAATGCTCTACAAAAAGTAACTTCGGTGTTGATGCACCTTTAACACCGCTGGCCAAATTATACAGGCTTACGAAAATAATATTAATAAAAACACCGTGTATGAAAATATACATATAATGTAGTTTTTTTTTTTTCAACATATCCCATACCGTTAAATAATCTTACAATCTAATTTTATGTAACAAAATTGAAAAAGAAGAAACACAACCTGTCTTAAAACAAGACTGGAATAACTTGAAATTGTATAATAATAATTATTAAAAAATAATGTTTTAGTAATAACGAGGCAAGTATTGTACGTAAAAGCTCTAAAACTTTTTATAATAAAGATAAATTATTAAAAAAATAAAAATAATGAGAATTCTTGGTTAATGATTGACATAATAACAATGTGTCGCCACTTAGATTAACTTAACTATAGTTTTATGAAACGTTTAACAAATTCAATTAGAAATATTCCCACACCAGAAATAACGTCTTTTGTTAAGTACAATACTTTTTACAAAGCGTTGTTTTTGATCTACCTAACAGAGTCCTTTGAACAAACTACCTTTTTCGAAGAAGTATGAGGTATAATGTTGGCTAAGTGACTAAATTGCAGTTGATACATATAAATTTATAAAACATGTGTGCATCCAAAAAAACCGACGTCAGCGGGGGGTGCGGTGCGCGGGACGACATCGGCGCGCAACGGAGCCCGCGCCGCCATCGCCAGCCCAACATCAGAGTCCAACACAGCGCATGCGCATAAATGTACGCGTCTCCATTACGCCTATTTATGTAAATGCATAACTAAGTAATATACATACATTAAAAAGAGGACGTATTTTCATTCCCCTTCAATACATACATTTTCATATGTGTACATTCACCATGTGACTCCTTTAAACACACCTTATAACAGAGTCTAAATCTGCATAAATCTGATAATAATAGAAAAAAGATTATTCGTTTTAATGTTAGGCGTCGTTTCCACAAATAAATTACATAACATACGGATAAGTTTGAGATTTCAATTTCTAATAACAAAAAACTGAACGCAAATATTTCTACGCCAGCCTACCAGATCAGTCCATCAAAAACGCTAATTTTAATAAATTCTTTGATTCTCCTTCCTTAGATCACGACATACAATAAGAAACGCCAAGACTCGTGGCAGTCATAATCCGTGTGAGTAGGACAGTGAATATTTAGAATGGAATTTCAAAACGGAGTCTCGTGTCGTCTCGCTTCCGCGTTTTAAGACGGCGACTGTCACGCACCTTGGCGTATACTATATTATTACTTGGCAGTACCCTACGGATTATTGCTATAACGTTTAATAATGCCAAAGTTTTAAACATTCTCATCAAAAGTTAATTTTTCGAAGAAGCACCCAGGAATGTAAGTTCTCTAAAATAGGTTTACATTACGATACATAGATACTTATAAAAATAGATACACGTTATGTTTTACCACACTGCAGAAGATTTATATTGTACGAGCACAGAAAGAGATCTAGCTAGTAAGCATACCATTAAACAACCTATTTACAGTCATCAAATTGGCGTAAAAGCCTACTGAGATTTATTACAACTAACCCCCGGTTCGTAAAAGCCTTATAAATTTCAGCTGTTCTCAAATCTCTCTCTTTCTCTCTGATTAGTCAGTACTTCTCTCATGTCAATTTAATTGCCGGTCTTTATTTCAATCAACCAATCATACCAGTTGACAAGAGGATTTCAGAAGCCAAGTCACAGGCTTCACACATAAAGCTTCGATTTGAAGTCATACTTCTTGTGATGACATACCCTGCGCACAATTAGGATGTAATGCGAAAATTAACATAACAGTGTGAAGAGTTACATGGCGCGGCATAGGTACTAAACGCTTTAAATGTATGTGTAAAATATTACACATAATATGCATTGTACTGAGTATGAATTATTACTTACCCACGAGATAAAAATACTGAGTTATTAAAAGTATAGCGGCATAAAAGCTCACCCTTATAGTAAGAGAAACTGCAGAAGATCACGTTAATAAATTTTGTAATTAGATTCACAATTCCATTTTGGTTAAAGCGTAAATGTAAGAAAAAGAGAATGTATACGCATCCTAAATAAGGAAGAACAACAACGAATTATTCTCAGCGCAGAGGATTTTATGATGTCATCGGATTATATGTGCCATAAAGAGCAAGATGTACGAATATTGACATCATTTAGTTCTTGGAGTCTTCTGGCATGCCCAACAAGCTAGGGATATCAAGCTAGGCACTTTACTGGAGTGAGGGTAATTTTTTGTTTCATTCCACGTCACATGACAGTGACAAATTATGTAGGAATGAACGTTCAACAGCTTCTTTCATTTTATTTTTCGATAATTCAGTAGGCGAGGGAAAGATGGGGCCGAAATCCAATAAAGTTGGATCAGTTCACAAATGAATTCATTTTTCACTTTTGATCCATTTCGTATTCAGCCTTACTTTGAGTGAAAGATGCCGAAGAAAAGGCAAAAATTAACAAAAAAGTGCAGAGTCTGACATCGGCTTATACAAGCTTGAGGCATCACAAAGAGGTACCGTTTGATCAGCGCTGAGCCTTAAATTTATTCTAAAAATTTACTTGTTTTAGACCTTGTTTAAGAACATTATATAGTTTTGGTTTCAACAGCTAAAACAGCTTAGTTTTCAAGACATAACCTGTCATTTGAACTACTTGTATAACTATAACAACACTGAAACAACAGATTTATAAACAGATCACAGCCTAATTTGTCCACTAATGATTTTATCATACTCCTCGACCCCTAAGGGCAGGTAACGACCTTGTTTTAGATCGAAATAGTAAAGTTTGTCTGTTTTGGCCAGTTTTGGATCGAAGCCATCTTTTTGCAGATCAATCTTCTTCATTTTAAATGTACCTGAGGAAGAAAAATGTTATTGTTTATGTTATTATGATATTTTTGTGTTGTTGTTGTGTTACTTTTGACAGTGGTTGTATGGAAAAAAATGTCAAAAAAAAACACAACATAAGACTTATACAAGGTATAAGAGTTTAGTCGAATTCGCCCGTAATGAGGGATAAGATAATTTAAAAAACACATTAGTGATTGTTTTACTTACATAACTAATTGTCTGTTTGGTATAATTAATTAACTATCTTTTAAAACAACATCATTATGAGCAAGACAATGTTTGGCTTTTCTTTGTACACACGAGGCACAGGGGCAGAAAAATGTACGCTTTCCAAATTACATCACCAGTGTGACACTTTAAAATATTTGACAATTTCTGATACTAAGCTAACTATCTGCGAAATAGACACAATCGAAATTATGTAATGCCCAGTGCAATGTCAATGTTTTTAGTTTTATGAAACCTAAAGTCCCCACAACGCGGCAGGCCCAGAAAAAGATGGCAGGAGTTGGACTCCTTACTCCTGTTGTTATTATTATTATTCACTTATTCAACAGACAACTAGATCCAATTACAAAAACATTAAATACTTACAAAACCTATTGTATAGCATCAAATTTTTCTAACTGAACAGACAGATGTGTTGCTGGGGAGTTTGTTGCGCCACTTCTTCCCAGCTAAAGCACTAGGAAGTAGTAAAGGGCGGGCGTTTTGGGGGACTGGCTTATGTAAATTTGACGTTCGAAATGTGCTCAGCCTAGTTTGAATAAATGATTTTTTTACTTTTTAAAGGATTGGCCCAAAATTGCAGAAGGCCGGGAAAAGTGGAAAGAGAGGCGATTGCTAATCAGTGGGACAATACAGGCTTATAATAAAATTCCCAAGACTTTCACAACCACATCCATTTTAAAAGCATGCATTTTAACTCACCAGTCATATCTAAGCTATCCATGACCCTGAGGAACATAGGTTTCGCATACACCGGCAGGTCAGTTCCGAGGTCTCGCGCCAATTTATCCAGGTCCAGAGTTCCATCCACGTCCACTATACCGCACATGCCCGCTCTCCCCTCCGTGTTGGGCACCTATAGGTAAACATAAAACATCATCACCATCTGTCTAGCTTTTTTTATGTTGGGGCACAGATTAGTACAGATGGTTCACTCCGCATAATCATTTATATAAAAAGCGACTCTTTCTACGACACAATAAAGTGCAATTCCAGGTCGCACAGCGCTCGGGCCAGCCGGATGGCCATGACCCATGGCCCAGAGCGGGAGAAGTTATTTGATGATTTCCCACCCTCAAAAAAAAAAAAAAAAAAAAGGTCGCACAGCGCTAATTACCTATCTATAATATAATATCTTCTGAATACGTTACAGTCACTGAATTGGCCCGACAAGTCGAGCCTGCCGCGTAATTGTAGCTTCATACCGAAGGACGGTCGGCCCGCCAAACAAACGTCAGTAGTAACACTTGAACTACGAAAACCTTACTACTTCGCAATAAGGGCGCTGTCAAAGTCAAGTTGTTACCATGACTGACCGTACACCCACATTTATCACATAAATTTCAAACCTATCCGAACTCGGGGGGCTTGAGGGCTGCTAATGAGAATTTCCTAAACGAAAAACCAAATAATTTTTTTTTCGACCCAGCAACAATAGACCGTGAAACTTATAGACCTTGCGTCGACGCAGTCCTATCATCTGTTAACACTTGTTTGTAAATACTACAATGTTGACATACAATCAATACTTCAATGAAGGCTCTGTTATGTAATTCTTGGCAGGGAATAGTTTTTCATTCACAACACATACATGTTCTTTGTGGCGTAATGAAATCATGGATGGGACAATATATTTATTCGATCTTGGCTACGTATTATTACACAAACTATTACCTATCACACGATCAGTAATCATTTGACAGGTTGTTTTCTTTGAATGTCAAAAAAAAAATGCTTTCGATCAAAAGGCGGGAAGGTGGCAGTCCTACCACACGCCAATTATCTTAAGAGATTAGAGGGGTGCCAATTATCTAATTCGTTGCCATTGGGGCAGCGAATTAAGGCTTATTATCATTGGTCGATAGGCTTTGTATACAGGGAACCGTTTTTACCCCGCCTGCGGGGAGACTCCGAATGCTGTGTATCGACTGAGTTATCGACTAATGAAAATGAGCCAGTAGTAATTACCCCGCATGCTGTATATCTGTCGTTGCCAGATCTTAGAATTGATCAAAATGATCGACCAGTTCATGAAATGGTTGCATTTCATGAAATAGAACAGCGACCGCTGGTCACATCATGATGTTGTCTGGCCAGATCTTAGAATTGATCAAAATGATCGACCAGTTCATGAAACGGTTGCATTTCATGAAATAGAACATCGACCGCTGGTCACATCATGATGTTGTCTGGCCAGATCATTGAATACTCAACGTTCGATGATATGCATAGTTAAATGTATGACTACTTCATGATGTGGCCAAACATTCGTGATTATTTCGTAAAATAGTTAGTTTATCCACCGGTAGAGGCGTTGATGTTGCTTTGTTTTTGTTGTGCATCATGGCGGCGGACGATAATTCGATTGGAAAAGCAATTATAAATACAAAAATGGAAGATAAAAGTGCAGTGAAGTATCGTTATTATACCAGACACCGCAGTCTGGTGGTGGATGGAGTTTGGAACGTATTTCACAGCTATTCAATCTTATTAATTATTATTTTTCTTCTGGAATTAAAGCTATTTACAATTGTCTATATATACATTGACCCAGATTACTAAAAGATAATTAATGCCAGTAATATTTGCATGGATAAGGGTTACTTAATGATATGAATCATTTCATGAAATGGTCGATCATTTCATGAAATGATCAATTCTAAGATCTGGCCACGACATATCGACTAATGAAAATGATCCATTAGGTATGTGATGTGAATGTGTAATATTTATAGAATTGTATGTTTATTATGTTATCTTATATATGTGTGTACTTACTGAATTTGTTTTGTTTTTTCTGGACAATAAAATATTTTATTTCATTTTAAAAGACTTGAATGGTATTGTTTGTAAAATATACATATAATAAATAAAATAAAATAATAATAATAATATATATATTTATTATTCGCGCCTTCAATTCCGTGGGAGATTTCTCCGGGATAATAATAGCCTATTTTACTCACCGGACTATAAACTACCTCTATGTAAAAGATATAAAAAATAACATAACATATAATGTAGTGATATTTATTTTAGAAGTATGTCTGTAAGTATATTCTTATATTGCAAATAGTTTGTGTAAATAGTAAATTGTAATATTTTTTCTTCTTTGATTTATGTTTTTGTTTTATCTTCTACGGTTACACACGTTGTCTACATCTCATTTTATATAATTTCCTGTCGCAGGTATGCTGGAAGAGATTTCTTTAAAAGGCATTGCATAAGCATTGCCTTTGTACGTATTTTTCTGTTCCTTTCTTCTTGTCTGTTTATATGTGTGTGCATAAATGGTTAAATAAATAAATAAATAATTTATAATATAACAAATAACATAACATCACGTCTGTATTCTCCGAAGAATTGGGCAGAGGTGTATACAAAGTGGACCTGGAGAAAAAAATATTTGCTCTTCCTTACATATTGACCGCGTACTTTTGTAGGAAAAAGCAGTTTTTTTTTTTTAATAACTGACGAAACATTTGAACCCCTTGGGGTCCCTTTGGGTTGAAGTTGTCCAGAATCATGTACTGAATCCATGGTAACAGGCTGTACATCAATGTTCCTGCTACCCTGTCTGTATCACATTAAAACTTCAGTTATTTTAAAGTCCCTAGTAATAGTTGCTCCGTGCAGCTTCTGAAAAATTCTGGCTTGCCGTAAATAATTATATGAATCCTTACCAGTACGCCATAAACGACGGCGTCTCTATGGTCAGCCACCCTAGAGATGGCAGCTTCCACCTCAGTGGTGGAGACATTCTCTCCGCGCCATCTGAACGTGTCACCTGTCCTGTCACGGAAGTACAGGTAGCCGAGCTCGTCTGCTACCAGGATATCACCTAGAAAGAAAGAGTGGATTTTAAAACATTTGGATTTGATTTTCTAAAATAATTATGTTAAAACTAGCTTTAAGAGCGTTTATAAAGAAAATGGGCAACGTCGCAAATAGCATTCAATTATTTCGCAGTTTTGGTTAATTTGGCAATATTACTGTATGGAAATAAGAAATATAGCCAACTAGTGAACTAAAATATTGATAATGAAATATAATCATTAATATTGTAACACCGAATATTTAAAAAAAGTATTTGGAACCTTTCCAAATACATTTTTAAACCTAAAACGGATACAACATCAAATTCAGTGTTACAATTGCAATTCATTATTGATATTCTAGATTCACTAGTTAGCCATATTTCTTTTTCCATACAGTAATATTGTCAAATTAATCAAAACAGTTAGATATTTGGCAGCTATTTGCGACGTTGCCAACTTTTACAATGAATGCTCTTAACCCGTTTTTCGTGGACTAATATTTTATTTTATTATTTCGAATTCTTTATGACATTCTTTAGGTCATGAGCTATCCGAATATCAAAAAATTGCACAACCTGGGAATCGAAACCAGGTCCTCCTGGTCAGCAGTAGCGCTTGCGATCACTAGACAACGAGGCAGTTGGTCTAGTAGTAATTTTAGGACTTACCCGATATAAAAGCAGCGTCGCCGAAGTGGAACACATTCCGGACCACTTTCTTGTCGGAGGCTCCTTTGTCTACGTAGCCGAGGTACTGGCGCGCTGGGTTATTAGCTTGGATCTTGCCGATAAACACGCCTGGCTCGTTGGGTTCCGCTAGCTGTAGTGGAAATACTTCGATTATGTTTGTATAGAAAAAAAATAGATTAATTGAGCAAGATTCTTTTTTTAAACGATTTGTAGTGTATAAAATGATTTCAGGAAGTTATGTAGTGGTAAGTCAACTTGCTGTGTCTGATTCAATGAAGTTTCTTTTTTAACCGACTTCAAAAAGGAGGAGGTTCTCAATTCTACGAGGTTTTTTTGGTATGTTTGTTACGCGATTATTCCGCCAATTATTAATTTGAAGATTTTTTTTTGTTTGGTAGATCATACTTCAGAGGTGATCCCATTTTATTAACTTTGCTTGGGTAGTTTTTGAGTAAGCTTCAATAATACGTATTTTTCCCACTTAGCCTATATGAATGATGAATTTTGTAGTGTTTGATTTATTTTTTGTTATGTATTTTTGTGGTGTACAATAAAGTATAAATAAATAAATAAATAATGATGTAGTGATGTTATAATAAGTTCCTGTCACTGTTATTTACATAGCAGGTAATGGTATTCAAATTTGTGTGGGGTAAAAATAAAAACTTTTTACCATAAAAATAAAAATCGATTTAAAAAAAAAACTACAATGTCAAAAATAACTTTAATTTCGGAAGTCGGTGGCAAAAAACCCGAAAATTCAAAAATAAAGACCTAAACAGTTTTATAAATTCAGCTTCAAGAGAATGGCACCTAGTTTGTGCTGATAGTTACGGTTTGTCGCGAATTTGTTTAGAAGATACAAATAATCTATATATATAAAAATGAATCCCTATTTCCCTTGGTTACGACATCACGCTAAAACGGCTGAACGGATTTGGATGAAATTTGGGATATGGATAGACCTTGACCCGGAGAAGGACATAGGATACTTTTTATCCCGATATTTTTACGGGATCGAGACTTATGCGGGTGAAACCGCGGGGCGCAGCTAGTAAATTATAATATTGTCATTAGGCCTCTTAAATTAAGGCACCGTACTAGCATGGATTGATTTACTACTCCCCAATTAACATTCGATGTACTTAATATAAATATTTCATACCGACATCATACTATGTTTTTACCTGACAGAGTCCCCGTGCGTCTCGAATGGGTTCTCCTGTCTCCTGGTTCACTTTGATGATGGCGATAGGGTAGATCTTCGGGAAGATTCGTGATACGAACCCAATGGCACCCGGCGTACCGTCCACGTTAGCTGTAATAAACATTTTATTTTTGTAATCCAACTGGCATTTACTAGGAGCAGATTAAAATACAGTATGTTAATTAACGAAAGACGTTCCCGTTTACCCGCAACAGTATAGCATCCATACATGCTAAAAAAATATTACCATTCAAAAACAAAATGTTTTTATATTTTTTTTTATAATAAAATATTCACAAAAAATATTAAATTGATATGTAAAAGAAACGCATTTGTATTTCAATGTGGAAGTATGGCAATGTCGCAATAAACTTATGAATGACGACTCGCGTGTGCGGCGATCTATTGATGCGCCTAGCTCCGCCCCCGCCCCCCAATATCCACCTTATTTTATTCGGAACTAAAAATAGCGACGTTGCCGGTTTGGGCAGCGCGAATACGCTAGGTACTTTATCGCGCTACTATTTTGATTTTAAACATGACGTTTCAAATTTATTTTCATTTTTTTTTTCATTCGGTTTTTTTTTTTGCTGATATTTTTATTTCAATGTATTAATGATATATACTAACGCGTTTAAGGCAACGCCCTCTGTTATTTAACATAGTGTATATTAAAACGCTTGGCCAAGGGAATGCAGTTACAGTACACTTCATTATTTTATGATTTTAATGGCCATATTTAAAAGAAAGTCTTGCTGCAGCTTGTGGCTAAGTAATAATAGCCGCACGGATCAATCCATCAGGTTAAGCTACGCTTGCCGGGGTTAGTCTGTGGATGGCTGACCATCTTTACATACCGAGACTCCTCCGTGTCTCGGAAAGCACGTCCCGGCTGTCATTCGTGAATCTTTGACAGTCGTTACGGGTCGTCAAAAGCTCGAAAGTCTGACAACCAGTCTCACCAAGGGGCATCGTATAACTCAGTTACTGGGTCGTGGAGGTCAGATAGGCAGTCGCTTCATGTAAAATACTGGTATCCAGCTGCATCCGGTTAGACTAGAAGCTGACCCCAACATAATTGGGAAAAGGCTAGGCAGACTGATTTTTATTTAAAAGATAGACTTTCTGTAAACAGATGATAATGTGTATCTTGACTGGATTTAACCTATACAGGGTCAAATTAAATTAGCTAGCGAAACTTAAAGACTTGATTGGAATCGATATCTAAACACGATAAAACAAAAAAATAAAACAGATTTTCTCAAGTCATACTTAAGTAATAACACCATCAGGGGATTTGACCCAAAAAAAAAATCATCAAGACGTTTCTTATTTTTATTTTGTCGATGATTTGAAAATATCGATACTCATCGGTTGAGCTGAATGGTGCTGATCCATGCGTCATGTTCGTGAACGGGCGCCGTCAATAGGGACTGGTCATCTCTTCGCTGCCGCGGCTTATTTTAATTTTTGAATTGTTTGTTGTTTTTATATTTTTATTACGAACGCTTTTAACGATCTGCAACGGTCTCACATGTAATAACTTCAACAAGAATGATGTAACCAAGATTTTGTAACCATATTTTGAAGTAAAAGAGTGTCCGTGGATTTTCTTGCCCGTTTTTCTCCTTAGGTACCAACTACGCTTTGGAATGGGCATCTAGCTGATCTCATCTTTCTGATTGACCGACCCCCTGACAATTTAAAAGTGCCTGTAATTGATTTATTTGAAATAAATGCTTTGAGTTCATCATGTCTGTGAAGTTTACACAACAAAATATAATTTTTAAATTGATATTTCAAGTTACTTCATTAAACTGTGGTTAATGAACACAAAAAAAAACATCAAATCTTTTTGTTTGTATTTTATCGTGTTAAGATATCGATACCCGTCACCTCTTCGGAGTTTCGCTAGGTAATTTAATTTGACCCTGTGTAATGAGTAATGAGCAGTGATCGGAGTAGGTACATTGATTTTACGTACTCGCATCATGAATAGTCGTAGAAATCATAACATAGATAAGCCTTTTTTCCGGGATTTCATTTTGGTACTTACGGGATTTAATCAAATATTGTAAAAATAAGGATTTTTAAACTACTACATTAGAAATTTATAGAATGCGATAGATAAACATTTAAAATTGTTTTTTTCTTATTTATCAAGTAATAAAGTGAATCTTACTGTTGTGCGTCCATTCGAAACTTACATAATATGACTAATTTAGTAGTTATTTCTTATAAGTATATTATCTGCTGCTTGTAATTGTTACTATTCTTGAATAAATAAATTAAAATATCTTTTTATACTTCTTAATATTTTTTCGCATTCAATGTAATAACAGCAAAAGGGTTGAACATTTCTTATTCATATTGATGTATTCTTTATTCTACACATTACAACATTTGAAATTCTTTAAAAAAATCTTAATAATTTCAAAATCCCGGAATCCCGGAGGGATATCCATACTAATATATACGTGCCAGTTCATTGACCCCAAATCAATCTACCTACTCCGATCACTGGTAATGAGAGAGAGACAACACCCTGTATCCTATAAATATAATTAATTTTGCATACCTATATTGGCATTCCCTTCAGTCGCTCCGTAGAACTCTATAACATACTCGATGTTGAACCTTTTGACGAATTCTTTCCAGATCTGAAAAACAAAAGTAAAATATTGTTAATGAAAATAATACTGACAAATCATAGAGGTGTACCTATTGTCCTATAGTACACCCAGATTTCGCCAATTATATTTAGCACAAATTAATACAGATGGTTCACTCCGCAAAATAATCATTTAAATAAAAAGCGACTCTTGCACCGACACAATAAAGTGCAATTCAGGTCGCACAGCGCTAATTACCTACCGGTATATTCACCTAGAAGTTGCCTCTCTTTCTATTGCGTAACTCTTATGTCTTCTGACTACGTTACGCCGACTGAATTCGACAAGGCGAGTCCGCCCCGTACCTACTTGTAGCTTCATACCTAAAATGCAGAGTGAGCCATCTGTATTCATCTGTGGTAACTTAAGTTCCATGTAATAGAGGGCGAGCTTTTTGCCATCAGCTGGGCACGAATCCAGACTCCTGGCTGCTACAGAAAAATTCCAGATCGAAAAAACCAATAATACTTAGAAATCATCTAAAAAATAGGGTTAGCATTTGTGAGAGACTGGTGCCCGAAAAAGGCATAAAATACCTGTGTTACAGGTCACCAGGTCACCAGGTCGCAATACTCCCAATACTTAATATATGTACATATTAATTTAAATTAATTAACAAAAGTATGTGATGAAGTTAACCTAAGTTCTAGGTACAGTCAGTTAAATATAAAGAAAACACTGCCTCATTCATTACTATTTAATATTTACTTTGCTATTCCAAAAGCTTAATTCCTGCAATAATCATTTCCTTTACGACGACATGTGACAACCACAAAGATCGCCAACTCATTTTCAAAGAAAGAAAACATTATTTGTTATTATTCCTTTATCGCTATATAACGAAATAAACTCTACCTACATGCATAAATTAATCGGTTAGTGGTAAATTACCGTACACACAGTGGTAAATGACTGTGTCATGTGTGTGTTGATAAACGTAAATAACATTTGTCTTGACATTGGTTAAAGTTGAATGCACTAATTACAATTCGATTTTGCTGTTACTATGCTTTTTAGACCCGTTGACATCACAATTTATCGTTACACGAATTTAAACATCTTTGCATTAATGCCATTGTGCGCTTTTATAATTTCGTGGACGTTCCCATCCACGTCCATAAAATATATGGAAATATGTGCACATTATAAAATCGTGGATGGCGATTAATTATTTTAATTCTAAAAGTACATAATAAGCTATACATTTCCAGTTTATGCTGATCTCGCATTGTATAAGATTTCCGTACAATGCGAGGTCAGCTTATACTGGAAGTGTATAGCTTGATGTGTAGCCGTGTGTACACATTTGGTACATGGAAATTAAAAAAAAACGTGAGCATTTCGCAGGCTACCATCTTAGCGCAACCTCCTTAAATTATGGCAAGCATAATTTAATTATTATATGCACGCGATGATCAACTTGAACAAACGCGCAAACAACTTGAACATTAATTCTCCAAGAATTGCCTAAATGATAAAGGTTTTAGATTTTATACATCGTGGATGTATAATAAATTTACTAAATATGAAGAACTAAATACAATTCAGGTGAGCATTCGATGACCTTAAATTTTCTAGAAACTTATATTTGTTAATCCGATTTCTTTTAATATCCATTTATTACAGTTACAACTGAATTAAATCAATTATTGTAAGTATTTTATTTTATGCATATAATTATTATATTAACTAGCGGTAAATAAATCGATTAGTTTTCCTTTTAAATAACATAGATCTTTAAAATAAGAATCCTATTTGTTTTACGTCGTTTTGAACCAAATATGGCATCATTATATTTTCAGTGGGGCCATGAATAATGTAGAAACTTCCTAATAATTCTATTGTATATTTTTTATTATACTTTGAAGTCGTAGCTAAATTCGACAATTGGTTAACCAACGAGTCACGAGAATAATTAAGTTATCACAAAAAGTGGTTATAACTGAAATAGATTTGGACGTGGGTTTCGTACCAGTTTGTGTATAGAAGCTGAATTCATTATGACATGTGATGCAGATAGAAGACATATTAAGATAAACATATTGAGTTTTGCTCATGGAAGGTGAACAAACCCAACATCTAAGCTTAAGCCTTATCAGTACATGTTGATTTTATTATTTGTCTAGGTGTATAATAGGAGTTATTCGCCGGTTTTATTTACAACTAGCTGTGGTCCACGCCTTTATTTGTAAAGCAGCTCATCGGATGGATACATTTACAAACCTTCTATATTGTTAGAGAACCTATATAGGGTCTTATTAAATTAGCTAGCAAAACTCAGCAGACGTAATGGGTATCGATATATAAACATGATAAAAAAAAAAGAAAACAATTTCTCAACTGACACTACAAGTAACATCAGTACAAGAGATAGTTGATCCAAAAAAAAAATCAAATCTTTTTTTTTATTTTAATTTTATCGTGTTTAGATATAAGAAAGAAAGAAAATACATTAATTTAGCACAGACAAAAAGGCACACAACACAAGATAATTATAGTACAAGTAAAAAAAGGAAATAAATAAAAAGTGTAAAATCAGAATTTAATAGGAAAGTTTGCCTCGCGGCTGCGCCACCTGCCAGTTCAGCAACAGACAACTAGTGCTTGATATCCATCACGTCGGCGGAGTTTCGCTAGATAATTCAATTTCATCCTGTATATTTCAAATACATATAACGTTTCTATCTAAGGTCTATTTATAACCTTTTTTCCAATTAATGTTATTTCCTCTTAAACAAACATCAACTTTATCTACGTGTTAATAAAGTTTATTTTAGACAAACTAGTAGTTGAAAAAGTCATAAAAAAGTATGAAGTTGTAGCGCAAAGAGAACCTTATGTGTAGACATTACAGTTGTTTTTCCTAAATCTCGTTTCTCTTTGGCAAATAAATTGCGAACGCAAATTACAAAGGTTTGAGTTGCGTTTTGTCACAGAACTGTTTTATAATTAGTATAGATACGCTAACTTGCCTGTGGTCTGAGTCCGTTGCCGTAAATCACGCGTACTTTATGTTGAGTATCAGTTGGCGACGGGGGCGTTGCTAGTACGTAGCGACACATCTCGCCTATGTAATGGGCGGCCTGTGTGACAAATAAACATACATATTTTATTATGTGAATAGGATATTATTGTGATCCATATAAATAATGAGGGAACATAAGAATGCGATATAATAAAGACAATACTTGAGCTAGAGACAAAGAAATAAGTAAAGCAGTTGTCATAATTGGAATACGCATGTCATAATGTCATGTAAAAAAAAAAAATAAGAATAGATAACAAATAAATTCTACATGTTGCATCCATACTTATATTAGTTAGAAGTGATCACGAAGCGTTAAGGGTCGGGTAAACGCCTTTGACCTTGACCATGCGCGTTGCGCTCACGCACGCGTCGCGCCGTCGCACAGTGGGCTGAAAATCGGCTTTCATAGACTTAGGGATTTCAATTTGCAAGTGCTTGTTTTTATGCTGGATATCGCTTATGTACAAAAATGACACCCGAGTTAATTCTGCCCAAAAACGAAGGAAATATATTTTTTTTACGAAAAATTTGTATGAAGCTAGTATGAAAAATCGAATTATCTCCTAAACGGCATGTTTAACCGTAATATCCTTGGAGGTGGTCATAGTGCTAGTTATTTATGATTTTTTGGTTGCCGATTTGACGAAAAATTTAATGCCGTTTTTTTTAAAAAAATCGTCAAAATATTTTTATTTATTTTTACATGTAAAACGATCCCTTTTAGTATCCAAGTTAAAAAGTTCGTTTGTAATATTTAATGATATTTTGTCTTTTTTTAAATTTATTTTACTTTATTTTACAAATGCTTAGTATTAATTCCTTAAATTAAATTATTTTGTATATAATATAACTTTATATGTTACTTAAATAAGAGTTTGATAATCTTTTTTTATTTAAATTAATAAAAATGTGTCAAAAAGCAGCAATTTTTTTTTAAATTTTTCTTATTTTGTGTGTTCATAATATTTGGGTTAATAATATATCGAAATTTTTAACTTGGACACTAAAAGGGATCGTTTTACATATTAAAATAAATAAAAATATTTAGACGATTTTTTTTAAAAAAAAACGGCATTAAATTTTTCGTCAAATCGGCAACCAAAAAATCATAAATAATTAGCACTATGACCACCTCCAAGGATATTACGGTTAAACATGCCGTTTAAGAGATAATTCGATTTTTCATACTAGCTTCATACAAATTTTTCGTAAAAAAATTATATTTCCTTCGTTTTTGGGCAGAATTAACTCGGGTGTCATTTTTGTACATAGTAATGACTAATAGAAGCGATATCAAGCATAAAAACAAGCACTTGCAAATTGAAATCCCTAAGTCTATGAAAGCCGATTTTCAGCCCACCGTGCGTCGCCCTATCGGTTTCATAGGGAATATTTATTTTTAATAACGGAAATATGAATATTTGAAAAAAAAAACATAGATGATAAAATAATCTGTTCATACAAATATATAATATCTTATGTAAGTAAGTAATATTTTTTTTATTGGTAAGTTAGAACACCCTAATTTATTTACATCATCGGAAAATAACATTACATAACATAACACAAGGTCATTTATCTATCGTGTTTTTATGCTTTGGGTAGACATTACTTCCGGAATGTATTTCATTACGTATTTCACTACAATATTTAAATATTCACATATAGAATTGATATACACATCAATTCTATATGTTCTAATTTAACGTAATGTTTTGCATAACTTACTTGCATTATTTGAAGGCGTAAAAATAGACTTAAAAGTCACTAAAATCAGATATCTGCGCCTTAAATAGTTGTATTGCAAACATGTATCCGTACATGTAAGCCGTCTATCTATTAAAATACCGTCAAAACGGTCTTTTAATAGATAGACGGCTTCGCCCGGGTGGTCCCTAATTCATAATCTAAAATAAAAATACTAAATTACTCCTTATAACATTAGCTATGTGCCAGTGAAAGTCCCGTCAAAATCGGTCCAGCCGTTTTGGAGATAAGCCGAAACAAACGGACAGAAACATAAATAAAAAAATGTTATTTTTTTGTTATAAGTACCGTATATACTTTCATACGCATTTAGTAAAATGTTGTTATTTTAACATTACAAACAGACACTTCAATTTTATTTATTTGTGTGTATGTATGTACTTACATGTATAGATTCAACATAATATAACATCATGCCTGTTCCCCCGAAGGGTTAGGCAGAGGTGTACCTAAGGTGCCATAGAAGAAACGCATATCTATACACCGTAAGGACTATTTCTGCTTGCAGCGCTCGGCCGCTATAGTACCGCTTACCTACGAAAAATAAGCGTAGTGTGTACGGGATTTTGTTTTCAAACTGCTTAGATATGCGTTTCTTCGATAGTACACCCACATTTCGCCAGTTATGTTGTTTTATTTCTGAGAAGCGAATTTGTGCTCGAGTGATGGCCATAGGCTTGTTATTATACTTAAACCAATGGCACGTAAAATTTTATCGGAGGCAACCGGATGGCGAGTGGTAATTGAATTGATACCAAACCCCCCCGTACCGTCCAAATGGACCCCAAATGGGGATATATAATATGGGGATATGGGGGAAATTAAATAATAATTAAAAATTATTATAATTATTATATAATTAAATTATATATATATATTACTTGACATTCAAAATTTAAGCTCTATTATGTACAAAGAATTTGTGTGTATCAACGCCATCTAGTTGCCACCCCCAAGATCGTTATAATTAAAATAATGTATATCATTCTTGAAACTCCTTACCGAAGATTTATCACCGAAAATGCGGGTTATTTTGTCAAAACCAGAGGGCATTGATACTCGCAAACTTCTTGCACATAATAGAGCTTAAATTTTGAATGCCATGTCAAAAAAAAAACTGGCCCCCATGCCCCATATCTCCGCCCCCGTCCATTTGGGGTCCATTCAGGCGGTACGGGGGGTTCGGTATCGTTTTAAGACCCAGATTACCAAGCGCCATCCGGTTGCTTCACCGATAAAATTTTACGAGCCATTGCCTTGATTATTGGGACTTACATTTACTATTCAGGGCAGCGTAAACAATAAATTCCGCAATTTGCAATATAATAAATTGCCGATTCACTTGACTGGCTTCCCGATAATATACATATATTAAAACACAAATAATTACACACTATAGGTACACCAGTGTTGTCTATTATGTAGATAAGCATTCTTGTTGACCTTGTAAACTTGTTTTGTTGAAAGAATAGTTGGATGATAAATTGCCTATAAATAATTATACCTTTTGGCCAAGTGTTACGAGTTTCTGTTAATTTTATGATAATCATCTTTTGTCATGATCATCAGCCTGTTACAGTCTGCTGGACATACGCTTCTCCAATCATACGACATTTGAATCAGGTGGCAACAGGGAGAAGTTGGATGAGACTAGCTCAGGCTAAGTAATTTATATGCATATGACGCATGCTATAATTGCTAAATCGCTATTTTAGATCCGTGGCGTAAAGGCTCTCGTCCTTGGTCGAACAATTTCTCTGAAAACTTCACGGAAATTGTTGTACCGGTGTCGCGTCGCGTCGGTGTGTTCTGCGGGGAGTCTTAATGGAACAAGTCGATCTCGATTTAACACTGCACGAAGTGCAATAACAGCGTAAAATTTTGTTTTTGTATGTCTATGTTATGATACAGTTTATCTACACTTTTTATAATGATGGGTATGCCCATCATCATAAAAAGTGTAGATAACCTGTGATCATCACACATCTCTATCGGTTAAGACATTAAATTCACTCTTTTAGCAGCTTCTTTTAGCTCTTTTTCTTTCTCTTTGATAGCAGTTTCGAATAAAGAAATCAACACCAATTTGCGTGCTTTACTAAGCGTGGCAAAATAATTCTGACGTACAAAAAACACCGCCAAAATTATGTTCAGTAGAGGAACTTACCTAAGTTATTTATACATATACCAACTCAAATATTAATTATGTTCACATACCGTGGCTTTATATTTGATGCAGTCAGGGAAGTATTGTGAAGCTGAGAATTTTGATGTAAGTACCACTGTGCAGCCAAGTATCAGTGACTGCCCGACACTTATCACTCCCCCCGCGGTATGGTAGAGGGGTAAGGGACAGTACACCACATCGGTGCCTTCCAAACCCATGTAGTGGAGACCAGTTGCCATGAATACGAATCTGAAAAATTTAAGATGATTTGATTTCTGATTTTGTTTTTTTTTTTTTTAGGTCAATTAACGTTGTACAAGGTGGGGCAAAATTAATATTATAATGGATTTGGCTTGCATTTTTTTTTTAATCTGGCTCTACTTTCACTCAAGTTTAAAGGGTGTGAAATTGATGACATTAAGTCGATAATACCCCCTGAGTTGACGCACAATGTGCTCGTTTTATGGCATTTTGAACTGTTGCTCGAGCCGACCAGCTCGCATCGCCGAAACGGGAGATCACACGGCCCGGAAATTGGTATTTCAAAATCTCCATCGTTGCCCGAGATATGTGTATCGATCCATCCATCTCCATTGCATTGTCAACAATATATATGTGTCAAATCGCAATAACATGATGACGCCATTTGCAAAAATTATGGCGCTATCATATTATGACATTACTTTTGCCCCACCTTGTACAACGTTATTTGAACTAGCCTGGGAAACTTTAATACTAACTAACTAAATTTTATTCATAAAAGACATTGTACGTTTTTATCTAAAGACAACTGTCCAAGAGGCAAAAATAAGACGAAAATTAATTCTCGTGCCACAGAAAATGCAAATATCGTGAACATTTAACTGCACGTGACAAGGCAACGTGCAGATTCCAATATACATACTCTAATGAACAAAAAATTGAGTAGTCTTACCTAGCATTGGAAATAACAGCAGCTTTAGGCAATCCTGTAGTTCCAGACGTGTAGATATACAACAGTTTTCCTTCGAAGCCATCAGCGTCTGCCAGCGTCCAGGGTGCAGGAGGCGTGGTCTCCAACAAATTGGTGAAGTCTGAGATATCATCGCCGCTGCTTTCGTTCTTCTGATTCGACGGATTCAGAGAACGCTGGGAGAATTTAAACAGCTTCAAAGATGGGCTCAATTCTTTGGCTACGTCCTGTATAGCTGGAATAAGGCATTCAGATGGAATTAAAATTTGTCAATAAATAATATCTAGTCATAATTCCATGTGAGCATCAAAGACAGAAAAATCGACCTTGAAAAGTCATTAGACATACTTATTTATGTAACAAAAAAGAACAAATTCTATGTAGAATAGCTGCATCGTAACATTTTCATAAAAATAATAGGTTTGACTATAATTATTTTATGATTTTCCAAGTTGTTACGCTACGCTACGCTTACCTACCTTATTTTAAAATTGTACTAATGTATGCATCATAATATATTTACGTTACTATTGACCTTTGGTACTTAATATACTTAGTGCTGTTTATCAGAAATGTATTTGGGTAGCAGTGAAGTTTGACCCCTTGAATTTAGCATTAATATTTTCTTAGTAATAGTTACGGGTTGACGTCAAAATAGTGAGACGTATGGAAAGGACTCGAAATCACGATCCCTGCTCATCGGTTCAACCTAAGTTCGAAGTCCAAGGCTTTGGACTATAGCCCCTTTAACCGATAACTAGGTCAACGATGATTCAGAATGTTCTGGTTATCAATCATACTTTGGTCTTGTTAAGGTAAACTGCTCTACAATGTGTGGTTCCTACTTCCTAGTCGCAGTCATTTTTGCGGCACTTACAATATCCCGAGTTCACTAGTACTGGGAATTAAGTACTCACATGTAGGCTTGCAGAAAAAAAATCGATTTATCGATATTTTTTCTTCGATATATCAATATTTTTAGGCGATATTTATTATTTCGATATATCAGTATAAAATATCAAGTATCGAAATCTATCAAATTCTATATATTTCCAATAGCAACATCAGACTTTTTTTATTATCTGTGGCGTGACTTTGCTTGCTTTGCTCGGAAAACAAAGAAAATTTCAACAAGCTAGTGGGCTAAATAACTATGCTAACATAGTAAAAACAAACACAATTGAAGTTCATAAAGAAAGATTTTTTTTTTTGTACATTTTCGTTTTTCAAGGTGAAATATTGATACGATATATATCGATACTTTTTGGTCAAAGTCAAAGTCAAATCATTTATTTCAAATAGGCCCATGTATGGAACTTTTGAACGTCAAAATTTACAGACTAATGTAATTGATTCTAGTCGCCCCTTCCAAAAGGTAGTTTTCGTATGGAGAAGAATGGGCAAGAAACTCCACCGTTACTCTTTTAAAATAAAAACTTCTTGGAACTTCTTGCATCCCTACTCACATGAGATCTGATAGAGATGTATGGAAGAAAAAAAAAAACTAGCTGCGCAGATTTTCCATTTCACATTTGGCATTGGAGGAATGGTGACTGTTGGTAGAATGATCGACATCCGCTTTACTTGCCATTTAAGAAAAATGGAATAGAAGCTGCGCCAACCCTTAATACTTTAGGATAAGGGCAGGAAGCTCATGAGTCTCATTCATAAATCTCCAAATTATTATTGAGGTCAGTTCACTCGCTAGGTATATTCCGAATCAGGTGACGTTTAATGGCTTCTTAATTTAATTTCAATTTTGAATTCTGGACGTGTCGACGAGTCGACAATAATGACGGCCAAATTACGAGGTAGCTATGAGAAAAACGCGGAAATGAACATTGAATATTGTAAAGTTCTTTTGGAGAAGTAAATTCTTGAAAACAAATTGTGATTAGAAATAAAATGATAATGTTTTTTTATTATCTAGAACAGACATCATTTTCTCAGTCAGCTAGTTAGCGAGAGACGGGTTCAAGGTTCAAATACGTTTATTTGTCAACAAACGTGTATAGGAAACAGTTCTAAATCGCGTTGCTCTGTTAAACGTTAAACAACGAAAATTCGCAAATATAAAACGAATTAATGAGTAGTTAGGTACCTATTTATATTATTTAGTAGAAATTATGGCGGATAACGAATTTGATACATACCTTACCTTCTTTTCATTTCAAAGGTCATTTGAAAACGGTACACGATAAAACTCGGGAAACCAGTTCTTTTGTATGCCACTAAATATCATGCGACCTAAGATTTAGTGCCTAAACTTTTTAACGATTTTACAAGTTTTCAAGCAATTATGCAATGTTTCCTTTGTATTGTAAGTAACATTGAGCCAGTCATTTATTTGTTTGGTAGCAATTTAAAATGTATATAGACGCATACTTCAACTTTATTTGATCGAAACCAGAGAGACTTAGCACAATTATCACTCGACGAAAGGTGTTGTCTTTACCTTCGGTAGGTACATAAAACAAGAAACCTGTTTAAGTGTCTTACCGGCTTGGTAATCATCGGAGAATATCAACGCGTCACATTTGGCGACATTGATGGAATGTATGAAAGCGTTGCCTCGCTGGTTCGTGTTTATAAGGGGTGTTATTCCGCCAAGACGGGCTATGCCCATCCATAGCGCCGGTTGTTGGGGGCAGTTGTTTACGAACAACCCAACAATACTCCCCTTCTTTATACCCTGTGCCTTTAACACAGCTGTCACCCGCAAGCTGTAATCTTCCACCTAAAACAAGAACTTGTAAATATAATTAAACTATTTTTAGCAACATGTAAGCAAAACACTTTATAATGTATGATTTAGAAGTTTACACCTTTGTGCTAATTATTACATAAAGTACTTACAGGAACAAATAGGAAGTAAGTTTATGGTATAGTTAATATTTGTATACTTATAACTATTATACTATTTATTTATAGTAACTAACAACAGTATTTTTTTTAAATATAAATCAATCTTTAAAAAAAAAAAAATACGATTATTATTATTTGATAGTTCCTAAATACTCCTATGCTAATTATGCATATGAGTATTTATGCATAGGAGTATTTAGGAACTATCAAATAAATCCTAACATTGAAATTACAAAGAGATTTTTTATAAGAATCTTAATAGATGGGCCGACTATGGATTTTGCCGATTAGGCAACTAGCTATAGTGACTAAACTATTGGATCACCTTGTAGAATGGAGATAAATATTGGAGGTTCAAAGTATTAACTTTGAAGAAGGGACCGAAAGCCTTAATAAATTATGGTACAGGTATCGAAGAATTTTGGTTACTTCTACTACCAAAATTACGGCTCTCTGGGTAACCAAGAAGAAGAAACATGTTACCTCTATTAGGCTACCTCGTTAATACCAGTATTAAAGCGGTAACCTAATAGAGGTGTTAAAAAAGGGCGCGCGTTGCCTGTATCTGTGTACCGGTTACTAATACCGACGGCACGTGTAAGATACAGGTAATTTTTATTTTGGAACTGGTATTAATAAGGGTTTTATTCAATTTAAGACAACCTTTAAAAATAACTGTAAAAAATAAAAATGTTGTAACCGAAAAAAATACCCATATTGAAGATACCGGTTCCGGTCCCTGCTTTGAAGTACCAATATTTATCTACAAGTCTTAAAGATGATTTTAAGCTGTAGATATCTTTAAATAATATAAGGCACACCTCCTTAAATTGTACCTTCTAATAGTGGACTTTTATAATAAAAACATCAAATTGGATTAACTGAACTGTAATTAATTTGGTTTACTTTATGCTAAAAGGTCTGCTACTACTACTGGTACTTTCATTTGAAGTTGGATCAATGATTTACATTTTAAAAATAAGGTAAACAACTAAGTGACACAGGCGACTAAAGTATCCTATTAAGGGGACATTAATCTTTCCAAAACAATTAACTTGAATTTAAACAATGATTAATTACTGCTCCTAAAAAATTCAACAGAATTAATTACAGTTTCCTTAAGCAGAAACTGTCACCTGAATATAAAGTTAATTGGTTTTTTCATATTTTAATTCTTAAAGGTTTTGCAAATAACATAAAATGAATTTAATTTATGATTGTGTTGCACTTTATTGTGGGAATTAATTCAGAGTCAGATTCTACATCAACATTAAATTATGTTAATTATAAAATTATATTTATTTTCTTATTTTAATTAATTATTCTGTAAGTAATGATTGTTATGAATTATAACATAAATACAATATAAACTGTAGAATATTGAAACCATGACCCCATGGTCGGCTCAGTATGGATTTAAATATAAAAGTTATTACAATAAGACTGAGACAGATGACTTTCTCTTTTATAATGCATCAGCAATTTCAAAGGCATTGCTTTACTTTCTACTCAATTTTACCATAATTTTCTATGTTCTGCAGGTACAAACTAGGCATGTGCATTGATGATATATTACTTGTTTGATTTCTACTGTGTTGAAATATGTCCTGTGTGTGCACATCTTAAGAATTTGTAATGATGAACAACAAAATAGTAAGGCCTGTTGCTTATCAATGTTTGTTACACTTAAATTTTGTGCCTATGTAGGTGCTTGTTTTACAAAATTTTGTACTAAAAATGATGTTAAAAAGTGTTACAAACCTCTCTGAAGGACCAGATTTCATCTTGGAACAAGAAACATGGCTTATCGGGATGCCTGTTCACAACATCGTGGAAAATATCTGGTAATGTCAAGTTTTTGCTGCTAAACTTCCTTGTTATCAATAGGATCTTTATATATGATAATAAGGCTCTAGAATGGTAAAAAAAATATTTTTAATACTAAAATAAATAATGAAGATGTTGATGTAAAAACTTTTTGACATATTTGTTTCTTGAAAAAATTTACACAAACTACAGCATAATCGTTTGGAATTTAAACTTGTTTCGTATTATTTCTGAAATGCTTAACGCAATTGAATAACAAATGCCATACGATGACGTGCCAGTTTAGAACCTCACCTGAGATCTCTTGGAGCAGTCCTAAGTGCGATGTAACACCAGTGTGTATGGAATGCAACGAGGTAAACAGTACAAATAGTTATAATAGCCAAAAACATACAAAGGAATCCTTGGGAGAGCCAAACAGTGGCACAGACAGCCGCAATAGCGGCCAACACGAGCACCATTACGACCGCCTTTCGCAAAGAAACGCGTCTAACTGCTGAACGGCGAACCACTGTGGCTATGGCGCGCTGTGCCACTGTGCGCCCGTTGACTAGCTTTAATTCATTCACTCGCACTACTTGCGAGAACCACTCAAAGGGCAAGCAAAGTAAAAGGAGCACTTTATTGTTAACTAGAGTTTTATAGTTTATAGCCACTTGACAATAACTGTAATCGTGCACATAATAAATGAGAACAACGTAAACGAGGTACTGTACTCAGCCCGTTAATTATTCCTACAGAAATATATTTAGAATTTACAAAAACCGTCGTTAGTTAAGGTCATTGATCATCACAGAACATATTTTGTACTCTACGAGTCAATGATCGCCTCAAATAAATTATGTTATTTGTTGAGGGCACACTATCTATAACTTGAAAAACGTTATCAAACACGCAATGGACGGTGAACCAGGCCTTTTATCGTCATTATTTGACGTCTGTCAATTTACAATGTCACTGTCACCTTCAAATCATAGAATAATGATAGTTGCGTTTTGTTACAGTTTACAGTATAAAATTGCTTGTCATGATCATTTTCTTGTCCTTGTCCCATGTTACTTCTCGGTATCATTCACTCCCTTTTTTTCTTTGACCCTCCTCTCGCTATCCATCTTTTAACATTTTTATTCATCACTCTTTTAGTCACATGCGTTTCTCCCCCTCATCATCACATAACCTTATCACGCCGAACGATTTCCTTTCAACTTTTTTGTCACTGGCGCCACTTTCAAACTTCCCCATAACATTCATTTCTTACTTTACTTACTTATTCATTTTCTTCGCTCCACACATCCATCTCAAGATTCTCATCTCCTCCGCATGCAATCTTTTTGAAGTGAATACTTCTTTACCCGCGTTGGGCATTTTTGAGATGGGACTAAACCATTGATTTCGCGACACTGCACCAGAGGTATTTGAGCGATTTGGCCGGCCAAAACTTTTTATTTATTTTAATCAATGATACTAGTGATCCTAAGTGGATTTTTATCATATGAATTGATTTTTTATGGATTTACAGAAAAAAAAAAAACATTTTTACTGGTATAACAACAAATTTTATTAATTAATTAATATCTGTCTTAGCGAAAAACACGATAAAGTACTGAACTAGAAGAAGACCACGGCTCATCATCTGAAGAACCATAGCCTGACATCTTATCTGATAATGACTCATCATCTTCTTGTAGGTACAATGTCTGTCAGCGGAAAGAAAGTAACAAACCTATTGTTCCCTTGTTATGGGTTTTTTATTATTTTGGAATGGGTCACATTCCTGTTAATAGCGGATCTGAACTAAGGAGTAGCCTGTTAATAACATCCATGTTACAGGCTTCTCGAGAGAATTTTCTGACGAAATTCTGGCGATACAAAACGTATGTTTGTTACGTGCTTCCGCAGCTTCTTCTAATAATTGACCAATCGGAAGTAATGCTTTATCTATAATTTCAGATCCATGCATCAAAATTTTGTGCAATGATGGCGTCATGGGATGCCATGGGTAAAGCGCAACATACTCATACACATACATGCACTGCTGTTTCCTTGACATAAACAGAAAAAAAATCTGTGTCGATATTTTGTCCACCCGACAGTGCTTCTAAAATTACATTAAAACGACATAGAAAATTCTTCATCAGACAATTCATGATTTGCGTGGTCGAAAGTGGAAGGTTTTTCGAAGTGGAAAAATATTTAAGTGGTCTTCGTGGTCATCCTGTTAGGTTTTTAACTTTTGGTAAAAAATATGCCTTGTAGCCATGTTTTATTGTTTATCAGAAAAGAATATTCTTTACAGTGAGAATCAGTCCATCTTCTTTCAATTTCCGACTTAAAACGTGATAAATCGTGCTTTATTTTTTTTTTTCATATCCTCGTTAGAAAATGGGCCATATTTTTGTGCGTATCTTTCCAAAAACTCTAATTTTTAATGAATTTTATTTAAATTTTCTGCAACCATAATAGTAAATAAGTGTTTTCGATTCATAACTCGAACTTTTGCAAAACGATCCTAGAACAAAAAAGTGACAATTTATACCAATAAATAAGAAATCGATATTTTTTGTGTTTATTTTCTAGTCGGCTACATACGGCTATATTTTCAAATACCGGATAAAATTTTACACGTATTGTCATGACTAAAACACAAGCTTTTAAAAATTACTAAAATGAATATCGGGAAATGCCGGGAAATATAAGAAAATAGCTAAAACATAAAAAATAAGAAAAAATTATGCCTTTAACGCTTTTTTTGCACTTGCTAGAAAAATTGTATTTAATAGATTTCTGATCTATTACCTTCTTATCACAATCCATAGCTTTCATCACTTCATTTTATTTGCTAACAAATATAGAAATATAATCAAAACTTTCGTTTACGCAACGAACACCAAACACTAATAAATGCACTCAAATGAACGATCAAATTTGGACTGCCCGTGTCGCATGTTAATTCCGGAAAGAAACAATGAAGTAAGCAACTCAGGACTATTAGCTACCTGAGTACTATTCTTTTTTCGACCTGCTTTGAATTTTTGAAAATTGAGTTTTGGCCGGCCAAATCACTCAAATACCCGTATGTGTGCAATTTACTGCCACCGTGGAGTAAAAGACACCACCGCGTTAATTACTATGATTTCACTTCTTTCGGCGCTCTCGGAGTGCCACTGCTTTTTTTTTCATTCGTCTTCTTCACGGCTCAGCGTTTCGATCCATACCTACAGAACGACAAGCCTTAACACGGACTTGTAGATTTTCTCTTTATCTTGGGGGGCATCCGCCAGTTGTTCCTGTGACCTATCGCCATTTCATCCATCCTGAGTTGATTTGGCTCGTTATGAGCAGATCTGTAAGGGCGTTCCTGCGAGACAGTAGCGGATCCTGGGGGCAAGGGGCTCAAGCCCCCAATAGCGTCCGTTATTTTAATTGAACTTTTTAGCAAGTATTCTACTACCTTATTTACAATTGTCATCTATTATCCTTAACCGAATGTGTTATTATGTTTTCAAATTTTTTTTTCTATAACATGTTTTGTTTACCTACGTGACGAATTTTTTGAAATTCGTTCAGCCCGGTTTGGCCGCTATGTATATTCACCGAAAAATCTCTGGTAATCTAAAACCTAACGAAGTCATTGAGGAATTTGCGAAAAGTAATCCGAGGAGGCTTCTAAAATGTTGTGTGCTCTTTTAATATTTACTTTGCAAAAATGTACCCCTCAGCGGGGTCAAGCCCCTCCCAAACGACAATCCTGTAGGTATCCTTTAAGCCGTATTATCTATGGGTACCCTAATTGCGTAACTTATCTTCGAAACGATTATGACAAATTTGTTTAATTTTGACAGTTCAACAACAGTCATTGCGTTATTTACGTTGTTGAGAAGTATTTTTTCCAACTTATGAAGCAATGGATTAGCAATTTGTTTCAAATCGAAACAAATTGTGATTGATCGAGCATTACGCAATTAGGCCGGGTACTGGATCCGCCACTGCGGCGAGAGATATGGGCAAACTGGAGAGAGACTGTCACAAAACAGTTTTGTGAATGCAATAAAACCATGTTAAATATTTTATTAATAATATTATCCAGAATTGTTTATCGATTTCCTATTGAAAACAATAATATTATATTCTACCTCATATTAAAGACAATAAATAAATGCATGTCTTTCAAACGTTTAGCTAACGCACATCACATACTTTTTCTGAATACTGGATAAGCAGCGTTAATATTAACATTATTTATTAACCACCCTGGCACACATTTAGCTTTTGAAATATGGGGTTCTTGCGGGCAGTTTATAACATAGTTTTAGCATGTTTAAGTTGACCCCTATTGAACACATATAATAAAGTAGCTAACAAATAAAAAAGAAGCTTGATTTGAAAACGTTTTATTACTTACACCGTTTGTCCATAATATTATAAATATTGATACTTAGACTAAGTACATTAGGTAGGTAGGTGCTAAGATCTACTAGTTTCACGGGAAATATAAAAAGTAGTTTAAAATACAAATACCTACAGTAACTTAATAAATTAACTTACAAATAAATAATTTACTACTATTGAAACACTGTGTGCTCATTTACATTTAATTGAGCTGATTTAGGACTCATTTATTGCTTGTTTAGCTTTTTAGATAAGGACATAACAATGATCTCCTTTTGTTAGTACCTAGGCAGGTAAAAACAAAAACTGTTAATAGACAAAAACATACCTACTGATATAAATATACCTACTAACTTGCTAATTAAAATAATGTTATGAGCTGGGTGCCTACTAAATAGGTAGGTACACACGGCTACACATCAAGATATACATTCCCAGTATAAGCTGACCACTCATTGTACGAAAATCCTCTACAATGCGAGATCTGCATAAGCTGGAAATGTATAGCTTGATGTGTAGCCGTGTGTACCTATAACAACTACTGATATAACTGCTAAACCAACATTGAACAATGCAACCTTCCTATCTATCGAGATGATTGATATTCATACAATAAAAGTCGGTACCCACAAAATACAAAAATAACCACAAATATCAAAGTAACCTTCAATGCAATTTTTTTCTTTTGCAGAAATCAACATTATCATTGATTGAAAATTAAACCTACGTAGTAATTACTTGTCACAAGTACTTGCACTTAACAGTATCACAAAATATTTGTTACACATTAAAGGCACAATAATATCCTCATTTAAAAGTTTATAAAATTAAAATCACAGTCTAATTTGTCCTGATGTAATTTTCTCGTACTCTTCATTACCTAAAGGCATATACTTGCCGGTTTTCGGATCTGAGTAAAATAGTGCATCTTTAACTAACGACGGGTCGTACCCCTCCTTCTGCAAATCCACTTTCCTCATTTTGAATGTTCCTGCGAACAAAATGGAAATATTAAAGACTTGTCCTTAAAAGCTATATGAGACGGACGCACTTTGCATAGGCCCAGGGTTAGTAGCCATATAAGGGCACAGTCTAATAATGCAAACAACAAGAACGTCGGTTACAAATAGTCTTGAAATGGCTGTAGTCAGCCAACTTTGGGAGTTGCGTGTTAGCGTATCCAAATGAACCACGAAAAACAACAGTTAGCCGGGCGAGGATCCGACATAGTGATGCTTAGGGGAGGCCTTTATTGGATGAGTACCTACCGATGCCGAGAGAGCGCTAGTTCAAAAGGAATTATAAATGGAAGGGCCAAATTATAAAATTAAACCAATAAATCCAATAGTTCGGTACCTACTACAGTGATGTTTTGCAAAAATAAGGTGGTGAGCATTCGATACTCTTGACAATGGACATGCATACCAGATAAAATTGTACAATGCACACTAAAACAATAGGCTACTTTTATATCCAAAATAATACGTTAATCTAATCAATACAAGACGAAGAACTTACCAGTCATGTCGACGCTAGTCATGATCCTGATGAATACGGGCCTGGCATACTTGGGCAGATCTTTGGCAATGTCTTTCGCCAGCTTGTCCAAGTCCAGTGTTCCTTGTGGATCTACGATGCCGCACATGCCTGCTCGACCGTCAGTGTTGGGTATCTGTAGGAGAAAAATAATCAGCTTATGGAACTGGAAGTGACTGATCCTCATTACACGGACAAAGGAACAAATTTGATAGAAGCTTGGACAGGTGACTCAATAAACAAAATAGATGGGGAACTGCAGTATGTAAGCATTAAAAAATAGTGATGCTAGCACGTTTTCAAGTTCGTAAAACTTAGAGCTCAAAGTGGTTCCTCTAGCGCCAATGATATTACTGCCGGAATTGCTGGCAAATTGAGTAAATGTCCATGCCTAGACTAAACGCCTCATTTCACGATGAAATGTTAATTTCAGATTGCATACAGCTTCAACTTAAGACGTAAAGCACTCCACTCCCCACAAAACTAATTTGCTGATCAATCCTACCGTCTACTATCAATTTTGAGGTGGCACGAGAAAAGAGTACCAACCTAGAAGGACTTGGGGGACACCTATGTCGAGTAGTGGGACAATAACGGCTAGAGAAAAAAACGTAACTTACCTCAACACCATAAACGACAGCATCCCTTTGGTCAGCGACCCTGGAGATGGAAGATTCCACCTCAGTAGTGGAGACGTTCTCTCCACGCCATCTGAACGTGTCTCCTGTTCTGTCCATGAAGTACAGGTAGCCGAACTCGTCTGCCGTCAAGATGTCACCTGTAACAATAATTATATTATTATCTTTATTGGGTCTTGGGATATTCTGATTCTGGTGATTCTTCCAAAAAAGCCACTATCACGATTTGAAGTTGCTTTTAGCGTATGCATAATCAGCCTATAATGTTCCGACTGCTGGGACACAAGCGTCCTCTCTTCGAGGAGTGGGCCTTAATCTACCACGCGAGCCTAGTTCGGGTTGGTAGGTGTCCCATGTGTTTGAATATTTGATTCTAGGACATGCCGGTTTCCTCACGATGTTTTCCTTCACCGTTTTGGGAGCAGTGGTGATAAAATTATTTACACAAACTAAACACCTGCCCATGCCTTCGACTACTCGTAAATCAGGCCTTTACCACCACTTTTGTGCTGCTGGGGAATTTGTTACGCAACTTCTTTTTCCCAGCCAAAGGCACTAGGAAGTGGTGAAGGGTGGGCGTTTTTGGGCGACTGTCTTATGTAATTTTGACTTTCGAAAAGTGCTGATTCTCAGCCTAGTTTGAATAAATAACTTTTGAATTTGAATTTGAACTGCTCTTGACTGAATTTTATGCTGAAGTTAGCTTTAATCAGTCGATATTACATGCTTCAAATGGACCGATGCCACTGGACGTTTTTACTCCGTGGAAGAGACCATTAGTCACCTAACATCTACCGGTAATGTCATTATGGATAAATCTAGTAAACCTGAGAAAAAACCTTTTTTTGGTAATTTATGATCATACAAAGCATTTTTTTGGAGATTTTTAATAGACACAATGGTAACGGCTCTTTAGTTCTCAAGAGATTGTATTTTAACCGCTGTTAACAACAACGACTATTAAGCTTGGTGATCACAATGATGTAAAAGTAAGTTGTAGCTACTTGTAGGTACTGCCAACCCAACAAATAGGCTAAAGGAGAATACTGACCTGAAATAAACGCCGAGTCTCCGAAACTGAACACATCTCTTACAATCTTCTTGTCAGATGCAGCCTTATCCACATAACCCAGGAACGCTCGTGATGGGTTGTCCGGTTGAATTTTACCTATGAACACTCCCGGCTCGTTGGGTTGCGCCAACTGCAAGTGGAAAACATTATTTTGTTGAACTTTTCTCTCAGCTATACCAATAGGTAATGAAAGATTCAGGGTCAAATTAAATTAGCTAGTGACCCTGCACAGATGTGATTGATATAGATATAAAAAATATACATTAGCTGCGGTCATAGACCATGTTTTTTTTTTTGTTTAGCTTACGATACCCACCTGTCTGTGAAAACAAAAAAATAAAAAATAAGCGGTCGTGGGACGCGTCACATCGAAAATGTGAAACATCGAAATTATTATGTACAGGTAATATGCGTAAAACGATAGTTTACGACAGGAAATAAATATGGCGACTGTTACGGCGACGCGTCGCCATCGCCAGGGTTTTTTTACATGTTGTAAAACTTACCTGACATAATCCTTTATTGTTTCTAATAGGCTCTCCAGTTTCAGGGTCTACTTTGAGGATGGCGATAGGATACACTGCTGGTATTATTCTGGACACGAAACCGATAGCTCCCTGTTTGTTGTTGATGTTGACTGAAATCAAGACAAATAATTATTTAGAAACGTTTACAAACTAGGTAAATTATATTTTTTTTGTAAATTATTGTTCTGAATATCTTTCATATTACCAATATTTGCATTTCCTTCTGTAGCACCGTAGAATTCGACCACCTTCTTTATGTTGAATCGTTTGACGAATTCGGGCCAAATCTGAAACAAAACATACAATGAAGAAATCTGAATTTATGATCTAAAATTGACGACCAGCACTGGAAAAGGGTTAGAGTAGAGTAACTTTTTCCTTCTATTGTGATGGCAAGAGATCTTTGCCCAGCAGTTACTGGTCAGTTTAGTCACTTCCGAGATTTCACTATTAAAAGAAACAATCTTACCGCTGGCCTCATTCCGTTCCCGTATACTGTTCTCACTTTGTGTTGCCTATCACTTGCAGACGGTGGTGTGGTCAGCAAGTAACGACACATTTCACCGATGTAGTGGGCAGCCTGGGGAATGAAATAAACTAATTTGTTTAAAAAAATGAGAACTAATCATCAACATTGAGAAGCGAAAACTCGAGATGCTAAAGCCGCAAATCGTGCAGTGGCGTTTGTTATGCATGAACGAGCTACAAGTTTTCAACATGATGATCTTGATATGATTGGCGGTTTCGAAATCTATGATGGCACGAAAGTGCATTTGGCCCTCACAACAGCAAATAAGTACGTAAGCCTACATTGACAGCTCTTCAAATTGCTTCAAGTTAGGTCTTAATTGTCCATTTCTTTCGTAGAGTAGACCATTTAGGGATTCGAGAGTTGCGTAGGTGTTTAATTACGAATACGAAGCAGCTATCACAGCCATCGACCGTGGCGAGCAAACTAACTGTGAGGCAATAATTTTTAAATTCTTTCGAAATACCGGGCAGTCAAGGCCAAAACACGTAGACAATATGTATAACCCCGTAAAGCTTAAGCAAAAATCAAACAGCATCAAATTACACACTTTCACTTCAACAACAAAGCAATTCATTTTTAACGACCGCCCACCGCTTGCGCATAAAGTTTTGATTTCTCTGCATCTCAGCCTGCGCTTACAATGTGGCACATTAGTGCAGTGTAATAAGTACCTACTTTCACCGAGCTTTCACTTACCGTGGCATTGTACTTGATGCAGTCGGGGAAGTATTTTGATGCTGAGAACTTGGTCCTCAGAGCTACTGTGCAGCCGAAGATGAAGGATTGGCCCATCGTGATGCAGCCGCCAGCGGAATGGTACAGAGGCATGGGACAGTAGATAATGTCGTTCGTTCGTAAGCTGCCGAGGTAGTGGACCCCTGATGCCATGAACACCATTCTGGGAAGGATACAAAAATATATCAGGATAGATTTTAACCCATATTATGATTTGAGGGTCAGTCTTAACTGCGCGTAGTATTAAAACATTAATATTCATGGTTTAGCGGTAGACCACTATATAAACCGCTACATGTTGCAAAATAAAGTTGACCTCTTCAGTGTCTCCTTATTTAGTTGGTAATCTTAACAAATATACCGCACGATTCGATTTACATAACCAATTAACAGTTCTCAAGGAACCTAAGGTAACAAAGGTAGGATCCACAAGACTTACCTTGACGACGAAATAACAGCTGCTTTCGGCAATCCAGTAGTTCCAGAGGTGTAGATGTATAGCAGTTTTCCATTGAAACCTTCACCGTCGGACTGTGACCAGGGAGCTGGGTTGGTGCTCTCTACCATTGAAGTGAAGTCATCTTCAGATGTCACTGGCTTCACGGCATTAGGTGAAGTGCTAAGGGGGCGACGGACGAACTTGAATAGCTTGATGGATGGATTTAGTTCTTTTGAAATGTCCTGGAATGCTGAAATGGAGAAAGGTTTAGTTAAGGACTTTACGGTAAAAAAAAAAATTGAAGTTTTAACAATAATAATGAATGACTTTTTCTCAAGTCGTAAATGAAGACAGCTTTTTAATGTAATGTTTATCTAAATTATGTCCTAATTTAGAGTCAGTTTTGTTCCATCCGCATCACTAATTAATACATTAATTAAATAAAATATTAATGAATAATATATATGACCTCACTAAATCAGGGTTTAAATATATTAACCAGTTTCACCAGTATTAATCAAAATGAAAGATAGGCGTTATTATGCAATTGCGTATAGATGTTGAGGTCATACATGTTTTGGGGTAGAGACCGCGAATCGTTATAAGCATTGTGTGACGCCCTCGGGCTTGGTGCAGCAATAACATTCGCGGACTGGCTGGTAATAAATGGAAGAAAGAGACTGAGGAACCAGCTCATTGACATCCAATTGGAGACAATCTGCAGAATCTGCATGGTCCTCACAAGATTTGACCAAGACAATGTCTGGACTTTTAAAGAGACTGGAGTACAGACCTCATCTAATTTCTTTAAAAAAAAAATGTCATGTAAATGTTTGTAAAACTGACTCAAAAAAGATAATATAAATAAGTAAGTACAACTTATAACTAATTAATTGATAAAAATAACAAAATTATATACTAACTTAACTAAAACTATTCAGAAACTAAAATATAGCATCGAAAAACTCATCCGCATCGCTGTCGACTGGTAATGTACCCAAGAGACTGGCCGTATTGCTACGTTGTGGCAATGCTTAGCCTCTGGCCAAGAAAAAAACCAGTGCCCTTGGTTCACGGAAAGTGTCAAATAGCCGTTTTGAGATGTCAGAATCTACTTAAAGAAAAAAAAAGAGGCCTATATCTATTATTGGGCTGAAGGCTAATAAATGAAGATGAAGGTAGACCAACCAGTTTGGAACTCGTCGCTGTAGATGACAACATCACACTTGGCGATGTTGATGGAATGGAGCAAAGTGTTGCCAGTCTGGTTGGTATTGATGAGCGGGCACACGGCGCCAATCCTCGTGGCTCCCAGCCAGATGGAGGGCATCTCGGGACAGTTGCCGATCATCACAGCAACCGTGTCTCCACGCTTGATGCCTTTAGACTTAAGGACTGCTGACGTTCGTAAGCTGTATTCTTCCACCTGAAAAAGATAGGTGAAGGAATAATTGTTTTTGAGACCGTCAGTTAATAAGTCATGGTCATGTCAGGTTTCTGCAGACTAAGAAATTTGGTTCAATTTCCTGAACAACCACATAGACAAGGAACGTATGACTGATGGATGGTTGATAACTTTTCATAAACACTTTCGATTCCACCCATTTTCCATAGAGCTCATACGCCATGCCGCCATACATATTGCAAATTGACTGCAGGAGGGTCACCGGCATTACATTTGCGCTAAAGTTAACCCTCGAGAAGTGTCGCCGGCATTAGGTTTGAAATCTTGTTTTAAGATATACAACTGATTTTATTTTTACAGTTTATAATGCCGAATTCGCCAAGAAAACCTACATTGTAAATGAGTCCTCCGGGAGGGCTCCTGGCATCCCATATGCGACTTGAGTGAACCCTCCAGAAGGGCTCCCGGCACTGAACGTGTTAAATCTGGCGTTGTTGACTCTCTAAACAATTGATAAGCTCTGACGCTTGAAAATATTAGATACTAAAAGCCAAAGGTGAAACCTAAATAAAAATAAATAGCGTGTGAAACTTCAGGTAAGTAACCTGATTGCTCCTATTCTGATTGAGATCAAATGAAAATGATAATTGCGTTTTTTTAAAGGCACCAGTATTGCTTTCCGGCGGAAGTTATTAAAACGTCAAATGACGGAAATTTATGTAAAAATAAATAAAGCAGTGTGTTCTCAATCACGTCACGCAAACAGCAGTGTTTTTGGATCACACTAACTATTTATTTTTATTTATTTCTTATTCCATCGAGTGTAGCTGACTACAGAACATTCTACGTTCCTGAAAGTTCGTTATACCTAGCTATTGAATCTAAAAAAAATCTTTGCTGTTTCTGAATCCTATCAAGTCTATGATATTTGCATAACAAGATAGCATATGCAATATAAAAAAACCGGCCAAGTGAGTGTCGGACCACGCACAATGAAGGGTTCCGTAGTTGGGATGAATTTATCCCAAGAACAAATTTAAAACATTGTAGTTGAAAAATATGTTCTCAAATAAATACATTCTAACGGCAAATGTAAGTTTGTACGCACAATATTGAGAAATTAACAATGTTATTTTAAGACCATAGACTTTTTATAAGTTTTCCCGTAATCTATGAGTCAAGAATCAATCTCTATTTTTTTTTTCGAAATTTTAGTCTCAGTAGTTTCGTGGTAAATTTTCATTTATTTTCTTAAATATCTTTGAAAGTATTTATCTTATTTTTTATTATTTGAGTTTCTCACAACAAGCCCTTTCATGTGATATGCTACACGGTCTGATGAGCAAAACTATTTTTAAAGTTGCTCCCAAAAATAGACCCACATATTCAAAATTCACTTATTTTCGTTACACGTCCATGTTTCGGTCACAGAAATTCATATATGTACCAAATTTCAACTAAATTGATCCTGTAAATTCGGAGCAAATTGGCTGTGACAGACGGACAGACAGACAAACGAGTGATCCTATAAGGGTTCCGTTTTGTCCTTTTGAGGTACGGAACCCTAAAAAGTTAGGCTTGTAACTAAAAACAGGCCACCGATATACCTACTTACAAAAAAAAGTGTTTTGCGTATATAATAAAATTCCAATACTTACTCTCAATCAAGCAGATATTAATAATAATGCTAAGTATTAAAAAGAATTACGACGAATCTGACGGAGTCCGTTAGGGCTGATGCCTGCCGGGGGTGCGAAGAAAACCGAAAGGGAGATCGTGGCCCCCGGCAACAGGGCAACCGAAGCATGAAACTCAACCGAGGCACGAAACACGCCCTCCGCCCAGAGCGGGAGAAGTTATTTGATAATTTCCCACCAAAAAAAAAAGTATGCATCTGCACTCTTTAACTTCCGGAAAGTCACCCAGAGGACATTATAGGACTGCATACTCATGGGATAAAATTTCCACATCATTCATAGGTAAATAACTACGCGTAGAATGTTTCGTCCATACTCATCCCCAGTTCGAACTCGCCCGGTTCGTATATATAACTACAGTACCTATCTATCTTTTACTCGTACTGAGCCATAAATCGAACTAAGATCACAAAGTATTCAACATTGTAGTCAGCATTACATTACATCGTTTTTCACGTAACCGTTTGTCACAACAATCCGCTAACGAAGTGTTACAACATAACACACATGGGTAAACTTCCTGCAAAATGTTATGTAGTGTCATAATGTTTGACATCTTTACGAGTCGGCAACGAAAGTCGATCATAACATAACACAAGTTTTTACCCGGTCGGGTAAAAACTCGTGTTATGTACTCCCCAGAAGGAGGGTATTTTTTTCGAGTGTGTGTATATTTGTGGCACACTCTATAGCCTAAACGGCTTGATGGATTTTAACATAATTCTCTGTCGTTAGATTCGTCTTTATTAGTAGTAGAGTGACATTACATAGGCTATATAATATTGATGTATTGCATCTGCAAATACAAAAACAAAGGAAGGGAAGGTTTTAAGAAATTACAATATTGGTACCAAATAAAAGCAAGTAATGAGTCAATTCCAAATACGCAAAAGAAACCTGTCTGCAAAAACACTTAACTGAAAGGATAAAAACAAGCATTAATAATTATATCTACTTATTGAACTTTGTTTTTTTGTAAGATATCACAGGCAGGGACAAAGAAAAGTAACACAGTACCCTATTGCGTAATGCACAATCCATTGCTTCATAAGTTGGAAAAAAAATCTGCTCAACAACGTAAATAACGCAATGAAGGTTGTTGAACCGTCAAAATGAAACAAATTACTTATAACCGTTTTCGAAAATAAGTCACGCAGTTACAAAAACGCCTTACAAAAAACAAAGTGCAATAGATAAAAATGCTTGTTTTTCTCTTTTCAGTTATGTGTTTTTAAATCCATATCCACACTCAATACCTATAATACTTAAATACGAAAGTAACTCGCAGTCTGTCTGTTACCTATCCAAACCTACCTAAAGGGCTGAACGGATTTCGATGAAAGGCGCACAGGTAGACCATTACCTGAGTTCGGACATAGGATTAATAACTGCGTTTGCAATTTATTTGCCAAACATGTAAACAAACACGAGTTTTAGGAAAAACAACTGAAATACCTACATATAAGGTTCAGTTTGCACTACAACTTCATTTTTGAAGTGAAAACTTCTTTAGCGGCGTTGTGCACTTTTTTTGTAATGGGTAAAAAATGTTAAACTCGCGTCAGGACACGTGACCTGATCGAAAATTCGTAAGACGGTTAAAAAGACACGACAGACGCGTTGATTACCGCGGTGTCGATTTTTTTCCAAGTTTTCACTTCTGTCGGCACTCCCGGAGTGCCACTGTTTTTTTTTTTATGACTTTGTCAGTCAGTTTAAAATCAAATTTATTTAAAATTACATAAAGTTGATGTTTGTTTAAGTGGAAATAACATCAATAGGAAACAAGGTTATAAAAATAGACCTTAGATATACGATCCCGGTTATTTCCGGCCTCCACGCACGCGAAGCCCCGGGAAAAATCTAGTACAAAAATAATAAGGCGATTCGCGCACTGCACCGCATTACGCAGCGTGGTGCGGGGCGGCCATAGCAAGCAATCAGCGCGTGGGAGCGCGTCGCTCATGCAGATTGTGTTTACTACACAAACTGGTAAATTTTAAATCTGCTGCCCCGCACTACGCTGCGTGTTGCGGTGCAGTGTGCGAATTGCCTAATTGACCACAATGCGGGGTCAAACTAAATTACCTAGTGAAACTCCGCAGACGTGATCTCTAAAGATATTACGCGAAAGTAACAGTGTGCATTAAATCATGGACTTTCATTGGTGACCATACGATGCTATTCAAAATTCAAGTAATTTATTCAAACTAGGCTGAGAATCAGCACTTTACGAATGTCAAAATTACATATTCATAAGATAAAATTTCAAAGTACGTCATTTACCTACAACAGTAAATTAAAGTAAGGAATAGGACAATCCTATCTTTTTAGGAAGCTCCTAAAGGGAATAAGATTGATTTCATTTTGTTATTTACCTGTTGGAACGTCCATGTTTCATCTTCGAACAGGAAGCAGGCCTTGTTCGGGTGTTTGATGACCAGCTGATGGAAGATGTCAGGTATGGACCAATTTTTCTTGGTGAAATTCTTCGTTAGCCTCAGGATTTTGATATAGTAATATAGGGCACTGTAAAGGAAAATTGAACGGTTGAAGAAGATGACCAAAATGTTGTTGAGGTACCTCGTCCCAAGTACGTAACGCTGTTATAAAAATAATGAAATTATTATAGTCGATACCTAACAGGAAGCGACGGACGTAGAGGGAAAGATTCGTCATCTTGGCTCCCAGTTTGAATTACACCGGTAGCTAGCAGTGGCGAGGTGTTAATTATTGTAAGGAGGAAGCCGAATGGAAGTCGGTTTTAACTTACTTACTTATCAATAAACACATTTTGGACTTTTTAATTACATAACATAATATCACGCCTGTAATCCCCGAAGGGTTAGGCAGAGGTGTACCTTTTTTTTTTTTTTTTTTTTTTTTGTTTTCGGGGGGAAACCTTCAAAAGGCGCCCGGGCTTTGGGGATAAGACCGGGGAGTGTGGGATTTTTACCTCACTAAAACCACCCCGGTGGTCACCATCTGCACATGGAAGGGGCACCGTTACCTCTCAAAAGACCAATCCGGCACCCCCTCTGTGCAGCGCCTGTTATGGCACATCTCTGGGGAGACTGTAAAGGGTTCTCCCCGAAACCGTCTATGCAAGTGTGCAAGGCGGCACGTGACCACTGTGCGCCGTCTACCCTGAGGTCACTCTGAGCGGACAGAGTCCCCACTCTAAGCGCCCGTGACCCCTAATTCCCGCCTGCCCTAAAGGTTGCAGACGGGGTTTCGGCGTATTAGGCGTCGAGGCGGTTGCCTCCCCGACGCCTTCTCCTACGAGCGGGATCAGCCCTCTCACGATCCCGCTCGGCAGCCTCCTTCTGAACCATCACGGTCTCACAGAAGGAGGCCATTTCTCGCCAGTTCTCCGACACCGCCAGCATAGACTTAACTACTGCTGGCAGAGACAAATCTCGCCCGATCCTGGCGACCAGGACCCGTCTTTCAGCAGCCCACGCAGGGCACTCCTCGAGCGTGTGCTGTGCAGAATCTATGCCACCTCCGCAATGATGGCAATTTGCCGTGGCCTCTCGCCCAATCCTGTTCAGGTACTCACCAAAGCAACCATGCCCGGTCAGTACCTGAGTGAGCCTATACGAGATGCGCTCCTTTCTTTTCAGCCAGGCTTCGAAGTGCGGCAGGACGGCTTCGACAACGCGCTTACGCGAATATTGCGGCTGTTGCAGCCGTTCACGCCACCGCTCGAGCGCGTGTCGCCGTTCCTGCCGCCTCAGCCGCGCAACAGCGAAGGCAGAGGTGTACCTATAGTACACACACATTTCGCCAGTTATGTTTAAGTCCCATGTAATAGGGGGTGAGCCCTTGCAATCAACCGGGCACAAATCCAAACTCCGGGCTGCTACTGAGAAATTCCAGATGGAAAAACTCAATAACACTTTTAATTTACTTTTTAATTCAAAGCTAAAAATGGCGTTTTTGTTGTTTGAATATTATGGTGAATTATTATACCCGTAGTGTAACTTTATTTTTTGGCAATAGTAGACATTATAATATAGGTACTGTGCCATTTTTTTAATAGCGGTGTAGTTGCTGTTGCGAACCTTAGAAGGGAAGCCGATAGGAATCGTGTTGTATGGTGCATTCGCCACTAGGTACCTAGGTACTGTCGCATCTTTTCTCCATGTTCATTAAAATGGTTTAAATAACCTCGTGACTTTAGCCTTAACCTGTGTGTTAATGCCAAGTGCCAACTGTCATAAATCACATACCATACAAATATTCAACAACAGTACAAAATAAAAATAACAAATGATGACCAATAAACACTTACGAGAAATCTCTAGGAGCAGTTCTGATGGCGACGTAGATCCATCTCCAGTAGAATGCTAAGAGGTACACCACACACAGGATAGCGAGCACCAGGAGGCTGGCCTTCCAGTCTTGGAACACCCAGGTGACGGCGCACGCGCCAACCAGCACGCCAACCGCAAACATCCCCATAACCACCTTACTCCAAGGTACGTTAAAACTCGCTTGCACGTTTTTACTCCTCCCTTTTTCCAGGTCAACGTCACCGTTCTTCAACTGAAAATAAAATAACGTTTGAATGACGTGCCTACTCGACCGATAGCAACCGACTCACGGAGGGTTTATCGGATAATATACAAAATATTCATTACATACACAGTACATTGATATAAATTTAAGATATGATTGTCAGGTTATCTGTGGATTATTTTAGTGGAAATTGCAATGATTTCTGTGCTAATTATTGTTGGGATGAATTTTTGTCAAGTCATTTTAACGGCGGCTCACGTTACTGGCAGAGTCCAGAATAATAACAATAAAATTCTTCTGTAAATGTGTTTGTCACCTAAATCCTCATAAACGGCTGGACCGATTACGATGAAATTTTGTGTGTATATTTGAGTACCCTAGATGGTTTGAAAATGCAATTGGACCCGGTAGGTGGCGCTGTTCGGACAGGACAACCTCTGTCGGGTCCGCTGTAATAATATATGGATCTTGTAGGTAGGTGTTACGGTAATTGTGTAAAAATCAAACATTAATGTTCGATTCTCTTTTATATGCCTTTGACATGCTGTGGGACAATTAAACTCAGCTATTATGACTGTACTATTAAAAAACGAAAATGTTTCATTAATGTATAGGTTATACTAGCTTTTGCCAGCGGCTTCGCTTCGTGAAGTCAGAAACTATTCCACGGGAACTTGCTACCGGGATAAAAATTATACCATATCTTAACTCAGGTAGCCATTTATTAATTTAGCGACAGTGGTACATTGTTCAATTGGCAAAACGAACCCCATGAATTACCTAATCTGCGTTCGCGATTTAGTTTCCAAACATGTAAACAAATATGAGTTTTTAGATAATACCTTCATATGAAGTTGAGTTTACCTACGCTTCAATTCCAATTTTTTTTTTATAACTTTTTCTAGAAAGAGAAAGAAAGAAAGAATAAGTATTTATTGAGACTCTCACAGGAAATCACAAATTAAACTAAAACACACTCATTAAAAAATTAATAAAAAATAAAACAAATTTAAAAAAAAAATAACAGAAAGTCCTGTACGAGGCCAAAAAGGTCATATCTCAGCACAAGCAGCGAAATTTAAAAAAAAAATGTCGCGGCGCTGGTATTCTGATAGGGCCCGCAGTGATGTCACGGATAGATAGATACAGAAATAAATATTAATTTAAAAAAATAAAATATATGTGTGAAATACTTTAAAAAATTAAAATAGAAGTAGTCCGCGTGTCTGCCCCCGACGTAACATCAGTTACTTGTCTATGCCTTTAGTGTCTGTGGTACTTTAGGCATCGTTGAGACAAGTAAAGAGACGCAGACGCCGACATCGGCAAAAAATTGTTATAAAAACATTACGGCTACGGCTGTATAATGCTTCGTACTTTGTGAATGCTACAATAGCGTTCACAAAGTACGAAGCATTACAGTGTTTATTATAATTATAATGAAAAGTGTATCGTGGTAGTCAGTTAACGGAATTTGGATAAGGAGATATACAGATAGTTTGTTATGAGTGATTGAGTGGTAGTACTATTCTAGTACTAAGCAATCTGAAATCAACTTAATTTACAGTTCAATAAAGTTGATATTTGTTTAAATAGAAATAACATCAATCAATTTTATTGTAAACATGAATTTGAAAGTTAATCTATATTGATGGAAAACTTTCAAAAACTCATATTAAAATTTGGCATGATCATTACCAAGACACAGGTTTGCTCAACAACGAAGCCTTGAAACTCCAAAAAAAGTTAATGGCAACTGAAAACCCAGCCAACCACTTTATATTTAAAGATAGTTACATACATGCAATAAATATTCATAACAAAAGAGTCGGCTAAAAACAAACAACCTAAACCCACTTAGCACTACAGGCAGGTAGGTATTAAGGTGTCACGTTTTTCTGTTTTTCTCATTGCCGATTTTAACAATGTTGTTCAATTCGATCATTTAACCACAGTATAAATAAGTAACAGTATTAATTCTTCATAGAAAACGGCCGAAACGACGCGACGCGCTTCGCAATCTCAGTGTAGATATATCAGTACGCAACAGTATCGAGTGCGTGGCTGTAACGCACGGACGTGGAAGGTTTATCTACCGAGCGGCCGTAGGTAATTATTTTAAGATTACTGCTGTGATATAATACTGTTACTTTATTATACTGTGATTAAGGTGTCACGTTTTTCTCATTACATGATTTTATCTTATTTTAACAATGATGTTCAGTTTGATTCTTTAACAGCGCGTCTATTGAAAACATGCCATTCGCATCCGGAAAACTTTGTTGAATATATTAAAATTTCTCCGTAAGTATCCATACTAGTATTATTAACGTAATCTGTCTGTTACCCTTTGACGTCTTATCGGCTGAACGAATTTCGATGTTTGGCACACACGTATCCCATGGCTATATTATCTGCGATTAGGCCTAAAAAGCGCTGGCGTGACGATCTGTACTCCTTTCTGACCGACTGGCCGGAAAAGGCACAACATAAGGATGACTGGAAAAGTATGGTGTAGACCTTTGCCCAGCAGTGCCACAAAATAAGTTAGCAAAAAAAATAAAAATGTATTGAACCATTTTGTGTCAAATTAGATGATGTGTTTTAAAAGTAGCAGTGTTATTCAACTTTTTTCGTCGACAGTACCTATTCATAAACTGTTTTTATGATGACATGTGTCATTTATTTAATTTATTACGTCTTTTGTTGAGTAGGGACAGTGTTGCACAAAATTGCTCTTTGTAAAAACTAGTTAGTTAAGCCTTTTGCATAATGGGTACATATATTTATTATTTCCTTTGAAATAACAGTCATACTCATGCATAAATATGGGTTGTAATGAATCCTTTAACCTATGTAGTTCCTCAAAGCGACTACGTACATAATTAGTCCGTGACTTGAGGCATGATACGAAATTATACATATGTAATAACTGTTGCCCGTTTTTTTTTTGCGCCGAAATCTAATTCCAGCTTAAGTTAGTCCCTATAATATTAGCTATCTCTCAGTGAAAGTCCCATCAAAATCGGTCCAGCCGTTTCAGAGATTAGCCGGAACAAACAGACACACTGACAAAAATTTTAAAATTTGTTTTTTTTTGTTTTATGTAGGTACCGTTATACTTTTATATGCATTTAGTAAATAAATTTACTAAAAATATATTCGGACGAAGCGGGAACCTTCTGCTTTTTTGAAGTTGGTTAAAATGCTGTTATTTTAACATCACAAACAGACACTACAATTTTATTTATTTTTATGTATAGATTAACTATCGAATCGTAAATTCGCACGGATTTTACGACCTGACAAAACCTATTACTGACTCTTTTTATATAGCTTATAAAAAAAATGTATTACAAAAATAAACATTCCGTAATAAATGCTCAGAAAGCTGGTGACAACTGCAGTTAACCACATCAATATCCATTGTGAAGTTTAGAAGATGCAAGCGAAGATCACACATACAGACAGACAGACAGACACGAAAAACGATTTTTATTTATAGATATTGTATGTAAGACGAGCGTATCTCTGATGAAAGTACGATAATACTAATGAAGTATGCCAATGCAGTCATAAAGATAATGAAAGAGCGAGCTAATGTGGGAACTTTAGTTACCAAGACAATAAGCCATAACGTAATGGAGTATGAGAAGGTAATTTTTAAATTTTATAATAGGTTTACAGCCATATTTAGATCATTATTTTTACAGCCAAGTCTACACGGCTACAGAGCAGGCAGAAGTTGTGTGAAACCACCGTCTCATGCACATTGTATGGTGCTCATATATTGCCTATAAATCCCATAATATGGGGCGAGTGACGACGAGTCTTTTGACAACTAGTGATGTGCGAGTCGAGTTATTTGATTCGAGTCAAGGGTCTTTCAAACAGGCGCGACACGCGACGCGACACAAAGACACTGCTCGTCGCGCGACGAGCGGTGTCTTTGTGTCGCGTCGCGTGTCGCGCCTGTTTGAAAGAGCCTTAACTCGAATCAAATATATAATCAAAATAATTAGTTATTGTTAAGTGACCAATCCCGTGTATTTACAATATAATTTTATATTATTTCAGTGATAGCTGTTCGTCTGGAATAATAAGTGAATGCATCAGTCAGTGTATCAGTATTGTGGCATGCCAGTACAGTCTGTACAGTATACAAAGTAAAAAAAATGGCTGTTATTTTAGTATTATTGAGGTGGCTTCCGCGTGAACTTGCAGACAGGCGTAGTGTAAAATAAAATACCTTGGTAGGTACCTACGGTCAGCGACCATGCTTAATATTACGCATTTGGCTTGTATGTTGGCTGGTGTAAATTGGTTGAACAGTGTAACAATTGTAGACAAGAGTCTGGCCACACTAATTCTGCATAAGTAAAAAAATGATGGAATTTGAAAATCTATAGACGGCAACACCGCCTGTACTACGAAAAAGAATTTGATACGTTGTTTGTTTTCGATAGGTTATTTTGTTTGTATTCTGATTTTTTCCTGGTAAAGGTGTGGATTTGATACTGTTTTGTCATCGTACCGAGGTAGAGCATAGGTACGACTTAGTCTGTTACACATAATCTATTAGGCAAAAATCAAAAGGCAAAATATCAAAATTTATTTTGAAAAAACAACTTACAGCGTAAGCAATCTGACAGATCAAGTACCCCGAAAGTGACTGATGTAAAAGTATACCATATATAAAACTTTTCGGGGTTACCCATTTATTCCATTGCAGAGTTAGCGTGGCCAAATTCCAGCTATAATTAAATGCGAAGATCTTTTGGCGTGTGGTCAAAATCGGAACTAATGGCGCCATCTCGTTTTGTTTAATACAAATTCACAAAACGATTCCACAAATGTTTACCAACAGCGCCCCCTGGTAATTTCGTTTAAGCGCCAAAAGGTTCTTGTAACACTGTAGGTTGGTTCACGATTAAAATTATGTGATCACTTACCTCAAACTTGTGGTTGCCGATGTCCGTTTTGTTCATATTGTTGTCGACGACCACCTCGACATTTGACATTTTAAATTTTATTTATTCACCTATATTTAATATTAAAAATTTGGAAAGATCCTCCTTATATGATTATAAAGCCCATTTTTCTTTGCAGCCTTATTAAGTTAGACAACCTGAAACAAAAGAAAAACACAAATGAGTACCTAAGTTATTTGTTCAATCAAACGTAAAAATAAAAATTACACTTTTGTAAAATAAACTGGTAGCTTGGATAGGTTACCAAGAGGTTGCAGATTATAAGTATCACCGTATATTGTACCCAATTACTTATTCAGGAATATCATTAAAATATTTCAAGTTAAGAAATGGTGTTTCTCCACAACTTCGATTTGACAACCGCGCTTCTCCACTGCTACTGCAACAGTGGACAAGCGATACGAATCTATGAATTTCTACATGACACTGATAGTGGTCGGCTGTCGGATCTGAGTAATAAAGTTAAAGCCTTTACTCTAAGTACCTAATTGACTGAAAAACTGAAAGGGTCATTGCGCCCATCATGCATGGAAATACTAGACATGCTCTGCATTGATTTCTTTTTCTATTAATCGTTATCTTCTATCCATTCATATTATTTAAATGCCGGTGCACTAATAGAATGTCAATATCACATACGTCATATGCATCTGTAATTACGAAAATTGTGAATTGTATCATAGATGGTGATGCAACAGTTATGCAACAACTTTCGTTGGTCGGAGATGTGTCAAGACATAAGTCACACGATTTATGATTGTCTGTTTTCGTACTCGTAATACTTAGTACTTATCTATGTAGAAAAGTGTAAAAGCGGAAATCGAACCGCCTGCTTGCAAACGCACACTTTATTTGTGTATTAGATAATGTGTCTTTATTGCATTTGCACAAATGAACTCCTTACATTTTATTTAAATTAGTATGTTGTTACAAATAATAATAATTGTAATAGTTAATATTACATTAATAATCTTGAAAGAAATAAATCAGATTGAAAAAAATATAAAAAAAGTCTGTGGCAAATATAAATGTCAAGGAGGTCAACGGCATTTAGTGATCATCGGCATATTCTTTAATCTTACGATTATTAAATTTTAAAGAATTTTCGTATTTTTTGAGTTCCGTGCCTCAAAAGGAAAAAACAGAACGCTTATAGAATCACTCGTGTGTCTGTCTGTCCGTTTGTCACAGTCAATTTTCTCCGAATCGAAATCGGTCCAGATTTAATTGAAATTTAGTACACATATGTATTCCTGTGACCCAAACACGGATGTGTTACGTAAATAAATGAATTTTGAATATGTGGGTCACTTTTGGGGGCAAATAAGAAGAAAAAAAAAGTTTTGCAAACTGTACCATGTGACATATCAAATGACAGGAATTGTTGCTAGGATTTCAATTATGTTTTTAATAATTTTAAAATAAATGCTTTTAAAGATATTTAAGAAAATATATGAAGATTGACACCCCCTTATCTCCGAAACTACAGAGCTTAAAATTTTGAAAAAAATACAGAGAGTGGTTCTTTACTCATAGACTACAGGAAAACCTATGAGCAGTCTATAATCTTAAAACAACATGGTAAATTTCTCAATATTGTGCGTACAAACTTACATTTGTAGTTGGAATGAGATGGGAGAACATGTTTTTCAACTACAATGTTAAGGTTGTTCTTGGGATAAATAAAATTTATCCCAACTACGGAACCCTTCGTTGTGCGTAGTCCGACACGCACTTGGCCGGTTTTTGTAATATAACATCGCCTGTATTCTACGAAGCCTTAAGCAACGATGAATAGGTTGGTAGCCACATTTCGTACTTATGTATCTTTCCGTGTAATTGGGGACGAACCTATTTCCATTAACCGGGCAGAAATATAGGGTTAGTGACAGCTCGGCCCGAGTCAACTGGGCCCGAATAATAATACTAAATACTATAAGCTCTGGACTGTACTTTGAAAACGAAAAATAACACTTTGAAGAACCCAGAACCCCATGCGCGGCAGTCACGATTGGAGCCACTCTAAGCAGTCAATTGATTTTTTTTTTTTTAATTTCATTGCAGTCACAATCATTAATGTGTGCACACATTGTTACGGATAATTAATTCTCATTACTTCATTACCATTCTTTATACAGATAATGTATTACAAATATTGCCATCGCTGATAAAAAAGTATCGGTATCTTCTATTAAATTAAGATAATTAACACGTAACATGCACCGTATAGTTACCTAATAATCATTATCTGATATGTAATATTTTATCATAATTATTATCGGAAGAAATCAATTCGTGAGTTTAAATAAATCAGGTAGTTATTGAGGTAGGTATTACTGTATCAATTTATAGAGGAAACATGTATATCTTAACCATTCTATAATGTGGGAACATTACAGAATGGTATTCCACGGCTATCAGGACAATCCCGGAAGTACGGTCAAGATCCCTACCAGCATCTTACTGGAATACTTCCTTCCTCCGAGCACGTTTGCTCTTGCGAATCTCCACTTAAGCCAGCCAATAAAGGCTCTGTTCCTCGTCATGTGTTCACTCCAGCTAGCCAAAAAGGCAAGCCAGAGGTGAGGAACAAGACTTCTCCCGGGAGATAGGGTCTGTGGGGTCGCTACTGCCCAACAGCTCGCCACATGCTGCCCTGCGGGTTTCTTTATCTCTCTTAGGTGGGAACCAGAGGCGGCCTTACCCATTGCGAAGCTCCGGGCAGCAGGTCTTTGCGAGGCCCATTTGTCATTCGTGAAAAGTATGTCTGGAATGCGAAAGTAGGTTTGGTTGTTTGGTTTAGGTATTTATCATATTTGACGAGAAATGTTGAAGTTATACAAATAAATAAAATTTGAGTTTGAAAACATTTTACATTGAAAGATTTACAAAATTAAGAAATACAGAGATAGTTAATTGATTCAGGCGTGACCTTACAGAAGTCCATTATAAAAGCTAAGCGGAAAAGTTACTAAATATATCCACGTCTATTGTATTTTTTAAATACAGATTTTATCGTTATGTTATAACCTTAATAAGTAATTAAGGATCAAAATAAAAAGTTTTAAATAAAAAGTTAAAAAAATCTAATTTTTTTTTTAAATTTGCTTGATTTGTTGCGCGAGGCCCCTGCAAGAGCGAGGACCCGGGCGATTGCCCTGTTCACCACCTCCTAAGGCCGCCGTTGGTTCCCACTGCTGGGACACAGGCCTCATCTCGGTAAGAGAAAGCGGACCGTAATCTACCACGCGGGCCGAATGCGGGTTCGTAAACATGTATAGCTGATAACTATTTACGGATGTAATTAATTAAATAACTAAGTAGGCACACTGAAGGAAATTAATTGTTAAGAAAATTAATACCCTACGTCAATTTTCTGTGATAAAGTCATAACTATCAAAGTATAACAGTTGTGATTTGGATATACGAACAAATTAAGTTGATAGTAAATTTTCGTAAAAGATAATTTCTCTGACGTTACTTGGTTCGAAAATAAACAAAAATTAAGAAATAAAAATTAAACTCCAGGCCTCAAAAAATCCTCTAGGTACATCCCATTGTTATATTGTTACTAGCTGCGCCCCGCGGTTTCACCCGCATAAGTCTCGATCCCGTGGAAATATCGGGATAAAAAGTATCCTATGTCCTTCTCCGGGTCAAGGTCTATCCATATCCCAAATTTCATCCAAATCCGTTTAGCCATTTTAGCGTGATGCCGTGACCAAGGGAAATAGGGATTCATTTTTATATATATAGATAATTTGTAGTTAATTGTTGACTGCCATGTTAGAAATCTGCAGTCGGAAATAAAACAATAGCAAAGGTTGCTTCATACTTCAAACAAATCCGGACATGTGAAGAGTATCAGTGCCATAATTTTATGTTATCAGTGTTCCTGTGTCCACCATCACGATTGTGCCATTGTGTTTGAGATAAACTCTTGCACACGTATTATTGTTACCTACTCGTGATCATCATGTATGCCATCATATTTTGTATCGCTTTCTATCTTTTCATTGGCTATGAAAGGTTGGGTAGGTATTTTTTATTTTTTCAGTTTATCCGTGTTACATTCGTAGCACGTGCTACGCCGTAGCAGCTGAAGTTTGAAGCGATCATAGCCGTTATTAAAAAAACCGGCCAAGCGAATATCGGACCACACACAATGAAGGGTTCCATCCCAAGAACAAACTTAACATTGTCGTTGAAAAACATATTGTCCCATACATTCCAACTACAAATGTAAGTTTGTCCGCACAATATTGAGTGATTTGTGATTTACCATGTTATTTTAAGAACATAGACTTCTTACAGGTATAGAAATATTCTCTGTATACTTGAAGTGAAAACTTCTTTAGGCGCGTTGGGCATTTTTGAGATGGGACTAAACCATTGATTTCGCGACACTGTAACGCAATTTACCGACACCGTGGAGTAAAAGACATCAACGCGTTGATTGCCGCGGTGCGTTGAATAAAAGACATCAACGCGTTGATTAGTGTAGTACCGATTTCTTTTCAAGTTTTCACTTCTGTCGGCACTCCGGGAGTGCCACTATTTTTTTTTGTAATGTACGCTCAGCCTTTTTGGGAGATAAGGGAGGACTAGTAAAATTTCTATCTATTATTTTTTGATGACACACAGGACCTACAGTTTAGAAAACGTTTTTTTCATTTTAGAATTTTTCCCCCAAAAGTGAACACGAAAAAAAATAAACTACTTGTCCGTGTTTGGGTCACAGAAATTAATCTTAATATAATCTTAATTGGTCCAGTAGATTCGGAGTTGATAGGCTGTGACAGACGGTGTGCAAAAAAAACCCCGACAGATATTCAAGATCAAAGCATACATAACTAGGTAATTATGATAAAGACGTGAATCAAGAAATTTATTGCCAATGATATTTACTTAGGATTTACCCATAGCTGAACTAAGTAAATCAGACTGAAGGACTTGATTACTGTTATTAACACTACACTTATATTTGTTAATTGCTTATTTCCGCTACCATCTTGTTGAGTAACTAATATTATTTTTTACCATGATAAGCTGAATAAAGTAGATCCATCCATAAGATCCTCCATAAGAATTGATTTTCATACAAGGCCAGTACCTTAATTGCGTACAACACAATCTGTTTCGATTTGAAACAGATTGCTAATCCAGTGCTTCATAAGTTGGAAAAAAAATCTGCTCAACAACGTAAACAACGCAATGAATGTTGTTGAACTGTCAAAATGAAACAAATTTGTCATAGGTAATCGTTTACATCATAAATAAGTTACGCAACGCCGCCCATGTGCCTCTGACTTGGCGTCCCATGTCGTTAAAAAATATTTCTCAGGCATGGCCGGTTTCCTCACGATGTTTTCCTTTATCGTTTTTGAAGCAAGTGATAATTAATCATACAATACGCACTTGAATTCGAAATGTCAGACGTGACTTGGGTTCCTACTCAAGACTTGACTAGCTTGACTATGGGCGTTTAGTGTCCCTCAAAGTGTTAATTACCTATCCTAATCTTCTATTCGAGATTCTAATTATAATAAAAATTTACAGCCCTATTTTGCTAGGTGGAAAAATACCTCTGACGATGTTTTTTTCCTTCTCCTATTGTACACTTAGTTACAATTTTATTATTGTCGGATTAGTTCACTCACTTCCATTCATGAGATGATTGCGTAGACCTTGTGTAGAACTAACGGAGATTTGTGACGAGTTGTGAACAGCAGATGGGGCTTTGTAAGGTACACTAGGTTGAAAAGGTACCTACTGCAGTGTTCCTCTGCAAAATAAACCTTTTCGCACGAAAATATCTATTTTTCCTCTTTTTTCGTGAAATATTTTTTCTAACACTGATTCAAATTTTTTGATGGAAGAAATAGATTGAGAGTTTTTTTGGCTGTCAACAGTCAGTCGTCAGCTATCTGATAGCCTCTAACACATTTAAAATTTTATCCGGTTGGTATATTTTTATCGTGAACAGCCACGTAAAGAAGCCCTTTTTTTGTGTGGGAAATGATCAAATAACTTCTCCCGCTCTGGGGGGAGCGGGAGGGCGTGTCAGACTCTTACTGACTAAAACCCACCCTTGTTCCTTCGGTTGCCCTGTTGCCGGAGGCCACGATTTCCCTTTCGGTTTTCTTCGCACCACCGACAGGCATCGACCCTAACGGACCCCGTCAAACGTAAAGAAGCCCTTGCTGGGTGATTATGTCAAATGGTGAAGACCTTGTTGCTTGATTGTGCCCATTCTCGGGACCAATCGAGGATATTCTCCCCGATTCTGATATTTATTGATATTTATTTATGAGTATTCCAGTTTGTCTATCACCTAACCCCCTACACAATTTTGCCTTACTTTTTGTTCTAAAATGCTGTTTATCTTGGATCCAGTTAGAAAAGGCCGATTTCGGCCACACTCTTGGGCCGGTCTGGCGGCCCTATTCGTCGCGGGGCCCCTGGTATCCGCGGGTCCGAGCAGAACCGCGACGCGCATCTGCGCTCACCAAGCGGCCCGGGCAGATCCATCCGGTCGTGCGTAGCCGGGCATCGGGACAGCGAACGGTCCGAAGCTACGCTCTGCAGAGAGCCTCCCTCGAGCGGACCAACAAACACAGTTTATCTGCCTTCTTTTAACTCATTAGATTATTAATCAGTAAATTTAGAGTTGATACATTTAGCGTTTAAAAAAAGCAAATGTGAATTAGGTTCATCGTGACCGATTTCACACAATGTATCGACACGAAATCAACAATTGCTATTGGTCGGACATCCGCGTCATACCGGACATCATTTAAAAATTACACGAACCGATAGACCTAAGCCTTAATTAGATTAGGCTACTTAACTTCGTTCAACCATTCAATAATATATTTTTTTTACCAAACTGACGGGTAGGTTTTTTTTTTTATTAACGTGTGTTCCGTAGTGACCTTTTTCTTTAAATATACAGTGTTATTTTACTCCACTACAACTTTCATTCAATATCCTTCCGTCGATTCCCGGGTTTGATTCCCGGTCGACATTTGACAAGTGGCAAAAACAATTATTTTTGCTACGCTACCTACTGTAAAAATATATATATTTTATTTTTTTATTCAGCTTTTTATACGTGTCGCGTTTTTTGATATTCTAGACCTTTAATAGTAATATAATAATTGCGAGAATTATTACGGTTTCTTGGCAAAGTAATAGCAGCCGAACGGGTCGACCGTAGGTTAAGCTACGCTTGCCGAGGGCGATCAGCTGCATATTGCAAATCGAGACCCCTCCGTGCTTCGGAAAGTTAGACGTTGGTCCCGGCTGTCATTCGTAGATCTTTGACAGACGTTACGGGTAGTAAGCAGCTCAAAAGTCTGACAACCAATCTTACCAAAGGGTATCGTGTTAAGGCTCTTTCAAACAGGCGCGACACGCGACGCGACACAAAGACCGCTCGTCACGCGACGAGCGGTGTCTTTGTTTTAAAGTGTTTTTGTTTGAAAGTGCCTTTACCCAGTAGCTGGGTTGTGAAGGTCAGATAGGCAGTCGCTCCATGTAAAATACTGGTATTACCGACCACAACATAGTTGGGAAAAGGCTGTTTCTTGCCAACTTCTAAGCTTTTTTTTACCTAAAGTCATATTCTTATTATGTCACTGCTGAGATTCAAAATCATGTGTGTATTATTTAAATATATCTATTAGAAAATTGAACATAAATAATTCTATTTAAGCGATGAAGGTCATAGAAATTTGCTCTACTCTACTAAAAGAACTGTGAAATGAATGTCAAAAATATTTGTTTCGTTGTTGAAGTGAAAACTTCTTTAGGCGCGTTGGGCATTTTTGAGATGGGACTAGACCATTGATTTCGCGACACTGTGATGACACTTCATTTTTGTAGACGCGATTGTGCCCTTTATTTATATTACGTTACGGATCAATGTTCTATGCAAGTATTTTTAATTTAAAGATTTCGGAAGTATTTTTTTCTTGTAAACGCGATTTTGCTCTTTATTTAGTTAAGGTTACGGACCAATGTTCTATACAAGTATTTTCTTCCACCAAGGCGATCTTGTTCAAGTTTTCACTTCTGTCGGCGCTCGGAGTGCCACACCTTTTTTTTTTTTAATTACTTAATTAATGTTCCTTTTTTATTTGGAACAAGTCCTGCCAGCTATAATAAACCTGTTGAAAAATTCAAAATGAATTGAAAAAAATGCTTATCTAAGTAGGTATGTCTTGAGTTCTTGACAATATCTCACGATTTTGTAGAATTCATTAGAAATATAGGTATTCATTGCGTGCCTGCAGGCGTAACGTCGTATTTCTTTAATAACAGAATGTTTAATAAAATATACGACAATAAACTGATGTTGTACCTAATTAAAAAGATACCGAAGCAATGCCAAAATGTGATCAATTTACATTTGGGTAATTTTGGCCTTCAAAGACTTTAGAAAAAAACACAATTTATTAACACATTCAGTGCCGGGAGCCCTCCTGGAGGATTCACCTAGTCGCATATGGGATGCCAGGAGCCCTCGCGGAGGGCTATTTTTTTTTTAAATTAATCTATTTCTTAGCGAATACAGCATTATATACGGTGAAAATAAAATCTGATGTATATTTTAACAAGATTTATTAGTATATGCGTTGGTTTTAAAATCTATACATAATTTATTTTAATTGTTCACGGTTACAAATATTCACAAAGATTGGAAACTACTTATAGCGACTAGACCCCCCTGAAAACACTATTTTACTTCGTTTCACAGTGTTTTATTTAAACACGATTTTAAACCTGATGCCGTTAACCGTCCGCGATGGTTAACTTTACCGCAAACTTAATGCCGGTAACCCTCCCGGAGGGTTCACGTCCAATATGTATGGCGGCATGGCGTATGAGTTTTATGAAAAGTGGGTGGAGTCCAAAGGTGTTAAAATCAATTCTTTAATGTAATCTTATAAAAAATGCTCCAAAAGCAGTAAGGTATTTTATACGTTTCTAGACTACATTTGAGTTGTACGTGTACCAGCTGTTGTTAAATTAAATAACCTGATATTTTGTTGAGTATACCTAGCTATAGAATTACCTAGAGTTAGAAGCATACCTAATTATCTCACCGACCTTGACGATGACAATCATAATTTTGGCAATACAACATCAACACTCCTAGACCAACTCACGTTAGATTCTACGTTTTTACAAGCTTTTTCGTTTAACTTCATTTGTTTGATTCTTGCAAGCTTATTTTGGACATCTTCTTCATGGTTTAAGTATTTTTTTTAATTGATCTATTTACGAACAACATAATAAGCCTATAATGTTCTTGCTGGGACATAAGCCTCCTCTTGTTGAAGAGGGAGATGCGGGTTGGTAGATGTCACATTATGACTTTTTTTTTGGTTCTATTGCTAGTATTATATTATCTGTGGTTCTATTAAGACATGTCGGTTTCCTCACGATGTTTTCCTTCATCGTTTTGAGAGTAATGGTGAACAAAGTATTTACACAAAGTAAAGCGCCTGTCTGGATTCGAACCTATGACCTACAATTCATAAATCGCTGATACCACTGAACCACCACTGCTCTCATTTACTAATAACCAACTTTTATTTACATTCAATATGCTTAAGTGACTACACAAAAAATTAAACTTAAATTAAGTTTGATTATAAATAAAAGGATTTAAAGGATCGATTATGTATCTAAGGATCGTAGCAGGTAGCGTTCTGTTATTTCTGTCTACCCTCATAGGAAGAAGGCGTGAGTTTACGTATATATGTAACAATACAAGCAAAATTTTAACAGTTAAATTTTAAAAACCCCCGACTCAAACATTTTCTCATTTCTCTTTCCTACTCCATCACCAGACCCTGTTCACCATCTATCTATAACCTATTCATTGAGACCATTCCAATGAGCTCAAACACGATACCTGTGCTGTAAGTTGGTAAGGGACTTGGGTATCCTGCAAATTCCAGGTGATGCTGCAGCATCAGTTCAAGGTTACTATGTTCTTTCTAACAGAGTTCAAAAAAAGGAAGAGGTTTTCAGTTCGTCAGAATATATTTTTCGGAAGTAGGTGTCTTTGGATCAGTATTTTAGTTTTTGCCACCGACTTTTGAAATTAAAATTATTTTTCACTTTGTAGTTTGGAAGTCGGTTGCATTTTTTGTAAAAAAGTTTTTTAATATCATTGAAGTAACAGAATACTAAATTTCAAATCGATCAGACCTGTGGAAGATACTCACATCAATTTGTCAACCAGAAAAAAGCTGATAATCTTCAAACGGTTGAACCGATTTTAATAAAACATGTCTAAGAACCATCGCTGGAAAACCTGCTTTCAAATAAAAAGCCACATTCAAATCGGTTCACCCGTTTAAGAGCTACGGTGCCACAGACAGACACACAAACACACACACACAAAAATAATTAATAAGTATCGTTGAGTTTGAAAAAAACATAATGTTAACCTTTTTTAAATTGAAAAACAATGGTGACCAAATGCCTTTCAAAGATGATCGCGTGTACAGGCGCGTACGCATTCAATCGAAACCTCAGTCACAAATGAAAGTGAATGTCAACGACCTTTGATAAACACATAATGGGTAGGCTGGCTAGCTTGAAGAAAGCGAAACCGAATCAAATTCAATGTTATCAGTTATAATCTGATGTACGTATAGAGGTACTTCATTTGAAATAAGATTAGACATTTAAACAAACCTTTTCACAGTCCGCTCAACCGATTTTGACTTCTATACCGTAGGCATAAGGATGGTATTAAAAGCAATAAAAAAGTAATACCAATACTGTTTACTGCAGCTGCCATGCCACCAACGCAATAGAAGTCAAAGTCGGTTGAACGGACTGTAAAAAAGATTTATGTCTAATCTTATTTCAAATAGAGTATAGGTATACAGGGACAAACTAAATTAGCTAGCAAAACTTCGCAGAGGTGATGGGTATCGAATTTATCGATATATCTAAACACGATAAAACAAAAAATATATTAATTTGATGTTTTTTTTTTGTGGGGTCACCGACCGCAGTTAGTCACCTGAAACAGCTGTATTTTTTTTTTATTTGACAGACATTGATAGGTTTCAATAATTAAATACGAAAAAACAGATTTTCTCAACTCAAACTTCAAGTAACAAAACTACCAGCGGTCGTTGACCCCCAAAAAGAAAACTTCTACTTATTCAATGATTTTTTTATTTTATCCTGTTTAGATATCGATGTTTTTTTTTTGTAGGGTCATCGACCGCAGTTAGTCACTTGAAATATCAGTTTTTTTTTGTGTAGGTAACCTTCACAGACGTTGATAGGTTTCGATAACTAAACACGAGAAAACAGATTTTCTCAACTCAAATTTCAAGTAACAAAACTACCAGCAATCACTGACCCCCCCAAAAAAAACTTCAACATTTTATTTTGTTTATTTTATTCTGTTTAGATACCCATCAGGTCTGTAGAGTTTCGCTATGTAATTTAATTTGACCTTGTAGATTGCTATGGAAAGCAAGTATCATTTATTGCATCGATTTAAATCTCTGTTAAATTCTGCCCACCTGAAACTTTCTGCATTCAGCGCTGGATGTGGCAACGCGCCGTGTTCGGGTTCGCGACAAGTCAATCGTCATCCTGAGGATGCCTCGTTGAGAGGTGAAACGTGTCGATTTCTTATAGGGTTTTTTATGGCAGGGTTCTTTAGGAATAGTTAAGCGGATCAGGTAAACAAATATATCAACGTCTATTGTATTTTTCTGTGTCCCGTTACTTCGTTTTCGTTTGGCGTTCTTTGACTTTTTTCTTTTTGCTCGGCTCCTAAGGTTCGTATGTGTGATGTTAATCACCTTCCTCAAGAAATGGGCTATCAAATGCTACAAGAATTTTACAAATCCAACTGGTAGTTCCAGAGATACGCGTTCAAACAACAAACCTCTAGTCGGTCTCAAGCATAGATATATATATTTCTATATTCTCTAGTGATGCGCTTACCAACGAACATTATTTCCACGTTATTTATAAAAAAAAAAAAATATACATGGTCAAACTAAATTAGCTAGAAAAACTGCTGTTGTGCAGGATTGTACTTCTTAAAAAGTTCAACAAAAAAGTCAGCGATAGCATAATTATGTCTGATGACCCACAGTAACCATTTTTATCGTTCAGAAATTGATAAAAATTTCATTGTTATTTCAGGACGTGTTTTCGATTACCATGCGGGTTAAACCGCGGCCTAAAGCTAGTTATAGTATACATGTAACTAATGTGGGTACGATTTCAAATGACGATTATACAATCATCGGATAGGTATGTCTTCTTTCTATTTTATTCTCAACATAAATACACTTGATAAATATGATTAACAAACAGTGGATCTACGGAGGAGTACCTAACTGTGAATATCCATTGTTTGTTGACATAGGTTTTCCTAAAGAATGTCACACGAACAGAGAAAGTAACGGTTTCAAGGCGTGTACAGACACGTGTAATGTGTCTAATTTGTGTGTAATTTATCTTGGCACATACATATATTTATTTGTAATTACGAGAGAGGTCAAGACAAATTTCACGTAATTTCTATTTCCGCAAGAAAGTGTGTAAAATTGCGAGGTTAATTATTATAAAAATATGTATTATAAAAAATAATTAAGCAAGTCGAAAAATTGCCAAAATCGTCTCACATAATTAATGGACGCCCCCTTCCTTATAGTTACGGATACACAATCGAAACAGGGCCTAGATACACTGACAATAAAATTGAAAGTTTGCGCAGGCGACTCGCTACGACCAGTTTTGAAGCATCTTATACATAATATCGGAATCTCAAAAGAAGCTTTAATAAAATATAAAACCATTTCGAATTATTTTATTACCTACCTTGAACTTTTGAAAAAGTAGCCTGTCCAGTGTGTCTAAAGAAGTTTTATAAAATTATGTAAAAATATTTTTTTGTGTAATTCTTTCCTTGCATGGAGACTGACTGCCTCTATGAATTAATCATTATTCGCCACCTTTTGATGTTAGTAAAAATGCCCCACATATATTATTGCCACCCAGATTTACTTCATGATTTCTCAGATCTGATACCAACCGTTTTCGTGCAAAAAATAAATAAATAAGGTAGTCTCGTATTCCCTAATTCCGTCTTTAGTCATGTTTCCTCGTCTGTATTCATTTAGTAGAGCTCTCGCGACGTCTACGCAGGGTCTACGCAGCTTCTACACTGTAACTACGCTGCTTCTACGCAGCTGCTATGCTGCGTCTACGCAGCAGTATAATCAATACTGCTCTAGGATGTGTGTGTGTATGTGTGTGTGACCTGAATCACAAACATTCGCTTATGCATAAACAATATGCATAGATCATAATCATGTTTTGATGTAATTTTCTCATTAGCACATACGTACTTTAAATAGTATATTATAATATTTAGCTTTACTAATGGCTAGTGACTACCTCATTATATACAGATACTATGGCTATGGCTGCCTCGTTGGTCTAGTGGTCGCAAGCGCTACTGCTGAGCATGAGGTCCTGGGTTCGATTCCCAGGTCGGGCAAAGTGTTATTGGGTTTTTCTATCTGAAATTTCTCAGTAGCAGCCTGGAGTCTGGATTTGTGCCCGGTTGATGGCAATAGGCTCGCCCCCTATTACATGGGACTTAAAACATAACTGGCGAAATGTGGGTGAACCTGCTACAGGGACACCTCTGCCCAACCCTTCGGGGAAACAAGGCGTGATGTTATGTTTTATGTTACTATGCTAGTAATAGTATCTCTAAGTGTATTTAAGTTATAATTGGCAAGATACATAAAGATGGATAAGGAAGGCTCGTAGCAGGTAGCAGCGTTCTGCTTACCCCAACAACCTACAGTCCTCATTTCGAAATTGGTTTAAAGTACGCCTTACTTTTAACCAATTTCGAAATGAGGACTGTAGGTCGTAATCGTGGTGTTTTGACTTTCGGCTCAAAAGACCATTACAGACACTTATCTACATGGTCCTCATATAGCCTGACCAAGATTATGTCTGGCCTTTAACACGTTCAGTGCCGGGAGCCCTCCTGGAGGGTTCACTCAAGTCGCATATGGCATGCCGGGAGCCATCTCGGAGGGCTCTTTTAAAATGTAAGTTTTTCTTAGCGAATTTGGCATTATACACTGTGAAATTAAAATCTATTGTATAACAACATTTCAAACTTAATGCCGGTGACACTCCTCGAGGGTTAATTTTATCGCAAACATAATGCCGGTAACCCTCCCGGAGTCAAATTGCTATGTTTATGGCGGCATGACGTATAAATTCTGTAAAAAAAATGGGTGGAGTCGAAAGTGTTAAAAGCAACTTTGGACGTTGAGTTTGTTTCACCATTTCTTCTCAGGGTTAATCAGACAGGAAATGGCGACTCCATCTTTTTTTTTTCGGTAACCTATGTTTGCTGGGCAAAGGTCTCCCTCATACTTTTCTAGTCTTCTTTATGTTGGACCTTCTCCGTTCGGTCAGGAATGAGTCCAGATCATCACGCCAGCGCTTTTTAGGCCTGCCCCGGTGGCGACGCCCGTCATCAGGCAAACCTGGCCCATCTATTTTGATGCATCCTATAGGTGTGACCCACCCAGTTCCATTTCAGCCTCACAGACTTATAACCAACATCGGCTGTACCTGTCTTGGAGCGCATTATGGTATTGCGCATTTTGTCGGTGAGTTTGATTTTTTCAATGCTACGCTCCATTGCTCTTTGGCAAACCTTGAGTTTCGGCTCCATCTAGCTTATTTTAATACCTTTTTTTAATATGACGTGTAAAGGTGATTCCGATATCCTATTTACAGAATAATATATTTCATTTCATTAGGTAGATACGCCATCTTTACAACCTACCTTTAATAGAAGAATTATGTAAACCAACAGGTCACATATAAATCACTATATGAATTGTTTTGGAGAATTTTATGTTCAGTAGACTGTTGAGGCTGATGATGACGATGGAGCTGAAATGATAACAGGTCGATCGAAGGTTAAGCTAAGATTGCCGTGGTCCGTCGATGGCTGACCATCCCTTGCCTATCGAGGCCCCTTCGTGCCTCGGAAACCCGGCTGTCATTCGTAGACCATTGACAGTCGTTACGGGTAGTCAAGAACCTTAAACGTAGAACTAGTCTACCAAAGGGTATCGTGTTATCCAGTAACTGAGTTTTTGAGGTCAGAAAGACAGTCACTCCATGTAAAATACTGATAATCAGCTGCATCCAATTAGACTGGACAACGACCCCATCATAGTTGGGACAAGGCTAGGCAGACTGCAGATTCATTGATGATAAATCTTTAAATCACCCAAGTAAATGTTAATTGATATCAGTTTGTATTTTTCTGGTGTTTCTGCCACATTCAGGGCTTAGCCTAATAATAGGACTGGGTTTTTACACGGTGTTTTACGTCAACATTTGCCACTGCGTAATCATCGGTGATCAATGCCCTTAATTTGTCATTTGTGTCTTATATTTCACACTGAATATATTACACGTCGTTTGGTAAATAAGTAATTAATTAGTACCAGTTTATTTGAAATGTTAATTTATGTACTTTGTAACTTAGTATATGCTTTGTTGACACGGAAAATATTTGCTTCCTTCAACAGTTATTCTGTATGTATTTTTCTCACAAGTATGCGGATACTGTGAATATATTTAGGTACTTAAAGAGTCAATAAAGGACTGTGTATTTAACATGATCAAGTCCAAAAATAGTTACTTAGTAAAAATTACTCAAGCATTAAAGTAAAGACTGTTTTAACTTTTCATATACTTATAATATTAAACAATGTTAAAAGTAATATTGAATCTTACCGATAGTTTCTATTTAATGACTGTTACAGAAACTTTACAATGCATCTAAAAGGCTTTTAATGATGATAAGCATGACAAGACGGATTATTTATATGTTCTCAAAGTTATTGACAGCGTCAGAACGCTGTCAATATTTTAGTACCTACCGGGAATGTGAAAGTTGAATAATTTCGCGAGCTTACAAGTGAAAGCTTCCAGTCATTCTTATCTGCTTGAATTAATGCTTGCAGTGAGTACATTTTAATATACGAACTTTGTATTCATTGGCATCAATTTGCCGAGTTTAATGAACCGTAGATTGTTGCTGACTGATATCAGCATTTTTTGTACAGTAAAAAGATGGTTGCCATCTTGGAACTACAAATAGCACTTAGATTTTAAAAGTTACCCAACTTTTTTGGGCAATCAGGTAAAAACACGTTTCATATTTATTCTAAGAACTGGCTTCTGCCCGCAACAGCCATATTTTTACCCGACTGAACCAGAAGGAGGGTAATGTTTTTCGAGAGTATGTATGTATGTATGTATGCATATATGTATGTATGTCTATTTCTTTGGCACGCTCTGTAGCCTAAACGTTAACGCATATTTTAAACTAAATTAAATCTCAATTTAAGTAACATAATTTATTGGATAAGGATTAATATAATACCGGTCAAAATAGCTTCGGAAATAACAATGAAATTTTTATCAAATTCTGAAAGTTAAAAATGGTTATTGTGGGTCATCCTTAGAAGATAGACATATGCCATGGCGGACTTTTTTATTGAAATGTTTAAGATGAACGATACTATATAACATAAATTTAATGTAACTTTCACGATTTCCGCGGCGTACGCCAATATCGCTCCCAGTCGGCATGATTGTTTCCGAAATCTTCAACAATAATCGTCAAATTTCAGCCAATTTACACAAAACCGTAATGAATTATAGACTAAAGCCTTCCGCATGAATCACTCCGTCCATTGGTGAAAAACCGTTTGAAAATCCGTTTGGTGGTTTTTGACTTTATCGCGTTCAGACAGACAGACAGACAGACGCGGCGGGGGACTTTGTTTTATAATATGTAATAAGGATAGTAAATATTAAGTAATTATCAAAGTAGTAACTAAAAGTACCTAAATATCTAAATAGGTTCTTCTATAGGTAGCGATTGTACATGATTTTGGATTCCGGATGGTGGTTCTGGCTTTGCCGGTGTTACGTGTTGTTGTTAAGGACAGTTGCAAAACCAAGATTAGTCACATTCGTTAACCTCAGGTTAGTTGATATGCGCAGCAGGTCCCAGCTGTTGCTACAAGTCTTTGTGGACAGCCGATGGCAACTTATGTGTCATGGTTAAGGCCTTTGAACTTGACAAATACCTTTAATTTCTCTATAACTAACCTATGTACAGTACAAATATGTTCTTAATGTTTCTCGGTAAACTTCGTTTTTCGTCAGTCGTCGGATTTCTATCCATAGACTGATAATACAATTAAGGTACTATCAGTTGCCCTTGCACTTGGTGTAGACTGGACGCTCTCAATCGACTTGGAAGTATATGAAGTTGTTAATACTCTTTTAACTTAATGTAATTTATTTAAAAAATAAGAGGAAAGCTGCTAAAGTTGCAGGCACGACAGATAGGAAAATGGTTTTACAGCTCTATATACGTATAGTTCACACGGAAATCAAATAAAACAACAATAAAGTACTTAAGTTCTGAATTCAAATTATTGTACACGATAAATCTATTAATTGATGGACATGGAAATTAGCATTCGTTTGTATTCGGAAATCCAATGATACCCGAGGCACATTAAGAAAATAGACTAACTTTTTATTGAGTAGGTAGGTACTAAGCTTCTGACGACACTTTCTCCAGCATTTCACTTGTAATTAACATGGTGTTAATTATTTTTATATGTGTGTCTGTTATTTTTAGAGCTTATAATAGACTGCCTTAATGGTCTAGTGGTTGCAAGTGCTACTGCTGAGGTCCTGGGTTCGATTCCCAGGTCGGACAAAGTGTTATTGGGTTTTTCCAACAGGCATTTCTCAGTAACAGCCCGTAGTCTAGATGTGTGGCTTCGTCCATACTCATCCCCAGTTCGAACTCGCCCGCTTTTTTATATGCCTATCAGCTGCAAAGGTACAGTTTGTCGGAAAAGTGATGTAGAAAATAAATACTCTTCGTCTAAATAATAAATACTGGTCACGTATTAATTTAACTATGGCAGTCTTGATCTTTTTCTATATATTTTTTTAACAAAATGACCTACTTATATTCTGTGCAAATAAGTATTTATTAATTATTGAATATTTCATTCCTAGAAATTTTACAATAATTGAATTGAATTATTGTGTATATAGACTGTGATTTTTAGCAGACAGCTTTAATTAGTACAAACTGTATTTATTTAAATAAAAGTTTTAATTTTAATATGTAACCAAAGTTTTAATTATTTATATGCACTCACGAAATGTGACTTTAAGTGGTTAGATAGGTAATCGAATGGTTTGTTTAAACGAGCGGATAATAACTATGTTGTTTATTAGTGTTGATTCTATTTTATAGATGTTGGAAAAACACTAATAGTACTTACCTACCTACTGTTAATTTTATACCGCGAATTATGACTAAATAAAAATCATACTAGCACTTCTCTTATCATCAGTACATTTGCACCTTCTAACTATGCACGAACCGGGCGAGTTCGAACTGGGGATGAGTATGGACAAAGCCAGATTTGTGCCCGTTTGATGCCAATAGGCTCGCCACCTATTTATTAAATGGGACTTAAAACATATCTGGCGAAATGTGGATGTACTACAAGTACACCTGGGCCCAACCCTTTGGGGAAACAAGGCGTGATGTGATGTTATGTTATGTTATAAAAGTGTTATGGAGCTAAGATAAATTAAAGTTTCTCTTCACTAGTATTGAGGACAAAGCCGGCTGGTTGTGGGTGGGAACAATAGAACGGAAAAAAGATAGTGCACACCATAATAATAGTAATAGTCCTCCAGACCGAATTTCGGCCATGGCGAGCAAACTCAGCGGAAACTAGTGTATGCGCAGACAGGTGCACTCACTTTACCCTCAATGTCATAGTCAGATGGGATGGCAATCCGACTCGACCGGAGATAAATCAGGCACGACCACGTGCTTCCAGAGGCACAAGGGTATCACACTGTCAACTTACAAACTCCGGACTGTTACTGAGAAATTCCTAGTGGAAAAACCCAATAACTCTTTTCCCGACTCGGGAATCGAACCCACGGTGAGCAATGGGTAGCTTGCCATCCGATGAGGACCAGGCTCGGGTCAACGGCGCGTTGTGTTCCAGGCGCGCCTCAAAGAGATGTCCTCAGAATTTACGGCATCCGCTAGGACCGATGCCTGCCGGGGTTGCGAAGAAAACCGAAAGGGAGATCGTGGCCCCCGGCAATAGGGCACCTGAAGGAAAACGAAAAAAAAAGGACACCACGCTGCTGAGCATGAGAACGCACCATATTATGTAAATTATACAATAGGAAACTTTGAATGTTACTTAGATGTTACCTACAATGCAAATCACAATTGTTTTTGTATTATTATTCTGTAAGATGTATTACTTAACTAATCCCATCTAATCTATATGTTATATCTACATAAGTACATACCTTACACGTCGATGTTATTGACACCACTATACATACATTCGCCGGGTGACTGACATACGATGCTACTGTATAATGTTTAAGTATATTCTCAGTCTCGTGACAATAAAGACTGCAAGTAGTAACAACTGAGATATTTTTAAAGGAAAATAACTGGAGTAATCGAAGTGGATTACATAACATAACATAACATAACATAACATAACATCACGCCTTTATTCCCCGAAGGGATGGGTAGAGGTGTACATTTCGCCAGTTATGTTTGAGTCCCATGTAATAGGGGGCAAGCCTATTGCTCAAATCCAGACTCTTGAGTATTGAAAAACCCAATTTTGCACGACCCGGGAATCGAACCCAGGAACTCGTGCCAAGCAGTAGCGCTTGCGACCTATACTAGCCCAACGAGGAAGAACTGGATCAGTCGACGAATGGAACTGTTACCTGGTGTACCAGGTATCAGTTCCATTCGTTCCATCAGTCGACGAATGGAACTGTTACCTGGTGTACCAGGTAACAGTTCCATTCGTCGACTGATCCACCGTGTGTACACGGTTACACATCAAGCTATACATTTCCAGTTTATGCTGATCTCACATTGTATAGGATTTCCGTACAATGCGAGGTCAGCTTATACTGGAAATGTATAGCTTGATGTGTAGCCGTGTGTACATGTGATCGAATGTATCTATAAGAAATGAGACGCAGGAAACTAAGGAATGAAGAAAAGTCAATAAAAATCGAAATTGCCTACCTCTATGATAATATTAATGAGTTTACAACTTGTTTCAACTTTAAATCACAACATCATACTTTTATTTCCCGGAGGGTTAGGCAGAGATGCACCGGTAGTACACCCACATTTCGCCAACAACCTTTATATTTCTAAGAATACCTTCATGTACCTGAAGGCTTTGTGTCCACAATTGTATCTAATTTACTGTAGATGATATTAAAATGATTGAAAACAGTGCAAAGTTTGGCGGCTCTACAATGACGCTGGCAGAACAGTCGACAACGACTCGGTTGCCAAATAAATAAATAAATAATCGATAAGTTTTTCTTAATCAATACACTCAAGTCATGACTACGCTAGCACATGTGGTTCTATAAGTTATCTCTCAACAATATTGTTAGTCGATTAATAGTACCAGTTTTTAGTTCAACTTTCTTCCTCTATTTCTACTAAAACTTTTAACCCTACTAAGAGTACAATCGGCGCCAGAGTTGCAATTTCATGAAAGTAAATTTAAATTAGTCTGACTGACGCGATTGATGACTCAACACATAAATACCACTGGTTGAGCGCTTAATTCCACTGGCTACTGATTGTGTTTGTTTGGCAATTCTTCGGACTATGTCGGTTACCGTCAAGTCACCCAAAGGGCAATGGAGGGAGATATGCTAGGAGTTTCCCTACGGGATCGAATGAATGAAGAGATCTGCTGGAGAACCACGGTAACCGACATAGCAATATTCTTAAAACTGTTCATTTTTTCAAAATATGCAAATAAGATTAAATTATGCAAAAATAGTAAAATGAAACAAAGTAAGGAGCTGCTTCCTTCATTCCTTTTCTTCAAGTGTGACTTGAGGATTAGGCACAATAAATAGGCACTTCAATCTTGTCATACCAACGGGTAATGTTAACATGAAAACTAATTTATATTCGTTTAGGCTCGGATGTAATACCAGAGATATTTTAAATGTATTTTTCTTTGGGAACCTACTCGGTAGGCATGGTACGCATTAAAAATAAAATTAAGGTTGATAATGTGGGTATGAGTATCTTTACTTTGTATTTATTGAGGATTTTTCGTACCTATTTGCTAAGGGCATTAAAAACACGTACTTTATCCTTATTTACATAACATACCATTTATGATCTTTACAAACGTGACCACATCCCTTTTAGTCGGTCAAGAAAGTCAGTATTTCCCTCTCAATTTTTTTTTATAAACGAACGTTTCGATATAATAGAACCATAGATGCATTTTGTCGTAATGTATATTTCGTCATGGTAGGCGAAGGGGGCTATCGTGTTCAGCCAACAGACTCCATGAGGTTTTGTAACGCGCGTTGTGTAACACCAAAAATTATAGCATTTATGCAAATATCGTGTTACGGTGTGTTAGATTGTTAGCCAAGTTTCGAGAGGGCAATTATTTGAATTTGTCCTTGAATGACATTCAATAGGTAGCTATTTCTTTTTTAGTTGTAAAATTATTGCAATTCTTATGTAGGCTTGTCAAATTAATTAGCTTTTACACCAAACTAATAATCATTTATGATATCCAATATTTTGTAGCAAGTAATAATAAAAAAAAAACAATTAGATACAAGGATTATTACATTTTTATTACTCAAGTAAGAAGGTCCTGCAGAAATTAATTTGTTAAAACCCCACTATTTTTGCGCTATACTTATACTATTGCGCATGCTCACATCAGTGTTAGTCTTTTTGCTTATTTGCGTAGTTAATGTTTTTGTCCTTTGTTAGTATCTGATAGTTAATTTAATTTAAAAATGAAAGACAACCACTGATCGACTACTTACTTATTAAATCTTCATATTTTTTCTTAGAAAAATGTTTGTTTAAAGATTGATGCGGTCGCTGAACTTCTTGAAATAGGTATCAATGGGATACGCTCATTATCTTAATGCTTTATAAACTGATAAATTACGGATTTACGGCAGTATCTAGGTTCCAGTTCCACCCAGCAGCCGTGAATCTTAACGTGATTTTCTCTGAAAACGTCGTCCTTGAACGTAAATACGTAGGTTATCATAACGAGAGCCTGCGCAAGCGCACGTACCTACCTACCTATAGAATCATCTAGCTATAATCATATATTATACCTATACATACCTATAGAATTATCTAGGTATAATCATATATTAGATATTTCTAGATAACTCTATAGGTAGGTACGTTAGTGCGCTTACGCAGGCTCTCGTTATGATAACCTACGTATTTATGTTCAAGGACGACGTTTTCAGAGAAAATCTACAAAAAGATAATCGTCACACACCTAGTCAGGTCTATCTGGGATTTTCTATATCCGTTTTCGATGGCGATAGGTATGGAAAATGTTTGAGAAGAGCATTTCTTTTAATTAGTCGGTACGTAAAATGTATCTTATAAACTAAATTGGTACACGAGTATAAATATTCACTAACAGACGAGAGCTGCGTTTATTAACACTTTTCCGAATTAGGTACTAGGTAGTTACACACGCTACATTTCAAGCTAAATATTTCCAGTATAAGCTGACCTATCATTGTACGGAAATCCTATACAATGCGAGATCAGCTTATACTGGAAATGTATAGCTTGATATGTAGCCGTGTGTACCATACTTTTCACCAAGCGCATGCTTTACTGACAAAATCTTTGACCGATTCTTGATTCTACGAAAATATAACAATCGTTTGCAGATGAAACGATTCGCTGAAAACTGACATTATTGACACCTATCTTTCATAGTTCTTTCAGCGTACCTAAACATTAGTGAATTCTTCTAGTATGGGGAGGAGCTAGCACCCAGCGCCCTAGTAAGTACCTACAAATTGATGATACAAAGAATAACGCGGTCAATTTGTGACTGGAGACGAAATAACCATTTCTCAATTCGGACGCGCGTCCGTTGACAATGACACGTGTCGCTAGTCTGTTAAAGTTCTAATGTAATCATTATCTTATCAGTAGCAGATTTAATTTGTCTTTTCTTATCGATAATGTAATTTATTATGTTGTTATAAGTACACATGCTCGCGTGTAGAAAGTAATTAAAGTAATTACATATGCGGATGGAGATTACCTCAGAATACATCATTGTACCTATATTTTGTTGAAGAACAAAAATAAAATACACAATTTCAACTGCAGATAAATGCCTTTATTTCTGGTGAGCCAAGAAAATTCATGAAGACAAAGCAATTATTCATGGCTCTACAAACTCGGAGATTTTGCATTAAAACAATACAATGAAATTAACATACTTAGATACCGTGAAATTGCTTGCGCTTCATACGAGTACTTCGTAATGTTTGAATGCTGTAATCTTTAACAAATAATTATTGAATGGCAAAATATATTGTTTTGTCTTCAGGAATATAAAAACACTATTATAGGTAGGTACCAGGCAATCGATAGGTATTCAAGAATGTTTGATTGTGTTTCTGGTTGGTTTTGTTCACCGAAATCAGCGGTATAGTCGTCGGCACGTAACTTGACAAGAATCATAGATGCGTAGAGTTCGTTTTCGCTTGTTTTTCTTAATAGACATGTTCAAAAATACATTATCGCAATAACCATAGAATAATGACATACCTACAATAAAAGTATTTTTTTTTTGTTGCACTAAGTGTACATGCAATGCCAGATTACGCCAGCGATATGATAAATGATAAATGATTTTATTTCTGTAAATAGGTTTGTACAAACTGTTTGAGGTCGGCGTTTCCTATCTGACTACTCTGAGAAGAAAGACCGAAACAAACTCAGAGGTCACAGTCTCTTTTAAAGTCCAGACATAATCTTGGTCAGATCATGTGAAGACCATGTAAATTGGTGTCTGAAGTGGTCTTTTGAGGAAAGCATCACACAGATTCAGAGGGCCTATCCAGTCAGTGCACGCATTTGTCAGTTATCGTGCAGCTCAACTCAGAATTTAAGGAGCTCAACGATTCGACGAACAATACCAAAGAAAGGACATTTGGGTAGGCCGCATAAATTACTCAAACTGTCAGACTATAATTAGAACTAACTGAGAAAATATTAAAAACAAAACAAAAAGGAATGACCCACATAGTCTTCACATTCACAATAATTAAAATAATATAATACTTTAAAAGTAAATATTCATGTCATTGTATATATAAAATTCATTAATGTTAATGTGTATATAAAAACCAGGAAATAATCTTGGTCAGAGCATTTCATTTGAGGACCATGTAGATTTGTGTCTGAAATGGTCTTTTGAGGAACATGGTAGAACTGGTTGCGATCAATTATTATTTTGGAGACTGAGCCGCCTGTCATTGGTTGAATCAAATTATACACACGGTGCAAGATTTATAAACAGTTCCATATAAAGTAATTAGCAGACAACAAAAGGCATAAGAACAATAAGAAGTTGGTCTCATAGTATTATTTTTTATTTGCTCTCAGCTCTTGATATTTTTATACTTCCTTGTATATCGCATTGATAGGCCAAGAACAATAATAAAAAACTTGGGCTTGTTGCTAAGTAATAACAGCCACACGGGTCGATTGAAGCTACGCTAACCGAGGTAGTTCCATGGATGAGTAACCATCCATTAAATACCAAAGATACCCGTGCCGTTAATCCCAGCTGTCATTCGTAGATCTTTTACAGTCTCGTTAGTCGTCACGGTCAGCCCAAAGTCTAACAACCAGTCTTGACAAAGTTTGTCGTGCTACTAAGTAACGAAGGAGTTGTGGAGGTGAGATAGGCAGTCGCTCCATGTAAAATACTGGTAGGTATTCAACTCCATCCGGTTAGACTGGAAGCCGGGCTTCTGGCTACCCATAACGACTGTCGAAGATCTACAAAATGACAGCTCGGACCAACAGAGGCACGGAGGGAACCCGATGTGTAATGGCAGCGGATTGGTCCGCGGACCGACCGACCGGTTTTTATTTAGCCAGGAGCCCCCTTAGGGCTCCCACACAAAACTGCGAATTCGCATCGCATTGAAAAAATCTGCGAGCTCGGCCTAGGCCGTGCGCACTGCGAGCTCGCAGATTTTTTGCAATGCAATACGAATTCGCAGTTTTGTGTGGGAGCCCTTCAACCCGTGTTCCTTCGGTTGCCCTGTTGCCGGGGTGGGTCAGTAAGAGTCTGACACGCTTTCCCGCTCCGCCCAGATCCGGAGAAATTATTTGATAATTTTTTAGGAGCCCCTTAATTACTCTGAAACTTAGCAACATTGCGTTACTAATGACTGTTTTTGACATCAAAATCTTTTCAAACGAGTCATTGAAACACAATCGTACGATTTCCACAACTCACAACATATCCTTTGTTTTATAAACATTGGCATTGCTGGACGATTATGGCAAACGTAATGGGGGTCTCACCGACTCACGAGTACTAGTACACCATTCAATCATTGTGCCAGGCACATCCTAGCCTTGAGGGCTTCATGTCGCTTACTAAAAGTACAGTCGTAATTACCTGCCCATGATGCATCGGACAATTTTATTTTAATAAATTAATTTCACATCATATTGCAATTTCATTTGCATTTTTGATTTATTGACGGAAGTTTCTTTAGTTGTGTTGCTACATCTTTTTTTAGCAACCAGTGTTTTTTTATATATTTGTAAGGTAATATTTTGCTTGCTCTTTGTCTACCTAGTTGTCGAGCCATCAAGGACATCAACCTTACAAGTGTAAAATACTTGGTAGTATTCAAAAGTCACTAAATAAAATATTTAATCAATAAATCTTAGACAATAAATTATTTTCACACGCACCCACTAACAATGCATGCACGTACCTACTGATGCGCACGCGCATGCACGCCTATGTTTCATCAACATTATTCATACTTAGTTTAACTGGCATTTTCCGCGTCCTGGGACACAGCCCGGAACAGCTGGCATTGTGTCAAATTTCCCATGTCATTTTCTACAACTCGAAATTAGAATTTCCGTCGTGTGAAAATATGATAGGAGATCTAAGGAAAGGACAGAGCAAATACAGCAATAAAGGTTACTTCACTCTGAGCATGTCTGTCAATCCCAGTACAGTTTACCGTAAGTACGATTTTATTCTCAAACATCCTAAGCCCAGTTGTGGGAACGGGGGACCAACAGCAATTCCTTTAGAAAGATAATCAAGACTAAATTAGTAACTAACAAAAACATTATTACCTTACAGAAATAAACAAAAATGAAATAATTACTTATACTTCTTGCGGTACTAAGGTTAAGATAGGTCATCAAAACTTAATGACTGAATGTCTGGGTATTTAGGTATGTACCGATTTATACATGACGTCATTCTGTTTTTGCAGGTTTTACAAAAACAAACATGGCCATCTATAACAGTCATTATTAGATTCTGCCTTAAAACATAACCTTATTTTATTATTATTTTTGCGAAACGGTTGGTCGAATCATCACGTGACAAGGTCGCCATATGAAAAGTCGACCAACCGTTCGGCTATGGCCTATTTTTTGGCCAAGCAATCAGCATTTCCATACAACGTGGCAATGCTGCCAGCCTTTTGGGAACTTTTCCTGTTGACAGCGATGCAGACGATTTTTTTTATACCCTATGATTTTTTACCCGACGAAAAAGGAAGGTTATGTGTTTAACCTCTATTTTTGTATCTATGTGTGTGTTTCCGTCTCTATGTTCCCTCGTAACTACTAGACGGCTGAACCGATTTCGATGAATGATAGATTCGTCTTTATTGCGCAAATGTCATAATTATAAAATAATCAGCATATGATGTTCCCACTGCTGGGACACAGACCTCCTCTTTATGTGAGAGGGAGCGGGCCATAATCCACCACGCGGGCCTAGTGTGGGTTGGTGGATGTAACATGTCTTCGAATTATTGGTTTTAGGACATGTCGGATTCACGATGTTTTCCTTCACCTTTTTTAGAGCAGTGGTGATGAAATAATTTACACAAGGTAAAGTGCCTGCTTGGTTTCGAACCTACGAAATACAACTCGTAAGTCGCGGCCGTTACGCCTCAGCCACCGCTACTCACCGGTTATAATAAAATTAAAATAAAAAATGGCGGATTTTTGTCGCCAAAATGTATTTTTTTAAAACAAAAAAAATCTCGCTACCTTAACGAGTGGAATATCAAAATGAAGGGTTTTGAAAGGTGATTACAGAGCTATATACAAATTAATGTTTAAATTTAATTTGGAATGAGAAATGATAAGAAACTAAAACGCGGAAAAAAAAAAGTTATTTAAAAAACTAAATAACCCGACTGCAAAAACACAACTAAAACAAGCATTATAATTTTATAGAATTTTTATATTGCAGACGGGACAAACAAAAGTAGTAGTTTCAGGTCATTGTATTAAAAAAAAAAAATCTTATTGTAGCTTCGATATTTCGCTTGGTTCCAAACAAAATAACAGTATTGAAACCACATTAGAAAGTTTCCAAACCATTTTGATGCAACATGACGTATTTCTCTAGTTCCTCTGTCACGGCTAACTCGAAGATTAGGTATGTGAAATCACAGATTTCTATCACTTTTTGAAATTACTGCACATAATGTGACGATATTTTTTTATTGAGAAGTTATACGTAGATAATAGAGTTGTTGGAAATGTATTTATCAAGATTAAAGATTCATTGCGCTAGCATAGTCAGAACATTAGAATTTCTATACTAATATTATAAAGAGGTAAAATTTGTTTGTATGTTTGTTTGTAAGTTGTTTGTAGGGGGGTAATCTCTGGAACTACCAGTCGGATTTGAAAAAAACTTTTTGCATTGTACAACCCAATTCTTGTGGAAGGTTACTATAACGCGGACGAAGTCTAGTTGAATATATAATTATACTAGCTGCCCGGCCCGGATTCGCACGGGTAGCATTAAGAACTTATTTACGGCGCGCCTAACTACCTACCCTACCTACCCTACCTACCCTACCTACCTACCCTACTTACCCTACCTACCCTACCTATCCTACCTACCTACCCAACCTACCTACCCTACTTACCCTACCTACCCTACCTATCCTACCTACCTACCCTACCTACCTACCTACCCTACTTACCCTACCAACCCTACCTATCCTACCTACCTACCCTACCTACCTACCCTACTTACCCTACCTACCCTACCTATCCTACCTACCTGCCCTACCTACCTACCCTACTTACCCTACCTACCCTACCTATCCTACCTACCTACCCTACCTACCTACCCTACCTACCTACCTACCCTACTTACCCTACCAACCCTACCTATCCTACCTACCTACCCTACCTACCTACCCTACTTACCCTACCTACCCTACCTATCCTACCTACCTACCCTACCTACCTACCCTACTTACCCTACATAAACCTCACGGAGCCCGAGACCTTTCCAACGAATGCAAAACCGTGGAAATCGGTTCGTGCGTTCTGGAGTTATAGCGTCAGGAAGGAAAACCCGACTTATTTTTATATAGTAGATTACGCTACTAACTTATAATACTAATTGAAATATAATAATTAAATTACTCGTCTAATGAGGAAGACCAATTTTTGTATTTCATTTATTTAATAAATAAAGTTACGTAGGTAGATACTCATACATAATTATTAGGTAGATTATTTACATATCAAATACATCGAGTGAGCATTTAAAAAAACTAAAGCACATTAAAAATATTGTGTGTCTAGATTGTAATTTAAAAAAAAAACATGTTTTTGGTTCCTGTACCTAACAACCGGTCTCCAACCGATCGAATCATAAATAAAAATATAAAATTCGGTGACATTAGAAAACCTGACTTTAAAAAATATATTTTTAAAAATATTTATTAACAAGTGGACGTAGCAAAAAAGGTGGTCGAGTTAGTCCAGATGAAGAAGCCTGGAAATTCGAGATGTTTTGTTAGGTAGCTATTATACAAAAAACTTTAAAAAAAAAAAAAAAAAAACAACCGACTTCCAAAACTAAACACTACAAACTGATGAAGTGACTAACTTCGGAAGTCGGTGTCTTTAGTTCTGAATTTTAATTTTTTGGTACCGACTTTATTTTTCACTTTGTAGTGTTTTTTTATGCAAAAGCAAAAACTACCTAAGCAATAAAATGTTTATGGGACCACCGCGCAAGCTTCCTATACAAAGAAAAAAAAAGTTGAGGGACATTATATCTTTTTAAAACATACACTGAACGTGTTAAGCCCCATGTAATAGGGGGCGGGCCTATTACCATCAACCGGGCAATAATTCTAAATCCGGGCTGCTACTGAGAAATTCCGGAAAAACCCAATAACACTGCCCGAACCGGGAATCGAACCTACGACCTCATGGTTAGCAGTAGAGCTTGCGACCACTAGACCTACAAGACAGCCTAACCTACTTATATAATATACGTAGATTGTCCGTCGTCCAGTAGAGAACAGTGATATCTTATCGAACAATATCATTCATTAGATACCACGTTTGTTAAATAGATAACATTTATAATTAAAACCCTGTGGGTAATTACTTTGATTGATTGAATTTTTTATCTATTTTTAACCGACTCCCAAAAAAGAGGAGGTTATATGTTCATAGCGTATGTATGTTTTTTTTGTATGTATATCCATCGATTTCTTCGTTAATTGTGGACCGAATTTTATTTATTTTTTTTTGTTTGAAAGGGTATGCTCTCGAAGTGGTCTCATATAAATTTTATTAACTTTGCTTGGATAGTTTTTGAGTTAGCTTCAATAATATCTACGTATTTTTTCCCACTTCGTATGTGGTCATCCACATACAAAATGGTAGGATTATGATAATATCCTATCACTGATAATTACATAGCAGGTTGTGGTATTCAAATTTGTGTAAGGTAGTTACCACAACTAAAAAGAGAAAAATAAAAATAAAATAAAACAGCGTACTTACAAAAAAAACAGAGTCGGTTGGAAAAAACAAAAATTTAAAACTTAAGACACGGACTTCCGAAATTTAAAACTAAAGACACGGACTTCCGAAATTTAAAACTAAAGACACGGACTTCCGAAATTTAGGTTATTTTACACTTTGCAGTGTTTTTTTTTTTTTTGGAAGTCGGTTGTATTTTTTTTTTTTTTTGTAAAAAGTTTTTTATTACTTATTGAAAACTGCGTCTCCGCCCTGCTTCGCACGACTTTTTCGACTTGACATAACAGCGAGATTTCTTCGTTATAATACGTAAGTTTAGGTGGTTTAGGGGAACGTTGTTCTTAGGCCAGATTTTAACATTTTCATTTTTAATAAATAAATGGTAAGAATAAGACCTGTATAATATGTATATATTATACCTTGGCTTGTTGGTTATATGTCGGCAATCCATTAACGGGATGTAGGAGAGGTCATTTACAACCAAATGACCCCCTTTGACTCCTTTGCAAATGTCGACAATTTTCGAGTTATATGACGTTTTATTTTTTTATTACATTCATTTTAAAATATAAAATGTCAAATTACTCGAAAATGGTTAACTAAAATAAATATAAATTAATAACTGATCATATCAACACCTGTAAATCAACAATGAACGCTAAATTTAAATATTCTAGAAAAACATTATCCTAACCAGTCACATCTATTAAGTTTTTTCTTATTTAAACAACGTTTATCCATTAGAAACAACTTAAAAAGTAATCATTAAACTTTATCTTTTTACAATGTGATGTACCTTAACCAGTGTCCAAAACTTTCTTATAACAAGCTTCATAAACACAGTTAAAATTGATGTTAGTTTCAAATGTCATGTCTATTACCTACAGAATCCTGAGATTAGAGTGTAATTAACAAGTTTTTTTTTTATAAATGTACATCATGCTAAATAAAAAAGCAATAAGTTAAGTCCGATAAACGTACATTTGAGCAAGAAATAAAAAAGTGCCGTTTTTATCTGCACTGATACGGCGCCGGTGAATCTTAACTTACTTTACGTTAGAGTTGACAAAGAATGCTATGAAACAATATTATTTAAAAAAAATATACATTTATTTGCAAGAATATAGGTAGCTAACATAAGTTCTTAAGTTCTATGGGTTTCAATATATTCGGCATTACAGCCGAGCAACTATTTAGATTTTACATCTTGGTTATGCTTATAGCATGCAGTACACATTTAGTAATTAGCAATAACAAATACAAATACTAATAATAATTTCATAATTTAAATTTAGATTACAATTCAATTAATAAAATTTAAATTAAATACAATTCTATTCATTTAGAATAATAATTTATATTACAAATAGCGATCAATAATAATGATGTCATGTCAATAAACATAGCAAAAATAATGAAAATGTTTAAATATAAGTAATGTCAATGTGTAGATGTCATTATAATTAAAGTAAATAAGTTTTACATTTTACACTCAAAATATTCCATTGATTGAATAAAAACATCTCTCACACAACCAGTTATACAGCTTTCTATTAAATTCTAAATTTGTAGCATAAAACGCAGAAGTATTTGGAAAATTATGACTGTCCTAGGTACAACGCTGTCTAATGTACAACAGGTTCCTCTAATATATTTTCTATCTCAATGGGTCACACAGACAGACACGAAACTGATTACAATTTATATCATGTAAATGTCGCAGTAAGATGGTTGAAGCAGTGATATAGTTATATCCCTAGGGATATAGCTATGTATCGTAATATAGTTAAATGGAAGTGGTTCATAACTGTCTCACTAGGAATATAACTATGATACGAGCACTTCTACCAAATAGGTTAGGTTAGAACTGTGATCAACTACGTCGAAACTGGTCGCAGTAACAAAATTAGGGCACTCCGACAGTTAAGCATCGTGCAGACAGGCGCGACGCGACTCTAAAAAAACTTCACGGTACAACAATTACCTGTGTCACGACGCGCGACAGGACGTGCCAGTCTGCACGAGCCTTTATTTACCGCTTTCACATATATTTCATATATTACGGTATATAGCTATATCCCTAGAGATATAACTATATCACAGTTTCAACCATCTTACTGCGACATATACCTGGATAAAATTATGTTGAAAATTAATCAATGTTTAGTAGGTAAATGATAGGCAAAAACTTTGTTAACTAAATAGAAAGGTATAAATACCAATCGTGAATATCAATAGGAATGCCTTTATTATTATGAACTAAATATCAATTCGCAACAGATTTGTCTACGTGACAAGCACACCTTTTTTTTTCGTGTTGGAAATTGTCAAATAACTTAGCACACCTAATAATAATCCAAAAGCTTACAAAAAGTCTTGGACGTCATCGTCATTAAAATATGACGTATATCATCCTTTAGACCTACAATAAATATTGATCTGAATAACAAAACTTACTCTATACCTACTCGTTTAAGAACCCTACCTTGTAGTTTTTCGATAAAATTAAGTATCTATATTTAGATTTTAAAAAGAAAAATTATAAGTCATATAGGTCAGTTAATTGGTTTGCGATTTAGTTTGCAAACATGTAAACAATTTTTTTTACAGTGCTATAATTGCAATTCATTATTAATATTTTGGGAGTGCCTCCGCTGCCGGCGCCGGCTCCCGAATTGGTTGCCGGCACTGAGTTTGAGAAACAAACGCCGAAAACGGGGTTGACAGTTTGGCATATTGGAGTAGATAGGTGGGGTAGGCATAATTAAAAAACATGTTATAAATATCGATCACTAATTATTAGTGATCGATGGTTATAAAGCATTATTTTTTTCCAGTATTATATTTCTTTATTCAATGATTTCCATATTTCAGTAATCAAGTACTAAGTACCCGGAACCGATTATGTGCCGGCAGTAATGTCATGCCGGTTCCCAAAGGCATTATTTTACGGAGCCAGCGCCGGCAGCGGAGGCACTCCCTAATGTTTTAGTTGACTACCTATAATAGAGCGATATTTCATATTTCCATACAGTAATATCGCCAAATTAATCAAAGCAGCGAAATATTTGATAGCTATTTGCGACTATAAATTTTCTTTTAAATTAAAAATATACTTACCTACTTTATTAATTATGATGCATTAAACGCTCAATTGTTATCAAAACTTAGTATAATGTAGATAGAGGGAAAATAAGCTTTAGTTGTGGGAAGATAATAACAAAAGAATGAATCGGTGCATTCACACCACATATTATATTCAAGGCTAACTACACTGAAACCAAGACTATAAATATATTCCCAGCATAAAATAATGCACAACACAATAGCCTTTGTCACAACTTTCTTTAAAGTTTATCTCACGTGCATTGATTATTTCAGTTTAAAAGAATGCTGTCTGAAAATTTCTTTCGCATCATAAAACTTACATGCAATTTACCTGAGAAAAATATCGTTAGTTTAAAGGTGACATTTTTGTTAAAAATCACTTTTTTAATTTACGTCACTAATTCGGCATAATCTTTCATAGGAAAACTCATTAACTGTACTGATTAGTACATTTTTTTAACTCGATAACTCGAAAAGTTTTAAGTTTTAAAAAAAATTAAGAAAATCGTCTACTTTTACAATGTTTGTAAATATGTGAGCACCATGTTTCAATCACACAATTAAATTATGTTACGGTTCTAACTTCAAAAATGACGAAGTTCAATACAAACTTTCATCCCCTATTTAAAACCACGTCCGGGGATAAATTCTCAAAACTCCTTCGTAATAAAAGGAACTGTGCAAAATTTCATGCTTCTAGACCTAGCAGTTGAGGCTGTCAGAGAATTAATTAATTAACGATTTCTGTTAAGTAGATAGATGCGGTTCATTTAAATTCAAAATTCAAAGTCATTTATTCAAATTAGGCTGAGAATCAGCACTTTTCGAACGTCAAAATTACATAAGACAGTCCCCCAAAACGCCCACCCTTCACCACTTCCTAGTGCCTTTAACTGGGAAGAAGAAGCGGCGCAACAAACTCCCCAGTCTGCTGTGTTGTCCGCGAAGCACGTAGAATAGTTAAACAATGACCTTAAAAGACTGTTGAGTAGGTACTATGTCCTAGCTATAAATATCTCAGTGCAACGACTTATCGTCCGCCAAAAGTATCCATGGAATAACCCGACAATTACAGGTTATGTAGGCGCATTATACCACATATAATATAATACGGATTATACGTAGGTAGTTTCAAATTGCAGCATCAAGTCAGTGAGTGGAAGATTCTGTGAAGGGAAGCCCCGATGACGTCAAAAATAAAACGATGTTTATGTTTGTCTACATAAGTAAGAGGATGCTTTTATTTATATATTTTTTTCTTTTTTTAAGCAACCAACAGCGATACATAAAGTATGTTACAGAGTATGCATGTTACAGTATTGTATGGTTAATAATAGGTTTCCCTGTATAACTAGGATGAAACATGCGAACCGACCTATTCTATATCTTACTAACTACTTCTTTCACTTTGATTTGTTTTTTTATCATTGATTTTTATGTTATGCTCAACACCTCCACATTTACTATATCACTAAATATGTTTATACATTCCGTGTGGTGGGACACTGCACGCTTATAGCATGACCACAGTAGAAACGGGGTATGCCGACCGAAGAATAGACAAAATGACAGAGAAACAATCACAATCTGCCATTTTGTCTATTCTTCCGTCGACACTGCGGCAAAGTGATCTGTTATACAGGTATTCATAGTGCAGACAAGTCTCTCACAAGCTTTGTCACGTAGTTTTTACGATTGTTTTAAAAAAAAAACATGGCATTGTTTGTGAAGAGAAAATAAATTATTTGAATTTGTAGGTCTGAATTTTGATAGTTGCCATTCTATGTATATATTATGTCTGTGTTCTAGGCATCTAAGAAGGTAACCTATTCAGTAATGTTCCTTTTCTCTGAATGAGAAATTGACACGTAGCTATGAAAACTGCCTCATGTTATAAGGTGATTCCTTGTTGTTCATCGAATTGATTTTAAAGTATTAATACATACATTAATAATACATACATATTAAGCATCAAATAAATAATAATGCTATCCTCATTAAGTATAGGTAATTAATTACTTAAATATTGAATTATGTATTTTTTTATAAATAATCACTTTTTAAATTCAGACGACAGTTGAATTAATGATCGTGTAGTTTTTGTAACAAATAAAAAAAATTAAAATATTAAATATTCAGACAGAATATTATTCAACGTCGAACTTTTTTTTTTTTAAGAAAAAAAATCAATATTTCACATAAAAAATTTGCATAATGTATTTTGAGATAAAAAAAAATGCTATTTAGTAATCCATAGCTTTGATATAAAATGTCTTTGTTAATCTTTAGATAAAACGACCTCGACCATCTTTAGACTGGAGGTAAAACGTGGTCAAAAATATAATGTTGCAAATAGTCATTTAGATAATTATTCAATTATCTGTTGATAGAGTACCTACTTACATAATTAACACGATATGTAATCAAAAACGTGATAAAATTGTTTTGCGATCGTTTGCGTATTATGTATGGATATATTTTTTTTTTTTGACTAGTTGATATTTACATTACTTACCATTTAGGTACATAGACACATACAGGAATTTTAGATTATTTGTACAAATTAGAGAATTTCCAGAAGTAGATTTAAAAAAATGATTTAATGACTTCGGTAGGTAGGTAACCGACTGCGAAATACAAAAGGTTCTAAAATTAAATTCTCTCAATTTGTATGCGGTTATTTGGAAAAATTATTAAGTAGGAACAAAGAAATACTATGCTTGTTTTTTCGTTAATCGTATTTTAAATGTTATGGTACATTAACTAACTTGAATGTCTAACAACTGAAAAAGACGACATCAACTCTTATAATAACGTATTGTGTTCTGATAATAAATATTTTTGTTCCAATGTCCAGCGCTAATTAATCCAGTAGGTACGTATGCATCCTGGCACGTATGCATTTAATTTTATGTAAACACATTATTTATTAGTACTGAAAAGTTAATTGAAATTCATTTACGTACTTATACAAACTATTGTAAACATTTTAAAAGCGTAACGGTGGAGTTTCTTGCTCATTCTTCTCCATATGAAAACTACCTTTTGGAAGGGGCGACTAGAAACAATTCTATTATTTTGACAATTTTGACGTTCGAAAGTGCCATACATGGGCTTATTTGAAATAAATGATTTGACTTTATTTAAGTACCTAGTTACAGCTTTAAACGTTTTGATTGATTAACTTATACAAAAGTTACATTTAAAAATGTTATATTATTATTTCATGGTTCCCAATAAATATTCTGAAAAGAATATTTACTTAATTTCAAATTAAACATAATCAACCATTGAAAAAAAAATGCGTTTGATCTATGCGAGAATAAATTTAATTTTAATGAATGTATATCTATCTACGTATATTTTTATTTAACCTTGGCATACATTACAACCAATTTTGAATGGTTTCGTAAATATGTAGAAGTAATTAAGAAAAAACTAAATTTTAATACATAAAATTAAAATAATAGAAATAATTTCACTTACCATTCCAATCCAACAAAAAAATCTCAGCACTAATCCGGAATGATTTACAGAATATTTCACACAAGTCTTACGCAAAAATATTAGTTACGAAAACTTTTTTCATTTATTACTTTTACCGTTCCGAGATTGCGATAGTTCAAGAGCTTGACGATGCAACGCAAGCGTACGCGGCGCCGGCTACCTACTTTGTGAACGCGGGCAGACGCGGACAAGCGACCGCAGCAAGTGGAAACGTAACTTCGCGAATGCTCAGTGCTCCAACATTGAGGTACCGGTGATTATACAAAGTAAAAACTTAAAAAAAAAAAAAAAACAACCGACTTTCAAAAAAAAAACACTACCAAAGCAAAAAATAACTTTAAGTTCGGAAGTCGGTGTCTTTGGTTTTGAATTTTCGTTTTAAGCCAGCGACTTCCGAAATTGCAGTCATTTTTTACTTTGTGGTGTTTTATGGTTATTTTTTACTTTGTGGTGTTTTATGGTTATTTTTTACTTTGTGGTTGTTACGAACTCCTGTTTGCAAATTGTAGCGCTGTTTTACTTGGTATATTGATCAAAATTCAAGACGCAATTGTCATAAAATAATTACTTACCTATAAAAAAAAATATGTTTGATGGAAATAAGAGTATTTCGTGCAGATATGACGATTTCCAGCAAATATAATTTGAAGAAATATTGATGTTTTGAACGGACTGTACGAGTTAACGAGTATAAAAAATAGTTAAAAGGAACTCGTTCCACTCAAGCAAATGGACCGGTCGCGGTGACCGCACGGACTCCGTTCGACTAGCAATCACGAATTACATAGTGATGCTTCCTTCTCTGCCTATAGTGGAAGGTAAAACCTATTTATCTTCATGTTAGACTCCGTTCGGCTCGGCTTTTTCTTGCCCAGTACCCTTTTGCAATGGAAACCGGGCTTTACAGCCTGATATTATGATATTGTCAACGTGGGAGACAGACACATATGAACACGTCTCTCCATTGAATCGACGAGAAAAAACATAATCAAGCAATGCATCAGTGGCGATGGCGACGAGAAAGTCACAACATCATAATAATTGTGAACAAACCATGATTGATGTTTAATGGCGGTAGCACATAATGTAGCTACTGCGATGATTTGCTTAGGTGTGGTTGTGGTTTTTGTTGAGGCTCTGTTATTGCTTATTTTGAAAACTTTAAAGGCTTAACTTAGAGATAGGTAGAGCCAGAAGTAATAAGTTTTAGCCTAGGTCAGGAGTTAGACCTAAATCAAAACCTACACTGGGAGATATTTCGCTTATGGATACTGTCCACTTACTGAGGTTGGTATAGTTTGTTTCACCCCTACAGTTAAAACTTAACATAATAGTCATAGTAAGCTAATAGAGCTTGAGCGTCACAAAATGAAATCATGGTGATAAATTACAACTTGCAAGATTTAATTTTGCATGCGAGTGTTTTGACTGTACACACGGCTACACATCAAGCTATGCATTTCCAGTTTATGGTGATCTCGTGTTCTAAAGGATTTCCGAACCATTGAGGTCAGCTTATACTGGAAATGTATAGCTTGATGTGTAGCCGTGTGTAGCTATTCGACCGATGACTGTCAAAGACAAGACATGATAATCTCGTTGGTCTAGTATTCGCAAGCGCAAATTTTTTACTAATTTTTAATTTTTTGTTTTTTGTGTTTTAGTTTAATTTGTGATTTCCTGTGCGAGTCTCAATAAATACTTTTTCTTTTTTTTTTCTTTTCTTCTTTACTGCTGAGCATGAGCTCCTGGGTTTGATTCCCAGATCGGGTAATGTGTTATTGGATTTTGTCCATTAGGAATTTTGTCAGTAGCAGACCGGAGTCTCGATTTGTGCCCGGTTGATGGCAATAGGCTCGTCCCCTATTACATGGGACTTAAACATAACTGGCGAAATGTGGGTAAACTATACGTATAGGTGGACCTCTGCCTAATGCCGTGATTTAATGTTATGACTTATTTAAAGTATTTTAAACTAACAGGAAAGGCTACCGTACAGAAAGATGCTATTACCTTCTTTATGTGTAAAGATAAATAATTATGACATTAGATTATGTATACCTACTGCACACAGTATACATAATTATTACAGTAGTCATAATTATTTTGTACTGTAAATCCTATATATATATATATATATATATATATATATATGTAATCACGTTCTCGAAAACGGCTCTAAAGATTTCCATGAAAGTTGCAATATAGGGGTTTATGGGGCGCAAAATCGATCTAGGTAGGTCTCATATATCTGGGAAAATTCGTTTTCTCCGTATTTTCACCTGAGCAGAGCTCGGGCGCTCAAAGTTTAGAACAAGATGGCTACCTTGAATCTTGATTAATGGCCTGGCACTTGGTAGCATGGAATTAGTAAAATGGTGGAATTAGTATGAACTATCCTATACTACTAAATGAACATTCTCTATTTTCACCCAAGCAGAGCTCGGACGACCAGGTACTAGACTGTTCAAAATACTCGTGGAGCTCGTGGCTAAGTAATAACAGCCGCACGGGTCGACCCCTTATATACCGAGACTCCTCAGTGCCTCGGAAAGCACGATAAGCCATTGGTCCCGGCTGTCATTCGTGGATCTTTCACAGTCGCTACGGGTCTTCAGAAGCCCGAAGGTCTGACAAGCAGTCTTACCAAGGTGTATCGTATTACGCAGTTACTGAGTTGTGCAGGTCAGACAGGCAGTTGCTCGATGTAAAATACTGGTATTCAGCTGCATCAGGTTAGACTGGAAGCCGACCCCAACATAGTTGGAAAAATGCTAGGCAGATTGAAAGACTGTTTTTTTTTTTTTTTTTTTTTTAAGTACAATAATGTAGTCACCTAGGTACCTATGTAAAATGTAGGTTTGTATCAACATAAACGTGCAATGCACGACTGACATTCACCTTGTAAATAAGTACTTAATTTACACAAAAAAGAATATTATTATGTGCCCATGTAATTTACGTTTTTACACAGCAAACAGAAACGACTATTAAATAATATTAATGTTTTATTTCCTTGCATTACCTTACGGAGTTACTAGAGCAGATAGAACACCAAACATTGTAACTTTGAAACAATGTATTCTGCAGACTGTTTCAAAATGTGTGCAACTCGTCGTTACGTAGGTAATTAGATAGGTAGGTACAACGACCTATGAGATCTGAAGCATTAGAGCGTTAATTCTAAAGCCTCGTGCAGACTGACGCGACGCGACTCTAACAAAAAAAATTCTAATAAATTTTCACGATAGAACAATTCCCGGTGTCGTGTTGCGCCCTCGCGTCGTGCCTGTCTGTACAAGGCTTTACTGTTGGCAACGTCGCAAATAGCTGTCAAATATTTAGAGTAAGGTACTAAATTTAAAAAAAATCTATCTGGCTTTGCTTACTCATCCCAGTCTCTATAAAACTCCTGCTCTAAATTTTCTCATGCTTATATTCTTGATAAGTTAAGAAGCCTCGACATTATGAAAATAGTTATACTGTAGGTATAGTGTTTTAAGTATTTTTATTATTATTGTCTAAAGACGTTTAATTATTACTACGTGACTGCCTCGTTGGTCTAGTGGTCGCAAGCGCTACTGCTAAGTATGAGGTCTTGGGTTCGATTCCCGGGTCGGGCAAAGTGTTATTGGGTTTTCCATCTGGAATTTATAAGTAACAGTCCGGAGTCTGGATTTGTGCCCGGTTGATGGCAAAAGGCTCGCCCTCTATCACATGGGACTTAAAAATAACTGGCGAAATGTGTGTGCACTATAGGTACACCTCTGCCTAACCCTTCAGGAATTACAGGCGTTATGTTATGTATGTTATATTAAGTAGAAGTTTGCATAATTAAGTGTCTTTCTTTACCTACCTTTAAAAATAACAGATGACTCGCTACCATAGACTTCTTGTTTTTTCTGTAATCTATGAATAAAGAGGTATACTAGGTACTTTTTCAAAATTTTTGGTCCAGTGGTTTCGGAGATAAGGGGGGGGGAATGGTCAATTTTCATAAAATTTCTTGAATATCTTTAAAATTATTTATACTTTCATTTGATATGTCACACGGTACTGTTAGCAAAACATTTTTTAATTTTCTTTTTTACCCCCCAAAAGTGACCCCTGTATTCAAAATTAATTTATTTACGTTACACGGTCGTGTTTGGGTCACAGAAATACATTACTACAAATTTCAACTTTATAGGTCCATTCGATTCGGAGCAAATTGGCTGTGACAGACAGACAGACAGACAAACACACGAGTGATCCTATAAGGGTTCCGTTTTTTCCTTTTGAGGTACGGAACCCTAAAAAGAAAACTCTTTTACAGAAGACCGCAGTGGTGGTAACACTATGACCTTGAGCTGCGACAGCGTAGTTCGAGTTTCAATAGAATAAGAGGTTAGCTTATAGGCACAGTCGGCCCCAAAAAGATCTAAACACGGACAAGGTACCATTTTATTGTCAACAACCTTTGTTCCACAACATTGTATTCATCGTATAGGTACAAAAAAGGTATACAATTTATTTTATCAAACCCATCTATACACCCTATGGCAATTATGGCAAAAACATGTTCACAGTAGGTAATAGTTCCAGAACAATGTAAATAAGATTGGCAACATCATACGACTTATATCGAATGATATGTCTTTAGCTTCGTTTCATAGAAGAACAAAAATAGTAAATTATTGCAAAGGCCGTGAAATAGGCAATTGCAGGTCGAGTATGAGTTTGAAGGCCGAGCCGTAGGTGAGGACTTCACTAATACGAGACAGGCAATTGCCATTTTCACCGAGGCATATATAGTGGTTTTCTCAAAAGAATGCAGGGAAATGAAACATACTTTTTATATGATACATTTAATAAGTTACATTAGTCATATTAGGGCAATTACTGAAAGAAAATATACTTTCATGTATTTTTCTTTTCACTTCGCTGGAAGTAGGTTTTCCATTGCCAATTTGGCTTCTGATCGTAAATCTGGTGGAGTACAATCAATCTCCATTTCTCTCTCTGAACCGATGGAACTCATTTTAATGATTAAATTTATTATGTATGTAAATAACAAATCAAGACGAATTTTCAGCTTTGCCGCCAATTTTCAATTAATCATCTGTACCGAAAGGCAAAGCATTTATGGCTATACATGGCTGTATAGCCATAAATGCTTTGCCTTTCGGCAAACGAACGCAATTTATACTAAGCAAAAAGACTTACTTCGGTATGCCAAGAATGATAAAAGAGATCCAATCAAAGAGTATTTAATAGTAGTATGCTGGAGCGTTGTAATTTTCCAAATTCAAAAAACGCTCCTGAAATGGATTTGATTTTCATTGACCGTAAATTCGATACTTCGCGTGTTCTTTTCTCGAAAATAAATCCATTTCTTTTTTCGACAATATTTCCATGCATGTTTGAGAAAATTTATTTTTGTTCTTTTCATTTCATGCATGACGTCACTGACATGACATTTGTTTATGATTTGAAATACAAATAGGTAAATCATGAATGTTCATTACGAATGCTTAGCCTTAAGTTTGTCAATCACCGGGTATTCGCGTGTAATAAACATTACATGATTTGATTTTGAGCATTGCGTTACAATACTGCGCCAGCTCGACGCACTGACTGAAGAGTATTCGCTTTTGTAACCGCTCGAACTGTGAGTATGCGTACGTGTAACATTGATTCAGTTGTAATGCTCGGTTTTCCGCACTTACTGCTGCAATTTTACGGATTCGTAACATTGCAGCAGTGAGTAACAATGAAATTATATCATTACAGGTACGCACTGTAATGCTCGCGTGGACGCATTTATTAATGAAATACTCGAATCTGAACGGCTAAATTACACATAAACGCTCCCGGTGAGACCTTAAGATGTGATCGTTGTCATGAGACTAATAATATGTCAGTCTTACGCGGTAGAGTAAGTGCCAAATTTTTATGACAGCGCATTTTCAACTAAATACTTATTTTTTACACCTCTCGAGTTTGAACTTTTGAATTGAATGATTACTGTATACATATTTGTGAGACTTTTGTAGATTACCATGTTTTGTATAGATGTTTTGGGACAAATTAGATTACTCAATGATCTAGCTAGGAGAGCAGCGATTCGCCCAACAATTAAATGTAACTACACCATGTAATTAATAATAATGTAATGTATAACTTAATCTTGTATCGTAATAAAAGCCTAAATTATAAGAAACTTGTTTTGGTAAAATAAATTGTATACCGTTATGTACCTGTACGGTAGATACAATGTTAAGAAACAATGGTTGTAGACAATAAAATGGACAATAAATCTTTTTGGGGCCGACTGTGCCTATAAGCTAACCTCTTATTCTATTGAAACTCGAACTACGCTGTGGCAGCTCAAGGTCATAGTGTTACCACCACTGCGGTCTTCTGAAAAAGAGTTTTCTTTTTAGGGTTCTGTATCTCAAAAGGAAAAAAAAGGAACCCTTATAGGATCACTCGTGTGTTTGTCTGTCTGTCCGTCTGTCACAGCCAATTTGCTCTACTGTACTAGTTTTGTTACCACTGACGTACGGCTTACCGTAACTGATAGTATAGGTACTAATAATTTTACATCATAACAAAACATCGGCAAATAACAGCTTTCTCATTTTCGTAAATGATTAAGGCCAATCCGTTTCATTTTGACAGTTCAACAAAATTCATTGCGTTATTTACGTTGTTGAGCAGATTTTTTTCGAACTTATGAAGCAATTGATTAGCAATCTGTTTCAAAATAATTCAGATTGTGATTGATCGTGTATTACGCAATTAGGGTCCAGGTAGACCGTGGCGTGGTGTGACGATTTAATTATGTTTGCGGGGCCAACATGGTCAGAATTCGCACAAAACAGAGAGATTAGCAAGGAAAAAGGGGAGGCCTTTGCCTACTTGCCGAGTAGTGTGACACAATATGTACTTATAAAACATTGATCAGGCAGGGGCCATAGACCTTCTATAGTTCCAGGTAACCGCTCCAGTCCACTTTAGCCACCCAAACCCATAGTCCAATATCTTTGTATCCATATCTTGCAATAGTCCTACACCAACCGCAGGCTGTCCTTGGCTGCACTTGCATAGCGCGAACAGGGATAATCGTCGCTTGCTACCTCATTTAATTAAAAACGGCTAAGGGGCCTCTGCGAGTTGGCTTTGGCCCCTCGTATACCTTCCATATGTCCGGGACCCTACGGTCCCAAGAACTTTCAGACTTAAAAAAAAAAAAAAACGTTTATATCAGAATCACTTCCATATTTGTTAGAAACAATATCAGTCTGTCTAGCCTTTTCCCAATTATGTTAGGGTCATTTGCAACCATATTACCCCCGATGACTCCATGCCACAACTCCACAACTCCATGCAACTATGCCAATGTCAACCATTTTTTTAAAGTATGATGTAGAAAATATAAAAATGTAGCCAATAACCCTGATAAACAGGGTTAATGGTTATACGTAATCATTTTCAAGTAATTTAACATTTTATATTTTAAAATGTATGAAATAAAATTATAAAATGTAACCAATAACCCTGAAATACAGGGTTAGTGGTTATACGTCGGCAATATATTAAGGGGATGTAGGAGGCGTAATTTACAACCAAATGACGCCGATTGACTCCTATACAAATGTCAATAATATTCGCGTAATTTAACATTATATATTTTTACTTCATCCATTTTTTTAATAGAAAATGTCAAATTACTCGAAAATGGATGACATTGGCATAGGGGTCATCAGGGGTAATTTGGTTGCAAATGACCTCTTTTACATCCCCTTAACGGTTGGCCGACGCATAACCAATAACCCTGTATAGGCTAAGAAATAAAATACATAAAATCACGCCTCTATTTCCCGGTTAGGCAGAGGTGTACCTACAGTACAACCACATTACGCCAGTTATATTCAAGTCCCATGTAATAGGGGCGAGCCTATTGCCATCAATCGGGCACAAATCCAGACTCCAGGCTGCTACTGAGCAATTACAGATGGAAAAACCCAATAAAACTTTGCCCGACCCGGGAATCGAACCCAGGACCTCATGCTCAGCAGCAGCGGTTGCAACCACTAGACCAACGAGGCAGTCACGCAGTAATAATTATGCGTCTTTAGACAATAATAAAAAAATACTTAAAACAGTACCTACAATATAACTATTTTCATAATGTCCCTCGGCAAACTTCGTGTTTTGTCAGTCGTCGGATTTCTATCAGTTGCCCTTTGCACTTGGTGTGCAGACCGGACGCGGTCAATCCACTTGGAGGTATATAGAGTTGTTAATACTCTTTTAACTTAATTCAATTTATTTAAAAAATGGGAGGAAAGCTGCAAAAGTCGCAGGCGCGAAAATAATTTTACATTTCTTTAACCTCGTAAGGCCCAACCTAAATTAAGCTCGATATACATTACGACCCAATGTACTAAAAATAGGTGCAAGTAGTTGCGGCCCAGAACTTTGGTTTAGTAAAAAATTGTTTAAATGTAATGTTTTTAGCTAAATTCTTTTAAGGAATATTTCCTATACCTAAAGTTAACTATTTCATGCAAAAAATGTGTTGAAATAATTTGTTATTTTTTTAGGTCATTGGGCCGTAGTTTTAGATATAATATTAGTTTGAATAAATCAAATCTATTTAATTATTTATCATGGAATTACAAATTATAACAGAAATAAAAAAAACTTTGTGAAAATAATATTTTTCTTACTTCTTTCATTTTAAACCGTATTTATTAATTATTTTAAAGAAAATAAGTTAGGTTAACTTTTACAATAAAAACCCACCGACCTTATTTAGGGACAGTTTTTATCGTTCGTATATTACTGAGTTAAAATAATTCTGCAGTATTAAAAAAAACGTGGTAACAAAATACAACATTTCCACAACTGTATACAATACATTTCAAACATCACCATGTATAGATTGTAAAGATTTGAATAGATTTACATAGCTTTCTCCACGAGGCTTCCGTTCACGTGAAATGAAACGTCAAAAACACAGATTCCTGGTTCTAAAATTTCAAGTTGACACTGTCAAAATTAGTGATGCGTTCTAAGTTAATAATTTTATGATGACAGATTTAAATTGGAGGGATTATTTAAACAAAAAAATCTGTTTAAATATCATGTCATAATTTTAGGCCGCTGGGCCGTAATTTTGTGATTTTAAAAACTGTCTTGGGCCGGAGTGTCAAAATATTTTTGTCATTAAATTAGGTCGTTGAGCCTTACGAGGATATGTATAGTTCACACGGAAATAAAGAAAAAACAACAATAAAGTACTTACTTAGTTCTGAATTCCAATTATTAAACACGATAAATCTAATAATTGATGGATATGGAAATTAGCATTCGTTTGAATTCGGAAATGCGATGAATCCCGAGGGACATTAAGAAAATAGTCAGACTATACCTGCTTAAGTATGTACATTAAAGATCCTTCAACTTAGATCTCGGAGCATAATTTATTTATTCATACTTCATACAATAACAATGGAGATACCTACCCAACATAAAAAGTGCACTTAAATCAGCATACACTTTTATATAGATACTGTTCATAAATCAATTGCGTTGTTTATTAAGACCTATACGATTGGGATTGACCCTAATCTTTTATTGCCCTTTCTTCCGAAACAAGTATTTTTTATTGTGCAAGAACTGTATTTTAATCCGATAGGATCAAGGACTGGACGTATCTGACCTAAATCTAAACAACCCTTCTTAAAACCAAGTGGTCAAGGGCTGAGGGTGCACGAATATGTTTATTTTTAATTTGATCATTAACCTACATTAAAGTAATGTAGTGCAAGGTAGATCTTTTTTAAAAATCTTTCTACAATGTGTAATAATGGATAGTGCCAGTCTCGGTTAGGATTCGTCGCCGCTGGAGTCATGATGCAATGACCTTCGTCTACCTTGAATCGTGATCATGTTGCATTCCATTAAGTCACTATGTGAATTCTAGTATTATTTTGAGGGTTTTAAGGCAAAAAGCCCATAACGCCTACGCTCACTAAGGCCGCGTCATGCAGCAAATCATTAATATTTGTATGACATGCCGCAGCGTCCCGCGGTATGCAACGAAATGTAAGTGCTAACGTTATAAAATAAGATTCAAAACCATTTTCACTTACGAAATCCTTTGCCATGCCGCCTGGTGAGAGGATTATGGGATGAAAATACGCATGCATTTGAACGTGACTGGATCATCTGAAGGCATAATGTTTGTAATCTTTCTGAATTTAAATTCAGTCAGAAGGTCATTGCTGGAGAAATTATGACTCCGCTGTTCAGGCTAGGACGCTACTTTTTCAGCTTCATAATGTAGATTCTTTCACATAATCAATCGATTTCAAAATCTACAATGAAGATATAAAGTTAAGAAGGTACCTATTTCAGTTGTGTGAAAGAAAAATCATAAAAAATAATCTATAGATCTCATCTGTCGAATATTCGTCAATTCTCATATTTATGACTTCACACTTCAGAATCATTACAAAAGCAATTCCTACATGTACCTATTATTTATTTCACCTTAAAGTAATAAAATCTAACTTTATGGGGTCATACTGCAGCTGACATCATATTGTAAAAAACATTTTTACCTATGTTGATATGACCGAACAGAATAATTTATAAGAAGGCAGGTTATCTTTTTACCGATTTAAATATTTACAAACCTACAAAAAAGCATTGCAAAAAAGGAAAATTTCACGTCCATGATTTCTTAAGACATGTGATGTTCCATAATATTTCACGCAGGTTTATGGTACCCTACATTTCTGGTCTGTAAATTAGACATTTATTTAGTCTTGATCTAATAGATTTTCTTAATTTTACTGACAAATAGCGCAGATGACGTAGCAGCGACTAGGACCGGCCTACGCGTGGCTACAAGGTCTGTAGGTCGTAGAGATCCCCTGTAAATACTAAAACGAATGTACCTATTAATGAATTACCTTCTAACCTTGAACTAATACCCCCAATAAGTTAAAAACGGAACCGCTCATAAAATCTTTCAACACGGAATCTTGCTTCACGGAGGTTTTTTCACGGACCTTTACCTCCAGAAACATTCATTCAATATTTTCCGATGATTAATTAGTAAGGACATAGATAAGATATTTGCAGAGAAAAATTTTGAGTTATGCTGGGGCCACACTGTCGCGATAACGCGAATTAGACTTCGTGCGGTCTCTATTGTACAGAAAGACGTCAAGCGGTTTGCGAGAGAGAGCGGGCGAAGTGTAGTTCGCATTATCGCGACAATGTAGCCGTAGCATTAGAAAAACCCATGTATAAAGGTAGGTACCTATCTACGTAGATTTATTTAATTTGTATACACATAGTACCTACCTACTATTTTAATCCCTGACAACCAATACAATCACTACTACAATCTTATCTTATAAATAAATCCTTTATTTATTTTTTGATCGTGGACACCACGGCTTAGAGTGGCTAAAACAGATTTTTGATTTTCTCACTATGATTTTACCTAGACTACGTTCTTAGTACTTATTCTTAAATAAAACTAATTATTCAAATGATGTTTCTTAAGTAAATACAACGCAATCAAGCACAGATTAACGTATTTACAAAAAAAATACGCATTTTGAAAATCTCACGTGAGATTATGGTGAGGGGATGGGGCCGAGCTAAATCTCACATCTCACCAAGGGGAGGTTCGTGAATTCGGGTCCAATCGGGGGCGTATTCGAACTATACGGTTACGACCTATTCTAATCAATGCAATTATTCTGTGTATTTGAAGAAATCTCCCACTTACAAAATAAACTTATCCAACTTAATTTTTTTTTTGGCAGCTTTTTTAGCGTCACTAATTTCAACCTAAATATTACAGCTCAACATGAGTGGTTTAATAACGTCATCATTATGAACAAGGGTGGATCCAGGATTTATTTCTGGGAGGGACACGTGGGCCAAATAGGTAAGAAGTGTCTCCCATAATATCTAATAAATAATACACTATGCTGTTTTCGGGATTCATTCTTTTTAAATGACATATAAAAGAATTACCTACTACAAAATCAAATTACAATTTTAGCACCCCACCTTGAATTGCCACGATTCGTTTTTTTCTTTTGACCCATTCACAGCATTAGCTAAATATTTTTCATGAGTTCAGGCAAGCTGTATAAGTTTTGGACACGCGCGGCGGCGGCGCGCGGCGCCTTGCCCCTGGGACCGCGCTATCTATTTTTTACCATTTTATGTTATCCTGTCCTCTTGTGAACTGAGGCTCTAGGCCGGTGCATCGTTGGCTTAGCAGATCTCTGGGCCCGAATATGAACTGACTGCATCACTTCGAACCTAAGTAGTTACGCCACTGCTGCTGACGATATAGAAGGTACTTCTTCGCATTATTGAAGCAATGTCTTGATGGATTCAGGCTGTTCCATTCAGACGATTCCATTTTATTTTACTTAAACCGTTGGGGGGTACGTGCCCCTGCCCGTCCGACGCCTCTTTCTCACACAGAGAATGCACGAGCATTGATTACCACGCCTCCTCAAGACGGGTTGGCGATTTCAAATATACATTATACAGGGTCAAATTAAATTAGTGAAATTCCGCAGATCTGATCCATCCACGTGTAATATCGATATCTAAAAATGGGAAAATGAAAAAAAAAAAAATTCGTGGCACTCCGGTAGTGCCGACAAAAGTGAAAACTTGAACAAGATCGCCTTGGTGAAAAAAAAAATACTTGTATAGAACATTGGTCCGTAACCTTATCTAAATGAAGAGCACAACCGCGTATAACAAAAAAAAAAAAAAAACTTTCAAAACCCTTAAAGTAAAAATACTTGCATAGAGCATTGATCTATAACGTAATATAAATAAAGAGCATAATCGCATTCTCAAAAATTAGGTGTCGTCAAGGTGTCGCGAAATCAATGGTTTAGTGCCATCTCAAAAATGCCCAACACGCCCAAAGAAGTTTTCACTTCAAAAATATATATGATTTGACGTTCTTTTTTGGGGTCGAGTTGAGAAAATCTGTTTATTTCTGTGAAGTTTATACAAGAAAAAAAAAGTGGCACTCCAGCAGTACCGACAGAAGTGAAAACATGAAAAAAAAAATCGGCACCGCGGTAATCAACGCGTTGATGTCTTTTACTCCACGGTGTCGGTAAATAGCGTTACAGTGTCGCGAAATCAATGGTTTAGTCCCATCTCAAAAGTGCCCAACGCGCCTGAAGATATTTTCACTTAAAAAAATAACTGAATTTTTCCATCTCGTCTATGAAGTTTTGCTAACTAATTTAATTTGACCCTGTAATATAAGTCCCACGATGTTCTTGTCAGTGTCAGTGACAAGTGTCTTCACTGATGTCAAAATGTCCAAGATAAACTTCGAAAGTACATTGCCTATGAATTGAGAAAGTCACATTGGTAGGTACTTCCCCGGATTGGAACCCACACCCACAAACTCGTGCATGACGTCAATTGTCACCTTCTATGTCTACCCTTCGACGATTACAAGCGTACGTGATGGTTCGTTTCATCAATGTATCTTCTGGGCCATAGGCCGACGAGATTACGGTTTGCAAGCAGAGTTACTTAACCCTAAGCAGGACAATGTAACATTTATGATACAAGTTACTCCAATTTTATTGTTCATTTCAATTTTATCAGTACATGGTGATGTTTGGTTTGTTTGCACATTATCTAAACTTTTTGGTTTGGTCTACAACACAAGAAATGATTAGACTCCAATGATATTGAAAAAGTATTCTAAGAAGTCATATTAATCAGAGTATTCGTTTCAAGAGAGTTCCTCACAATTTCACAAATCTTTATCTATTATTAACTATTTATTTTTTATTTTTTTCTAAGAAGAAGCAATGAATTTTGAAACTAGAACTTCGCGTCTCGACAAATACATGGCAATATTTTTATGTTATCTGTGGTGGTCGATGAGTCATTAAGAATGAATGAAATGAATGAGAGCATTTTGCTTAGTGATGTTTGTAAAAGGAATTGGAAATAACGAATACAGTACTTACTTGATTTGTGCCAATCGAAAAGTATACTACGACATTTTCATGGAATACGGTTCCGCTGTAAATTTGTGGGTGGATATTGTTTACTTAAAGCCTTTCTACTTTTGAGTGGCAATCGGAATCAAACCGTTGCTTAAACTAACAAAACCAAACCAACAAAGAACTGCAAATTAAATTCCATCATAGCGTAATCAACAAGAATGGCAGCCCAATCCAAACTGGTAGTACCGAGATACAAAAAATATTACGGGAAACGAACGAACGCTTATTTAATACCTACCCTAATTAATGATGTTCCAACAAAAATTCAATCGGAAATAACAAATAATAATTTTAAAAATAAATACAACAAATTCTTTGATTCTCTTTGAAAATGCATCATCCGGTTTAAATTTCATTCAATTAATCAGTACATCGACGGACTGCCTGACCCACGCCGTGCCAACGACTGCCCGTTGTTTTTGTGCTTTCTTAGTTATTATTACAAACTACCTTACAATGTTTTATAAACTATGTTTTAATCATAAATGTCGTTTGTAGGTATTAAGAATGCTTAAAAGTTTTTTAACATCCGGACAAACCTATTAAGGTTTTTGTGATGTTTTTGTTTATATTTTATTTCCTTAATCAATAAACGATTTAAAAAAAACTGAGTAGAACCTAATAATCGTTGCAATTTAGTAGAATCAATCGTTTGCATTTACCAAATTATTGTTGTAACCCAGAATACTGAGGGAATACCTTTTTTGAATTATGTACGTCAATTTATAGGCTTGAATCAGGAAACTAAACTGCACTGAACTTAAATCATTTTTATATAAATTTCGCCTTCAACGTAGGGTCGCCTGTTTTCAACAAAATAACAAGTGAACAAGTCTCTTAGTGTTTAAATTGCCATAAATGGTCCAACTAAAGTGTATCTACTATGTACATACCATTGATGACTATGATTAATTCAACATTTTTTTTTTTGTTTTTTTTTTTTTGAACGGGCATCTCGCAGTTTTGACCACTAAGGTCTTGGCTGCTTAACCGGACTTCCCTGTGGGTGCCTTAAGCTGCTACACTCAAAGCCTCCAGCCAGGGGCAAAATACTAAACTAAATTAAAACTAGGCGAACGCTCGCTAAGGGCACCCCCTGTGGGGTACGAACCTCGGCTTAGGGCGTCGCTGAGGGGAGGACAGCAGAAGGGACAGGCTGGATCAAAATTGGTTTATATCATGATTATTAAGCGGGGTAGTTTAAAGCTACGTGCTCAGCGGCAACAACTTGCTGGCACCTCGTTTTCGAGCAAGGGTCGGGGAGGAGTATTATTTAATCAGGGACACGGTCGCGATCGCAAAGGACCTCGGCGGCGAGGTCGGAATGACGGGAGGCGTCTGTATTTGTTTATTGTACTGGTGGCCCTATTCTGCTCTTGGAGGAGTGTGATGGGATCATCAGGGTCGGAAAGTACATGCCGCGGACGGCGGATCTGACTAATTCTAGAAGGGACGTAATTGGCTGCTTCAACAACCAAGGGGTTACGATGTCTAGGAGCGGAGTCAAAGTAACGCTTGGACATGCGTTTTAGGAACTGGTGAATCGTAGGGATTCTACAGTCGAGATGGAGGATCTCGTTTCTGACATAGAAGGGAGCTCCCGTGGCTTTACGGAGGAAACGGTTCTGCAAAGCTTGCAACCTATGGATGGAATGGGACTTGGCGTGGGCGAATACTGCACCCGCATAGGTCATAATGGGTCGGATACATGATGTATAGATGCGCAGTTTGCACTTAAGTGACAATTTGCTGCGTGCATTTAGAACGAAATGGAGTCTACCTAGAGCGAAAGCGGCTCGCGAACGAACCGTCTTTATGTGCTCAGAAAAGGAGAGATGATGATCTAGGATAACACCTAGGTATTTGGCGCGCCTAGCCCAAGGGATTGGTTTGCGGAAAATGGTGATAGGTCGGGGGAAAGGGGGGGGTCTAGTTCTCGGTTTAGAAAAGCTAACCGCTTGACTTTTGTCGGGATTTACTTCTATTCGCCATTTTCTAAACCAGGCGCCAAGGTTGTTGACAGCCCTTTGGAGATTTAGCAGCATCGTAGCTGAATTTCCCTTACAGATGATCGCTGTATCGTCTGCGAACAGAGCCAACTGCGTCGATCTGTGTTTGGTGATGTCGCTGGTGAAAAGCGTGAAAATGAGGGGGGCTAATACTGATTAATTCAACAGCAAACTAGCAATATATGTATTAAAACAATATTTTTCGTAAAAAAATGGAATTGGAACGGTGAATAACAATTGTAACTGTTAAATGTAGACATAGTGGACATCACTAGTGAAGCGGTGACATGACATTACAGCCTATTCGCATCTGACTGACCTGACAGGCTGACAGTTTTGACATGGGTTAGATTGCATAAATTCGTTTCATTCACCGAATCGTTACTTGCTCTGTTTTATTGTAGATCAGGCTGGCACCGGCGAATACGTTTCATATCTCTCCAGTGTATTCTAAACAACATTTAGTACATAAACCAAGTGTGGTATAAATTAAGAATGTCTCACTTCAAATTAATATCGTCGACAAAAGCGTCCGATGTGATCCCGGTGAACAAATATGTGTCAGAGAAGACCGGTATTACCGTGATCATAGCTGGAGTTGAGGGACCTCTGGTCAACGGCTTCTTTTGTCTGGGTAAGTTTTTATTAAAAAGTAATCTCTGGTACATATTAACTTCAACAGATTCGAAATTGACAAAAGTTTTAATACTACCTACTTGCTGCTTCATAGATAATTATAGTTACCCGCAACTGCGACGTGGACTTACCTTTAATTAAATGCAATACACAGCTAAGGTTAATAATAATTCACAGAGTAAATAGGAAAATCTAATCCAATTCACAAACAATGATAATAGTGAAATGGTAACTGATAAGAACTTTATTACAAAACTACACGTCTTTTTATTTTCCTTTAGCAACTGAAGCCCATGACGATGACGGTCTGCCCCACACATTAGAGCATCTCATCTTCCTTGGGTCAGAGAGGTATCCATACAAAGGGATCTTGGATTTATTGGCCAACCGTTGTATGGCTCATGGCACAAATGCATGGACAGATGTAGACCACACATGCTACACGGTGTACACTGCAGGAGACGCTGGCATGTTGACTCTGCTGCCAATATACCTGGACCATATACTGCGGCCTACACTCACTGATCAAGGGTTCATCACAGAGGTTCACCATGTTGATGGCGAGGGAGAGGATGCTGGTGTAGTGTATTGTGAAATGCAGGGGAGAGAGAATAATTCATATAGTAGGTAAGGCAGCGTTGGAAAAAAGAAAGTTTTCTTTTTTAATTTTATAAAACAAACAGTTCAAAATGTTTTAAACAAGAGTTTTTTTTTTATTGAGGGTTCTATCAAATTTATTATCAACACAATTCAATCAGGCCTAATATAATTCTTTTCTAGATAATTTTAAAATTTACCTGAGGAAACATTACAAAAAACGGTCAAATAACTTATTAATCACTTATAAACTATCAAATCTGTGAACATACTTTTTTTTGTAATTAATCTAAGTAGGTAGTATGTCACACAGATACGGAACAACCCAGTACTTACACTCTGTACGTTCAGAATTACGAAATCCGATTTTCGTTTTTAGATGTTATCTAAAAGTATATTTAAATATGGGGAAGTCCCCAAAATTATTGCGGGAATTACCTCTTTTCGACAAATGACGAAGTATAGATAATATATATTGACATTTTCTTTCTTTCTGGTATTTTTCTAAAAATGAAACCTAGCTAGATCAATTTATTGCCCCTGAAACCATCTGCATACTAAATTTCATAAAAATCGTTGGAGCCCTTTCGGTTTGAATGAAGAATGGCTTGTTTAAAGGTATTAGATAGGTAGGATGGACTATATTCAAATAAGGGAAATCCCCAAATAGTTGCAGGGAATTATTTAATTTCGACCGACAACTAAGTGTACAAAACTATCTACCCTTTTTAATTTATTTTCGTGCTATTTCAAGTTTAAAAAATTTATAACTTTTCATTTATTTCTATTCATTCGCTTTTTCTTAACGTTTAAAACAATATTTTGAACTTGTTTTATGCTGTAATTTTAAACACTTAAACAACTTGTTTGTTTTATGCCAACCCTGAGGTAAAGCAAAAGAGTTGCAATAACTAGGTTCTATTCTATGATTGAATTCTCACAGTAATTAGTAAAAGTACAGAGTAACATATATCTAATTAATTAGGGTAACAAATTAAAAAAAAACTTAAATTGTCAAAATGCAAAACATTTTTCCTCCCCCTTTGAAATAAAACACTTACTAATAATGATAGCACCAATATTTCAAATTTTTATTTGTTATAGATGTGAGCTACAATTATTACGTGCTATGTATCCAGAAAGTGGTTATTCAGCGGAAACTGGTGGCATTATGAAGAACCTTAGGACATCTACTGATAATATTAAAGTGAGTTAAAAACTATATTTAACTGCCTTAATTTGTTTGTTCATTAAAGAGAAAATTGTTACAAAAATAATTGTATGAAAAACCATAAAATAAATAGTCAGCAGCGATAGCTTAGGTGTGACCATCAGACTTCCAAGTCATAGGTCTCGAGTTTGAACCCAAAGCTCGCACTTCTTTCAGACTTTTCGGATTCATGTGCGTATTGTATAATTTATAACATGGTGAGGATACCTGAGATATGTCACGACGCCATGTGAAGCCAAGTTAGAGGCCCATGGGCGGCTTTAAAACTCTTGACACCAGGTTAGTCACTAACCACTCGAGAAGAAGACCATAAAATTATTCTCATAAGAATTGCTAAAAGATTCTAACAGGAAAATAATTCTATTAGAAAAAATAACAGTCCTAGCGAACATGCAGTCAACTTCGGAAAAATTGTTGCATCATAAATGCAAAAGATAAAATATAAGATTAAATATCCTTGACTCCACCATTTATTGGTATTCATATAAAAGCCGAACTAAGTAGCTGCTTTTCACAGGTCAGAGACTTCCACAAGAAATTCTACCGAGCAGAAAACTTGACAATCATACTGACAGGTCAGATAGAGGCTGAAGATGTGTTTGCAGCCCTAGCAACTGTCGAAGATGACATCATCGCTAAGGTAAGAAACAGCATCGTTGAAATTTGCTCAACGGGTGAGTAAGAGGTAATTGCTCATATGGAGTGGAATAAAAATTATTTTCCTTATACTTTTCCGGAATGCGTCTTAGCTCGCGACTTTTTTGACGATAAGAATGATGTTAATTTTGTCAATATGTTTTTCATATGCCAGATATCTTCGATTTTGGGTGCCTGGGCACCATTTGCATAACATATGGTATGTGGTGCGCAGTCGCGGCGCTAACTGTACGTGACGTGACGTTGACCAATGCTAGATCATGCAATGCAATAATTAAATACACCCACAATTAAAGTACCTTTTAAAATATTACTTAACCTTTATAATGCACTCGCGGAGTCAATAATTTCATATGGAGTTACTAGCTTTGGCAGAACATTTAAAACTTACCTAGACAAAATATACAACCTACAACTTCGTTTATTAAATTAATAATACCACATAAAATTAAAAAAAAAAAAACACTTTATGCTGGTGATGACGTAACAGGTTTCTTTAAATATTGTAAAATCTTGCCAATACACACTAAAATAAGAAAGTGGTTATTGATAGAACAGTTCACCAATAAAGAACTGCAAATTAAATTCAATCATAGCATAGCAACAAGATTGGCAGCCCAATCCAAACTGGTAGTACCGAGATACAAAAACTATTACGGGAAACGAACGAACGCTTATTTAATACCTACTCTAATTAATGATGTTCCAACAAAAATTCAATCGGAAATAACAAATAATAATTATAAAAATAAATACAACAAATTCTTTTGATTCTCTTTGAAAATGCATCATTCTGTTTAAACTTCATTCAATTAGTCAGTACATTGGCGGACTGCGTGACCCGCGCCGTCGTTGTTCTTGTGTTTTCTTAGTTATTATTACAAACTACCTTACAATGTTTTATAAAGTAGGGTTTAATCATAAATTAAAACAAAGATTGCTTAAAAGTTTTTCAGACCTATTGAGGTTTTTGTGATGTTTCTGTTTATATTTTGTTTTGTTCCTTAATTAATCTATATATATAAAAATGAATCCGTATTTCCCTTGGTCACGACATCACGCTCAAACGGCTGAACGGATTTGGATGAAATTTGGGATATGGATAGACCTTGACCCGGAGAAGGACATAGGATACTTTTTATCCCGATATTTTTACGGGATCGAGACTTATGCGGGTGAAACCGCGAGGCGCAGCTAGTAAACGATAAAAAAAAAGATGCGAAGGCTTTGACAATCCACTTTTGGACATGCCTCTTGCCATTAAGTTGGTTACAAAGGCTTAAAATAATCAAGTTAGTACAAATATACTTGCTTAAAAAATAAATAAAACACGACCTCAAAAGTTTTTGTAACATAGAATACTTTTTCATGAAAACTTGTTAACGTTTGACTAATGATAGAGCCAACTACAATGCCTGCATAGTGATAAGGATCTAAATAACAGCCATTTACCAGAACTAGTTACTCTAGTACTCAGGTCAAATCAATCATATTCATTTGCTGTTAATAAACAAGCTGTCTGTCTGTACACCATTTGACCTTGGCAATAACTTTTTAGACTAAAAAAATAGGTAATCAATTGCATGATGCAGTTTTTTGGCTTTTACCCAAATTCTAAACGAGTAAATGTATATATCAAACAAGTACAATTTTAACAGTTAAAATTAAAAAAAAACCCCGACACAAACATTTCCTCATTTCTCTTTCCTACTCCATCACCAGACCCTGTTCACCATCTATCTATAACCTATTCATTGAGACCATTCCAATGAGCTCAAACACGATACCTGTGCTGTAAGTTGGTAGGGAGTTGGGATCCTGCATGTTCCAGGTGATGCTGCAGCATCAGTTCAAGGTTACTATGTTCTTCTAATATCATTGAAGTAGCAGAATACGAAATTTGAAATCAATCAGACTTGTGGAAGATTCTCACATCCATTCATCAACTAGAAAAGAGCTGATAATCTACAAACGGCTGAACCAATTTTGATAAAACATGTCTAAGAACTATCGCTAGAAAATCTGGTCTAAAAAAAACTGCATTCAAATCGGTTCACCCGTTTAAGAGCTACGGTGCCACAGACAGACACATAGCGGTCAAACTTATAACACCCCTCTTCGCGTCGGGGGTTAAAAAAGGCGGATATCATACTAATATTTACTGAAAAACTATACATTTTCTGATAAGATTTTATGACTGTTTCATATAGGCTAGGCAAAGCACACCGGGGTAATTTCGTAACACAAACAAAATCAAAATCGATCGCAATGGTTTTCATTTTGACAGTCAGTACAGCCACGTTTATTGCGTTATTTACGTTGTTGAGTAGACGATTGTTCAAAACTATGAAGCTATGTATTAGGAATTTCCTTCAAAACCCTCGGATTGTGATTTTAAGTGTGTTACTCAATTAGAGTGCGGGTCAAATTGAAGCGATCGAGCGGGATGCAGGAAGCGACTACGCGCATCGATTGTTTTAATGACTAGAAAATCAAGCGACTATTTGCGCCAGTTTAACAGGAGGCTCCCTAAATTGTATGTTAATTTGCATTAATATTCTGAAAAAGTCGCGCATGCAATCAAAATGGAACTTTAGTATATGATTTATTGGATCTGTTTCTTTCCAAATATAAGACAGTTACGTAATTGGAACATTTTCGCTTGATCCATTTTTTTATTCGAAAATCATGTCTTTTTTAAAGATTATTTGGAACAAAAACAACATTACTCAGCTTTTATGTTTAAAATAATTATTGACAGTAAGGAAATATAGTTTATTATCCAAATATAAGATATTTTTTCTCTAGATCAATTATTACTTTAGTTATAAATGACATAAGAATTGAGACTTACGACATTTAGTTCCGTGCAACACGACCAAAGAGCGCACTTCAACTTTATTACTGATGTGTTAGCGTTTAGCACATAGTGGAGTGGTGGGTTGCATTGGGGTGGAGTTTGCGTGGAAATTGTCTTTGGAGTGCCTGGTCTTAAACACTTGCGAAGAAAACCGAAAGGGAGATCGTGGCCCCCGGCAACAGGGCAACCGAAGGAACACGGGTGGGTTTTAGTCAGTAAGAGTCTGACACGCCCTCCCGCTCCGCCCAGAGCAGGAGAAGTTATTTGACGATTTCCAACCCAAAAAAAAAAAAAAATGGTCTTAAACACTTTCATACAAGTTCGTTTAGCACAATCGGCACGAGCGCATTTCGCCCCCCATGCTGCTCGCTCGTGTCAATTTGACCAGAGCTCAACTGTGAGCGCTTTGAAAACCGATTTATCTTCTAGTTGCATGCCTCTGGTACATGCATTCTTTAAACTGCACAGGAAGAGCTAAATCAAATCCTTATTCAATTTAAGTAATTGCTGCATCCAAGTTACCAACTACTCAAGTCCTCGTGGCACAGAATAGTACAGAAGGCGCACTCCGCATTTTAGGTATGAAGCTATCAAGTACGCGGCAGGCCCGTCTTGTCGGGCCAATTCTGTGAGTGTAACATAGTCGGAAGATATGAGTTACGCGATAGAAAGAGAGGCAACTTCTAGGTGAATATAACTGTAGGTAATTAGCGCTGTGCGACTTGAATTGCACTTTATTGTGTCGTAGCAAGAGTCGCTTTTCATTTAATTTGCGGACTGAACCATCTGTACTAATCTGTGCTCGCGCCTTTATTGGTAGAACAGCAGTGGCGTGCCTAGGGGTCAAAATTAGGGCAAGCCGCCAGATTTTTTACGATAAAAAAAAAACAGCCAGGTGAGGGATTGACTGATTTTCATATGTTGTTCATGATACAACATTATTATAATTTTGCATAGAAAACCTTTAAAATTCGAAGAGGTCTGGCATTAGTATGTAATTGTCATAAGCGCCATCTACATTAATGAATGCGCGTAATCACACCGCTTAGCCGAACCTTTTTACCATAATTCATATTCGCTTGTCAAATGCAAAATTTTTCAATCAGAAGCCACTAGATGGATCCCACATTATCGATTTGTTGTTCTACTGCCGTACGCATAATTTTACGAGTTTAAAATTTAATGTCGAAAGAAAATGTTAAAATGAGATATTACCTACTTAAATATTTTTTTATAATTTATTTTAATGACAATAGCCAACTCTAATCTTTATTTCAAAACACCTATCAAGAATCTCTTCGATACGAACATTATTGTGTTTTATGATCTCAAGATGTAATACATAAGATGGTTTATTTTTCAGTGGTTAACTAAAACTACGAATTCCATAAAAACAACCCTAGTCATGTGCTTTCATGGCACCAGCTATTCACCTACATAAATTTGTATAATAGACAATCGAATGCCTACGAGTATTTCAATATATTCTTCGACTAACAAAAATACTGTTTTTTATTTCCGAGAAATAGTTACCTACAGTAATTTGATGTTGGTTACGGTGAAGTAAAGAGTTACTTACCTATGTCAGAAAACTCAATATGCCTAAACTCAAAATACCTTTACGAACACAGTCTCCGAATTTGATGACAAAAATAACACTATAATCACTTACAAAAAAGCGCGGAATGACATCGCGGCATCGCCGCAATAACTATCACATCATTTTAAACAATAAAACTAATTCATTACTTCAGCACGTGGAAAATGAAATACTAGTCTCAAAATATTAATTTCAAAACATATACAATAACAAATTCGTCGTCGCGTCGCACGGACTTGCAACTCACTTTACGCGGGTCAACAAAGCGGATAGTGCATTTGCGTCGTTTGCGCGAACTTAATGCCTCTCAAAATAAAAAGTACTCTGTGCGCATGTGCGCTCAAAAGCCGGGCTTTTCATTTCATAGAAATCTGCGTATATGTACTTACCAATATATCAACAAATGTAAACGTTTCTATAGCAATTTGTAGGCGAAAACTGCGAGACAGAGAAAGGTAAGGCAAGCCAGATTTAAGCCCACGAGTGTGAGCGAGAAGGCGTAATTGAATGCATTGTATTGGCGCGCAACAAAGCGCGCGGAATTTAAATTTTATTCATATGATTACTAAATGAATGATTCGAGTTCAATGAGTGCGTAGATCTGGCAACCTAGCTCAGTGCGCGCGGCAGAAAAAGCGGGGATTTCGAAATTTGGTTATTCCTATGACATGCATGATTGAGTTCGAGTTCATTGACTGTTTCTTTTTTATTGGTAGGCCTAGGTTTGTTCTTGAGAATTATGATTTTATTAGGGCAAGCCGGGCTTTTTGGCTTCTATGAAGGTACCGCCACTGTAGAACAGTGGCTCTTAAGTCTCATTGAAACTACCTAGGCTAGGTCACACGTATTCTTTGAGTCTAATACCTTAGACACGCAAAATGCATTAAGTAGATAATTCAATGCTTATGTCATCATCTATGTCTAAAGTTAATAAGACATTTTTTCTGATAATTATGTCTGTTACTGACTGCCGCGTAGGTCTAGTAGTCTCAAACGCGAAAGATGAGCGTGGCGTCCTGGATGGCCTGCCATTTTTTTTTGTTTTTAGTAGATATTCCGGTTACTGGTAATAGGCTCGCATGCGACTTCAACAAATTTAACTGGCGAAAAGTGGGTTTATTGTACACCTACACTTAATACAAGTAGGATGAATTTAATTTTAGGGTACTTGGAATTTGGGATGATAGAGCATCAAACGGCGTGATTACACTTGAATCCGTAAACTTTATTTTGCAACACTCTCCTTTCAGACGGATAATTAGCGTAAACGAATATGAGATTAAGGGTATACTTCTAAACCGGATCAACTCTTTTTATGTTAATTAGAAATAATTACATACATACATAATATACAAACTCACGCCTTCGGGAAGAAGGCGTGAGCTTTTGGGAAGAAATTAGTACGAAATATATTGTTAGACAGAGCCGGGATGTTACCGAAGTCGTTTTACCGGGTTTAAAATTTGATTGACCGGAACCGGAACCAGAGTCGAAGGTGGTAGTAGAAGAAATATGTGTTATGGGAAGGGAAACAATTGAAATATAATTCAGTATCTTTCAGTCAAATATTAGTGATAACATCCACAAACAAAACAATAAACTGAGACTTCGAGCGCAAGCGTGTATAAAATAAACTAAAATTACACTAGCGATGAGTTAAAACTTGTTCATACGCGCTTTAGTCACGTGCATCGATGCGTTTCGAACTTCGGTATAACTCCGATTCAAAATTATCGGAAACGAAATCGGAATAGGAGGTGTAAAATTAATCGGAAGTTCCGACCTTTCGGAACCGGAACCGAAGCTTCGTAACATCCCTGAGTAATCTATTATTTGTACACAGAAAAACAGAGATGCACCAGAAAAGTGGGAGAAACCTTGGCAGACCATCCCTCCTACGCCAAATTACGGCGAGTTGAAGGTGCAGTGGCCCGCAGACACTGAAGACTGTGGTCAAGTATGTATTAATTAATAGTGATTTTATATTCCAATTTAATAGTATTTCTAGTTTTTAGTGTAATCTCAAATTGACAGCAAAATATCAATAATTCTTTTTTAAAATTCTTCTGTGAATACCAAAAAATTCTGCTTCGATATTGTGAGGTCTGCTGCAAGTTTGACTAGATGTATATTGAATATGACCTTGAAAACATTATTATCATTGCAAATACAAATTCATTTATTAACCACGTTAAGGTAACATAGAATCATAAAAGGTGTATTTTTATGTATTCTGATTGCCTTTACAAATAGTTCGCAAATAATATACTATCATCATATTGTTTTTATTTACAAAACCAATAGATACTATGTTCTCATAAAGGTTATATTTGGATGGCGCGGTCCTCTACTAACAGAACAGACAGCGATGAAGGATCTGACGGCGTGTGCAATTCTTCTACGATACCTGTGCGACACCGCTGCCGCGCCGCTTCAACGATGCCTGGTCGAGAGAGAAGATGCCTTGGCTGGAGATGTAAGACTGTTTTTTTAATTAATGGAACTGAGAAAATGATAAAAAAAAACTCAAAAGGTATTTTGGAATATATATTAAGGCGAAGGCGTGAGGGTAGCCCGCCAAATTCAAATTTTCTTACGTTTTTTTGCAATTTGCAGGTCAGTATTAGGTTGTATGTTGACCTTAATATGATTCGCGGCCGTATCAAATATTTATTTATAGAATCATATTCATAAAAATCATCAATGCAACTCTCTATATTCGTATAATACGGTAGTTGCCTAGGTAAAAAAAAAAAAAACTATTTAGTCCGTCTTTCAGATAATAAAATAATATTAGACACGTATTTTTTGCTCAATTATATTAATAAAAAATAACTTAGAAAACACGCATTAAAGTTGGGGAGTGGGGGCTGGCTACGTCACAAATCAGTATAAAATCTAGCAAGCAGTGACGTCATGCCTCATTTTAACTCGATGTATCGCCGTAATCTTTTGATTACGTTAAAATATAACAAAAAACGTGTTCTATATTTTTTATTAATCTACCTTCCGGACTAAAAAAAATTTTTTATGAAACAAGCCTATCCTATTTAATGACTATTTCTTGAAATCATGACATTTGAGGATTAATCTAACTTAAGGATTTGTATTCCTGAATCTAATGATTATAATTCTGTAAAGCCATATTTGTTACGGCCGTGAATCATATTTTGATCAACATACACGTTGCATGCGTACGTTTTTTGCAATTTGCAAGTCAGTGTCAGAACAATGACTTGCAAATTGCAACAAACGTAAGAAAATTTGAATTTCACGGGCTACCTTGACGCAATTTCGATCACATGCATATAAAGTTACTGCAAACGTTTATGAACTTTCCCTAGATTTCATTTTGTGGAAAATTCTGAAAACTAAATTACCAATAAAATTTCCCAATTATTGATTATGTATAGGTACATACTCCAGTTCTTTAAAAAAATCGGACTTGTTTTTTTTTTTAATCATATTTAGATTAAGAACCCCATATCAGCAGTTGCAGGGTTATCATTTATTAACGTCACACACCTAGGATTTTCTGAACTTCGCTTCAATCCATTACTTTTGTGCAAGTACCATCGGGGTAACGCATATCTAACCAATTTGAAAATAAAATCCCGTGCACATGACCTTGTTTTTTCGTAGGTAAGCGTTACTATAGTGGCCAAGCGCTGCAAGCAAGAATAGCCTTACAGTGTTCAGATATGCGTTTCTTCGACAGTACCTAATGCAAATCACATTTAATTTGCCCTGTACATTCCCTTGACAGATTTCCTACAACTTAACAGAAAACATGGCATCTCTCATCAAAATAGAACTCGACAACGTTCCACTTGACAAGCTAGAGTTGGCTCGCGAAGAGGCTATAAAATGCCTACAGACAGTATGTCTGGGTGAAGAGGTGGTGGACATGGAACGCCTGCGTAGACTGTTGCGGAAACAGCTCAGGGAAGCCATTGCTAGCCTTGAGTCGGACCCACATCATGCTGTTGCGTTCCGGTGCATCGGCGATGCGTTGTACTCGCAGAATGAATACCATGTAAGTAAAGTCAAATTAAGGGGGATGCGCTACGGTAACCCGCGAAATTAAAATTTTCTTACGTTTTTTGCAATTTGGACGCCAGTGTCAGGTTGTATGTTGATGACCGTAACAAATTTGGCTTTACAGAATTATTTGAATACACAAATTAACAATACAACTCCTTAAGTTAGAATAATCCTTAAATTTCATGATTTCAAGAAATAGTCATTCAATAGGGTAATATGAACTTATAGTTGTAATGATGATTTTTATGATTATAATTCCATAAATAAATATTTGATACGGCTGCGAATAAATTGCAAAACACGTAAGAAATTTTAAATTTTGCGGGCTACCCTGACGCTTTCGCCTTAATTGTTTATCAAATTGACTACAAACTTGTTTTCGTAAATTCAAATTGCCATTCTATAACAGTTGTATGAAATAGCTATAACGCGTCAAATTGGCGTAGTGTGTCAATTTGATAATAATCAATTAATTGCTCTGACTATTGTTGTGGCTTTCTTACTACTTATAGGATAATATGAACATTAACATCTATAGTTATTCTTAATTCTGGGTAAATTTTGAATGCGAAAGTGATTTGTCTCTTTGTAATGTTTTCAAGAATAAACTAATTAATCTTTTTAAATTAAATAAGAAGGAATTACAGTACCGCGGTAATGAAATAAGTACTTTATTTCTGAAAAATTAACACACGGCCAGAAACCGAAAGAAGGTGAATGCCGTGGGACTCGGCTAATTAAACTATGTCTTTCTAACTTGTTAAGGTTAGGTTACATACAACCTGGCACTTACCAGCAAATTGCAAAAAAACGTAAGAAAATTTGCATTCCCCGGCTATCTTTGCGAATCCGCCTTAAGAGTTTCTGTGTCTCTATAGTGTGACTGCAATGCTTTAAACATAGAGCTACTGGGCACTTGACAAAGTAGTTACAACAATCCATACAATACAATGAAATGGAAATTGATTGGCATATTTTCATTGCATTCAAGTGACAGCACATAAAACTTCGAACTGTTTGTTCTTGTATTAGAAAATAAATGAGAAAGAAAATAGTGTATTTTCTGTTATGGTTTTAATCTTGAGTTTTAATAATGCACATCAACTTCTACTGTGATTTGTCAAACAATAACTTATTTATGATTGGTTCACAGTTACGGTCTGATGAAAACTTGTTTAAACAAACACGTGAATGTAACAGAATACATAATTGCACATTACATGTGTGAGCACTGTGACAATGTACATTCCAAAAAGCTACCATTTACTGGGTACGTCGTTTATTGACTTGAATATGCCCTGGCGGATGAGAGAATGTCATGCTCACTCAAATGTCTCGCTGATGGTGGCGTGTGTGTTGAATTATTAAGTTCCCTTCAAAATGGTTGAGCTAAATGGTTTTGATCCATTGGTCATGTTCGCGAACGGGCGCCGTCAGTAGGGACTGGTCATCTCTTAGCTGCCACGGTTAATTTAAATTTTTGTATTTTTTTTTGGTTTTAGATTTTTCTTACGGACGCTGTTAACGTGCACGTCTATCTACATTGTTCTCACATGTGTAATTTCAACATGAATGATGTAACCAATTTTTTATAACAATATTTTGGTTTAAAGGAGTGTTCGTGGAGTTTCTTGCCTGTTCTTCTCCATAGTTACCTACTACGCTTTGGAATGGGCAACTAGCTTCATATTTCTGACGACCGACCCCTGACAATTCAAAAGTGCCTGTAATTGGTTTATTTGAAATAAATGCTTTGAGTTGGAGTATAAAAGAATAATATAAGGCTAACACTTTATCTAAAAGAATTCATGCCCAAAAGTTTGTTCATAGGGCGTTAAAATGTATTGTTTGAGAAAATAATAAGTAGCCTTGACATTCAAAACTTTAGTAAAACTTAAGTTTATACTGAAGGTTAAGCTTTTACCCGCGGCTGAGCTCGCGTGGATGTCGAAAAATATCCCACGGGGACGTGTTATCGGAACTAAAAGTACCCTATGTGCTAATCCAGTTTATAAACGAACTGCGTGCCAAATTTCATCCAAATCCTTTCAACCGTTTTGCACCAATCCGGAACATACATCCAGACAAACGGACAAAAATTAAAAAAGAAAATATTTTCGCCATCACAATCATTCCCACACCTCGTAGCAATAACATTTTTTTAAATTCAAATCTGTCAAACTTGTCAAAAATGTTGGTACAGTTCGATTCAAACTTAATGGCGGCTCGGAAGTGCGCTGCTCGCTGCGCAATACCCCACCCCTCACCCCCGCTGACCCATGAATTCGTTACTGCGCAGCGACTCGCCTCATGTTCCGAGCCGCCATTAAGTTTGAATCGGAGTGTAAATGATTGTACTTTTGACAGATTGCGAATGAGATGCGAATGTTCTTAAAAATTACGTGAATTGCCCCTCTGATGAAAATACAATTTTCATTATACAAGGTTAAATTAGCTTACGAAACTTTGAAGATGTGATGGGTATCGATATCTAGAGACTTTACTCATCAGCAAGCGTGACCGTGACCACCATAGATGATGATAATGATCTCTTAAAACAGGGCTTCCTCTCTCCTACCCTTTTTGCTGTTCCCTGCATGGTCCATGATGATCTAAATTATGTAATTACCACCTAAGTACACATTATGGTAAAGCAATAAAGATATTAAGTATTGAGAAATTGGTTTTGTCGACGGAAGAATAGACAAATCACGCTGCGGAGTTTTGCTAAGTAATTTAATTTGACCCTGTATTGGGCAGTTACTGCCTTTATGAAAAGGCTTGACCAACTTATCTCCTTTAAATTCTACAGCGTCTGATTTTCTGATGGCACACAAGGACAGCTATAATGCTGATGCTAAATCTCGGTTCCAGTTCATCTCCCGCATGAACCCTCAAACCGACCTGCTGGCGTTGCTGGAGGAGTCTCCAGACTACTGGCTCGGTCTGCTGAAGAAGTACTTCACTGAGGACTACGTCACCGTCATGGGATCCCCTAGCATTGAACTGCAAAGCAAGTATGTATCTATCTATTCTTAAAGCCTGTTTCTGGAAAGAAATCCGAGAAACAGGCGAAAAATTAAACTCCAGTCAAATGATCTGATTGGCTGTTGGTAATTCAATCATCCAATCACAGTAGTTGCGTTTGACAAGGTGTTAGCTAATTTTTGTGTTGGTTTTTGTTCACAAAACTCGGTGTGTGTCTGTAACTATCCTAATGGAACCTTCTGCAATTTAAATTCATTAAGATAGTTAATTGATTCAGGCGTGACATTGCGGAAATCCATTATAAAATACAATAGAAGTGGATATATTTAGTAACCTGTTCTGCTTAGCTATTTCTAAAGAGTCTTAAACTCGAACACGGTGTGTTAGAGTTTGCGACAATTCAATCGTCATCCTGAGGATGCCTCGTTGAGAGGTGAAACACGTGTCGATTTCTTTCAGGGTTTTTTTAAGACTCTTTAGAAACAGCTAAGCGGAACAGGTTACTAAATATATCCACTTCTATTGTATTTTTTAAATTCATTAATTTTTTCCTGCTGAAAAGTGATATAAGTTCTTGGGAAAGCCCAAAATTGTATTGATAAAGGTTTATCAAAAATAATACTGTGTATTACAGAAAGTCTAAAATTATAATAAGAAGGAATAGACTTTTTAAGTAGATAAAAAAGGCCAAGAAGGAAGGTATTTTACAAGTACCTAGACCAAAACTAGTTATAACTTTAGATTTATTGTAAAAAAAATATTGTTTTTATCAATCAGAATGGCAGAAGAAGAAAAGAAACGGTTAGAAGAACAAAGAACGGCACTCGGTGAAGCCGGACTAGCTGAGAAGGCGAAGCAGTTGCAAGAAGCCATGGATTTCAATGAGGTAACCCCACTGACTAGAGTTATCAGACTAGGAACGAACAAACTCGCCTAAAGAAGGGCACGCTACAGCGCGTAAAATAAAGCCCTAAAACAAAAATAATATCGGCTTCTGATATCTACAGAACAAAATAGTCTTCTTATCATAGAACGAAGAAACAAGATCGATCACTCTGTTTACTGCAAGTTGTCTATTTCAGACCATATTTTTTAGAAAATCTAAAAAAGTCTGGCCATCCAAAATGGCTGCCACGTCACGCGATTTGTTGAATTATTATGTGCACCAAGCAAGGCATTGTTGTATGAAAACAACTAACTGCGTGATCATACAATTAAACATGACTCAAGCATAATTTAGGTATAAGGATCTTGTATTTGAATAATTATATTTTAATTAATAGTGGGGTAGTCATTTATTATTATTATTGTTGAGCGATAACTTTATGTAAATTAATGCTAAAAGGTACGGACACTTGCATTAATTAGGTACACAGTTTTCCAAGAAGTTTTAATTTGTTTCAGGTACTAAACGTTAAAGCACTTATTCTAACGTGACAATAGAACCTATTGTGTTCAATGAACAAGTTGTATTTGTTGATGAACATAAAAAAGTTTATGTACATCTATCCATGAACAAATCAACATTTTAATTTTCAAGTTAAGTTATTCCTGTATCTGAACTTGTCGGTTTTAACTTTGTAGATTATTGTCACCTCTTTATTAGAATCTGCTTTCAGACAACATTATGATTAAGGGGGCCTTAGGCCGTTTGCCCACCGCACCGTGATCGAGACGTCAACGAGAATGGGATGACGACGCCGAAGTAGCGACAGTGTGAGACTATGGTCGCGTAATAAAAAGTGTGAGTACTCAGGGCCGAAGGACATGCATCCGTGTATACTCTATACACGGACGGATCGAAGACCGACTCCGTCTTGTCACACGACTTTCACATTAATATATCCCGACCGCTGGGAATGTTCAATACTGTCAGCGGAGTGTGTGGACATCATACAAGCGGTCTACGCCATAGAAGCCAGGAAAGTTACTCTCCGACAGCGCCTCAGTTCTCCAATCCTTAGGGAAAAAATATATTACTTGAAGCTAACACGAATGTCACAATGCACTAGAATGAGTAACGGTATCTAGCTGCAACACAGTGACACTGCAATGGATAAAAGGACACAGCTGATCACTAAGTAACGACGCTGCTGAAGAACTAGCAAGGCGAGCATCCAGCACGTCAGTCTGTGGACCCGAACCTATCGTACCCATCCTCTTCAACCAACTACGCAGGTGGCTTCAAGAGTTCACCCAAACATAAGCGGAGGACTGGTGGACCTCGACGCCGGACTGCAGGCAGTCCAGGGAAGCTATGCCATCCTTGGATAGCAGGCTAACCAGGCGTTTATTACGCCTGGACAGGAACGGCCTGCGTCTAATGACGGGGACTATCACGGGACTCAGTGGCGTGCCTAGGGTTTCAAAATAACGCAAGCCCAATAAAATTTTAACCGATTTCAAAAAAAGAAAGTTCAGTTTTCGACTGAGTATGTAGGTACCTACGTATGTATCATCGCAATTTTCTCATAAACTACTGATTAGGTACAATAAATTAAAAGTGAATTCATCCATCCATCTTCTTCTTTCCTCCTCTTCTGCTAAATGACAAACAATATCGACTAATCATTGAAAAACACTACGGTTGTTTTCAACGCGCGTGTTATATTTTGAAATTTCCTCAGATAACTGGCGTGATATAGATGTCTCAATTCGTTATTTACCAAAATTACCGAAAGAAACCATTGCATACAGGTGTTTATGGGAATTTGCGTGCCTTTTAATGGCGCCAGATATGTTATTTAAATCATTATAACCAGATGTATTCCAAACGGAATCTTCATTCGAAAAAAATATGCAGCCCCAGCAATACAACTTATTAATATGCGAGCAGCCAACAATCCAACTAGTTTTATACACTGATCTATTAAATTTTCGTTTATGCGATTTACTAGTCTGAGAAATACACAGATTAGGCGTCGGTTTTAATGAAGAAATTAACTGTTTTTTCTGAGCAAATTTAAAGATTTTACCTTATCTTCGCCAATCAAAACTTGAACGCATTTTAAATCCTCACAAGGTACAATTACCTCCATTGTTGTAGGTAAGTCACCAAAACAATTGTATCACTGAGGAAATCTAAGAAAACACACAAAAAACTTTAACAAGATAACCTTTTTCCACTCAAGCAAATGAAACAAACAAACAACAACAAACTGAAGTTAGTTCCATTCTCGGATGTCGGGAACTATTCAGTGTTGTCATTTAGGCAAAAAAAGTCGCCAGGTATATGAAAAATCTAGCTAGATGTCGCAATTTTTTTATTTTTAAGATATTGCTTGAATATTTAATTTCGTTATTTTAAAAACTCGCTAGTTTTTATTGTTGCTAAATGTTAAAAAAGTTTCCAAACTTGTTAAAAATCTCCAAGACGGCACAACGTGGCTAAAACGGCAACACTGCAGAGTTGGCAAGCTGACAAGGTCACGCATACGCGTGCAACTTCATACCGAAAAAGCCCGGCATAAATCTGCCATAGTGATCGATTTGTTCTATGCACAAGGTTCTAACTCGTTATACGGCACATCGCTATAAGTGCGAAAGTGACAGATATAGTATTTGAAAGCCCCGTATAAGCCGGTGCGTGTAAGCGAGATAGCTATATGTAGATGCTACAAATGCGAAACTCTGCGCGCGAACAATCGCGATGTGTAGTAGTGTAGCATAGGTAGATACTTTGTGTTATTTTGATAAGAATTAAGCGCGCGAACATTTAAATAGTTCGGGTTTGATATTGATTCTCTATCGAGCATTTTAGTAAGGCATGCCGGGCTTTTGGGCTTATATGAAGGTACCGCCACTGACGGGACTCTGCTTGCTAAACAAGCATTTGCACACAATAGGCATAACGGACAGTCCTCTGTGCAGGGCATGCATGGAGGCAGAGGAAACCGTTACGCATATTCACTTGGAATGCACAAGCGTCACCCAGATTAAAACATAAACCCTCGGGTCACCCAGATCTTTCACAGATGCTCTGAACAAGCCAGGAGACTTACTCAACTTCTGGAAGGAGGCCGTCGGTGGTTATTCCACAATGGTCCACCTGAAGTACTAAGTGCAGAAACCAAACCCCATAACAAAGAATATAGAACATGACCGCGTAATCTCGTTTCTCGTTGACGTTCCGTTCACGGTGCGGTAGACAAACAGTGATAGTCTTTCCGTTCGATCGCGGTAAAACAAATGAGCATCCAATCGTGTCCTGCAGATGTCAAAACTTCATTAAATCGCTGTGACTAGCATCTAAATGTTTGTAATCGCCAATGCTGAAAATACCGTGTCTGATTTTACCCTAAAAATAATATGATAACAATATGAAGCAAAATTATTAGCATAACCCATGTTTTTCTTAGCGTCCTCCCCCTGCGGGTACTTTAGCCTCAGTACCAGTGCCGCCATGCAAGTTCAAATGCCACAACATCAACTCCTGGAGTTCAGACGGCGAGCCTTGCCCACACTTCGATCTCAAAGAACTGCCTATATACGCCAGAGTTCACAGCTTGAAGACCAACTTCGTTTATGTGAGTATTTTTATTAAATGGTAGTTTTTTTTTCGTAGGCTGACTCGTTCCGGGTTTCCGCTTGGCTAACCTAGCTAGAGAGCATAAAAATCACAAAATAAGAAGTTAATCTAATAAGTATTTCTAGGGTTAAAAGCGCTCTAACGGATAAAGACACGGTGCACTAATAAGTACGGTAAGATGCGTTTTCATAAAAGTTGTGTACATTATCTTTTCACGAAGGCTAGCCAACCATGATTATTTATTCAACTTAAAACTTAATAATATGGGTCACTATACAGCTACATCGCTGGTAATTCAGGTAGAAATTTTAAACCCATTTAGTACTGTACACGGTCTTATACATGCACCACAACAATAATACTGTAGATGAAAATTGACAGCTACTCTATGTGATTGAAGACGATTGTCTACTGAGTGGAAAATCGTTCAGCAATGGCGCCGAAGTGCCAATTGAATATAGCAATAAGAATCGAGGGTTTAAAGTATTTATGTGTGCTCCTGTAGGAGTTCTAGAAGATTCTACATGTAGATTTATGGTAGATTCCTATGATTTACGGACAGTTATTTGTTAAAATTGAGACTCTTGTATCTTTACCTTTACCAATAATGCTGCAAAGTCCTCATAGTTTTGCATAGTAGACCCTTCCATATGAGATTAGCTATCACAGGTAAAACTAGCTTGCAAATTTTGGCAGTAAAAAAGCTACCATTGTTGAGCTAAACGATTCGTTTTGTTTTTAGGAACCGCGCATTAGTCAGTATTAAAAACATCTTAGAGTTTTCTTTTAAAATATAGTAAGTGGGGGTAAATATGACAAATTCCGCGTAAGAAAGAGACCGTCACACAGATGAGTGACAGAGGGAACACTCTACAAAGCCGATTTTTTTTTTAAATGTGCAATATTAGTAACTAAATATTTTACGTAATGCCGATTCTCCCATACAGATAAACCTAATATTCGACACAAGCTCAGTAGACGAGTCGACTCGCAAGTGGCTCCCTCTACACATGAACGGCCTGGCGGAGTGCGCGGTGCACCGCGGTGACACGCTGGTGCCTCACGAAGATGTTATCTCCGCCACGGAGCAACTGACTGTCATGTTCAACAATGATATCGGTTTTGATCGCTCTGGGAACTTCTCTATCGGACATTTTGGAAACTTTGTGCACATTGAGACGAGGGTAAGTGGTTCTTTTTTAATTAGGAAGATTCTTAAGGCCGCGTCCTAACCAATTTGTTCGGCGTACCGTACGCGTGGTCTCGTCGACAGAGGGCGCCTTCCGGGTTTCCGAACAAATTAATGACATTTGAACGCACGCGCGTATTCGCTCGAACACACAGACTTAATAAAATCGTGGCGATTTTTTTTTTGTGCACTGGATTTTCAACGCTCTGTATAGCGCCGATAGTTGAAAATCCAATAGTGTGTATTTTCAACGCGCTGGGACGAGAGTGCGTCCCAGCGCGTTGGAATCTCAACGCTGGGCTTAACACCGAGATCGCGAGAGTTGAAAATCCAGTGAGCGATAAAATCCTGCCACGATTTTATTACGTCCGTGCGGACGTCGGCTTACGGCGAGATTTTGAACCATTCGGTCGCATTGTCAATTTTCCTGTGGTATTTCTATAATTTTGTTTGTATATTGAGGTATACGTTAATCCGTACATTCGTTTTATCGTGAAAGTCGAATGTATTACAAAATGTATGTGACGATAAAATGTTTATTTTGTTTTATACCAACTATTGAACTATTCTACAAAGGTATTCCGAAGTAACCCGGATCTAATTAAATGTTTATTCTGTTCCAAAACAATCAGAACTCATTGACTTAGTTATCTCCCTTCAATTGACTATTCATTTCAATAATATTTCAATTTAAAAAAAAAACTTATTTTTTTCTTGTTGAGTCAAAATAAAATGTTACCATTTACATTCAGAATAATACTTTCTTTCGAAAATTGACATTTTATTTTCTAGTGCGAACCTCAAGATTATGATGAGGTGGTTAACCATTTGTACGAGATCCTCTATGCCGCTGAGATCACAAAAGAAAGGCTACTCGTGTTCGCTCAGAGACTCATCAACGACGTGGCTCAGGTAAATATTCATTAACACCGACATTGTTTGTATAAGGGTCGATACACAATCCTAGGAAAAGGATAGAACCGGGATCACCAATTAGTTTAATTGATTAGGTTGGCATTTGGTAGCCGATTACTAGCAACCAAGATTTAAAATATCAATTGAGAAAAAAACAAAATAGGTCGGCAGTCCGCCATTTGGTAACTCCTGGGATAGAAATTGGTAGTGTTACATAAAAATATACCAATCCCAACTGATTGTATTAATGGTAGATTGATTAAGGGTCAATGAACTGGCACGTATATATTTGTATGGATATGCCTCTGGGATTCCGGGATTTTGAAATTATTAAGATTTTTTTAAGGAATTTCAAATGTTGTAATGTGTAGAATAAAGAATACACCAATATGAATAAGAAATGTTTAACCCTTTTGCTGTTATTGCATTGAATGCGAAAAAATATTAAGAAGTATAAAAAGATATTTTTATGTATTTATTCAAGAATAGTAACAATTACAAGCAGCAAGATATACTTACAAGAAATAACTACAAAATTAGTCATATTATCTAAGTTTCGAATGGACGCACAACAGTAAGATTCACTTTATTACTTGATAAATAAGAAACAAACAATTTTAAGTGTTTATCGATCGCATTCTATAAATTTCTAATGTAATAGTTTAAGGTGGAACCTTCGACCATGCCCGCGAAATTCAAATGTTCTTATGTTTTTTTTTCATTTTGTAGGTCAGTCTCAGATCTCATGTTAATGATTGATTGATTGGCGGTCATAAAAGATGGCCTCCCTCCATTTCTTCCACATCTCACGGTTACCTAAATAACATATCAAATTATTTGCTGCTAAGAATGTCAATTTCGTGAATTTATGACATTATACACCATCACTGAGAATTGTATTTACGATTTTAATTATTAACATTCTCTAAATATATATTTATTATTTTTACGACCGCAAATCAATCAATCATTAACATGAGATCTGAGACTGACCTAAAAAATACAAAAAACGTAAGAAAATTTGAATTTCGCGGGCAGGGTCGGCGCTTTCGCCTTAATTTGATTCAATTCCGTAAGTACCAAAATGAAATCCCAGAAAAAGCCTTATCTATGTTATGATTTCTATGACTATTCATGATGCGAGTACGTAAAATCAATCTACCTACTCCGATCATTGATTATTATGCAACACACATTATTTTTTACAGATTGAATTAAAATATTCTCCTCACTTAACATTCTTCCAATCTACCATGAATAGTATTTAACAATCTACCATTGAAATCCTTTATCAAAACCGTATAAAAATCAACTCGAATCACTCCAGGTAAGAAGATCAGGCGACAAGATGATGTACGATGCCCTCCGCGACTCAGTCTACAGCAAAAACAGCAACCTGCACTGGTGCACGGTTCTTCGTCAGCAGAAGTTCCTGAAGGAGCTCATAGAACAACTGAATGCTGGAGGGGACTCCGCTGAAGCAGCACTTTCTGAGGCCAGGAAGACATTCAAGAGTATCACAGAGAATGGATGGCTCCATCTCGCGACTGACTTTGAAAGATACAAGCTGAGTACGGAACCGTGGAAGAGATTTGGTGCGGAGAATGAGATTACGCCTATTGCGTAAGCTTTTTTTAACACATAAAAATAAATATGTACTCACACTTCTAAGAGTAAAATTGATTACTGATCGCAATTCTATTTATTATTGCTTGGTAAGCGATTGTGGCTTCTTTCGTTCTTTATAATTTTGTTCCGTCAGGACCTATTAAAAGTTTTCGAACATACAATTTTGCCTCGCAAAGTATGGTCTGATACTTTTGAAACAGACTATATGCGCAACATTAAATGCCATACCTGGTTTAATTTCTTTTTGTCAACAGATTATTTAGGTTTTCTTTTGCAATGCCTGCTTGATTCGTCTAATTCGTCCCTTTATTTCCGCTCAGACCTCGTCTATACTGGGATGCCGAACTTCTGTCCGGCTGGGGCGGCGGCTTCGTGCTAGGAGTTGGAGGCTGGGAGTCGTGCTGCGTGGCACAGATGAGCGTCGGACCCCTCGGTCATGCTATTGAAGATGTCGCGCCGCTTATGGTCGCACTTAACTACTTCACGCAATTAGAGGTATGATCTTGGATCTTGAGCTACCTTGTGAGACTAGCTTTTTGACGTACCCATGTCAAGCCAAAAAGTATTTAAGACTAGCTGCTTACCGCGGCATTGCCCGCGTGGACCCTTATTATTTTTAGCCTTAGATACTCCTTTTAACATCAGCTATCGGCCACCGAAAGTCTTATTAAAATCGGTCCAGCCGTTTCGGAGATTAGTCGTAACAAACAAACAGACAAAAATGAAAATAAATCTTTTTATTATAAGTACTGTATTAACTTTCATATGCATTTAGTATTGTCCTATGATCATTTGAAAATGTACTTTATATTGTGGTGAGAAATAAAAATCTTATCCTATTCGATAACTACAATCCTTTTTAGCATTTCATGGAATAGTTAATAATTATTATTAAGATTTAAAACACTGAAGTGAGATTCCACTGTGACGGCGTGTGATTTAGAATGATAATTTAATTTTATCGATAATATTAGCTACGAACAGATTTTTTTTTTAACTTACCGCAGTTTTAGTGACCTTCGAGTTGGGCCGTCACATAAAAACAGACATTTTCAAAGTAAAGTAATTACTTATTTATGTACAGGGCCCGATGTGGCGTCTAATACGTGGTTGCGGCCTGTCCTACGGCTATGCGATACGCATGTCCCCGAACGAGGGCAGATTGATATTCTCGCTGTACAGAGCGACCAACGCGGTCGCCGCGTACACCAAAGCGAAGAGTATTTTGGTAACTATAATTATTTACAGTATAACTATTTTCTTAATGTCCCTCGGCAAACTTCGTGTTTCGTCAGTCGTCGGATTTCTATCAGTTGCCCTTTGCACTTGGTGCAGACCGGACGCTCTCAATCGACGTGGAAGTATATAGAATACTCTTTTAACTTAATGTAATTTATTTAAAAAATGGGAGGAAACCTGTTAAAGTTGCAGGCACGATAATAGTTTTATAGTCCACTCGGAAATCAAAACAAAACAACGATAAAGTACTTAGTTCTGAATTCAAATTATTATACACGATAAATCTAATAATTGATGCACATGGAAATTAGCATTCGTTTGTATTCGGAGATACGATGATTCCCGAGGGACATTAAGAAAATAGTCAGACTATCTTATTTAAAACGCAGTATTTGATTCTAAATTATTAACCCCTGTCCTTGTAACCTTAGTTTACATATTTCTCAGCTTTTACTCTTTTGTGAATACGTTGCTTTAGGCCGCGTCCTGACGGAAAGCGATTGTTGTGCGAGTACTCGATCTTCGCGATAGCTTCTGCCAGTAGCAACTTCGTCTACATTTACCGGGATAAATAATATCCTATGTCGTAACTCAGGTCATGATCTACCCCATGTGCCAAATTTCATCCAAATCCACCAAGCCGTTTTAGCGTAAAAGCGTAATAAACAAACAAACTCACTTTCGCATTTATAATATTATAGTTAGGTTGCAAAGTTGCGCGATCAATCAAGTCAAGTAGTTCTTTTCTCCGTTTTTGACATCAGAACTGAGTTGAAATTAGAAGGCAAACATATGTCGCTTATTTAGCACTCTAACCCTACTTAATTGATCGCGCGACTATATCTTATTCATGTATTTATTATGTACAACAGCAGGATGATCGTGTACTCGCGAGAAAAAATCTTTTGGTTAAAATGCGGCCTTAGCATATGGGATTAGACAGTTTTTCATTTTTGTGGTGATCGAGGGGCACAGTGTGCCCAGTAGTGCCCACGCCAAATCGAGCAAAACAAACAAAGGCATAGCCATCGTCTGCCGGGGTTGCGAAGAAGTCCCAAAGGGAGATCGTGGCCCCCGGCAACATGGCAACTGAAGGAACACGGGTAGGTTTTAGTCAGTAAGAGCCTGACACGCCCTCCCGGTCCGCCTAGAGCGGGAGAAGTTATTTGATAATTTCTCACCCAAAAATAGCTTGCAGTTCTCTCTCTATAGTCTGTGCCATCTTTTCTCGAAGTCATTCAGGACATTTTCGACCCCCAGTATCTTCGTTGTAGATAAAGCTAAAAGCCTGAATTTATATAAAATAAATAGAATGACTTGGGAATCGCACATGTATGTAGAATGACATTCTACATACAACAAAATCTACATAATATTAGTGTTGCGCTTTATTCAATTAGAACTATTTAAAATAGTAGATTATTTTTATGTGATTGTGTTGCCGTGTGATGGCCAAGTCATTATATGTATTAAAGAAATAAAGATCAGTAATAAAAAGGTACTGAATAATTAACAGACTTGGAATCAGAAACTTGGTGCCAACTTCACAACTAAAACTTCTCTTATCTTATGTACCACAGGAGGAATATCTGGCCGACACCAAGTTCGACGAGGATTTATTCGCATCTGCAAAGAGTACGGTGCTATTTGAAGTGGTGGAGAACGAGAAGTGTCCAGCAGACGTCGTCAAGCGCTCCCTCATGAACTATCTGTACAGAGTCGGTGCTACATACAACAAGTAAGTTAACTTCATCTGTCACAAATAGATGAACTGGGAACGTGTACCTGTGCGAAAAAAGGATAGCGTTACTTGTCTTGTTCCGCTGTATCTCTCTTGAACTGAAACAATAATGCCCACACAATTATGATAAGATACATTTGATACCACGATACATACCCAGCCCCAGATCTAGATTTTTTTGAGGCGGGGCAATAACTGCCATCTGCCGCCCCCCGCCAATCTTTTATGGGGATGCGCTAAGTTAGCCCGTGAAATTCAAATTTTCTCAAAATGAAACTTTTGCCAGCAACATATTAATAAAATTTTATCGATCGATAATGGTCCAACAGTCCAACAGGGGCGCCATAACGGTTGTAAAAAAGAAAAAAATTGAAAGGTTAAATGTGCCGCGCGTCTCATTTATTGCAAAGTTGCGATGTGCTGGGTTGTGCACTTGTCTGCTACATTTGAATTTGTCGCCCCCTGAAATTGGCGCCCGGAGCACGTGCCCCGGTTTGCCCCCTCCCCTAGATCCGGGGCTGTACATACCAAAAGGTCTGGCGCATATCAGCAGAGAACAGAAGTGTGGAAAAAGGAGCCGGCTTTTGCCCTACCTTGGAACAATACAAGCTGGGTAGATAGATATAAACATTAAACGCAATTTGTGGCGCAAAGTTCGAGTTTTAGAGATAACAGAATCGAAAGCTAGATAGATCTTTTCGATCTCTTACATAGACAGCTGCTATACGCAGTGGAAGGGGCTTGTGGCTAAATAATAACAGCCGCACATGTATGCATCTTTACATACCAAGGCTCCGTGCCTTAAAAAGCACGTAAAGCCGTTGGTCCCGGCTGTCATTCGTGGTCAAAGTTCATTTATTTCAAATAGGCCCATGTATGGCACTTTTGAACGTCAAAATTTACAAAATAATATAATTGATTCTAGTCGCCCCTTCCAAAAGGTAGTTTTCGTATGGAGAAGAATGGGCAAGAAACTCCACCGTTACTCTTTTAAAATGTTTTACAATAGTTTGTATAAGTACGTACATTAGTTAAATACTTATATGTGAAGACGATGCACCTAGAATAAAATTACTATACCACAATAGGTAAAAAGAATTAAAAATGAAGCAACAACAGATAATTAAACTATGATAGATACATGGTGCTCACATATTTACAAACATTGCAAAAGTAGACGATTTTCCTATTTTTTTAAAATCAATCATGCGTGAGGAAGTAATCATAGAATGTAAAATCAATGTCATATAACACAAAATTATAAATTTTACAATTAATCGTGGATCTTTGACAGTCGTTCCGGGTCGTTAGAAGCCCGAAAATTTGACAACCAGTCTTACCAAAAAGGGTATTGTATTACCTAGTAACTGGGCTGTGTAGGTTAGATAGGCAGTTGCTCTATGAAAAATACTGCTCTTCAGCTACAACCGATTACACTGGAAGCCGACCCCATCATAGTTGGGAAAAGGCTAGACAGATGACATACAGCTGTTTTTTAGAGATCAGTTATGTAAAATCTTAATCTGACCAATTTTTTTTTGTCGTAGCGACCTAGTCTGCGCGATATCGGCAGTAACGGAAGAGGATGCGCACGCGGCGGCGGCCAAGTGGCTCCCGTCACTGTTCGACACACAACAAGGCAAGCTCGCCATCGTCTGCCATCCCACCAAAGTCAACGACATGAACACTGCCTTTGAAAAGTAAGTGAATCTTTTTAACCGACTTGAAACAAATAAGGTTTTGTATTTGTCCCGTAACTATGTTTTTAAATCAGATTATTTTTTAAGTGACTTCATATTGCAATTTGTACGAAACTGCTACAAAATATTTTGTTTGTTTTTTCGCAGAATGAATGTGAAGTTGGACGTGTTCCAATCGATGGAAGCGTCGCATTTCAACAACTAGGTGCTTTTAAGTGTACAATTCTTATAATATTAATATAAAGCTATTTTAATGTTTTTTGTCTCGATTATGATATGTTATCAGCAATGCAAAACAATGTATTTTAACAAGATGTACTGTTGTTTTTTGTACTGCAAGGCTGTGCCTCTTGTATACTAAGGATAATATTCATAAGTATGCAATTCATTTTATAACAATTCGCAATTATACAAGATCTTTATTAAATAAAATACGTATATAGCATGTGTTTATCTTTATGTTCAAAAGGTCCCAAAGGTACAACCTTCCATAACAAGTAAAGAGTTATGCGTGATATGTACAGAGTGACCGGAGAAGTGACGTTTAAAGGTAAAATTTTGATGACTATTGCGGAGTATTCGAATCACCCCTTTGTATGTTCCGCGATTATTAATAGTTTAAGAGCTAGATTTTTTGTAAGTTTTTTTTTTTTTTCATAATTTTCACCTGACATCGGTTTTGGTATTTTGGATGTTTTTTTATCTTGAGTCGAATTTTAGTGGCTGTTAAGAATGAACTCTACTCAATTTCAGTCATGTTCCACAAGGGGTAAACCACAATTTTTATCACAAAAAAAAAAAAAAAAAAAAACCAACACGTCCAACCGAAAGTGAAAAAGAAATCAAAACCGATGTCGGGTGAACTTTTCTTCTTTTTTAAATTCTAACCTAAATTACTAATAATTGCGGATCATACGGGGGTGATTCGTGCTCCGCAATAAAAGGAATTAAAGTTTTACCTTTTGACGTCACCTCTCCGGGCACCCTGACGAAGACATCGCATTCACCATAAATATTCAGCATGTACTGGGCTGGAAAACCAGTCTGTACTGACTCCGACGCAATGCCTCGCGTTTCTCGGCATAACGGTTTTTATTACCAAAGTAGGTGCGGAAAGTTGAGTATTCTCCTCGAGGATAAAGGTGTCTTCGCCCTGGGCGAAGCCGCTCTGGTGCAAGCTAGTAGCGTATAAAAGCTTCTGTGTAGGTCTTTTGTTTCTGGTCAGGGTTAGTTTCCAACTGGAGCGAACGTTTCCTATTCTTTTCAGGGATTACTTTTAGGTAATAGGATTGACTTTTAATAAAAACATGACATTATTGTGATAATAATTTTAATCACCATTTATGAATCTTAAAGCTATGTATGTCTATACAAAAAATATAACTTAAATTTAGTCAGATAATTAGTGAACATCATTATAAATCATCTCACAACCGCTGCAACATCTCCATCATATAATTCAAACCCATCCATATAATATTATCATTGTTCAACATTATAACAGAAATACTGGTTGTTCAACGTCAACAAACTTACAGTGAACGTGAAAACCGTCACCTAAACACGGTTCCTACAATAGTTGATCAAATAGACCCGATAAAGAACTTTCTAGTAAATTGAGCTGTCTACTACATCCAGCGTTAAATCACAATATAAGTTTTCTATAATATTTTCAACACTTATGAAACATTAATTTTAATAGCTTTTTGTCTACTCATGCCCTCCAGAATGTATCGTCCAAATTCCGTGTTCTCTCACTATCTACAAGTTGGATATTTTAAGTCTTCAATATTTCGTGAATGTTATAATACTGGTTAATTTTGTTAGTGAATTTGAAAATGCGTGATACAAAAATAAAGCGGCCTGCTTGAAATACATTTTATGGTTAATATATATAGCGTGTAGGCCATTCTATCCGCATAGTCCTACCACCCACGACTGGTGAGGTTTATATTAATATGCAATATAAATTACTTGTCTAAACATAATAAAATAACATTACATTGTACATGCAAAGATATATTTACAGTTTTTATAACTTTCTATACTACTCGTAATGAAAATAAGGATTTATCAAGTAACATTAAATTTAAAGTTTACTATGCATATTTGATATGCATAATATGTAAATAATGCATGTTCAAGCACCAACATGTATATAATATGGGAAATATATGAAGCATAATTTTCTTCTTAATTTCGTTTTTACGAATCAACATGATTTTTATCACTGGCTCAGTGGACACTATTCAATCCGTTAAAGATACGTATTAATAAATGTATGTGCTTTGAAGAGAGATTTGGTAAATGTTAAAATTACACATTAATTAGTCTAACATTATATTAATTCTCTATGGACACTACCTGACGATTAAAATTCCCTAATAAATGAATGACTAATTTACGTTAATCATATTCTACGTAATAAAAGAGGCGGCCCCATTTACATTACCTACCATGTGTGGCTCCCGAAGTATCGTACACACACCGACACATGCCGCGCTGACGTTGCGTGACCCGCACCTCATACAACGTTGTTTCGGTCTTTGTCAAAGTCAACTCAATGGGTGAACGAAAAAAAAGGCCTTTAAAATAAGGGATATTTATAACCCAGGTACTTATTAGCAGAGGGACGTTAGCAACGAGAACTATTTGATCTATAATGCTAACTACACAAATTAAGATGCTTAGCCAGAATGTTTTCCAAGACACGGAGGCCATTACCGACTTTGAAAATAAAGGCCTTTCTTCCTATTTTAACCAAGTTATTAGATTTTGCTGCCGAAAAATATATCGTTCTAATAATTACAGCAACAATGTGATACAGTACCGTTTATTTGATAAACTCCTACATCGTGTCAGAGGTCGTGCAGCGGTCACACGCACGTACATATTGTGAGGTATTAAGATTATAATCTGAGACCTCGAAAATGTTCCTAACCACATCGACACGCCCGCTCGACAACTGCTAAAGCTAAGTTTCCATATAACAAACCCTAATTAAATGGCCGAAACCAGAACTTTAACCTCGAACCTTAGACCGGCAAATGGTTGCTCTTGGATTACTGACAGAATGTAATAAAACACGAACTTGTTTTCTAGCTGCGCATATTTTCTCCAGTCTCACTACCTCATACTGGGTTCAGATTACTTCAGACCCAGATGTTTTCTTTTCCTTATGGACACGAACGTGGTCTCTAGGTGTAGTGTTGTCGCTGGTTACATCATGTTGGTATCGATGGGCGGTGCGTGGTTGCGGAGAGCGTCTCGTATGTACCCGCCTATGCTGCCTTCGGCCACCAGGTGGAAGAAGAACAGGTGCTCAAAGCTCTTCAGCGAGATTGAGCGCAGTGCGGGCAGGCGCAGCAGTAGTGCGGCGAAACGACCTTCTTCAGAGCCGCGCGACCGTCGGCAGTACTCGTCCAGGCAAGTGAACATCTGTAAAACCACACAGATTAAATTTACAACCATACTCTTGGCACACATATCAAACTAATCACGTAAACAGTAAAACAATTTTTTTTTTTTTCAAAAATAAGTTATCCAATTGAAAAAAAAAACGGACAAAGTGAAAAATAACTTTTAATTTCGGTAGTTGGTGGCAGAAAACGAAAATTCATAACCAAAGACACCGACTTCCGAAATTAAAGTTATTTTTATCCGAATACGGCGAAGCAAAACGGTTATTCACTTTGTAGGGCATTTTCTTTTAAAGATTTTTATTTTTTCTGTTCATTTTGTCTCTACCTGCTGCCTAGGGGCTTGATAGCAGTACTTAATCTCAAACAGCGGAAATTCAATTTTTTTTTTTCTTAACTGACATGATGGTCGTGCTTAGATGCTGTTCAGTTCTATTCATTTAGCAACCAAGTTTTTATGATTGATAATGAAATTTATGAAAGATTGCAATAAATTAAGTTCTATTAATACCTACACGTGTTTGCGACAACTACTCATTTAGAATTCAACGTTCATCGCTTTCAAATGCAAAAGAGGTCAAATGTGATATGACAAATGCGAATTCATTGTAATATAATTACATAGGACGTTGAGCGTCGCGAAAATGACGCTGCAGCGAGCATTTAAATTGTATTCAAAATATTCAAATGTATATTTCTGCGGTCAGGTGCTATTTCAAACACAATGTATGCAAATTACCTTTTCTCGTAAAACTTCGACTTCTTGTCTGTTTTTCAGTCCTTTCACATCTGTAAAAATAAACGGGAGTAATTTTAACATGTTTATTTATTATTTTACCACACGTGAATAAATATGTGTGAATTTTAAATGTTTCGTTTGCGGTTTAGTATACAAATTAAGTGTCCATTAAGTGTAAACGAGAAAATAACGTTTATTATTGAACAATCGGTCATCCCTAAAATGACAACCGGATGAGTATGGTCACTGTAACCGTCACATAAGACATTTTCAGGGCGCAGCTATTTCCAAAACAGCGGTCTCGACATGAAAGGCGATATCTCCACGGTTGAGAGAATCGCAGCGATATTCACGCCGTGTCATCAATAGCAGCGATGATTTGTCGTGTGGAGATTGATTTTTATGAGTTTCTATTGAATTTCTCGACTATGGAGATGGCACCGGGTTTTTGGAATCCCACGTTTTTAATTAACTGCCCCAGAAGCAGGGAAAAGCTTTCTTCAAAAACTGTATTCAAGGGATATTTTCTGCCAAAAAGTCTTATCATGAAGTTATTACATACCAGGGTTGAGCAGTACGATAGCCTTGAGCGCGACGTACTCAGCCTGGTCCACCCGTAGAGTGCGCATCTTCAGAGATAGTTCTGAGAGCACGCGATCGAAAATCTGGCCCACGCCTGCTTGAAGCGCCGAGTTACGGTGAAGGGTCATGCCTAAAATATGTGAAAACTTATGTTTAGTGAAAGAAAGACAGATTTAGCTTAAATGTATGTACGCACTTTGAAATGTGGTAATTTTGAATGTGATCCAAAATTGTTTTGGTGCGAGTTAGAGATGGAACTTTGCGGGGCGAATAGATCTTTATCGTTACCGAAAAAAGATTGCGTAAAAACTTTATAAAATGGCGCCTAAATAGGTATGTTATAAATGTTTATGAGGGGTTCCGTAAGGCAAATCAATGATGGGAAAAAAAAAAAACAAAAGTGTTTATTTAGGTAGTCCAAACCTGTTATATGTGCGGCGTAAATTACAAGAATAGCAGTCTTAGCACTACCTGCGTCCTATATTAATCTATACAATAAAATTAAATTTAAGTGTCTGTTTTTAATGTCAAAATAACAGCTTTTTTGTATTATGAAAGTATAATTAATTACATAAAAAACAAAAATATTTTTAAAATTTTTGTATGTCTGTTTGTTCCGGCTAATCTCCGAAACGGCTGAACCGATTCTGACGGGACTTTTACTGGCAGATTGCTGATGTTATAGGGAGTAATTTAGGTTAGGCTAGTTTTATTTTAGAAAAAGTATTACGCGGGCAACAGGTCGTAATTTATATAAATTGCGTAAATGCCGTTCACGGATTAGGTAAAGAAAAGAAAGAAAGAAAGAAAGAAAAATAGGTTTATTTGTCACAGAGACACAAAGGACCTACCTTTGTGTCTCTGTGACAAAGTAATCAATAATAATAGTAGTCAAATAGTATATTTTAATATAAAATCCAGTCTATTGCTATTGTTATTATGACCTTAAAGAAAAAAACACGAAATACAAGAATTTAACAAAAAACTGGCGTGTCAGCATGTACCAGTGATATTTTTATATTCATATTGAGTTACGCAATAATACATTCAATTTGATTATGCATAGAATCGTGTTCTAAAAGTCACTAACCTTTACAAAATGGAAACGAACTAAAAACTAATTGCTGCCTAAACTATAAATAACGTGACTGAAGGGCGCAAGATAAGTTCTGTTGTTAGTAATTCAACATAAATAAAAAATTGGGCAATTGGTTACTTAAATATACTTAGAAAAAAAATATCGTTTACGAAAAGTATGACAAAGAAAAACTAAAGAGGAGCACTACAGTTAAATTTTTAAGGTTTTTTTTTTTTTTTTTTGATTTTTAAGGTTAACTTTAAAAAAAAATGAAATCTATACAAAATAAAATGCTGTTCGTTGGTAAGCACATCACTTGAGAACGACTGGACCGATTTGGCTATTTTTTCAAAAGTCCGAGTTTTTATGAAAACAAGAACATTGGAAAAATATCCCGGAAGACTTTCAAATTCGAGAAAAACTGAACGTCTTTTTATGGGACGTTTGTATGAATTTATTGATGGACAGGTCAACATCTGTCGGGTCAGCTATCTTCTAAAAAGAAAAAAAGACTTCATTTTTTGTATGTTTGATATGCTTTCATGCTAAAACGGCTAAACATATTTGGATGAAATTTGGCACTTGGGTAGACTTGGGTTAGAACTTAGGATGCCGATGTTTTTATCCCATATTCCCACGGAATCGAGATTTATGCAGGTGAAATCGCGATGCGCAGCTAGTCATCAATAAAATAAAATCTGTCACCAGTGCGTATGTACTTTTGCACACTCACTCTTTGGTAGCGTTTGTATGCAAAATGTTTTTCCCCACTTGGCAAGGAAATGTCATTGCTAATTTTTATACACGTTTTGTTTACTTTAGCCAGGAGACTGTTTGGCAGTTTACCGACTTGCTTTGAATGTTAAGACTATGCGAATCGGTTGTAGACGACTTTTTGTAACAAAATTTTCTACGGAATAGTGAATACCATGCATTGTTTTTAAATGAGTAATAGTGACGTTTTTAGCCGGCTCTTCTCCATCGACCAATTAGAACCGTGCAGCTAGTTTTTGACGTTTCAAAGTGTCCGTTTTGAATTGGAATGGTTTAGGCATTAAATAGCCTCCGCGTGCACTTAAGGCGAGAAGAAACGACTTTTAATGATTTTATACTGAAGATCACGTCTAAACGAGTAGTGTTAATGATTTGAAAAAAAAGTAATGTTAAATTAGAGCATTTTCTTAATAACATAATCTGTGAATATTTTAGATTATGTATATATTATATAGAGTAATTAATTTGTAAAGTTGTGTCTTACGCGGATAAACAACGGAGAATCAGCCAAAAGTATCAAGCGTATTTTTCTAAAACCTTCATCATTTTAAAGAATTTAATTATTTATCTATTAATAGACGTGTTTTATTCAAATACCTTTTGTTTTATATATAGTAAATTAATAATGCGTCTAATTTGAGACAGCGTTCTTGATGGGCAGGTCTTATTATTGGTTGGACGTACGACGCGTTGCGTGACCTCAGCACGTAACACGCAAGCTAACTCAAGGTCACTGGCATTTAGTCGGGTCTTAAATACACGTCAAACGGAACCTGGGCAGTCAACACCGCTTCCGCCTTGCTGACTGGCGTATCTACATTTTTACCATAGAATGGCTTTATATAGGGTCAAATATAAATAGCTAGCAAAACTCCGCAGACGTGATAGGTATCGATATCTAAATATGAAAAAAAAATCAATAGTTTAGTCACTTGAAATATTAGTTTGAAAAAAAAATTGTTTTGTGTAAACTTCACAGACGTGAAAGGTTTCGATATCTAAAGTAACATCAATTCAACCAGTAGCAGAAACCCAAAAAAAAAAAAAACATATAATTTGAATTTTATCGTGTTTAGATATCAATAAGTAAGTACGTCACGTCCGCGGAGTTTCTTCTTAAATGATTTAATTTCACTCTGTGTTCATGTTGAAACGAGACAAGAAGAATGGTGATGTTTTATATACGTACCGGGCATGAGACACATGAGTTGTGGTGGCGATGTGGTTCTGTTGCCGGTGCCGTCGACTCCGTCACGCTCCTCAGTCAAATACTGAAATATTTAAAATAAGAACTCTTTAGAATGGGCACATAAAACAAATACGTTTTTAGTATATTATTAGGACTGGTGATTTTTTAGTTTAGGCACAGATGAATACATATGGTTCAATCAACAAAATAATTTAAATAAAAGCGACTCTTGCTATGACACAATAAAGTGCAATTCAGGTCGCACAGCGCTAATTACCTACAGTTATATTCACCTAGAAGTTGCCTCTCTTTCTATCGCGTAACTCTTCTATCTTCTGACTACGTTACGCTCACTGAATTGGCCCGACAAGACGGGCCCGCCCCGTACTTGATAGCTTTATATCTAAAATGGGGAGTGAACCAATTTTGGTTTAGGACTATATTTTTTCTGTTTACTAATAAATACGGACTGAAATAATATTGGCAAAACTGTCAAGTCTCAATCTAATATAATCAAAGATGTTCTTCAATTAATCACGTCATGGCCTCACTCTATGATACTGGCGGCTACATCTGGAAAATTTGTTACTCTTTGTTACCCACTATTATTATAGGTCCCACGTATTCCACACCCAGGTCACCCCATCAGCTGCCCCTTACCTTTAGTTTGGCGATCTAAAAGCAAGAGGTAGCTAAAAAAAATGAAAAAAAAAAAATTTGTTTGTGTCTAAATGATTTATAGTTGGTTTTAGTCGATCGTGTACTATTTATTTCCTAATTTATGTTATAGGTATTTTGTAGCAACCTTTTTTTTTAATTTAATTTAGGGTACCTATATCAGTGGAAATTTCCCAAGGCACGCACCTCTGTCTTTTCAGATTCGTATTGTATAATTATCACTTGCTTCAAAAACGATGAAGGAAACATCGTGAAGAAACCTGTATGCCTGAGAGAAATTTCTCGACGGCATGTGAAGCCAAGTCAGAGGCCCATGGGCAGCTTTAAAAAAACCCTGACCACTAGGTTAGTAACCATACGAAAAGAAGAAGAAATGGAAATTTGTAAATGACACATCAATTTCACATTGTTTAAGAGCACTGTATAAAGTTAGCTGTAAGTTTCCCGAATAGAATAAAATAATAATTTAACCTGTGCCCACTACAGGGCAAAGGCCTAATTCCCTTTTTCCACTCACACCACAAGGCCTCAAACATATTGTCATTACTAATAAAACCGATACGAACCTCCATAGACCGCCAAGCGATAGCGAACAGTAACAATTCGTTCCACGACCCTTTGATGAGCAGCGTCTGATCCTCCAACTCCAACTGACTGAAGTGAGGAATGTCGCGCGCCCACACCACCAGAGCTGCTATCTGTTTGTTGCCTAGAAAGATATAAATGAGATAATGTCACATTATTGTACGTCAAGTCATAGTTAGTTATTAAATCTCCAGGGCGGGGACCGAGTGTCTTCCCCCACTCAGTTTTAGTTGGTAGGATTCCAACATGACATAAACCTCCGTGCTCCCCAGATGAAGCGTATCAATATGATAAGAAACCCCAGAAAAAGGGTAAAGAAGCTGTAAAATCCTATCTACGGTCCAACGTGTGATGTTTTTCCCACTGACTTAACAGAAAACTTTATTATAAAGTCCCTACAAAAAGGGAACACTAAGCATTTCTTTCTACTGTTGACAGGGCTTAAAACCAGGATCACGGTTCTTGAATTCAATTCCCAACTAAGCTTAGGTATAGCCTGTAACCGTGGAGGAAACTCGAAGCTTACTTAAGCTCTTTTGACAGCAATAAAACTGTTCCCTATAAATGTCAAGGCTTGCGTGCCGTTTCAGAGGATCTGTTGGGAATCAATGAAAAAAAGCGCGCCTATAAATATAAATAAAACCCGGTAGTACGGAAAGTGCGTAATAACTATCCTATACTATTAAATGAGCAATATTTGTATATATATTTTATTTATTTGGGACAAAAACAGTTATACATTACAGCATTTACAACTATATTTCTTATTATTATTTTTTATATTTGTACGCACGAAAATGGCTCTAAAGATTTCGATGAAAGTTGCAATAACCCCCCTAGGGTTTACGGGGGCGAAAAATCGATCTAGCCAGGTCTCATATCTGGGAAAATTAGTTTTCTCCGTATTTTCACCCGAGCAGAGCTCGGTCGCCCAAAGTTTAGAACAAGATAATGAATAATGACATGGCAGCATGGAATAAGTAGGAGAAGGTACAATACGCGCCACGAAAGATGAGACTTGACCGCGCCTCCTGCCGCTCCTTCCGCCGCCCCGATGACGCCCCGGCGCGGACTTCATACCGCTAAAGGGACCCATAAATCGTCTACTGCGCAAGTCAAACCACGTGGTGTGTCAAGTCTCATCTTTAGTGGCACGCACTGTATTATACGTGGATTAGTATGAAATTTCCTATACTATTATATAAGCATTCTCTATTTTCACCAGAGCAGAGCTCGGTCGCCCAGATACTCTGTATTAATATAATAAAGTTGAATAGATCGTTTGTTTTTTTTTTTTTGTTTGAATGTTTTATCTCTGGAACTACTCTGAGGCTTTAAATGCTATTTAATATCACGCTACAACCCTTAAGAGGCGAGCAAAAACGCGAAAGAAGTCGCGACCAGAAGCTAGTGCTATTACAATCGTCATTGTTCCACTATGTTCGCAAACCTTCTGCTCCACATAGTGGATACGTAAGTGCATCCCGTATCCATTGAAAGCAGCTGCAGGAGCGCGGAGCGCAAGAGGTTCGCGAACATAGTGGATACCCACCGGATACCCACAGGTGACGATAACCGACTTTTAATGATTTTATACTGAAGATGACGTCTAAACGAGTAGTGTTAATGATTTGGAAAAAAATATATGTTAAATAAGAGCATTTCCTTAATATTTTAATATAGGCATATTTTGGATTATGTTTATATTACATGGTGAAATTAATTTGAAAAGTTATGTCTAACGCGGATAAAAAAACTGAGAATGACGTAAAATCTATCAAGCATATTCTTCTGAAACCTTCACCATTTTAAAGATAATTTAAATCTCTTCTTAGTATACGTGTTTTATTAAAATACCTTTTGTTTTATGTATAATAAATTAATAATGCGTTTAATTTGGGACAGCGCTCCTTGAAGGGCGAGTCCTATTATTGGCTGGACGTACGACGCGTTGCGTGAGCTCAGTACAGAACATGCAAGCTAACCACTCAAAGTCACTGTCATATATCTGCGTCTTAAGCATCAGAAAAACACAATCTAAGTATTGCAAACTTTCAAGACCACACCTCATTCGCAGATCAATACGCAAGTAATGTATACAAGTAGATTTTATCGCATCCCTGTTGACGTTGATAGATGGCTAACATCATTGATACCTACCACAATTCTATCAGTCGTGTCTACTTACAAATAAGGAAACTCGTCCTTGTAGATATAATGTAATCTGAACAGCAAACTAAACTGTTTTGTTCGCAAATAATAAGGAGAAAAGTTATTTTAAGGAGACGATAACAGACTTTTAATGATTTGGAAAAGAATATATGTTAAATTAGAGCATTTTTTAAATATTTCAATATAGGCATATTTTGGATTATTTTTATATTACATAGTGAAATTAATTTGTAAAGTTAAGTCTAACGCGGATAAAAAACTGAGAATCGCGCAAAATGTAACAAGCGTATTTTTCTGAAACCTTCACCATTTTAAAGAGAATTTAACTATTGATCTTTTAGTATACGAGTTTTATTTAAATACCTTTTGTTTTATGTATAGTAAATTAATAATGCGTTTAATTTGGGACAGCGCTCCTTGATGGCCGAGTCCTATTACTGGCTGGACGTACGACGCGTTGCGTGAGCTCAGTACAGAAAACGCAAGCTAACCACTAAGGTCACTGTCATATATCTGCGTCTTAAGAACGGCTCTGTTATTAATCTACCGTATAAATAATCTATACATAATAATGTGACCCCACGAGACAAACATCTTGATTGCACTAAATAAGCACGTACTGTTCGCCATTCATTTTGTATGAATACAAACATAGATTAAAAGAGAATTACGGCTTAATCGAATCTGTACCCACGCAAATTATAGGTAGGACAAACAACGAGGTAAAGGGATTCCAGTAAATATATGTTAAGGCTGAGAAAAAAATTACCTACTAAAACATAAGATAATAAAACTTATATATTGTCACAGAATACATAATAGTACAAGTACAGAAGATTCATTCCTCAAAATCATTTAAATAAATAGCGACTCTCGCCACGACACTGTAAATTCCAATTCACGTCGCACAGCGCTAATTATCCACATATTCACCTAGAAGTTGCCTCTCTTTCTATCGCGTAACTCTTATATTTTCTGATTACGTTACGACCACTAAATTGGCCCGACAAGTCGAGCCCGCCGCGTACTTGTAGCTTCATAACTAAAAATAATGCGGAGAGTGCCTGGCCTGGTATTGTGTGAATTTTATTAATTTCTTGCGCGAACCATTGTCATCAGCGTAATGTTTGATAAGTTATCGTTAAATAAAAACCATTGTCTTATTTAATTTTGAGATAAGACATCACTTGTTGGAATAAAAAGTGATAATAGAAAGTGCCCTGATAAGACAGGTCCGTAAGTCCGCATTCAATAGGAGATTGTTTGCCTAGGGAGCAAATTACTATTTTAAAAGCGAGAGTGTTTCTTTGAGTACGTCACTCGAGCTTAAAATATGTTGCTCCCGAGGTGGACACTTTACTTTTTATCAACCTCTATGAGAAAATAAGTATAATAAATGCAACTTATGAATAAGAATAGTACCTACGTTTATTTATTTCATTCTCATTACTTGAGGAAGACACATTTTTTTTATAAAACGTACGCTTTTTTTTTTCGGTCTGCCTCTTCTTTGTTCATACAATGTTCGTGATTGATGTCTTTGGTGATTGAAACTTTTACTAACAATATCCACATTCCAAATTCAAATCACTTTTGGTCCCTGTTTACGAAGAATAAACTAGCTCTTTTTGAATAGATGTAATAAAAAACCAAAATTCCTTTATCAGCACAACGTATGTGCTGATAAAGAAATTTGTTTTTTTTCCTAATTACTAACTTATACTTTTACTTTACTTACTGTGTATACGTATACACAGGTAGTAAGTAGGTATTTTTTACCCGATTACCCCAGAAAGAGGACATACTCTCGAAATGTTTTTCGAGAGTATGTACAATACAGCCGATATAACTTGGCAGGTCTGAACATAGGCTGTGCGAATCTTCGCGCATGTTTTCTCACTCACACTCGCCTCATGTCAACATTTGCTTCCTAAAAAATGTTATTGCGCAGGCTTCTGCGCGAAGTTCGGAACTGCCAAGTTATATCGGCCGTATTGTATGTATGTTTATTTCTTCGGCACGCTCTGTAGCCTAAAAGATGGGTTTAAACATATTAGGTGTCGTTAGATTTGTCTTAATTGTGAGAGTGATATAGGCTATACACATAATATTTATATACTGCATCTGCAGATACAAAAAAAAGGGATGGGAAGGTTTTTTCAATATTCAATTTTTAATGGGTAAAATATTTTTAGTTTTTTCCATCTGAATTTTTCAGTAGCAGATCGGAGTCGAGATTTGTGCCCGGTTGATGGCAATGGGCTGCGAAATGTGGGTGTACTATCGGTGCACCTCTGCCTTATTCTCCGGGGAATAAAGGCGTGATGTTATGTTATTTTTAATACCAAGTAATTTCTTTGTGTATTCAGGGTACGTAAAAGTGGGAGCAATAAAGCTAAGATTACGAATTTGAAAAGAAATAATGCCGATGAATCGATTTACCTCGAGTTAAGGAAAATATTCCATGCTTACTCGTTTTTTATAGGAATTTGTTATGGGCTCCGTATTTTTCTTTACATACAGGGTGGCAATTCAAAGAAATTTAAATACGGATCACATTCATAATATAAATATTAATTTATATTAGCAGTGGTGGCCCCGAGTGGTCCACGGCCACGACTTACCGAGTTGCAGGTCGTAGGTTCAAACCCTGACAGGCGTTTACTTCGAGTAAATTATTTCTTTACCACTGCTCTCAAAACGGTGAAGGTTTAGGGGCATGAGGAACAGGGTGTAAAGTTCACTTATCCTTTATAGAAAAGGGAGGATCCTCCGACCAGACGGGTGTTGTGTCTGGTTTTTTTTTTCTGTAGGGCATCTCATAGCTGACCTCCGACCTGGTTGCCATAAGCTGCTACACTCAAAGCCTTCAGCCAGGAGCATACAAACTAAGCTAAACGCTCGCTAAGGGCACCCCCTGTGGGGTACGAGCCTCGGCTTAGGGCGTCACCGAAGGGAGGACATCAAAGATGGGACGGGCTGGGTCTGGACGGTTGAATTCTATCTAATCTTGTATATATGTCGTTTGCGCGGTAAACTTTAATCGCGCGATGCAGGATTTGTGTGACGTCATGTCTTTGATGCGTAGTTTGTATGTGGCGGTGTAACCGCTACAAAGGAAAATATCGTGAGGAAACCGGCATGTCCTAGAACCAAAAAATCGAAGACATGTGACATCTACCAACCCGCACTGGGCCCGCGTAGTAGATTACAGCCCACTCCTTCTCACAGAGAGAAAGCCTGTGTCCCAGCAATGGGAACATTATATATTTTTTTCATGGTTTATTGAATAACTTGGAAGATCGAGCTCTCATAGAAAATTCCGAGCGTATGACTACTTCGCTTACAAATTAAGTAAGTATCACGGTATAAACCCTAGAACGATCAACGAAAGGGCAAAAATATATAGGTAAGATTTTCATCAAAGATTGAAGAGTATGTAACATCGCGGTCACACATTTCAAACCACTTTGAAAACAAAATTCCGTGCACACGATAACCACACCTGATCTGTTTACCGTCTTTTAGGGCTCTTTTAGGGATCCATACCTCAAAAAAAAAATGAACACTTGTCCGTCTGTCACAGCACAGCCAATTTGCTCCGAATCTAATGAACCAATTAAGTTGAAATTTGGTACACATATTTATTTTTGTGACCCAAACACGGACGGGTAAATAAATGAATTTTGAATATAGGGGTCACTTTTGGGGGCAAACAAGAAAATTTAAAAAAAAAGTTTTGCTAACAGTACCGTGTGACATATCAAATGAAAGGGCTTGTTTCGAGGATCTTAAACATATTTTTTATATAATTTTAAAATAAACACTTTTAAAAATATTTAAGAAATTCGATAAAATTGACCCCCTTATCTCCGAAACTAACTCAAAAACCTCAAATTTTGAAAAAAGAACATAGTATTAGTATGGCTTTTTACATTACAGGAAAACCTATAAGAAGTCTATGATTTTAAAAATAACATGGTAAATCTCTCAATATTGTGCATACAAACTTACATTTGCAGTTGGAATGTATTGGAGAGAGAACATGTTTTTCAACTACAATGTTAAGTTTGTTCTTGAGATAAATAAAGTCATCTCAACTACGGAACCCTTCATTGTGAATAGTCGGACACGCACTTGGCTGGTTTTTTGTAGGTAAGCGTTTAACGCTTAATATAGCGGCCGACCGCTGCAAGCAAGAATAGTCCTTAGGGTGTTTAGATATACGTGTCCGCGATAGTACCTGATTTATATAGTCTACCATTTCCACCTACATTGCCTACCCATGGGCGTACCCACGGTGGGGCAAGGTGGGGCATCTGCCCCACCCTGGTCCCTGACTCGAAGCAAAAAAGTTGGTTTATTTAAGTAATCATTCATTTGGTAAAATTAAAAATAACTGCGCGAAACAATGCAGTATCGATGAATCAAGCGCGCAAACGCATTTATAGTTTTATCTAGAGAATTTTCTACTACTTATCGAGTTTATTTACATTTGCCCCACCCATAAAAAATGCTGGGTACGCCCATGTGCCTACCCGTTTCGGAACACAATACACAAAGAAAATGTGACTTTAAAACTACGCAAATCACTTATCCATGAGCAAGTTAACGTTAATATTCCGAGAAACTTGAATAACAAACATTTTTTTTTAAATATTATCTTCGTCCTCAATTTTTTGTCAGCTCAACTTGACAAGGATAAACAGCTGCAAATAATTACGAATTAATGTACATATGGTTTGGAGGACAGCGATTTTAATCGCATTAATCAGTTTAAAACACAAGATTACCTAAGGTCCCAGTGATATTAAGTAGAAGGAGGTACATAGGTTATATACGCTCCGCAAGTGGCACGTAAAAATGGCAAATTAGTCACATTTTCTTCGTCTTGTCTCTTTTTCGCTCCCGATGATTACAATACGCCGTCCTACTTCCACGTGTCATCTAATATTGTGACATTGTGCCGTTTTTGAAGATCAAATGTTGATTATGTAGCCTATCTACGTCTTTTTACTTATAATACCATTGTAAGGGCCTAATTATGGCGACGATGATCGACTTTTAATGATTTTATACTGAAGATCCCGTCTAAACGAGTAGTGTTAATGATTTGGAAAAAATATATATTAAATAAGAGCATTTTCTTAAAAACTTAATATGGGAATATTTTAGATTATATTTATATTACATAGTGAAATTAATTTGTAAAGTTATGTCTAAGGCGGATAAAAAAAAACCGAGAATCACGCAAAATCTATCAAACGATTTTTTCTGAAACCTTCACCATTTTAAAGATAATTTAATTATTGATCTTTTAGTATACGTGTTTTATAAAAATACCTTTTGTTTTATGTATAATAAATTAATAAAGCGTCTAATTAGGGACAGCGCTCCTTGATGGGAGTGTCTTAGGCTGGACGTACGATGCGTTGCGTGAGCTCAGTACAGAACACGCAAGCTAACCACTCAAGGTCACTGGTATACATATTTCTGCGTCTTAAGCTCGCTCCACCCTCGGCGGGACGTCTCGACGAGAATATTTGCCAAGAAGAACAAGAAGAGAGAATAAGATGAATATTCCCTCTACACTCACGTATTCGGCAAGTCTCATGTAGTTTTGCAGAGAATGTGAAGCGGGCTTTACCCGTAAGGGCCAAATTGAAATTTATTTTTTTGTTCGAACATACGTCCACGTAGAAAAATGATACGTTTTATTAGATGGATTTATGGCAAAATATAAATAGATACTAATTAACGCAACGACCTACATTTAATTACAGCCCTCAGCTTAGGTTTCCCACGTAACTAAACTAAAAGAATGCTAGTTAATTGATTCAGGCATGACCTTGCGGAAATCCATTATAAAATTCAATAGAAGTGGATATATTTAGTAACCTGTTCCGCTTAGCTATTTCTAAAGAGTCTTAAAAAGACCCTGAAAGACATCGACACGTGTTTCACCTCTCAACGAGGCATCCTCAGGATGACGATTGACTCGTCGCGAACTCGAACACGGAGTGTTGCCACACCAAGCACTGAGCGCAGTGCTTAGTGTGGCAACACGCCGTGTTCAAGTTAAGACTCTTTAGAAATAGCTAAGCGGAACTGGTTACTAAATATATACACTTCTATTGCATTTTAAAAGAATGCTGGTAAGTACAAAAATGTTTTATTATAATAATTCAAGCAACACAGGTACGTATATATATATTTTGTAGACACAAATTGTGACGCCATTTCAAACCAGTTCGGAATTATGTATGCCATTGTAATAATGTATTTATGTACATAAATACATATCAACATACCTGAGTTTTTATACTGCGTAGAATTTTTATTTCTGCGTTTTAATCTCTATTCGCATTATACGTCAATGATTTCGGGCAGAAGCGAGCAGTGTGTGGGATTATATTACATTTAACTTGGATTTAAGAGGCTAAACTTGTTTTTTTTTTTTTTTTTGTTGGCTGCAGGATTTACCTTTTTAGGTAAAACTGCCAACTGCTGGAAAAAGGTCTTCCCCATATTCATCCAGTTCTCTTTATCTTTTGCCTTCTCCGAGGTAACAAATATTATCATTTACGAAAGTCTTCTACATATTTTTCAAAAGATTGCACAACTAAATGAAATCTCGATGTTTTTGTTTTTGTCCTTAAGTACTCACATCCTATACTATCATATGAGCAATATTTGTGTATATATATATATTTATTTGTTATCACGTTCTCGAAAACGGCTGTAACAATTTCGATGAAAGTTGCTATATAGGGGTTTATGGGGGGCGAAAAATCGATCTAGCTAGGTCTCATATCTGGGAAAATTCGTTTTCTCCGTATTTTCACTTGAGCAGAGCTCGGTCGCCTACTGTTTAGAACAAGATGGCTACTTTAAAATAATGACATAGCAGCATGGAATTAGTATGTACTATACATGGAATTAGTATCAACTATCCTATACTATTAAATGAGCATTCCTTATTTTCACCAGAGCAGAGCTCGGTCGACCAGATAATTAAAAATAATTTGCAATCGCATGACGCGGCGAAGATGGTATGAAGATCTAATCATGTTAGATCGCACAAAATAGAGAGGTTTGGAAAAAAAAGGGGAGGCCTTTGTCCAAGTTGGGATGGGAAACAATATAGGATCATCATCATCATCATTTCAGCCGAAAGACGTCCACTGCTGAACATAGGCCTCGAAGCACCGCCACTTCGACCGATTCTGTGCTTCCCACATCCAGCGAATTCCTGCGGCCTTCATAAGGTCATCGGTGTATCTTGGCCAATTTAGGATAACAAAAAAAAAACCAGTGAGCCTTACAGTAATCACATATTATTATGATTGTGTAACATCTGACATCTCACTTTGGTAATAAGCAACATAAAAGGGGCGGGTCTCGTCAAGGTCGTTTCTGACGGCCAACTCTAGAACCGCGCTAGAGGAAAGATGTTACACATTTAAAAAAAAAACATAACGTTGATGACAATCGTTAGGTGTTCGGCTAAAACTAGAAAATAAACATGATAAAATATAAAACATAAACTGCATCATCATGCCAAGTCGTAAGAGTGCTAAACAGCGAATATTGACCGATGTGTGACCGCTGAATAATGAATATTCGCACTAATTACTAATCAAACTTCAAGAGAATTCGGCATGTATTGTTTATCAATACGTACTTACTGTGTTTTTCTTCCAACAAGCCTTTTGTTTAGGGCTTCATACAAATACGTAGTTTAGAGCCCGCACAATAATTGAGAACCAAGTTGATTTTCTCTTTTATAGCTTTGGTATCCAAGGTAATTTGTTTATAATTAAAATTAGTACAGCTCCAAAACAACCCAATTGTTTTATTCATCAACAGAAAAATAAAACTAAGATTGATATATTCCGAGAACATCTAACGTGTTAAAATTTTCACAGTTCTACATGAACTATCTCGAGCTCTATCAATGCATTCCCGAATTAAATCCTTCCGGCCACATTGCTCGCGTAGAGCATGCTCAACTAAGGGCTCGAATATTGAGGGTCAGTACGGCCCGGAGGCCTGAACGCCCTAACCCCGATATGATGTGAAAACACTCTTATGCCCATTTACATTAACACTAGGCGACACTTAAATGAATGTCTAAATGGAAACTCGTTGGATTTTCAACGCTCGGCTTATCTCCGAAAGTTGAAAATCCTTCAGCGCGTTCTTATTTATGTGGCGTTAGATTTTTTTAAACAATACTGTAAGTATTTCAATCCTCACCTATTTGACAAAGGCTGGAGACAGGGGCGCGGAACTTAGGCGGAACATTGCTGTCAGGTCCGACGCGGAGGAACTGGAATTCTTCGCTGGGGTCTGCCACCAGCGACTCCATCTCCAGCAACCGCTCGATTGATAACTCCTGCAGGGAGAAGAAAGGAAGAGATTCATGAAGAGTTCAAGTGCTTAGAGTTACCATAAGTTGAAGATGATAAAGGAATTATATTTCCAGGAGAATCTGTACATATTATAATTAAAGTCGCTTTTCGTAACTTTTTGTGTGACCGCGTTGTTCTTATAAGCTCCGCGATGGATTTTCGTAACTGTTTTTGAGACCGCGGTGTTCTTATAAGCTCCGCGATGGATTTTGAGGCGGTGTTCACCAGCATTTTGAGAATTTATTGCGGAAGGTAATGTATTATTACTAAACTTACATACAGGGTTATTGGTTATAAGTCGGCAATCCATTAAGATGTAGGAGAGGTCATTTACCACCAAATGACCCCTTTTGACTCCTATGCAAATGGCAACAATTTTCGAGTCATTTGACATTTTTTATTTATATTTCATTCATTTTAAAATATAAAATTACTGGAAAATGGTTGACATTGGCATAGAGGTCATGAGAGGTCATTTGGTTGCAAATGACCTCTCCAACACCCCCTAACGGATTGCCAACATATTAAATTATATAACCAATAACCGTGTAATAATAAAGAAATCTCGGTGTTTTGTAAGTCGTAAAAACCGTACGAAGCAGGGACAGGTCGCACGTGCTTAATAAGTTAGACAGAATTTATATTATTAAATTCTGGAATTAATGGTTTGCCTAAATAAATGTGTTAACTGGATAGACCGATTAATTTCAGCAGATTTCAAGGTTTAATTTTAATTACCGTCCTTTCAATATGGTCTTGCTGTTTATTTTGTGGTTATCTTCAGCTATTTATACAACATGTAATAATAAAATCCTGATAGTAGAATGTTTCTATTCCTATAAGCTTCATTGGCCTATACTTATAATTCAGTGGAATTTCAACATTTCATAAAATAAATGTGAATAGTCCTACATATTCTACATACGTAATGAGTATCTAATTTTTGTGGCAATATTTAAATAACGCAATACACAAAAACATAAAACAAAAAAAAAAAAAAACAACCGATTTCCAATATAAAAATATTACAAAGTAAAAAATAACTTAAATTTCGGAAGTCGGTGTCTTTGGTTTTGTATTTTCGTTATTTACCACCGACTTCCGAAATTTAAGTTATTTTTCACTTTGTAGTGTTTTTTTTGGAGTCGGTTGTCTTTTTATTTATTTTTTTGTAAAAAGATTTTATTTCTCGGTTTTCATTGGGTCAGTTTGTAATTTATCTAAGTTACTATAACCTTATATCAAATGCTCATCACCTTTTTACAAAATATTTTATCGTTATGTTAATCGTTGATGAGTTCTTCTGGTACTTCACCATCAGCTCCACTTCTCCATATGCATTGTAACGAGCATAAATTGCTTTGCAACCATATTAAAGTAATCGAATCGCAACCCGTGAAATACTTATTATTGAGTAATTCTGGTGGCCATCTGTGGTCTTGCATCATCAGTTCCACTTCACCAAATGGTGCTTTCCGAGAGCAACTGCACGAGTTACTATAAAAAATACCCAAATCGCTATAGGTGTACCTATAATATTTGAAGAGTTCCCTCGACTTATATATATACAATAGGACCACCTCGGAAGTATACAATTTCAAACAAAAAAAAAAATATTTTGCAAAAATTTAAATAAATTTAATTATCCGAATTGACAACCTCTTCCTCATAGAAGTCGGTTAAAAATAAGATACTATTTTCAACAGGTTTAACCATTATTATTGTGTAATTATAAGAATCCTGTTTTATTGCCTAAGAAACTTGAGTTTGCAATTTTCAACAATAAAACAAACCACTGAAAACCATTACTTGAAATATTAAAAGCTATACAAGGCTTTACGGTCATTGGATTCCCCGCACTTAAGTCCATGGAGTCTGTCATATTATCTCGCGTAAAAGCTTTCATTAAACATTCTCCAGCGTTTAATCCGTTCAATATAATCTACAAACAATTCAGCAATCATGATTATCCACGAGTGAAACGGAACGAATCGATATCGGTAAACTCAAATAAGTACTCGCAACTCGCAAATACTCGCAATACACAAAGAAAGCATTCGTGGTGCATCACTAGGTCGCGTTGTTTGCACACCGGCCATTTTTAATGAATACCACTATATTACCTTACTGCTTGATGCAAGGTAAGTAGCTACTACCAGCTTCTGACATACGCTAATTGGTGCCCCGAGGAACAGAAGAAAATTTAATATCAGTTGTAAAGACTGAGCACTAATTGAAGTTACTATTGTTGCTTTTCGCGCAGGTTTACAGTACAACTCGATATAACAGAAAACTAACTTGTAAATGTACGACCATTCATTGTGATTGTGGAAAAGTTCATTTACCGTATCTTCATGGGCGATCACAAAGTGCGTTTATATTTTGTACGTATTAGGAGTGAGGCGTATTTATCGTAACAGGTAGAAATAACAGATATTTACAATTGTTACTAACAATATAAATATCTGTTACTTAAAATAATAGACCCTCAAAGACTTACCACGGCTGTTACTGTTAATTCATTATAACAATCTCACACAGACTGTTACTACGGCTGTTACTTACATACACACTCACACAAAGGAAGAAATATTGCAAGGTTAACAATTTACCTTTCTTCCGCATTAAGGAATGATCCTTGCTAAATAAAGAAACACCTATTATTTACCTACTTCGAACTATGTTTATTTCTCACTCTTACTAGAACGGTTAAACTACGCTAAAAAGAGAATTACTTTGTATTTATTGTGCCTAAAAATACAGTTGGTGGTCTTACAAGAACAAACCCTTACGAAAAAGTGACTCCTAAATTAGGTCGTGTTACCAGTTACCATTATTCAATTGATATTTAAATACGTATTCATCGTCCGTACAAAAATAACAGGCTGTTATTTAATAACAGATATTTGGATCTGTTATTTTTGTGCAACAGTAACAGTGATAACAGATATCGTGTTTAACCAGTTACAACCCATCTCTAGTACGTATTTCATTTTCATGTTTAAACACTAATAAAACGCGAAGTTCATCTTACGTTAAAGAAATTATTTACTACCGATTTTTATGTCCATACAACATGGTAGCATTTACGATCATATTTATCCCCAATTGGAAAGAATTACGAGTTTGAAATATTATTAATATTCGAGTGGAGCTAGGCATAAAGCCTTGTTCCATACTTTGTCCCATTAAAGTTGGTTTGGTTCAATAGTTATAATGACATTTATGTTCAGGAGGCCACTGAACGTTTAGTTCAGTGTAGTAACTTTTCATTAAACTCAACTTAAAAAAGAAAGAAGTTGAGTGCAAAATTGTTTATACGTGTCGGTATTGTTAGTTCACATTCAAACATCATCTCTGTTTTATATTCACTCTAATTATGTTAGTTGAAGTAAAGGGCACGTGGAGTATCCAAGGGGCTAATTAAGTACACTGCTTCTTGCAAACATCAGTTTGTTGAGCAATAAGCGAATTTCTTTTTAGTTTTGCACATTACTATGTTTTTTAATGACGATAGACGAAGTAGATATTGTACATATATTGGGCATGTTAGGAGCGATAACTTAGATGGCCTAGTCTAGCCGAACCTATTTATAGGATTCCATTTCATTTGACTTTGAGACACAAAGAAATCCTCATTATCAGACAATCATATCAGCTACAAAATTATTCTTATGATAAAAATGTACATGTAAAGTGTCAAGTCATGTTAGTCATATTAATCAAGTGTTTGACGCCTTTGTTTGCCAAACAAGTTGACTAAATTGGAGACTAATTGATGAAAGGGCCCATTCTCTAGGCATCGTCTAAGCTCTTTGACGACACCCACGATAAGGCAGGGATCTATTCAAGGTCGACTAACTTTTCTTATAACTAAACTTAAAACTACAAAAATACAAAGTGATACCACATCACACGATTACTGACCTGTACTTGCACCGAGCTGCTAGGATGTGCATCCTCTGTACCTCTGGCGGCCCTTTGTCTCTCTTCCTGAACCGCCTCCCTCTTCATCCCACACGCGAGACATTTCTGGTACCTGCAGTATTGGCACCTGTTCCTCTGCCGTTTGTCTATGATACAGTTGCGTTCTTCACGACACGCGTACGTCAGGTCTTTTCTTACTGTCCGTTTGAAGAAGCCTTTGCAGCCTTCACAACTGGAACAAGAAATTTAGATGTTTACTGTGGTCTAAAATTGGCAATAAAGCTGATAACTTTCATCATCATAAACCAGGCCATTAGTAATCGTAATCTGTAGGTATTTGCATCTCTCAGAAAGACCTGGACGTTGGAAAAGCTGACCTAGCTACCGAAGTCTTAATTGCCCGGCAAGAGCCTCTATTATTTATTTAAACAACCGTTGAAAGTAATCGATTTCTGTTCAACAAAAGCTATACTTATAATATAGTTTCATTCGTGTCGAGAATCATTTGAATGAGCATACATAAATACAAAACATGTCAAAATTATCATTAAACTGGAAAAACAATAGTAGATATCTGCAGACAGCTAAAAGTATATACTTCTAAAAGAAATGTTATTTATTATGTGCTGCTTTGGTGTGATACTGAAAAAACTATACGTAGATGAGAATGATAAGAATAATTAGAATTTGTATGTTGCATTTATTATTCCACAGTCACTGATATCAGCTAATGATGATATATCACCTGCTAAGAGTTAACAGACGATAAAATAATTCGGGAGTGTCAAACCAGTCTACTTATAAACTAAGAACTAACTAATTACCATTCGCAGAGATACGACTAATAGGCAGTGGACATAACTTCTAATTGACTATGTGAAGACCTGTAGACACACTAGGACTGACCGTTGCATGTTTAAAGCATTGATCGATATCATTTCTTGTAGCAATGGTATAAATAGATTGAGCCGCAGACAGCTTGGAAAATCAACCTTTGAATTAATAAAGAGTTTGGAAACGGTATAATTGGTATAATCGTTCGTCGATATTGATGCTACTGAATTAAGAATGAGGTAAGTAATAATAGAAACACATTTTTTTTTTGGGTGGGAAATTATCAAATAACTGCTCTGGGCGGAGCGGGAGGGCGTGTCAGACTCTTACTGACTAAAAACTTTTTTAGAATAAATACAACCGACTTAGTACATATTTCGGAAGTCGGTGTCTTTGGATCAGTATTTTAGTTTTTTGACACCGACTTCCGAAATTAAAGTTATTTTTCACTTTGTTGTTTGGAAGTCGGTTGTATTTTTTGTAATAAAGTTTTGTTTTTTCACTTTTTAGTGAGTTGGTTTGTAATTTATCCAAGGTACAATCGCCTAATGTCAACTGCTCATCAAAAATACCCAAATCGCTGTAGATGTGCCTATAATATTTGAAGAGTTCCCTCGATTTCTCCAATATCCCATCATCAGATCGTGACCAAATGACAATGGGACCAACTTGAAAGTATACCCTTTCAAACAAAAAAATATTTTTTAAATCGGTCAGGCCGTTTTCGAGTAATCGGGGAACATAAATAAATATATGTATATATTTATATATTCCGACGAACTGAGAACCTCCTCCTTTTTTTTGAAGTCGGTTAAAAACCCACCCGTGTTCCTTCAGTTGCCATGTTGCCGGGGGCCACGATCTCCCTTTCGGACTTCTACGCAACCCCGGCAAGATAATATAAACACCTAACGATGACATCGAGGAAGAAGTAAGTTTGATAACTGCCATATCATTTACTGAATCTGTAGATCAATTTTATCGTCTTACAGTCAATTGATAAGAGCAACAGCAACTTTTATTCTTGACATAACATTATCAGCTACTGATATAAACAAAACCGTTGCTTCTAGTAAACTTTTGAAAATGGGACACTTTAAAGCCTTATTTTACCAAGACTTAAACTCATTCAATCTAACGTTTTCTCAAGGAGCGCTCTGAATAAGAATGCTCCCAGTATATTCGCTTCTTTATCACAGCGACGCGGAGCATGCATCACGAATCAATTTAGCACATTGTGGTCTATTTCAAATTCACTTCATTCAATTGGTGTTACTCGCATAACATAAATAAATGAACTTTATCTATTCCCATTAATATTAACAGGAGAATATTGCGTAATAATAGTGGTGGTAGAAAAATACTTTATTTTCGGCGTAGGTATAATACCGTCAGATCCTTCGGGAATAACGGACGACATCGGCGGGCACTCGATCATATTATCCCACATAATTTCGACATCCTTGGGTGTTGAGCTGTATTTACTATTGATGAAAATGAGAAAACATATTCGCCTATGTTATTTGTTGTAAATTGTATTTGGAACGGTCTGTTTGAGGAATATACTGATAATCAAACTAAACGAAGCATGTATCAGCTCACGAGAGACATAAAAGTCAGCTTAAGAACCAATAAAAATTAAGAAGTAAGAAACAACTAAGAAAATCCAGCAACACTTAGGAGCTTCGTAATGCTGCTTACATCACGTTTAAAATGGAAAACCATCCAACAAATACGATTTGAATATGACATCACTAGTTATCATATGTAGGACCTGCATCCGCATACGTGATTTGAACAGAAATCGAGTTTAGAGGAGATAGTTTTCCAAGATCTAGGTGGACCTAGATCTTGGAAAAATATGGTCCTTCTAAACATTTATGGTATATAATGAATCCTACTACAATTTAGAACTACTAATCTTCCTACAAATCTTTGTGCAGAAACTTGCATAAAGATTACTCATGTTTTCTATGTCGAACCACAGAATAGAACTGCGCATTACTCGGCGGGTTGTGCAATGAAATAAAAAGTACGAGTAAAATCGATAAGAGTCCGGTCAAAAGGAACAAGCGGTGATGGTGACGCACATAATTCTCTCAGCGCGATGTTAATGACATGATTGCGTTTTGTGAGCCTTCGACATGTGTTTCCCAACTTCGTCCATTCGTGACGAATGCTACTTTCTCTTTACTTTACCACTTAATGGGATATTGATTTTAGGAATATAAATAATACACGCGTAAATTATTCCTCGAATTTAGAAATTCTAGATGCTAACGTGAAATCGAACCGTTAGCTATATGAAATTTTTCGCGCGTTCGTCACTATATTTATGAATCAGACACAATGTTGGGAAGAGAATTTGTAAACCATAATGTGTTTATGTTTTACCTAGGTACTACGATACGATAGCTGTATCCGTGGTCGCGGGCGTGGCCGAGTGGCCATTGTCAGACTTCTTCAAAGTTTATAAACATAGCTTTAAATATTGTATGTTAGAGCTTTAAATCAACTCGTGTGCGAGCACGCACGCCAATAAATTAGGCAGGTAGGTGTACTACTCTTTAGAATTCGCAAAGAACGCCCTCTATAGCTTAGTTGTTGTTTTAAACCGATAAAACCCTCGTGAAATATTGGCGATTAATATGTCACTGTTATTATGCTATAATTTAGTTTAATGGACTAATGAATGCAGTATAATTATTAATATTTTATATTTTGCTGTTTGTAGGTGTAACGTGTGTTTGAAGTAACAATATATTAGCGATAGGTACGTAATAAACAAAATGGCGCATGATTAAATCGAACTTGAAAGTTTTGAAGGTTATTCAATTCAATTTACAATCGTGTTTAGGTATTAAAAGTGGACTACGAATCGATAATTGTTTTTATCACTGCTGTTAACATTGTTGTTTGTTAGATACGAAAATAAAACAAGCGAAATACTTTCACTAATTGAAGGGTTTTATAGCAATTAAGTAAATGTCAACTGGTTAAGGGCTTGTGCGCGTATTGTGACTATAGCTATAACAAAATTTGTGTTGGCATCTCACGAGTTGACTTTTGATGAATAACACCACTTGATGAATAACACCACTTTACACCACAAACAAATAATATAGATAATTAATTGAACTTATAGACTATATTGATGCTCTAGCAGTTAGAGACATGTCGCTGCTTCATAAACAAGGTATTTGGCGAATTAAAGAACTAAAGTTATGATAGAATATTATGTAGATGCTCTAGCTAGAGTTATCTTGCTGCTTCATATAAGTACATATAAGGCGCCTTTTTGCTAATCAAAAGAGGTATGACTTCCGAGTTTAATCTACTTACGTGAATTTGATGCTCTAGATATATCTCGCTGTTCATATACACTAGGTATATGATGATCTAGAGAACTCTGAGCTTAATCTACGGGAATTTCAATTGACTATGTTGATGTTCGAGGTAGAGTCATCTCGCTCTTTCGTATTTACAAGGTAGACTGCTCTAAAAAGAATCCCATATACTTGAAATTAGTATCAATAATTCTCATTCTCTTGCATTTATCCTAATTTATTTGGGATCGGCTTTTCTTATATACTTCTTCCATAGTCGTGATCTCACTAGTCACCCCCTTTCTAGCCATTTCATCTTTCACACAGTCCATCCATAGTTTCTTTGGTCTTCTCCTACTCTTATAGCCATCTACATTAAAATTTATACTCAAAACTTTCCTTAAGACATTTTCCTCAATCCTCCGCATCACAAGCCCAAACCAAGACACAAGTGTATCTTGGGTCAGACTTTTGAGAATACCAGAGGTTCTCAGTCTTCTGTTTACATCAGTGTTAAGACCAGCGTGGAATCCAGAAAAATCTTCGTACGCTTCATTAAATGAAAACCCATCAAAGTTAGAGTAGTTTTACATTTCACTGCGTTTTATGTTAACATAATTTACATAGCGGTCGGTCGATACTGCGCAACGGACTAAGAAAACCCTTGTTCTTCGTAGAACATAACTACACTAGACAGCTTAGAATAACCGACATTATCATGTAAGAATTAATTCGATCGTATATACTATGGCTTCCTTTTGCCTTGGAGAACATAATTTATGTTTCCTATGTAAATGAGAATCCATGGTGTATTCATTAAGTGAGGTAAATACTTCACTTACGTAATGTTTCTTAAGAATGTAAGAAACTAGTTCATTTTCTTGATATTTGGGTAGGCCAATAAAACTACTGTTTATGTCTTCAGCATGCGAGTTGAGCCTCAAAGAGATGTCAGCAGAATTGACGGGGTCCGTTAGGGCCGATGCCTGCCGGGGGTGCCAAGAAAACCGAAAGGGAGATCGTGGCCCCCGGCAACAGGGCAACCGAAGGAACACGGGTGGGTTTTAGTCAGTAAGAGTCTGACACGCCCTCCCGCTCCGCCCAGAGCGGGAGAAGTTATTTGATAATCTCCCATACAAAAAAAAAAAAAGCGTGCGAGTTGAAGGAAGCAACAAAGGTAGCATGCCCGAATCTAGCGGATTTAGGAGATAGGCAGTAGTATTACCCGGAGCCCTTATATCAACGTGCTTTACGTATTTCGGCTGTAAAAATAATCAAGTAATATTTCTTCACAAGCGGAACAGCTAAAAATACAGCAGCTGATGACATTTACAGCCTGGTATGAGTTAAACCTTACGGGAATTTCCCCATTTATTCCTAACGTAGAATTCCATCTGATAGTCCGCCATTTATTTCTAACACCGATATAAATTACACTTTAGCAATTTTATTGGTGAAAAGAAATCTTTATAAGTTCTTAGTATTCACTCTAGACAAAGTGATTGAATTTGGTGTTTAATTTTGACTTGTTGAACCTTCTTGCAATAAAAGTTTTCTTCTTATTCTTTAAAGCATTGGTAATATTCATTGGGTTTTGTCAGATTTCACTTTGTTTCTTAGACTGTGAGTAGATTATTAAAATACACTTTTACAGGAACATGTTTTGTAGATTGGTGTGTAACGAGACTAGTTTTCGTCCTCTGTTGTCTTAGTCAGTCACTAAGCTTAATAACTAAGCTCCTGTCATAGCGTAATCTAGGGATTGCTCAAAGCCTCTTCCCACGCCCACATAATAACATTATTCGTCAAGACGACAAGCGGCTCATACACAGTCATAACAAATCAAATGAATCAGTAACATTATTATATAGTACCCCTAATAATGTGTGTATATCACAAAAAAGCTTGGTACAAAAATAGCGGTACACGCGTTCTGTCTATGTACATGCCTCAAAACACGTGCCAACGAACGAATTTACACTCTATACATCTCATCATAGCCGTATAATTATTTATACGACGCGAAAATAAACAAATGTGAGAATTTTCGATATCAGGAATTTGTTGAGATTAATTTGTTGATAACGCCCTCCCTTCGCTTAGGGGTGATGGAGGGGTTAGGGATTGTTTTCAAAAGAAGGGAGGATCAACCAGGCGATTTAGTAGATAGAAATGTACGTAAACATCCTCCTCCTACTAATAAAATGAGAATGTGAAGTGTCGAAGTTTGGATATTTGTTTTTTGTTACTCCATGACGCTTTAATGGTTGAACGGATTTTGATGAAATTTGGCACAAAGGTAGACTGTGACCTTTTTTTTTTTTTGAGGGTGGGAAATCATCAAATAACTTCTCCCGCTCTGGGCAGAGCGGGAGGGCGTGTCAGACTCTTACTGACTAAAACCCACCCGTGTTCCTTCGGTTGCCCTGTTGCCGGGGGCCACGATCTCCCTTTCGGTTTTCTTCGCAACCCCGGCAGGCATCGGCCCTAGTGGACCCCTTCAAATCTGCTGACATCTCTTTGAGGCGCGCGTGGAACACAACGCGCCGTCGACCCGGGCCTGGTCCTTATTGGACGGTGAGCCACTCATTGCTCACCGCCCGCAAGCCCGCGCCTACGGTGGCCGGAAATCGCCCCGCGATTCCCGACGCCCTGGGCGTCTCCTCCTGCGGCGGTTAGGGGCGGGAGGGCGCGAAATTTGCCTTTCCCTCACGCGTTCCGCCTCCTCCTTCGCGAGCATTACAGTTTCGCAGAAGGAGGTGACGGCCTCCCATTTCCTCTCGCTCCGTACCATGGCCTGAACCAGGGCCGGACGCGAGAGATCACCGCCGCCGATCGCCTCCACGAGGACACGGCGATGCTCCGCCCAAGCTGGGCAGACCTCCACCGTATGCTCCACCGTGTCCTCCGGGCGATCCACACAATGGTGACACCCGGGCGTTTCCTCCCGCCTTATCCTGTGCAGGAACCTCCCGAAACAGCCGTGTCCGGTGAGGACCTGCGTCAGGCGGAAGGTGAGGACGCCGTGGCGCCTCTCTAGCCACTCCTCAAAGAGGGGTCTTATCGCCGCAATTGTGGCGTGCCCAGCGCTGGGTTGCGACAATCGCACTCTCCATGACGCCATGAGATCCCGCCGGAGCTCCGTCCGCTGTGCCGCGATTTCTCGCGGCAGCGGAGTTAAGCCCCGGCGTTTCGCCTCCTCGCGCCACTCCCAAATGTGCGCGAGGACCTTTGCTTCCAGATCCCATGGCGGTAATCCGGCAAGGAGGCTCGCCGCTTCGCAGGAGACCGTGCGGTATCCTCGGGCCAGCCGGATGGCCATGACCCTCTGGGACGCGTTCAACAGGCGGGCTGGCCGCAGCCTTAGTGAACGCGCCCACATCGGTGCCCCGTAAAGGGCCATGGACCGCACGACCCCCGCGTAGAGCCTCCGGCAGGAGGCGTTTGGATCCCCTAGATTGGGCAGGAGCCGCTTCAACGCAGCCCCGGCCCGCTTCAGTTTGGGAGACAAACGTCGGAAGTGTTCAACGAAGTTCCACCGGCTGTCGAGGACAAGTCCCAGATACTTCATCGTCGACTCGACGCCGATGTGAACCCCTCCCGCCATTACCTGGGAACCCGACGGTGGCGCATTCCGAGGTCCATGAAAACCCATGGCCTCGGACTTGTGCAGGGCCACCTCGAGTCCCAGCTGCCGGATCTTGTCGACGATTGTCGCAACCCCGCGTGTCGCTAGTTCGGCCGCCGCCTGGTACGACCCCCCCTGTGCCAGGACCAACGTGTCGTCAGCGTAGCAGACGACGCTGACGCCGCTAGGGAGGTCGGCGGTGCAGCACCCAGTCGTAGCCGATGTCCCACAGATGCGGCCCTAGGACCGATCCCTGTGGGACACCGCACGACATCTCTCGCCGGTTCCACTCTCCTTGGTGACCGGGGTAGATGACGGCCCTGTCCGTCAAATAGGCCTCGACCACACGACAGAGGTAGGTCGGCATCCGGTGATACCGGAGTGCCTCCCTGATGCAACTCCAGGGCAGGGTGTTGAAGGCATTGGCGATGTCTAGAGACACCGCCAAGACGACCCCACCCCGGGCCACAGCATCCCCCGGTAGACTGTGACCTGGGTTAACATATAAGATAGTTTAAATTGGTCGACGTGGCGCTGCTTGGGAGAGGTCTATATCCAGCAGTGGACGTGTTTCGGTTGAAATGATGATGGTACTTTTAATCTGCGAAAATACGGGCACTGCTAATGTAATAAGAGTCTGTGGTCCCTATAATGCCATAATATAGTAGGTAGTGGTGGAGGCAAGCACCCCAAGACTGATCGCTACCCGTCCTATGAGGGATGTTCTAAATTCAGCGTTTGTGAAGATTGATCTGCCCATGGATAAAGAAGCCATTTAAAATGTTGTTATGGTGTAATCCACGCAGACATTCTTCATATTCTGAAGCGACACACAGAATAAACGCAAATCATTTCTACCTATATTGACTCAATATGTGATGTAAAAGCCATGAAAACTACCTGCCCTCCAATATGTGATTTACAAATCAGCATAAAAAATTATCAAGGTGAAAAAAATGTCTTCTGAATGGCATTACGGGCGGCTACCGATCGATAGAATTGTAAATCGTTTAAATAATGTATAGCTGAGCGAGTATTTTATACAGTCTGTAAAGTAACCCCCATAGTGTTTGAAACGTGTAAATATAAACGAATCGAATAAACGAACACTCCCACGCCCGCCAACTTCAATTAAAATGTTCGGGAATAATAAGGTGTAAAATCTTTAATTTTGCGCATGCCATAACATAATATTCATTTTACACGCAACCAATAAATGTTGTATCTAAGCTATGGGTGGGTATACCCGTATACATACGAAAAGCGTTCTTTTGAACACAGACGCAACACTAGCGTGCCTGTCTAGACGGCGGCATCTCCAGCTACTTGTATTTATATCAACATAACAAATAAGTACAACCCTATTACTTATATTCAATAATATCAAGGTGTTATCTCTGCAATTATTCTCATTTCGATCAATCGAAGCGTAGGTTACTATTTTCAGAAGTAAATAATATTAGTCTATCTTTACCCTTTTAATAGTGACTAAATTAATCTTTGAAGACAGCTTCGTTTGAAATTATTGTGAAAATATAAGTGGTTAAATATTATTTGTTGCGAAACGCTCCTCATTAACGAAATACACTCCTAATATTAAATTGCCTATTAAAACGACAGCACGTCTCATAAATACGTCTTCTTTAATAACTACACAACATTCGCCATATACCATACGTGCCTTATACAGACCCGTGATGTAAAAATCAAGTTTTTTTCAATTGTAATAAAAATTCACAATCGCCAGCCATTTTGCATTTTTAATTAAAATAATAAAGATCCATATCCCATCACGGACCGTAACTGAACGCGACACGAATTGATTGACATTTAATTCTATTCGAATGGTTCTTAGAGTCTAGCATTCCCAAGAGTGATCTAATACCTCAGACAGACTTGTAAAGAAAAAAAAAATTATAATGACCTAAGTACCATTTTACTTTTCCCGAGCGACTAGCGATTCAGCAGATATATAAACCCCTTAATTTGGTTCGTATTTATAACTCCGTCGCATTAAAAAAAACAATAATGAAAGGTGAGCGTGTATTTTGCCAAAACATATTCAGGGCTATTTTATATTTACACACGGTTTTCGTCTATTATTGTGAAACATCTCATCTCGCTACTATGTCCGTCAGAGAAACAAAACAGCTGACAAAAATAATGAATGAACTATTTCGCACAAATATATCTAACAATTTACGAGGACCAAATTAATTTTCATTGGGCTATCTAAATTCGACGTGATTGGAAGATTTTAGTTTTAAAGATAAGACGATCTTAAATATTGATAGACCCTTTGCTACAGACCCTTCTAAGTTTCGAACGCGTCTGACCAACTTATGTTGCATATGGGAGTGGTAAAAAAATTTGAGCAAAAACTTCACAGCCAAACTCTTGTTTATCGAACATCTGGCCCGAGGGAGGAGGGTAAAGTTAGAATATCGAGATCGAAGTTAACACCTTCCAAGTAACTTAATTTATATCGATAATAATATCACGTATGTCACAAAAACTTTTGGGATATTTAAGCGAAGCAACAGAACTCTGCATAATAATATTACTTCGTTATGAAAATGTTACGAAAGTAATTTTGAAGACATTAAATTATGATTTAAGTACCTGTATACTCCATAATGTTTCCCCGACGCTCTATCTCCACATATAGAACAGAGGTGCTTGGAGCCACTTAGGGGGTGATTCGGGGGGTAGTTTTTGAAGGCGGGGGGCGGGGTGGAGTCGTCTCGCAGGCCGTCTAGCATCGCCGTGTCTGGCTTCATCTCCGGCGGTGACATGGGCGACATAAAACCGCCCTCCAAGTTCAGCCCTGCAATAAAAAGTCTAATCAACATTTGAACAGCTTCAATAATGAAAATCTTAATTACAGACGCCAAGCGGAGGCGTAAATATATTTTTTCTTTTTGAGCTGCCACTAACAGCAGTTATTTGAAAATTAAATCTTTATGAAGGATCTACTTGTGTACAGAATAAAATTTTGATCACTTTTAATTTTAAACCAGTCACTACTAAACCCCTACACAATTATATACTTACTAGAACATAGAGTGTTTGTAAAAACAAGTGTGAATCTTATCACACATCAATCTTACAAAATATATTATAATCTTCGAGCATAATGTGATAGGAAACTCTGTACCGACTAAGTATTATAGTCGAGATGCTTAGAAGCATTATCAAAAACATAATGCAGTATTAAACAAATTCTCCGGAAAACAAAAAAAGTATAGATGGCAGTTGTTCCAAAAACCAACAAAACCGGTTCATTAGTCCGAGGGCTTCTGCAGCAGACAAAAAAGAAAATAAACATACACAGTCACCACCCTCATTCTGCTGCGCAGTAGAAAATCTTTTGATTTCCTAAAGATCTTTGCTTTGAGTTTCTTTAAAAAATATTTTTCGAATTGTATCGGCCAAGTGGGCACATTTTACCGAATGATTCTGGCGAGCGATGATTGAAAATGTTCAGGTGTTTCCAACTGATAAAAACATTGAAAGTTTGGTTTAATGCGTGACGCAATTCTCGTGTGCAAACGTGTTTATAGAATGTAAATATTGTATTCTCGTTTGGTCCAAGTAAAGCATACAAGCTAAATGCCATAATACCAATATCTGATCTATTAACTGAACACGCTTCGTTGGTCGTGCGCTTTGTAAACGAGTTGCCATTGTCTTAAAACATCCAAATCGATATCAAATAAGAAATCTTTGCACATGTATTGGTGTAGCTTGCTTCTTATTTGATACTTACCTATCTATATTATATCTGGAATGTTTAATGTGTCGTTTCGATAACTGGACTAAGTACTTTTAGTTTTCTGATTTATGTAGACACGGTCTTGAACTACTATCATGTAATCATTTAGCAATAACTGTCTCACCACAGGTTTCTGAACATAAAGGATTCTCGTTTCACGCAAAATGTAAGAATTTACGATCAATTATAGTTTTTGAAATATGTTAATAGACTTGATATACTAAGAAGAACTTGTTTCTCTATGAAACAGTAGGTAAGTATATACCTAGATGATTATTTCCTACTGTCATGCATATTGTTCGGTGTTGCTAAATCAACAATAAGTACCTATATTACAAAATGTCTTCATCATGCCAAGTAGATATGTAATAGAGAAATAAACACTTTAATTAATTAGTGCTTGATAATTTGATAATTTCGCACCGGTGACCGAACTCGTTACATTGTAAATAGATAATGAAAAACTGGCTTGTTTTTTTCTTGGATTTTGTTAGTTATTAATAACAATCAGTCCTCATCTCACCTATCATAGTTTTATATTTAAATGTGACATCATTCGTAGGAAGTTAATATGTAAGCACAATGTTTTATTTGTAATGCACTGTAGAAAATAATACATATGTTTGAACATACTACAGAGTACAAACCTTAGGTAGTAATTGAAAAACCCATTTCAACTCAACATAAAACAATAGGGCTAGGGAAATAACCAATTTGAGGCCATAAAACAGTTTACTGCAAATACTAAATAAATCTATCTTCGTTTCGTTCATCTTTATGTTTCAGAGTAAGTATAACATGCAACATGAATGCAGATTGTTAAAAACAAGCGTTATCTTTATGAGAGAGCCGGTTGCATTGGTCGGTTCACTGGTAATACATCCGTTTCTCGAGTAGGCACGTAGTAATGTCTGTCCATCGATTGAGCGACTGTTTAGGGCTTACGTCACCATCACAAACAAGAGATCACCTGATACGTCATTTCCGATCTCTTAAATTCCTATTTCGTCATTTCCGATCTCTTAAATTCCTATTGGCAAGGGCAGACTAAGTTTGGGAACGGTTTTTTTTTGGACATGATCTTTAGTCTTTTGATTGATTTCAAGACTAACAGTTACAAACATGGCGTAATCTTAGTAATCTACAAATACATCTTTGTTTTTTATTTAGTCAATTTAAGAGACTACACCTTATAATTTTGTTTCCATAATCAAAAATATTTATTTTTACTAAGTACCTTGTAAATGTAAAGCTTGTCTAAAATCATTAAAAAATCGGAGGTTTTGGCATTGGCATGATATTGATCTTCTATCTAACGAAATCATGAGCAAACCACTTATGTTAATCGGCATCAAACATTAGAAATTATAATAGCATACGACCCCTACCAGGAAAAAAAATATCCCTGACAATCTTGAAATAAACATTTTACAGATGCAAATACGGAATATGAAAAGATGTGAACATGATTCTCATGGAATTTATAATTTTCAATCTTGAGTAGTTAGGAAGTTTTTGAGAGCAGTGGAAGACTAAAGAAACAAAGGATGCATTATACATTGAAAGATGATATGGCTAGAAAGGGACTCAATACTGAGAGGACGGCTGATAGAGATGATTCAAGAAAAAGATTATCCCCCTCCACTCCTAAAGAAATTGGCAGGAGGATAATTTTGTGAAGTTCTCATATTGATTGTATTCAAAATTGTACAACAAATAATCCAAAATATGGCGTTTGACATTTAAATCACAATAGATGTAACTTTAACAATGTAAAGGAACATTCAAGGTCCATAACAAAGCGTTTTGTGAACAGCTTCTGAGTTGAAACGTATCACGCCTACGTTGACGGAAGACGTTGTGTACCTGTGTCGAGCAAACACTTTCAATTTCTACGTGTGAATAGAGCGCTTAGAACTTAAGAAAGACTCGATGTATTTACTGAACTAATAGTTTTGGCAAAACCTTTTTGAGAGAATAGTTCAATAGTCTTATTCCTCATGTGGAGAATGTTTCAGTCATAACTTGTAGCTTTTTAGGGTGTCTAGAGTACTGCATTTAAAAAAAAAAACGCCTGGAGCTGTCCCAATTTTACAAAAAGCTCTTCCAAAATTGCGGAGAAATTTTAATTACTTAATGACAAATATTTCTAACTTTATCTTTTTTTTCCCGATCAGTGGTAAGTATCAATAAACTTACTGTTAAAAATTTGCCTTAAATTTTCTAAATCAATCTACGTTTAATTTGTATACGAGTTTCGTCATCTGAAAATGAAATTGGCTGTGCCGGCTCTGTTCAGAAATAATTCTATAGTTAATTTCTAAAATTATTCCCCTCATCTTGGAGGTTTTCTTAAGAAGCAATCGGAGTCTTTGAAGCGGAACTTTTGAAAACTACAGTTCAAGCTTTTTAAGGAAAACGTATAAGTGATTGCTCTTTCAACGTGAAAATATAATAAGTCTCAGAAACTTATTTCCAATTACGTTTTACAATTTCATTTTGTAAGAAGGGACCTTTCAAAAGTTTTACATATTGTTTGTTAAGAAGCAGGTTCGTTTGAAATACCAATATAGAATTATAAACCATCTGGAATTCTAGAATAAGTCAGTCAAACTACTTACAACAGACGAATACAATCAATTAAAACGATTAAATCCTGGGACGCAAGACCTAGCTATAAGAGTCCATAAGTCACCATTTAAATAAATTAATTCTTTCATTCTGCCTTAAAAATTCATTTCTTGGTAAAGTGATTACGTCTCAGATATTAGAACCAGACTGAAACCTACGTAGCTATCTTAGTGCAAAATCTTATCTAAAAGTTTATAAACAAGTTTCATGTAATCTAATACAAAAACTGTTATTATTTAGTTAGTTCATATAAAAGTCGACAAAAACTCAAATTAGCTTTATAATTGAGTTTTATTTCAAAGAGATATAATTGTGGCGCGTAATAACAATTTTCACTCTCGCGAAACGAGATCTATCGTACAATTTCATGTTAATCTTCGTAATTAACGAAAATCAGTGAAAAAGAAAGATTATAGTCGCACGCGCCTACCAAGCGGCGAAACGCGGTGTTACATGTGAGAAAAACAAACATGCAGATTTAATTTTCATCATGAGTGTATGGTTTGATTACTTTTTTTATGCTGTCGTAAGCTGCCTTTAACAGAGAGAATAATCTATTCAAGTAAAATTAATCTATTAGAATCAATAAATTTTCGACCTCAGTACATGCTAACGCTGAACAAAGTTAGGTAGGTACCACATGTAAAAATTTTATCGAAAATTAGTTTGCATCACGAGTCTTCACGAAATTACAAAACAAGCTGCTGCCCGCGGCTTCGCCCGCGTGGACTCTAATTATTTTTCTAAAATAAAAGTATCCTAAGTTACTCTCTCTAACATCAGCTATCTGCCTGTCAAAATCGGTCTTGCCGTTTCAAAGATTAGCCGGAACAAACAGACAGACAAAAATATTTTTTTTTTTTTTGTAACCGTACGCATTTAGTAAAAAGCTGTTATTTTGATATTACAAACAGACACTTCAATTTTATTGATTTGCATAGATATATGAGTGTAAACAAACACTTTTATAATCTTGATACTTTACGTTAATTATCATCAATGGTGCGTGCCAAACGATCAACTTTTTATAATATGGACTGTGAAGTGTGAACAGAAAGACTAACAGAATAATACATTTGTAGAGTATGAATTCGCACTATCTACCATACTAATTGAAACTAAACTACAATAGAACGGAAGTGTATTACAGTCCAATCATTACATAGAATTGAACACTATTTTTTTATACAACACGTTTATTATACTCTACCAAAATTGTGGCACTGAAGCTGATGGAAAGCCTTCGTCAAGTCTAAGTTTAGAAGAAGAACATCGCTTACCTTTTAGGTTATAAATTAAGGATGAAAATCAATATCATTCTATTCTATACTGTCGTACGTATGTACTTATTTAATTGCTTAGTAGATGTAATAACAGTTCCGATTCGCTAACGTTCTTAACCTTTGTATGATGAATTATAATGTCATCAATATAAATAAACGGATAAGTATCATGAATCGTTTTAAGAACATTGGCAGTTTTAGACTTGCTTTGTGGTAATGAATAACTCCTTTATATGACGCTGATATCAAGCCGATAAGTATAATTTCTTATTCACACCCCAGTATAAAAAGAAACTGTAGCCATTGATAGATATGGAACAAAGGCTTCTACACCGCAAACCTTGAACACAAGCTGTATGTTTTTAGTCTTAATTTACATATTTAGCACACATTTTATAATTACTAACGCATAGGCATGAATTGCTATAAACAACAAAACAACTTCAAAATAAGTTTTTTTAGACTGACCTACTACCCTTTATGTTTTAATAATCGCCACAAAAATAGAACGTGTCCATGATAGCCGAATAATTTAAAATAGATTTTTGCATATAAGTATAATTTTCACACAAAATACAAGATTGCTACGGAAAATCGTTCTTTTCCGAGAAGAATTTTCCGTTGCTAACTATATGATGATATTTACATTGAATATCGAGTGAGCAGTCGACAGTCGGTATGTTAGACGGCGTAGCCATCGGTTGAAGCATGTTTCCGGGCGACGTAGGCGTCAACGGCTGCTGCTGTTGGCCCGGCGGCAAGGGCCTGGCCCAGTTGATAAGTGCTGTTACCGACATAGTCGGTTTGTCTTTCTTCGCCACGGACATGGCCACGCACAAGCATCCTCACATCACTATTAACCCACTGCACTTCAGCGATGTTGAAATTAAACTGCACGGATACACAAGTTACGACGGACAACTTAGCGCGCGATGCGATGGTCACGATCAACTTACGCTGCGAAAGATCAAACCTGTGTTATTATGGTAATGACGCTAGGCTTCTAAATAATACGAGCGAATGTGACCGAGCGTGCGACGCCGGAGATATGGACAAAAGCGTCAGAGCCGCGACCAGGGACAAAGCAGACGTCGTAGTGACATTGTGATAGCGACTGTTATTGCACCCGACGCGACGATATCGCAATGCAACTCGTCAACAATGCGCCACGAGCTTCGGCGCTGATGCTTAGCTAGTGACTAATGCGCACTAAAATTCAACAAGCTCGAATTTGACAAAAAATGTACCCGTCAACTTCCGCGCGGTTACCGGCGTGAAGGTCTCACCCGACGTGCTCAAGGTCCGCATACAATCATACATGAATAAATCTGATTTTATGTTGAAAACGAGTTGCTATAATCAAATTTTTTGCCTTTAAAGTTGCAAATGATTCCGAATTGAACTAGATAATCTAAAATTTTATAGTTATATGTTAGAATGGAATCATCTAAATAATTGTAGTTGTTAGCAGTCGGCCTTCGTGATCGTGGCTGCGGCGCGTTTCTGTAATTAAGTTTTACGTCACTCATAGACCGAACTCCCTGCGATAGCCTCTACCATATAAAAATTCGCTATGTCACTTAGTAAAACCTAGCGCGATTAAATGGTACTTATTCATTTGATCAATTGTCTATACAATCAAATATTTCTTTAAAGTTTTTTCAGGGACTCGGTCACGCGGCGTCTCCTTGGAAGCTTTTAATACCAATATACATATTATCAAAATGTGATTTCAAAGCATCCTAACTGATAACCGAGCCCACATTGAGTCGCTCTAAAGTTTTGGGCATCAAAGACGATAGATAATTCAAAACATGGCCAAATGTTTGTTTGTATGTACAGCATATGCGGCCTTGGGGCTGTGCGTATAGGGACGTCCGTTGCACGTGCTGAGGGCGTTCGTCATAGATAGACGACAAAAAGTTTTCCGGTCCTAAACCAAACAATGTGTAGGTAACACCTTGACGCTTTAATATAAAATATAATATACACTTCTTATTTTTTCATATTAATTTAAGTATTCAGTCATACAGAGTATTGTAGTAATGCTAAACCTACTATGGTTATCTATCATCGTGGAAGGGATTTAAGATTGCTTATTTGTATAATAGCTGGAAGCGTGGGAAGAGAACACGGAGTAGAAGCAAATACAAAAATGGTCATGAAAACAGTATTAATATTTTTGTGTAATGTAAATCTGACAGAAAGATCATCATCATCATCAACATCAACAACAATAAGAAAACATTTATTTTTATTTTATTAAATACGTTTTAAAAACGTTATGTGCGCATTGCGATAAATAAAGCTAGAGTAAAGTCGTACATGGTAAGGGTTTGGCTCAGCAAAATAAATAATAACGAGATATTAGATTACATCTGGACCACATACTGCGACGCTCAGTAAACGAATAATCGTGATCGATCTATATGAACAAATAAACCGTATAATTCATTACAAAGAAAGTAAAAACAGCACAGGCTGTCAGAAAATGTTAGCGGTGAATATTTTATAATCAAATGTAAATACAATACAAAATTGATATCATAATAAATCCTTTTAAAACCGAAAGGCAGAATTGAAAGCGCGCAAAGAATATCTATCTTATTTACGGCGTACAGCGTAGGCGTTTGATAAAAATCACTTTCAATTCAAAAGAAACCAGCCAGCCGTGAATTCATCCATATCCATTTACGCTCGGTTTAGGGTGTAGGGAAGCACCTACATCATAGATCTACTACATTACCCGAACCCGTCAATCAAGCCGTATCCTTGACGACCCCGGGGCTATGTAATTGATAGCCTCTCGTGAGAAAAGAGGATTCTTTCGTAAATTAATCTATGTAAGTGAGCTTATACTTAAGAGTGTTTTGAACAAGGCAACAAATCGATACAGACGAAGGAAAACACGCCATCGACAATGCGACAAAGGCTTTAGTAAAACGCCACACCGTCGCCTTCAGGTACGAAATGAATGAATTGAGCCATTATGATATTGTCGAGATTGATGGGCCACACAAAGGGAATCGCTCCGACAATGACTAAGCGGACACCAACACTACCGGTAATAAACTTCACAAAGGAAATATTACATATTGTAACGACATTATTATTTATAGACTGCGATAAAAATGTAATCATTATGGAAGAGTGCAAAGAAAATTAAGATTTCAATTGCAGTCATGAAAATATTCAGCATCAGATTAAGAAGATGCAACAACTCGATAAGTTAGAATTACGCAGCGTTCAGTGAGCGTAGAGCAGTTTGTCGCGCTATCAAGGAATGTTTCCACTTTCCTACACTTTCTTTGGTCCGCATGATGTGCGTGCATACGTGCATGTGGAGTATGTGGAGATGGAAGTCCGCTTGCCTGCCCCCCTCCGGCGGCGCTATCGATCTGCACCGACCTTGACTTGACGCGCGTTGGCCAGCCACATTTTAACATTGACAATAGCTTTACAATGGCAATAACGACGCGCGCGCAGTCGCCTAACACATTATCATACTCTCTGACTTTACATACTTTCCTTTTCATTAGTCTTTTGTAACTTTACTCCTTAACATTTGAATAAACTAGATATGTAAGTAATATTCCCGAGTAAAAATAGCAATTTTGATCAACGTTTAGAAATAATATTATAGCTAGTTAATGGTCAAAATTAGTCATTAAAAGAAATAGGCGGACGCCTAATGGTCATTAACGGATACTAGCAGCTTTTACGAGACAAGTAATGTCAAGGAAATGTTAAATAGCGTCCTAGATTTGACCCGTAGAGTAGCAGACGTGCGACGCGCGGCGTGCGAGTGTACGGTGAGTCAAAGGCGCGGGGGCGGCGCGTGCATTTGCCGCGAGATATGGGTAAACGGAACGCAGAGAGAAGCGCGCCGCGGGGGCCTGCGACCTTGGCGATTCGCTGACGACTACAGGTGTTTTTTGTTCGTGCACAAGATCGCTGAGCGATGCCTCTGCTGAGCAGTCTGCACTGGGCGAGCCGGTAGACGCGCGGCGCGGGGAGACCAACCGGAACTCCAACTACAAAACAATGCTCATTTTCAACACAGATGCGTTCGACTACGTGGTAATTATAATTATTATTGCTAACCTGTACGGGGATATACTAATAGATACGTGATTTGATTTGAAAAAGACCTTTATTGTAGATAAATAGCTATCAAAGATGCAGGTGGTACAATAGCGTTAAGTGATAAGTTATCGCGTTAACATTTTTAGTTGGGATTCCCATTCAACTTTTCAATTTCTACAATGTTGTATTTTTGGGTCAGCAACGTTTTCGGGAATACCCACTTGAAGTTCGCATGGATTACTTTAGTTTTACCTTATCCAAGATATTACAATTTTTAATAGGGTTAAAATTTTGCTTTTACAAGGAGCTTAAAGAATGCGAATCATATAATTCTTTACGATTTGTATTCATATTTGCTTCAAGCAAAAACAAACTGATTAAATCCCTTAGTCTTCTGTAATCGAAGCGAACTGTGCCGTTTTTGACTAGGGACCACACAGTAAACAGATATGATGTGGTGCAAAGTAATTCATCATTGTTGGAATTTGTTACGACCTGTTTGAACTTTGATCGCACTTAAATTTTATTCCCGTAACAACATGGTATTATAATATCAAAGTTCTACTAACAATACAAAACCCTATTTATCAAATTCCATATATCGTTAAATCATTGAATTTTGTATCTCTGAAGAAGAAAGTAAGAGTCGCAAGGTAGAAACGTAGAAACGATCAATATTTTCTATCGTCTACATAAGTTGATATCCATATCATATGTTTGTATTGAAAATAATGAGAAGTAGAGCATTTCATCATTTACCTAAGCATTACATAATGACGCCAAGCGTTGTGTCGACACGAGACCTTGGCCGTGACCAAGCCAGAGAGTAACACTTCCCGCGGCGTGACGTGACGCCACTCGCGCCTGCGATTAGGTACACGCAACAACAATAAACTAAACACTCCTTAACAAGCTGTAATAAATTCGAAAATGTTTTAATAAGCGGCTACAAAGGTTATTAATAAATCAACTCAATTCGTTTGTTTTGTAGTTCTGATAAACAATGAAGACCGAACAACTCTAAATGTCAACTAGCGAAAAGACGCGGGTCACGAGTCGTGTGTATTTGTAAACAATCTAATAAAATTACATTTCATTAAAACATGAGTAATCTCTTAGAGGGGAAAGTAGCTGATGCAGAAGTAATTAATTAAGAAAGAAGAGATGTCTAATATAAAAAAGTAAAAACTGCGCGTTGTGCGATGTATCTGTAGTATGTAAAAGCAAACGTGTCTTGATCTATTCCAGAAAACAGCTTTGAACTTCAGACTTGCAGAGGATAATTAAATATTGCCAATTTTGTCGGTCATGCGTTGTATAATGTATTCCATAAACACTATTAATCAAGGAACGTGGAGAAAATAAAAGCTAAATACGGAAACAAGCTGGAACTGCGTTAACAAAACTTAATGCAACGTATTAGTATTCCATATGTGAAATACCACGAGGGCGGCGATGAATTCAAATAGAGTGGAAGACCTTGACAATGATACAACTTGTATTTGTCTTGGATAACAGCTATAAAAATAATATTCGTGCCTCTTTAGTTGATAATAGTGCACATTACCATATGCCCAATAATATCTTGAGTAAAATATAGGTATCTCAGTGGACTTCATTTAAAGATATATTATATGATACTTTTCCGGATTTACAAGGGTGCTGTGCTTAACTAACCATTGAAGCCTAATTTCAGACACGCTGCAAATATCATATTATTAAAATTGCAGATTAGCAATAGATTACGAATTGAAACTTAAATTATTGTGGATATTTCACAAAACTGCGCTGTTAAAATTATATAGGAGATTGAAATAAAACAAATATCGAAAGAATTTCAGAAAATGAGAAAGCTAATATGGAAACAATGGTTCAGGGCTAGTAGTAAAAGGGGTAATCAATTCATTATAACCATGGGTAATATGGGTTTATAATTTATGATGACAAACATCAAACGTTCTGCTTCAGTTACTGTCACGTAGTAATTTTACAATTGCCATGTCTGTTTGACTTCGTTGTTTCCTAGAATTTGTCGTACAATATTTATAGATCGTTAAAGTTATCAGGAACTTAGGACCTGTTCATATTATTTCAAGTCCTAGAAATGATAGTAGTATATAGTATATATTTGGATGATTATGTTGTTGTTTCATCCCAGAGCCCTTTCCATAAGGCTATCCTTATTAACAGAAACTATGGATCAATCTTATGAAATTGTATTTTTGATATTATATTGATAAGTATTAAGCTGGTTTATTCAAGAGCCAAGTTGTGGTTCATAAGAAACAAAGCTGGTATTAGACAATTTTACACGCATCAAAAATTTATGGCCAGATGATTCAAGATGAAAGATCGAAGTCGAATTAACTCTTTATGAGCAGTAAGCCAGTGTTTTATAATCTAGGGAGGATAACGACGGAAATATCTCAAATACTTTATAAATACGATACACATTAATAGCCTTATGGAGAATTAATTAACCATTGTTATGTTGGAAGGCAAAAAGTCTCTGTTTATCCTAGTGCGATCACGAAACTGACGAGGTTCCGATCCCATCACAGTCTGCTTTGGCACGCTTTCGGTACTCGGTTACATCATCCTGACGTCAAACTATCAAACGAGGAAAGTTCTGTGTTATCTCGATATGAAAATGGGGAACACGCGAATGGAAATGCAGCAGCTAGAGCAATAGAGCACCGAGATAAATTTATTCAAAACACTAGAGTCAATACACTTGCAACCTTGCAGTGCTCTTTACGACTCGTGTCAGATAAAGACATAAGGGCATTAAAACATTATAAGTTTATATTGCGTATGTTGACGTTGTTGATTTTAACTTCAATCATAATTGGAGAACTGTTTTATTTACTTCAAATAATAATTAAGAAACTATTTTCTTTTTCTTTTCAAAAGCTTTGAAATTGAAAATTTTGATGAGTGTAGAAACATTTCTAAAACATAATAGGAATTTGCTCCTGGCACATAAATTACCTAGCTATTATAAAATTACGGTGACCAGAAGCGAACAGAATTTTAGAATGGACATAATCTACTTTAATAATAATATAAACGAAATTAGTAATAAAATTGACTTTTAAGAATTGGTTAATTGCTAAATAGATAATATTGAAAGTTGAATAACTGGTTATCTTCGCACAAATTTTGCAAAGGTATTTGCAAATAATATCGCATACATAATCATAGAAGCACCAGAAGGAAATGGTAGGAATTACGGCTGTTTAGTTGCATGGGATCCAAGAGCGCTCTTATTTTCAAAGTTGAAAACCGTGAGACAACCCTAAATCGTCAACACAAGTGACACATCACAAACATGGGTGGCAAATGCGCGCGGAGCCCGTCATGTCGTCTATCATCAAAGATTAATATTGAAATTACGGTAGTTAATTAATGTTAAATGCCGGTAACGGATCGAGCATCGATTTTCGTGTCGCGAGCGGCGCCGGTCTCGCGGCCGATGCGGGCGGCGTCGCTGCTCAGACTGGCGCGCCGCGTCCCCGCTCGTACCCCGCATCGCCACCGTTTGTTTTGCTGTATTTTCGTTGTTAATCATTCTCCTTGACCTTGTGCGACGTCGAGTGGTCCACTGCACACGACTGCGCACCCCTCGCCCTGCCACCCACCCGCGCTGCCTGTCGCGCCGCATCGCACGTGCTTTAGTCCTTCGAACTGCACCATGCAATGTGATCAGCCAGACTATTTGACCTTTCCTTTCCTTGGATCTGTCTTGTTCACTAGTCTATTAACCTATTGGACTAAAGACTATCTTGAGCACATTATTACTTAGATTATATAAATGAATGTATCTCAATCTTGGTGCTTCTAATGGGTTTTATGCTCCTATCAAGTGCGTTTTAATTAACTTAGCTTATCAATTTACCAGTGCGATTGAGATTTGTGAGTTTGTTTTAAAATCTGTATTTTGCAACGATATCTATTAAATTTTTCAAGTTTTCCAACCCATTAAAACTTTTTACTTTCTACTTGAAAGTAAAAAGTTTTAATGAAGTGTAAGCATTTGGTTATTATTGGATTTTTTTTACTCTACATAAGTATTATGTCAATGTTGGTCCTTAAAATAATCAGTAGTGACGAAGGACCAGAAGTTAATCATATCAAAGTTATCATAATCTTCTCAAGCTTATGCTGTAATGATTGTAGTTTCTAAGCAATATTAACAGCGATGCAGTTTTGTTCATTGTAGCTGAAAGTGTGTTTCTTCCTTTAAATAATTTATCATCCCTCGCTCGAAGTCCCTTCATTATCTTAATAAGCACAATTTACTCTTGGGTTGGTCCTAATTCCGATCCGTTTAAAACATTAATCCCAATCTAAATACATATACAGTATTGCCTCTTCTTATGCCTAACATTTTGAAAAGGAAAGTATGTCGCAAATAATTTCCCAGCAAAATTCGGAGTACATTTCCACGACATACAATTTGACTACAAGCGAGCATCATTGATTGGGTGATTAAGGCGATTATTCTTTTGTGATTGATTATACCCTCTTTGACAATATAATATATCAAGATATTTATTTAGACCATCATTTGTGTACACGTGCTTGTTTCCAGGAAGTTTCATTTGCAGAAAATTATTGTCAATCATATTTTGTTTTGATTAACCTTTATTTTGAAACTGACCTGTTTTATTGGTACTGTAGGTACTATCAGCTTTCTCACATAGAACACTTATATTATTTTTGCATAATATGAAGCATACAAGCTGATTTCTACCGAAGTTAAACAAACCTTTTTTATTGTTATTTCTTATCGTCAGTTCGTAGTTAGCGTCTTTGCTGTTCGCAATAGAGTTTTAGATCATTTTCTTACCATCCATATCCTTTTGATGACTCGTTTTATTCTACGTGACGAAATAGGTCTCCTTTAACAAGTTGATATGAACAAAATAACTTAATTTCACGATTGGAGATTTAACGGAGGCCAGATTTTTTTTAAAGACTGACTTATTATTGGGGCTTTTTAAGTTTGCCGTTGTTTTTTTTTTTCGTATGTTTGATCAAGATCAATCGGTTCAATTCGTGTGTCGTCGATATATTGCGTCTGTTTATGAAAGTAACTTAGTAGGCATAAATCCGACGTGTACTTAGGATCAATAAATTATTGGGCAGAGAACGCTGCCCAGCGGCAAAATATCTAAAAGTACTTTTTTAACGTACTTAGTTTATGGTTTTCTTTAAATTAAAATTAGTTATGATATGTGAGTGGTGGTGGTGCGGAGTGGTGAGTGGTGGTGGGGTGTGTGTGTGTATGTGTGGTGTGAGTTGGATTAGTAAATGGATTTTAATTCAGATTTATTGACATTGTTATATAAATGTTCGGGTGCAACTTTTTCTAAGAACTGACGAAAATAAATTGTTATCAAGTTTGTTATCTTGGAAACAAAACAAATGTATCAGTGCCAATGTGACCTCGACAGATAATTTATCTGATTGCAAAATCAGGTAAATGGTCAGCAATAAAAATTGTTGTTAGGTAGTGGGTACCTACCTATTTACTTTGATTGTTACGAATGAAAAAACGGATCCCTTTAGGATCACTCGTGTGTCTGCCTGTCCGTCTGTCACAGTCAATTTGCTTCGAATCTAATGGACAGATTAAGTTGAAGTTCGGTGCACATATGAATTTTTGTAACCTAAACACAGGGCATGTAACGTAAATAAATGAATTTTGAATGTAGGTGTAACTTTTGGGAGGCAAATAAGTAAATTTTAAAATGTTTTGCCAACTGTGCCAACACTAATGTAATATATATTTTATTTAACAAAATTATTTTATATTTCGAAGAAACTTCGAAACTAATGAGCCCAAAATTGAGAAAAATAAACATAAAACTGTTCTGTATTTGTAGATTACAGAAAAACCTATAAGAAGTCTATGGTTTTAAAATAACATGTCAAATCTCTCAATAGTGTGCGTACAAACTTAAATTTGCAGTTGGAATGTATGGAAGAACCTGTTTTTCAAGTGCAATCTTAAGTTTGTTCTTGAGATAATTCATACAAACTTCATTGTGCGTGGTCCGACACGCACTTGGCCGGTTTTATAGGAATCGTGAATATGCTTTTACAGGCTAGCATTCGTGACAACTAATCGGAGCTCATGGCTAAGTAATAACAGCCGCAAGGGTCCATCCATCAGGTTACGCTACGCTTGCCGGGTTGGTGCGTGAATGGGTCACCATCTTTACATACCGAGACTCCTCTATGCCTCGGAAAGCACGTTAATCCGTTGGTTCCGGCTGTCATTCGTGGATCTTTGACAGTCGTTCGGGTCGTCAGAAGCCCGAAAGTCTGATAACTAGTCTTACAAAGATGTATCGTATTACCCAGTTAGTGGGTTGTGGTGTTGTGGAGGTCAGATAGGCAGTCGCTCTATGTAAAATACTGGCATTCAGCTGCATCCGGTTGAACTGGAAGCCGACCCCAACATAGTTGGAAAAAGGCTACACAGATTGATTTATAACAACTATAATTCTGGAATCTCCTCCCTTATCAGCACGATTTTTATGAAAATTGTTCATGTTCTGGTAAAAATATTATCCATTTATGCATCGCCACTAGAGAATAAAATCCCGGGCATCTTCTACAATCTCGGGAATTTGGTGATTTTTATACGTGATCCCGGGATCCCGAGATTCGACAATGAAGTTCAAAATAGATTGAAATAAGGTTAAACTTATATTTTTAAAATCGTTTATTTTTCAAGAAGTGTGTTATATGTAAATACTAAATTATAGTATTTCGAAGGATTCTGCAGAGGTGTACCAAGTACACCCACATTTCACAGATCAATGTGTGTTGTGCCAATTTGTATTTTTGGATAATAAAAATCAAAATTGTTTATTGCAAATTCAATAAATGTACTTAATTTAAAAAAAAAACTTCCGATTTTTTGGAATTCCGAAGATGCAAGCGCAAAAATATCAAAGCATCTAATGTTCCATTTCCAAACTTGCTTCTTAGTTTATTGACAATATAAGCAGCTGAAAACGCTCGCTCAGGTTCTACAATGGTTGGAGGAATAGACAATAGATATTCATAAGCTAATTCTAAGTGATATCTACAAACACCTCCATTTTCAAATAGGTTTATTTCACGTCTCCCCCAAGAGGCCAAAGGATTAGGTCAAAAGACTAAATCCTTAACAACAACAGTATTACCTCAACAGTTCGTATTGTCTCGAAGCAAATAGGAGTAACTCTGTTGTACTGTGAAGCCCAAAAGTCTGACAACCAGTCTTACCAAGGGGTATCGTATTACCTAGGCACTAGGTTGTGGAGGCCATATAGGCAGTCGCTCCATGTAAACTATTGGTATTCAGCTGCATCCGATTAGACTGGAAGCCAACCTCAACATAGTTGTGAAAAGACTAGATGATAGATGATAAAGTTGTGTTGTACTAATTTTAATTTGTATGTTCTTTGTCAAGTGCCCTTAATGAAATCTAGATAAGCTTATAGTCAGGCGTAATGAAATACAAACAAAACTTATTTCTGACAATCCCTAAAATCCAGGGATTAGCCTAGTTCAATCCCGGGATTATCGGGACTAGAATACGGCTGGGATCCCGGGACTGTATTCTCTAATCGCCACTCATGGAAGCTGTTTGAGTGTCAGGTTTAAAGGCGCAGACTGAAAGACCTAAGATTTTTATGTTAATGAAGGCGTAACATCATGCTTATATTCCTCAAAGGGGTTGGAAATGTGTTTGTGTGTGTGTCAAGTGATAATAAATTACTGTGAGTGGGGTGTTGATTAAGGCCTTTAGCATATAAACCGGATATCGAATATTATAGGAGTTGGAGATCCAAATCGCAGGATTAAAGTGGAAGTGGGCATTCCAGGTACCCATCTATCCCAAGCTGATTGATGACCGATGACCGAAGACGATAGCGGAATAGCTGCCAAGATCGGAGTAAAGATTTCCAGACAGAATAGCAGTAGATAGTGGATATAGATAGCACTGGAATTTTACAGTGTAATACACATAGGAACTGATGATTCTATACTTTAAACATATGATAAACACATTATCTTCGTCTTGTAAAACACATGTGATGTGCACTGATGATTAGGCCTAGCCGAATGCATAAAAAAAGCAGAGGACACGCTCCCGGCATATCAGCAGTTCATCAATTCAACTATTTATTGCATACTTATCACATGTTTAGTTTGAGACAACTAAAACAGCACAGAATGACCGTGATACTGGACCGATGGAAAAGACGCTCAAGAAAGAGCGATGCGGCGGCGGAAACAGCGTGAACCCAGCACCTCACATTTAGTAAGACCGCATAGCTTGGAGAAATGGAGACGCATCGTATACTGATTATGTGGTTGCGTCGTGGGTTTTGTTCATATTAGTGAAAAAGAACCTGTAACACAGTCTACTCACCAATAGATTAAGAAGTGGGTGACAAAATAATTAAACTATAACAAAGGTCACCTTCTGTACTAATTCTTTGGTTTTTTTTTTATCGTAGGTAAGCAAAGCAATAAAGCTTTTTACGGCTCCGTACCCGAAGGGTGCTAAACGGAACACTATTACTAAGCCTCCGCTGTCCGTCCGTCCGTCTATCTGTCTCTCAGCAAACTGTATCTCATAAACCGTAATAGGAAGACAGTTGAAATTTTCAGATTGTGTATTTCTATTGCCGTACAAGAAACGTGTTTTTTTCGGGTTTTTTGCTAAATATTTTTACGGAGGTACGGAACCATTCGTCGAACGCGGCCGGTTTTGTTTACCAGAACATACCACCACCGGCCTGATCTACCTTTACTTTACCAAAAAAATTTACGAAAACGGGGATATTTTTTTTTTTTACTGTATCCACCAATGTAGAAACTTCCTCCTTTTTAATTCGGATTAAAATAGAGAGCATCGATTTCCAAGGTATATTTATATAATAAAAGATTATTTAAAAAAATATTTTGTTCTTACTTCATATTCACGCTTTCAACGCCATCTATACAACAACACAAGGAACTACTCTGTAAGCGCCATCTATGACATTGAAAGGACACTTAACTTCAAAATAATTTCTACAGAGAAATACACATATACGTGATCCAAATAAAAAATGTTGCTTTTTCAATTTTATGCAAAAGAAAAATTATTATCAAAACATGCTTATGTGTTTTTTTAGAATCTTACAATGGTTTATTAATATCGTGTATTCCTATTTATCCCACTGATTTTCTTAGTGGGACGAATGGGAATAATTTAGTATTTTTATTTTTCAGTCCCATTGATCCCACTAAATTAATTAATTTATTTATTATAAGGTAGCTTCACAGCTGACACTAAGTATAACATTATTATTATTCTAAACATTACGCCAATTACGAAGTACACAGAAAAATATGAAATACGGAGAGTGACACAATTATTAATAGTTATAGTGTGTGCGGGCGTGTATCTGTGCGGTGTAGGTGTTGTAAATGTGTGTGTATTTTTGTGTACGTATGACTAAACTGGCACTACTGAGTTTGCTGGGTATCTAGCATTTGATGAAGGATGAAATTAAATAATTTGAGTCTAGTTCAATGGTAACAAATCCACTTATTTATCCTAACTAATAATATTATAAATGCAAAAATGAGTTTGTTTAATTATTTGATACGCATTCATGCTAAAATGGCTGAATGGATTTAGAAGAAATTTGGCACATGGGTAAACCATAACAATATATTCACTGCATAAACTTCATTTACTAAATTTGCTAACAAACTAATAATGACCTGGGTTGATTTAAGATACTTTTTATCTCGGTAGTATGTTGCATGCATACAAAATGTTATCCTGTTCACAACACGTTGTGCACAATTCTTAGTTTTTTTTTGGTTACAGCAGTAACCGAAAAAAAACTACTAGGCTTGCATGAATTGATGATAGTATTTCAATTATTAGTTTAATCCTACTAATAGAAGTTGTGTCCACAGAAAGCTATTAATTTTGTAAATTAAACTGTGCTTTTATTGTTGTTGTGAATTGCTAATTAGTATTTGACTACAAAGCTAATTAGAGTTTGATTAAGATTCTCAAATGAATGTTTAGTCATCCTGCTTTCATACCATACATATCATTTGATAGGAGTTAGCTAGCGTATGTGTAGTTTGAGAAATGCAGGTGGACATCAGCTACTTTATAAAAGCTGTTTTTAAATAATTAGTGAATCTTCTCAGACAAGGGGTTCATTTATAAATGTTGCTTAAAGTTAAGTAATGATTAGCAACTGTTTAACCATACATTTTAGACATTTGAATGTCACTTTTGAATTTTGAATTTGAATAAGTAAACCCCATGATGGGCATCTAATAGCAATAAAGATATTGTGAGCAAAAGCTATATAAAATAGGGCTAGTATTTTCTAACCCAGACACAGAAGAAAACATGATGCTTTGAAAATTTTGATGTATATTGTAATAATTCTTATGTTTTATTAGATCTTAAATATGTTCTGTAGCAAAATCAAGCTGATATATTCAACATGTTTAAATATTTTTAAGCTAGCTTATAGGGCTACATTCAAAATTATTGTTAACTAGCTTCCGCAAGCGGTTTCACCTGCCTGATATCTTTATAAATTATAGCCTATGTTACTCAGTGATAATATAGCAGTCTACTGGTGAAAGAATTTTTTAAAATCGGTACAGTAGTTTATGAGTTTGTTCATTACAAATAAAATACAAATCTTTAGTTAAAAAAAGATGTTTTACATCAAGCTGAACATAAATAGTTCTAAGCTTTAATAGTTCCATTTTTTCTATGCCACCAATTTGGGTAAGGGTCGCTTTCATCAAGGCATAGTATGGTCAGAGGGTTGTCATAAGATTTCTAAAAGAAATCTAGTACAAACTATATCAGTTGTAAGGTATTCCACATTTAACAACATATCTTATGACACACCTAATTCAGATCTATGCTGAACCATGAGTCGTGTGTAGTGCTGCTTGCGTAAATAATAAACACCTACCTAATTACACTGAGCCTCAATTTCAATCGTACAATAACATCTATACTTACTTATCTGAAGTATAATCATGACTTGTGCCAAATATAAACTAAACATAATACATGAAACAAACAATACACTCACTGGTAGGCTGCAATACAAATAAACTAGTAATTCCTACTGGAACAGTTGTTTATCATGTCAAACAAGGACGACAGTATCGTAGATGCGACATGGGTACTGTGATAGTGTATGATTTGGCATAACCAAAGTTTTCAACAGCATATTATACTGAAAATGTCTTACCTGAATCTCTCGAGGGCTCCATCATCTGGTTTAATGTATCTATCGTTTACGCTAAACCACTTTCATAGGATAGTTCAGTGGCTAACGATGAACCTGTCAGTAACAAGGTCGTTGAACTAAATATACCTATAGGAAGATGAAATATATACACCCCCTTGCTGTACACAAATGTCTTTGAAGATATTATGAAACACACTAGTAATAAAACTTTATTATAATAAAAAAAAGTCGATAAAAGTAGTTAATATAAATAAGAATTCACCAATAACCCAATTTCAATTAATTCTCAGTGACATAAAACAACGCGTCACGTCACAGTAGAATTTCGTTCAGAAATTTTGATGATACTCAATGATACTGATGATAGTGAAAGGATAAAAACTTTCGAACGAAATTTTGATTATTTTTTCTGTTCCGGAAAGTTTGTAAACTTACAAAAATGAAACTGCACACACAGCATCAGTTCATTAGAGATTTATCTCGATTAACATAAAGTTTGTGTGACAAAGTAACCAGAAAAAGAAGATGTATTTTAGGTAATATTTAAGTAATTTTACAGAATTATATAAATATTTTAAAAGGTTTTGCTTTCATAATTTCAGTAACTTTTTCTCACGACCAGAAAGTTGTCATTTATATATTTTACGTTGTAAAAAAGTTATGTTTTTTGCTTCAAAATAATACTACAATAAAATGTTTTCTTTTTTTTATTGGTATCTACTTACTCTAAAGTGAATGAACAAGTCTATGAACATAACGGAACGCGCCTTTTTTATTTTTCAATGTCAAGTTAATGTCATTTACTAATAAGGTCAGTTCTCATTGACAACATGAAAATTTACCTGTAATTTACGTTCTATTGGTTTAAAAATTATGTAGCGTATCTATAAACCAATCAAATTATCGAAATGCTGATTGACCTTGTACCTGTGTAAGTTTAAAATTGGGAAAAGTTTCGTATAAATACTTCGCTGACAAAATTACAAGTTTACTTTGTTAAGTTTCCCGGCGTTAATGTTTAGTGTAATTTTTACTTTATAATATTTTTTTATTAGTTCGTCAATATCGATAAGTGTTTCATAAATACGTAATCTACATTTTCTATAACCGACAGAAAATACTAAAGTTTTTGCAAGTGAATAACCTACGTGAACATGGAAAACATACATGATTTTCAATATCCCCACACTTTCATATTGTGTGGAGCGTCTGGAGATCTTGCAAGAAAAAAGATTTATCCAACTATATGGTATTTATACAGAGACAATCTTTTACCTCCTCATACCAAGTTTGTTGGTTATGCTCGTACGAAACAAACGTTGTCAGAAGTTAAAGAGAAATGCAAAAAATATTTAAAAGTGCGTCCTGGAGACGAAGAGAAATTGGAGGAATTCTGGAAAGCAAACGACTATTTTGCTGGCTCCTATGACAAAAGAATTGACTATGAAATGCTCAACCAGCTGATTAGCAAGTCTGAAAAGGGCCCAATTGCCAACAGAATATTTTACCTAGCAGTACCACCAACTGTGTTTGAAGATGTTACAGTAAATATACGAAATGCATGCATATCCATTAAAGGCTTCACAAGAGTTATCATCGAAAAACCCTTTGGTAGAGATGATGAAAGTTCAGACAAGTTGAGCAGTCACCTGGCTGCCCTGTTCAAAGAAGAGCAGATTTACCGAATTGACCACTACCTTGGTAAAGAGATGGTTCAAAACCTCATGACTATCAGATTTGCTAATCAAATATTCGGGCCTTCATGGAATAGGGAAAATATTGCATCTGTACTAATCTCTTTTAAGGAACCATTTGGTACCGAAGGTCGAGGGGGTTATTTTGACGATTTTGGTATTGTTCGCGACGTAATGCAGAATCACCTTCTCCAAATTTTGTCACTTGTTGCTATGGAGAAACCTGTTACTTTGAATCCAAATGATATAAGAGATGAAAAAGTAAAGGTTCTGCGCCACATTAAACCTATTGAACTGAATGATATTCTGGTTGGGCAGTATGTGGGTAATCCTGAGGGCAAAGGTGAAGAAAAAGTGGGATATCTAGAGGATCCAACTGTACCAAAGAATTCTGTTACACCAACGTATGCACTTGCTGCTCTTCGGATTAATAATGCAAGATGGCAAGGTGTGCCTTTTGTTCTTCGCTGTGGAAAAGCTCTAAATGAGAGAAAAGCAGAAGTGAGAATTCAATACAAAGATGTACCTGGTGACATCTTCAATGGTCATTCGAAGAGAAATGAACTGGTGATACGTGTTCAACCTGGTGAGGCTTTATATTTAAAATTAATGAGCAAATCACCCGGAATGAAATTTGACCTGGTGGAAACTGAATTGGATTTGACATACAGTATGCGCTACAGGGAAGCAGATGTCCCTGATGCATATGAGAGACTCATTTTGGATGTGTTTACTGGTACACAAATGCATTTTGTACGTAGTGATGAATTAAAGGAGGCTTGGCGTATTTTCACGCCTGTTCTCAAAGAACTGGAAGCAAAACATATTAAACCTGTTCCATATGTGTATGGATCACGAGGCCCTTCAGCAGCAGATAGTAAACTTGCTTCATATGACTTTAAGTACACTGGCTCATATAAATGGCAGAAGCCCACACTATCTTAAATTTAATTACAGCCTGGTATTTAGAGCTGATGGTGGTGGTTTGCTTTTGTGGTTTTTGAAAATTTTTTCTTAGAATAATAACATTGCAACAGTTAGTTCAAGTTATACAACTTATTAAGTTACATTCCGATTTAATCACAATTAGTTACTATTGTTGTTATTTATATTTTGCATTCCTTTACTGTACCTCTTACAGATTTATATTGTTATCTTTGGAAAGTATTTTTAAGCCATCATTATTTAATTTTAATGATACTAAATTTTGCATGATAGTATAATAAATTAAGGGGACCATTTTCACTTTTATAACAATGGTTGTGTGAGTGCCTTATCCACTTTGGCAAACTGCCTGATATTGACTTGTGACAAATAAATATAAGCAATGATAATCACGTGAATATCAATTTTTTAAGATACTCAGGGGTCAGGCTATCACTCATGTTTAAAATGATGATAAAAAGAAAATTAATTTGATATACTATTTGTAATGCAAATAAAAGATGGGTTACTATGATAATTTATTTACGTATAATATGGTATTGACTAAATATTAATAACTGACAAATACTTTTAATACCAATATAAATTGAATAACTCTGTCAATAATTTCAATTGTAATGTTTAACTTTAGTAAGGAGAATATGTATACTTCCTAAATTTAATAAGGTAGCTACAATATTATTTTGTGATTTAATATACAAGTCTAAATACACTATCAATAAGTTAAAAAGTTGGTTATTTTGTATTTAACAAAGTTTTTTTTATAAGATTTATCATGGGTTTTCACATGTCCTCAGTTTCATTAGTATGTATAATTATTTTTTTTACTTTTATTTATAGTCTGTGCATTTGTATGACTTCAAGAGAATATTTTATTAGGAATTTAAAGCATTTATGACAATGTTTATTTTCATTTTTTTTTAAACTATATTTTGCAATATCTAGATGGTTGTTTTGCCAAGAATATTGCAATTGTTATCAAACTTTATCACATACTTATTTGGATTTCAATAACTTTATCGCTAAGTATAAGTATTGAATTTTTAAGTGTCTACTCATAATAAATGTTTGTACAACAATATTGTTCATATTATATGACAAATGTATTGTTTTTGATCTGTTTCTATTAGTTTTATTCAAAATTATTTATTGAAAAGGACTTTGTGCCAATGTAATGCATAATAAAACAAGACCTTTTTGTAAAGGTGATAAGCCATTGAATTGACTTGCATTATTGATCTGTGTAACTGTACTTGGGAGGCTTATTTTACAGCAATATAAATGTTCTTTCATTCATAATTTTATGTAAAAGGCTTTTAATGCTGTAATAAACAGTATGGTGCTGAAGTTTTTCCTTTTATTACCTACCTACTTTGAATCACTATGTATATCTCAAAATTACTGATAGTACACACGGCTACACATCAACCTATACATTTCCAGTTTATGCTGATCTCGCATTTTGTAGGATTTCCGGACATTGCGAGGTCAGCTTATACTGGAAATGTATAGCTTGATGTGTAGCCGTGTGTACTTATGTACCTACTGGATAAAATCATAAATAATACTGATCGCCGTGATCTTAATTGTAAATTAGTAATACTCGTCATGTTAAGCTGTATGTTCATTCTGGCTATATTACGCTTGTTATTTTATGAGTCATTCCTAATTCCGATGTTGAAAACAGGAGCTTGCAGAAAAATTGGTTTGTCATTATAGTAGCGTAATGATGACATCTACAGAATAACGCCATCTATCTTATTCTTTTTACGAATTGAACAACAATTATATAGTTTTCTAACTGGTAGATAGGTGGCACTACTAGACTAAAGTAGACTGTCTTTTACGATTACCAATGTTACCATCCACTGGGTGGAAAGTACGAATGGAAGAAAAGTACCTCAACTGTACGACAGAATAAGAAAGACTGAACTTTTAGCAATTCCAACGAATAGCTCTGCTGCAAGAAATTCAATGTTCTAACAAATTTTGGAGGTCGGTTTTCCAGCGACGCCACAAGCTTCTCAAGGCCTTTCGTACTCTAATCCAAAACCCCCGAGGGTGTCGTAGTTCTAGTAATGCAGCAACCTAGGCTACGTCAGTTTGTAAGTTTAATTTGCCTCACGAATATTATTAATTGCTTTCGAGCATTCGAGAAAACATATAGGTAGGGAAAATCACTGTGTACTTTAACGATTGGCCCAGCAGATAATACTGTGGTATCCCACAAAGCTATCACAATAATATGTAACTAATCATTCATTTGCGATCTTATTTTATGTAATAAACGTACCCAAAATAAGCGCTTGAATATGGAGTTGCGGATACCAGTACTCTAATTGCGTAACTTATTTTCATAAACAATTATGCCTAATTTGTTTCATTTTGAGAGTTAAACAATATTCATTGCGTTATTTATGTTGTTGAGAAGATTTTTTTTCCAACTTATGAAGCAATGGATTAGCAATCTATTTCAAATCGTAATTAATTGTGATTGTGTTGTATTACGCAATTAGGGTACTGCTCGATATACAATATAATACATTAATTTATATTTAAGAATGAAACTTCATAATCTTCATTGTGCGTTTTTGAGATTCGATGAGTTCTTATATTTAAATTAAATTTACATTAACTCTTTTCTGTTTTGCTGTACTAAACGAAAAGAAACGATAATTATTCAAAAGTGTATCTACAAGGAATAATTATATTTTTTTATACTATTTTATCGGATTATTTTATTTTGAAATAGTAACACGGTGAAACTTCCGTTTGTGCTTGACATTTCCAAAGTTAGAAATTAAGAACCAGATAGCGAATCTAGATTTTATAGCATAAAACAGAGACAGATAATAGAAATAGTAAGAAGTGTGATAAGGACAGCACTAGAGATACATAGTTTAATGTTTTTGTTGTGAGTAGGTATGTAGTGTGCGCTGTCATGTCAGCTGAGTGATTATTGAATTGAGCAATGGTGGTGTTTTTACATTTCGAGAGCTAAAATTATAAACAGCCTATCTAATTCGTACAATTTCGCTTAATGTGTTCATTCATTATTTAACGTGATGAATAGGAATACGTGTTAATGGATTCTGTTTGAATGCTTAGCAATGCTCTAAGGAGTATTTGCTTGCGAGATTTCTGGACTGCGTAAGTGCTAAAAATCTTTGTTGTTCAAATTTTTTTTCAAATGCAAAACTGAACTGGTTTACATAGATAGATGGCCCAGTCTGTTACTCCATTATTGTATTTCTATATTGCATCTAACGTTGTAATTATTTGAACACTGAATATTATGTAAAGTTTACAAATGTACCGATTGTGCAGATAGTCCGTGCTATGACGTTGTTGTTTATTTTAGGCTTTTCTATTAAATTTATATTACATGTGGTCTTTAGTTAAATTTTAGACAAATAATATTTCCTAAAAAGTATTGGTTACATTCACTTCTAGGACCTACATTTCTGAAGTACTTATACAGATTATGATTTATTGTTAACAATTTGTAAAATTCTTATTTTTTTATAATTTTATTATGTAGGTCTAATAAACAATGTAGAATATCTTTTTTATATTTTTATAAAAAATTGTCTTTGTTTATGATATTGTCACAGTTTACAAACAAAAAACAAAAACATTACAAGACAATCTCTCATTAGGTGATGTTTGAATAGATGACAATGTATGAAAATATCTACAGGGAACTTTTAATTTAAATTCTTCTAAATTATTTAATAAATATAATTAAGCTGTGTTTGCCAGTACCTATTATGACAACATAATATATCTTATCTAATATTATGAATGTGAAAGTGAGTTTATTTATTTGTTACGCTTTCACGCTAAAAAGGCTGAACGGATTTGGATGAAATTTGGCAAACGGGTAGACCATGACCTGGAGAAGGACATAGGATAAATTTTATCCCAATATTCCCACGGGACAAAGACTTATGCGGGTGAAACCGTAGAGCGTAGCTAGGTATTTAATAAATATAATGAAGCTATGTTTGTCAGTATCTACATATTATTATAACAACATATATAATAAAAATTAAATAAATGAACCACTACAGGGCAAAGGGTCCTATTATAACAATAACAGATCAAAATCATGACAAGGTTGACAACAATAACCATTGTAATCTATCAAACTAATTATTGAATACACAGATTTTTGGTACACTAGATTACCTATGACCATAGTATTATATTATCTCTGCTATGAGGTATAATGTAATGGTATTGAGTATTTAATTATTCTCTCCAAAAACTCCCATTTATTATATGATGAATAGATATTTTGTTGACTTTACTGCCTCGTTGGTCTAGTGGTCGCAAGCGCTACTGCTGAGCATGAGATCCTGGGTTTGATTCCCGGGTTGGGCAAAATGATATTGGGTTTTTCTATCTGGAATTTATCAGTAGTAGCTCAGAGTCTGGATTTGTGCTTGGTAGATGGAATGAAATTATTTTATTTTTAACCAACTTCCAAAAAGGTTATATGTTTGCTGTAAATAGGTTTGTACAAAAACTTTTACACATCAATAATATTTTAAAAACTAGATAAGGTGTGCGTTTTCTATCTGACTAGTCTGAGAAGAAAGGCCGAAACAAACTCAGAGACCACAGTCTCTTTTTAATAGCAATAGGCTTGCCCCGTTACATGGGACTTACAACATGACTGGTGATATGTGGATGTATTATAGATACACCTCTATCCAACCCTTTGGAGAAACAAGGCGTGATGTTATGTTAGGAGCGGTTTATACAGAAGAGAAGTGGCGAGGGTGTGTGGCAGTGGCAGATAATCAAAGAAAATGAACCTAATAGTCATGTTGCATAACTTCGTTTTTGTCGGAAAGAGAACTGCGCCCGCGCTTCCAGGTGACGAGCGCATAACTATTAGGTTCATTTTAGGTTTCTTTGATTATTCGCCACCGCCACACTCCCTCGCCACGTCTCTTCTGTATAAACCGCGCCTCAGATATTATGTATTTTCTAAGGTTTTATCATCATCTAATATCAGTTTCTATTTGTCGAGCTAGTTTTCACGTGATTTATCTATTCATTGATTTGTGAAATCCAGAAAGATTACAGACATTACTAATCTAGACTTTTAGGGTTCCGTAGTAAACAAGGAACCCTTATAGTTTCGCCATGTCTGTTTGTCTGTCTGTCTGTCTGTCCGCGGTCTAGCTCCGAGACTCTTAGCACTAGAAAACTGTAATTTGGCATGGGTATACATATTAATTACGCCGACAAAATGGTAAAATAAATCTACAAAAAGTATATTTTGTTAGGGTACCTCCTCTACACGTAAAGTGGGGAAGTTTTTTTTTTTCTATCCCATTGTCTGGGGTATCGTTGGAAAGTTCGTTCAAAAACATTGTGAGTGTTTTAAAAACATTTTTGGATTCAGGGATCTGTTTGCGAAATATTAAGCTTTAAAGTGCATTTTTTTTGTTAGATTTAAGTGTGTCCCCTGCCAGCTAAATGGTTGGTTTTGGATATGTGAAAAAAAATCACAAAAAGTAGTTTATATAACGAAATTAAAATGAAATGAAATGAAATTTTATTTGCAAGAATTGTAGTACAAATTGTCGGGTGTTTTAACAAGTTCTAAAACAATTCGCTAAAACTAGCATGCAAAATTACATAGATTAAATAAGAAGCTAATAAAATTGGAACATACATCATAGTTATTTTAATAAGAATAAAAATGTCAATCATTTGTCAAATCATAATAGTAAAATGTCAGTGTAAATCTTTAAAATTTAGGTACTCATTCACAGAATAGAAAGATTTTTCTATGAGCCACTTGAATAACGCTGTTTTAAAACGATTGATTGGCAGTTCCCTATATGATTTTGGTAAAAGTAAAAGGAAAACGATCACAGCTAAGTAGGCTGTACAAGTTAACGAGTAATAATTGACCAACTTATATTTGCAATTGCAAAAATATGTTTTCCCATACATTCCGTATGGGAGAACCTGTTTTTCAACTACAGAGTTAAGTTTGTTTTTGGGATAAATTCATCCCAACTACGAAACCCTTCATTTAGCGTGGTCCGATACGCAATTGGCGGGTTTTATTTATTAATTAGCCATTAAAGTTCAATTTATCATTTTAATTTGTAGTGTCCATGGATACGCAAGGCAGATGCAAGAGATAGTTACCCTAAGGTGTGATATATTTTAGCTGTGAAGGTGCACAATATACTGCCACCATGCTGTATGTTTTCCATGTGGATGCTGGTCAAATGACCACATATGACATGAGCCTCACATTACAGAAGTAAGTGTGATTTTTTTATTTTTGCTATTAATATACTGGTGAGTACGGTCAGCTATGAAAGTCTATGACATTCGCATAAAATTTCTGATGGATACACTGTTTTTCAGCAAATACAAAAGTATTGTATTTACTAAGAATTAATATTCTTTATTTTACATCATACTGTAACAAGTTTTTTTAAAATTAATTTACATTTTTCAAACTGAAGTGGTAAGCGAATTTTGTTGCTGACTGTACTATGATAATTGTTATATTTATTATTATAAAGAACATACATATTTTCAAATTAATCTCCACATAGTTATTCGAAAAATAATAATATTCCATTGAGCAAGCTTTAGCAGAAATCATTTGAATTAGTAATCATTTAGTTTTTTCTTTTCTACTCTTTGTGCTTAACTATTTTGCAAGTCATGCACTTATAATTTATCTTACTCATAGCAACATAACTCGTCATATTTTGTAATAAATGAGAACTACTAAGCTATTAGATCCTATATCAGCTGCAGACAATGGTTTACGCTAATCAGTGGTCCAGTACCGCCGCCACCGGTGCCGTGGTGTGCTACCTCGCTCGTATGCAACAGCACCACAACATGCGTTTAAAAAAGGAACCAGTGGCACTCCGGGAGTGCCGACAGAACTGAAAACTTGAAAAAAATTATCACCGCGGTAATCAACGCGTTGATGTCTTTTTAATGGTCAAAAGGTGGTGTCTTCACGGTGTCGCAAAATCAATGGTTTAATCCCATCTCAAAAATGCCCAACGCGCCTAAAGAAGTTTTCACTTCAAAAATATGGCGCTCTCCGTATTCTGCAAGTAGTATCGTCGCAGAAGAGCATCTTTTGTTGTTATTCCTTACTTCAACAAGATGAGAATGAATAATAATTACATGCGGCAGATGTACAGATTCGCAACTTGTTTTGGGAGTTAATCACCAAGACTTAATCACCAAGTAGTTACCATTTCCTGTCTATTCTGTGCCTGTAACCAAGTTTTTAATAATTAAAACCATCATTTTTAGCGTGTCGTCTCTCAGACTAGCAATAGAGAGGAAAACTAAAGTGTCAGCAAACTCCTTGGTGCTCCTTGTGAGCGGGGGCGAAGTTCTACAGTCTGATCACATGGTGTCCTCGTACAGTGCTGGGACAGACACTAATCCTATATATATGTTCAGCAAACCGTCTGTTAAGGAGACCCATTTGAAACAGTCCAGTAAGTCTGATAATTACTTATTATGCAATTAAAAATTCCTTACTATGTAAACACGGCTACACATCAAGCTATACATTTCCGGTTTATGCTGATCTCGCATTATATAGGAGTTTCGTACAATGCGAGGTCAGCTAATACTGGAAATGTGTAGCTTGATGTGTAGCCGTGTGTACTAACTACTAAGCCTAATATATTTTTTTTTTTTTTAATTGGTGAATAGGTAATCTTTGTATAAATAAACATGATACATTTTGAATTAAATACTTGTAATGAGTATCAGATTCATTATTTATTTATTTGAATCTTATATTCATAACATCCTTTTATAAGTTATTTACAAACATGTATACCTGATGTTATTATACTATCTGTATTATTCATTAAATGTGTTATTTTTAGTGTGCGATTTAAGCCCAATAGTGGAGTTAAGCACTGGGGAGTTTTCAAGCGAGTTCCGAAGTGCTTTCGATGGTAAATCGGTGGCGGAGTTAAAGGCTGCGGTGGAGAAGTGTTGTGCCCTGCAGCCGAATGTATACACTGTGATATCTTGCGCGACGCTCGCGCAGCAGTTCAGTGACCTCGCGCTCGAGGTGTCCAGCAGTTGCGACCAGCTTGTGCATGAACAGCATCTGCAGCACCAAGTAAGTGACCATTTAAATGTGCTAATAAGATTATATTTCAAACTGTTTTCAAACCACACAAAACATTTTTCTGTTTGAGGCAGATGAAGTAGGTACAGTCAACCGCAAATCAGTGGTACCCATTTGACACTGACAGCGCCTTTATGTCGCAGCAGTATTTCCCTAGGACACCTGTTACCACTGAAATGCGGCGGAGTGTTTTTTGATGTGTAAAATCTTTCCTCTCGCTTTCGGAGTGATGTGAACAGGAGGCCGGGAAAGCGCGCGCTCTTTGATTTGAACAATGAGCGCGCGCGGTGTTAGAGTTGGCCGTCAGATGGTGCCAACCCATTTTCCAAAAGATTAGTACTGTCAGCCAAGATGTCTGATGTTACACATTATATGCGACTACTCTAAAGCTCGCTCGTTTTTATCAGTAAAACATATTTTGACCTTGACTATATTCGTCATAGATAAACGCTTCTGATTAACGAATTACTAAAAGTAACAAAGAAATAAATCATCTTTCTACCACAGAAATACGAATCATGATATAATTGTAGACCTTGAAATTGTATTTAAATTAAGCCGAAAAGTGTTACAACAGATATCTTAAATCTATTAAAGTTTGAAGCGATATAGTCCATATAAACTGGCTTCCGTAATTAGCACGCGCGAAGCGACTGATGCCAGGGACTTTAACCGTATCATCGTAGCGAATCCAACCAAATGGATATTATGCTAATTATAAATTCTCATGCCATTATAATAGAGTTCTGAATTGAATGCTATTATCTAAAGAGTATTTTTTAGCCACCAGATTGAAGTATATTATACTTTGCATTCATTCATATATATGCCTAGTAGATAAACCAGGCTATGTACACACTTGCTGAGTATTTTATATCGCAATATGTTAAAACAATGGTTACAACTCAAATAACGAATAATAATGCTCTATTTAATTTACAATACGAAAAGGAACTGGTCTCGCAATCGAGAAAGGAATAAAACTAACAAAATTATTCCCAAAAGTTTGAGAGGTCTAAATAAGTGCTTCAAGAACTTAGATACTTACCTACTTAACTAGTGCATAAGTGTGTCAATAGGTATTAGTTTAAATGACTTAATTGGCTTTAATTTAATTAAACTAGGTCAAGCAATCGGTGCGTGCGACCTCGACCTAATTATTATCATTCACTTGATGATTCCGTTTTTGAAACAGGGCTGGGCGGCGGTGGTCGCGAACTTGGAAGACATTTTCAACGAATTCTGTGAGAGATCACGAAATTTTAAAGAGTCATTTAGAAAACATCGACTAAAAAAGGAGGAGTATCATGAAAAGTTATCTGGGTGAGTAATTTATTATTTTATGTACCATATATATTATTAGATATGTCATTTATGGGCTTCTTCAGTGATAGTGTAGGAGCAATCTTCCAGATGAATTCACAAATGGATCAGATTGTCTATGAAATTATACGCAAACAACGTGAACTTAAAACAGGCCATTCATATATTTAATCATTCCAAAAAAACTGTAGATACCTAGTCTACGTGTTGAATTCAGAACAGCTAAACAAATGTGTAATTATGCTGTGAATTTTAAAACTTTCATAAAACATTATAAACCTGTTTATACACCACATGCTACCAACTAATATAATTACAGTAAGCAGTATTTACACATTGTTACTGCAAGTGCACCGCACGTTCGTGTCAAAAACTAATGCAACCAGTTCAAGTTCACAGCAAGTTCAATATTGATTTATTTACTAACACGCCAATTGCAAATATTTCGCCTTCAAAAGGAATAGGTAAATAAAACAAATTGGCCACCAGTTCCAATTACTAATTTATTCCTTTTTAGTATTTACCTTGAACAAATTGCGTATTTTCCGGTATTAGCGTATTTGTACATTGGAAAAATCTCTTGAAGTTGTTCAAACGTTGTTTATAAAAGAATTCGTCGCGTTTGAAGCGAATGAAGAAAAATGTTACCACCACCACGAGGAATTCATGTGTAGTTTACACATGATTTACTCGTGGATATTAAAGCCGTATATGGCCTAGGTGCGTAATAATAACTCATTGTATATATTTCATGCTCGAGTGTGTTTAGTTGACCTACCGGCGTTCGTGCTGCGCTGTTATTTTATGAATAAATTGTAGGGTACTGTCGTGCGCGCCATGCCTGTAATAGGACAGTGCAGCACTTTGGTATTGATTCTAGAAATCTAGACGCCTTTGTCTAAGTCCGGTGCAACCGCACGTACCCCATACAAATGTTCCACTTTGTCTTTATGAGTTCACCACACCGTTTTCTCTTTGCGCTGCACATATTTATAAAACCCGAATATACTACGAGTAATTTGTTATGTTATATTTGGGTCTGTAAATGTCAAAGTATTTTCGGGTCGCATTCGGACCTCGGCTGGCATCAGCGTATTTCCATTGACCCTGACCGGCGCGCCCCACTTCTGTCTTGCCTATTCTTGCAAATAATTCTGTCTAGACCAAACTTTGAAGATAAGCACGATCCTTGTTATCTGCGCGTGATAAGTGTTTAACGTACAAACACCAATGATTCTGAATAGGTACTTTTGCTAATCTCTACAAATGTATCTAAATATTTCGTAACTCAAACGAGTTAAGCGTTTGAAAAGGATTGATGTTTAGTTTGTGAAACAAAGGGAACAGATAGCATCCTTGTTGTACATCCGTAACATGTATGTAGCCTGTAATGTTTTGCAAAGGGGTTTTTCCGTGTAAGCCTAGCTATCGTTTCAGATAAATAATGTTTGTCTCGGAACACTCCCAATCTTACATTGAATAAAACACTACCTACCAGTCGAAGGTCTATCAACAAATGAGTGACTGAATATTTTATTTTCTAGGCTCAACGAAGTTTTAGAATCTCTAGGCAAGATCCCAATACTGTCCCCACTCCAATTAAATGCCGAGGCTCATCGATTCTCGGCCTTTGATGTATTTGAAGATACAGACTTTGAGGGTCCTCACTACAGGATCACTCATCCTTTGGACAACAGTTCAGAAAACAAGGCCGGTCAAGATTTTGGCGTCGAGGCGTTCAAACTGTCCGACGAAGATGGTAAGTGGTTTTTAAACAATACATGTCTGTTTAATTTACTGAGTTATTATCACAATGTTTGTGTAATGAGTTCATGTTTAAAATGCAACAGGCTTGTTGAAAATAAATTATTTTTCGTCCATATTTTGACCAAAAAACGTGTTACAAAATTATTCGTCATTTCTGCTTCATTCGTTCGAGCCGAGCGTGTCTGTCGTTGATGATAACAAGGAACCGATTGAACAGTTGACAATGTTAGTAGACTAGTCGGCGAATTAATTTAGCTTCCAATGTCAATGAGTCGCTGTTACGACGACCTAGCTATATTTAGCTAATGACTTTTTAACACAAACAGGTTTGAGCAGAAACGATTATGGGCAGCGATGACGTCACCCATGTGATTTGAAGGGTCTTTTTTACTATAATTTAAAAAGACATTATTGTGTCTATGTTATAGGCTTATAGGTAGGGCACTGACTGATAATAAATTCCAATTATAACACATCTGCGACAGTGCTTAAGCTTATCTTTGTTGTGAGTTGTGCAATTAATTGCTCCGCGTGCACATCCACGACTGTGACACTGCCTAAAATTGTGATTTCGATGTTATGAATATCATTAATCAATATGCAAAATATGTGTCAGGCCATATGCAATTCAAGGGTCATTGGTACCTACAACAACAATAAAAAATATGTTGTTCATTTTGTGTGGTGATAATTTCTTGAACAATAACAATGTAGGCATTAATAAAATACAGACCTTACAATTTTATATCGAAAAATGTTGGTAAAATGCGAAGCACAATACATAACATCTAACCTTACGAAAAAAGAATGAGGTACGTGGGCGTTCCCAATTTCCCAGTTGACTTATACAGAAAAGATATTAGCATTTGATTCATTGTTTTGTTTACATTTTGTCAGTTATCGTTTTATTTATCTCTATTTATTTACTCTCAATCTAGCTACAATAAATAATCGTCATTTAGTGTTCATAATAACATGTGCCACTCACGTGAACCGCGTTATGTTTTACCTGATACTATTTTGTTGAAAGCAGGAAAACTACGATATTATATTGAGTTGTTATTGTAGATCTTGATCGTTTTGAGGAAAAATGGGGTTAAATCTTCTGAAGGTAGATAAAATTTGAGTGGTGGCGTAAACTGTTATGAGCATCGTGTTCGTGGCCCTCATAATAGATGCCTTCACATAAGTATAGAGTAGGCCCTATAAACTCTGCAGGGAAAAGGTTAATAAACGTATAACAGGCTGGGATTTACCCACTGAAAAATTGATACTTATAGACCTTCGGGTTCTGATCAAGGACTTGATAACCCTCATGTCTTTGGGCAATAAATCTGCCGTACAATCTTAAGCTATCGCAGATTGACGTAAATAACAACAGCCATTCAAATTGGTTGGCGTAAGCGATTTTAGCTTATAATGCCCGGGTTATTAAACACGTTTTTCAAGCTAAGATAGCAAACCAGTATTATATCCGGGCTTACTATGCTAGTTTGGCACTGGCACATGCTAGGGCTGCTTACAAGATGCGAGGAAATTTAATTTAAGCTGCTAGCATCGCAGTGACTTAGGCCGTAGAGTGGAATGATCCGACAGGATACAAGCTTCGCCAGCCACACGAAGCTAGTACACAAAACGGACATAGGAATAAGTATGATGACATTTTTTTTTGTCCGCCAGGTAGTTTATAAAAAAATATTGGATACGTATTTTTTCTTTTTTTTCGTAATCAAATGATTACGGCGATACACTGAGTTAATTGCGCCATGACGTCACGAAATATGTAGTTTTTATACTTGTGATGTAGCGACCCCCAGTCCCCAACTATAATGCGTTTTATCTAAGCAAAAAATACGTGTCTAATATTGTTTTATTATCTGACTGACGGACTAAATAGAATTTCGTTTTTTTATTCAGGCATCATGCGTATTGAATAGGTTTTCATAAATTGTAGGTTAGTTTTTTTTTCGAAATTCTTTTATATTTAAATATTTACAGTGTTCGACCAAAAACTATCATCAGGCAACGAAGGAGCGTCGGAGCCGTTACCCCTCGTTGAAGAGTCTGATGAAGGAGTCACCTTCAAGGCACAGTCCTATGAGAGCAAGGAAGAACCTTCCCTGCTGCACTGGATCCTCGCGCAGGGTAACAAAGCCTCCCTGCAGGATATTCTGGACTATTGCCAGAAGGGATTAGCTTTAGTAAGTATACTTTGAAATGAGGTTGATGAGGATTATTGGGAGATGATCTTCTTTCTCCTTTTTCGTGTGGTTAGTGACTGGGTTGGTCAAAAACTCTGAGACCAGGTTGGTCTCAGAGTTTTAAAGCTGCCCATGAGCCTCTGATTATGCTGATTTATGCTTCACATACCGTCGAGAAATATCTCTCAGGCATGCCGGTTTCCTCAAGATGTTTTCCTTCACTCACTTGCTTCAAAAACGAGAAGCAAGTGATAGAGAGATGATTGATGATTGGTGATTGAGAGATGATTGACGATTGGTGATTGAGAGATGATTGATGATTGAGAGATGATCGATGATTGAGAGATGATGAGTTTTGCGGTGTTTCGCGTGACATATTAAGATTCTACTTTGCGAGCATATTATTGCAGTGAGTGAGATACAGAGAAATACCGTCACAGCGTTAGAAATAGAAGGAAGTTCTAAAGAAAATTGGCGTAGTACGGTCTATCCAACGTTTTCACTCCAAACTTGTTGGAATTTTACAAATGCAATTTCATTCATAATGCCCTTATGCGTAATACGCATTAAATTTTTATCAAAACGCATGAAGTCTTTATCAAAGTATGTTTTCAGGTTACACATTTTCTTGTGTACGTTCTCCTGAAGCCATTAAAATTGTATAAAGGCTCTTTCAAACAGGCACGACACGCGACGCGACACAAAGACACCGGTCGTCGCGCGACGACCGGTGTCTTTGTGTCGCGTCGCGTGTCGCGCCTGTTTGAAAGAGCCTTAAAGCTACACAGTAGTAGGTATGAATCCGAAGGATGTTAAGAAATAATGATTATACGTCTACTGTGTATAATGCGTCTCCGCATCTCAAATATGTTTGTGCCTTTCCCGATATTTTTGTAAAGTGCGACTACGATATGAATTTTGGTGTCGAAACAATATCCCGAAACGAGAACGTCTTCAGATACATGTGCTCGAAACATGACATGCAACATAGAATCAGTTCTTGTGCCCTAGTGCTTTTAAAACTTCAGTTATCAGAAACCCACATATCATCTTACAAATACTAAATACTTATAATACATTAGCATAAGTACCATTCTGCCAATATCTAAGCGAATCCTTGACTGACTCGATGGATATAATTGCACAATGACCTACTTCAACACCAGACTCCCTATGGGAGTCCACTGAAAATCGGCCTCTCCGAAACTCCGTCACATGAAATGCCTACTAAAATACCCAATATCTAATTACAGCTAGACGCAGATCCCCTGAAGGAGCATGAGGCGGAACTGTACCATATTCTGGAGTACGCCAACATGCATGGCTTGAAGCATATCAAGGGTATTGAAGAAAGGCTGTATGGCCTTGACCAGCTCTTGAACGATGTGAAGAAGTTGGAGCGAGACCAACGTGATCAAGCTGCGTCGCTTATACAGGTGGGATGAATTTTAAAAGATTCTAGAAGCTTTTTATAGTTAATTGACTTACTTTTTTATTTTGTTTTTTAATTTTCTCATGGGACTATTAATTATCAAGTTTTCGATTAAATCGATTAACTATCTTTCAATGTATGGTTTTAGTTACGTACTTGTTTCTGCTTCTGCTCTACAATTTTCGATCCCGAGAATACTCGCAATTTCGGAAACACCCAGTTGTGAAATCCCGAAACAAACACATGACTGATAATAATTCTCTTTGACAAAATCTCTCTCCAATGACTTCATAATGATATCAATAATAATTGATATTGTCAACTGCAAAACCGGGCCAAAGAAATTGAAATAGAACCCAACTATAAAATATACCCAACCATAACCATTCATGCCCATTACTCATACAATATGGCCGATATAACTGGGCCGGTCTGAACATAGGCTCTGCGAACTGTCGTGCATGTTCTCTCACTCGCCTCATGTCACCATTTGGTTCATAAATGTTATTGCGCAGCCTTCTGCGCGAAGTTCGGAACTGCCAAGTTATATCAGCCGTATTGTTCTCAGAGTTTCCTTGTACTCATCCATTTCAAGGATACCTACTGTTCCTAGGAGTGGCTGCAACTATTTTCTCAACTTCGTCATATAAAATAAACGTGGGCTTTATAAACAGAATGTGACACGATTATGATGTGAACAATATAGACAATGCAATTATACAGGGTGTTAGGTAGACGTAAATATACGAAAATGATGGATCCGTGGGGCCGTCTGCTACGTGTTTTTTTAATGACAATTTTTAATGTTATTCGAAATTCGTCGTTGCTCAAACTTCAACCGTCAATAATTTGATTTAAAAATAACAAAACTGGCAACATTTTCATTTTATTTTCATCTAGAGTATCTGTAGAATCTCATAAAATTCGTATTAGACGCAGATGATTGCTGATGAAAGCCCGACTTCGAACTGCGTAAAAAAAAAACTAGGATCGATATAGCAGTTCTAATTCTAAGAAAACATCTTTGGTTTATGCCCGTTCTAATGGTATGTAATATTCACAATTTCTTTTAAAACAACTAGAATAATTCGCCAATTTTAACTGCTTGGGCTTTTTTCTCGGAATCACAAATTAATACATATGGGACACTCCGCAAAATCAATTACCTAAATAAAAAGCGACTCTTGCTGCGACACAATAAAGTGCAATTCAGGTCACACAACGCAAATTTACCTACAGTTATATTCACCTAGAAGTTGCTTCTCTTTCTATCGTGTAACTCTTATACCTTCAGACCCAGTTAGGGTTGTCATATTGATATTCAACCGTGTGCCTAACACCCTGTATTTTGAAGCTTACATATTAAATTCGTTATACTTATATTCATGGGTATTAGACGTGTGATACGTGATATTGTTGAATGAATAGTTGTAAAAGGTCATCATCATCTGCCTAGCGTTTTCCGATGTAGCTGAATAAGAGTATTTACATGGAGCGACTGCCTATCTCCACAACCCAGTTACTGGGTAATACGATAAAGACTGGTTGTCAGACTTTCGGGCTTCTGACCGTAAGGAACTGTCAAAGATTTACAAATGACCCAGGATCAACGGCTTTACGTGGTTTCCGAGGCACGGAGAGGTTTCGGTATGTAATGGATGGTCACCCATCTACGGACCGACCTCGGCAAGCGTTGCTTAACCTAGAAGATCGACCCGTGCGGCTGTTATTATTTAGCCACGAGCCTGAATAGTTGTAAAAGGTACAAATCAAAATTTGATATTTTTATTTGATTAGTGATTCATTCTATTCAAATAACTTTGAACATGGCATTCAGTATTAGCAGCTTGAAATCCTAATCTAATCTTATGAGGTGTATTCATTAGGCTTCTCAAATGGCTGAACATTCATTGCCATAATATTACGAGTCCGTTTTTAGGGTTCCGTACCTCAAAAGGAAAAAAATGGAAACCTTATAGGATTACTCGTGTGTCTCTCTGTCTGTCCGTCTGTCACAGCCAATTTGCTCCGAATGTAATGGACCGATTAAGTTGAATGTATTTCTGTGACCCAAACACGAATGTGTAACGTAATAAATGAATTTTGAATATAGGGGTCACTTTTGGGGGCAAAAAAGAATATTAAAATAAAATTTTTGCTGTATAACAGTACCGTGTTGCGAGGATCTTAAACATATTTTTGTATATAATTTTAAAATAAATATTTTTAAAGATATTTAAGAAATTCAATGAAAATTCCCCCTTATTTCAATTAATAATTAAAAAAAAAAAACATAGTATGGCTCTTAACTCATAGATTACAGGAAAATCTATAAGAAGTCTATGGTCTTAAAATAAAATGGTTAAACTTAACTTTGCAGTTGGAATGTATCGGAGACCATGTTTTTCAATTACAATGTTAAGTTTGTTCCTGGGATAAATAAATTCATCTCAACTACGGAACCCTTCATTGCGCTTAGTCCGACACGCACTTGGCCGGGTTTTTATTCATTTATCGAACTCAAAATTATGCATTTCACGATGATGCGTCTAAGTTACTTCTACGATACCGAAATAAGGCTCATAATAGGCATGATAAAATTTCTCATTTTGTTGAATGCAGTGACCCGTTTTGACTTTAGGATTCCGACATAATTAAAATGGTCCACGTGTAAACGACAAAGCCTCGTTTACACCAATTTTTCTAATAAAACAAATTACTTTGTTCTCCAGTGCCGCGAGCGTCTAAACACAGCATGCGACCCGTCCGTCCTGCCCACACTAGTCCAGTCTCACTGGTGCCAGTTGAAGAAGTTGCTGAAGGGACACCAGATGCTAATCGACATTAGAAGGCGCATCGCCAAGTCGAAGGATGAACTCTCACACATATTGAAGGCGAGATTAGAGTAAGTTGACTTTTGTTATATTCAAAGGAAATAGACATTATATTCTACCATTTTATTTATAAATATTAAAGCTCATAAGGTTTTTAAGCGTATGGTAGGACGTGTGTTACATTTTGCCTGCTTATCTGGCAACGCAACCAGGCCTTTTCTCTGAACAGCGATCGGAATATAAGTAAGTTTCCTGAAGCACTCAAGCACTCATTTCATGTGGAAAAATTACGCCGCTTTCCAAGAACAGTAAGAATTTGACAGACTTTTAGAACCTGGGATTTATACCTATCAAAAAATATTTGATACACTTTTTGACAAACATCTCTCAGTTGGGTAACCACATAAAGTCGTTATATTTTAAGCTTTGTCTCCAGTCTTTACGAAAATTGGCATCTAGCCAGCACATATTATTAAAAGTGCGTTTCTACTGTCGGCAACAAAAGTTGGCCGATTTGCGTTTAAGCCCACTAAAGCCTCGGTCACACACAGCGAATACTCGGTGCGATTAGGCACTCGCTGTGTGACAGGGTACTCGCAGCGAGTAGCTATTCCGCTCGGCGCGCCGCTCCAAACTACACGCTCGTGCTCGGGTCTTTTCGTCGCTGCATAGATTTGTAGAACTCGTTGTGTGTGACAGCAAGCAGCGTATACACCCGCAGCGAGTATTCGCTATGTGCGTTCGTGGCTTAACACTAGCTAATCAGTCTCTTACAATTTGCAGGGCGGTCCTAATGATCGAGAACTCGATGTCGGTGCAGGATGCGCACGCGATGCTGTCGTTCCAATGCTTCAACCGACTATCGCGGTACTTCAGCATCGTGGCACAGCTACACCGAGCTCCTCAAGTGTTTATCAGGGCTGTTCATGAGGTGTCCAGGAGACGCACCTTCTCACAGGCACATCTTAAGGTATGATGATGTATGGTGGTGATGTGGTAAAAGTTAGGATTGGATAGAAGATATTTAGCAGTGGACTGCAATTGGCCACGACTAGAGTGTTAAATATTCTCGCTATTTGCGCAAGGCAAACCTTTTTTATATATATAATCTAGGCTAAAATAACATAACACATAACATCATGCCTGTATTCCCTGAAGGGTTAGGCAGAGGTGTACCTATAGTACACCCACATTTCGCCAGTTATGTTTAAGTCCCATGTAATAGGGGGCATGTAATTGCCATCAACCGGGCACAAATCTAGACTCGGGCTGCTACTGAGAAATTCCAGATGGAAAAACCCAATTATCACCTTGCCCGACCCGGGAATCGAACCCAGGACCTCATACTCAGCAGTAGCGCTTTGCGACCACTAGACCAACGAGGCAGGCTAGGCTAAAATGATATTTCATATTGACATCTGTCTTGCATTTGCCACTCATTGGGGCCGTGAACTAAAGGGATAGGACAGAACTGAGGATCTAAAATCATGGGTTTCTAATAAGGATAACCTATAGTTGGATACACCAAAGATATTTTTAACATTTAACTATAAAAAAAACAGTGGCATTTCGGGAGTGCCGACAGAAGTGAAAACTTGAACAATTTTATTGTGCAGGAAATAATGTATCGCGCGTTTATGTCTTTTTAATGGTCAAAAGCTGGTGTCGTTACAGTGTCGCGAAATAATTGTTTTGTCCTATCTCAAAAATGCCCAACGCGCCTAAAGTATTTTTCACTTCAAAAGTATTCTGCATTAATAAGGTGTACTATCGCGGACGCGCGTATCTGAACACCGTAAAGACTATTCCTGCAGCGCTCGACCGCTATTAATAGTAACGCTCATCAACTAATAGCATCACTGCATCAGATTTTTGCTGAGAACCTTGATGTAAATGAAAAAAAGACCGTAAAAAAACCAGATGTGCGTTTTTTTTTTCAATGGAAATAAATATCTATGGAGACCTTCGTCCGGTCGTAGTTCGAGCAGGATCGGGACAAGGTTATAGTTTTGTTATTTTATGAATTATCTTCCAGAGTAACTGCACCTAATTACCAATCACCCTGTAGAAACAGCAGTTTGAGTAAATAGTAAATAAAAAAAATAGTAAATGATAAAAAAAAAAAAAAACAAGTATTTCGTATTTTATAAAAATCTACTGTTTACACTTTCACTGCCAGATTATACAGCACATTTGTTGGGATATCCCGTCATGGCATTCCATAATATACACAAATAATGAGTATCTTAAAAGTTAAAATACCAATTTCTAAGACACCTAAGGGCAGGCAGGCACATCTGGCGTGGCGCAAGAAGGGGCGGTAAACAGATGTGGTAATCGTGTGCACGGGTGGTAAAGTGGTTATGTACGCGCGTCCGCGATAGTACATTACAAAATACACACTTATCCAATGATACGTTACACGATACGATCCAGTAGCTATCCAAACTAAAATCCTTCATGCAAATTCCAGTGGGCCACAGACCTCGCAGAGAAACTGCTCAAAATACACAACGAAGAAATTAGCAGGCGGCAAGAGTTCAACACAGTTTTTGAAGGTCATTTCTTACGAAGCCTGTTCCCCGGCATGACGGAGCTACCACCAACGTTTGCCACACAAGGCCCGCCAACGTTTGACGCCAACCTTCCCAAACTAACAGAGGCAGATGTGGCGTACATAACCAATGCGTTCCCAGACCTTAGTGAAGATATACCTTGTTACGATATGGATACTACTGTGCAGTTTTTCCAACAGAGGTATGATATTTGTGTAAAAAGTTTGTAAACTTAATTCCTAATGTCGGATAATTTACATTCCATCGCCTGTTACTCAACTATCTACTTTAGCTTTTTGCATTCTAAGTTGATTTTAGAAAGACCATTTGTAATAAAAGTCGTACAACGTTTTTCTTGCAGCAAAATTTAATCTTTGTCTGGTATGACAAATTCTTAATTCAAATGTAGTGAAAAATTCTTAATTCAAATGTAGTGACAAATTCTTAATTCAAATGTAGTGACAAATTCTTAATTCAAATGTAGTGACAAATTCTTAATTCAAATGTAGTGTTGTTTGTATGAATTTCAGAATACGGGCTTCGGAACTTGAAAGTAAAGATATGGATATTCAAGTGGATATGGATAAGTAAGTTTTTAGTAGTTACTTGATGCAGATTACCTTTTCAAAATGAATGTTATTAACACTTTAGTGTTTCTGCTCCACAGAGATTTCGACTCAGTAACGGAAGCCAGCGACTTCGAAAAGCTTGGCGGTCAGAGTGCGACACAAAAACAGAAAATCGACATCTCCACTCTATGCATTCCCGAAACGATGGCCGTATCGACGGTAACCGAGGTGCGAAAACTACCGGTTATATTGGAAACCGCGGAGAGCCCGAAATCAAACGAGTTCGAAAACTCGGATTATTACATCGAGGAGTCGCTACCGTCGAGCTTGGAATGGGGCCGGGACGAACGACAGGTGTACATCGACCTCGCGACACTCAACCCGCCGCTCTCGTAAGAACTCCGCGCTATACGTATAGTCGAACAAAGAAATTAGTATACAGGCGGCTCACTTGCAACTTTTATTTTAAACAATGTTTCGAGTGTGCTGAGTACCCAAATCTCTTATATGGCTCTTTTTAAGCTTTAAAGAGCGTTGGCACCGCAAATCACTAAATGCATTTAACGCTAAACTAATTTAAAACATCGCTCTATTGCTGTCAATCGTTTTAAGAGTCCTATTACACTTTTTACGCAAATTCATGATTTTTGACGTTGTAATTTTCAGCAACAGTAATATATTTTAATTATTTGATTATGAATAACGATAGTGCTATTCTCTTTCTTGTAAGTTGGAGTTACACATTTTAATTTTTCTTTTCGTGTAATTTACTATAAATATTTTACGAACTAACTTTACAAGAAAATCCGTTGGCGATGGAACTTTGACGCTTAAATTCACTTTGTTCCATTCAATTCAAATAAAAGTTAAAATTACTAAAAGATAAGTTGTATGTTTTACTTGTTTATTGGAGTTCTAGAATTTCTTAAAATTTCTTGAGTTTTCACAGAAAAAATCATAAAGAAAAGCAATAAATGTCTTGATCCAGCGTCCATTATATTCCAAATAAACAAAATTTTATCAAATAAACTAATAAGGTATAAAACTTCTATCTACAATGAATACGTTTCATTAGTTTACGTTTCTCAATATAATAAGAAAAAATACCATAAATAAAATTAAAGTACTATATATTCCGCGTCAATTCAGCAAATCACTTGAAAATAATGTGTAACTCCAACTTATAAGAAAGAGAATGGCACTATCGTTATTGTAATTAAATAATTAAAATATCATAATGTTAATGAAAATTACAACGTCAAAAATTACGAATTTCCGTAAAAAAATGTAATAGGACTCTTAAGTTGACAAAGACAGAATGATTTAAATATGTTAAGAGCTAAATATATTTTATTTAGCGAGTTGTAGTGCAAGTAGGCCTTGTAATGTTGTGGCAGCAGCAGTACATAAAGTTAGCAGCCTAAAAATTATGACACAATAATAATTTAAATTGGTAATTAATATTTTTGCCTGTATACCCGACCTTGTTCGACTGTACCTCGCTCTCGGAGCTCTTATCTGACTGGTTGCCGTTTTATTATCCTTTTATTTGCTCCTGTCTTCACCGGCCCCGTATGAGCTGTTTCATATTATTTTTATTTTGCATATTTTTTCATTTTATTTTTCTTCATATTTGTGTGTAAAGTAGGTTTGTGACGAGTAGTAGTGTTCATAGAAACTTTATTTGCTCAATATTCTGAAGGTCTTTTTAATTTTCAGGACAACATGGATACACACAGAATAAACATGGAGAAACTGCAAGAGTTTTTAATAAAAGTTTACGCGGTTTGTAAAGTAAATATTGTATTTATAGTAGAAGAGTTGACCAAGTTGAAAGATGAAGTTAATGAACAGAAGAAGTTCATGGCGAGTAAGTATATAGAGATATTAGAATCGTGGGAGAAGAGCAATGCGGAGTGTGCATTACGGTTCCGTGAGGAAACGCAGAGGCTCACTGTAGACCACGAACTAGAACTAAGTGATATGAAGGCAGCTCTCAACGAAAAAGACGAAGTTATAGCTACCCTCAAAACGGACACAGAAAACATAAAAAACTTACACCAAAAGGAAATAGAAAGATTAGAAAAAGAACACCAAGAGACTAAAGATTTACTGGAGAACACAAGAGAAGAAATACAGGGATTTCAGAAGAAGTTAGAAGATATTGAAGCACAGAAGCAGAAGGAGATCAGAGACTTGCAAGAGAAGATGCATCTGGAATATAAGGCTGAGATTGAGTCTTTACGTTCGAGGTAAGATTAATTATTTTGTTCATACTACAACTAGATTTCTCAAAATTTATTTCTTACAAAGCATTTGGACTCCAGAGTTCGATTTCTGTGATGTAGAAATTGTATGCCTTTGTTTATTATTCGTATAGAATACGATTTGTAACTCAAATAGAGGCGTTTATGAAAGCTAGATTTCTTCCTTTATAATAAGTTCCATGTTAAAAAAGCGAACCTATTGCCATAAAAGTGGCGCAATCTAGACTCCAGGCTGCTACTGAGAAAAATACTATAACATTATGCTTAACCGGAATCGGACCCAGAATCTCTCAACAGTCGCTTTTGAGACCAAATTGCAGTTAAACCATATTCTGTATCTTCATTTTTCTAACACTCACTTTCCCCCAGGTTCCGCCTAGTAGCTCTAACAAACATGGACCGATCGCCTTCGGAATCCAGTCTCGAGAAAATCGAGCGTACTGACGTCATCGAGATATCGAGTCACAACGCGATCGTCATGCAGACTAAAGAAAATGCTGAAGTTGAGAAAGAAGAGGCTATCAGAGACGCGATTGCAAAGGCTGAGGTGGAATGGAAGTTCAAGATGGAAACCGAAATCGCGGCTATCAATACGAAATATGACTCTGAGAAACAGGTATGTGGGAAGCATGTCGCTTGAATATTTACTACTAGCTTCCGCCATTTTCTTCTCCCGCGTGATATCTTTATAAATTATAGCCTAAGTTACTCACTGATAATATAGCATTCTACATGTGAAAGAATTTTTTTGAATCGGTCCAGTAGTTTTTGAGTTTATTCATTACAGACAAACATACAAAAAATCTAATATTTTCTCAAAATTCAAAATTTAAAAGTCGTTTATTAAAACTAGGCTGAGAATCATCACTCTTTGAACGGCAAAATTACATAAGCCAGTCCCCCAAAACGCCCGCCCTTCACCACTTCCTAGTGCTTTAGCTGGGAAGAAGAAGTGGCGCAGCAAACTCCCCAGCAGCACAGCTTTTCTTCAGCAAAACTTCTCTTCTCTTTATTATAATATTAGTTTAGATCATTGATATATAAAAACCCAAGATGCACAGTTTCGAATAAAAGTAACGCTCGAAAGTGTCCCGAAACTCTATTTCTGTCTCTTTCTATAAGCTACAAGCATATATTATTGCAAGTTCAACCTTACGCCAATTGTTTAAAGTTGTTATTACAACGCAGGTACTTAAAGCAATAAAATTTTACGACCGATCGTGGTCGGTAGGACAAGGTATTGAGTGGAGTCGAACATGACTTTTTTTTTTTCATCTTACGTTATGAGTTAGTATTTTAAGAGTTTGTAAAATTGTGTTTTAAACACATAAATATACTTTTATTTCTGCATAAATATGTTTTTGGGTAGCCTATGGGTATATCAAAAAACTAATAATAACTGTTAAAATTGTTTAATTAAATATAAAGGACAGCCGTTTTACGAAGACGTTTTATGCCTTTTAAAGTGACATACATATCTTCATCCAAAAATGCTCGGAACAAACGACGCTTGAATTATTCGACTTTAAAAAATCTTCTCGCCTTTGTTGGCTGACGATTGATGTCCATTCTCCACATCGTATTGGGTCACGAGGAAAACTAAAATATAAAAATTAGAAGTTTCCATGAAGTTTCTAATGTGACACTTACAGACTACAGACTACGCGACACTTCAGTCTATCCTTAGCATGCCGCATGTCGCGAACTCATAAGTTGGCCCATAAATGAATCGTTATACATCATAATATTTACGAACATTATAAAAATGTTAAATTGGCTACCTCCTGACCTACACGTTATGTAACGTAAATATATATATTTTTCAAAAACTACATACAAAAAAGGTTCAAAAGTACATAAATTTATTAATAAAAAGAAACACAAACAAAAAAAAAATCGACTCCTCTTATTAGAACAGGGTCATTTTTATAATGCGACTAAAATAAAAAGGAGACTGTAATGCGTTGTTCTAACACTGACCAAGCAGCCATTGAAGTTAGCCGTATTTTACTTTGAGCGTTGAATGAAGTTTTTAGAAAAAATAAATCAAAATCACACATTGCTTGTTATAATCGGTCATCAAAACAACAAAAACTAGTCAATAAGTTTTTTACTTACCGAAAATACGATATCCCATCCTTTTTTAACCTTCTTGACGTAATATTTTTACAATTTCTCACAGAACACTTCGGCATTTTTAACGACTGCTTCCAGACGCGAGCGACGCGAGACTATTTGAAATGAGCGCACAATTTAGAATGTTGCGCTCATTTTTTGGGGACGTTTTTTAGACGTTGAGTGTGCATCTTGGGTTTTTATATATCAATGGTTTAGATATTTTTTATTTTTTGAATATTAATGTGCTTTCGATAATAAATCCTAGATTTTTGTAAGAGCGCTTCTTTTCCGCACTCTACAAGTAGATCAGCCTTCCACCCTTCGATCTACAATAGCACTAGATCAATGATTAGGAACAAAAACACATAGCTCAAGTGGTCGCGTTTTCATTAACTTGATATAATCAAACATACAAACAAATAGTTAATCAAACATAATAGTTATTATCGTTTGCAATATATTAACTACTTTGATTGAAAAGTAAACGTATTTTTAAAATAAGAACGTAAATATATAGGAAAAATAAAACATAATTTCTAAGTAATAAGGTTGAAAAAATTATGTTGCAAAATAGCGGTCTTATTTTTCCGCCCATTTCTAATGCACTCATCGGAAATCTAGTACAGTATAACTTTTTTCTTAATTTCCCTCTGCAAACTTCGTGTTTCATCAGTCGTTGGATTTCTATCAGTTGCCCTTTGCACTTGGTGCAGACCGGATGCTCTCAACCGACTTGGAAGTATATAGAGTTGTTGATACTCTTTTAACTTAATGTAATTTATTAAAAAAATGGGAGAAAAGCTGCTAAAGTCGCAGGCACGAAAATAGTTTTACAGCTCTATATAACTCACACGGAAATCAAAACAAAACAACAATAAAGTACTTAGTTCTGAATTCAAATGATTGTATACGATGAATCTAATAATTGATGGACATGGAAATTGGCATTCGTTTGTATTCGGAAATTGCGATGATTCCCGAGGGACTTTAAGAAAATAGTCAGACTGTAGTATTGCTGATCGAAGCCTCCACCTATTATTTTCTCACATACACATTTCGCTTATAGCTTTCATCGTCGATGTCGACAAATGACGTGACTCGTCGGCTTTTATCGGAGAAAGAGAGACAGATAGACGCGCTCCGAGAGCGAGAGGCAGCATTAGTGCGGGAGTGCGGCAAGTACCGCGATACTATACAACAGCTGACTGATCCTGAGACTAACGACCTCGATGCACTGCTTAAAACACAGGTATTTATGCTTCAGGGCCAAAAAGGACGGCAGTGTGAATAATACACCTTATTGTAAGAGTCATATAGTGCAAAATTGTTTGAATTCGTTTTTAGACCTATTATTGCGAGTTCTCTGGAGTGTTTTCGCGGGCTCGTTTGCACTTAAAAAATCCAATTATGAGGTTTATTATTCAGTGCGACTAAAATCATTTAGTCTGTGATCCTTCTTGGTCTGCGCAGAGCCGTAGTAATTATATCTTGCTTACATGTGCCTCTGATAAATGTATTACATTTGATTTGCAAGCAGTAACTGTAAACAGTAACTGTAAATATAGGACATCGAAAGCAAGATATAAGAACTACCGATTAGTTCTTATATCTTGCTTTCGATGTCCTATATTTTACTAAAGCACATAAATAATTACCCATAATTGTCACTGAACGATTTATTTTAAAATTTTAGTTGGCTTCCCTCGAAAACGAGAACGCAGTTTTGAAGCAACAAGTTAAGGATTTGAAAAGAGACTTGGAAAAGAAAACAGAGGAAGAGAAAAGTAGAGAAGACGATAGCGATGGCAGGTAAGCACTAGAAAATATTTCGTTTTACGTCAAAGTCAAATCATTTATTTCAAATAGGCCCATGTATGGCACTTTTGAACGTCAAAATTTACAAAATAATATACTTGATTCTAGTCGTCTCTTCCAAAAGGTAGTTTTCGTATGGAGAAGAAGGCAAAGAAAAGAAGGCAAGAAACTCCGCCGTTACTTTTTAAAAATGTTTTACAATAGTTTGTATAATTACGTACATTAGTTAAATAATTATATGTGAAGACGATGCACCTAGAATAAAATTACTATACCACAATAGGTAAAAAGAATTAAAAATGAAGCAACGACAGATAATTTAATTATGTGATAGATACATGGTGCTCACATATTTACAAACATTGTAAAAGTAGACGATTTTCCTATTTTTTTAAAATTAATAAGTCAGTGTGTGAGGAAGTAATCACAGAATGTAAAATCAATGTCATATAACATACATTTTACAATTAAATTAGCAACCTGTTTGATTTTGTCTTGATTCTAAATTGTCCTATGGAGCAGGACCAGCTTGTTTCCAAGCACTCTTATCTTGGATATAATCCTCTAATTTGTAATATGCTTGAATAATGTGTCAAAATTGTTAATGTCCTTAGGCCAAAAGTAGAAGCTTCTCACAATTACTTAGTTTCTTTGTAAAATAAAATCATCGTTCTGCTACCCCTACTTCAATTTGTTGATATTGTTGATAATAGTTGGTAATTGAGCCGTGGTGGCCCAGTGGTAACGACCCCCACTTACGAGTTCTAGGTCGTGGAACCCAGGCAGGCGCTTTACTTTGCGTAAATAATTTCATCACCACTGCTCTCAAAACGGTGAAGGAAAATATCGTGAGGAAACCGGCATGTCCTAGAACCAAAAATTCGAAGATATGTGACATCTACCAACCTGGGCCCTCGTGGTAGATTACAATCCACTACCTCTCGAAGAGAGCCTGTGTCCCAGCAGTGGGAACATTATAGGCTGGTTATGCTTGTTGATAATAGAATCGAAATTTATTAAATTGAAAGACGTTAACTGCTTGAGAATTGTGCCATCCACATCCAGCGTATGCCCGCGATTCATCACCTTTTTCACCTTGTTCAACGAGCTTCAAGGTTCTAACCAAATAAGACGAAATCTATCCGTCTTTTAAGACTTTGCTTTCAGTCTTCAAATTTCCCATTAAACTTACAGATCATCCCCCAAGAAGGAAGACAGTAAGAAATGTCGCGGTCGTTGTCACACGCCCTTCGGTCTGTCGGCCGGCACTCTGTCGCTGTCGTCCTGTCTGCCCGGGCACACCGTGCTCGTCATGTGGGACCCGGCGCATCTCAACTATACTGTGCTACAGGTAAGTTATACAGGGTAAAATTAAATTACCTAGCGAAACTCAAAGACGTGATTGGATATTGATTGAATATTGATATTCAAGCAGAAATCGCACTTACAAACTTACCTTAGTGAGAATTCAAGCACTTTGCTAAGAAAATATATTTATTCACATGCCTCTTGAGGCACTTCCGGCATTTTCGAAGAGGACACGTTTAGAGTTTGCATTCTGTTTCGCCAAAAAAAACATAACACAAAATAATGAATTGTAAAATAAGTAATAAAAATAATAACTTAAAAAGAATGTTTATTTTAATTTTAATAATGAGTAAGTTTTTAATTACGATATTCATTACGATACGGGAATTTAAGAAAGAAAGAAAAACATTTATTTGAACACAGTTCGTGAAACAAAAAACACAAATAACAAAGATGAAACGAACGAACAAAAGTAACGTGACGGAACGTAATTTCGAACGTGGGACATCTTAAAAAAAAAAAAAATAAGCTTATGCTTCTGTACTCTGTTTTAACGGAAATTAGGAGGTGTCTTCTTTTTGCTGGATACCATCACAATTTTTTATGATGAAATTTTTTGAGATGTATATTTAAAACAACTAAATTTTATTTCCAGGAAGCGTCAATAATGTATTTCGTGCATTCGGACTGCCTGCCGGCGCTCGAGTTGAGCATACAAGCTAAGAACGAAAGTGAGAGACGGCTGTACGCAGTCGCGACTGTCGAGTCGAAAGAGTACTGTTATGCTAAGAAGGTAAGTTAATTTGAACTTGAAAATATTAAAACAACAGAACTATGTTCTGAATAATTACTGTTGTTTCCTAATGTAAACGCATAAAAGTATGCATTTAAGAAATTCATTCATTTTTAGAAAAAAAAGAACCTTAGATAAGATGGTGGTATCTAGCCAGGCAGACTTAGAACAAGCCCTACCACCAACCAATATATTAAATCATTATATTTTCAATGCGAATGATCTTCTTATAATGTGAGACATAAGCTATTGGGGCTGTAGGGCCTTTTTTTTGGTGGGATACCATCAAATAACTTCTCCCGCTCTGGGCGGAGCGGGAGGGCGTGTCAGACTCTTACTGACTAAAACCCACCCGTATTCCTTCGGATGCCGGGGGCCACGATCTCCCTTTCGGTTTTCTTCGCAACCCCGGCAGGCATCGGCCCTAGTGGACCCCTTCAATTCTGCTGACATCTCTTTGAGGCGCGCGTGGAACACAACGCGCCGTCGACCCGGGCCTGGTCCTTATCGGACGGTGAGCCACCCATTGCTCACCGTCCGCAAGCCCGCGCCTATGGGGCCGGAAATCGCCTCGCGATTCCCGACGCCCTGGGCGTCTCCTCCTGCGGGGGCTGTAGGGCCTGGTTTCTTTATTGAGTATCACATAATAAACAAGTTCCCCCCACCTGCCGTACAGAGCGGCAACCGCTACGGCATGCCGCGCGGCTCGCGCTTCTACCGCGTGCGCGTGCGCCCGCCGCGCGCCGCGCCCGCGCCCGCGCCGCCCTGCTGCGAGCTGCGCCACCGGCCCGGTCAGTGCACGTACACCTACCACTAACCTTACACAGACCAACAAATATATATATATGTATATTGGATTAGTAACTTTTTGTGGACTTCAAATGTAGTTTTTTTTTCCAAGAATCTCCCCCATAACCGCGTGTTCTTAAAAAGCCTTGTTTATGTTCATTTGTATTGTTCTTCAAAGTAAGAGTTTACATTTGTGTTGTGATCCGAATCACAGTATTGGTAGGAATATATTTTCCTTTTCGTACACATGTGAGTATTTTGTACCAATACAAGCTTAGCATTTTCGTTTATCTACTATGAAAATCGGAAATCTTAGATCCAAGTCGGTATGACACCATAAAAGTTTTCTAGTACGTAAACTTCAAATATAAAAGTATATTATAAATCGTCTTTCCACGTACCACAACAGATTTTAATAAAAACAAAAATTTCACAGTGAGGTGTCATGAAAACCGGAAAAAACTGGAGGGTAATACTTTCACAACTGCCTTGACGTGCACATTCACAGAGCTCTATAAAAAATTAAAATCAAGCACATTGTATTGAAAAACTTTCCGACACAACCGATATTTGATACAATACTTTTATGGTGTCTCACTGGTTTAGAGCTAGCACCATCAATATGTAGTTTTTGCTTTGCCCCTACGCTTATCCACGCTCTTTAGATAGTCTCAAGTTAGTTCAAATAATTAGTAATGACCAATAGAAACACTTACCTTTAAAAACATAGTGCTTTTGAAACATCCTTACATAATACACCTCCTTGCTTCAATAATGCGAGAGTTTTTGGCGACAACAATACGAGAACACTATTAAAGCAAGAAGATAAATCTGGCACTAAAAGCGTGCTTGAAACTTTTTTGTCGTAAGTTTATTCCATTTAGTCAACATTTTATATATTTATTTCAATGCGTTGTTTGTCCTTGTGGTGCGTACTATGGCATTTCTGTTTCGATGTGTGGGAGAGATGGAGCTATACAGTTAAAATAGCGCCATCCTTCTTTCGCATCGGCACAGTGATTGTTTTCATACTTCATAGTAGGTTCTTGTTGTCTAACCTCGCACGCACGTTGCGTTGCAGATGCAATGAAGGGCGGTGTGCTGCCGGTGTTCGGTGACGCCCGCCCGCTCAAGAAATGGTTGACCTACATGCATGCCCCAGGTCTTTGCTTATTTCTCTTCATCTCTCACGTTTTTCATTAGCTTGCTGAGCCACACTTCATGCTTATTTGTTTTGCTATATCGCCATCTGGGTTCACATAATTTAGTGTTAAGATGGTGGAGATCAACCATAAATGGCAGGTTGAGTATCAATGGGGTCGCCGCAGTAAATAATGTTTTTTTTTTTTCAAATCTTTAATAAAAATAATTTAACAAAAAACTACAACATTTTTTTTATTAATCGTCCGCTGCAGCGACCTGTCTGCTACTATAAAAATATCATTTAATAATATCATCATATCAAAACTATTGCCGTTTTGCAGTATGATGCATACCTCTGAATTTTAACAACCCCAACAAAATTAATATATTTTATATGACTTAGTTAAGTTTGTAACCCGGTTCCAGAAAAAGCAGTTTTAAAAATAAACGTGTATCTTTCTAAACAGACCCACAGAAGTCAGTTGACACAAGTCAGTCAACGAGTTCAGCGACAGAGGAAAGCGCTCGAGCGGCTGAAGTGGTCACGGGTACGCTCATCAACCTAGAGTCGCCAGTGTCTTGTAGTGATCCCGTCTCCGCTGCATCGACACATACGCAATCTGAAGATCAGCTGGATTCTATTGAGGCCAGTGAGCAGTGGCAGAATGCTAGGATGCATCTCTCTACTATTAGTGCTGTGTAAGTAACTTTGTTCGCTTTACACGCATGTATTTTCCGAGTCATCATTTAAGTCTATCATACCTCAAACGGCTTAGCATGATCTTCCGTTATATCGAAAATACTGCAGCATTAATTGCCAGAAAAAAATTATACAAAAAGTTACCTCCAACCGGACAATAAACCGCTAGTATTAAAAATACTTCAAATTAGGTCATGATACTTTGCATAATAACTGAACTAAATATAAAGCAGATGTTATGTTTATTACCATTATTTTCACCGGAAAAAGAAATTACCTAAACTATCGGCGCCTTGGAGCCTTCTCCCCGCCGTTAGGTCTCGCTCTCACTCATCCCGCGAGCAGTAGTGTGCAAGCGAGATAAAGAGTGAATTTGAGCTGAGGTATTATTGACTCGTTAAGTGAGAGGTGTATTAATACACTCACTGTTCGTCAGATAAGTTTATAAGGCACATTTTATAAGGGGCGAGCCTATTGCTACCAAATCAACTGGGCACAAATCTAGAATCTGGGCTGGTACTGAGAAGATCCTATTGGAAAATACCAAAATCACTTCGTTCAACCTCATAATAATCCCGCAGAAATCAGTGTTCTATAATATTGTTACTCTCATGACTTCGTCAGATACAAGCGAATTGGTGGTTGATAAAAGCTGGATAAATTAATATGCAATAATTTAATTGTTACAGTACGGACATGGAATGCAGCGTAGGTCGTTGCGTGGGAGCAGAACCCTTAGAACTGACAGTGAGCGCCGTGGCCGTCGTGTCCCGGGGCGACGTCGGCGGCTCCGAGCTGGCGGAGGAGGCCGAGCCCTGACACACACACCGACCTGCACCGACCAACACCTATCCCGCACCGCTTAGTAAACTAATGGAGTCACAACGATGTAGTGAGTTTGTATACTCGCATACTGATTAGCTGCATCTGGGTACCTCAGAAGCCGATTCCGATATACTTGGGATATGGCGAGAAAGAAGATGTCTGGCGCTAAAGTGCACAAACAACGCTTAAATCGCCGTGGGATAACAGCTTAAATAACGAACCTCGCCGTGGCATACGACGGTAATCACACGTTGATTACATCTCTTTCCTCATACGCAGCTCTCTGACTTATCGTCAGACTTTGATAGCAGAGGAAAGAGTACTAGCACTCCATTTATTTACTACTCCGTGCGCTGCAGTATGCTTGTCGAGTCTGCTGGAATGAATGTTTACATGTACGACTTCATCGACGCGGTTGTGAGGAACTCGTCGTCTGAAGAACATGCGTTATGATATTGCGGCCAGTCTGTGTCTTCCACGGTACTGCTTCCATCCTCCCGGCCGCACCTGTCGCGGTACATAACTCGCGACCCGCGAGTTCTCTGTATTTCCCTCTCTCTCATATTCTATGTCTATTTAGAATGTAACGTAGAACTTACCGACTCCGATTCTCCCTCTATTGAAGTTCGTATCTCAATTAGGCAGTGATTTCTTTTCAATAGTACAAATTTGTTTAGTCGTCTTGAAGCTTTACGTGATCTTATGTTGCGAATTTATATTTCTTATTATCGCTACGCTGTGTTGTGTTATATTTTTAGTTCCTTTAATACGCCTTTATTTCAGATAGAATCATTTATTTTTCTTATTGAATACCAAACTATGTTAGCTATTTTATAGTAGTGTAGTGTTATTGGTGATTATCAAGTTATATTCTAGCACAAAAATTAATATATGTGGTATTACTGTGTACTTGATTTCAGACTCAGTGCTTTGTTCACAAATCGACGAAGTGCATTAAATGTATAATACCTAGATACGTGTCTAATACGGTTAGAGTCACATTCTCCTTAAGATTCTCCTACCTATATAAGTACTATCTTGATAACTAAGTCATTGTGATTATTTAGTAGGACAGTCGATCCTCTTAGGAATTATTCTTCTTACAATTTGTCGATAGGCTTCAGCGATGTTAATGCTTTAAACACTCGATCTCGCCCCTATTTGAGCTTTGAATCCTTACCGAATCCACATTGTAGCTTAGACACTTATGATATTTATAGTTTCACTAGAGTGAAGTGATCACTCGAGCTGTCAGTAATTTGTTTGTCCTACACTCCGGTGGGAGGAAGAGAGAAGAATAATATAAATTATGAATAGTGAGGCACAGACGCTTGCGTCCGAATATTGTTTTAGTTTTTCTAACATTAAACCAGATTCGTTCGAAGCGCAAATTATGGTGTTATTGTAAAATAAGATGATATGCTTCACGTTAAATTTGTTTGTGGCCTTATTATAAGTGGCGCCCGACGTGGGGCTACCGGTGTCTCTGGTCCTGCTTCCATGCAACACGTGATGGAAATATGGTTGGAGGCACTTAGTGGCGGAATGCCGACTGCTGTGATAGTGCGTGCTGTGCTCTCCTCGACCCCTCGCCGAACGGTTCTACATGTACAACTCACAAAATTTTGTGTAATTAATGAGTTAGGGGCCTATTATTAAGTGTAAAATTAATGCAAAAATTAGCTATACGTATATTTGTACGTGTAAAACCGTTCGAACATATTTGGCTCCATTAGCAATATTCTGAATTTAAAATGTTTATGACCATGTTACACATTTCTTTTCAAATAGTTTTTAGTGTAAACTGAAATAATTTTCTGTTATGATTCTCAATATTTACTGTAATAACTTGTGTTGAGACTAGGAGACAGTGATGTGATTGACTTGTTTAAGAGTCTTGCAATGTACGGGGTGCACATTGTGCGGGGTGGCCGCCCGTTGCGTTGTTTATCCGTTATTGTGCAATATCAGCCCGGATATTGTAATACACTTGCAATATACTGCAATATTATCGCAACCGTTTGTAAATACTTGTTTGAGCTATCGTTATAGGTATCCATAATTGTGTCGAATTTAAGTAAGTTTTTGATACTTCGGTATCAGCCAAAATTCGGGATGGAAAGTGAAGGTTTATCGGTTTGTGAAGTAACATGAGAACTGCTTGTGGTCGTCGTGTTGGATCAGTGGAATGCCACAGTTATATTTGTGCTGGACACGAATAAGCTCATTTGCAATTAATTAGGCTTGGGTTGCGGACGTGTGTCGTCAAAATTATGGTGTCGTGTAACGTGTCAGTATGAAGGTTTTCGGAATGTTCTGCAAATGCATAATAAAATCATGCGATCGCTTAATGGACTATTTTGTAGTGACCAATTTTATTGTTAGAAATTAAAAATGTAAAATTGACAATTTTAATGTAATTTTTATATACAATAAATAGACCATTTTATACAAACTGTTTTTTATTTTCTCACATTTCAAATGAAGGAGATAAGTTTCCTTAAAACCATTGTAGGAACATAATGCTTATAATAAATCTATCTTTGTATCTTAGAGACAAAATTAACAACTTAGCCTAGCTTAGTTACAATATTTACAATTTACAAAACTATGTACAGGAACATTATTATAAGAGGCCACTGAAAGCGTTCACAGCTTGTTGGTGTTGAACATCGAAGTACTGCTTACATTCAGACATATCGTTGGAGGTGAACGCGCAGTCCGAGTAGTTCCACGTCTGCATATTATCTAGGTTAGTTTGCGTGCAGTCCTGTCCGTATCTATAGAACCTTTGTTCCTGCATGTCCATTACAGGAGAGGTTCTGCTCTCGGCGGGATAGTATTGTTGAGCCTCTTCAGGATAATACGCTTGGGGAATGTATGCTTGTTGCTCGCAATAAGGTTCAGTTTGCTGGTAACCACCGAACAGTTCCGGTGAGGGGGTCTCACTGGATTCTGAGCCGCCCGCAGCTCGTTGCCAGTCCAACCAGTACGCTTCCTCAGGCCTAGAGTTTTCGCTATTGAGGTCTGCGAAGGTGGGTGGTGATTCTAAGGTGTGTTCTTCTAATGGGAAGTCCAGTCTGATTGGTTGGTCGAGTTGGAAGATTTCCTCAGGGTGGAAGATGTCGTCAGCTGGTAGAGCAGTAGGGTCGTAGTGCTGTTGTGGCTGAAGAGAGGGTCCTGGGGGCGCAGGCGGTGCATATGCTTGGTACTGAGGCTCCTGAGGTGTCCAAGCCGCTGTGGCGTAGCTTTCTGCAGTCTGCTCGGGACGCCACCGACATGAGCACTCGAATGGCCCACATGTGCATGTTAATTGAACTGTTGGGACAATAAAGAAAGAATTACCTAATGATATGAGTTCGAATCTGTGGAAAAGTTGCAAGTCCAGAAGAGGAATTCGATTGATAGAGTTGATGGGTAAAACAACTAAAAGTAAAGAGCTTGAATGGCTTTTAGAAAAAATCAGGAACAAATCTATAGTGAAGAAAAAAAAAAGTGGTATCTCATTAAAACAGAACTAAACTCACCTCTTTGGTTATCTGGTATAAGTGGCGGGGGTTGTGGATGTGGATGACACACTTTCTGCGCCATTTGCTTATCAGGTTTCACCGTTAGTATCTTGTCTGCTATGGCTGCTTCTCTGGCCAGCAGTAGTGCTAAGCCTCGCACTCTCCTGCCAGCTCCAAGGGACCTTCGTACTTCGCTGGCACCTTTTGCCTCAGGTTTTGGATGGTCATGAGCGCCCTTTGCTTGGAAGAAAATGGCATGTTCCGTATGTCGCCAGAAGTGAGTGACAGGGTAGCCGCAGTGTCCTCGACATGGAAGGACTTCTAAACGACCACCGCTACAGAGTCGGTTTGGACATGGTTTCCCTGTTGGAGAAAAATATCCGTAAGGGACAGTTCATAAACTAATACCTGTTTATCATCACATTATGAACAAGGATCGTGTTTGCTTCGTCTGTAACTGCCAAATGATAACATACTGCGTTACCAAACCGATTGTTTTCAATTGTGGCATTTAAGATATTCAGGATTAGACTTTATGTAATATCCAAGGTTTAATAATAGCTCAATAGAGAACAAAAAACATGAAGTGTCTACAGCATGTATCAGAAAGGTGTGGTCAAATTTGAGGATGTGGAATAGACAGTACAACTTTCCCAATGGGACCAACATCGTAATCGCAAAAAATTATGAGTTTGTCACATACAAAACTTTAATAGGTACCTACATGACTCTGGGACTGATTATTTTTTTCGATGACGATATTGACCACACCTTTCTAAAACATGTTGTATAGTTTAGTGATTAGTTAAAATATACCTCCAAGTCCATTACCTTGCTGCTTCTTCCTCGCTTTATCACAAATCGCGGGCCTGAGATGCACTCTAGACCCATCAGGCAATCTGCATCTTTGAGAGCAGACCAGCACTCCTAGACAGCTCTTCTTGAGTATGTGCACGTTGTGGTTGTTAGTGTTTCTCATGGCCCATCCTGAGGCATGGCGTCTTGCTTCTTCACATCCAGGGGGGTATACGCGGCGAACGTGCCCGTCACACCACTCGCCGAATGTGTCGAACGCCGCCACGCGCGGAACTACCGCGTCGTTTATGTCCCAGTCCGGTGTTTGGCCCTCCGACATTTCGCGGTTGCTGGTGCTGTTGGAAGAATGGCAGGTTGTAGAACATTTTGGTAGACAGTTTTACAGAGCACGGAATAAGTAAAAAGATAGGTACCTATCCTAAGCTTTATATACAAAGAAGTAAAGCTTAGTTATCTAGTAAAACTTTAAATTAAAGCCAGATTAATTAATTCGATATAAGTTTTTATTATTAGGTAAAGCTATCTCATCTGAATATTTAATAAATAGATGCAATTATCTAACTACAATAAGTACCTACACCTACATTCGTTCCTTCCCATCAACCTACCTAAATATTTATAATCTTTAGAAGCGTATTATCTGTTCAAGTCTTAGAGAATAAAAGCAAACATCTAAATCGCGGAGAAAGCTCGGTTCCCCCTCGCAAGCCCTCGTTGAGCCAATTGCTTCAGAATGACATCGTCTGAAGGGGCGGCCGCGCCTTAATTGGGCAAATAACTTTGTGTAGATATCCACTTACGAGGGAGTAAGTAAATAAAGACGAGTCTTTGAACATATTTTTAAATTGTCTACAAAATGGGAGATGAAATGCTTTGTAATACCTAATTCCTCTAAGTAGGTAGACGTTAGGAACCTATATCATATGATTCATTACGTATTTCAAAGTTAAGGCCCATTTTAATAAATTAAAAAAAAAACAGGTTCAGAAAGGGATTAACTATACGATTGCTTTGCTACAGCCTTTATGTTTGTGACGGTTCTTGTTGTAGATCTTAAGTACCTAATCTTGTGAAAATGTCTATTAAATTTACCCACCTATCAATTAGGTGCAGAGTTCGCAACTACATAACTAATCAACTGTACCTACCTACATTTCTACAAATTCCATACCGATAGATTTTATAGCTTATGACTCACGATAACAGGCTCAGTATTTTCGCCTATTCAAAATAAACTAACGGCTTAATGCATCAACAAAGCAACGTCACAGTTTCAATGAGTTTCAATTAGATTCAATTGACTCCCTCCAGCACCTTCCCCAACCCTGCCCGGTTTGTCTTCGAATTTATTTTATGTTTCTACTGTATATTTACGGTAAATTGTATTATGTAGGGACTAATCTGACAATCCCAATAATTAATAATAATCCATTTTGAAAAGCTACAGTCAGCGACAGTAGTAGATTAAAACTTCAGGTTTTTATTTAAATCTTAACTATTGAGCTAAATATTTAATTAAAATCGGAACAGAACTAAAATTTTGACAATGAAATGCAATGTATCGAATCAGTTTGTGTCAATTAAGATGATGTGTAAAATTAGCAGTGTTAATCGACTTTTGTCGCTGACCGTACCTACCTATGTTAAGGTTAGGATGGATTCTTGGTAAAGCTGATTTTGGACAACTTCCTTTTGGCCTACGTTGACAGTTTGAAGAGCATACATATTATGCAGTAAGTGTAATTGGGACCTGCTTGTTCATTAGAGGTGAAGGTAGAGCCGGTAGAGATGGTCTAGATTATCATTTGATAAGCTACGATCGTCGTTCTTTAAGTATTTCGTTCGAGTCGTGATCGTTTGTATATATAAAGGTATTTTTAACGAGAATCATAAATGCTTTTCATTTTAATTGGTTATTTATACATACTTTAGAATAAAATCGTAGCAAAGTCAAAACTGCACACTGAATATTTTTTAAATAATCTAATTGTTGATTAAAAATTATCTAGTTATGGTGGTACACACGGTTACACATCAAGCTATACATTTCCAGTATAATCTGACCTCGCATTGTACAGAAATCCTATACAATGTGAGATTAGTATAAACTGGAAATGTATAGATTTATGTGTAGCCGTGTGTACCTACTCATGGTCTTACGATGGTAAAATTCGTTTCGCTGTGTGTTAATGTCATAAATTAATTGGTGGTTCGATCTAGACAGATTTCTACCTTAACTGAAATAAGGTACAACATTTATATCTTTACCTTCAGAAAGGTAGGTAGGTAGGTAAGTACCTTATTATTTTAGTTTTAAGACTTTCGTTTAGAAGTTTGGGATTGCCTTCCACACTTACAAAAGAGGCTTTAGAGTATGTAAGTAGCCGATGCTTTATAAAAGATGAGCTAAGATGGAAATTCAAGAAGAGAACGCGGCAGATCGCCCATCTGATGAACCGATCAGATTAAATCCGCAGTGGCCAGCCTATACACGAATGCACACACATGTTACAGCCGACAGAGTAGGATAGCGTCGTATCGTGAGGCAAATCACGGCTGTCCGAAATCTCACTGCAACGTGATGACCACAACCGCTCTATCAAGAGAGCACCGATAAATAAGAATATGAAGATGGAAATTCACGCGGACTTGAGAAACTATGAGGAAAATACTTACTTACATCATCTCTTTATACCTAAATTCTTAACTCGTAAAAAAAATCATGTCATTGATTCTTGAAAAGGCAGAAAGTGATGCAACGCTGTAGGTAGTTTACATAAACATAACATCACGCCTGTAATCCCAGAAGGGTTAGACAGAGGTGTACTTATAGTACACCCACATTTCGCCAGTTATGTTTAAGTCCCATGTAATAGGGGGCTAGCCTATCAACCGGGCGCAAATCCAGACTCAGAGCTGCTACTGAGAAATTCCAGATGGAAAAACCCAATAACATTTTGCACGACCCGGGAATCGAACCCAGGACCTCGTACTCAGCAGTAGCACTGCGACCACTACACCAACGAGGCAGTCAAACGCAGTCAGGCAGTCAACGAGGTAGTTTAATAAATGGTTAAGATACAGGCACCTAACTATTTAAAAGTTTTATCTACAGTGTTTCGAATTCCTTCACTTCCTTCAGCATTTTGTTCTACTTCACATGGTGTGGGATTTTGCTCATATGTCCCATTTCAAAAAGACACTTTGCAACCTACGTTTTGGGATAGGTGCTGATACATTTAAACACGGTACCTATTATAATAATGTTATTTTCTTATCATTGTACACCCCAGAGGTATGTTGTAGAGATACTTTATTTTATTTGTTATTGTTAACCATCTGCAGTCACAATAAACAATTTTCTATTCTATTCTATGTTGTGATGTTTCTCGAAATTATAGAAGATTTAAAGTAGGTATTTGCAATTTTCCCAAAAGCTAATATTTTCACATATTACCGTGGACATTAAAATATTTATAGGTACCTAGGTATGAATATTTTCCTAATACTGAAAACGCGTAGGTAGCTCTTGATGCTTAATTAATTATTTCTCTAGAAGAATCTACTTTTTACCTAATTGGGTAACAATATAAAAGGTGGGTAGGTAGGAAGTTTTTAGCCTGAAGTAGACAAACTTGCCTGGCCACAAAACAATCTTATAAAAAGTGGAATCTTATCTATTAAAATCGTTTTTTGTAGCTAGTTATACCTAGGTACCATCAATCTACATATTAACCTAATTAATCTAATTAACGGCTTGTAAGTCCTAAACACAAAAGCGCTCTATGTTCAAAGTAGTTGCTCTATGTTCAGCCTTGATAAAAATATAAATAATTGTTACATCTATTTGAATAGAAATAAATCAATACTTACAGGATAACCATCTCCGAAAAAATGCAAACGCTTCACAATCACAATGCAGGAATTCTTTTCAGTCCGATATAACAGTCACAGTCCATCAAGCCACTGCACACGTCAACGATTTGTCGCGAATATCGATACTATTTGTACAACACATCTACACACGATGGAAGCTTATAGCCCACTAAGTTGAACAACAAAAATAAACAGAGGGATGTTGTGCCCCACCATACCGCGAGGTGGGGACCGAAACCAACCAATCAGAAATCCCCAGTCCCATGACACCGCCTCCCGACCAATCAGAACACAAGCTTGAACACCAATGATGGTTTTCCAAAATGTTACGTTTCTATTTTCAGGTAAAAATGGGAATTTTCAGTGCGCTGCCATTTTTAGAATTTCGTTATCAGTTGTAATGTTGGCAACGTATTTTGTAAAAATGTTAAGTACTAATGCGAGGTGGTTACTAAGCTTATTTTGTAAAGTAAGTAGGTATTACGTCGATATTTTTCAGGGTTGAAAATATCGGATTACGTGGATTATGATATGAAGCTGACGCATACGTATTTGTATAAAATAGGGTATCTGAGAGTGGATTTTTAGCGAAAATTCGGAAAATTACCTATATATTTAATTTTCCGGTAATTTTAACCAAATTATAACCATCATTAATTAAACCAACAACAATAATTAAATTATTATTATTAGTTGTGGGTTAAGTTGTTGGTTAATTTTATTAGGGTGGAAATTAACCGTATTCGAATAAAATCACATTATGTAATGTCTATCATTTTTAAAGACTGAAAATTGTGAATAAAATTGGGTGTGATTCTCATCCGACAGTCATCCGACCTAAGCTTTTGCAAGTTTTGGTTGGATGACTGTCGGATGCGAATTCCAGTTCACGACAGGAAATTATTTATTGTGAAGTGCTCTTAGGCGATACTAATAGGGTCGTAGTCGTAACCAGCACTTACCCTCATTTTAAGTGTTTTATTGCGACATGTAGAGTTTTGTCGAGTCACTAAAAGCAGCAAACAGACAGTCTTCATGATTTCATCGATGGCGTAAGTTTTCTTCTATTGTAGTTCCTAGTTCATACCTGAAAGCAAACAACACATAACATCACGCTTGTATTCCCTGAAGGGTTAGGCAGAGGTGTACATATAGTACACCCACATTTCGCCAGTTATGTTTAAGTCACATGTTATAGGGGGCGAGCCTATTGCCATCAACCGGGCAAAAATCTATACTCCGGGCTGCTACTGAGAAATTCCAGATGGAAAAACCCAATAACACTTTGCACTCAGCAGTAGCGCTTTGCGACCACTAGACCAACGAGGCAGCCAAAACCCCTGAAAGCAAGATTAGTTAAATTCACAATAAAATAGGTAATTTGCTGTAAATACACATGGTTATTTATATCTATCTAATAACAACTACTTATAAAGTTATTTCCACCTTTATGCTTACCTACCTATAGGTACAGCAAGCTTTTATAGGGTTCATGGTGTCATCATAAAATACACCTTTGAATAGTGTGTAGACCGCTGAACAGGAATCTCAAAGTTAGCTAAGCTTCCAGTCTCTTCATTATCCATTGTCGCGTTTTCCGAACATGATGGTAGTTTTTCACACCTACAAAGAAAATCCACTTAAGTAACTTAGTGGAAAAATGTAAAATACCCTCAACGTATTTTCCCTTGTGCAGCTGCAGTAGCATAATAATTACAGAACACGATGTATAAGGCAAGTGTTCAAGATGTGGAGCGTTCCTACAATAAAATGAGGCAGGGCGCTTCATGCGGGCGCACGTTACGACGACGCGTGCGCATGGGAAAGCTGCTTTCTAGCTATTATTGTTATGTAGTGTTGCAAAAAAAAATGTTATTTATGTGTAGAAGAGTAGCGATGCCGTTTAGAAGTTAAAGCAGGTGGGTACAGTCATGGAAATTAATTTTATTGTTAAGTAAATTAACACCCTACGTAAATTTTCCATGACAAAGACATTGCAGACAACCGTCAACCTATGATGGTTGTGATATACAGACAATTTAATTTGTGAAATTAAAATTTGCATCTGTAACGTTGTAAGCAGAAAATTCCCAGGAATTCCGACCGATGTACCAATAAAGATGTATTGCTTTGCCTTAATTTTTTTAATAAAACCGTTGGTCAAAAAAATTGCGGCTGCATTTTGTAAGAAATAAATGAATGGATAATTCCTAGAGCGGTTATCTAAATATTTGTATTAGTTAAATCTTTTGTTTTGGCTAACTAACTATCCGGCGACAACGTGCACATAATCTTTTAATCCGGTTTCTGGAGCTTGGATTAATTTAATCTTCATGTTTCTAAAATATACTTCCAATAGTTAGTGCTTGCTCCGAAGTTGATGATTAAAAATCTATAAGCTTTACAACATGAAATGATACCTAGATGCGTTCGAAATACCTTAGGTAATGGCTAAGTGGCTAAGTGGTAGTGGCTGGTTGGTAATGGTTTGTGGCTTTCTGTGTTTTTTGTTTTTTATTTGTGTGCCTTAACCTGGGTCTAATAAATTTATTTTCTTTCTTCTTTTCTTTCTTTACTTTCAGCTGAAACTCGATGAAAACCTACATAGGTAGGTGTTATCTAAATGATGATAAAAATAAACCAACATTATTTAAATTTCCTTGAAATTCGCTAAAACTTTAAAACTTCTATGGATACCTACTTAAGCTTAAAATAACGATAGATTCAAATTCACGCATGGTTGTGGGTCTCCAATAACAAACCTTGTATAGTTCTAGGCCGGAAGTGTACCCAATTTTGCGAATTGGCTACTTCCTTAGGGCTGGGTACGCAAATTGTTCGCAGACTCGACTAACTCATGGGCGTCAATTGGTACCGAGGCGATAACTAAAGGGGACTGCTTGCGCCAATCATAAAACGATACTTGTGTTGATTATTTAATCTTGTTTTAGAATGAAGCATGGAGGATCAACCACGGGAAAACAAAAATTAATTTACATCCAGTATCGTAATTCTACGGAGACTTACAAAATAAAGAAGCCAAACAAAGTGCCGACTACGGTGCCGAACAACAGAGATTTAAAAAATCTGGGTAGTAGAAACTAACTTAATACAACTATTTTTGTTTTTATCAATTTAATCTGCTTAGCCTAAATCCACCAACGAAGCGGTCTCGTCATTGACGATAACCCTTTACTAACACCATTCCGATCTTAGCAACACGATTAACCGGTCAAAACATGTCCCAGTTTCCAAATCTTAAGTCTGCAAAATCACCCTGAAGTTATACCGGTCTAAATCCTAACATAGATTCCGAAACGTTTTAGCGGTAAAGCAATTTCGAAATTCCCCGGGATTTAGATTAAACGGATTTAATCCATCAAGCGGACGACTGTGAAAACAAAGGACAGATTAAAATAAAAACAATTGATCAGATTAAGCCAAATTGTCTTTCGTTTATTGCTACCGTTAAATAATAAACAAAGGTTCGTAGAAACCGTAAAAATTTCGTAAACTAACTCTGCTTTGCAAAATAAGATTCGTAATTTGTGGCTCGTTCTCGAATTTTTGATATTTTATGCGTCAATGCACAAACAATAGGTTCATTCATATTCAGAGATTCTCTGTATACTTAACCTCGAGTAGGTGAATTAATTGAAAATGTTCAACTTCCTCCGTAAACACTACGTTTTTTAACACACCACAGATTCAAGATACATTGATACCTACTTACTTAATTGGATCCTCACTTTAAGATGGCAACGGATTTCACAGAACAATAGATATTCGGTATTAGGTATCACTTTTTATATAGGTGTGGTATAAGCAGGTATGAAACACTGATTGCTTGAGAATAAACTTGTCTTACTTGAGTAGAGGTTTACTGTAAAACCGTGCATTGAACAACTAATGAACTAGTTGTTAAACTGACCTCTTGACTTGTGACCGCCGCCGGCAACTAGTTTTGTACTGGACTATTTAGCGACTCAACTTTGTGGGGGATGCTTATCTTTGGCAAGTTCCAGTGACAGTTCTACCGTAGATACCTCTCTGTGTATAAGTGATTTAAACAATTTCTAACAGTCTTGAACTGTGCGGATGAGACTGATTTGTTTTTGTATTGTTACAGAAATAATAAAAATAATAATTTTGTATCTATAATATGCGCAGGTGGAGGAATGAGGAAAATGTCGTGAGGAAAGTTTTGAGTATGAATGTGGATGACTTTAAGAGTAGGGGAAAACCAAAGAAACGATGGGACTGTTTGAAAGATGATATGGCTAGAAAGGGGTAACTACCGACGACCCCAAATTAATAGGGATAAGGGCAGGGGAATGATGATGATCATTATATTCTATCTGATACTATTAAACAAACAATATTTGTATATTATATAGAAATTTCACGTCAATAATCACGTTCTCGAAAACGGTTGTAACGATTTCGATGAAAGTTGCAATCTAGGGGTTCAATTAAGGGGGCGAAAAATCGATCTAGCTAGGTCTCATATCAGGGAAAATTAGTTTTCTCCGTATTTTCACCCGAGCAGAGCTCGGTCGCGCAAAGTTTAGGACAAGATGGTACCATTGAATGGAATAGCAGCATGGAATTAGTAAGTACCTGCTATCATGGCAGCATGGAATAAGTAAGTACTATCCAATACAATTAAATGAGCATTCTCTATTTTCACCAGAGCAGAGCTCGGTTGCCCAAGTATTTTCGATAAAATGAAGTAGGTAAGGCAGATGGGATGACCTTCAAAAGGCCGCCAGTATCTAAAACCTGGATGAGACTCGCATAGACTAGGGTAACATGGCACAAAGGGAAGGTGACCTATACTAAACAGTGTGGAGAGAGGCTCCCAATATCTACTGGTGATGGAGTAGGTATGTACCTACGGACAGATAATCATTTTCAAATTCGAATCATAATCTAATCTTCCGAAAAATTGGTGTTTGTTTTAATTCCTACGGGACACCCCAATAAGTCGTCCAGCCCGCGTAGCATGACAACCATAGAAACGGGGTTTCTACGGGTTTTGTCGACAGAAGAATAGACAAAATGACAGATTGTGATTGTTTATCTGTCATTTTGTCTATTCTTCCGTCGACAAAACCCGTTTCTATTGTGGTCATGCTAAGCGTGCTGGACAGCATAAAACCTCATCGAGAGTAACATAATTTTGTTATACTATCTGTTTTTCAAACAAAAGTAATTTGTACACTACATGTGCTGTATATTTTGTCAGTGGAGGCGGAGGTATCGCCGGGGAGCCGGGTAGTGTACAAACACGGAATTAGCGACACAGCGCACTGTCAACAGTGATCAAAGCGACATCGCGACATGTGCTGCTACGATACATTTTCACACGCGTTTTCCTTCGATTTAAAGTTTTCCTCGTATATGAACGAGGGAGTTTCCGTGTTTTACGTGTTGTTTACAATAGCATATAAGTAAATCTTTTATTTATTTATTTATTATTAGGCTCTTCAACAATGAGTACACTATTACTTTATAATTAGTAAATTGCAAACTTAAAGTCTAAGCGCCTCATTACTTATAGAAAAGGCCTAAAACGGCCGCTTTGGCAGAATCTTATTATGATAATATTATGAATCACACAAACTGTCACAAACAGACAATTCATAATATTATCTGCGTTCAATTCATAATTACGCAATTCATCTGTTTGACAGTTTTGTATTCTAGTGAAATAAAATTTAAACTGTAGAAATATAAAATAAAAATCTCATTTGATGAATAAAAACTGTGAAGTAAAATTACCCGGTAAAATTGCGGTCTTAATTTTTTGATGCGGCAATATTTACATCAAATATGATTCTAATATGAATTGAATTGAATATGATTCAGCTAAAATATGTATCACGATAGAGGAATTGCTGGGAATTCAGAAAATGAATTGCTTTTAGAGGAATTGCTTAATGTGGCCGTTTTAGATCCGTAATTAATTAATTAGTCTGTTTGTCTGGATGTATGTTTCGGATTGGCGCAAAAACTGCAGAACGGATTTGAATGTAGTTTATATCCTGGGCTTATCAATCAAATCATTAGTGTTTTTTGAACTTTGATATCGTCGGACGAGTAATTTCGTTGTGTATGAGTCTTCTCGAACGAGACTTCATAATAGGTGTTAGAAAAGTGAACCGATGTGTCAGAATCACGAGAATAGTTAAAATGTATATAAAAAATTGTATCTTATGCCATAGTAAACATGCATTCGATACTGCTATCACTAATAAGCAATAGTAAGCAACTGTGCTCTATTTTATTTAAATTGTGAAGATATTTATTGTTAACGTGTCCCTTTTATAAATAAAAGATTATTATTATTACTAAATTCACTTGCCAAGCGCAAAATACTATGCGCATCCAGGTAGATACGAATCCATCCCATTAAATCCCTATCATGAATATGGTCCAGTCAGATAAACCGTACTGAATCAACTACACGTAGCGATCTGTTCGTGACGTCACAGATAACCCTTTGCGGGCATCGATAACGGATCTCCATATCTGCATTGTGCCCCACACTCCCCATCCCATAAGCCTTCCCACACAAACGGTGTTCAAACAAAGGATCAAATTAAACAAAATCCGCAGACAATCGCGTATACTGACGAACACAGACGAATACTGACGAATATACATGAAAGAGAGTTAATCAAATAACTATTTGGAAGTTAGTACAAATAGCACGCCCCCGCGACTCAACTGTCATACAACAAATGCATGGTGATTGACCTCGTGTCGATTGTGCGGAGTGTAACTAATGCGTTGGTGAAAATGCGCAATGCTTTTGACTTTGCAAAAGCTTCACCTGGCCGGCTGCGTTTCTACTGATTGAGTCTTGTGTGTGAATTATTCAATATGGATGTCAATTGGATTAATATTTTGAGTATCATCAGTATCATTCGCTGTGTTTATTATTGACTAGTTACAGAAAGTCTTGTTTTGATATTTATCACTTGGTTAAATTTTTGATGACTCTATCTTATTTTCGCAGACTTTTATAGCCAGTTTTTCTGCGGGTATTGGTGGTACCTACGAATTAATAATTCAATTATGTTATTCCAAGTACAAATACTTAATTTTACTATTTAAAAAAAATGCCAAGGTAAGGTTAATAATAAAATGTTCCTAAAGCATTAATTTTGCACTAAATATAAATGGATGATTTTATTAACGTAAGCACTAACGAGTATTGTGGACGATAAAGACACAAGGTGAAAACTCATAGTTGTGAAAGGCAGTAGGTGTGTGTTAGTTAATTTATGGTCGCCCGTTATCTGTAGGATGCGGGCTGCGCGCGCGCCGGTGGCAGTCATGGCGACGCCCCGCCTCGCTGACGATAGCTGCTGCTTTTTAACATGCAGCACGCGACTACGACAACTGTTTATTTTATTTTATGGTCAATGTTACTAAACTGGATGATTATATCGTTTATTTTATTTAAAAATATGGAAACAATGCTGCCAATGCATGAGGATCAAAATTGATTTGGCTTTTTTAAGTGTGCAGAAACTGAACTAATCAAATTGTATACCTTCAGATAGAGAAAAAGTCATAGACCAAGATGCTTTTAATTAATAATCGCGGTTCTAAAGGAAAAATTGCCGTGATTATTCCTATATATACCTAAATTCGAAAAAGGCGTGATCGTTTACGAATATCTAATGAAACACTGTGATTTTTTTCGTTCAACATGATATCTCAGTTGTTTCTTAACAGTGATAGTTACTTATCCTTCCTTCAGCAGTGATAGTTACTTTGAATTATAAATAATTAAATTTAAATTATTTGAACTTCACGTTCGCAAAAATGTATGAATGTTTCCGGTATTGTATTCACCCCGAGACCAATTTGTTGAATCATTTGAATTTTCAAATACAGTTTATTTAGCATAAACATGGGCTTGACGCGATATTTCCGCATAATTATGCGAACATTTCTATGGGAGAGATTGATATATGGTGGTATTATACTAATTGCAGTACATCGTAGACATTGTTGGTATTGTGCGATTATACCATAAAATTGATATTTATTGTAGGGCTTGAATTTTGAGCTCACTTGAATAGTTTTCCGCAACGACAGTTATTGTTAGAAGTCAAAAGAAGATATAAAAAAATTGAAGTGTTAGTGAAAACATTTGAATAAAAATTAAGTTAATAAGCTCTAATTCTATGCATCACTATCTAGCTAACTTAATAAATAAATTACATAGTAGTCCACCCCTCGAAAAATTAATTTTTGACGAGTAGCAACATTACGAAAGTAATTATGGTCTCACCGGTCGGCCCATTTCACGCTAACCCCAAAAACAATGGATTTTTAATGGGGAGGCGATGGGGGAATAATCTAATAAACGAATAAAGATGTTGCGTGATTTCTAGATATCATAACGTGGGAACCTTGATTGGTGAGTTTAATTAATTGATGTTCATTTGTGGCTCACCGTGGGAAAGGCGTTAATAGGATTGATTTTGGTGCGGATGATTCATGATTTGGATGCATGATGTTTTGGACCCTGTTGAACATTTAGCAGGAAACGAAGGTGAATTGTAACGGAAGGCCTCGGGATAGCCTAGCCAGAAAGGCTAGGTTAGAACGTTGTAAAAAGAGAGAAAATCGCCTTTTGTGATTGTAAGATCTTTAAACTGCATCGTACGAGTTTTCTGTGCTACCTTGATTTGGCGTTTCCCGCTTTGCAGACAAAATAGGAAATTATTTTAAAAGAATATGAAAAAATGTGGACAAAATTGACGATGTAATAAATGCATAAAAAATCATCATCTAACTGGCCAAAGCTCAATTAAAGATTCTTCACAGGAAATACAACTCTTAAATATTTTAAATGATAACCTGATATTCCTATAAACTCCGGAAATCCGATATTTCACATAGCATTGAACGTTTAGCGAGCTAAATGTAGCCGGCAGACCATTAAATTTTATTTCAACCCGCGAACTGCGAAGGGTGGCCAGAGTGTTAGGGCTCGTACACATAAATAATAGCAAAAAACATATTGCGTTTGTTGCTCCACTCATTATGCGCAATTAGCGACGATTGTGACAGCGGACACCATGTGAACGGATTTCATTCGCATTGTCAGTTGGATGGTCTTAAAAGAATTTCAGCGCGTGCCGGGTTAATTACGCATTAATCAAATAATTATGTCTCAGGTCTTTTTTCTGTATAAACTGGAAGATATTTATGAATCATGCAAAAATAAATTGAAGTTTGAAAATATGCAACCACCCACTAAGTATTTACAAAATATCAACATAGTTTTATATTTCAAATTACTTTGAAATTTTAAGGTAAACGACAGTTCAATTTCAAGCGGAACAAAAAGGAAATTCAATCCAAAAGTAATTTGTAAATTCAAAGGTTAAACACAGTTTTAATGCATTTATTTAACCTAATACTTACTGCCCCTCTGTTAGTCGAACGCATTAGTAAAATTAGAGCGGTGGGAAAGGGTTGCGCGCGCGCCGTCGCGGCCGCGAATACTTTATGTTTATTGTTATTAGAACAATATTTGTACACTCGAGATGTACGGTTATTGCCGACGTATCATATTCAACGCATCTGCAAATTACCTTCCTATATTTATTGACAGATTCAACAATACCATTCCATATTGAATCACTTTTGTCGTTACGGTAAAAAGTGAGAATTAAAAATAATGTGAAAGCGGGGAAGTGCTATAGAAAATATATTTCCGGATTATTAAAATTAAAGGTATATTCTTCACATTCAATGATCAATCAGGCTCCCCTGTGGTCAGTCGGATGAGGAAACAAGCTGAGACTATTGTAATCCCATCGGTGGTCATTTAGCTGGTGGTATCAATAGATAGTCCGACAGTGGGCACGTGTCCAGCCATCATTCTATTGTTACAAACGATTGATGTATTTAGCCGATTATTTGTTTACAATATACATAATAGTGGAATTTAACGTGATTTTAACGAACGTTACTTATTATTTAGCTTCTATAACAAAGCTGTGAAAACCATAAATTCTCAATTCAAAAGGCGTGTTCAAAAATTGCGTACTCAAAATTGTGTATTAATGTGGCCTGTGAACACTCCACATAAAAAATGCTGTTTAATTAAAAGCTTACCTAGGTGGTGATGATGTTTAAAGTTGGTTTAATTCTTATTCATTTACAACCCATCCTAAGCCTTTACCCACAAACAGCCATTGATTTCCATTGACAGACCATCAATAAGACGGCATTCGAAAGGGGTCGCGAATCGACACGATTAGCTGTGGTGATAAAGTGCACGCCTGACACTACGATTACTGGTACCAACGCTTAGCATCGTAAACACTCATTAGATTGTATTTTGAGGAATTTGAGATTTTTCTATGAAGAAAGGGTAACGATTTTAAACACGATTTTTTAAGCGTGTTTCATTGAAATTCTGAATGAAACGGTGAATGTAAGAAAAGATAATATAAAATTTAGAGAAGGTCAAATAGACCTTCTCTAAATTTTATATTATCTTTTGCAATTTATAAGTTGTAATAGGTCGTTCCATTTTCCTCTTGTAAAATCTTAATTTTTCATATGCTGCTACGAAAGTGCTACGAACTGCTACGAAATAAACTTATTTATTATATCGCCACTAGGGCCGATGCCTGCCGGGGCTGTGAAGAAAACCGAAAGGGAGATCGTGGCCCCCGGCAACAGGGCAACCGAAGGAACACGGGTGGGTTTTAGTCAGTAAGAGTCTGACACACCCTCCCGCTCCGCCCAGAGCGGGAGAAGTTATTTGATGATTTCCCACCCTCAAAAAAAAAAAAAAAAAGAGCACAGCTGTTGCGGTCTACAGTAATTTTTCCTCAGTATTAGGTATTGGTTCACGTTTTCTGTCTCACAGAATTTTAATAGGTATTTTGAAATAAATTACATCATGTACTTACTAAGCCAATCAAAACACCTCGCAAAGTCTATAATTTCGGTCTGTAGTTACGTTTTTTTTCTAATACTCAAGAATACTTTTTTTTTTGTTATCATTCCTGTTCTTACCCTACCTTTACGGCTTCACGTTATCTTGGGCACGCGTCGCGCGTTAGGTGTACCTGGCGCGTGCGAAGCGCGTGGGCACGTGGGCGCGCCAGTGCGTGCTAACACGTGGACGCGCCCGCGCGTATCACCGTGGTAATGGTCAGCAGAGTGCTGAGTCTTGTTCCAGAGAAGTTCCATTTCACACTGTCATGCAACAATTGAGTGAACATTAGATGCTTTTGACAAACCTATAAGAGTTATTGACAGAATTTTAAAAAAGGGGCTGCTTTGCCAGGACATGTAGCTAAAACGAAGAGCTTAAAAGAAACAGATGAAGAATAATGTTGGTGCATTATTGTCCGCTATTGTATTTAAAAAATGTCACATCACAAGAGAAGTGTTCGTTCTAGGATTTTATTCATATGAATCTCCTGAAAGTATACATCAGTACGCCTACTTGACTTTTGTATGACATTTGGCATTCAACTGTTAAACTCCTACAAAGGAGTGAATGGGGACGAACAAAATGAAATCAGTGTCGCATGCGCCCGCGCATAATATTGGACATCAAATGGATGCGTTTACGTAAATATAGACTACCTTTTATTATCTGCGAAGTTTGATTGCGGTCGAGAAGCGTGTCTCGCACCCCCCGAACTATTCACCAAGGATGATTGATCTACGGCAGATTGACAGATTTTTTTATAATACCAGTCGAGGGTAGTTGGGTACAGACGAGCGAATATTAAAGGCAATTGTTGTTTAATTTTTACAGTGGTAGGGTCGTTTCGAGTGTTGTAATAATGTTTTGATAATAGCGGTATCCGTTCGGCTCATATTTCTTATTCAGAGTGCGTGGGACCGAGCCCGGTGATTACGCTTACACTGTCTGTTTGAATTTAAAACGTTTAGGGAAGACCGTTGAGAACACCTTGTTGTTTTAATTTAATGACAAATATTATCATATGTAAACTAAACCGTTTACAAGTTCACGGTGTCAATATAATATGATTTTCGTTGTATAAAAACGATAAGATGAAATATGATTGAAAGTTCAATTTGACTTGCTCAAGAATTTGCAACAAATCTTTTTGGTGATGCCTTATTGTGTCCTAGTACCAGGTGACCGAGCTCTGCTCGGGTGAAAATAGATAAACATATCGTCCAGGTATACCAACGTTGTATCACATTCCCGAGAATGTGAAAATAGAGAAAACGATTTTTCCCAGACCTAGCTAAATCGTATTTCACCCCATAAACCCCTATAATGCAAGTTTCATCGAAATCGTTAGAGCCGTTTTCGAGAACGTGATTACAAATACATACTTAAACAAATATTTAATAGTATAGGATATGAAATAATTGGACATCACATTTGATTAAGCTTTTTCAAAGTGTTAAGTTACATTAGATATTATTTTAATCTGTCACAAATCGACAGTTCGCCATTGAAGGCTGACCCTTGACGGGTGCTTATTTGGCTTAGTAAAGTTTTTATTAGTATTTTTTACCCGCGTTCGGACAATAGAAGTGGAGCCATTCGATACTTTAGCACAATGTGCCCACTGATCCTCATTGATCGCCAATTACTGGACATTAAGTACCTTAAACGCTTTTCATGTCCGCTATTTGTAGCAACAAATCAAATATGAAAGGAAATGGCGTACAATGGACCGTTCAAGATCTGCATTCAATATTTTTGGCTGTTATTATTCGTTCGATAAGCCTGTTTTTCGGACATTATGACAAAGGAATGTGGGAGCTTATTTTTTTATTGTGGCTGCGCTAGGATTTTGCGATAAAGACGAGGTCAAAAGTTGGAAATGAAGAATAAAAATACTTATTTGAAAAGTGAAGTGGCGTTCTATAGTAATAATATTAAAATAATAAACAGGTTGTAAGTAAATAAAAGCTCATATCAATACTCTACGTGCATCCTGTACAGTCAGGGATGTTCTGCGCGCGAGCAACAAGGTGTGCTTTTCGGGGCGCACGCGCCACCGCGTCCATTGTCACGCCCGACACGCTCATCACGCAGTTCCAATGGAGCGCGCACAAGAACGCACATTATTGTACATTTATTGCGCATCTTCAAAGCTTTGTTAGCTTTGTTACATCTTTTATTTGCTTTTTATCAATAAAAATGTCGGCCGACAACGATGTATGTTTTCACGCTATAATTCAGCCACTCTGATTCCTTTATTAGGGGAATTGTTGAGAATTTTTCAGATTAGCGGAGCAAATAATGTTCTCAGATTTCATTTATTTGTGTTTGATAACGTATAAGGATATAATTATATAGTAGCCCACAGAAATGTTATTTTTTTTTTAACTGAAATGTATAGAGTAGATTAGATATTTTAAGATGAAACATAGGTACAACTTTAGCTAAAATGAAGTTATTTGCAAAATCTCATACCATACTTAAATCTAGCAGACATGTACACAGTCGGAAACACATCTTACCCAACAGTACCAACATAGGCGCTTGAACTTCCGGCTGTGAATCCCACAGTGAATCACAGATCACTCGAGACGGTTCGTTTAAGGTCTTGGTGGTGGTCATCTGAGAGCGGAGTCGCGCCGTCTGGTGGCTCAGACATGCGGGCCTCTCACTGGGTCACGACCACGGTACCGACGGCTAGTGAGTATAGTGTCCATTTGACACGTAATTCGGTTATAATTGGAACTAATCGAATAAAAGATTGGGGAAGGTCACTTATGTTGAAGACGTGATGGACATCTGCTGAGACTAATTGGCTAATTGTAAGTAGAACCGTCATGTAGAATTTGGGAGTGGATTTTTTCTTTTGGATAACACAGTTTCAATCACAATCGCAAGGATTTTGGAGGAAGTTCCTAATACATTGCTTCATAGGTTTGAAAAATTCGTCTTCTTAACAATTTAAATAACGCAATTAATGTTGTTGAACTGTCAAAATGAAAGACATTGCCATTGTAAGTACGTTACGCAATTACCCCGCTGGAAACCAGCAACGTAACACTTTTGATGTTATGATTGCATATTGCCGAACAAAATGACAATGATGAATCCTACTGCAGTAATTATCTACTCAAATAGTTTATTAAACATGATTAAGCGTATTTATTTACTCGTTCTATTGTCGAATAACCACAGCCGGTGTCAATTTTCAGCGCAGCCACACGACCGCCTCCAAATATTGTGATAATCCGTCCATCCTCCATTGTCACTCGATGACTTGATAAAAAAATATAAAAAGTTCATCCGCAAAGCATCCCCTGGGACCACTCCATGGCGTACTTCTTCCCTCATTCCCATAATCTATTCCAATTAACTGACAGCACCATATTGTGATATTAACACAATGAATTCTCCCCTCTATAAAGTGCAATCGTTATGATGAGCAATAGTCATCTTTCTTGTTGTGTGAATTATGGTTCATATTTCTATAAGATGTGATTTGATTGCTTTTTATTAAAAATATCTTATTGTTGGTATGTGTATTACAATTTTGATTATTTTACTTTTAACCGTGACAAAAGGTTTTAAATGGTTTAAAGGATTATTATTTTATTTGTTAACTTAATTCTCCACTTTTTTTTCCCTGTTGCTAAATTATTAGGTTTCTTTGCTTTTGAAGTATTAGATATTATATTTAAGTCAACACCTGACTAGTAATTTATCAAGTATGACGTCAGACGCGGGTCAGGTGCTTGTTGCTACCAACACTAACTATCGTAATCAGGGCATTACACTTACAGTTCATTGTCATGTGGGTTTCCTTATGATATGCTTGCCTTAACTATTTAAAGTTAAAAATAAAGTACCTAATATCGTTTTTGTTCAAAATGCATGGCTTACCGTCGGATGGTAGATTGCGACGGCCGACGGAAACCATGAAAAAGAACAATTAAAATCTGTCTTTGCTTTCAATACAATGTTGAAGTATCTTTTTTTGAATCTATCTGATAAAAGCAATTTATCAGTGGGTAAAAATGTATGACGTGTAAAAGTGATTCCGATATCCTATTTACAAATTAAACAATTTCACTTCATTTCATTTATGATATTTACTTGCCTTGCTAGCCATAATTTTCAAAACAGACACTACGAAAATTACTTCAGTCTAGAAACGAAAAAATAAAGAAAATACTTTTATTTGCAGTACACATGACGCAAAGAAAGATAATAAAAATAAAAAATAAAACACATCGCTCAGCATAAATGTTGCGACCCCATGCGAGACAGAACCCCAGTGCTGATTTTCAGCGACAGCCGGCGCTAACGTGATGACGTCAACCGGTGCAGCATATAGTGAAATAACAAGTCAAAAATAAAATAAAAGAAAGAAAGAAAATGTTTTATTTCGGACACGCACAGAAAATACAAAACACTATGAAAAAAAAAACAAACAACAAAAATAAAAAAGGAGTATTCTAGACTAACAAACAAAAATAATGAGCGCGGCCAAAATACATACAATATTTAGTAGTTAATTGATTCAGGCGTGACCTTTTGGAAATCCATTATAAAATGATGATGTGGATATATTTAGTAACCTTTTCCGCTTAGCTATTTCTAAAGAGTCTTGAAAAGACCCTGGAAGAAATCGATACGTGTTTCACCTCTCAACGAGGCATCCTCAGGATGACGATTAACTTGTCGTGAACTCGAACACGGCGTGTTGCCACACCAAGCACCGCATCTGGGCTCGGTGCTTGGTGTGGCAACACGATTTCTTCCAGGGTCTTTTCAAGACTCTTTAGAAATAGCTAAGCGGAAAAAGTTACTAAATATATCCACATCATCATTTTTTATCAATATTTAGTAATAAATGTTTACACAAATATAATATCTGTTAGTATTATAGTCTGCTCATTTGTTTTCCACCTACATCACATCAAAGAAACCCCGACAAATTACCAATATATCTTACATCACAATCATCCAAGCTAACTTTCCGGCGGCTAATCCTAACAGATAACCGGTCAACCCTCCCTCCCGTCAGATACTAGATGGCTGCTATTAACCCTGATATAATCACCATTGTCTTTGTGCCCTTTCCCACAATCTGTCGATTAGGGTGGCTCCGTGCGTTACCGAGTTAGTGCTGATACACTGATAGACCTGGTAGTAATGAGTTGTTTTGGCGAAGGTTATATTTCTACCTATTATTTTGATCGGTGATAATGTCAGAGGCAGTTCAGGTCATTATGATCATGTTTATGTTTTCAATATCTGTTGCTAGATTCGTGAAGGTAGGTTGAGGTTCAAGAGAACATTGTAAATATTACCTAGTGAACGTTTTGCGGGTTGATAACATGGTTTAGTACCTAAGAAGGTGATAAGATTTTTCTTCATTTAGTATTCCTATTTATCAACGGAAGGGCTAATGATTGAATCTCAAAGATTGTCGAGTGTCAGTCGATTAGGAATTTCTTTGAAAATTACTGTATCCGGTTTTTAGGGTTCCGTACCTCAAAATAAAAAAAACGGAACCCTTAAAGGATCACTCGTGCGTCTGTCTGTCCGTCTGTCACAGCCAATTTGCTTAAAATCTAATGGACCGATTAAGTTGAAATTTCGCACATATATGTATTTCTGTGACCAAAACAATGTGTAACGCAAATAAATGAATTTTGAATATATGGGTCACTTTTGGGAGCAAACAAGAAAATAAAAAAATGTTTTGCTAATAGTATCGTGTGACATATCAATGAAAGTGCTTGTTGCGAGAATGTTAAAAACATATTTTATATAATTTTTAAATAAATACTTTTAAAGATATTTAGGAAATTCGAAGGAAATTGACCCCACCTTATCTCCGAAACTACTGGACGTAAAATTTTGAAAAAAATACATAGTATGGCTCTTTACTCATAGATTACAGGAAAACCTATAAGAAGTCTATGGTCTTAAAATAACATGATAAATCTCTCTCTCTAAAATTGTGCGAACAAACTCACATTTGCGGTTGGAATGTATGCGAGAACATGTTTTTCAACTACAATGTTAAGTATATTCTTAGGATAAATAAATAAATTTCAACTACGGAACCCTTCATTGTGCCTAGTCCGACACGCACTTGGCCGGTTTTTAAGTAACTTCTTACCACTATGCGGCTATTTACGAACAATTAAAGGAATCAAATGACCACACTCGTCTACAAGCTGTAGAACTTGAACAAAAAGCAGCACGTGCTAACATACTTAAGGTAAATCGTCAAAAGTACTCGTTTCCCACACAAACCGCAACGGGCGGGCGATAAAATCGATACGCCAATTTATATCGAGAAATATAACTTTATATCGATAGAAAATTACTGTTTTGTAATGAGTGTCGTTCTCAGGAGCCACAGGAGGTTCGGGGGCGACCGTATCTCCGTGTGAGATCTGCCGATTTTACGAGCCAGTCCACAATGCTTGTAACGACCGCGCTGTAAAATTACGATTATTGTGTACGGCTTTTTGGCTCCGAATGAGGTAGCTACTTAGTAATTGTTATTGTATTTATTGACTTGTTGTTTGTACTGTAAAGAAACAGTAACCATTATAAAAGGTTTCACGGCGATACTGTTACATGGGTTTGTCAAATGTTTTGTGGTTGTCTACAATGACCTTTGTTTTGTTTATTTTTTCTTGCAGTTTAAATAAAACACACCAATGAATTTGTACTGTGAATCATATAAAAGCCGTATCACCAGCCCGTGCTCACATATTTTTTATATGAAATAAAAGCTCTACCACTTATAGTGAAAAGTCAGATATTGCTGTGGTCGAGACCCTTCATTATAAACATAGGTCTATATCTATTTTTTAACTATCTAGTTGGGTATTTGATTTCTAAGGACATTCCATTTTAGTTCATGATGCAATCGATACCCAATCAAATTTCGCAAGCACGTACAGCATCATTCTGGCCCTGCGCTCGCGCATCACAGCGCTATGAAAGGAGCGCTTCATGCAGGTGGCCGATATACGATACGCCATTGTATGCCAGCTCGGCGAAGCCTCCCCCGTTTGTCTTCCATCAAAAGAATTCCTGGCAGACAACTCACCCCGCTACTAATTACGCGAGGACAAAGATTATAAGAGAGCTTTTAGGCAAGAACTTGCCAAGGGAAACCATGAGAAAGCAGTTTTTTGGAACTTTTAATAGTGAGCGTTGAATTAATTGAATCAATTTGTTTTCAATGATATTCATGTCAAACAAAAATATGAAAAGATTAGTTACCAAAGCAAAAGGGGAGCGCTGTCAATGTTCCGTACGGCTCAAACAAACCACTTTTCCAATGAAGGCTTTTCTTGAATTGTGGACTGTAATGAGATCAGTTATAACAATGAGATACATCTCAGATTAATTTTATTCGTAAGCCCGTGATACGAAACAAAAAAAAAGCTTTTTTTTTACTTCTGCTTTTAAATGATTTCAATGAAGTGACCCATCTGATTTAAACTTAATCACTGCTTCTGACTCATCTTGCGTATACGCACAAAGTACGCGAGCGATTCAAACGAAATGAAAAGCGTTTTGTGCGGTATTCCATCCATATTGAGAGTGGCCATGTGCGCTGTTTACAAAAGCTTTGCGAGCACAGGAGGCTTTGGGTACCTTCTTCTATTTATTATTGATGTCTGCTGCGATTTGGCTTGAACAAATAAACAATAAGTACCTATTTATACATTGTTTTTCCTTATCTTGTTTGATTCATCCCAGACGCGTGTTTTGATAAACCTTTATTTATGTAAAAAAACTATAATGCATAATGATTATATATGCGTCTCATTATGTGCCTGTTTAAACACTCACGGATGTGGGTGCTAATGGCTATTACAAAATCATTACTTATCAAAATATATTCTATGTTTATTACCAATGCAAATTCTAATATATTGACGATTAGGCTTGTTTGCTACATATAAGTAAGTTGAGGTCCACATGACAGCCAGCACGTGTCTAAGCCCGTATCGTTTGCACCCGATGTTCGAATCTAACGTCCGCAGGTAATTACGTATCGTTTGACCAAACGTTTGCTTGCATTTCCATTTTGTCATTAGCAATCGGCTATTAATTCTTGGATTATGACTGGTAGTGGACATAGGGGCTTGCAATTTTCACATCGGCAGCTGCCTTCTACTATATGTATCTGTGCAAAAACTTTTCTACGAGGAAAGCCACCTGCGTGATTCAACATTATCTGTGTCTAATCATGGCTGCGCACACATCGGCTGCCAGTGACACGTGTACCGATGTACCTATCGATTTATCACGTTGACCAGTTTTAATGAAACTAGATTATTATAATGACCAACATAGACTTTTGCAATTATGATAGAAAACGTCTCTTTTTAAGCAGTGTTAGAATTATTTTTATTTTCAGAAGTGTAAGACATCCAATTTCGCATTCCTTATGCTGTTTATCGTATTAACAGCAACGTAAATGAATTGCATAAGTGGTGACATCGTAAATAAACAGTGTTTAAAAAAAGAAGAAAACGCCCTTGTTACTATAATAGGATGCGGTATAAACACTGGGAGAAACTAGTCGTTTTTATAACCGCTCCTTACACGGATAGGGTAATTATCACGTTCGCGGCCATTATGTAATGTCCACTCTATAAAATCGCGACAACTAGTTCAGCCCGTTCTGTTCAAGCTTAGCTAGGGTTGCTAGTAAATGTTTGTTGTAAATCACTTTATTGTGGTCTTGTCTTCCTTCATTTTAGATTGATTTCAGATAACATTCAAACTCAAACTCAACCTCTAAGCATTTATTTCAAATAAAACAATTACAGGCACTTTTGAATTGTCAAGGGGTCGGTCAGTCGGAAAGATGAAGCTAGTTGCCCATTACAAAGCGTAGTAGGTTCCTATGGAGAAAAACGGGCAAGACTACGGACACTCTTTTAAATCAAAATATTAGTTACATCATTCATGTTGAAATTATACATGTGAGAAGAGAACAATGTAGAAAGACGTACACGTTAAAAGCGTTCGTAATAAAAAGATAAAAAAAATATTTAAAAAGTAAGCCGTGGTAGCTAAGAGATGACAGTCCCTACTGACGGCGCCAGTTCACGAACATGACGTTTGCATCAGCACCATTCAGCTCAACCTTTTTGTAGGAACTTAATGATCCAACACACACCCCACCACCAGTGAGATATTTGAGTGAGCATGATATACTCTCAGCCGCCAGGGCACATTACCTATAGCTTCAAATATAGTAAAATAAGAATCGATTCAAAGTAATATCATTTTTATTTCCCAGTATAAAGCAAAGGAAATTTATAAAATAATTGTTTAATACAAACTTAAAGGTCTGACTCATCCTGTGGATGTTTTCTCCTGGATCGGGACAATGGAAAAGAAAATGTTAAAAATATAACAGAAGTAACCCTTGCATCGTTCTGTGTACAAAAAGAGAGAGGTAGAGAGTTAGTATTAATGATCATGTGGCGGCATCTACATCGTCACATGCGAACTACGCTTCAAAGACCTGACGTCACACAAATCCTGCATCACGCAATTAGAGTTTACCACGCGAACGACATATATATGACTATCCTACATCAATCGTTGGGCAGTTGCCGCCAGACACTACACCCGTTTGATCGGAGGATTCTCCCTTTTCTATAGAGGATTAGTGAACTTTACACTCTGTTCCTCATGCCTCTAAAATCATTAACATAATATAATGTTAGCGTTGAGATTCATGTAATTTTTTACGAGCTGCTTAAATAAAAATATTTTGACAAAACATTACAATTCCATTAGAACATTTACAATTCCAATGCTGACTGCGAATTGTAGCATTGAAATCAAATCAATGTTTTGAAAACTTACTTTGTAAGCCAGCCCTGGTCCTCCACGTGGTGAGAGGATAGCACCTGTTAGCTAAATATATCTAAGCTGTCGCAATCAGCTCGAGCATCTGCCTGCCTAGATTATTACGCAATAACTCTATGCCTTTAAGTGTGCACACCAGTCCAGATGTACACCAGGGAGCTATGAACTTGTGACCATTTTATGGACTACTTATATACTATGATGATACTGATCGGATAACTGAATAAATTGATAAGAAAACAACCTTTTATTTATATTGCCTTAACATGTAATTTAATAATTAGTTTATGCAAGGATATGTTGAAATAATCGGTTACGGCAGGGTTTAGATTTTATTGTAAGTTTACTGTTTAATGTTTTTTTTTTTAAATTTGATTAGAACTTTGCTCGCCTTATTTAGGTAGAAAAAAAGTTTGTTGAAAAGTTTACGATTGCTACGTGAAAATTTTGCATTCGTTTATGGGTTTTTGATTAAAGCCATTCATGCTTTTGCATCATCTTCACAAGCGAGAACTACCTAACAAAGAGTAAAAAAGCCAAAGTGTTTGAAGATGACAGATGAGATGAGATGATGAATGACATTAGATGTGTGCAAGACGTTTTAAAGTAAATAACAAATCAACAAATTATATTTACTCAGGCAAGTACCTACTAACTTAAATCAAATGAAAAAAAAACAAGAGTTCTATAATCCAAAAGGAAACGTAGTAGGTACCAATTTTTTTTTTAAAAGACGAATGTAAACAAAGCCGCGTAAATGTTAGAAATAATTCTCTAGAAACCTATAATGAAAATTATCTATAATTAGGCTTCGTGTTAACAGCGTGCGAGTAAAATAAATGTACCTGACCGCGTGAACAGTATTTATTAACAATTTACGTGAACACTCGTAATAAACTAATTAAGTCCGGGCCAGATGTGCAAGGGAATCGCAAAAACTACGGTGGTCCGGAGATCGTGAGGCAAAAATGCAGCGAACCTGTTATTTAAATAGAAATAATAGTTTTCTCACTAAGTGTTAGCTAATGACTTAATAGAAGCTTAAATCCTTTCTTAGTTCTTGTAAACGCTCTATGCGTGGCACCTATCTACGCAGTAAATGGACGATATATCCCCATATATCGTCCATTTACTGCGTAAACTCAATTTTACGATATTAAAAAACGTCCATTAAACTGATATGAAAAATGTTAAGAAAGCTATAAATTACATTAATTTTATGATAACAATTTTATTTAGATAATTTTTAATTACAACTTTATTACAACACATTAGCTATATCCGGTAAATAGATTAAAATCGAGTAATATTTTGTGATTAAAATATAGTGTAGACCATCATCAACAAAGTAACGAGAGCTTTTAAGTTTCAAGTTAATTTTAATATTTTCTTTTAAAATAAATGAGTGTTATTTAAAAACCGTTACATTATGATACGTAACGCGATATATTTAAATGGTTCTATATGAGAATTCATTTGTATTCGCATTGAATTTTCCCAGCGGCGCGTGCGCTTAATTGTGGGCCCGCATCAACTGATTGACGTAGGACTTTGGCGAGCACAATACCGTTACACTTTCCACTGACACCCTAACTTAATGCAATACTTGTTAAAGAGTATTAACCCGCCAATTTTTGAGTCATTTATCATCAGCAGCTTCGATAGGAATAGTTATTTATGATATAAGTGCGGAAATCATCTTACGTACGTGTATCATACAACGTTTTACTATGCATTGTACGAGGAAATAAAAAAAAACGACTGAAACTTACAGTAGTCGCATATGATGTGTAACATTTGACATCTTAGCTGCCGTATATAAATAATACAAACAATATTATCATCGCCATCGTCATGACTCTGACTTTGGCTTTGGCTTTGACATTGACTTTGATTTTGACTTTGGTTTTGGCTTTGACTTTGACTTTAACTTTGGCTTTGGTTTTGGCTTTGATTTTGAATTTGACTTTGACCGTGACTTTGACTTTGACTTAAAATTCGATTTGACCATTGTCATCGCCATCGCCACTGCCATCGCCATCGTCATCATCATCGCCATCGCCATTGTCATCGCCAATGACGCTATCGTCATCATCATCATCATCTACTTTGTGTATCGCTCTTTCCGAGCAAATGCATTGTTAAAGTGTTTTTAAGGAAAAAGTATTGACATAATGTGTTTTCTGTTTTAGGTTTCAATTTTCTGCGCTACTGCAAAACATAGTACGTACATTACCTATTACTTCTGTCAAAATTTTCATTGCCAACAATATTTTGATGTTCTTTTTGTATGGTTAGTGACTAACCTGGTGTCAGAGTTTTAAAGCCGCCCATAGGCCCCTAACTTTGCTTCACATGCCGTCGAGAAATATCTCTCAAATATGGCGGTTTCCTCACAATGTTTTCCTACATCGTTTTTTTTTAAATACGCTCATGAATTCGAAAGTCTGAGGTGCGTGCCTTGGGTTCGAATTTGAGACGTATGGCTTGGCAGTCTGACGGTCACGGGTCTAGGCTATCACTGCCACGTAACCTAACCAATATTTTAATGATCTAACTCTTTTTATTAGATACATAGGTACATAAGAATAGTAATATTAACTTTTAATCATGATTGCTGAAATTTTTGACTTTTAGTGTGAAACCATAATTGAGGAAAATGCAATTTCCTATGTTAATCTATGCACATTCAACACTAGTGTTATTTAATTCACCAACTGTAGCTACAATTAAACTTACGAAGCATTTAAGATATCAAATAGGTCCGATAAAAAAAATACAAGACTAGTGTAAACTACCTAAGTATAATCTAATGTGTTGATCTTGATGACATGACATGATACATAGAGCTCAGTTGGTTTGTGACAGAAAGGTGGGTAGTCACTAGTCACACTGCCCAGGTGGTCAGGCGAGCCACCCGGCAATACGACGCATCTAGCACCCTACATGGAAGTATCATCCTCTAGTATCCCGGGCTGATCTTTGAACCGAAGTCGATTTGTTTATGGGTTGACAAAAACAGCATACAAAAAAGTTTTAGATATAAAGTTTTATCATCATTAAATTATAAGTCAGGAAAGTAAGTGTTTGTCAAATTGACAAACTGCGCTGCAATACAATTTGCTCTACATACAACTATATTATACGTATGAAAGCCCACAAGTAGTTGTTCCGGGTCTGGCGGTTTGTGTATGTGAGTTTAAATGTTTGTAAACGCACCCACAATACAGGAGAAATTCCTAGAGCGGGGCAACGTTTAAAAAAAGAAACTGTCAATGAAAAACAGTTGTGATGTGAAAATACGGACAAATTTAAGTTGGTATTCAATTCGATAATCAATTAATTTGTCTGGCTAAAGTCAGGGAAAATTAATACAATAAAATAAAATAGGGGTGGGTAATATAAATTAGTTTTTAATAAAATAAAAAAAAAACACTATTTGTATTTATTTTATTTTAACATGTCTGGTTAAACATAGAAATCGTTGTACCTAGTTAGAAATAGCAGTAGTTATACATAATTAATAGTAATATTGTAGTAGATTGGTCCAATATGAAATGATTGGTTCTCTATTGTGTTCCCTAACTTTTTTTATCCATAATCTAAAGTGCCATTATTTTTTTAGACCTAATCATCATTTGTTCGAATGATAACTTGCCCGAACTTAATGTCACATAATATAACATGCCATAAAATTGAAATCCCTAAATACAATATGTCTTAAGTCTTTTGTATATTATGGATTGTAGTATTTATGACAAACAATGTCATAAACACTACAATCCATAATATACAAAAGACCGTTTTCAATCAAAGTTATAAGTTCTAAATTTAAATTATTTAATGCTTATTTATTAGGACAAATGTAGGTTAATAAATATTAAGTAACAAAAAAAAATGTAAAGATGCAAAAGCAATATGGCTTTTGTCACGGATCCGGCGTTGCATGTATTATCACTCAATAAAACAGGTGATTGTGAACATGTGGTTTTTATTTCCCTGTAAGAAGCATGCAAATAAGCATACATCATGCATGAAGTATGCAAGTATGCAGCATACAAGCGTGCATGCAACATGCAGCAGGCATGGTTTCTGTTATGGCTACGGCGCTGTATGGCTCCGGCGGCCCCACGCAGGCATATCGTCGCAGATGGTTTAACGGTCACCGCTGCAGCTTCGTCTTGCTGGCCGGCTCTGCTGGCCAGCCTCAGCCGCGGTGGAGAGCGTTACAACCACCTGCTCCACAATTCGCTGGCCGCATCGTTCCTCCGCGTTTTTAAATTACACTCTAGGGGTAGGCCAGACAAGACTGCGTGGAGCCGGATCTACAGCGATTCGTTTCTGTCACTAAAACCTAATTTTTAGCAAAAGTTTTAAGTCTAATAATTTTATTTGAACATTCGGAATAATACACATTATATAATAAAATACTTAGGACATATGATTTTATTTCATGGAAAATTAGGAGATTCAATTATTATAGTACTCGATATTATGACATAATAGTTTAGAAGTAAAGATAATTATGTAAAACAAAATTTCGAATTTTCGAACATTATGGTTACTGAAGTTTATTTTCGGACAAACAATTTCAGGAGAAGAAAGGGAGTACCGAAATTATTTGCATGCATGATAAGTATTTCTGCCATACGTTGGTCGTATTCACATAAAATTTACATTTTGAATAAAGCGCAAACACTACACAACAAACAACTTAAAGGCTTCAGTTAAACAAACATTTACGAGAAAATTGTTAGTACTGAACATTTAAAATAGGCCCTTAAAAATCCAATTATGTTCTTACAAACTAATAGAAAAGACTGTGGTCGAAACTAAATAGCTTTGGTCATTAGCTAAATATTAAAAGTTCGTGTTACGTACCGAGGGCCATTTCTTTATAAATACCATAGAGACATAATGGTCAGTCAGTGGTCAGGAGCCATAAATATGCGCACCTTTCACGCTCTCAAATGATTCCATTGTCTATTTTTATGGGTTATAAAATTTCACTTTTCATTGTCTATGGATATTTGCTGTGCCTACTGGCTATGCATGCCTTTGTGTTGTTTTAGAACAGGCAAAGTGCAAACTTACATGGTCCGGAAAGATGATAATTTTATTAGTAACGTTTAATGAATAATTATGAGGTTTTAAACGATTTTACTATATTATATCTTTGAATTCGAATAGAGTAAAATTCAAAGAAACCATCTTTAAATTCGAATAGGTATAGTTAAATGGTAGAGCTAGTTTCAATTTAAAATGATTTATCCTTCTTTCCGGAAAATCCACATTTTCTTCAACATTATTTCCAACATTCATTTAATGTTGTGTAATATACCAGAAACACATTTTTAGTTGTTACCAAAACACCAGCAAGGAAAGGTAGTTAGCCACAAGTCACAGCAGTGCTTACGGTATCTGGAAAAGGCTTTTCCTAATTACTTGGGGTGTGTTTTGTTTGGTGCTATCGGCGTGTAACGAGCCGCAAATGGGTGCGATCGCGCGATCATGCGGGCTGCCCGCCCTTCGTAGCCGCCCGCCCCCGCCACCCGCCCCCGCGTGCCTCAAAGGCCTTTGTACGTGTGCTGAATTGAGACACAGTGATAAACGGAGCGGGTAACCTTTGTAATAATATTGAATCATTAGCTTGTTTTTGTCTCACTACGAAGTCCGAGCGGTAACTAAGCTCAAACTCGCATGCATGCGGTTGGAGACGGAATCTTGTGTTACGCTTGTAACTACATATTTTTCTGTGACATTAATTAATAGTAAACTAGATTTAAAAAAATGATTAAAAACATGAAAAATGATACATTTTACATAAAAATAATCCTCAAGGAACAGGAGAAAGTATAAAAGGACAAAGATGATACGATCGTTAAAAACTTACTCTGAAACGCTTGTACCTATAACTATTATTTATTCTATGTTATCATTAGTTAGGTTTTTTTTAAACTTAAAAAAAAAATGAAATAAATAAAAAATACTGTAGTCGGAAATAAGCCACGTCAAATGAGTTTATAGTAATAATTTGTAATACTTATAAAACGTAAAAGTAAAAGTAGGAAGTTGACTACACAAAAAACCTACATAAACGCTTCCTCTCCTGACTATGTCCGTAGCATACACAGATAAGCACGGCAGTGGTAGCAGCGGAATCTCGCGTCTATCCTTGTTAATGAGTTTATCTCACATGTGGTGCAATTAGCCCATTGAATGTAGCACAAGGATTACTACGAGGTGCGCGGTCAAAGCTCTTTGTCTTCTGTACAATTTATTAAAGTATTTTCATTTTTATATCGTCATTTTGAAGTGAAAATTTCTTTAGGCGCGTTGGGCATTTTTGAGATGGGACTAAACCATTGATTTCGCGACACTGTTACCGACACCAGCTTTAAAAAGACATCAACGCGCGATACATTATTTCCTGCACAGTAAAATTGTTCAACTTCAATGTGTTGTGTGTGTTGTTGTTGTGTGTGTGTGTTGTGTGTACAATTGTTTGTTCTTCTGTCTTCTGTCAAAGAAAATCTTCTACACGGAAATCTGTTTCGTGTTGCTACGGAATACTAGTTTTATAAGTGATAAATGATATTTATCTCTGTAAATTAATTAGAAAAAAAAATCAGTGGCACTCAGGGAGTGCCGACAGAAGGCAAAACTTGAAAAAAATCGGCACCGCGGTAATCAACGCATTGATATCTTTTACTCCACGACCGCGGTAACCAACGCGTTCATGTCTTTTTTATGGTCAAAAGGTGGTGTCATCAAAGAAGTTTTCACTTCAAAAAACACTTATTCACGTAAAAATTGATGAGGATCCGACTACTCCGAGAAGAAAGACGGAAACAAACTCAAGGGTCAAATATACTATTATAAAGTCCAGACATAGTCTTGGTCAGGCAAGGCTTTAAAATTATGCAAATGGCTACATTCATGTACATTTTGTACCTGTTTACTACACAAACTTTGTGTTTCTAGTGGTGAAAGGAAGTGAAAAGGACTAATTGCGAATACGTTTTCATTAATTACTTTAGTGTCGACAAAATGTTACTTTAAATTAAAACTATACACGTGTAACCTGTAATCTTTGTCTTTCGTATATTACGTTCTTCGATTTCCTGCGCTGCCATTGGTCGGTGGTTGGCGGAAAATCGATCGCATTCTATGTAGGTTGGCTGTTACACAATAGACAGGTAGGTAGGAAGGTATAGGCACTATGTGAAGTCCCCCTTATCGTTTAGTCATTGGTTTTTAACATAGTTTGATTGACAAATCCCTACGTATTTTCCCTCGTTATTTAGATAAGCGAGTTCCGATCTTACAGTGCTTTGTTTAAAATACTTTGTGTAATGCGATTTGCTGGTTTTTTAGAATATTATTTTCTTTCAATTTACTTGTAACTACATAACTGCTGTAATAATCATACCAGCAAGACAACCACAGCAGTGCTTTAAAAAGATCATGAATTCAATTGCTAAACTGCAGCCCTCCAACATGGCTCGATATTGTGACGATTTATACGATACTTTCATCCTTGTACATGGAACAATTATGTAAATGACTGGATGCAATATGGTCTGTGAATTGCCTCGCTATCTGACCATCCTATCGACACGCGAGTTTGACTAATTGTATGCTGCTGTTATTGCTCTATGCTTTTATAATAGCTCATTGTTTTTAATTGTGAACAATACTGTGGCTGATAAGTAACACATCAAGTACGATTATGGTGTCATTAGGTTGAGTTTTTGGCATGCAAAAGAAAAAATAAAAACTGTGAGATTTTTAAATTTTATTTCTGTTGTGTAATGCCGACTTGTAATTGTAACTAGAAGTTACTTAAAAATAATAGTCTGCAATAATATTGTCCTTTGTCAAGGTAAAAAGTAAATAATTCAAAGACAGTCCAGTCCAGCCACATACAATCCTCATGAAATCATGTTCAAAATAATTTGATATTCGTGCCAACAACATTGACCAGCGAACAAGCTTTGTTTGCACTCGCCAGAGAAATTGCGGATGACCACAACGAGGCCTTGACAGTTCAAGAAGCCTCTCCTCCTAGCCCCAAGGGTCCTTGCTCCTGATTTACGGGCACCGAAAACCGCAGGGATTCAATGTGCCTTTGTTGCAAACACACTTTTATTGAATAATAAAATATTTCCACAAAATGAAACAATTTTATAGGTCATAATTCCTATTTAACGATCGCTGTTATGAAAATTTTTAGCTGTTTTAGAAAATAATATTTTGCATTCTACTTGAGACTTAGTTCCGTTTGGTAAAAGTTTCAACCGAGCAAGCGAGCTTTGTTTAGAGGTTAGGTCAAAATTATACTTTAGGTAATTCTAATAGGCCGCTTTACAATTAAAAACTACTAACAATTAAACAATGACATCAGAAACATTAAATTAGTGGCGTGACGATAAAAACATAAAGGTAAAACACATTCGTGCTGCAGATACCATCGTTTGGTAAAACGCGAACACGGATATAATGACTCGATGAATAATAATGAGCTCTGTAAGTGTGAATCACCAAATATATTTAAATTGTTATCAATTAAAAGCAATATAATAGCGATTTGAGTCGCGTACCCTGGCCATATGGCGCACCGCACGGGCTGGTGTGGGCCCATGAAGTTAGCAGTTCACTACCACAGAACAAGCTTTCGTAGCAATGTCGTTAATTTGTGGTTCTACTCACTTTCTAATTTTGTTTGTGCAGTATCTTTTGTAGGAAACCTATAGCATCACAAGTCCAATAATGATTTTAATTAGATTGACTTACCATATTTATTTAAAAAAACCGGGTCGTGTGCACGGGATTTGGTTTTCAAAGTGGTTAGATATGCGTTACCCCGATGGTACTTAGGTATTTTGTGAACGAGCCAAAATAGTAGGTATAGTGTTAATGAACCCAAAAAATTAACCTGCGAGTAAAAATGTAGATTAGGGTTTCAACTGAAGAAAATAAGGGAAGAATACAAGCTCCTTGCAAGTTATCGATTACTGTCACCTCATCCGCTTGTTCACTGGCCTCCAACTTGATGTAAATTTGTCGGGCTCAATTGAAGTTAATAGGAATGTTCGGAGGGTGAGGATCGCTACTACCGCCAGCTGACGCGAGGTGTGAGGGAATGCAGCCCTCCCTCGACACCCGACGACGGATGCACAATTGATGGTCAAATAAAAAACGCATGTTGATGTTGATGGCGCGGACGTGGGAGGGCCACTTATAATAACCATTTTAGGACAGTAGGAATTATGTGGAGATAGAACACGTAATATGAAATGGAATAATTTTGCATGGAAATGCAATGCAATCATTTAAACTTTAATAAATATTGCAATATTTATTAAATTATCGTTTTAAAACCTACAAGGCTAAGATATTTTTGTGATTAGGAGTAAACGAATAACACGCAGTAGGTTCCTAATTCTTAATTAATTAATATTATCACAGAAAGCCATAACTGACCACCGTAAGGACTATTCTTGCTTGCAGTACTCGGCCGCTATCAAACCGGAGCGGTAACAGATGTGGTTATCGTACGCAAGGGATTTTCTTTTTAAAGTAGTTATAGGTTTCCACGATGGTACCTAAGATATGCCTGTCTAATTTAGTGTCCGCTTCATAATCATAAGTCTCCCATAATCTTGATAGAAGATAAATTTAAATGAAGTTATTAAAATATTTATTGAATTTTTCTATCTAACCATCTAATAAAAAATATGGAATTAAATAAAAAACCCACTTTATGCCACATCTGGAGTGAATAAATAAAATATTCTAACACACATTTCCCTATATTAGTAGTTTAGTAAAACAAATGTGTTGCCAGCAGTTAGTAGTGGCGGTGCGCGAGGGTGAACCTCATGAATGTAAAGCAAACAGATAATATGAACGGCTTAGCTTCCCCTCTGATAGCGACGATTGTTCACATGTCTATAAGTGTTTGATGTTCTTGTGTTTACTGTGGTTTGTGGAAAAAAAAAGGAAAGTTAAAGGTGACATACCGTTAATGTAAGGCGTCAAAATATTTATAGCCATCAGCTTTTTCAATATTATTAAATCATACAATTGTCTCTAAATCGTTAAAACAACACTCGATACTTTGTATTGATAAATACCTAAAACAAAAACAATGTTTTGTTAATGACCTAAGTCCGCCAAAATTCTAAAATATTTAAAAGCAACAAGTATTTTGCTTTTAATAAATAACCCAATAAATAAAACGTCTACCGTAAACATTAAGAACTAATTGGATTTTAGACAAAAACCCTTTGTTATCGTAACCTCAGTTAAATTACCACCAAAACATTTTATGTCAATAATACCTGGGATGTACCGGTGCACGTGGCAGCGACAGCTGGGCCGATATAATCTTGATGGGGACATCGCAATACGCCGATAAATGCATTAGCATTGTGGGTGGTTGAACTTGTCACTGCTGGTATTACTATTGCTATTTTGCTAAATGTAAATAAACAAAAACAAATGAGCTATGCTAACAAAATAACATGACGCTCTTTCCAAATGAAACTAATTCTGTTGTGTTCTAATTTTAAAATTAACTTTTTATTTTTTTGAGGTTGAATCACTCTGGCCATAGTGTAGAGTATGGAACATTGACTTTTTGAATTTAGATTTCAGCCTTGACGTGTAGATTGAGATTGTCGTTTCAACCACGTTTAGAATTCATAAAAAAATAAAACTTGTTTCTTATGTGGCGCCAAAATAAAAACAATCAGTTTTTTCGGGTTAGTCTGTGATTAGTTTCATTCAAAAAAAGTTAGTTTGTTTGTAATGCATTTAAGAACAGTTAAGCTATTTTATTTAATCCCTTTAATTTGGTGTGTATAGTGAAAAGCTTCAGGTGCGTAATTGATTAGGTATGTCCATTATTTATTAACACAGCGCGTGTTTATCACGAAGCTTTGAATTTATTGCAAGCTTATTTTGAAACTAGTTCCTAACCTTATATCAGCGTATTGAACTAGGATGTAATAGAAAAGTCTAGATTTATTTACTAGTAGCATGGGAACGCAGCTGCGGTGACACCTGCTTGCGACTTCTAATGCCGCACACGCAGAATCTCAATCGCATTAGTATTTAAAAGTCATAAATAAAATATCGACGTTTTCCATAAATACGTGACAGCATTATGCAGAACCTGATGATTATTGACTTTTTAATGTTGGTCGAGGAGGAGCGTGTATAGCTAAAAAATAATAATGTCTGGATAAAAATAAATTAAGTATCGTAACTTGCTTGCAAAAACCATTGATTTCATTAAGATTAGTGTTTTTGTAAGCAATACTAGCATACTTACATATACATATTATCGTCGTACAATTATATAAGTTATTCCTTGAGTTGTGTGTAATATTTAACTTTAGAAAAGCTTTTAATTTGAAACATATTCGAAATATTACAACGCTGGGAAATGAAAATCTCTCAAAGATAAATCATCCAGAAACAAAAACAAACAGATAAATAAAGGTCAAAACATCATTGTTAATTTTTTGCTCATAGATTGAATTATAAAAGCGTTTTTAATTGCTGGGGATTATGAGAACTTTCATATTAATTACCCCCTAAATGAGCTTAACGTTTCATCGCTAAAGAAAAAAGGGTTGAATGTACTTGAGGGCTATTGTTTTTCGTCTATAAATCTAAAGTATTGTAATTATACAGTTTAATGTGTGACAGTCTTTTTGTCGTATGTAAATGAGAGTGGAGTGGGGTGGGAACGGAACAGCCCCGACAATATTGGAGCGCGGCGGGACGCCACTTTACTGCCGAGGTTAGGGACAACGCTGTTATTACGTATGGTTTTAAACACTCGAAAGTTTTGATTAGAAAATCGTAGGTTTCTGATTAGGTAAAAGGTAATACGAGCTGGTATCTCCACGACAAAGCACGTATTTTGCATACGAGAGGGAAAATCGGTAATTCGATCCACCCCAACTCCTCAAAGAAGGCCAGCAATGCCTTGATGTCACTGATAATTTAATTTAGGGTACCTGGGTTACCGAAGTACTTTACCCTGCATGTGGCGACCACCGGGCAGTTTAACAGCACATGGGCTGCTCTCTCGTCGTGCTCCATGCAGGCTCTGCACAGCGGAATGTCTGTGACTCCTGACATAGAGGTGTTTATTAAATGACCCATGGCCAGTTACAGCTGCTGTAACAGTACGCAGCTGTTTAGTTAGTCGGAGAACCTGTTTCGTGAGGTGGTATCAATTATAGGGAGTGCCTCCCTGGCCTGCCTGCATTCATCGTGGTCCAACCATAGTTTGTGATGTTGGTCCCTGGTTCATTTCCATACCAGAGTTCGTAGATACCCGAAGGGGAGTGGCGCGATGGGTTCAGGCCCCACTGGTGCCATGCCCGACCCCCTTCTGGCAAGTTCGTTGGCTGAGTCGTTGCCTCGCGAGCCGCTGTGTCCTTTGAATGGTTATATTATGGAGGCTACCCACCTGCGTAAGGCGCTGGTGGCACTCGTATATCAGCCTAGAGTCAACAGTGTGACTGTTTAGCGCTTGCAGAACAGCCATACTGTCTGAGAGTATTGAGTGGTCTTTAACTTCCCTGGCCAAGATGCCTGAAGCGGCAAGAGATATACCCATGCATTCGGCCTGGGACACTGTGTTATTGACTCCCTATGGTGTCTGATGGACTTTCCTATGGATTATGAATTTGCGCACAGTAAGTATGTTAGCGTTGGTAAAGTAACATACGTATCAAATAATATCTTGTTTGAATTTATTTGGTTCTACTTTTGCCCGCAGCTTCCGCGTGGAGTACCGTAACGCGCACTCTAGTAAAGCACTCAGTCGGTATGATTTTTGCCGACATCTTCAACAATTAACGTCATATTTCAACATGAATTATACACCTAAACCTTCCTCGTGAATCACTCCGTCCAGAGGTGAAAACCGTATGAAAATCCGTCAGATAGATAGTTAAGGTAGAAAACTGTCATTTGAAATGTTATAAAAGATCGTGTAACTTTATTTTTGGTATTCTGTACTTATAATTATGTCGCTGGACTGGTGACAATATAAAAAGCTGTAAGTAATTAATTATCATTTATCATCAACCTTCTCCCAACACCTGCACCAATAGATTGTAGCTGGCAATGTAATGTTTATGAAATTTGTTAATTACCATTTACATCCTTTCAGTAGTTCTCTCTTACAGTGGACTCCACTTAAAGTATTTTAGAACAATTTCTCACAAAGTGTCTTGAGTAGGTTATAATTTAATTACAATAGGATATGACCACCATTATTTGAGCAACGAAATCATACTCCGATCACTTACAGGCCAAATAATTAACAATGAATTAAATAGGCCCCTAGTTTTATAACCTCTTCAGCCAAAAATACAACTGTAGAGATGTATTTCTATAACTTGTGAGCAATTGTAAGCATTGTGAGCATTGTTTCGAGCACAAAGCGTAAGTAGCCACTCTAGTATGAGAAACTGTTGCTTTACCGCGAGATCGCGTGTGGGAATGTGGGTAGTTTAGTATTGCTCCTGGATACTTATTAGTTATGCTATTATTGACTGCATACGTTTAACTTTAAGATCCTTGCATTTGCTATTACTTTTGTACGTAAGCTATCAAAGGTGTCAATGCGATTCCATTTATTTTTCATCATTTGCTTTCAAAACATGAGGAGAAAATTATCAACTTTTCTCCCGTAACTGTAGAAGTTTTCAGATTTCCTTGAATATATATTTAACTAGCTTTTACCCGCGGCTTCGCCCGCGTGGATATCGGAAAATATCCTACGGGAACGTATTACCGATACCGGGATTACATACCTAATAGGCGAGGAAAAGGTCATTGATTCCTACCGCTGCGTCCGCGTTGCCATCAAACATAATTACATATTTTGTTACGCGTAATTTTGAATCTGTGATATCTTTAAAACCATTCATTTAAATGAAATGATGTAAAGGCATATTTTAATATTAATTAAATGCTCAATTTAAGTAACATAATAATATTATTAATATAATACCGGTCAAAATAGCTTCGGAAATAACAATATTTTTTTAATCAAATTCTGAAAGATAAAAATGGTCGGTCATCGTTAGAAGATAGACATATGTAATTTTTACGATTTCCGCGGCGCACGCTAATAAACTTCCCAGTCGGCATGATTTTTTTCGACATCTTCAACAATATTCGTCAAAGTTCAGCCAATTTACACAAAATCTTAATGAATTATAGATACACTAAAATCTTCTGCATGAATTACTCCGTCCATTGGTGAAAACCGTTTGAAAATCGGTAATTCTTGAGTTTATCGCGTTCAGACAGACAGACAGACAGACGCGGCGGGGGGACTTTGTTATATATATGTAATATTTCATAATCGCAACTATCTGCCTGTCTGTGGACATAAAAGCAAATGTATTGCTTAAAACGCTACATACGGCCATTTCTTTCAATACTGATAATATCTTCAACCATTAAACCGAAAACAGCTTCTGATCATGAGATCCTAATACACAAATCGGCATTCAATAACAAAGTATTAAAATAGCATTTGAGCAGTCAATTAGGCGGCAACGTATCGTGGATGGAGATACCGCGATGGTGGTCCATTGTGGGCAGGCGCCCCACAGTGGAACGAATGTATGGGAGCGGTTGGACGTAGACATGTCCGAAAAAAAAGAGTAAAATTATGCCAAACTAATGATGCCATCTTATTCGATTACTTAATGCCTTCATAACTTGTGGTGATGAATTTCTTCATAACTCCCATATTTCGGGAGTAATTTGAGAAAATGTGAAATTTTACTATGAAAATGAGTGTATCGAGCTCTCTCCCTCCTGATTCCGGGCTTGTTTCAAGTAGCGGTCTCTAATATCATAATGCTAATACTAAGAGCTATATTTAATACTAAGACACATAGTGCGCCAAATGTGCACTTTCTGGGATAAAGAGTGATGTTTATTTTATAACACAATTTTTTAATTTTTTGTTTATTTTGTTGATTAAAACCGTTTTTCTAAAGGTTTACCTTATTACAATAACATTTCTGATCAGCCAATTAGAGAAGATATAAGCTAATTAGGATATATAATTAGGGACTTAAGGTTTACATATAAAACTGATGCACTAATGATTACTGATAAGAACATTGCTATTATTTAATTACTAAATGGCTCTTAATACACTAATTTAGCATGCATCATTTACTAATTATCACAATAACTAATTACCTTGCAATATTTAACAAAGGATACCTGGGATACCTGGATTTTATATAAATAGGTCACTATTAGTAACTTTAAAATCAGTGTTGATTTACACCTCGTTGTATCCAAGCTAATCTCGCAATGTATTTTCCAAATTTTAATACAAATCTTGATATTCACGTTGCTTTATGCGCACGCGCACATAAAGATTTACGCGACTTTAACTATTTGTTCAGTGTTTTAAAAGATAACAGTTGTGTTCAGTTATGTGAAAGTGCTGAAACAAGTTTAAAAGACTGGTGTCGTCGATTTTGCTACCGCATTTATGCAAAATGGACACAGTCTGGAAGAAGCACAGATAAGTTTCGGAAGAAACATGAGATTTGGCTACAGGCTGCAATTCAATGGCCGGAATTACAGAATGAAAATATGGAACCTTCTACAGAAAATATAAGTGACGTCATCGAGCCCATAATTTCTCCTGCTAAATCTGATGCTTCAACTTGTACACATCCTAGTCCTCGTAAATCTTTTGAGGACCTTAGTAACCGGCAAAAAAGAAGACGCACCACTGAAGATAGTCTTTCATGCAGCAGTAGCAGCGCTGAAATTATGTTTTCGGCCGAAAGGGCGCTTCAAAAGGCAGGACAAAGCGATACAGCTTATGTTATGAAATACTTGACGGAGAATCCAGAAGAGGCCTCAAAAATCAAAGCCTTCATTGAAGGTAAATCAATTCAGGTACGGGAAATATCCCCTTTGAAGGCATTGGCTCTTTATGTATCGATGAACTTATCGAAATGGCGCTATAACACTCTTCGGGATTTCAACACTCAAGAAGGAGCTCTTCAATACCCGAGTTACTACATGTTGGTTAAAGAAAAAATTAAGTGCTATCCGGCCAAAGAAGATCTCACAGTTACAGAGAGCTCTGCAAAAATCAAATTACAAGCCTTGATGGATTTAACCTCAAGAAGACTTATTAGGTCGTTAGAAACCCCTGTTGATCCCAATCAACAGCTCGTATTGACCAGCAAATGGGGTTTTGACGGATCATCTAGCCAAAGCATTTATCATCAAAGGACGAGTGAAGATGAGCAAATCGATCTTGCTAGTAATTTTATGATTAGTCTTGTACCACTGCGGCTCGTCTCAAAAGGTGTAACAATTTGGGAAAACGAGCGACCATCTTCCACTTCATTTTGCCGGCCAATATTGTTTAAGTTTATAAAGGAAACCAAAGAAAATGTGCAGAGAGAGATGGCTGAAATCGAAGCAGAGATTGAAGCCTTAACTCCATCCACCATCACTGATGGAATTAGTGTCAAACACCAACTGCTGTTGACAATGATTGATGGTAAAATTCATTCCATTATATCCAATACAGCAGCTTCAGTGTGTGACATATGCAAGGCTTGTCCTAAAGAAATGAATAATTTAGAGTTAATCAAAGATAAACACGCAAACGAGGACATGTATAAATATAGCTTAAGCACCCTTCACGCTTGGATTCGCTCAATGGAATGCTTATTACACATTTCCTACAAATTAGACATAAAATCATGGCAAGTAAGGGGTGATATAGCAAAAAGGCAAGTTGATGACAGGAAGAAAAGAGTTCAAGAGGCTGTAAGAAGAGAAACGGGCTTACTTCTCGATGTTGTGAAACAAGGCAGTGGATCCACCAACAATGGCAACTCGGCAAGGAGATTTTTTGAAAACTACACTAAATCTGCTGAACTGACCGGAATAGATGCTATGCTTTTAAGAAAAATCTGTGTGATCTTGCAGTGTATTTCATCAGGAGAGAAGATCAACGTAACTAAATTCCGAGAGTTCTGCTTTGATACTGCTAAGCTTTACGTGGAGTTATACCCATGGTATTATATGCCTTCTTCACTTCATAAAATTTTAATGCATGGGCCAGACATAGTTCAGAACATGTCAATTGTGCCCATTGGTTTTCTATCCGAAGAGGCATCTGAGGCTAGAAATAAAGATTTTAGAAAATATAGAGAGGGGCATTCTCGAAAGCATAGCAGTATCTCATGCAATGAAGATATTATGCACAATCTTTTACTGTCTTCTGATCCACTTGTCACAAGTATCCGTCCAAAAGGAAATAAGTTTGTAAAAAAATCTTTTTTTAAGGAATTTTATGAGCTTACGGATTCTGAGAAAAGTGATATCGAATTTGTTAACATAAATGATTTAGCGGACATCGATTCTGAATTTGAATTAATTGATGATGATGATGATGACGAAGATAATTAAATGATGTTATTGTTTTAAAATGTGTAACTTAGTAAATTAGAGCTTACGTCTTAATTATTTATTGTACTTTTAATGAAACTAGGTAATTTATTATCAACTTACTTAAAAGTCATACTCTCATCAGTTCTTGTGAATATTTTTGTTAATATATATTTCTGTATATATATAATATATTTATAGACCTCTTAATAAGTCTGTCTGCGGTTTAAAGTAAATACAAATGGGGAAAAAACGTTTTTTTTTTTAAATTTTCATTTCCTTTTATCCCAGAAAGTGCACATTTGGCGCACTATGTGTCTTAGTATTAAATATAGCTCTTAGTAATAGCATTACGATATTAGAGACCGCTACTTGAAACAAGCCCGGAATCAGGAGGGAGAGAGCTCAATACACTCATTTTCATAGTAAAATTTCACATTTTCTCAAATTACTCCCGAAATATGGGAGTTATGAAGAAATTCATCACCACAATTTATGAAGGCATTAAGTAATCGAATAAGATGGCATCATTAGTTTGTCATAATTTTACTCTTATTTTTCGGACATGTCTACGTCCAACCGCTTCCATACATTCGTTCCACTGTGCGCCCCGTGGCTGCCACGTCGGCCACTCGTGCCTGTACAATATAACGACAGTGTTTCCTATTTTTATAACTATTGCTTTTACTGCCGCTCCGATGACCGCAGTAGAGGTCGTGTTTTGTGGGAAGTTGGCAATATAAAAACATATTTTTTTGCATTCACTTATTATTAACTTGGATTGACCTTAAAGTTGAAGTTTCAAAATCACATATTTTATGTTAGGTTTTATTTTAAGTTAATTTCATAAATGTCGGTGTGATTTGAATATACCACTATTCTGCCAATAATTTATTTGCCCATTAATTTAACCCGAAAGCTGCAAAGATTCTGTCGATAAAAAAATATCGTAAACACTTGAGTGTAAACTGTAAATCATAATAAGAAACGGCACCTTATCAGCGTTATATCAAACGGTAAGATCTTTTAAATAAAAGAATGGCGAACAATCGGCGACCTCCCGACTGCTCCCAACTGTGGATCTAGTGGCTTGTTACTTCACACCGTTGTCAAAGAGTTGGGTCGTTCGGCTAGCGATCGAGCTGATAGATAAGTGCGTTCTCACCTCCCCGTGGTCGCAGGCGCAGTCGCCGCGTCGCGAAAGGGTTCGCCGAATAATTGCAACAATCAATTTGAAGGAGCTATCGAGCAATTTGTATGGTATTTGTGCGGGCTGTCACCCGCTGATGCTATCGAACGCTTCGGGGAGCCAATGGGAAATGTTTTTAGTAGTTACTTTCTCACACCTCAAGTACCTAATTAAAATGGCTAGGAGCCTAGGGCGCTCTTGAGTCGTTTCCGAAAATATTGTAACGCGATTAGTTTGATTCGTATGCCACTTATGGTTACGGGAACCGAGGTTTAGTGGTATTCACAGACGATGGGTAAGCAAATGATATCTGACTAAAAGCTTTTTCTAATTAAATATTTAAATTTTCCATGGACATATAGCGTAGGAACCATGGAAGATTAGGTAAAATAAAATAAAAAAACGCACCGTCAGTCAACCTAATCGATACTGATCTTCTATCTAATCCATCAGGTGCGCCATAGAAAGTGTCCCACAACTAAGTTGCCACTTACCAAGAATTTCGTAGCCGACTATAACTCACCTCGGAATCCATAATAAGACATAAACATCAGCTCGTTGCAATATGTCACTGTATAACAAAGCGCTGCGGTAACGGTCCGCATCATTTGTCTGCCGTAACCCTGTTATTTATGATCTCCTGCCGAAGAAGGAGGACAAAAACGAGACTGCTGTTAAATATTTGCCCTGAGACAAGAGGGGGCGATAATTCGAGGCTATTATGACGTCATTTCACGCCCTTTGTGAGGTCGTCACGGCGTGTCATCTGCTCCTCGAGACGCCTGCCTCGACTATCTCTCGATTAAATCTATTGTGTCATTTTTTCAGTGAGCGCAAGTCGGATGCGCCACCGACGATGATTTCGTCCCGTTCGCTTGTTCGTTCGACTGCGCTATAAAAACACTCGAGGAGCTACCCTATTGTCTCGTGGCCCTTTTACGAGCTCCGTTTTGTGACGCTGTTATTGTTTGCGGTTGATAAACATCTCGCCACTAGGTAGGTAGGGATCATCGTCACTTTTACCGGTGGTTAGCATTAATAGAGCTCCTTCGAGTTTGTTTGTCAATTATTGTTGTACTCAATGGTTGTTTGGGACGTCATTTTTTAGGATGGACTTAATGAATACGGAGTTGTTGGCATTCACGAGGGATTTGCCGTTGAATGCAGAATCTGCTTTCAAACAAGTTCCGATGTTGGCGGCTGCAATTGATAAACTTTGCTGTAGTGAGAGGAAATTAATGGGTGCTGCTGGAGTTGTATTGCTTCCTGAACGAAAGCTAGAGTTTAGTGAGGTCCAGCAGCTTTTAAAAGGGTCCGTTAATGAGAAAGGTAAATCAAAACCAATTCATCTGCATATAGTCATGTAAATTTTCCTCAGTGATAAAAAGTAAACTTTTTATAATTTTCAGCTGTCCTCAAGCCTTCATGTGTCCTATTGAAGGAAACAAACGATGCAAGGAAGTCTCTTATAAAAAAAGTTGAAGACATTCTTACCGACATCAATAAATGCGCAGAAAGCGGAGACACGCCCAAACTTGTAATTAGAAATCAAAAACTGTGGAGCAATTGCATTTATGATTTAGATAGGTAAAATTAACATTCGGTACCTATTGCAATAATATAATTTACTAGCTTTTGCCCGCGACTTCGCTCCCGTGAAAATATCGTCGTTTTTGCTTTCTGGCTTTTTTCTTTTTATTCGGCTCCTAAGGGTCGTAGCGTGTCGATGTTAAATAGCCTATCTATAGCCTTCCTCAAGAATTGGGCTATCAAGTGCAATTTTTTAAAGTGAAAACTTTTTTAAACGCGTTGGGCATTTTTGAGATGGGACTAAACCATTGATTTCGCGACACCATGACGACACCTCATTTTTGTAAACGCGATTGTGCTGTTTATTTATATAACGTTACGGATCAATATTCTATGCAAGTATTTTTACTTTAAAGGTTTTGTAAACGCGATTATGCTCTTTATTTAGATAAGATTACGGACCAATGTTCTATACAAGTATTTTTCTTCCATCAAGGCGATCTTGGTCAAGTTTTCACTTCTGTCGGCACTCCCGGAGAGCCCTCACTTTTTTTTAAAATCCCACTGATATTTCCAGAGATTAGCGCGTTCAAAAAAATAAACACGCTTTTCAGCTTTAGTATTATATTAGTGTAAATTGAAAATATGATATTTTTTTGCATTATTTCATGTCAAATTTCAGAGTAACTTTAAAAACGTTTAATGAAGCGAAGAAGACAACGCTTTGTTATTCCAGTACCGAAGACAAAACAAGATTTAATGTTACTGTTTTTGTGTTAACAAAAGTGCATGAATTACTTTCTAAGAACTTAACTGTCACCAGGCGGTAAGTATCAGTAGCAATATAATATTAAGGTATGAAGGTCATAACTTAAGACTGTAAATGAAACGGGCCAAGTGCGAGTCGAACTCCTCGTTTTTTATTCTTGTGCTCGTAGGTACGGAACCCTTTGAGGGTTAGTACAATATTTAGCAAAAAACGCCGAAAACAACACGTTTCCTGTAAAAATAAAATAAAATAAAAATTACCTACCTTATCTACCTATTTACCTTTAATTTTTTACTTTTTTTTTTGTTTTTATCGCGGCACTAGAAATACACAATTTGTGAAAATAACATAACATAACATAACATCACGCCTGTAATCCCCGGAGGGTTAGGCAGAGGTGTACTTGGTGTAATTTGTGAAAATATTCATGAGATATAGCCCGCTAAACCTAAGTTTTCATTTTAAAGTTCCGTACCTACCAATATTTAAGTCCTTTTTCGAGTTCCGTACCAAAATGGTAAAAAGGAACCCTTATGCCGCGACTCAGTCGGTCCGTCTGTCTGTCACAGCTGGATATCTCAAGAACTACTAATGCTATCAACTTGAAATTTGGAATAGTTTTAGATGACGTTTGCCCAACAATTTTGCAAATAAGAAAGAAATAAAAATTTATATAGGTATATTTTTTTGCAACAGGGACTGAACGGTGTCTTAAAAATTCGAAGTGGGGCTACTAGGGCATGTGGGATATCATATGAAAGAGCGCTATTCGCACATTCTCAAACTTTTTTTTAGGTCGTATAGTTTTCGACGTTTGACCAAAAATGTAAAAAAATACCGTTGCCCCACCCCTTTATCTCTGACGTTTGCATAGAGACAAATCTGAAATTATTCTATGTGATCGAAGTTTATGTAAATATTACAGAAAAAATAAAACGATGTCTCCAAATAGCACACTTTTTCAGAAATCATCAACAAAAATTACATTAGTTTTACTATTGGTCAAGCGATGGCGCTGGCCTAAAACTGCAATCACCGGAGTGGTTAGTGTTTAAATTCTCTGTCGAATATAGGCCTCGCCGATAAAAGTTTAAAATGGTACGGAACCCTCGGTACGCGAATCCGTCTCGCCCTTGGCCGGTTTTTTAAATTTAGTACTCTATTAACGAAACTATCATACAGTTAACCAGGGCAGTTGAAAATAGTATCTGCAATACCAATCTCAGTTAGGTTTAACATACCTATATTTATATTACATTCAAACACGTTAATCAATACTGTAATTTGTAAACATTGTAAAAGCCATTTACTTTTTAAAAAAGGACCTAACCGTGGAGTTTCTTTCCGGCTCTTCTCCATAGGAAACGACAAATTGGAACCGTGCACCTTCTGACGTTTTATAATTGTCCATGTAGATTTATATGAAATGTATATATTTTTTCCATTTCTTTTAAAATCTAGAGAGCTGTTCTATCAGAACGTGATGCGGCTTCGAAACCAGGCCAACTTGGACGTGGCTGTGAGGGATGTGTGCTGTTTGCTGGAGACTCCTCCCTGGAGCTTGGGTATCGTGGCTACGGCTAAGGGTCTGATCGCCGGCCCGCTGACCATGCATCATCGGGATGGGAGTGTGGTTGATTGTACGACTTCTGGTGGTAAGTTATCCTATCTTTATTCTAATTGGTTATTGCGTGGAGGTATTCCATTCAGCGCACTGATTTCACTTTGAACAGCACTTGTCCGAACCGCACCTGCGCACTTCCACTAACCGCACTGAATCAAAAATTTGATAGGTGCTGTTCGGTGGAACAGTTTATCAATATTATTTTCAGTCCTCGAACTGGGGTAAAACAAAGAATGACTTGCTCTTTGTAAAAAGATCCAATTTTAATTGAAATGCGTATTTTATTTTTTGGAAGATAGCTCAGGCAAATAAGTTAAATTAAATGCAAAGAGGCCAAATAAATCCTAGTTAAAAGGAGAATGGCACGGCCCATACAAAAAAAAAACCCAGGCTCGTCGAAAATATTTTATATCTCAATTTTTAGATTAAAATAAATAAAGTTAATCTCAGTTGTCATCACTGCAGAATTCAGCGGCTAAAATGTTTTTTTTTGTCCACTAAAGTTGCGTAGGCGCTCAAGGCAGATAATGTTTTTTTAAAGCTGTCAATAATTGAAATTATTTCCTATGATTATTAATAGAAGGACTGTAAGTAAAAATACTGGTATTAATCCTAAAATATTTACATATAAATAAAAAAAACAAAAGTAATGTAGTTGATTATATTTAATAAAACATTATTTTAAAAGTTTCACAATGGCATTATAACAGCCATTGTTATCAATAAGCATAGTAACCGATAATAATGATGTCATAATTACAATATTACTTTTTTACATTTAAGTACTTAGTATTGATAGCGTTTAAAAAAAAAAAATTGCCTTGAGCCCCAGCTAAACAACTACAATGGGAAAATAAAATATGTTAGCCACAGAATTCAGCAATAATGACAACTGTGAATAACTATACTAATTTAAATTTAAAATCTGGGATATAAAACTTTTGCGCCGGGCTTGGGATTTTTTTGGCCATTCTCCTTTATCACCATGTTATTTATTCAAGCATTAGAAATACTGTGTGAAAAGTCCATTACGACATCTTGTGAGATGAAAAAAACGAATGTCAAGTCGTCGACCCGAAAGTCCGTTTTTTTATATTTCGGAAAATAATGATTTAATTTATTTTATGATAAGTTTCGTTCTTACATTATTTTGCTTAAACCAAATATAAAATTGTAGGAATCAAAATGTTAAGTAATACGCAAACTGTTCTAAATGTTGTAGTATGCAAATAAAAAAACGCTCTTATGTTTAAATAAGCCGTCGAATATACACATCCACATTTTTGCCAAGTCAGGCATGTTTTATATGCCCTAATACGATGAATCGACGAATATTGAACACTTCAAATGAATAAGAACCGCAACAACAATACCATCTGACAGGCTTTTCTACTAACATTACTGCAGAAGTGAAACCGTTTTGAAAATGAAGAAGGAAAAATAAGAGAAGCAGAAAGCTAGAACGAGGAAGAGGACCTATAACATGAATACCTAATTATTAACAAAATGGTATCATATACATTCATAATTTATGGTTTAAGCCTATGATATTAAGCCAAGAAAAACGCGCCTTTTACTCCACTTTAAAGGTGATGCGGAAACAAAATGCATCATGTTATCACAATTTGAAGCTATATTTCTCAAGAACTACTGGTCCAAAATGAATCTTGTGTATGATTTTTATGAGCAAAATTTTATAAGTATTAAATTTAGCTAGCAAAATAGACGTAAAACGAATGTTTTGCGAGATTTTTCCAATATACTAATTTTTGGGACCTTTGACAGCATTACTTACTTTTACGTAATTATCAAATGAAGATAATCCCGGTGAGAATTCTTCACTAGGATTTTGTTCGCAAATAACATCTTATTTTCATGGTCCTAAGTCACTCTTAACCCATGAAAATAAGATATTTTTCTCTTACGCTGGGGCTACACTGTCGCGTAATCGCGAACTATACTTGGCGCGCTCTCTGTTGCTCAACGAGAAGTCAAAAGATGTGCGAGAGAGAGCGCGCGAAGTTTAGTTCGCGATAACAGGACAATGTAGCCCTAGTATAACCCTTCTATTTGCTCTTAGCCTAAGAGCGTAATGTTTCGTTTGAGGTTGATAAGCTGATGGTGTGTTAGGTACACGTTGTGATAGAATTTGGTAGAGTCATGGCGGGTTCCTCCAATAGTATTGAAAATACTTATTTTAATTCATGAGGCCTAAACAAAGTAGAATTTTATTTTAAAAAAAAAATAGGTATTGGATTGACATAAGGTACCGAAAAGCTTATGTCAATCCTGTTGAAAATCGTTGAAGAAATACGAAACACTCTGAAAGCGACTGCTTTATACTTTTCTAGACTCTATGGTCCCGTAACATTTTGAGCGAATGTTGTACCTTTGTATGTTTTTTTTTCATTGAAGGAGTCCTAATACCGCAAGATATTATTGGCATTAAAGAGTTCCAGTCTACTGCTAAGTACATTCTAGTGGTTGAAAAGGATGCAATCTTTCAAAAGCTGCTGGACGAAGGTGCACTGCTGAGATTGGGACCAGTCATTATTATAACGGTATTGCACTGTTTTTGTTTTATGAGCTTTTCTAAATTGTACCAATGAAACCAAAATATATAAAATACTTTATTCATTCCACGCTCCTGTTCATTAGAGTTAATTACAAAGATGTTTTTCAAAACAGTTTTTTAGGTGTCATACTTGGTTGTATGTTGAACGAATTTAGAAAAGTTAGAACAAACGGGTCATTGTATACCTGGACAAATACTTATACACTTTCTTTAATAAGTATTTCGATAAAAATATACCTATAGGCACATAATAACAACTTATAACCAATTAATAAATAATAAAAATAACAAAATTATAAAGGGTGGCAGGGACATCGACGCGAAAACTGTTACCATGGATTCAGTACAATTTCAACGCAGGGGGGTTCAGAATCATGTACTGAATTCATGTTAACAGTCTTCGCGTCTATGTCCCTGCCACCTTGTATACTATTTATTAGAAGTATTTCGCGAAAATTTTCCTTCTAATCAGACGAATGGTTAAACAAGAAAGACCTGCCTAATTAACAAGTCTAACTATTACTGTGTAAGTTCTACACCTTAATAACAGACTATTCTAAGCTAATATATTCATCATCCACCGTTGTTAACATCCCCCATCCTAGTATTTGCTTAACAAGCAAACGAGATATAATTGCCGACGGCAAGTCCGATGATTTGCTGTAATCGCACGATAATACTCTCGTTGTCACCGAACGGGATTTATAATAACGACAGCTGTTACTGTCAGCAGTATTTTTGCATATTGATGTTTAACGATAAACTGTGATCATTCTAATGTATTTTTTTTTCGATCACTAGATTATAAGATGAATTTGCATATCTTGCTAGATAAAATCAATGACCTAGAACTTACTACCTACACATTGGTACACACGGCTACACATCAAGCTATACATTACCAGTTTATGCTGATCTCACATTGTGTAGGATTTCCGTACAATGCGAGGTCAGCGTATATTGGAAATGCATAAATTGATGTGTAGCCGTGTGTACCTAGATTAACTAATTTAATTAAACAGTCACTTCAAAAAAATGATGATGTGGATATATTTAGTAACCTTTTCCGCTTAGCTATTTCTAAAGAGTCTTGAAAAGACCCTGGAAGAAATCAGAATTGGATTCCCTGGATTTCTTCCAGAGTCTTTTCAAGACTCTTTAGAAATAGCTAAGCGGAAAAGGTTACTAAATATATCCACATCATCATTTTACAATGGATTTCCGCAAGGTCACGCCTGAATCAATTAACTACCAGTCACTTCAATCTAATAATTTCCGATAAGTATCTTCACCGCAGAAGTTTCACATTAGGTACTATACTAAACTAAAGATTTTGTCTAAAGATAATTGTTTTTGTATTCATGAGTGTTTCCTTTAAGACTTAACTCTCGGTATCTACATTATCCAATCGTAATGTTAAAAAGAGTGAATAAAAGTAAAATAATAATATAAAAAAAAAAAAATAGTTTTCTTTTTGCAATCAATGTAGAGAGAACATTTTATTAAAATGATGTGCTATATTTCTAGGGAAAGGGCTATCCGGACGTTTGTACTCGTCAACTGTTATGTCGTTTGTGCTCAGAATTGAGGCTACGTGCGCTGGCGTTGGTGGATGCCGACCCTCATGGTTTCGAAATATTCCTTACCTACAAATACGGATCACTGGTAACAATATTTTATTGTAATCAACCTAGCTTAGCTTACGGAGCACGAATTAGATGGATATCATTAACTTATATAGACATGGATCAATGAATGAACTAGCATGCCGTTTAAAAAAGGTCTTGCTACTTTAGAAAAACAGAATACCTACAGGGTGTCAGGGACATCGACGCGAAAACTGTTACCATGGATTCTCTACATGATTCTGGACCCCACTGGGGTGAAATAAATCGTCGGTTTTTTTTTTAAATCTGCTGTTTCGCAGAAAAATGCAATCAATACCTACGCGATCAAAATGTGTGAAACAACTGTTATTTTTTTAAATAACCGACGAAAAATTTAAGCGCAGGGGTGTTCAGAATCATGTACTGAATCCATGGTAACAGTTTTCACGTTGATGTCCGTGCCATAATAGCGTGTAAAAGCGTTGTTACAGTAACGATTTGCCAGCGTGTTTAAAGCGAAACGATTTGTAAACGTGCTCTCGGCGGGTGCGAAGCGAAGTAGCCGCGACTACGCGTCGTATTCTTAGTGTTTTCACAATATTGTATCTCGCTCTCTCTTGTATACTCACGTCAATCGCTCTCGTTATGCAAATGCGGTGAACAGGTTGCGTACACTTGGCGTGCTCGATACGCACACGCAGCGGCAACTCGCTAGAAACACGCTCGCAAATCGCCTGTGAGATATTGGCCCTTAATACTGCTAGCATCATTTGATGTCATCACAATCCTCTTTTGAACATAAACTTCCACCAAAACCCAACAATTAGTGAAGTATTCATTTGCTTAACAAAATACTTAACAGTAGATATAATATAATATCTTAACTAAAGCTATTAACAAATTAAAATATGGCGTGGAAATAATCCTCCGTATCCCTGTCGACTGGTAATGTACCTACCCAAGATGTTTTTTTAACATGTACAATAATAATGGTATTTAGAAAGATACCTAATAATCAGTGCGCTATGTTATGTCAGAGGGCGTACAAATGTGTGAAAAATTTTCTTTACTCATCTCTTTCCTAATTTCAGGCTCAGTCTCACCTCTCATCATCCCTAGCTTGCAGTTCCCTAGTAATGCTAGGAGCCCGTCATAGTGATGTCATGACTCTCGCTCCAAATGAAGCACGTCTGCCTCTCACAGAGCTAGATAAACGAAAGCTGTCGAATCTTGCAAAAAGACCCTACTTGGATACTCCAGTTGGTAAGTATTTTTATATAATTCTACTAAAATTAGTAGGTATAATAACTGGGAGTTTTAAGGTTACGCTTCCCGGTCATTCTTCCATACAAACGTAGTTTGATGATTGCTCATCTGTTTGACGGTGTTCAAAATTTAAAATTATATCAATTTGTCTCGTCATTATCTAGGCCTGACGCAAATCCGAAAAAATAATAAATGATTGGGATGTTATGAGCATCGAAACTTCCATATTTCAAAACAAATTTTAACTCATCTTTGGACGTAAATAAATAACTTATGGAGAATGAAAATGGAAAAATAAACACCGTACAAGCATAAATAATTTATTCAATAGTTCAAATCATTTTATTTTGAGTAGATACATCCAATTGTTTTTCCATTATATCTAAACGCCCAAAGGTCTGTTCATGAAATTTTACGCGCTCGTTTTCTTTATAAATCATCGAGCATTTCACTAAATAAATATGTAAATAAAAACTAGATAAATAAATACTAAATAAATAAAACTAAATAAATAAATAACTTTACTAAATAGCATGCATATTAGCCACGCCATCAACGAGTTCGGCCCGGTGGCCAGCCGGTTTTTAATATTAAAAGTTATGGGTTTTTGCAGTCTAGAGTATCTAGTTCAAGTCTAGCTATAGTTTGACCGATACCGCTGTACCACTCCTTCGGTACGGGCGCAGTGAGACGCGCAGTGCAAGCCACTCATTGGTCAACGCTCACAGCGTCTCGCCCCCCGCCTCGTTACGCATTCCTAAGGCACGGTACAGCGGTGTCGGTCTAACTATAGTGCATTTATAACAGTCCCTCGATGTTTGTATTGTTATCCTCAGGGTAATCTATGGGGTATTTAGTAAAATAATACTTACTTTTATTTCTTCAATAAATTCCTCTACTATTTCTATTTTCAAGTTTCAAAATCGAACCGTATATGGGACTCCGTAGCGAAACGAAACTAAGTTCATTTAACTTTCTTCTGCGTGTTTTCATACTTCGGTTCACACCGTGTACTTACTCAGCGAAACGAGTTCATTATTAATATGTAAGTATGAAAACGCAGAGGATATAAAACGAACTTAGCTTCGTTTCGCTACGTTCCCAGTGTGGCCTGCGCTTTAAGATTTTTCAATAATTCAGTACAACCGTTTTCAGGTATTCGCATAAAAGAAGAACTGACAGCAATGTTATCTAGCGGAACGAAGGCTGAAATAGAAGCTTTAGCACCTACCGCAGCCGCGCTTTGTGATGCATACCTGCCTGCTAAAATTATTCAGAATGATTACTTAGGATAATAATAGATTTATTATTCCATTAATATTTTATTTGATTATTAAATTATTGTATAACGACCTAATTAACGTCAGATTAAACTTATTATATAAGTCTTGAATAAATTAATTTACATTTTATATGAAAAAACCAGGGAAATTCAGCGTATAACAGAGTTAGGGAAAAATAGACACGGCACACCGACTTCAACAAATTACACCCATTTTAAGGAAAATTGCTCCTAAAGTGCTACGACGTGTATACGATTGCTACGACAAGTAGCACCCCCTATCAACGCGCTACGCCGCTACGTTGTTGAGTAGTACGCAACTGATTATATAGATGTCACTATTATAGATGCTGCGGTAATTAATTGATCAACTTGTTCTGAGTTTCTAACGATTATATCTGATTAATTTTTCACATGTTACCTAGCTGACGTTGATTTTGAAGTGAAAACTTCTTCAGGCGCGTTGGACATTTTTGAGATGGGAAAAAACAATTGAACTCGCGACACCGTTACCGACACCAAATTTTTGTAAACTTGATTGTGCTTTTTATTTATACTACGTTCATGTTTTCACGTCTGTCAGCACTCCCGGAGTGCCAGTGTTTTTTTTTTAAGCGTACAATTTGGCCTTTCCAAATTGTACGTGTGTTGTGACGGGTTCCTAGCATTCTAATGCCATCTATTATTCAGCGTAAGGTTCATAAGTTATATGCGATGTTCAATTCAAACCAAAGGGGACGCAACTGCCGTGTCACGTAGTGTCAAGTGGTACAGGCAGATGGCGTTTACTTACATAGTAGCGCCATCTGTGTACAAATAACAAAACTGCATTTTGAAAACACGTAGCCGTCCTTCTTGATTCTCATTGAAACCTATTTATCAGATACTTGTCCAATGGAGTTCATGTGTATGACATGAAATAAATTGTCAAAGTCACTATACTCTTTGGTCAAAGTCATTGATATTCGACAGTTTGGTAGATAGCTCGCAAAAAATGTGATAATAAAAAGTTATACCAAGTTATACTAGAAGAAGCTCAGACGAAGTAGCAATCATAATTCTCTCGATAACATGCAATGCCAAATCTAAATTACTGCGTTCATAGCCATGGAAAATAATAGCGACCTACTCAACGACAAAAAGTTTGTCAATAAGACCAGATCTTATAATAATACAACAGCCATGAAACTCAAGAGCGAATCAGCGAAACGGAAGTCCTTTAACGTGAATGAGGCCGTGAGATCTTTAGATTTGGCGTTGGGTAGACTGAAGAAGAGCAAGCTAGTGAACGGTGAGTACACGACGAGCAGACAGATGGACCCGGAGGCGCAAGGAGCCCCGAAAATTTTCAAGGACATGTGCACGAGCTCCAGCTACCAGCAGGGCACGGAGAACGCGTCTCTAATGTCGATGAACTTCTCGCATTACGAGCTGATCCGTAACGTGTCGCGTTCCAACTGCTTCTCGGACGGCGCGTACAGCGGCAACACTTGCAGCGCGCAGTCGCACCTCAGTCCCGCCGACCTCAACGTCAAGGACGAGCACCTCGAGAGGTACTTCCGCAGCATTGAGATGTGGTCGCGCACCTTCCGAGACAGTGCTCCCAGCAATCTACATTTCGAACTACCAGACCAGGCAAAGTAACATTATACTATCTTTAATGCCACAAATAAAACTGCCATATGAACGATTATGTAAATTTCAAAATTTTATTTATTCAAAGAAACTTTACAATAATAACAGAATAATCTCAGAATTTTTACAAATTAAACGTACCAATCTATACAACACTGTAACTCTTAAACGAGACGATAAGATTTATAACACTGATTAACAATAACGTAGATTTTTAGATGATTTTCTAGGGCCATCGAACGGCGCGGTACTGAATACAACATCTCATATGCTCGAACACTTCAACTGGACTTGATGTAGTGATCTGTAAGATCTCTTTCAGTGGGTTGTGAACTTGTGAACACGTCTATCAGTATATCAGTGTGTTGTATTCACTATCGTTCGTCTTCAATCTAACCGCTAAGGGAGCAATCCGCGGCACTCTAAAGATACAAGGCGGACACTAGGCTGCATCCCAACTGCACTCCACCCACACCCTCTGTATCGATACCTACATTATTTACTTTGTTATATTGCTTAGCTAAATTGACAAATGTTTCTACTGATTTCAACTTTCCCTTAGCTCTTTTAGTTTTTGTATTGCTTAGTAAGTTAATCTGTAGTGGCCCAAATCATAATTTAATACCTATCTAATAATAATATTTATTATTAATCGTGTAGGTTGAGTGCAGTGTAGCGTAAAATGCAGGGATCCTAAGAACACAGCATTACTGATTCACATTTATACCACATCCATTGAATCTGGATAAACTAGGACGAAAATCTAAATTTATATAGAGATTTTATCGAAGGATTTTAGATAAACAAAATTAACAATTACGTAGCTGATCAGAGTTGGAAAAGTGAAATAATTGACATAGTCATCACATAGTTCCTACGTTCCTGCATCAAGAATAAGACAAGGTACGGAAGCTTTCGCTGGACTGGAAGACTAAAGACTTTGAAAGGAGTAAAGTCAGGAGTGAAGCGGCGTGCAAACGATTAGATCCATCATTGTGCTAAAATTTAGTAACAACCCGGTAAGTATGTCGTTTCTTTATATAATTACTATAATATGAATTTAATTGGTGTTATCCGCTGAATATTCCATAATTTAACTTATGAGAAATGGAAAGTATTCTTAATTAGCGCGAGGGCCGGCTGCGCCTCGTGCAGGCCGCAGCTCGCCCCGCCATGTATACCTAGAGAACATTCGCTAATGAAATCAATACGTACAACATGATGTAAAATTTAAAGCACCCGGTTTCCGAACTCTCTCGTATTTTATCTAACTATAAAACCTCATGTGTGTGATGTACACGTAGCCCGTATTATATTGTCAACTTTTGTTTCATTATTGGAGAACAAAGCAATATTGTTTATTTTATAATGGAAGAATTTTTCAAAATATCTAAATTAACATTAACCTTACAATAATAATTATTTTTAATAATTACAACGAATTCGATTTCACTAGGCCCTACGCAATGTCAGATGGAGACATTATAATTATTATTTAATATAATTAATCCATTATCGTTACAATTATGCAATAGAAGAATCACAGCATCCTTAAGACCATAACGGCAATTGAAATTAATCTCATCGACGTATCGTAGGTATTTAATTAGTACAATGATTGTAAAATTTAGACCAAATTGGCAGTCTTCACAAACATGGAATGTACGATATGCGTCTATGCAGGTATCCGATAACACTTAACAATATCGGCAAACGTTTATTATCGCTATACAACAACAATGAATTATCTAGTTATGTCACAGTTACGGAAATCAACAACAATGTGTCGCAGTGTCTGCCTCAGTGTCGTCGACAGCCGGCTTCGCACTGCGACACCCTACCTTCATCTGCCCTCTATGTACATACATAGACATCACAACTTCAAACATCTTGATTTAAAAACTTAGACACTGCATTACTGAAATATCTATCAGAAAGGCAAATTTTCTAGCTCAATTTAGACTATTTTGTACAAGCTTAATACTCAAATGTTTTGTTTTTGAGTCCTACTGTGATGTCCACTGACTACGAAGTATCGGGTCTGTGGCTCAGCGCTGCCAGCTGAAGGGAGTGTGACTGCCGACCCTCTCCGCCGGACGCTCTTATGGACTAGGAAGATTAGGAAATGATGATGTAATGGAGCCAAAGCAGCTAAGGTTAGGGGATGATCAAGGTCACTTCATTTCTAAACATTATAAGTCACTATAAAACGCGTTTCATTCTATCAAATTACATATGATTAGAATTATTCTATGTACATTGTCGCATGAGGTATTTTCAACAGCGCTATAATTTTTACAAAACATAACATTTTAAACGTCTGTAACGTAAACATTAATTTCAAAAGGCCTAGTAAATTTTCCCTAAATGATAAGCTCCTCATTTCGTAGTTTAAGTGTTCAACAACAATCATCGAAGTAAAGCGTCTTTACAAAACAAGTGAATTAATGTAAGTTTGTGTTACTGTCAGTCAGCTCTCAATACGTAAAATTGAAAAAATTGTTACAACTGTGTAATATAATATTATGTACAGTACAAGTGGACACTTCTATAGGAATAGATAAAATAGAAAAGCTTGATAGTAAAGGCGCAGTAGAAAATAGTAGTAAAGCCTAGTAGAACAAGCTCGGGGTAGTCGTCGTTACGACGGTCTGTGACTTGTCTCTCACGAGGTACATCGTCAAGTTACAAAATGTGTTTGATATCTAACGAGACTTTCAACAATTTATTCCCTATCTAGGCTCTTAGGAGCTTGCAAAAGACACAGTACGATAGTTTAGCCGAATGGTGCTGAAGCTGAATCATGGATTCGATGAGGAAATATTGAATTCGAAGAATTTATCTTACTTTCGTAGCCCGTCGTCTGTTTTCTATCTATTATAAAATCAACCTAATTATGTCACTAGTGTTTTTTTAGTAATTCATGCAACTTTATTCATCATAACAAATTTCAATAAGTACCTAATACTAATCACAAGAGGTCGCACTCACGTCACGAGTCACGAGTCGTCGCCGTCTCGAGGCGTCGCGTCGTCGCCGAGCCGTGGGGAACACATTTGATTAAAGCACTATGTCTCATGTACATATTTACATATAACGTAACAATAGATGAGGTCTATCTGTCGGGGGGCGGCAGCTTGGTGTCCTCGGGGTCGAGGGACAGGCACTCGCGGAGGTAGTCCTCCATGGACCGGTACACGTGCTCGATCACGCCCTTCAGGTCGTGACCCTCGTCCGCGTACGCCTGGAAACAATCATTCTGGTATATAAATATTGAATTCATGAAGAGATCCAAGCTAAGATCAATGTCATCAATGCAGCAGTTCCCTCTAACAAATTGTGACAGAACGTAACACTACAAAAAAACCTTATATTTGATGTCTTGCGAAAATGTATGAAATTTCGTGCCAACTAAATGGTTATTCTCACGTGCGTACAAAAAGATAATGAACTCGAGTAGAACATTAAAAGACGGTTGGTCTGGATTAAGGGAAGTAGGCTTTGCGTATCAAAGTAATGAAGCCTCGGACCAAATTGGCCATCACAGCAGCATTTAGACAAAGACCTCAGTATATCAAACGTAGTCCAGTGGTCTGAGATACAAACATCTTTCTAGGATCTTTTGTGATGGTTGCCAAAACAAGACTCCATTTATTCTGTGTGTGCTCTCCTGTCATTCTGACCTGACCTGTAAATAAATAAAATCTCCTGGTCTCTAGAAGATCCTGTCCCCGTAGTACTTGGTCCCTCCATGGTCCTTTTGGTTTTCCGAGCTCCTTACCCAAAGTGGAAAAAGGGGAGGCCATCGTCTAGCAGTGGGACAACAGGGCTAGCAAGACAGTGTACCTGATACCGGAACAGCACGCCTGCGTCAGTGAGCGCGCGCGCCAGCTGCAGCCCGTGCGGGTAGGGAGCGGACATGTCGGCCAGCCCGTGCACCAGGTACAGCGCGTGCGCCGGCACGTGGTGCGCGCGCTGCGACGCGTCGGCTTCTACGTAGCCTTTGTAGTTCACTGACGGCTGGCCTAAGATACGCTCCGTGAAGGCGGCGTCTGCAGAGGTAAATAGAAGAAATGAGTATTTGATAACTTGTGCTAAAACATTTGGCACAATAAGCAGAGCAGAAATCGGTTGGCTGGGACCCTAGATAAGCTTTTCCTACAGATCTAGTCAATTTTGAATGATTTCGTTAGTTCCAATGAAATCCACCGAAACTGTCAATGGGCCAGATCTTTGTTTTGACTCCTCTGACTTGGCTTCACATGCCGTCGGGAAATATCTCTCAGGCAGGTATGACCCACGACGACCTCACGATGTTTTCCTTCACCGTTTTTGAAGCAAGTGACAATAATTATTATACAATACGCACATGAATCCGAAAAGTCAGAGGTGCGTGCCTTGGGTTCGAACTCCAGACCCATGACTTGTCAGTCCGACGGTCACACTACTATTAAATATAAAATGATGAGCCAGATAAGATTGGCATTATGAATAGGTATAAACTTGACAACAGTCTTAAGGTTCCGTGCACGAAAAAAACCCTTTTTGTCAATTGTAAGAAAGCTTGAAATAATTGAAACATTAAGTCTGTGTTAGTATAAAAAAAACAGTTTTCGTAGTGCCTAACCATTCGTGTCAGTCACAGCACCTGTTAATAGTTGCATCACTTGCGATCTCGAAAATATGGTTTATTTAGCATTTGATTTAGCTAATGAAGATATAGTAAAATCATAAAATATATAAAAATAGTTTGCTAAATAATAGGAAAAAATACATCACTTTTAAAAAAATGGTTATTTCAACATTCTTTTTCTGTTATATTTTGTATGGAAGTTGGAAAAAGTGGTTCCCTATGTACAGGTAGACCATATAATGATGTTGACGACATTTTTTAATTTTCAAAATCAAAAGCAGTTTTTTCTAAAGAAACGATCAAACGTCAGTCTCGCATCAATTTTTGGAAAAGTTGTTGCGAATTATAGTGATTTTCCACGAATCCTTAATTTATTTGAAAAATCGCTTTCCACCATGTAGTACAGAACAAAGAATTCGACTTGTCAAATCACAAATAATTTTGTTCCACTTCTGTTTTCCTTTCTCACAACTAATGAACAAAATTGATCAAAATCAGTCGATTTCGTGCACGGCCCCTTAAAAATATAGCGGTTTCATTATTGCAAAAGTTTCAAAGTTGCATAAAGCCTCGTGCAGACAGGTGCGACGGAAAACCGGTGACGTTTCTACCGTGGAGTTTCCTTAGAAATTGTTTCATTAGAGTCTGGCCGCGTTGTCGAGTCGCCCCAGTCTGCACTAGGCTTAATACTATACAACTTTTAAGATTAGCTTTATTTTTCGTTCAAGTGTTCTCTACTCATGTGCAGTTGACTGTACCTATACGCAAAACTGCAAACCGTCGCCCAGCAGTGAAAACCACGTAAGTGTTTATAACAAAATTTTACAGGAGGAAGAAAAAACTGTCTACTGAAAAAAAAAATGTATGAGTTACCTTTTGTTTTTTTTTAGATTTTATCCATTCCTTAGGTACATATCACATTGTTTCTATATCGTGTGCCTAAATAAGTTTGACGTGACTTACAAGGTTTTCATCACAACTTAATATTTTTTGTAAGATTATGTAAGGTTTTCAAATTAAAACAATGTACAGTTTTGGGAATCAGTTTGTATTTTCTAATATAATCTGTGCTTACCGAGCTTATCAATCCAAAGAACAAATATAATTTTTTTTTGAGGAAATGAGACATCGAGGTTTTCACTGCTAGGCGACGAAACCCAGTAGTTGGCACTCTGCAGATACCTACTAAGAATTTTAAAGGTAGTTCCTGAACATGAATTTATTGAACTTCAATTAATTTAGAACTCCAAATTAGTATTCGAAAAAGGAAGTCGCAGTTTGTGAGTTCCAAATTCAGTGCTATTAATGAATGTATCACAATATAGACCAGCAAACTTCTACCGAGTTTCACCAAATCTATATGGAAATCGTCTGCAAATTAATTCTTAGTAAACTTGATAGTACCAAATCAAGAATCCGCTTCCATCTAAATTCTCTGGTGGGACGTACCTTTAAGCGTATTATCTATGGACCTACCTACTAATTATTTCAAAGACAACTATGAACTTTTCAAAATAGAATCGCATGACGTCAAAGGACGTCCGGAAGCTGAAACGTCAAGTCCGGGCGCCTGTCAAGTATCAAAGCGTCGTGACTGAATGATGAACGAATGAATGAAATTAATGATGAACGTTATCATTATATTATATTTATTGTCGAAATGGAATAACTTTTGTCACAGTGGCGCCAACTGGTGGCGTGAATTTTCATGAAGCCCGTCATTGAGAGGCTAAAGCTACGGTTTCCTAGAAGAGCGGTGACCGTAAGGTTGAGGCCGTAACGTAACTTTGAATGACGTCACTGAGACGTTTTCTATAGAAAACATGTGAAGGGCATACGTTACAGTGTGACGTTACGGTAACCGCTCTTCTAGGAAACCGTAGTTTTATTGGCTGAAAGCGCTGTTAGTGCGAATCCGTTGGACGTAGAACCGGTCGTTGTTGCGAAGTCCTATTTATTTATTTATTTTATTATTCTGTTTGGGAAAGTTACAAGCTAACTTATTTACAAATTAATCTTTTCTCTTTATTTATTATAATAATAAAGTAATAAAGGGTTTCAATGGTTTTTTTTTAATTAGTTTAGATCAGGTGTTCTTAAAAAATACGAAATTGAAGTCCATTAACAAGTTTCTGCTGATAAATACTAAAATAAAAATGAAAAAGCGAGAAAGATGGTATGTCCAGTAATGGACGTGTTTCGGCAGAATTAATGACGATGGCCAGGGCACTCGGGTACTTACTGTAGTAGAGCCAGTCAGTGATGGGCGACACGGCGATGCCGCACTTGAGCGTGGACTGCTGCGAGCCGAGCAGCATCGCCGTGACGTAGCCGCCGTAGCCCCAGCCCCACACCGCCACGCGCGTCACGTCCAGGAATTTGAACGTGTCTAATAAATATCTGGAAAGGGAATTATATAGATCAACCATTTTTCAGATTATCTAAAGTACATACATCTTTTATGGGGTACTGTGTTAAATGTTACAACAAAATACCTTGTGACATATTGCAATTAAATGAAAGAAAATTTAAAACTCATATTAAAAGCACACTTTGTAAACAAGCATATTACAAATTAGAGGATTATATCCAAGATAAGAGTGCTTGGAAACATGCTGGTCCTGCTCCATAGGACAATTTAGAATCAAGACAAAATCAAACAGGTTGCTAATTGAATTGTAAAATTTATAATTTTGTGTTATATGACATTGATTTTAAATTCTGTGATTACTTCCTCACACACTGACTTATTAATTTTAAAAATATTAGGAAAATCGTCTACTTTTACAATGTTTGTAAATATGTGAGCACCATGTATCTATCACATAATTAAATTATCTGTCTTTGCTTCATTTTTAATTCTTTTTACCTATTGTGGTATAGTAATTTTATTCTAGGTGCATCGTCTTCACATATAATTATTTAACTATGTACGTACTAATACAAACTATTGTAAAACATTTTAAAAGAGTAACGGTGGAGTTTCTTGCCCATTCTTCTCCATACGAAAACTACCTTTTGGAAGGGGCGACTAGAATCAAGTATATTATTTTGTAAATTTTGACGTTCAAAAGTGCCATACATGGGCCTATTTGAAATAAATGATTTGACTTTGACTTTATTGGAGTGATGAATGGATATTGCTCATGGTAAAAAAAAAATGTGTCAACCTCTCTGTGGGGGGAGTGGGTCGTAATTCACCACGCGGGTCCAGTGCGGGTTGGGATTTTTTTGGTTCTAAACCATGTCGGTTTCCTCATGATGTTTTCCTATACAATATTTTGAGAGCAGTGGTAATGAAATAATTTACACAAAGTGGGTTTGAACTCCCGAACTCGTAAGTCACGGCTATTATTACTGGGCCACCACTGCTCTCTCCTTCCAAGCCTGCTAGGATGTTTAGCGACGTACCTAATAACAGCCAACTGGTCGGCGACCTCGACGCCGCCGAGCCGGCCGCGCAGCAGGGCGCGGGGCAGGCCGCGCGCGCCCGCCACGTCCAGCTTCACGTACACCACGTCGTTGCGCGACGACATGTACGAGCCCCAGTCCACCAGGAACTCTTCCGTCACCTGCTGACTGCCCGGCCTGCCGTCTCTGTAATGACATAGCATGTTGATTTCTGTAGATTTTGAAGTCATATTTGCATAGCATAATATCTGCGTTCAGAGCTAGGTGTGGCAACACGCCGTGTTTATGTTCGCGACAAGTCAATCGTCATCCTGAGGATGCCTCATTGAGAGTTGAAACACGTGTCGATTTCTTTCAGGGTTTTTTTTTGTGGCTCTTTAAAAATAGCTAAGCACAGGTTACTAAACATATCCACGTTTATTGTATTTTATAGCATAATTTGCCTATAATATTTTTTTATAAAAACTTCATGCACATTTAAAAAAAAATACTGTACAAAGGCGGACTTAATGTCTGAGGCATTTTCAACCAGTCAACCAGTTGATATTCCCACTGCTGGGATAAAGGCTTCCTCTCACTCCTCTCAGTGAAAGGGAGTGAGCCGTAACCCACCACGCGGACACAGTGCGAGTTGGTAGGTGTCACATTTCTTCGAATTTTTAGTTCTAAAAATATTGCAAGCGGCATTTTTAATCACCATCAATTAAAAATCAAATAGGATATGATTGTAAGAACTTTCGCTATCCTCCCGAATCATTTAGATAGGTAGTATAGTAAGTACTACGAATTCACGTAATTGGACAACTAATTATGTCAGAACAACTGCACTTTTATGATTGCAAGTAATTGAAGCCAAATTAACTTAAAAGTCATGCTACAACTTGACTAATAAGCAAGGCGTAAAACAGGCCAAGTTGAGAGTACATTTAGCAAGAACTCCTGTTAATTACCAAGGCCTTATAAGAGAAAAACAACTTTGTGCCAAAACTGTATTTTATTTGGCAAATCTAACTTGAGTCTATGCAGAACCTAGAGATAAAATTTGTAATAACATTGCAAATGAATTAGGTACACGTGGTATATTCTCGAAGTTAAATCAGACGATGCGATGCCAGTTTTATTTATTCAGTTTTATGTAACCGATTTCCAAAAAGGAGGAGGTTTTATGTTCGACTTTGTTTTTTTTTTATTCGGGTTCTGTACCAAAATGGTAAAAGGTACCCGTATGGTGCGACTCAGTCTGTCTGCCACAGCTGGATATCTCAAGAAATACTAATGCTATCAACTTGAAATTTGGAATAGTTTTAGATGACGTTTTTCCAACTATTTTGCAAATAAGAAATAAATAAAAATGTAAATCAATTTTTTACTACTAGGGTATGTTGGGTATCATATGAAAGAGCGCTATTTGCACATTCTGAAACATTTTTCTTTAAATGTAAAAAAATACCGTTCCCTCCTCCTTATCTCCGAAGTTTGCATAGAGGAAAATCTGTATTTATTCTATGTGATAAAAGTTTATGTAGAGATTACAGGAAACATAAAATTATGTCTCTAAATAGCACACTTTTTCAGAAATCATAATCAAAAATTAGATATCGGTCAAGAGATGGCGCTGACCTAAACCTGCAATATTCTACACCGCAGCGTGTAGTGTTAAAATTCTGTGACGAATATAGGCCTCGCCGATAAAAAATTAAAATGGTACGGAACCCTCGGTGCGCGAGTCCAACTCGCTCTTGACCGGTTTTTTTAAATGTTTTTTCATCGGTCAATTGTGGACCGATTTTGAAAATTCTTTTTTATTGGAACAGGAAGCATGCGCGGTGGTCCCACAACATTTTTACCCGACTACGGTGAAGCAAAAAGAAGGGTTATGTTTTTGTTGACAAGTATGTATGTATGTTCATCTGTTACCTCTTAACTTCTAAACTACCGATCATAATTTGACAAATGAGGTATCATTGGAAGCGTTTTGATTGTCCGCTGGTTGCAGGCTATGACGTCACATTAAATGCAATATAGCGCCCTCTAGAGGACATAAAGTCATGAAATGAAAAGCATTTTGTTTTTGTAATTATGCCATGTTAGATATCATATGAAAGGGCTTTACGAGCACATTATAAATATGTATATGTATCATATTATATATATTATCTAAGTAAATATATATGTTTAAATTGTTAAAAATAAACAAAAGTGAGACTGCTACGTACGGCGCGGATGAAAATGAAATACCTATTAAATAATAAAACCTAAACAAAAAAAATACTATAACTGCTCTGCAAATATATTATCACGAAATTATAACCCCAAAATAAATTCAATAAAAAGTAAGTTCAAAAACTAAAACCCGACTACTGAAAAATCACGCTCTAAAAAGCGTTAGCTTCAATAATATAATTGCTACTTAACTTCACTCTTAAGTTGTTCTCTGTGTTTTGATTCGGCCTTTATCTACCTATCTATCTATCTATACTAATAACTAGCTTCCGCCAGCGGCTTCGCCCGCATGATATCTTTATAAACTATAGCTATGTTAGTGATAATACAGCATTCTACTGGTGAAAGAACTTTTAAAATCGGTACAGTTTTTTTTTTGAGTTTATTCATTACTAGCTTCTGCCCGCGACTTCGTTCGCGTGGAAGTCGATAAAATATAGCCCTTTTTACTCGCTGATAATATAGCTTTCTATAGACGAAATAATTTTTTTAATCGGTTAAGAATTTTTTGAGTTTATCCATTACAAACAAACATAGAAAAATAAAAATCTTTTCTCTTTATACTATTTGTGTAGATAAAGTTGAAGAGTTTGTTTGTTGGAACGCTAATCTCTGGAACTAAAAGTTAGATTTGAAAGCAAAAAAATTGCTTTGCATCTGATAGCACAATTCATGAGAAAGCTTACAAGCTATTTAACATCACGCTACTACCCTTAGGAGACGAGCAAAATGAGAAAAAAAAATAGAAAGAATGCGAAGTTAAAGATATTTTTCACTTTGTAGTGTTTTTTTTGGAAGTCAGTTTTTTTTTTTGTAAAAAAATATTATTTTTCTCTTTTTGTTATGGTACCTACCCCACACAAATTGGTATACCACTACCTGCTATGTAAATAACAGTGACAGGAATTTATTATATGTAACATCATCCACATAGGAAAAATACGTATAATTAATGATAAATAAATGATAAATGATTTTATTTCTGTAAATAGGTTTACAAACACTTTTACACGTCAATCATATTTTTAAAAACTAATGAGGTCGGCGTTTCCTATTTGACTACCTACTCTGAGAAGAAAGGCCGAATATACATAATAGTAAATGACTTACACATGAACAAGCACGGGGAAGGCGGCGTCCCTCAGCTCCTCCCGCCAGGAGGGCGGCAGCAGCAGCTGCACGCGCGCCTTGGAGCCGCTGCCGAGCGCCACCTCGAACGAGCGCCGCGTGGGCAGCGCCAGCTCGCGCAGTCGTACTGATCTGAAGGACACATCACAGACAATGAGAATAGGGATGATGACTAAAAAAATATTTTTTGTGGTTTTTTTTGCGGTGATCTCTCGCGTCCGTCCCTGGTTCAAGCCATGGTACGGAGCGAGAGGAAATGGGAGGCCGTCACCTCCTTCTGCGAAGCGGTACTGCTCGCGAAGGAGGAGGCGGAACACGTGAGAGAGAGGCAAACTTCGCGCCCTCACGTCCCTAACCGCTGCAGGAGGATACGCCCAGGGCGTCGGGAATCGCGAGGCGATTTCCGGCCACCGTAGGCGTGGGTTTGCGGACGATGAGCAATGGGTGGCTCACCGTCCGATAAGGACCAGGCCCGGGTCGACGGCGCGTTGTGTTCCACGCGCGCCTCAAAGAGATGTCAGCAGAATTGAAGGGGTCCACTAGGGCCGATGCCTGCCGGGGTGCGAAGAAAACCGAAAGGGAGATCGTGGCCCCCGGCGACAGGGCAACCGACGGAACACGGGTGGGTTTTAGTCAGTAAGAGTCTGACACGCCCTCCCGCTCCGCCCAGAGCGGGAGAAGTTATTTGATGAGTTCCCACCCACAAAAAAAATAAAAATAAAAGGTAGATTATTAAAAAATATTGGACACGTATTTTTCTTTTTTATGTTATAAAAATATTACGGTAATACATTGAGTTAAAATGTGCCATGACGTCACGAGTATGTAGATTTTATAATTACTTGTGACGTAGTGACTCCCCAACTTCAATGCGTTTTATCATTCTACAAAAGAGGGCAATCCGCGCGATCTATAAAATGGGTCCTCGCGAGTCCCTTAGAGACAAATTTAAAGAAATTAACATACTGACTCTGCCCTCTCTTTATATCTTAGAAAGTATTTTGCATGTTCGCAAAAACTTAGGACTTTTCAAAATAAGAAGCGATTTCCATAATATAAATACACGTAGCAGACATGAAATTGTGATACCCAAATTTAGATTAACTAAAACAAGCAAGTCATTTCTTATAAACAGTATCCGCTTTTATAACAAGTTGCCAAAGTCTGTTACAGAACTTAGCGATGGGAAGTTCAAAACCCACATCAAACGTGTTCTTATCAAGAAAGCATATTACAAAATTAAAGACTATGTTGAAGACAAGGAAATTTGGCAATAATTCCTTCTGCACATGTGGCTTCCCTGGTATATCATTAACGGCATAATTATGTAAGAGTCTATTAACTGCTCCCAAATTACCATATTTATTATTATCTTATTTTTTTACATTCATCCTTGACATATTCATCGTATTATTTGACATTATATAGCTACGAGTTAATTTCAACTCTTTATTAGTGGCTTTTGTGCACATGATAATTATTCAGATTTATTACAGTTGTAATAGCAATAATGTAATTGCGTTTAATTAAAAGAGGTTTTTATTTTTATTAATTTATATATTTTTTGTATAGATTCTTTTCTATTTTGTGAATGTGAGAACACTGTAGGCTTAGTGGACTGTAGATTTGTTGACCATTTCTATTTTCTTAAGTACCTGGTACTTATTGAAATACCTACACTGTCCTCCCATACCTTGTCACACTGTTATTTGAAAAAATTGTAAAAGCCAATTATTTTTAAAAGAGTAACCGTGGAGTTTCTTGCCGGCTCTTCTCCATAGGAAACGACCAATTGGAACCGTGCACCTAGCTTCTGACGTTTCATAAGTGCCCATGTAGGTCTATGTGAAATAAAAATATTTTGATTTTGATTTTGATTTTATCTAAGTCATTTTTAAAATTAAGATAAAGCAAAAAAATACGTGTCTAATATTTTTTTATTATCTGAGTGACGGACTAAATAGAATTTCTTTTTTTTTTTTGACCCACGCATCATGCTTATTTATTTAAACTTGTCGCACACAATAAGGTACAAAGGCGGAGTTAATGCCTTAGGTATTCTCTACCAGTCAACCAAGGGTGCTGAAGAGATAAGATGGCAGGTGTTTTGAAAATATTGTGAAAATCAGGATCATGAGACGATGGTGTGGGGGACTGAAATACACATGGGAGTCTTACTTAGTAACCTACTTAACATGTTGTATATAGGTAATGTAAATATTAGTTTTCAAACGCCTTTTAATAATTTTGAACGATCCTACAATTACTCACACTACATTACTACAATTATTGTAGGATCGATTAAAATAATTTGAAGCATCATCATCATCTGCCCGCCTTTTCCTAACTATGTTGGGGTCGGCTTCCAGTCTAACTGGATGCAGCTGAATAACAGTATTTTACATAGAGCGACTGCCTATCTGACCTCCACAACCCAGTTGCTGGGTTGTGAGGGTCAGTTACCAAAAATACGAACTACCAGAATAAAAAAATGGCAAATTTGCTTTATATGAGACAGGCAGTTAATGACGGATTCAAAATTAACACTGTTGCCAAAGTATACTAGTCGTGATAACTTCTAAAGCTGTATTGACTTCCACAAAAGCCCTAATGAAGAGTTGAAGTAGGTCTTGAGAACATAACAAGAAAAAAAAATATTTGCTTACCTATAAGGCCTCGTATCATACAAAATTCTCTCTAGCTTATGCGTCCTGGCGTCGTGCAGGCCGGCGAGCGGCGGGCCGGGCCCCCCGCACTCCAGCACGTAGTGCGTGATGCCGAGCCGCGCGCGCGCCGGCGAGAACGTCGCGCGCCAGTACGAGCAGTTCGCGTAGTGCAGGCGCGCCGGCCACACGGCCAGCTCGCACGTCAGGCACCGCGGCTCCTCGCGCTCGGCTCGCGCCTTCACGGAGTTACTGGCCCCCCCGTACGAAGGGTCTCTAACTACGTACACCTGCCTCTGACCGGGCCGGTCTGCACTGCCTGTTGCGAACAAAACCCACAATCAAACACCCGCCAGGAGATTCACAGTAACAAAACCATGCCCTGATCCAAAACACCAATGAGAGTTCGTGAGAGTTAATAACCAGTGAAGAGGACGCTGGGTTAGTAAACTGAACCTAATTGAACAGGAACACTCAACTGCACTCAATCGAAATACTTAATTTGATTTCCTTCCTTCGCCAAATCTGGATGCAGTCTAAGTATTGGTAACGTTTCTTTGTCTAAACCTTGAAATCAGAAAATAATATTTAAGGAGATCATGTTAAGGTAGGTATCCACAACATTCGCACGCCAACTGTGCTCCGCGCATCGGCTTTGTCATAGTTAGCAGTTTTATGCACATGTGGCGTCACGTATTGTGTATTTGTGAACGCGCATTAGTATTCATAAATAAAATATACAGGAACCTTATTAAGTGGCAACATTAAGCCCACGATCTGGGGCACATTACCCATAGCGTCGCTCTCTTGGTTGCGTCGCGGGAGACTACGATACGTCAATCTGCCTAGCCTTTTTCTAATTATATTAGGGTCGACTTCCAGTCTAACCGGATGCAGATGAATATCAGTATTTTACATGGAGCGACTGTCTATCTGACCTCCACAACTCAGTAACTGGGTTATACGATACCTCTTGGTAAGACTGGTTGTCAGACTTTCGGGCTTGTGACGACCCGTAACGACTGCCAAATATCCACGAATGACAGTCGGGATCAACGGCTTAACGTGCTTTCCGAGGCACGGAGGAGTCTCGGTATGTAAAGATGGTCACCCATCTACAGACCAACCTGATAACAACTACTAAAACTTCACCACCAATACGCGTAAAAGGGTAACAGGTAGAATACCTTCCACCGATGTCCCCAAACACAAAGCCGATGCTCAGAATACAGTTGAGTGCAAATTTGTGGACAACCACCTTTAGAATATTATTCTTTGCCATATGTTTTAAAATTACCTAAATAATAAACTAAATGGTTCTCCTGGTCCCATGCCAGGATCTCGGCGACCTCGACCTTCCCGTGAGAGAGGACGGCCATACGTTGGCGCAGTACGTCTACATGTTTGATGTGCGTGTAGTACTGCCCTCCGCCCTCTTGCACTGCAGCTAGCAGGAGGAACGCACTGCCGTCTTCTGAGTACACCGGCTGTTGGTGAACTTCTAACCAAGGCTCCTCTGTCGCTTTTTCTGAGTGTGTCTGTAATAGGAACAAACCAGTGAATTATTATGTTGTTCATCAACATCTGGCAAGCTTTTTGATATGTAACATCATTCTCCATGCTTTCCTGCAATCAAAATCTAAATTAAAAAAAAAACAAATTTATGGGAGTGATTTCGTGAAAAGGGACGGAAACGTGTAACAGGAAGCCGGGGAAGCGCGCGCTATTTAATTTGACCAATGAGCTTGAGTTCACCGTCAGATGGTACCAACCCATTTTCCGAGAGGTTATAAACAGGATGACGGTGGTGATGGTGATGGCGATGGTGATAAATATTGTTTATTTCTTAAATACGTCAGCCAAGATGTCAGATGTAAGAATAAGTACTCGATCGTTTTTTTTTCAATTATGTTGGGGTCAGCTTCCAGTCTAACTGGATGCAATTGAATACGAGTATTGGAGCGACTGCTTATCTAACATACACAAAAATTAAATCATTGTGAGGAACAAGATTCCTCACAATTATTTAATAAAATAAATAAATGAATTATAAAGTTGTTGACGTACCTCAGTGCAAGACCAGTTAGGAGCGTAACAACTGCTATAAACTGTAAGGTTTTGCGCTCGATTCATCCACACTACACCTACATGAGAATTGTCTTTGCCCACCCACTGGGCTGATATGAGATAATATTCCCTGAAACACAAATACCTGTGTTAAAACTTCCCATAATGTTATTACATGTCTAAGGCCGCGTCGTAACCAAAGCGTTTGTCATGCGAACACTCGAGCGCCGCGTTCTTTTTGTTCGGCGAACCTGAACGTGTGGTCACGCCGGCAGACGCGTTCCCGTTTTCCCAACAAATAAGTAATAATAATAACAACTTGTCGCTTCGACACTTTGTGCTAGCGACCGTTTTCGGGGGCCCATTATTGAGCGTGCAAGTCACCCCCTGCCATTTTACCTGTGTATTTTATATAAAATATTGGTCAGGCAGGGGCCATAGTCTTTCCATAGCTCTAGATAACCAGTTCACTTAGCCACCCAAACCCATAATCCAATATCTTTGTTTCCATATCCTACAATAGTCTTGCACCAACCGGGGGTTGTCCTTGGGTGCACTTGCATAGCGCGAACAGGGATAATCGTCGGTTGGTGCCTCATCACATTCAAAACGTATAACGGGCCTCTGCGAGTTGGCTTCGGCCCCTCGTACGCCTTCTAAAGGTCCGGGACCCCAGGGTCCCGAGATGTGTCAAAGACAAATAAATAATAATAATAATTTATTTATTTCTCAGTTTATGGTACATTGAGATCTTAAATTGAACATTGTTTCACATAAACTACCATTGCTGGTGTAGAAGAAGTGACATATGAACGCGACGATCGCGTATTCGCGCAACCGATTCGCTTCGGCTAGGACGCGGGGTGAGGTACTTTTGGTTCTAAAATACGTACATTCCATCTAACGTACTCGGAGGCCTCACTTCCCATCGCGGCGGTGAGGTCGCGTTTTGAACACTTACTATCCATAACTTTACTTTTGGTATCGCACTGCCAGGCTGAAAAAATAAGAGATTCACGATAATAAATTGATAGTTTCATCCATTTTTTTGAAAGCTTTGCTAGTCCCGCGGTGTACACATAAAATCACAATTGATCGCAATGGGTTTCATTTTGACAGTTCACCCACGTTCATTACGTTACTGAGCAGAAGATTTTTTCAAAGCTATAAAGTAATTAGCCTCCTTTAGCACTGGCGAAACATTCCAAACAAAACATGTTGAAATCTCTATGTTCTGTCAATTTTCTAGTTACTAGAGATTTCAACATGTTTTGTTGGGAATGTTTCGCCAGTGCAAACGCACAGTTAGGATCCTTCAAAAGTCTCGGATTGTGATCGAAAGTGTGGGTGCTGCAGTTACTGATATAGGAGTCGAACGCTTTTAACAGGACCGAGACCGCTTTTATAAGACGAGGACGTATAAAATAAGAGTTGGACTTAAAGATTCCTACTGCATGACCAACTATAGACTGGATATCTACCGAGTAATCTGAGGCCCTTAGTACACACACGTTTTTCTCGCCGTGAAAAACTACGGTTTATTCGCCTTGTGTAGACACTGTCGTCAGTATTGTATGGATCACTATGGAAGCTTGTTCACAGACACTTTTTTGGACGGCGCGGTTTATACGCCGTACCGTAAAGAAATCGTGCCGTGTACAAAGGACCTTATAAGTACTGACTTGTGGCTAGAAAAGCTGTGTAAATATGAGACTGACTCAGGCTTCAAAATATCGCAGTATGATCCGAATGTGAATTAACAAGAAAGTGAGATTATAATGGTTTCTGTTTTCATTTGTTCGGAATCTTAAAAAGTATGAAAACAATATGTATCATGCACGGTAACTGTTTTTGTGCTATGTGAATGTATAGCGTAATGAGGCTATAATGTTCCCACTGCTGTGACACTCCTCTCTGTGAGAGGGAGTGAGCCATAATCCACCACATGGGCCCAGTGCAGGTTGATGGATGTCACATTTCTTTGAGTTTTTGGTTCTAGGACATGTCGGTTTCCTCACGATATTTTCCTACACCGTTTTGAGAGCAGTGGTGATGAAATAATTTACACAAAGTAAAGCATCTGTCAGGGTTCGAACTTCGGCTCCTAAATTGCGGTTGTTACCACTGGGCCACCACTGTGAAAGTATGTGAATGATCAAATGATGCATACCGTGGGATATCTGACAGTGACTTGGTCGGGGAAGACAATGTGCGCTGAGCCGTTGTTGGTGGGCAGCTGCAGGAAGCCGGCGCGCGCCGCGCCCGCGCCGCCGAAGCTGTCGGCGATGCGCGGCAGGCGCAGCTCGGACACCGCGCGGTCGTCGTACTGCACGTACAGCACCAGCGTACCGTCCGCCGAGCCCCATGTCGCTGACGGCGTTTTCGTCACCTCCTCTGTTAGAAAACGATTAAAAAAAGATTTTAAAGAATTTGCATGGAGTTTCTTGTCCTTCTTCTCCATAGAAATCTATATATAGGTACACACGGCTACACATCAAGCTATACATTTCCAGTTTATGCTGATCTCGCATTGTAAAGGATTTCCGTACAATGCGAGGTCAGCTTATACTGGATATGTATGGCTTGATGTGTAGCCGTGTGTACTACGGTTTGGAATGGGCAACTACCTTCATCTGTCTGACTGACCGACTCCTTGACAGTTCAAAAGTGCCTGTAAATGGTTTTATTGAAGTCAATGCAGCTTGAATATATGGCTATTTTATGGGCTTCGTCCATACTCATCCCCAGTTCGAACTCGCCCGGTTCGTATATAGCTAACTAGAAGGCGCAAAAGTACTGATGAAGAAAAGTGCTAGTGTGATTATTATTTATTTTTATTCAGTCATAATACGCGGTATAAAATTAAAAGTAGGTAGGTACTATTAGTGATTTTTCAACATCTATAACATAGAATCAACATTAATAAAACAATATTAGTATTATATGCTCGTTTAAAAGAACCATTCGTTTATCTAATATCTTAAAGTCACAGTTCGTAAGTACAATAATTAAAACTTTGATTACATATTCAAATTTTAAAAAATCTCTAAAATAAAAAAAAATAAACAGTTTGAACAATAATTAAAGCTCTCTGCTTAAAAATCACAGTCTATGTAAACAATAATTCAATTCAATTATTGTAAAATTTCAAGGAATGCAATAATTAATAACTACTTTTTTGCACAGAATCTAAGTAAGTCATTTTGTAAAAAAACAATATAGAAAAAAAGATCATGACTGCCATAGTAAAATTAATACGTGATCATTATTTATTATTTAGACGAAGAGTATTTATTTTCTACATCGTAGCACTTTTCCGACAAACTGTACCCTTGCAGCTGATAGGCATATAAAAAGCGGGCGAGTTCGAACTGGGGATGAGTATGGACGAAGTCATTTCAACTGTTTTCTTCTGCATCAAAACCGGAGAATTAATAAAATAGCTTGATGTCCATGAATTAACTATAATTTATGCGTTTCTCGAGTTACTTGCCGGAAACTATAGATGACTGAATCTGGTAACTGAGTTTCCATTCTGTAAGTATTTACCTTGATAGAGAAAATCGGACACGCCATTGTAGACGCTGCCGGGCGTGGCGTCGGTAGTGAGTGGCAACAAGGGCGCTCTTCGGGCGGGGGGCCCCGGGCGCGCCAGCACCTCGTTGTCGGCCGCCAGCAGCAGGGACCCGTCGTCCCCCAGCCAGGCCGCGTGCTGCCACTCCCAACTGCGCTGGCCCTCGCCAAACAGCGGGATGTGGTGGCTGTAAAGATAGCGAATATTGTAGGAAAAGTTATTTAGAAAAACTGTTCATTTTCAAACAGTTATTCGGTTAACTGTTGCAAGAAGTTTGGAGCAATATTAAAAGTTGTAGTCAAAATATTACGGCTTCGAAATAACTTAAACAACGTTAGTTCAGTTTAGTTTGTTTCAATCCAATGTTTGTAAATAAAGTTCCAATAAAAGAACATTAAACCTCGACTTTTGTTGTTGTCAGTAACATCATTATTATACCAGACCTGATTGCATTAAGACTGCGAATATCTAAATTAGTTTCCTACAACTTTGAAATTGTAATAACTTATTCAACGTTAACAGCCCTATCACATTATTTAGTAGGAAGGTACCTAATAAAGTAGGAGAAGTCTGATTGCTGCCGCATTTTCTGAAAAACTAATTAATCCGTTCGGAATGCCGGCTCTTTCCTACGATAGGTACTTACGATTTACATTGGAATTCACGAGCATTCCAGGATTAATTTGTCGGCAGCTGATGAAATTATTAGTACGTTTTTTAAATTAATTATTTAGGTAATTATATTTGAAGACGAGAACATTGTATAAACTTAACGACATGGCATCGATGCCCATAAAATCATTGAAGTTTCTCCAATTAATTTAACCATTTTAGATATAAGTATTAGGCCGTGCGTGGACGCGTTTTCGTACGAATTTTACTCATGCGAACACATACGAACACGCACGAACGATCCCGACCCTCCAAGTAGATAGAAAGGAAGCGCGCAGACTGAGTGCGAGTAAGTCGTACGTATACGTACGTATAGTTCCGACGCGACGTTCGAAAACAATCCGAACTTGTAGGGTTTTTTTGTGCGTTTAATGCGATATCACCTGAACACTAACTACTTGATGGAGAAAAATGAATTCAGTGCGCGCACTCAATTCGTACGACCACGATCATACTTTTACGTACGAATCAAATTCGTGTCCAAAGTGCGCGCGGCCTTAGAATAGTTGTAGTAGGATTTATAGATAAGTTAGTACACTGAATATATTTACCTACTACATTCGAATGAAGTCTTTAAGCCATTTAAAAATAATGTTAACATCATATAAGTTCCAAACAGCTATACCGTTTACAATAACGGTACCCCACGAAATCGAATGCACACAAAGTAAACGATCTAAGAACAGGGGCGAATGTCGTTATGATAAGAATTCAGTTTCCACGCGAGGAGCCGCGGCAACAGGTGTGTCGGGTACCAAAAATTATCTGAACATATTATAGCTCTATTTCGTATCAAGTTTAAAGTTTTAACTCAAAGTGTATCTTAAATTCTCGACGGTGCAGTAAGTTTGCGAGACGGTCATTCGAACTCGTAAAGTATTACCGCCCCTACCCAAAAGCTGCCTTCTCCCACATTAAAATTCCACTCGCAAATTTTGAAATAAATTGGAAATCGCATTCACGTACCTATCGTCAAATCGATTTCTTCACCCGCGAGACGACCGGGGAAAGAAAATTCACAAAAGAGGTATGATTTTATAGAAAAAAAAAAAAAAAAAAAAACTGGGGAGAAACGAATCTCTTTAATATCGGCGTTTTAAAAGCTAGTCGCCCGCGGATACGCTTTTAAAACTTTTTTTTTGAGGTAATGCCCCATGAAATATGAGTTTTAAATTCTTTTCGACAGCCACTTTCATTATATACCAACTCGAATATTTCAGGCTGTATAAATCAGAACAAAAAGATAGTGTTACGTCGTACGTACGAGATCTTTCGAGAAAGCACGGATTACAGTGTGTTTGCGCTAAAAACTTCGAGAAGCATTCCATTATTATTAGTTTGAAGTTAAGTAGGTAACTACTTATAAAAAATATTAGGACTCGTCATTGTAATTTCGACCGTACGCCTAGGGCATAAAGTACCTATTTCTTTATTCGGTACAAGTAGGTTATTATTTTTTATACCTACTACTTTTGTATTTCCTGGTAATGTTTATTTGTTGATGTTTTTCTGGAACCGTTCTACACGTCGCCGGAATGTTCTTGAATATTGGCGGTATAAAAGCAGAGCGCCGATACACGATGGGGTCCCTTTCCGACCCTGATGATCCCATTACTCTCCACCAAGAGCAGAATAGGGCCACCAGCACTATACACAAACACAGACGCCTCCCGTCATTCCGACCTCGCCGCCGAGGTCCTTTGCGACCGCGACCGTGTTCCTGAGTAAATGATACTCCTCCCCGACCCTTGCTCGAAAACGAGGTGCCAGCAAGTTGTTGCCGCTGAGCGCGTAGCTTTAAACTACCCCGAATAATAATCATGATCTAAACCAATTTTGATCCAGCCTGTCCCTTCTTGCTGTCCTCCCCTCAGCGACGCCCTAAGCCGAGGTTCGTACCCCACAGGGGGTGCCCTTAGCGAGCGTTCGCCTAGTTTTAATTTAGTTTAGTTTTTTGCCCCTGGCTGGAGGCTTTGAGTGTAGCAGCTTAAGGCACCCACAGGAAAGTCCGGTTAAGCAGCCAAGACCTTAGTGGTCAAAACTGCGAGATGCCCGTTCAAAAAAAAAAAAAAAACACGATGGGGTCAGTCTGATTTAGGCGATACAACGAAGCGAATCGAAGTGAACTAGAAGTGCGATATCTGAGCGAATAGTGATCAGTGGCGTATTTGTGATTAAGTTTTAAGTGTTTTGTGTTTAATAAAGTTATTTAATTGTCTGATTGGTAGTAATTAATTTATCCCATACCCAGCTCGTAACAATAGCAACGACTTAGAGAAGATATCAGATCAATATTCTGTTAAGTTTACGTTTGTAGTAGGTATTTGTAAGCCAATAACTTTTATCATCAATTTGTTTAGCTCTGCATCGGCAAAAGAGAGCAGAATGTTGAGCTGCCCGCGGGATTCAGAATATAATTTATTGTAGCGGATGCAGCAGCAGCTTACAGTCGCATTCAATATATATATCTCGAGCTTATTTCTTAAACCCAATATAGTAATTTCCTTTCGTATCATCGTTTGTAAATAAATTCATCTATTTTCAATAACCGCAAACGCAAGAAATACTGCAGATACCATTGAAATTCTAGTGAATGTATAAAGGAAACAAATTGTGATCGTGCAGATGTTTTATATTCTTCAGAGAGAGACGAGCCATGCCGCGCGTCTCCCTCATTTATTTTACTTTACACACTAATGCTATTTATGCAATAACCCGGTTCTACGAATAATTTTCACCCAAATGCCAATGTGCACGTCAAAATGATAGACTGAACGTCCTCTGATATGCCAAACAAACGCCACTCTTGGGGGAAGGTGCGGTGACTGAAAACCAATTTCGGACGCGAATTTAATTTTCAGTCGGAAATCTAATTATGGAAACTTCGGGGTGCCTTTAACTGAAACCTTTACGACGTTCAAGCATCAAATATCAAAAGCTACTCACTCATTTGTGACGTCATAAACGGTGTAGTGCGCAGTAAACGTCCGTCGGTAAACCTGCGAAATAAGAAAAGTTGAATAACTATTAGTTTATTGATTAAGGCGTGACCTTGCGGAAATCCATTATAAAATACAATAGAAGTGGATATATTTAGTAATCTGTTCCGCTTAGCTATTTCTAAAGGGTCTTAAAAAAATCCCTGAAAGAAATTGACACGTGTTTCACCTCTAAACGAGGCATCCTCAGGATGACGATTGACTTGTCGCGAACTCGAACAGGGCGTCGGCGCTCAGCGCTTTCTTTTGTTTTTTTTTTTTTTAATAACTATATCCGAGCGAAGTGCCGACTTGGTAATGACTGAATTGTTTATTTTGGCCAAGAAGAAACACAACTTGAAAGGTGCAGTGCTACGTACCTCCTTGATATTGTGTTGAAAGAGCACGAAGCGCAAGTTCGGGGAGCACTGGTATCCGCGCACATTTAGCTGCCTCTGTGATCAAATTGTAAAGTTTTATAACTAATTAACTTTAAAACAATTAAAATGTAATAATGTAAAGTAATGCATGCATGTAAATAATGCATGCATGTAAAGTAATGTCTTAAGTAACACAAAAGTCCGAGTCAACTTTATGAAAAACCTCTTAGGGTTAGCGTAAAATATACTTTGCGGACGAGGGGCGAGTTGCGGTCACACGACCATAGTGCGGTCCGAGCGAAGCTTTCAGGGAGTCAGTGTTGATGTAATAATAGGGCGTGCGGGACGCGCACCGACTCGATAAGTACCCAACACGGTAAAGGTCGCGGGAACAGAGTCAAGTGAAAAGCTAAACTGACAAATTCCGCGTTTAACTTCAGTAATGTTCATAAATGTCTTCATTCCTTCATAATGCGAAATATCCTCTTTAAAGTCGGCGGCATACTCAAATTTTCATTCCCCGAAGCCCGCTACCCGCAGCATAATAACGCCATTATGGAGAATCGGGGATGTCGCCATAAATTTTACAGTAAAGAGCATCGAAGTAATACCGTCCGCACTCACAGAACTTGGGTACTAACATGAAAAAAGATAAATAGTTTCATTTCTTTTATTTTTGTATTTTTGTTGGAAAATGTTACATTACAAATGCTGTTAGTCCGAAGTTAGGTAAACGCGCTTTTACCATATTGCAGTCCATTCCTTTCTAGAAGGTAATTTATCTACAGTTGGAAGAATTTGACATGGACTGGACCATGAGCTGAACGTCTAGACTAGATATAATAAGTTAACGAGTTGTATAAAGCCAGACTCACTAATGTGTGATTGGTGACGAGAACAGAAAGCGTGTTGTTGAAGGTGTCGAGCGCTAGCAGGCCGCCGTCGTCGGCTTGGTACACGAGCTGGTGCGAGCTCACCCACGTGGTCGGCAGGCGCTCGCCCGTCAGGTCTCCATGCAGGAACTCGTCCAGCCGCATGCGACGACCCGACCAGTACAGTAACTCGTCCACATACCTGGCCAAATGTAAAGAAGCTTTTGCAATTTAACTCCCAACTTTCAGCTTTTTAAACGGCAGATGACACTGGCAGAATTAACTTTCTTCGCAACAAAACTTCTCTTATCAAAGTTTGTCTCTGCCAACTTTCGCATACTTAAGTCATTTATAAAAGAGTTAACTGTTTTTTAACATCTAAGAGAAAGTAGTGCAAATAATAGAACATGGTTACTTACCCTAATAGATAAATAGCTGTAACAATACCGGCTATGACAAAACTGATGACCATCAATGAAAATACGATGCTCCTCCAGTTGTGGCCATCTCCTTGGTATAAGTCCTGGAAAAATATTTGTTCGTTACTTCGTGTAAAGAATGAAGTGGTGGAGGTGTGGCAAAGTAATATGACATTCGTCAACAATCTCGAGCGTCGCTAAAAATAGGCAAAGAAGCCGGAATTTGATTTATGACGCCGGAAGGTGTCGGGTTCAATGACGCGATTTTACGACGATTCCGTCGACGAAGGCTGTTTAACTGCGATAGCTCTTCGCCGGAACATTGAATATTGTTTTTGTGAATTTTTCTTTTTAAATTAATTTGATTTATTTCCTTGAAAAGCTGTGCTTTAGAAGTATGATATAAAAATTGGAAACTCCACGTTACAGTGAAGGTTTATTAAAGTTACTTAGGTAGGTATAGCTACAACAATACAATGTTTTCTAACATTACGTTGTGAAAATATCTGTAAACCTACTTCCGCTCAGAAGCTTAGCTACGCGCGTTGAGCGCTTAGCTTGTGTTTGCTGACTGATTACCATACAGAAGATATTCCTTTCAAATACTAGGTAGTAATTATGGTACCTATTAATTTCTTACCTCCTCCTTGGCGGACTTGGGGTCGGCGACTTGCAGGGTCTCGTCGGGCGGGAGGCGCCAGGAGCCGCCGCCGCCGCCGCCGCCCGAGCGGTCCGTGTGGCCGGTGGCGTGCATGCGCCGGCGCCGACGCGCGCGCACCCGCCACCGCGCCGCGCTACGCTGCCGCGCCCGCCGCGCTGCCGCCGCCTGCCGCTCCGCTGCGCCGCGTGCGCGGAATCCGCCCCATCACTGCAGACAATGTTTTAAGGTAATTCACAATAAGCAAAAGAGAGTCAGTACCTAAAGTTTTCGTAATCCTGCACCCTATGCTAAAACCAATAGTAAAATATATCTTATAAATCTAATTCAAAATACAGCTAAAATTAATCTTCACTGTAGGTATGTTAAAACATATATATTTAAGAAAGTCTCACGTTGTAAACTTATTTTTGTACGCTTTACGAAAATGACCTATAATTTCTTGAAATGATGTAACTATTGTGTTCTGTGCGATCTTGAAATAGGCGACGCAATGTCCCAGGATATTTATTGCTTACACAGTAAAGTAGATTTATGCCGATAATGCATATAAAATAGATCTCATTTCAGAGCAAATGCGTTAAAATACAGAACGCTTAAAATGGATCCTATTATCTTCAATACGATTGTAAACGAACAAAATCCAACCGAATGTTGTGGCTTTCGCTTGGCAAGTCGAAATAAAAGTGGCATTTACTGGCGTAACTGCTCTTGTTTAAGCTGAATTTTCAATTTTATGTGGTGAAAAGGAACAAAGCAGGACCGCAATGCGTGGAGCCCGGTCGCTTCATAGGACCGTTACAGTGGCGAGCTACTCCCGCTACACCGGCTACCCGACCACAGCCGACGCGCTTCCGCTTGAAAAATTGCTACGAGACCAGCCCGCACACTGTACTATATTCTACGCCTCTTGATTCGTTTTAATGTTTTTTTTTCCAACTATTAAATAAATGAATGCAAATTTTTGTTATTTTTGACGTATTTTGTGACTGGTTAACCCTCGTGCAGACTGGCGCGACGACACGACACCGGTAATTGTTCTAATGTGAAGTTTTCTTAGAAGATTTTTTTTCAAAAAAAAAAAATACGTTGCCTCACACTAGGAATTTCTCCTGTATTGTGTTGTAACTCACACACACAAACAGTCGGAAACAACTACTTGTAGGTCATACAAATATTTGTTCCGTGCGGGTATTGAACCCACGACACGCAGCGCAGCAGTTAATCGCTTAACCACTGCGCCAACCGTGCCGTCAGTCCGTTACCGTGTCGTCAGTTGTTTTGTTACGTAGAGCTGAAAAAGATAGTAATGTAGATATATTTTAAACAGAAGTATGTAGGGTTATTAGTTTAAAAGTAAGTCGATGTTCTCAAGTACGGGGCGGGGTAATAGATAATTTGTTAATTGTTTTCACTGACGCGGCCTGTCAATACGTAGTGGTGTGGGGTGTTGGCGCTTCGCCAACTCTCGTGCACACTCTCTATACATTCGCTCCACGCCAACTTTACGACTTCGTTTAACTATTATTTCAACTGCTCTCTCGATGCGATTTTTTAGATAGATGCCTTTTTTATTACCCGAATATTCAGATCAGTCGATCATTATAACGAAGCGAATGCGTTTACCAGATAGTAAATAAATCGAAAATAAACGTTTGTAAGAATTACTGCTTTGTAAATTACCAGTGATGCCTTATGACTTGGGCAGTATGCCCGTAGGCCGCTTGGCGTCGCGCGACCTCGTTCACATTTGGCAAAAGTACTACTGATATTTCTTCCTTTTTGAGATGGACTAGAGCTTGGAGCGCTAAATGTAGACCACAGCTCAGCACCCCCCATATTCTTGAAGGACCCTCGATTCCAAGTTATCGAGACAATAACTTTTTCCTACCTAAACAAAACTTTAAACTGTAGTCAATCTACTTAAGTCAAGTGTCTTCCGGAAAAACGAGAGGCCAGCAAACTTTCGAAGCGAAAAGTTGTTGCAGGCGGCTTAGATTAATGCTGTGCAATGGACTACAGCTTGGAAATAAGGCTAGGGAACCCCAATTTTAAGCATTAAACATGTTTCTTACAATTAGTTTTGCAGACGTTTAACTAAAGCCTTTATAGCCTCAGAAGGCTCTAAAATTGACTCGGCTGCAATGCGGACGGTCAGGAATGGAAGTAAAATAATGTTTGTATACAATTTACGGACAAATTACAGAGTTTGGGGACAAAATGACGTCACAGCAACGTTCTCCTTGTGCACTTATAACAACGTTCTACTCTCAACGCTAGGTAATTTTCTTAGTGTTTATGATCTTCATGATATTCCTTTACGACGTTCATAAGGAGGCTGCAGTTAATTAAAGTCATTTACGATAGAAACAGCCCAGAGAATTCTTCAAAGTTTTTAAGTTAACAATGCCGCAAAGGATATAAAATATGTAGATAACACTCTGTATAGTGCAGCGGTCTGCAGTGGGATTGCGACAAGCTCCACCTGGAATGCTGGGACCGATTTATAGCATTAATTAAGTAAGTGAGGATTTATTACGATTTCCCTCCAGGAGTACCTACTCCGGAGTTTTCCGAAAACATTCGACAACTTTGTTGTTACTGTGAGCAGTTCTCGGCAACCTCTCGTCCGAAACGATTCCGTTTAAGACCTCGTGGTTACACACAGTTATGTGCCTTTATTGTTAAACTTTGTGCTGTTTCGTGATCACATAAATTTTGGGCGTTTGGTTGCTACAGATGTTAGAAACTTTGATTAATTCATTTGATGGATTGGTTGCAAGCGTGGTCGCTGTGTGGGAGGTGGAAGTTCAATTACAGGTATTGGCAAGAGTTTAGCTTTTTTTATTCGTCAAATTCTCAATACAGTGAATGGGGCAATAGGCAAACGCTCGCTCCCTTTCAGTAACCGTCAGCCGTCAAACGTGTGTAAACAGCCGTAGACCGCTGCATTCGCTCCGGGCAGTAAAAGCGAGATAATACCGATTTCACAGACAACTGCAACTTGCCGCTGTCACTCTAATTATTATTATTAAACCTAGATTAAAAAATACAGAATATATATAAATTCGACTATGGCTAATAATGATCGAAATAGCTGTATCTATAATTATTAATATTTAATTCAAACCCAATATTTTGCATGCCGTAAGGTAAAATGTATCGGGACACTTAATAAATATTCCAACCAATATGTATACCTACATTATCAGCAAATAAATGATTTCTTTCTTTCTTTCTTTCTTTCTTTCTTACAATAGACGTGGATATATTTAGTAACCTGTTCTGCTTTGCTATTTCTAAATCTAATACATATATTTAAAAAAAAAACTCTATCTCTAAATCTCTATTATCTTTCTAAATAACTTATATATATTTTTATTTCTTTTTTGGTTTTTTGTTTAATCTAGATTAGTCATAGTGTGTCAAGGCCGGTCGCATCCTGGCGCCTCGCCAGGATCTAATTCAATTTGGACACCCTAGGGCCGCAGTTACTTCGCTTGATATTTTTTATGATGCCATAAAACCTATTAAACCTTGTTCCGTTAATGTGTTTCGTTTTAACGCCATGATTTTATTGTGAAAAAATGGACTAACTAGCTCATATACCAGCTTTTAATGTCTTTTGTTTCGGCTTAATATACCTGATTTGACATTAGTTACTTCAGTGTACCTAATGTGGCTATAATAATTATTACGTGTGATTACTTTTTATGAATACTCATGGGTTTATTAGGGAAGCTTTATTTGGATTCGTAAAACGTTATATTTCTGCTGTTAACATTTACATCTCCCCTAATAGATTCTATACATTTCAAGTTCCCAAAATCAATGGTCCTTGCAACCATTCTGTGGAAACCAACTGGAAATACCGATGGCTTTTGCCGGCTGAAAAACATCAAGGGGTATGTTATACAATGGACGATTATGTAGAACGAGATTAACCTACTATAAACCAACTAAGTGCGAATTTCACCAAGGAAAACTATACGTTCAGCACATCTAAACCGCGTTCAAGTGCTGTCAGTGTCAAAATTGTTGTGGAATATTGACAATGACAATGACTCTTGGCCGCGTTTTAGAAGTGCTGATCGTGTTCAGTTTCATTGGTGAAATACGCACTAAGTAATAAATTATTTCGTGTTACGTAAAATCTTACTGTAAGTATTATAGGTAAGTATATCGACTTTCTTAAAGTTACTTCAAAACTAACCGAGTTTAGTAGGAAAACAACATGAAAAACCAGTATCAGGAAGCCAGAAGCAGAAAAAAGAAATACAGCGAATAAAACATTGTCCCCTAAGTCCCCATAACTTGCGTGTTTCTCCGTGAGTGAAAACAACGACATCTCTTTATCAAAAATTTGTTGAAAGTAGGGGTAAAGCAACACGGTTTGAAATCACGACACGGCTTGAGTATGAATGATAATAATATGATATAGAGCCATTAATGATAGATCGCCCGACGACTTGTCTTGCTGGATGCTCTTCGCCGGAAGGACGGGTTTGCGTCATGCCGGAAGACTTCCGTGAGTACTGCTAGCAGTACGCAATTTATATGAAGTTTTTGTCTGGTCCTTCCAGCAGTACGGTGATCTTGATTTTGAACTTGCGCTCGTCAGAAGTCTTAAACAAATGTTTATTTCGTATTAAAATAAACCTATTTAATAAACTTATTTGTTTAAAGTACTTTCATATTTTGTATAATAATAATGGATGTATTCGTACTTGATAAATAACCAAACATTATTATTGGAGCGCATTTATCTTATATTATTTATAGGAAAGAACCTATTTATGGAACTCTAAATTGATCACTTTGGTTTTATTAAGCACTTAAAAATTGTGCCTGTATAGTTAACAATTAATAAAAAAGGAGAGCGTGACAATGTACTCACAAAAAAAAAACAAAAACTGGTAAATTAAAAATAACTTGATTATGCTGGAATACCGAAATGTGGACGACTTCATGCGTATTTGGTAGCGGGGCGTCGAAATAAGTCGCGGGAGCGCAAACGCGCTGCTCCCATGCGCCATCGCGTTCTGATGGAAAGTCAGCTGTGTTTAGAAACCGTATCTTGTAAAATGTGGAGAGATAAAAATATTCAATATTTTGGTAAAAAAATGAAATTTGTGCTGTATATCATTATGGTACCGTGATCAAAAAAAGTTGCATCCTTCCGGAAGTATCTTAAAGTTTCGCTGGCAGGACTCCGGGCGATCTATCATTAAGTGACGACGAATGAACGACGACGTGACGAGTCAGAAGACGATACGTATACCATAATATGAAACGATAAAAAAAAATAGAGCTTGCACTATCTATTTGCGCAAAGGTCCTTTTAAATAACTTATGGACCAAAGTAGCAAGCTTTCAGCATAAATGCCTCCCGCGCATCAATTAATTTGTGAGCTAATGGATATAAAGTGTAGCTTGCGTATCACTCATGACTAGCTACGCCCCGCGGTTTCACCCGTGTAAGTCTCGATCCCGTGGGAATATCGAGATAAAAGTATCCTATGTCCTAATCTAGGTTATGGTCTACCCATGTACCAAATTTCATCCAAATCTGTTCAGCCGTTTTAGCGTGAAAGCGTTACAAACAAACAAGCTCACTTTCGTATTTTATAGTTAGGATGGTGCTCTATAGCTAGCTGGGTTTAATTTATACGCTGAGGTTAAGGTTGTGTCAAGTTGGAGTCGCCAATCAAATCGCTCGGCGACGTAATCTTTTTATCGTGGCAAGAGGTGCTCCGGCTACGTTCTCACTTTATATAATGAGACTTTTTCTTAATCTAGAAAATGAGCTAATTTACGCATCGTACAGATTCAACAATAGAGTATAGAGTTCATCTTTATCATATTTCTTTAAAACTGTATGCTTATGTTTTGAGTCATATTTTGAGTAGGTATTTGAGGTGTTACTTGCTCTACGGTGTATTCTATATAATCTTAGTTTCCGTAATATTTAAATCAAAAGATTTGTACTTAGCATAATTATTTATTTGATGAATATGAAATCCACGCCATTTTTTTTTTTTTGCTTTGTAAATTATCAAATAACTTCTCCCGCTCTGAGCGGAGCGGGAGGGCGTGTCAAACTCTTACTGACTAAAACCCACCCGTGTTCCTTCAGTTGCCATGTTACCGGGGGCCACGATCTCCATTTCGGACTTCTTCGCGACCCTAAAATATGAAATCCACCCTACGATAGTACTGAAATCTAAACTTATACCCACATGAAAACTTAAATTATAACCATTTTAACAAAAACTGCTAATGAATGTGGAAACTTTAAACGTGGTAGCTATTAATGCAAATTACTGAATACATTACTAGGATGTTTATGTGTTGTAAAATCTATTTGGAAGATACTTTTTGTTAGGTTTTATGTCATTAATAATGTCGATAAAAAGATATTCGAAATTTAATATGCTTGTAACTTGACGTTTGAAATAGCAACCATCGTACAATGTTTTCTGAGTTTTTCTTTTCCTTTCTTATTTCCCTATTTCCACGAACGTGATTCTTCATATCTATTATCATACCTATTACAATCACAACACGTTATCAGCACGAAGGCTTTGTATATTTTATCTACGATCGAATTTAAAAGGAGATTGGTGGTGAAAATATGTCGTCTGCAGTTTCTGGTATGTCACTAAATGGTATTCCGATACTTTGTAATAGAGAAGGATACACTGTGTGGAAATTTAAAATGAGAATGCTATTAATCCATGAAGGATTGTGGGAAACCATAAGCGGAGTAGTTGTCGAAGGCAATAAGACGGCCGACGATGTACGGAAGGATGAAAAGGCTCTTTCTAAAATATGCCTTACTGTGGATGGCGCTGCTATTTCGGTTGTTCGACCAGCTAAGACCGCAAAGCAAGCGTGGGATGCTCTTATGAAATCCTACGAGGATCGAAGTTTGGGTCGTAAACTGTCGTTGGAACGTAAGTTGTACAGGTACACCTTATCTGACTTTTCTAATTTAGAAGCTTACATAAATGCAATAACTACAACAGCACTAGACCTGGCCGATATTGGCAAAACTATAGAAGATAGTTCTTTAGCAGCTATTATATTGGGAGGTCTAACGTCTCGCTACGAGCCTATGATAATGGCGCTTGAGAATGGGAGCGTTGAAGTCACAACAGATTTGGTGAGGACTAAGTTGTTGAGTGAAATGACGAAGGAGACTAAAGATGATGTGGCTGCGTTGAATGCTAACAGGCAGGTTATTTGCTATCGTTGTAAGAAGCCAGGGCACAAGAGTCCTAATTGTCCTCTCAAAAAGAAGGAGAAAAAGGCAAAGGCGAGTTGCTCTATAGAAAATTGTTCTAAAGATAAGGGAATGAATGTTTCTAGTTCAGGGAATATGGATGCATGTGTCACGGAATTGGCTTTGGATGGTGTCAAGGAATTGGCTTTGTCTGCACCAAGTATTCAGATGTCTGAGAAGTGGATTATCGACTCTGTTGCGTCTACTCACATGACTCCACATGCTGAATGGTTTAATAGTTACCGACCCTGTGATGGGAAGATAACTGTAGCAAATGGTAAAAGTTTGCCGGCTGTGGGTTTAGGAGATGTTGCTATTGACACAAAAACCGATTTCAAGAAGATTAAAAATGTTGTACATGTTCCTGGCCTAGATTGTAATTTACTCTCAGTCAAAAAGGCAGTAGAGAAAGGTTTCTCGATTGTTTTTGATACGAATGGCTGTAATTTTTATTATTCTAATGATGTTTCTTTTATAAATGATCCTGTTTTACATGGTTCTATTTGTGGTGGATTGTACACTTTAGATTGTACAGTAAAACCGCAAGGTGTTTCAGCTTATAATGTTCACACTAATTTGTCCCAGTTTCAGCTTTGGCATAAGCGTCTAGGACATCTCTGCCGTATTGGTATGGATCTACTCAAAAAAGGTCTAGCTGTTGGTGTTGAGTATACTGAGGTTGACAAAGAACCATGCGTACCTTGTGTAGAAGGTAAGCAGGCCCGGAAGCCTTTCAAAGGGATAAAGTATAAGAAGGCTTCGTCACCATTAGAATTGGTCCATACGGACGTTTGTGGTCCCCTGACCACTGAATCTTTTAAAGGTAATAAATACTTTATTATTTTTGTAGATGATTATACACGTTTTATATCCCTTTATTGTATGTCATCTAAGACAGAAGTTCAGAAGTATTTTTGTGCTTTCCAAGCACTTGTTGAGAGACAGACTGGCAGTAAGATTCAAACCCTTCGGTCAGACAATGGTACTGAGTATGTCAACAAGGAGCTGACAGATTATTTGCAGGCTCAAGGGATTCGACATGAAACCTCTGTACCATACAGCCCTCAACAAAATGGGGTAAGTGAACGTTGCAATCGTAGTATTGTGGAGAAGGCCCGTTCCTTGCTAGCACATAGCTCTCTGTCGAAAGCTTTTTGGCAGGATGCTGTTGAGACTAGTGTTTATTTAAAGAATAGGTCACCTCATCGTGCACTTGATGGTAAGACGCCATATGAAATGTGGTGTGGTAGTAAACCCGACCTGTCTCATTTAAAGGTGTTTGGTTGCCGAGCTTTAGTTCACGTGCCTTCATGTCAGAGAACTAAGCTTGACATGAAAACTTCTGAACATATCTTTGTTGGATATTCAGACGATCCAAGGAGTTATTATTTCCGTAGCGCGGAAAACCCTCGGAGGTTGATTAAGTCACGGGATATTACGTTCTTTGAAAATAATTTTTCAGGATTGAAGGATAAATCTGTTCAGCCTGAAGTTGTTGTGAGCCCTAATGTCATTAATCTTTTTTCACAAACTTCTTCAGATACCACATCGCCACAGGAGATTTCTATCTCATCTGCTTCTATTTCTTCACCTACTTCAGAAAGTGTGGACATGGAGGTAGAGCAAATTGACGATTTTGTGGACGCGACTGATGAAGCTGGTGGGGTTGGCGACACAGAGTCTCTACATTCAGGTGAACAACGTGATCTGTCCTTGGTTCCTTCAGATGAACCCAACGATGTATGTCCTGAGAGAAGATATCCTAATAGAGTACGTAAACCTCCAGATTATTATTCATATGGCACTCACGGTGTTGATTTGTTGTGTGATGATCCGAAAAGTTATCGTGAAGCTATTAATAGCGATGATAAAGATAACTGGATTTCCGCAATGAAGGATGAGTACAATGCCTTATTGAAAAAGCAGACTTGGACATTAGTGGATAAACCAAATAAAAAGGTTATACCGTGTAAATGGGTATTCAAGGTAAAGAGGGACGCGAACGGTGCAATAGTTAAGCATAAGGCGCGACTAGTTGCGAAAGGTTTTAGTCAAGTTTGGGGGACTGACTATAACGAGACTTTTGCCCCTGTAGTTCGAAATTCATCTCTACGTACGCTTATAGCGTTGGCGGCAGAAATGGATTTAAAGATCCAACACATGGATGTTGATACCGCATTCCTCAATGGGGACTTAGAGGAGGAGGTGTACATGCAACAGCCTGAGGGATTTGCTGAGCGCGGGGCAGAAGGTAAAGTCTGTTTGCTCAGAAAATCAATTTATGGTTTGAAGCAGGCAGCTCGAGCCTGGAATATCAAATTGCATCAAGTTCTATCGAAAATTGGCTTTGCACGAACATCTGCGGAATCATGTGTTTACTTGAAAAAGTTTGGTAATGAAATCATAATACTTGCAGTCTATGTTGACGATCTAATTGTCTTTTACAAAGAAAAATGTTTGTTTGACGCTGTCAAAAATGACTTAGAAAAATTTTTCTCGCTAAAAGATTTAGGTGCATTATCATATTGTTTAGGCATAAATATTAACCGTGTTGACGATAAAATCATGGTCAGTCAGAAGACCTTTATTCAGGCAGTGTTGGAGCGGTTTAATATGAGAGATTGTAAGGAGATGTCTACACCTTTGGAGAATAACAAGTTGGAGAAAGGTAATCCATCATCTCTTGGTGAATATCCTTACCAAAACTTGATAGGATGTTTAATGTACCTAGCTGTGAATACGAGACCCGATATAGCTTATGCCACAAGCTATTTAAGTCAGTTTAATAACTGTTACGATAAGAGGCATTGGTTGGCCGCTAAAAGAGTGTTACAGTATTTGAAGGGTACTATGGATTACTGTATTACTTACAGGAAAGTCGGTAGACGTTTGTGTGGATTCACGGATGCTGACTGGGCGAACTGTGTACATGACCGTCGGTCGTACACTGGTTTCTACTTCACGCTAGCGGGCGGACCTATTAGCTGGGAGTGTAAGAAGCAGCCGACGGTAGCCTTATCGTCTACAGAAGCTGAGTATATGTCCTTAACCAGTTCTGCAAAGGAGGCTATTTTTCTCAGACGGTTAGTGTGTGACATTACTGGTTTTTCTGATAGGGTGTTGCTATACAACGACAGTCAAAGTGCACAGAAACTTGTGCTAAATCCAATCCACCACAATAGAACCAAACACATTGATACGAGATATCATTTTATTCGTGAAAAGGTTACTGAGGGTGTTATAAATATAAAGTTTATACCTACGGATAAAATGACAGCCGATGTTTTAACCAAGCCCTTAAGGCGCATAGCTCATCTTAGGTGCGTTGTTAATATGGGTTTAGTGATAAACAAGTAGAATAATCTTCTATTTATTTATTTTTCGTCGGTTTATATTTTGTATTTGTGTTTAGTCTGGTAGTAATGTTTTATTATTTTCAATTGTGTTTAGCATTACTACTTTATCTTTTTATTTCCATTAAGGGCGGATGTTGTAAAATCTATTTGGAAGATACTTTTTGTTAGGTTTTATGTCATTAATAATGTCGATAAAAAGATATTCGAAATTTAATATGCTTGTAACTTGACGTTTGAAATAGCAACCATCGTACAATGTTTTCTGAGTTTTTCTTTTCCTTTCTTATTTCCCTATTTCCACGAACGTGATTCTTCATATCTATTATCATACCTATTACAATCACAACATTATGACCGCAATTCAAAGTGATTACGGCTTGCAAGGCTGCAACTACACTTTTAATTTTACCTCCATTTTGACATTTTATTTGCACCAATTAGAGCGTCAATTCAGTACCATTACTGACCTGCCATTCTGAGAATTCTTGGCGAATACCTACGTGACTTATAAAAATACAGGGTCGCAGGGACATCGACGCAAAAACTGTTACCATGGATTCAGTACATGATTCTGAAACCCCCTGCGTTGAATTTCGTCGGTTATAAAAAAAAATCTGCTGTTTCATAGAAAATTGCAATACCTACGCGATAAAAATGAGACCAGCTGTTTTCTTTTTTAATATCCGACAAAAAAATTCAACGCAGGGGGGTTCAGAAGCCTCAAAGAGATTTCAGCAGAATTGACGGGGTCCGTTAGGGCCGATGCCTGCTGGGGGTGCGAAGAAAACCGAAAGGGAGATCGTGGCCCCCGGCAACAGGGCAACCGAAGGAACACGGGTGGGTTTTAGTCAGTAAGAGTCTGACACGCCCTCCCGCTCCGCCCAGAGCGGGAGAAGTTATTTGATAATTTCCCACACAAAAATCATGTACCTACGGTTCAGAATCATGTACCTACTGAATCCATGGTAACAGTTTTCGCGTCGATGTCCATCCACCCTGTATATTTATGCAAACTATGTGTGTCATGGTTAAACTATTGAAATACTTTCATTTCATAGGCAAAGCAAAGCCTACGAATTTTTATATTCTAGATGTGTATACTCCTCCAGACTTTATTTCGGTCAAGGCGGCCAATCGCAATGGAGACTAGCCTTTGGCGTGGGAGGTATTGTAGTGCACAAGTGTGTGCGCAGACACAGGTGCACTCTCTGTTTCCTCACTCTCATAGTCCGATGGGACGACAATCCGACACGACTGGAGATCGATCAGGCGCAGGACCAACGGCTTACCGTGGCACGGGAGTATCACACCGCCAACTTCCAAACTCCGGGATGTTACTAAGAAATTCCTGATGGAAAAAGCAAATACTAACACTTTGCCCAACCCGGGAATTGAACCCAGGATCCCTCAGGAGTCGAGCTTGTGAACACGCGACCACCAACGGAGCAATAGGGTTTGGATGTGTAACGTGTCAATCCCTATCATTTTTCAAGAGAACGATGTAATAAACCAAAAAATTACAAAAATCAGACCAACAAAATCCAGGTTAGTTATTCCTGAAAAACAAAACTCGCCAATATCGCATCGCATAGGAACGCATTCTTGTTTTCTTTAAGCGCAATATTCAGCAAACGGGATGAAGAAGAAACTTCTTCACCTTTTTATTTCTTGAATTTAATTTTGCGATGTTTATGCGGCGGTTAAATGGCTAAATGATTGCCACTACGATGTCAGTGCAAGATCTCGACGCTCCTCCAGCTAATAATTTAATTTCGCTTGGCGAGCGGCCCATCCTCGCACCTGTACCAAGCTTGAAATTTTTCGTTATTCATAGTCCATCGAGCTGTGGAAAGAATCGAGTTAGGAATAAAAGAAATATGGCGATCGAGATCATCGAAAAGTCGAAGCGACATTCACCCAGTATGACTAAAATACTTGCAATGTCAAATAAAAAATGTTCTCTCTGCCTGTTATTTCGGAATGACTGGAATACACTTTTAGTTTCTCATTCAGTTTGATATTGTAGGTAAATAAAGATGTTTGGGATGTTCACTCTTTCAATACTAACATTATTTAAGCTGTCTGATTTATCTGGCTCGTTGCCTGTACTAATAGTGTCTACTTACTGAATTTATTTGACTTTTGTTTACTTTGGTTTTAAGGCGTGTTGTTAAGGACCGCATTCTTAATCAAATGTCGATTGACAAAAATAAATATTTGACCTATTTCGCAATATAATGCAATGTAATATTGATTAAAGGTGACGTTTTATATCCTGGCGCGTACAATACGGTTCTCAGCTGGTCCAGTGTCTGCTCTATAAATCTCGACTCTCTGGGGATTTAGTCGGCGCGATCGACTTGTTCGGAGAATATGTCGGATGAACAGTCTCGCTTACAAACTTGTGCACCGCAACACGTTACTCACTAACTAAGTGATTGATTGCCGCTCAATCGCCCGGATAGTTTACAACTACATGTTGGTTTACACGCACCTCTGGTTACAGTTTAAAATTGATGAGCTACTAGGTTATATACGCCAGTGTCCACAATGAGAGAATAAATCAATATAATTCAGCCCGAATTACACAGCTTTATATGCAGTGAGATCGGTGCCAATGTGATTGTACTTATGATCCGTGAATTCTCGCCGAGTCGAAAATTTGCATAAAAGTCATAAAATATCTCGATTCTCGTCTCGTTTTTTCGATGGTATAGTAGTTGATATCGGCAAGAATAAGCCAAAATAATTCCAGGTAATATTGATCATAAAAGGGTTTCTTTAAAAATGGAATATCGCAAAGGTGAGGCGTAGGCGACATTCATTTTCCGTGGGAGTGTCTCGTCTGTAAAGGGGATTGCCGGGACTTTCCTACTATGAATACGACTGAGCTTTATTTATACTTTATAACAAGACTCCAGAAAGTTTTTTAAAGTAAAACGGGACTCCACTTGATTGAAATCTTTAAAACTTCATCTTCCACGTTTTCAGGATTATTTTCTTTGTTGTTAAGTAGAACGACAGCAAGCCTTTTCTATATTTACAAACAGATCTTTCTCTTTTAAATAACCTTTGAAGTCCAAATTTTATGAAGCCAATTGGTAAAAAGTTTGGTTAATTTATTTGGAGTCCATTTAAGGTTATAAAATAAAAGAAGTAAATGTGAGCAGGTTGACCTGTATTCTAAAGGTTCCACAAAAGCTTTTATTGACCTCAACACGGGTGTGTGGCAGCCTCAAAATGGAGTAGGTGAGGGGGAAGTACAAAAGACCCGAGGGGCCGAAAGGCGATTTGAGTTTTACACCTAACCGCTACAACCGATTGGTTGGAATAAAAAAGATGCTGATGTGTGCACCGTAAGGCTGTAGAGTATAAAGTAAGTCAAGGATTAAAATACCAAGTTGCCAAAGTCGTTTACAGAACTAAGCGATGGAAAGTTCAAAACCCACATTAAACGTGTCCTTAGGAAAAAAGCATATTACGTATAAGATTAAAGACTACGTTAAAGACAAGGAAGTTTGGCAATAATTCCTTTTGCACATGTGGCTTCCCTGGCACCTTATTAACGGCATAACAATGTAAATGTCTATTAACTGCTCCCAAATTACGATGGTTATTTTATTTTACCTTTTTTACATACTTCCTTGACATAATCTTTTCATTATTTGACATTATATACCTAAAAATTTCTATATTTTTTTATCAAATTAGATTTGTTACAGCTGTAGTGGCAATCATGTCATAAGGTTTAAATAGGTCCTTATTTTCATTATTTTGTTCATCTTTTATAGAGATTCTTTGCTTTTAGATTTTGTGAATGTGAGAACGCTGTAGGCTGACCGAGTAGACTTGTGGACCATTTTCTATTTTACTAAGTACCTGGTACTTGTTGATAGGCCGACACTGTCCTTTCATACCTATTAACACTGTAATTTGAAAATATTGTAGAAACCATTTATTTTTAAAAGAGTAACCGTGGAGTTTCTTTTCCGGGTCTTATCCATTGGAAGCGGCCAATTGGAACCATGCACCTAGCTTCTGATGTTTCATAAGTGCCCATGTAGGTTTATGTGAAATAAAATAATTTGAATTTGAAAATGGTTAATTATTTAACAGAATCTCGAGTCGTGAAAGCCGGTTATCAATTATTGTTCTGTACACATTCATTACGTATTCCAAAAATAAGCAATTCGAACGAAAATATTCCTTTATTGTTTTACAGATTACCGGAATGCGATTGAATACCTACCGCTGTTTAATTTTCAATTCATGTTTATCCGATATCTGAGTAATTTGCATGCAGCCAGTGATTTAAATAATGATCCACGGTAGGCCCAGCCTATCTCTCCGTTAAGTTATGGTAATCTGCTTCTTGAATATTATTATCTAGCTACCTCTCTCTAAATCATGTCGGTGCTTCCCTTGGCTTTCGTTTTACGCTTTGTGTGTGTCCTTTTTTACGAGTAATACCTTTGTTTATTGTTGAAATTCACGTAATAAGCTATTGTACGTGGCAGCCGCACCTAGTTAATCCGATGCGCCTGAATTTTTCTAGTTTTATTTCGACATTTTAATGAAAATCTCGCAACATACGGTTATTAAACTTCCACTGAAACGTTTTTTGGTTCGCTCGCACATCTCGGATGGAAGGTAAATCCAATAACATGTTGTTATATAGGATTTTCCGCCTTTTTCATATTGTGCTCGCAAATATTTGTTCAGGTAAGCTTTTAATTAACAATGCTAGTTATTTCCATTGGAAGTGATATAAGTATTCATTCGTATAGTGAATGCCAGTCGAATGCATTCGCACGTGGATGCAGGGCGCACACAATTGGCCGGGTTGATGTCACGTCTGTCACGTTGGCGTGCCATTCACGTCGCATGGCACGCCACGTGCCCTCACTGTCACGCTTATTGTGAATACGATGGATTAGCTGGCGTCTGGGCACAGACTCACAGTCAACTTATATTACAGTACCTACTTATTTACATATGAATGACGCTAATCTATCCATAACAAAGTTTGCCTCAAACGTCGAGCCTGGTGGTAATTTCAATAACTGCTGAACGATGCTCGTGTACATACATCAATAGCCGTTATAAGCTTTCAATTGTACTATTTACTTAAGAAACGAACAAAATAATACCTTCATCTATTTTCGTATCCCTATTTATACTGATAAAATAAAACGTTGACCGCCATGACGGTGCCTAGTGTAAGGGAAATGTAATATTTAGAAAAGAACATAAAAACAAACAATCAAGCAAAAAGGCCTATAAAAATTTAATAATACCTTGTGTTTGTATCTTGGAGAGCAATAAAAATACACTTTATTTTTTGTGGTTCAAGGGTTTCCTATGTCGTTTGTGGGCGGTTGGCACACTGTGTCGGTTTTATCTGTGCAAATGTGCACGTTCTGAGAAATTGTTTATTAGATTATGTGCCAATTAAAAGATGTAAGAGTTCCTTTCTCGTTTACGTTTAACGTAACGCGCTTATAAAATGAAAATGTAAGATAATCCACTATTAAAACAGCTACCTTTACTGGAGTGAAATTGTTCTACACACCAAGGAGTTCTGCGTTGAATATTTATAATGTTCCCGAAGTTGATTTAGAGCGGCTAATTTGAGAACAAGATTGTTAATAAAATAGTTACCACTTTCGTTTGTGTATTTATTTAATACGAGCAGATGTTAGAGTTTAACGATTGTTGATAATTCCTACGTAGATACACTTTCAGGCAGTGAAAAGTTTCTTTAAAGTGTTGTTTTCAATGAAAACTACCGCCATTTAGGCCGATTTCAGAAATATTGTTTTGTGGGATGTTGTAGTAAATATTATGAACGAAGACATAAGTACAAGAGCTGCTCAGTCGTGGTTCATTATCCTGAGCCGTGTGGTGCAGCTTGCTAGCTCGTTCAGTAACAAGATCGTTAGCCTGTCTCAATCCCCCAGCGTCTCCATCTCAAACTTATCTCGGATCACTATTGTAATAACATTTCAAATGACATGAAACTGAACGTTCAAATCGAGATTGTCGAATTGCGATCCGATAACATAATCCTGATGTAGGAGAAGCAATCGATTCCACATCTCGATTCCAGATCATTAGTTTGAACTGCCAAGCTTCATTAATAGAACCGAGTGCACCACCGGGTAAATAATTCTTTAAATAAATCCACTGCGAGTTGAGCGCATTCAATTTTCAGTGTTGTGTCCCATAAAAACATTTTGACGCCATATTCCATTTTAACTTTGCGAACGAACGTCCCATCCTGGGGGACTGGCTGACTCAACTTTGAATGTTTTGTTTTATATTAACCCTAAGAGATCATCCTCAATTTTGGGATAAATAAGTTTTCAGTTTATATGTATCATAAAGATTTGTTAGTTTCGTTGGACGGACGGAGTTGCGGTAGCGTAAATCAATAAAAGAATATAGATCGATAAATATCGGGACTTATAATATCTGATATTCACTGACTCATATCTGAGGATAATCATAAACGGGTTCCTCTGATTACGAACGTTGCAAGCGTTGGAAACGTGGAGAAATGTAAAAATCTATGAGATGAAATAAACACGAAATGTTTCGTAAAATGTTTCATTTCAATTTGCTCAGTTCCATATAAGCTCAATTTACTAAGTTGGCTATGAAAAAAAATCATCTACCTTGTGAAAAAAATAGAAATACGTTCTTGTGTAAATAGGGGAGCATTCATTCAACCATTCATATTTACCACCAAAGATGTATGAATTTCATTAGATACGTTATTATTATTACACTACGACTTGAAGTCGATTTTAATTTTAGGATGTCGGTTCATGAACATTTTGCCATTTTAAATTTCATCTGTAATAATCATGACCATTCTCTGCGCCACATCAGTGGTCGACCCGACCAGAGTTCTTATAATTAAATTAAAACTCGGCTTTCACTTTAACGTATTGTCTTAGATTCGCTATACTTATTACCATTTTAATATTCCACTTGACTCTTTAATATCATATTTATGTTCAAGATTGACTCGATAAATTTTTCAAATAACTACACTAACTTCTATAGTCACTATTCACACATACATTTTCAAGTCAGAACCTGGATGTGCGCCGCAACTATTAGCCTGGGGTACTTAGCAGCGGGCACTAGAGCCAGTTTAGTGGTTGAATTCAGTGCCTAACATCGCATAACCTAGGCCGGCTCTTTACCAACTTGATCTACACGACATGTTGAAGAAATATGATGTTATTTCGTTGAAATCGTTGTCGGAAAAGTTTTGGGCAAAACGCTTCGTATTTTATACCAAGTTTTTTTCTATGGTAGGAATTTCATGAAAATGATAATGGACTAAACTCAATATAAAGCAAGCAGCTTTCATAAGAGTGTAATTTTAGGGTCTGTTTCATAAATCAAAAATGAGAACTAATCTGATTGAAAAAATGGAACCAAACTTTTAGGAAATTATCGGCTGGTTAAGTTAACGGGTAGATAACAGAAGGTACCAGTGGAGCAAAGTGGTGTAATGACACTGTTATTTTTATTCAAATCGCTACTGAAATCCATAAATGCCAGTGAAAAAGAAATTGTTTCCTGGTCATGTAAAATGTATTTCTAGTTCCTAGTCTAAATGACACTTCAAAGTCTTTTAGTTATCTCAATTGCTTTGATACGCTCGTTGGGTATGCAGCATCCACATCCACAAAGACAATTTAAAACAAATTCAGTTTGCAGAGAGTTGAGCAGTTCCCTTCGCTGCCACTATTGGGTAATAGGAAATTGACACACGAGGAAAACATCTAAACGTGGGGGAGACGGCTCGAATATTATCAGATGTTGCGAAGGAAATCTTTGATGAAATGGATACAAATATAGAGAATGATCTTAGGATTCTTAGCAGTATCTCAAATTTATATATATTGTGTAAAATAATAAATATAATTCAATAATATATATTATAAAAAACTAAAAACAGTTTAGTTTTTTTTTTTCCTGTGATTTGTAATTCCACGTAACGGCAGAATACTGCCGGGGGTGCGAAGAAAACCGAAAGGGAGATCGTGGCCCCCGGCAACAGGGTAACCGAAGGAACACGGGTGGGTTTTAGTCAGTAAGAGTCTGACACGCCCTCCCGCTCCGCCCAAAGCGGGAGAAGTTATTTGATAATGTCCGATCAAAAAAAAAAAAAATGTAACGGCAAGATCTAATTAAAGTGTATGTATTTTTAGGAATCAATTTACTAATTGACAAGTAGTATGACGAATACTCACTAAGCTAAGAAAAATAGTTCAAACAATGCTTCAATAGGGATAAAAAAAAATTGAATGTACTGGACTGAATTTCAACGAATTGGGATTAATTCATTGTTATATGTTTGGGCTTTCTCATGATATGAGTTATAACACAATAGTAATATATGATAAACAGTTGCCTATTTATAGACGTGTCTTATGCAAGGATAGCCACCAATAAACAGAGAATAAAATCTGCAATTCAAATGAATTACTGGAATATTTTTTACTGAATCTATTGTCTTCGTTGCTTCTGTCGACAGAAGCCAGAATAAAATACTGTTATGGCCTTTCGGGGCCACTATATAAATTCTCTGATCTGCGGATTCTGCATAAATCCAAAATTATCTCTTAACAATGTCAATTTAAAGATTGCATTTTTTTCCATAATTTTTGACAGTGTAATTCCTCTTCTTTTTACTTTTGAAATTCCCAGTGCTCATTTCTTGCAAATAGATAGCTGGGAGAAAGAGACAAGCAAAAGAATGCTGGCACTCAACAAATGTGTTTTAAAAATATTAAGAAGTGTTTTAATTATTTGAAATACTTAATATCAAAACTCATCTAGTATACCGTCTATTTAGATTTATGTTCATGATTTATGCCTTCAGGCAGCGAAATCCCAAGGCAGTCAGGAATTAGGATGCAACACCCGATGTCCTAAGTCAATCAATGTTTGCTTATATCAAATAGACATAGCTGCAACCTAATTGCAGCGATGTCCGAGTAACGGCTGAAATTACAGGCTTCTATTTACGTTACTTATAACCAGGATTGGAGTTTTATAACGGTTGCCGTATTATATACAATGTACTTAATATAAAAAATATTATCCTTCCATTTATTCATTTTTTACATATTAAATACATTTTTAAATATTTTTATAAAAAATATTAAAAATCATTTAAAAATATTAAAAATAGTGGCCCATCGGCATCAGGAACATGGTCCATGGTGCCGGTGGTCAGGGCTCTAGAGGGAGGAACCTCCTTACTATTCGTGCCGTGTCTAGGAGTACTGCTTTCTGAATCAAGCCCTTGACCCAGCCGCGCAATGAGAGTCTCCTGAGGTGTTGGTCGAGGCTCTCCGCTATTAGGCCATTAACCGTAACGATTATCGGTATAATGATTGCAGAGTCCACGTCCCACATGTCGACAATCTCGTGTGCTAAGTCAGGATTCTTGATTTTTAATGGTTATAAACAATTCAAAAATATTATTACAATGAATATATTATTAAAATTATTTTAGTTTTAATAATATTATTCAATATTAATAATATTTTTAAATAAAACTATTAACACACTAAAATATGGCGTCGAAAAATTGCTCCGCATCGCTGTCGACTGGTAATGTACCCAAGAGACTGGCCGCATTACCACGCTGTATGGCAATGCATAGCCTCTGGCCAAGGTAAAACTCAGCCCTTGGGTCACAGGAAGTGTCAAGTAGAGGTTTGGAGATTTTATTGAACAAACAACAGCACTCGGACCCCACGGCCCGAGAGTTTCAAAAATGAATTAAACGGATTTATTTTACCACTTGCTTAAATACGCATAGATTATCCTTATAATAATAATTCCTTATGATAATAAACCCTTATTAAGATAGCATCTGTTTACTAATGTTTTTTTTGTGAATGCAACTCTGTAATAAAGTCTAAGCCATAAAGTTCTAACAGCAGTTGTGGCCCAGTGGTAGCGGCCGCGACTTACGAGTTGTAGGTCGTGGTTTCGTGACAGACGCTTTACATTTTATAAATTATTTTATCACCACTGCTCACAAAAAGGTGAAGGAAAACATCGTGTGGAAGCCGGCATGTCCTAGAACCAAAAAATTCGAAGACATGTGATATCCACCAACCCGCACTGGGCCCGCGTGCTGGATTATGGTCCACTCCCTCTCACAGAGAGGCTGTTTCACTGTCCCAGCACTGGGAATATTATGGGCTTATTATGCTATGCATAAGTTCTACCCTGCTACCAATGCTTGTTAGACTAAATATGAAATAAATTAAGTCCTCAAAATACTGCTAGTGCTAAATTTGACTTCAAACACTACAAGCAACTAAAATCATCTTAAATTAATGCAGCTCCACTAAAATACCTATTGATAAATTCTACAGAATTTTCTTGCTACAATTTTCAGAATGAAATTCTTGTACAGTGCAATATTTCATCAATTTGTTTGAAAGCGTCTCGCAGCACCGCTATAGCGGAAGATTCTGAAGATAATTACAGTGCAATTGTAGTGGCATAGTGCTCGTTCGACTGTTATGAGGAAATTGAAAACTGTTATAAAATATTGAGCTGTTTTGGATCGTTACCTTACAATTGTGACTTGTTACTAACGTAAGATAAAGTTTTCTGGGCTATAATTACTATCAGATAAAGGATACCTAAGTATAAAAGCTTACCCTTGAGGAGATGAATAGAAGTTGATCTGCGTTTTTCATAAGCTATTCAGTAACAACTTTGTACCCTGGTTAGAACTCAATTTAAATGATTATGCAATAAATGTAATTACACTCAACAAAGATATACACTTCAGTAATGTAGCATAAGCATAGCATAATTTGTCTATAATGTTCCCACTGCTGGGAGGGAGAAAGAGGGAGTGGGCTGTAATTTACCACGCGGACCCAGTGCGGGTTGGTAGATTTCACACATCTTCAAATTTTTGGTTCTTCAGTAATGTGTATCCAAGTAATTATTTAGTTGCAACAAAGACACACTCCCGCTAGTGCAGAAGTCAACAAGGACGTGAGTTAATATCCGTGTTGTCTGTAAAATTTACCGATCGGAACGAATGCTACCGTTTATTTGATTTCCCACAGGAGCCTTAAGTTGCCGACATAATATGTACCACTATCACAAACAAGTTACAATTCTTATTAACTGATTAAATTCACTGCACTGTCAATAGTTATGAAGGACATTTTAAACACAATGCTAACAGTGAGTTCCCTAAGGATCAACAAAATGTAACAACTAATGATTTTGGGGAAAATTGTAATGCCCTCGAAGTGTGAGGTGAGAGTTGGCTATTGAACATTTTCAGTAATTTCAAGTAGACTTTGAAACAAGTTTTATGTTCACAAATAATCATGCGATATTCGAACGCCCATAGCGTGTTATTATTACAAATTACTTTAAAGCTATGTTAGTAGAACAATTAAGCTAAAAAATATTACAAAAACACCTGACATGTAGCTTGTTGATATACCTATCCATTGTATGCTTCCCTCCATACCTTCTAGCCTCTTCGAAAATACCTTCAGAAACCTATTGCTGCTTCCTCTCACTCTACGAAGTTTCGATGCCATTTTCTTGCGCATGACCGCGATATTAAGTATCGAAGTATCGGTGTGCGCATCAGCGAACATACCTGACGCACTACGTAAGGGGAAAGCGTCAACAGCGCACTCGCGTCATTTTTGCATTACCATTGGTTTATGCTTATAGGTACAAAATATAAAATCGAAATTCATGTATCGCAACACAGACTGTCGTTAATTCCAGATATTTCAGTATTCCTATAAAAAAAGGGGTATCAAAATGTACCTCTGAAGAACGTCGTCAACACTTTCAATGAAGAAAAATGTCTCCGCGTCAGATCTTGAAATATCCCCGGGGAAAACCAATAATAACACCGGAGGACTCACTGAAATTCTATTACGTTTTACCTACCTATAACGAACAATTTTATATCACATTTTGCGTAGTAGGTACCTGCTATAATGTTCGTATAAATAGCGACTGGAGAGTGAGACGTAAAAAACGAAATTATGATGTTGTGTTTGATGTGTATGTATGTACTTTTATGTATTTTTTTGTAGCTGTAAAATTAATGTTTTTGTTTATTGGAGAGTATGATAATTTTCGTACACAAAAGTAAGCTCAATATCGCCAAAATCATCAACTAATTTTAGTACCTATACTCTATTTCAATTACTTATCGTAAAACTTTCTTACATGCGCGTTCTAAATAATCGATACGTAAAATATCGTATGGCGCACCACTATCTATACATTACATAGAACGGCCTTACCTATTACCTAATAAATCTAGATCTACTGGCTTTCATGATGATGAACTATCAAATTAACATTACTACGGACAATCAGCTGTCTAATGTTAGTACTACAGATTACTGGCTACATCTGTATCTTATCTAATAATAGATGGTATACTATTCTATATTTGTGTGCCGAGGATCAACAACTTGTTGCAAACATCGCTGCGTCACAAAACATGTTGCGCTATGATTGTTCTATTGGATGTATTTTTTTACTATCTTTTACAAGTTGATATGTTTGAAAAGTTGAGTTTAAGAGCGTGCATTCTGGGAGTGGGCAACGTCGCAAATAGATGTCAAATATTTCGCTGTTTTGGTTAATTTAGCAATATTACAGTATGGAAATATGAAATATGGCTAACTAGTGAACGATTATGAAATGCAATCATTAAAATGGTAACACCGAATATTTAGTTTTAGATTTTTTTAAAAGCTTATATTACACCTAAAACGGTTACAACATCAAATTCAGTGTTATAATTGCAATTCATTATTAATAATAATAGTTCACTAGTTAGCGATATTTCATATTTCCATACAGTAATATTGCAAAATGAATCAAAACAAGTAAATATTTGACAGCAATTTGCAGCGTTGCCAACTTTTAGAATAAACGCTCTAAAGTCGAGTTTTAAGTTGATAATGCTTTATTACATTAAACGGTGTAGGTACAATAAAGCATAATTATTCTAGTCATCTATTATAGTCTTTCATGATCACACATACTTTCCTCTATTTCTTGCAGTAACACAATGGCACATCTCAGGAGGTAAAATATCAATGTGGGGTTTAATGCTCTCTGTTACAGAACTGTGAATTTTTATAATCCTTTTATTTTCCAGAAGATATGTAGCTTGTCAGTGATAAAATGAGATAGATAGTAAAAAATTGCAAATGGTTTTAAAGATTTTCAACAACGATCTTGAACGATATATACCTACCACTTCCACGTATCATTCTTTTCCCAGGTTTTCACAAATTTCCATACCTTATTTTCCATAAATAAACATAGCCATAAAAAGATTTGAAGGTGTGGCGGACTAAAAGAGTGCTACAATATGCGGCTATTCCCATAAAAGTATGTTCACGGCTTATCTGACCGGGCGGGTGGCGACCGTCAAGCCAGGAAAATGGATTACGGGCAAAATGGATTACCTACCACCCTTTATTCACTTTAACCACTGCACTTACGGTATTCTAATTCAATTCTTCCACTCGATGATTTAAACATGTTCATTGTCAATTGAATATGTTGATTTGTGTCAAAAATGTTGTCATTATTCCATAAATGTATCAAAACGAGCAACTAGAAAAAGGCGTACAAGAAATTCGTGTAATGTTTTCGGCATAACACTGAAACGTGGTTGTTCGAAGATTAGTCCCAATAAAAGATCTATAGGTGTTCGTTCTATATTATCGTATTGGAAAACAAGATTGTGACCGTGTAGCGGGTGTGCTTAATGGCCTGGTCGGGACACGAATCTCGGGCTCTCGGGACTGAGGCGGGAACAAACAGCCTCCTGCGGGTCCGAGCCCAATTTATTAGTCGCGCCGAGCCCCGGAACGTTCGAGCCCATAAAAAATTTACAAGAACGCGTCCGTCGGTTACTCGATGCAATTTATTCAGATTCGTACCTGAAATAGTTTCGTGATATCTTCTCGGCTAATGTGTAACATCTCTTTTATGTACGTGATTTTCTTGGTTTGTTATTTTTTTGAGATGCGTGCGTCTGAAATGTGGAACGGAAACAAATACTTCTTTCTTACGCAGGATAATATTTTGGACTCGTGCGTCAAGTTGAGTTGTAAACAACTTTAATTTTATGTTAATTTACCTACTATTTCCATTCATTTGAATATGGATATTTAGAGTTTATTTATTTATTTTAACATAAAACAGCCAAGGCCAATTACATTAGTTAAAGACAATAGATTATTAAGGTATACATTACGAAGGTACAGTAAACAACTAAAGTATGCAACTACTTGTCAGTGATACGCTCATCTCATAATACTCCAGACATACTGACAAGATCTTCTTCTATTCATCCGCGAACACATCACAGTCAGGCTTAGCATCCAAGAGAGCGTTTGATCGCAAAGAGTGCGAGGGACGGGAGACTAGGCTCGAGCGACAGTTCGACTCCGAGGCACGGCGAACAATCTATGCCTCCTTTCACGGCTATAGTTTATCGGAGTAAAAAGATGGGACAGTTCATCATGCAGTTCAGGAGCATATGTTTTCCCATGAAGGATCTTACACATATTAATGATTTGAAAATTCGAAGGGTAAATACACGGATACCATAACCATTCATACGTTTATAAAGGTACCTTAGATAAGCTTTTTGTACTTTTTCTGAGAGTAAAGTGTACTTTTTTTCGTGCGGGTTCCAGACGCATGCACTGGACTCCAGTTTACTACGAAAGTAATAGCGCTGCCATTAATTTTATAAGTAAAGGTAGGGTTAGATAGGGTTTCGGGCTCGGTGAATTTCGGAAAAGAGTTTCAAATCATCTGCATACAATAAACTTATGGCGTAAGGAATAAATAAAGGAAGGTCGTTGATCATTTTCAAGAAAAGAAGCGGTCCCAGAATTGATCCTTGATTGACTCCGGAACGCGTATGATAGGGCTTGGATTCATAAAGGCCAAGTCTGACAAATTGCTGACGATCGCGAGGGTAGTCAGCGAGAAGCCGTAACAGACCTGGCGGAAGTCCGATGGCACATAGTTTTGCCAGCAGGATATCATTATTGACCCTATCAAACGCTTTCCGGAAGTCAAAGTACAAGACATCGACCTGGCCTCCATGGTCCAATCGTTTAGATATATAGTCTACTAGGATAAGAAAGTAAGTATTTACTAATCTTTTTGCTCTGAAACCACAACTATGGAATAAATATAATTATGTAGTATGTTTTCAAAAACTTTCGCTGGTGATGACAAAATGGTAATGGGACAGAATTCTTTTATTAATGTTTTATTCCAATTCTTGGAAATAGGATTGACCCTTGAAATCTTCCATTGTGGAATATACCCAATATTCCGGTTTTTAAGGATATATTAAATACATATATGAAATAAAGGTAAGCAAAGGTGTTCTTTACAAGTTTTCAAAATTTCTGGAGAAATGTTGTCAGGCAATACCGAACTACTAAGTTTGAGTTTATCTATTCCTGACATGATATCCTGAGGAGTGAATTTAAATATATTAACATAATTACTACTAACATTACTATCACAAAGGGAGACCTTTTCAACATCAAGTTGCGGAACATAGGGAAAATAAACGCTAACAAAGAAATCAGCCGCACAAACACCTGTAAATGTTTCACCGTTGTAGGTAACATTCGGCTCAAAACCACCTTTTGAGCGTAAGCTGGTAATGTGTTGCCAGGAATTACGTGGATTGGCTCTTAAAATATTTTCGATCCTTTTGGTATACGATGCATAAGCAAGTGCAACCCGTATTTTAAGGCTAGCTCTCAAATCTGAAAGTATTTATGGGCAATTAGTATGCTTCCAAGCAGTATGCTACTTGAGCTTAAGTCTAGTGTCCTGAATTATGTCATAGGTGAACCACACTGGATAACGCCTACTTGTAGTTTTACATCGACGTTTCTTTGGTACACATGCATCAAAGATGGAATAAATTGACTCATAAAAGTATTCTGTAGCTAAACATACATCGTCAGGCTGTACAACCTTCTCCCATGAATTTTTCGAAAATAAATCTAAAAGCTTATCTCGGTTATATTTTTTTAAATTCCAGTCTTTACTGGTATCAATGTTACTTGATTCAATGACATCAGAAATATGTTTAGATTTAATATTAATATCAATATCTAATGGCGGGTGATAATTGTCGGGTATGTTTGTGTAATTAGTTCATCAGTGTTGAATAAATGTAGAAACACCTTATAATCTTCTTACTGTACCTACGCTCATGTCAAATTGCTGTTTATAACTACTTTCAAACCCACTTGGGTTTAATAATATATTCAGTACACGAGTACAGAGTATCCTGAACAGGGGATAGGCAGCACCTGTCACCTGCGACACAAACTATTGGTGTGACGCAAAACCCTTTAAAAGCGGCACGCGTTTCGTACCCTGACACATATGCCACAATGAGCGACACATTATAAAACAGAACGATATATTTATTTTATTTATCATTTCATGTATTTTTGCTTTGAATTTGCTTAGCGACATTTATTTTCTTACACAATTTTTTTTCTAATCTTTTGCCACCGACAGTGTTGTGAATACTTCCCGAAGACTCTTTATGAAATTCATTAACATATTCGTAATACCCAGTATTACATTATCTGTGGTAATACAGTCAAACCTGAGTAAGTGAGAACTGGGTATATAAGCGAGAAAACTCTTTAAATCAGAGTAATTGCCAGGTCTCGTCATTTTATCCCTCTAGAACCTTTTTAAGTGAGAAACAGAAACCACAATTACAACAAACAATTTAATGTCTGCTATTAAAATTTATGATTCATTCTTAAAGCTCGTGTAAATAACATTGTGTTTGTTTTCTTAAATTTCGAAGGAGTAACTAATATTACTTTTGTACCGTATTCTATTCGAATGGCAAAATGAGTATTTTTTATAAACCTTTATAAGAGAGAAAGTCCACTCCTGTACCTCTATAAGCTAGAAACTCGAGTAAGTTTTAAACCTCAATAAGCGAAAAAGAGAACTCTCGCTTATCCAGGTTCAACTGTATAACGAGTTCCAGTTAAACTGAAACAGCAATATTTCCTAATTACCAAAAACAATATCCGCGGCTAATTTCCAGAATTTACGCGCATAAATTGTGAACATTATGCACATAAACAAAGACTGTGGCTGAAACGTTATGATGGCTACAAAACCAGATGCAGGTAGGTAGGTAGTCTAACTCCATACTCCACAGTTCAGGTTTTATTTTCATTCTGAATAAATAATTTATTATTCTACGTCCACAATGGTTGCAAACTTTTGTCCGCATAACTTTATGTTCAGTAACATGTTATTTTACTGCGTTCACGACGACGACACACAGTGGACTGAAATCGCTAAGTACGGACTTAATGATTCGTATGTACATTTTTGAAATCTACATAATAATACTATTATGTGATGTAATTTTTTTCATAAACCCATTACTTTCAAAGTTATTGGTAGTATCTATATTGGATGAAAAAAAAAAAAACAAATACGCAAATGAACCCTAACCATTATAATATAATATTGTTCTATGACTTTACGTTTTAGCCATTTATTTTCAATGCTATGTATATTTTAACATTTTTTTTTTGTATAAACAAAAACATAAAGTCATGATTATCTCGTAATTCTCAAATTTTATCAAAAAATGGATTTGGGATTTGAATAGGACAAATTATTAAACTATTTTTGCATCTAATCTGGTAGGTACTGCGATATTGTGCGTTATTGGAGATATTTTTTTGGAAATAATTTTGAAAAAAAAAAAAAAACTTTATCGTACATATCCAATATAAGGACTTACTGCGAACAAGTAAATTTAAAAAAAAAAAAAAAACATAAATAGTTTTATAGTTATTTACGTAAAATTTTGAAAAAAAAAATTACAATATCATCTATTTATAATATATCTCCAATATCGCAGTACTAGATTAGATACAAAAATAGATTAATAACTTATAATAATCAAATCTCCAATCTATTTCTTGAGAAAATTTGAGAATTACGAGATAATCATGACTTTAAGTTTTTATTCATACAAAAAAAATCTTCAAAAATTCATAGCATTGTAAATAATGGGTAAAACGTAAAGTCATAGAACAATACTATATTGTAATGGTTAGGGTTCATTTGCGTATTTGTTTTTTTTTTTTTTTTCATCCAATATAGATACTACCTATAACTTTGAAAGTAATGGGTTTATGAAAAAAATTACATCACATAATAGTATTAGTATGTAGATTTCAAAAATACATACGAATCCTTAAGTCCGTACTTCGCGATTTCACTCCACTGCGCGTCGGTGCCATCAACTTGAATGTGGTTTAATGGCTGTATATGCGTATATTTCGTTTTTTTTTTATTTTTTTTATTTTGTCTATATATTTTTTAGGCTGGTGATGGCCATTTGCTTGATAAAGATAAAGTAACGTTTGGTTTTTTTTTTAATAGTTGGTAAGAAATGTAGATTATGTTTGAATTATATCTAATCCTATTTTTCATTTCTTCTGGTGCACCGGTGCACGAATACCTGAATGTACCTAAGCTTTTCAAGGTTAAAATCCTCCCTTATCCAACGTTTTTTTAGCATTCGTAGCAAATCCGTAGCAGACACTAAACGTTGTAAGCAAAGTGAAAATAAACTTTACAATGTCAGACCATCGAAAACTCTTCTACGGTTAAGAGTTACAAAACAGTAGCATCCATACAATTGAACAAATTGCCTGAATACAAAAATAGTTGCGTTTCAATAACCCTTCTATATCCCGCGACCTAAAGTACATGTAAATATAGTTCGTAATAGAAATCGTACCATTTTCGACCATATCCACTAGTCCATGAAATAAAGCTTCTGTATTTAAATGAAACGAAACGGTCCAACAGTTTTTAGCTTTTTTATAGTCGGCAATTATTTATTGCGGCAGCGGGCTTGAAATTAAAATGCCTAGTTGGTTGCTGCAGCACCTAGGTACGGTAGGCAAAAGAGATAAGTGAGCAGACAATTAACTGCCGTGCTAGTAATCGCTACTTTGCCCACAAATTGCATTTTTGAGAGTAGTTTTAGAGAACTTTAGAGAGTCATCTGTATTTAGAAAGCTCTTCTGAGTATCGCTTATGCAAGAATATAGACCATGTCAATGACAGGTCTTTGTATAATCCGTAGTTATACAGGGTCAAATTAAATTAGAAGCGACACTCTACAGACGTGATGGATATCAAATCGATATCTAAATACGATAAAATTAAAACAAAAAAGATATGATGTTTTTATTTTTGGTTGGTTCCTAGTGTTGTTATTTGAACTATGAGTTGAGAAAATATGTTTTATTTTGTTTTGTCGTGTTTAGATATCGATTACCCATCATATATATAAAAGGATATGTATAAAGTCTGGCCTAGCACAGATAAAAAGATAAATATATTTAAAAAAATTACTGATAATATTTGAAATCGCACCACAGCTTGCGTTACTTGGCAAAACATGCGAGGATATATTTCAATTTAAAAGATTATTTATTATTTTGATTCAAGTATTCGGGGAGATATTTATGTTGCCAGTTTTGAAAATATGATGGTAATTGGTCTTATGTCACTTCACAAAGTTTTACGGCGAACAAAAAGATACAGGGGCTATGAAACACTAATAAAGCTTTATTTATAATACATTTTGTTTCATTTGTGTTCATTTCTAAGTCAAGCTTGTATGTGACCGTAAAGTTTTTTTTTTTAAATTGATATTTCAAGTGTCTACTCTAACTGCGGGCGATGACCCCACAAAAAACATAATCAAATTATTTTTTTTTGTTTTAACATGTTTAAATATCGATATCCATCGCGTCTGTGGAGTTTCGCTAGTTAATTTAATTTGGCCCTGTGCAGATATACATACACTGTTATACACACTTTAACCCACTGTTTGCCTACGCACTGAAGGTACAATTCTGTAGGCGGCAGCAGCAGGCGACAAGCCACCGCGACACGACTGGTTTCTATATATTTCTTTGAAATACCTTCCGCAGTTAGCGACACGTCGCCTGCTGCTACCGCCTGCGGTCGGCTACGGAATTGTACCTTTTGGTATCTATTTTCCCATGTGAGTACGTTCATAAAAAATTTTATATTATGAAAATCAAAGGAATTTGTTTTGATTGATATTAAAAATAACTCACGTTCACCAGGCGCCTGTGATGTTTATGTCATGCTCTGTTTACATACGCTACGGTCCTCACACACCTGGAACAAAGCAATAATGTGTTATAAATACTGGCTTATAACTATGTGCAAACATTAACTATCGACATTAAACGCTCAATGACTTGGCGAAGCTATTTCAAAGTGAACATTAATTATAGGATCATACGGATCAATGTTGTGTATCAATAATGTTAATTATTGCTATTATACGTGCCAACAATTCGCATAACTGCTTGACATTCATGTCATATTAATAAATTATTGATGTTACAGAGCATAAAATTTTGTACGCCAATTTGAATTAGTGTTATTTTATAGAATTCGAAGAAACCACAGTATACAATCACGAGAACTAATATACAAAATCTTAGCAAAAATCAAAAGCGGTTTTCTCGTCGAATAACGATTGCAACTTTGAGAATAATTGGATTTGATTTAAAAGAGTGTCCGTGGAGTTTCTTGCCCGTTTTTCTCTATAGGCACCTACTATACTTTGGAATGGGCAACTAAAGTTCGTTTCTAATCCTAGAGACTAAATGTCAAGTAATTATTGTTTGTTTTTTCAATTTGGAGTTTGACATTTGCACCTGTCAAATTAGTCTCTGGGATTAAAAAACGAACTGTAGCTTCATATTTCTGACTGACCGACCTCTTGACAATTCAAAAGTGCCTGTAATTGGATTATTTGAAATATGCTTTGAGTTTGAGATAAGACCTATATCATAATAGTACGGGTTCCAAAATATATAGTATTTCGTAGCAAAAACAAATTACAATAAATACAGTAAAAAAAAAACACTTCTATGCATATTAGTGCTCGTATATACTACAAAGATTCAACAAAAAATCCATAGTTTAGGTATCTTTTTCAGTTCAACCATAAGTTTTTTTGTCTGTGCATTCAGCACAGCGGGTCTAAAACGGCCATATTAAGCAATTTCTCTAAAAGCAATTCATTTTCTGATTTCCCATCAATTCCTCTATGGTAACACATATTTTAGTTGAATCATATTCAATTTAATTCATATTAGAATCATATTTGCTGTAAATATTGCCGTATCAATAAATTAAAACCGCAATTTTACCGGATAATTTAATTCTTTACATTTTTTATTCATCAAATGAGATTTTTATTTTATATTTCTATAATTTTAATGTTATTTCACTAGAATACAAAACTGTCAAACAGATGAATTGCGTAATTATGAATTGAACGCAGATAATATTATAAATTGTCTGTTTGTGACAGTTTGTGTGATTCATAATATTATCATAATAAGATTCTGCCAAAGCGGCCGTTTTAGGCCCCTAGTATTCACGTGGTGTCCGATCCTTGTTATAAAAACTTTTGTATGAAAAATTAGTAGTGTAGTGATTCGACAGTTTCGCTTTGCAGGGTGTAAACTTCGCAGTAACATTATGTGCAGGGTGCGGTGCTGTGCGAGATCCCACTTAGCTAATGATGACTCACACTTTGTGGCTACTAAGTGTGCGACTGACTGAGGCGAGAACTGCAGAAGTTCTGTGATTGCACTTCTGTGGAAGTCGAAATGACTCAACAACTATGTTGTTAATCTACCGGAATTTGAGATTTGCCAAATAATATTTTTATTATTACTTTCATTTCGGTGCAGCAGCAACAAAATCGTTGGAAGTTCCTATCTAAATAAATCTGATGACTAACTTTTGTTATTTCCAAACTTTTCAGTAAACGTTTGTACTAGGTTGCAATAAGGCATAGTCTTTGCTTGAAATATCTATTGCTGTTACAACTTAATATTGGGTTATGTAGCCTAAAATTGAAATACAAAATATTTATGGAGATTCGCTTCAAACACAGGTAAAATACAAATTAATTCATCATAATCACGTCAAGTTAATGTATTTGGTAATGTGAGTAGCTGTTAACTACTGTCAGTATCCATGTCCAAGCGGTCTTTAGGGCCCAACCCACACTGTAATGTTGTACGAAAAATACCCATTAGCGAACTAAATGCCAGCCACTTTGTTTGAGCTATCATTAACTGTTAACAGACGCTATTTATAAACCTGCCTGTTAAAATTATATTTAGTTTGTAGCTATAAATAGATAGGTGTACCTTCCACTTCCAGACGCTTCCTTGTGTCAGTGTAATGCTGTTATCATTTATTTATGACGAGCCAGGCATTAACACGCCGTTACTTAGTGAACTTTTTAATGAGGAAATGGTGCATACTATTTTTACGAAGCTTTTCGATATAAAAAAATAATAAATAATCGTAAGAAGAATTGCACTTAATCAGTGTTATGATCAGCAAAATACCCACTTTGACAAAACCCTTTGTTTCTTTCTGTATACGTAATAAGCCTATAATGATCTCACTGCCGGGACACAGGCCTCCTCTCTGTGAGAGGAAATGGGCCATAAACCAACACGCGGGCTCAATGCAAATTGGCGGATGTCACATTTCATAGAATTTTTGGTTCTAGGACATGCCGGTTTCCTCACGATGTTTTCATTCACCGTTTTGAGAGCAGTGGTGATGAAATAATTTACACAAAGTGCCTGCTTGGGTCCCATGACCTACGATTCGTAAGTCGGGACCTCTTTCCGTATACGAAACTATAAAAGAGTTGAATAAATGCAATCGTAAATAATTTATTGCAATCGCCACGAATTATCTTTCATCGCGAACCAACGGCAACGGTAATTGCATGTTGCGAATTTATTGCGATTCTGATGCTTGCAAATGTAACTGTTAAATGTTAATTTTAGATTTGCAATCATGTTGATCGTGATTTATTGGAAGACTAAGCGTAGAATGAGTAAAAACATTTAATTGATTTTTAATAATGGTTCTACTTTTTTGTTTTGTTTTTCTTTTCTTTTTTTTTTTTGACTAGCGATATGTGGGTTTTTTTGGGACAATAAGGCGTGGTGTTATGTGTTGATTTTTTAATTTCAGTTGTTGAGAGATAAAAAAAAAATCGACCGCTAACAATGCGAGCTGAATGCTTCAGTAAAATGCAAAAGTGTTAGTATGGCTGCAAGCATTTGTGAAATTATTATATACAATTACGATACTACCATTCCTGCATTCACAAAAGTGTTTTAGCACTGTTTGTAATAAACGTCCTTTATAAAATGTTTGTAAAGTATTTCAATTAGTACGCGCTGCTCTTTAAAAATGTTTTCGTGTTATGGCATCTTATAAACAAAATTAAATGTGAATCATTTGGTTAAAATGTCTGCGTCAAAATAGTTTATTTTGATTGTGTATCATGATGTTTTTGCAAATCGGGAAAAGCGAATTGAATAGTAGATTATACACTAAGGGGATAAAGTAGTGTCTTATGTAGCGGGCGCCGTATTGAATCTCGAGCAAAACGAAGGATTCTAGCGTTAATTCCCGAGTGGGGCGAGGGAGTTAGGACAAGAATCCTGAGTGCAGCGTGGGATTCAAGGTCTCCCAAGATGAAGGTACCTTTATCTCCGAGGAGAATACTTTACTTTTCAAACCATCTATGAGACAAGAAAAAGCAATACCACTAGAATCATAGTATTTATTAAAATTACAATAGACCTATTTAAAACAATTAAATGTTTGATACATTAGACCAGTTGTGGAAAGACAAAGTTATGTTTTTATTCGGTACATTTATTGAAGTTGAGGTAGAGTTTATTTGAGTAAAGTTTAAGTTACTGTTAAGTAAAGTTTTAGAAACTTGGGTCTGCTGAGGACCATTTTGAATCGTGAAAGTTTTTTTTTAAACTTTGCCCCATACCAGGAATTTCTCCTGTATTGTGGGTGCCTTTACAAACATTTAAACTCACATACACAAACACCCGGACCCGGAACAACTTTTAAGTCATACAAATAATTATTTCGAGCGGGAATCGAACTGTTCCTGAATCCGCCAATAGAGTAGCTGATGTTCTCCTGAAACAATGGCCCGTGTAGAGCTCGGCATTTGTCAATTTCAGGTATTTCGCAATTTCTTTCGGCATGCTGCTGATATTATTTTTTCCAATGACTTGCATGTTGCACTTGCCATTATTATTAAGCTACGAAAAATCGGTTAGTGTTTATATTAGAGGGGCGTAAAGCTTGGTACTTTTCGATAACTCTTACGTATTCTCCACGGACTACAAATGACCGTTCTTTCTTTGATTTTGTATCTGCCAAATTTACCAACAACAAATATGAATGTTTTTTGAAATCTTCGATTTTAATGTTTACGAGTTCATTTCCACGAAAAGCGCCATTCACTCCAAAAATCAATGCCACCTTTAACAAAAACAAGTAGGTAGGTTAGTATTTAAGTAGAAAGGTAACTTACGTACCTAATATATCAATTTTTATGTAATTATTACATGTTATAAACTTGACTGACACACTCATGTGTGTGTCAGTAAAATCTAAGAAAGTTTATTATTTTAAATAACACATAAACCTTACGAATGTTTATAATAATGATTATTATTTAACTTAGAGTCGAACATCACATCAGTAAATTGCACACAAGCGATTGATTCATGGGCGGGTATCTAGTACCTGTACTTACCTATAAGTATGTAGCTATTTTAGTTACTAAACATTTAATCAATAGGTAGGTACTTACTTTTGTGGCAAGAAAGCTGTGGACAGGGGCTTCATTTAGAAAAGTTTCCACATTTAGCTGTGAAAACTTTTGATTTCTTAGGACGATGCCCTTCTGATTTCCATTTTAAAAATGCAAGTAATTTGGTGTATGTATTAATTTGTATATTATTTTTGATGCTTATTGTTGACCTGAGCATCGAATAGACGCACAATAGGCTACTTGGCTTCTTTGTACATGATTAATGCTGGAATTAGACTAAAAGCACTGATTCAGATACAGACTTGACAACCTTTGTAATTATCCATTTGTAAAAATCGTCGTAGGCTTTCATGTACGCTTCCTTTGACTTTTCTGGGAGTAGATTGTTCGCAATGCTAATGGCTTCGGATTGAATGTAGTTCGCAGTCAAATCACTATCGTCACTCGACATTTTTGTGAGAATTTGTAGTTAATTAATTTGTTGTATAACAAAGCAAAACAATTTTCAGTATTCGCGCCTGTTTTTAATTTGTGTTCTATTTTTCTTTTATCTAAATTCTAGGTAGGTACTCGTGGCGGCCAGTTCGATTTTCGAACAATTTATTTTTTAGTGCGGATCTTAAATGGTGAATGCATGGAATTAGTTTGTACCTACTACCTATCGTAAATGTTTGTATGCGATTTCTACTTAATGTTCCAAATTCAAATCACATTAATGACATTCAGTACAATATTAATCCCCTGCTAGACCTCAGGTCTTAAATGACTTACTTTAGGTTAGGTTTGCATGACATATAATTTGACATTGTCGAGCAGGTGGTGTGTAAAAATATTAGAGACGTATTTTTTGCTTTATCATATTTATCAAAAATAACTTTTTGATAAATATGATAAAGCAATCAAAATTTGGTCAAAGTCAAAGTCAAATCATTTATTTCAAATAGGCCCATGTATGGCACTTTTGAACGTCAAAATTTACAAAATAATATAATTGATTCTAGTCGCCCCTTCCAAAAGGTAGTTTTTGCATGGAGAAGAATAGGCAAGAAACTTCGCCGTTACTCTTTTAAAATGTTTTACAATAGTTTGTATAAGTACGTACATTAGTTAAATGATTGTATGTGAAGACGATGCACCTAGAATAAAATTACTATACCACAATAGGTAAAAATAATTAAAAATGAAGCAACGACAGATAATTTAATTATGTGATAGATACATGGTGCTCGCATATTTACAAACATTGTAAGAGTAGACGATTTTCCCAATATTCTTTAAAATTAATAAGTCAGTTAGCGAGGAAGTAATCACAGAATGTATGTTGGGGAGTGGGGGCTCGCTATGTCAAAACTCAGTATAAAATCTAGCAAGGCGTGACGTCATACCACATTTTGACTCAATGTTCGCCGTAATCTTTTGATTACGTCAAAAAAGAAAAAAAACGTGTCCAATATTTTTTATTAATCAACCATTCGAACAAAAAAAAAATTGGACACAGGTCTATTGAATATGCAGATTACATTGCTACTATTACATTATATTCCTGTTATAACATACTATTGCAATTAATTTCTGATTAGTACGAACAGAATTGGAATTATGTTAATTCATAATGGTTGTCAATCTGATATTGTAGTGGTACTGTTTAGTATAAGTAAGAGATTGGTAAATTTTCGTGGAAATTAAATGTTTTCTTGAACCATCCTTAAAAAGTTAGCCCTCAAAAATAAAACAGTCATAATTTATAATCAAACCCATCTCCCTTTTAGAAAAACTTTCATTAATCAACAAAACTTTCATCCAGAAAACAAGCTGTATAATTAATCAATTCTCTGCAAGTACCATAAGGAGGGAGCGAAGGGCTGACGAACGAAGTAGGCAATAAGTTACCCGCTCGATGTTCCAATGAAGTGATTACTTAAAATCGGCGGCTATTAGCCTTCGCTCCATCGCACGCGACGCGGGGCTATCAAGCTTAGTGCTAATCGACTTGCTTCAGGTGCTATAAGTTTTGTTGAGCTTTCGTTCTTTTTGTTACAGACTGATAGTGTATGTGTACCTATGGGTAGGTAGTTTGTTTTTAGGAAAGCCATAATGTACTTGTAACGGTAGAACTTAAGCCTCAGTAAATTAAAAAGTAATCAGTGCTAGTTTATGCTAGTTAATATAAACGTCAAGCTCCATGTCCCAATGAAGTGATTACTTAAAATCGGCGGCTATTAGACCAGGTTTGCACGGGCGATTTTTTCCCGCGGCAATTTTTTTCGCGCATGTATTTTCAATGCTCTGCTTAGCGCGGAGGGTTGAAAATCCAACAGTGTGTCTTTTCGAAGCGCTGGGATGTACTTTGTTGGAATCTCAACGCTCGGCTTAACACCGAGAGTTGCAAATCCAGTGTGCGCTAATATCCCGCTGCGATATTTTTACGTCCGTTCGAACGTGGGCTAAGCCTTCGCTCCACCGCACGCGACGCGGGGTACTCTAGATTAGCACTTATCAAATGGCCTCAGGTGCTATAAGTATTGTTGAGCTTTCGTTTTTTTTTTTTGTTACAGATAGAGTCTAGGTAGTTAATTTGTTTTCAGGAAAGCCACTTTTAACGGTAACTACAATGATTAATACTAGTCAATCTAGGCCATTTAGTCAAATACAATTTGATGGCTACTTTTCCCTATGCGAATCGTGAGAGGCTAGAATGACTCGAATGAATTAAGTATTCGCTACAAATGTGTTGGACATATGCAAATTTTTTTTTTAAAGAAATAATGAAGTTCTAAGTTCAAGACATCTATAATTATGACAAAAACTGTGGGTTAATGATGTGTCTTAGTTTAGTTGGTAGCTTTTGTATAAATAAATAAGAGTATTATAAGTATATTTCGTTACCTGAAACAAAATCTACTCCTTCATTAACCCAAATACATGAGGTGTTGAAACAGAAAACTGTACCCACCTCCTTCTGCTTCTACACTTAACGCGTTTTAAATCTTCGTTCATAGTATACTCGCACCCTAAACGTCCCTTCCTTCCTATTTCCATTGAATAAAGCATAATTTCTGCGTAAATGTCTGAATCTGAAAATTAATCGGTTTCCGGGAACATTGGAACATTCCTTCCTTGTCTAAACTTAGACGGACACTGAACGTGGTCAGATGTTATCATTAGGTATCTCAAGTTATTTGTTGTGTTGTTCGATGGCTGTCCTAGTGTAATTGTTACAAGGTAGATCCACCATTAAATAATTTATTTAAAAAATAGTTTAATTGTCGTACTTAATAATTTAGGTACGTAACGCGTAGATAAGAGTCAAGGCAATAATTAACAAAGATCACTTTTAAATAATACAATTCGTTTTGTAATGTGCATCGCTTTTTAATCAAAATAATCCTATAAAAGTTGTTTCAGTTTTAATGTGCTGATCTTTATTTACCTACGTAGCAGAAACGTTGATAGTATGTACTTAAATCTTCCACAATATGCCACTGCATAAGTACTTTATAATTAAGCCTCTGTCCTTACCCAGTTCATGGTGTATCTGTGAGCTAAATTTCAACCAAATTCGTTCAGCCGTTTTAGCGTGAAAGCGTAACAATCAAACTCACTTTCACATTTATAATATTAAGTTAGGATTAGGTGGTACATTATAATCACTATGATAGCCAAATATTCGACTAATTCAATGATAAAAAAACAAGTTTGATGTTGCTAAAGTAAATAATCAATGCATAGATACACTTTAATAAACAAAATCAATGTTAGAACAAACTTGTTTTTTTACTATTTATTATTTCATAGAGAAAAGGCATAATTGCTATTCTGCCTTGTTCAAAATACGTTAAAATTCCGTCTGCTACATTAATTTACGTATTTCTCACTATCTTCTAGGTACTAAGTATATAAAAATGGGAAAACTTCACTCCTGCTTAAGTTATGCATGAAAATTTTTACACAATGCAAAAGATGAAAACCTTAGAAAGCTAAAAAGTTAAAATAACTAGTTGCTGAAGACAGGGTAAAAAAAGTTGCCTTACATTCTTCTAGAAAAAGGTTTTGTTATAATATCGTCAAGAATAATGGCTGTTTTCTAAGAAAAAATAAAGAGCTGGCCATTACACAGCAAAAAAAAAAAAATTAAAAAATAACTTTAATGGCATCCGATTGTTTTTCGATCTCAAACGGCCAGTGTGGACAACATTTTTTTTAAATAAGTTTGAATGAAAAAGGTTTCATTGCGAAATAATTTTATTTCTGGTCTGATATCCATTTAAAAAAATTGGGTAATCTTGATTCGTGAATTAATATTAGATATACCTAATAAATAATACTAATAAAATTATTTAAACCCCGTTAAAATTTTCAAATTTTGTAGACATTCAAAAATATAACAGTATCATGTTGAATGTAGATATGTATAAGTATAAAGATGTAATTCAGTTCGATATTGTAGCACGTATTGGCAATTTTGCATACATCTTGGGATCAGACGACAGGCGCGCTCCCCGGAGGCTGTGTTATCAGCGCCAGTATGATTCAGAGGAGGCGACATTTACATAAAACTTTCTGTTTGTGTTCCTTACGGCACTGTTATCTAGGTAGGTACTTATATCTTCTAGTTTGGGAGATATAAATTACTGTTATTAGGCTTTGAAAATAGAATTAGTAAACCATTAACTTTATTGTTTAAGGATTCTTTGATTAGTGAAAAGTTAAGTAGGTATGCACTTAGTTCAAGATATTTTTGGGCAACTTAAGTAAAACAAAACATTTTCAGGGAAAAACAAATCATACTTTCTCAACAATTTAATGTAACACCACTAAAAATAGTTTTTGTATCGTTTGAAAATTGATGACGTAACACCCCAGTTCAATTTTACAAGCAATAACTTTCCCGTGCGAGGCGATCTCGAAGCCCGTATTTTCCTTTAAAAGACGTACCTACTTGTAATGAAAATTTATGTTGGTGGTGTAATAAACGATACGTCATTGTTACTAGTTTCTTAGTAGTAAGGCTGGGACAGTTTGCAATACATCGTTGAAATAATGCAGTCGCTACTTCCAGAACCGTCAGCGAGTGTCGTGGGTGCCTTGTCTACAAAACAATGGAAAGCGTCCCGCGACTGATTTCCTCGAGCTCACAGATTACAGAATAGAGCTTTATCTGTGTTGTCATATACACTCATATGCTGCGGAATGCGAATAGAAATGTGATAAAAGCTTACTGTTCATTGAGACTCCGTGCTGAGAGGGCGGACATTGCATTTGCATACAGTAAAAAGTTTGCAAGGGTCAAACAGTATCAAAAGATAAGCTCAAAGCAGATTGTTTTTTTGCGGAAAACGTCTCCAAATATTGTGTTATTTGCCCACTCACTGTAAATTCATCTGTACAAACGTATTGATCGTCTTTTGAACTGTAAAAGAGGAGTTTAAGAGGTCGAAATAAATTCCGTGTCGGCGTGGCTGCAGCGGCTTGTAATTTAATTAGGCGTCAATTTGAACGCGCGCCGGTGCGGGGACGTGCGCCGAATGCCGCGTTGTTCGACAAATTTCATTACACCCAATTGTTGTATGCAGTGTCAGGACCTCGGAGAAGACCGCTCAAGCGCTAATACTGCCACCAGTTACTGCATTCGCTGAATATTTTAAAATTGTTCTAATAGTAAGTTGTTTTAAAAAACTGCGGCTCACCTACGACGAATTCATAGTGAGCTGCAGTTTTTTAAAACAACTCAAGGTTAAAGTTCGTCCCGTTGTCAGAAACTATCGGTAACAATGGATAAGAAATCTCGAGTCGCTTGTAAGTTTTTAACGGACTCCATGACAACATAGTTGTGATATAGAGTTCATTATATCTAAGCAAATGCAACAATCGTCACGAACTGGGTGGTCTAATTTTCCTCAGAAAAAAAGCCACTTTATATACCTTCCCTTCTAAAAATATCTAAGTAATTCATTCAAAAGCGTGCCACCAGAGGCTAAACAGCGGGCCCTTAATCGAATTTGTATTCTTGAAAGTTGTAGCAGATAAGGGAATGCTTAAAAGGACAAATTGAAAACGCCAGCAACTAAGTGATTGATTAAAGCAGTACTTTGTTTAGTTCACTATCAGTGAGCGAGGAGCGCGACTGATAAGCTTCATAAATCAGAGAGATAAGAACATTCGAGGCGAGTGCTGTCGATAAGTTTGCGGTACTAGAAAAACTTTCATAGCTATTGTTAGTTTTGACTTTGAGATAGTTTTCCAATGCAACAAAGTATTGTTGCGAAATTGTGTCTTGATGTACTTGAGTACAGTATCAAAACTTATCCATCTAGCTGACTTTTTCCCGGGAGCACAGATAATATGTGTGTAATAATGACAATATAACCAGCCAACGTATATCGCGGTCGCTACCTATTGTGCGTCTGGGATGTACGTGGGCTGGTTGTTCAGTCTTCAACCTGTTGTTGATGGCGCGATAACGCGGCGTAGACGCTGCGCTAGCGTCGCGATATACTGTATGTATTTAATTTCGACAGCAGTGCATTTTGACGCACCGTGTACTTTAATTAAAAACAGTGACACTCCGGGAGTGCCGACAGAAGTGAAAACTTGAACAATTTGATTGTGCAGGAAATAATGTATCGGGCGTTGATGTTTTTTAAAGCTAGTGTCGGTAACAGTGTCGCGAAATCAATGGTTTAGTCCCATCTCAAAAATGCCAAACTTGCCTAAAGAAGTTTTCACTTCAAAAATCTGCATTAAATTTCATGTCAGTCGAGTTTCATGTCGTTAAATTTCATTAGACGTCGAGCATCGTCACCTAAGAAACGCTGGCCTAAGAAACGCTGACGTGACGATTTGGACTCGTTCCTGACTGATTGGCCCATAAAGACAAAACATAAAGAACATTGAAAAACTATGGGAGACCTTTGCCCAGCAGTGGGACATGTAGGTTAAGTCTTATTTCAATACATTTTCCAGCAGTATGAATTTTTTTTTTTTTTTTTTTTTTTTTTGTTTGAGGTCAAATCTGTAATTGAGTCCCTTAGATCAACTGCAGCCACTGGGTGGGATGGTATCTCGCCTGCGGTACTTAAAAGATACGGTGATATTCTAGCGCCAGTTTTAAACCATATATTTAATCTCTGTTTTGAAACTGCTGTCTTTCCGTCAGCTTTTAAAAGGGCTGTTATACACCCTCTCTTTAAGGGTGGCGATGGAAACTCTTTTAATAACTATCGCCCTATAGCGGTACTACCCGCCCTTTCGAAGGTTCTTGAGCGCCTAATCAACAAGAGATTGGTAGGTTTTTTCGAAAAAAATAATTTGCTTTCTTCTCAGCAATTCGGGTTCCGTAAGAAAAAGTCAACCTGTGATGCAGTTCATGAAGTAACTAATTTCATAGTAGAGAAAATTAATAGTCGCAAAAAGGTGCTTACAGTGTTTCTTGATCTCGCTAAGGCCTTCGACACCGTTCCTATTTCTAACCTTTTACTTAAACTTGAGAGAGCAGGCATCAGAGGACTGCAGCTTGATCTTTTTGAAAGCTATCTGACAAATAGACTGCAAATTGTAAAAATTGGTGACCATTTCAGCGACGAGCTCCCGATATGTTACGGTGTGCCACAGGGCAGTATACTCGGTCCTACGCTGTTTCTCATCTTTTTGAATGACCTCTGCAATCTTAACATCACAAATGCAAAAATTGTGTCGTTTGCTGATGATACAGCTCTTACCTTTTTCGCTAACTCGTGGTCTGAACTTCAGGTTACTGCTCAAAATGGTTTTAATTCTGCCTTTAACTGGCTTCGATCCCACGCTTTAACACTTAACACATCCAAGACGAAATTGATGACGTTCTCTATCTCACCAATCTCACAACCTGTTAATCCTATCACTTTAAAGGCTCACTCCTGTAGCAGCATACATTCACACACATGTCAATGTTCACTCATTGACACAGTGGATAATATTAAGTACCTAGGTATAACTTTAGACAGATACCTGAGTTATAAAACTCATATTAATTTGGTAACAGGCAGGGTCAGAAAACTAATTTATATTTTTAAAACTCTTCGACACGTCGCTAAGCAGTCTGTTATTCGCAATGTATACTACGCCTTATGTCAATCTATTATTACTTATTGTATTAGCTGCTGGGGCGGCGCCACAAAGACTGCCCTTAAACCTTTGGAAGTGTCCCACAGAGCTATACTGAAAATTGCAACATTTCGACCTATTCTGTTTCCAACCACAGAACTTTACAAAAATTGTGGTGTCCTCAACGTAAGACAACATTTCATTCTACAAACCATTTTTCTCCAACACTTAAAAACCCCTCTTACTACTATAGCGAAACGACGAAAAGACATGATTTGTACTGTTCCACAAACTCAGTTTAAATACACTAAGAGATTTTTCTACTATCTTGGCCCTTGCTTGTATAATAAAATTAACGCGTCCTTATATATCCATAATTTACCACACAGCAAATGCAAACTCACCCTCCGTGCATTTCTCCTGAATAAAACCTACGACGAGACTGAAAAGTATTTATTGTCACTTACATAAAGATAACCCACACTCGCTCTCACACACTCATACACACACATACACGCACTCACTCGACTCAGTACATCTACACTCCTTGTTCTACTTTGTTTTATTTAATTTTAACTTTAATTGTAAGATTTTATATTTTGTGTTTTGATACTGAAATCTCCAAATAGCATAAAAACATGATTTTTTGTGACACTCAAATTGGGAGTCGAAACTGTCTCTCCTAAATACAGATTACTCAGTGATCTAGCTAGGAGAGTAGCGATTCACCCAACAATTAATTGTACCTACACCATGTAAATTAATGTATAAAATGATTAATATAAATTAGTGTAGTCTGTGAAATTAAAATAAATATATACACCATTAAAAAAATAAAATAAAAAAATAACAAAGTAATTAGGGTTCACTATAATTACAAAGGTATTTAACACCACATTCATTTTGGTGTATAGACGTATCAGGAACAGGGTGTAAAGCTCACTTATCCTCTACAGAAAAAGTAGGACCCTCCGACCAGACGGGTGTCTGGCGGGCAACTGCCCAACTGCGGAAGTTATATATATACTAGCTGACCCGGCAAACGTTGTTTTGCCTTATAAGTAAGTATCCTTATCAGTTATCGAGCGGGATGAAAAATGATTAAATTACTAAAATGGCCATAAAAAAATAGGAGTTGGTGATAAAAAAGTAAAAATTTAGGGTTGTATGTATTTTTTAATGCCACATTATAAAAAAATAAAAACAAAAAATTTCGTCAAAAAATTAAAAAAAAAAAATTTATGGTGACCAACCCTTATCACTTAGGGTTATGGAAAATAGATAGTAGCCGATTCTCAGACCTACTGAATACGCATATAAAATTTGGTAAAAATCGGTAAAGCCGTTTCGGAGGAGTACGGTAACTAACATTGTGACATGGAAATTTTATATATATAGATGCTGATCGCACGGTAAACTCAGCTTGCGCGATGCAGGATATCGCGTCACGTCAATGTGATGCGTAGTTCGCATGTGGCATATAGATGCCGCCATAGGTGCATCTTTTGAAACGGACCTATCAGATAAAAGATCACGGATTCACGATACTATAGCTATAATTAGTGGTAGCAACAATTAAAAGAGCTATTAATACACGCTCCGCCATGACGTTGAGGTTATAAATAGGAAAGTTGTATACTCCAGAGAACTATTTCTGTCTGCTAATTATCAAATTGTTGTGATTCAGCTAGACTTTTCGAGTTAATATGACTGGAAACTATAATAAAGCTTGCATAACACTTGTGAAATAAAAGATGAAAGTGAAAAATGTCAATATCTATAGAGGTTTGTTAGACTGTTCTTAGGTTTTAATTAAACAGTCGGGCTAACAAGCATGTCTTAATTGACATGCTTGCCTTTTAGTTGATACTAAAAGGCTTTAATTAAACAATAAAAACTTTGATCTAACGAGATTAAAAATGGTTACTCAATAAAATGGGAAAATGTCAAAGAAAAATGGCCTTAATCATCCTCGTTGCTGGTCAGATTTTACTCATCGGCAGTCAACTTAATCTTTATTTGGAAAAGAAATATCTATAATAACACAACAGGAAAAATTCTGCTTTGAAAAATAGATTCCTCGTTAGTGTGCACGCGGTCATTAGCGAGCGCTTTATTTAGCGATCAAACAGTAGGTAATTGCGAGCGATGGACTCATTAGGGACCTCGTAAACACCGGATTAGGTACTAACGAACATAGGTACTAGGTGTAGATTTTGTCACATCACTCGGTAGAGGAACTCGTGGCTAAGTAAGAACAGCCACACGGGTTGATTCAACCTTAAGCTTAAGCTACGCTTGCCAGGGTTGGTCCGTGAATGGGTGACCATCTTTACATATCAAGACTTCTCCGTGCCTCGGAAAGCACGATAAACCGTTGATCCTATTATCCGTATTACCCAGTTACTGGGTTTTGGAGGTCAGATAGACAGTCACTCCATGTAAAATACTGGTATTCAGCTGCATCCGGTTAGACTGTAAGCCGACCCCAACATAGTTGGGAAAAGGCTAGGCAGATATCGATTGAGTCTGTAGAGGATCACTTGAAGATGGTAGCACCCAATAGACCGCAACAAAGTCAGGTCTGATATAACCCTCAGAAATTCAATTAAAATGAAATTGTTTATTCTGTAATTAGGATATCGGAATCACTTTTACACGTCACGTATTTTTTTAGACGCTTGATGAGTTCGGCGTTTCGGTGACTACTCTGAGAAGAATGGCCGGAACAAACTCAGAGGTCGCAGTCTCTTTTAAAGTCCAGACATAATCTTGGTCAGGCCATATGAGGACCATATAGATTAGTGATTGAAATGGTCTTTGGAGAAAAGAACCACCACACAGATTTGAGTGGACCTGTTCAGTCAGTGCAAGCATTTGTCAGTAATCGTGGAGCTCAACTCAGAACTCAAGGAACTCAACTCAACGAACAATACCAAAGAAAGGATATTTGGGTAGGCCGCATAAACTACTCAAACTACCAAACCATCATTAAAACTAACTGAGAAAAAAAAACCACTTAATTAGTCCTCATATTCACAATAATTAATATAACTTTAAAAAGTTATCATGTCATTTTGTATATAATTTTCAACAATGTCAATGTGTATATCAAAGCACGGAGACCTCTCGCCGCTGCTAGAGGAGGAATTTTCAACACTTTCCATACAAACCATGCGTGTTACCATTTGCTCGCACTATACGACACTAAATGACGTTTAAAAACTGACACCTTTAAGGCCTGTTCCACCGCACGGCGAGGAAGCGACTAGCTATCAACGGTTTTCTCGCTCACGAAACGTATAAAAGTTTGTAAGTCCCATCTAAATTTGAATTCATAGTTGATTAATGAATGTTCACACCGCCGCCGCCGGCGAATACTCGTCTGTCACAGCATCAAGAGAGAGCTGTCGAAGAGAGTACTCGCTAAGCGACGCTCGCTTGGCGAGCAGAACACTCACTGATAGACTGCACGCTTGGGATGCAAACCCAGTGAGTAATCGCTGGTATGGTGGGACAGGTGCCTAAATGGCGGTCACGACAGAAGTTGTGCTCGCAATGGCCTTTCGGCGCCACGAATTTTATTAGAACTGCCGTCTTCATACGCTGCCGGTATGGCGATTCCTTGCTTTGTAGATAAACCCGCTATACAAATAGCAGACGAACCTATGACGTCGTCTGACGACCAGAAACATAATCCCTAAGTCAATGTCACTTACATGAAGGGAGGTAAAATCATGTGAAATGGCACATCCTTCTAACGCAATGAAACATAATTAGAAAATTTTAAAATTCTACGGCTATGCATACAAGTTTGCGGAAAATATTCGTGGCTTTTCGATCCGACTTAAGTCGGCCAAGATTTTCAACCAAAATCGCAAACATTACACGAGTTCATGCTATTAAGATAAGAGCAATTTCGTAAAGCCTTCAGTGTATTTCAAGCATACCTGACTCCAAGACCTTACTTACGTCATGATTATAGACAAAGTTAGGCCAAATTGTAGACAAAAATTGCATACTCTCCGAGTGCAATTTTCGTCAAAAGTTCGACTTAGCATATGGCTTCCGAACATAAAAGGCTAGGACGGACTCACTTCGACATCCATTGCTGGAATACTAACAACTTTAATAGACCTCTTGCGTAAGAGAGGAGCGATGTAGTTTGTAAAGTGTAGCTACGTAACTGGGATTAATATTTGTAGATCATTTCGCAGACATGTTACCCGCGTAGCGGTCGGCTATGCGATTGCTACGAAAAAATAATTAATTAAAACTGGAGAATTATTTTATTATTTTCCAGCTTGATGATGGATTTGAATGATATGCTCTTTTAGAGTAGTCACTGAAAGCTATAAGTAAACTAAAGTTATAAGAAGTGAAAATAACAGTTGAAAATGCCTTTTAATGAACGAGGCCCAACTCGAACGGTAAGAAATTGTCATCCCTCCAAAAAGTTTCTTCGACAAAACTGAAACAGCCATTTAGCCAAAAGCCCTTATAAATAGTCTTCCATTTTAATCCTTCTTACCTCTCTGTTATTCCTCCAGCGAATTAGCCATTTAAAATTCACAAATTTAATTCGGAATGCAATAATTTTAACTACATCCGCGCCATTTACATAATCTGTTGAATTTAATTTCATGGATAATATTATTTCAATCTGACTTGTGATTATTGGCTATCGTTAAACATGATAAATGGACATTCATATCATTTTACCTTTAGCCTTTGGATTGAGGAAAAACTGGTAATGAAATAGGTTAGTTTAAATGATTCTGTAGATAGTTATAGAGTTTTACGTAGTTCCCTGATTTGATTTAATTTGATTGAGTTCTCGATGAAGAGAATGATTCGTATTGTTTTAAAGTCATTGTTAAAAATGCCTCGACATCGTAAATACAATAACGTAATTTTAAACATCTTTACCACACCATAGCGCGAAACATATCAGTGTTGTGTGTAGATTTCAAAAACCATTTCGTATCAAATTTTTTGAGATGTCAACTTAACAAAATGCGGATAACACGTTTCCTCGGTTACGTAATGCGGAGAAAAGAGAGGAATGGAAATATTGCATCAAAGAGAATTTGAAATATTGCCAACTACATGCGTCGCCGGCCGAATTGATTTTGCAGCCTTTTGTGATCTCTGAAAGATGTTCCACTGTTATACAATTTATTACCAGTGCTGCTGCCGAACGATCAATCTATCTTGTAGGTATGTGCTTCGGTATCATTCCAAATCCGTTGGACCGTTTCTGTGCGCGAATGTGAACCTGAAGCATAATTCACGGTACACTTGGGTGTTTCTCGCGCACATATCGACTTATGTTTGCACAATGCAGCGTTTAGAACGCTTTAGAGTTTCCCAAAGCGTTTTACACAAAAGTTCACAGCCTCTGAAACACGGAAGAGTTAGCATGAATGATTCTATCCGGAAACGTGACGCGGCATGCAGTAAATCATTTTTATTGTTAACGGAGTTAACACGGTCCATTTGAAATAGTCACATTTCGCAGCTGTGTATTGTGCCTACAACAGAATGATATCATAAAATGGAATATGTATTTGCGCTGACGTAAAAACTGATATGATATGAAGATCAGAATCGCATAAAGAGTGGTATAATGTTGGTAATGTGAATATGAAATGAGATGATGTAAGAGCAAAGAGGCATAAAGAGATGACGCCTGAAGCGTTACCGCGGAGACGCCGCGACGCGTGGGTGCTGTGCCAGTGAGATTTAGAATAAAAAAACTTAAGCTCTTTAGGTGTGTTTGAAAGCAATATTAGCTGTGATACCTGTTGCGCGTCTGAGCGGCTTTCATTACACAAATGCATGCGGCGCGGGTGTCGGAACGCCTTTATTCAGATACATTTTCTTTAGTATATCGTTTTGTCCTCGGAGCGCAGTTAAATACGAATTACGAACTTGAAATGAACTTTAGTTTAAAAACTTTAAGCAGATGCATTCAGCTTCGTGTTATCTCCTTGACTTTACTTTGTTAGTGTAGTTTTTCATTACACGCTTTGTCTGTCTTGTTAGTTATGTAAAGTGTTGTACAAGCTACAAGGATAGATGGCCGTGTCGCCCTTTGGAACTATGCTGGGTTCTAAACAGCTGCAATAGGGAAGAGCCTACATAAGCCCCTATTTTACCTATACTTTTTTTGGATCTAATATGTAAAGACATATTATGTTCTTACAAATATAAGTTAATACAAAATTTTATTCAATTTTTTTTAACGTGTTACATATATATATTATCTAACACTAAAATATTTATATTATGTACAAAAAGTGGTGGCACTCCGGAAGTACCGGCAGAAGTGAAAACTTGAAGAAGGTCGTCTTGCTGGAAGAAAAATAATTGTATAGAATATTGGTCTGTAACCGTATCTAAATAAAGAGCACAATTGCGTTTACAAAAAAAAAAAAAATACTACCGAAACCTTTAAAGTAAAAATACTTGCATAGAACATTGATCCGTAACTTAATATTAATAAAGAGTACAATCGCGTTTACAAAAATGAGGTGTCGTCATGGTGTCGCGAAATCAATAGTTTAGTCCCATCTCAAAAATGCCCAACGCGCCTAAAGAAGTTTTTACTTCAAAATACCGAAAGAGCTCACTGGGCTTCAAAAAATTAAACATATACAGCATATATATAGGATAGCTATCAGTGTGAAAAGCTGCAGTAGGGAATAGCCTACCTCTTCCCCACTACTGCAGCTTTTACTCAGATATTATTTGGATAATATCACCTTCATGAAATTAAAAATAATTAGTTATTTTATGTGGCTACTAGCTTTTGTCCACGGCTTCGCCCGCGTGGATGTCGAAAAATATCCTACGGGAACGTACTACCGGGATTACATACCTTATAGCCGAGGAAAGGTCATTGACCTCTTAAACTATTCATTTAAATGATATGATGTCAAGGCATATTTTAATCTAAATTAAATGCCAATTTAAATAACATATTTAATTATATAAGGATTAATTTCATATCGGTCAAAATAGTTTCGGAAATAATAATGAAATTTTTATCAAATTCTGAAAGATAATATTGGTTACTGTGGCTCATCCTTACAAATGAAATGAAATGAAATGAAATGCAATTGAAATGAAATGAAATGAAATTGTTTATTCTGTGAATAGGATATCGGAATCACATTTACACGTCATATTAAAAAAAAAAAAATTAAAATAAGCTAGTTGAGTTCGGCGTTTCCTATCTGACTACTCTGAGTAGAAAGGCCGAAACAAACTCAGAGGTCACAGTCTCTTATAAAGTCCAGACATAATCTTTGTCAGGCCATATGAGGACCATGTAGATTAGTCTCTGAAATGGTCTTTTGAGGAAAGAACCACACAGATTTGAGTGGACCTGTCCAGTCAGTGCAAGCATTTGTCAGTAATCGTGGAGCTCAACTCAGAACTTAAGGAGCTCAACTCGACGAACAATACCAAAGAAAGGAAATTTGGGTAGGCCGCATAAACTACTTAAACTGCCAGACCATCATTAAAACTAGCTGAGAAATGAAAATAATAATGATATCAACATAGTCCTCACATTCACAATAATTAATTAAAATAATATAATACTTTACAAAGTAATCACGTCATTTTGAATATAATTTTCAACAATGTCAATGTGTATATAAAACTGGTATATTTTGATGATTTTACATAATAATTAAAATGTCAAGTTTTATCACAAGGCTTAGCAGAGCGAGCAGCTCAATCCCATGCTTTTTGATCTTCTAAATAATCTGAAATTTTATAGTACCCTTTTCTACAAAGTTTAGTTTTAATACAAGATAGACATATGTCATTCTGGACTTTTTTGTTTAACTTATTTAGATGAACAATACTGTAGAACATATATTTTATGTATCTTTTGCGGTTTACGCGGCGCACGCCAGTAAAGCTCCCAGTCGGCGTGATTTTTCAGACTTCTTCAAAAATAATCATCATATTTCAGCCAATTTACACAAACCCTTAATGAATCATACACCAAAACCTTCCTCATGACTCACTCCGTCTATGAGTGAAAGACGTTTGAAAATCCGTTCGGTAGTTTTTGAGTTTATCGCGTTCAGACAGACAGACGCGGCGGGGGACTTTGTTTTATAATATGTAAGGATACGGATATCGAAAGTCGCTTCATGTATAATATTGGTATTCAACTGCATCCGGTTAGATTAGAAGCTGACCCTAACATAGTTGGGAAAAGATTAGGCAGATGATGATGATGTTGCTACATCTGCAATACCTTTTTGGAATTATTTTATTTTTATTCTGGCTATCGAAAGGTAAGACAGGCTCAGATAAGAATTCTCAACTATCAGTACCTATATGTAGTTTAACACCCATGTTCTTTTACTGTCATGTTAAAAAGTGGAAGAAAACGCGCTTTTTATTAAATCCAACTAAGGTGGAGAGAATTCATCCAACATTATGTATTTTTAATACGACAACTTTATTCATGAAAGTGAAACAAAGTTTATGGATTCATTTGCATTCATCTTGTGAATTATATTTTCATGGAAAAATTTTGAACGCTTTTTGATCACGAATGAATATATTTTTATGCTGAATGATAATCGTTTTAGAAAATTAACATTTTACCTGCAGTAAATCTACGTCTTTTCTCCATAGGTTTATGTAGTTAAATAAAGGTAAACAAAAAAACCATGTGACGAGACAGCTGTCAAGTAACCGACCAAACGTAATACCTGTCACTTCAGTTGACATGCTATGTCAAGTTGTACTCTTCAATTTAGCATCATTATAATTCGTTGATGTTTAGAATTTGAGCTCTTTACAATGGACAGATTACAAAATATTATATTAATAATATAAATCTAACTAAAAAAATGTGTTCAAGCAGTTACATCTACGAATAGTTTAAGAATAAATGACAAACTTTAACATATATTAATAAAAGAGGAAACTATTGTCAAAATCTGAAATAAATTTAATTTGGTTTTTATTATAATATTAAACAAGAAAGTGTCATCTATAATAACCCACTTTACGATTTGTTTACCTTTATTTAACTACCTAAACCTATAGAGTATAGGTATACATAATTATAAAATAAAGTCACTTTTAGTTTTTGTGTGATCGCTTAGATCTTCTAAACTGAACAATGGATTTTAATGCGGTTATTACCACCATTTAGAGAATTTATTCCGAAAGGTTTATGTGTAAAATACATTAATATTTAAGTTAGGTATAGCCCAGAAATCTCGATGTTTTTACATGCCAATAATTGCACCCGTGCGGAACTGAATAATAAAAGTACACAATACCGTGTTGTTTAAAACATACAATAAGCTATTAATAAGCTCCATACATTCAAGTTTCTTCATTACAATCTGGCAGGCAGTTAATGGATCGTTTTAATAAAACAGTAGCGCATACGCATGTTAATTGGCGTGTTATATTGAATTAAATACGCCGTTTGGCTACAGGAAACAATCAGCGCTCTGGGCCGTGGTTAAGGTTGTCACGCGTTCAGAATAGTATTGAAAATAATGGACTTTATAAATGCTTTTATTTGCTTCATTTGTAACTTACCTACCTACATGGAAATAGCAGTTTAAAAGCGCATCTCAATGGTTTGTAGCGTTGTTCAGATGAACTGGTCAAGAGTCATTGGATTTTAAGGACTTTTTTCAGATAGACCAAAATACAGCACATCCTTTGTTAAGCAGGACACGATTTCTGAAAATCCAAAGTACTTAAATATACACGTTAGATGCTCATGGTATTTTCTCATACCTTTTCACGTTCAAAAACTGTCGAAATGGCGTCCAGCAACAAAGAAAAATGTCCGGCTAAATGCATAGCTACGTCCGTCCAGTTTTTTAGATTTTTGCAGTGGCAACCCTGTTGCAGTACAGAGCGCATTCAGCAGGGCGGTGCACCTCGGGACTTATGCTAATGACGGATTTAAATATATATGTTAAGGCTTGAATTCCGTATGAGGTAAATATTTTGACGCGAATATTTTACCTTTTGCGGAATTACCTGAATGCCAAAAATGTATTGTGGCATGTTTTTGTTTGATGCATATTTTAAAACCGAAAAAGGCACAGAATTTCCCCTCGTTCTAGTTAGTATGTATTTACAAGTATTATAAAGCATTCTACGTTATTTTTACTTTCATAATGGATCCTTTGTTTTCAAGATTAACAGTAGATTGATTGTTAACAGAGCAGAGGAAAAATGCTCAAAGTCAAAGTCAAATCATTTCAAATAGGCGTTCAAAAGTGCCATACACGGGGTATGGCACTTTTGAACGTCAAAATTTACAAAATAATGGAATTGATTATTTTTTATAAGTAGCTACTGAATTAAGTCGCTTATAGTGAAAAGAAATTCAAAATACAAATTAACAACAAAAAAACAGAGTAAAAGCAAGCAAGACTATTTTAGTTTTTTTTTAGTGCCACATATGTAGATAACTAAAGATTCCTCATAACTGAAGAACCCCTCTGCGTTGAAATTTTTCGTCGGTTGCTAAAAACATCTGCTGTTTCATAGAAAAGTGCAATACCGACGCGGTCAAAATGTATGGAACAGCAGATTTTTTTTTGTAACCGACGAAAAAGGTCTGTTACTAGGTTCAGAATCATGTACTGAATCCATGGTAACAGTTTTCGCGTCGATGTCCCTGCTACCCTGTATACGAAGAAAAAAAGAAAAAAGCGGAAGAGCTCATTGGGCATCAAAAAATTTATCTGCATAGCTGTCAGTGCGAAAAGTGCCCTAAAGATTGGCAGCGCTGCTAAGTTGGATGGCAATGCTGATTCTTAGGCCTAAAATTAGGCCATCCCTCTGGACACGAAGAGTTGACTAACCGCTTGACGATGTCCCGAAATATTCGATGAGCACTCGGACCCAACGGTCCTTTTTTTTTTTTTTTTTGAGGGTGGGAAATCATCAAATAACTTCTCCCGCTCTGGGCGGAGCGGGAGGGCGTGTCAGACTCTTACTGACTAAAACCCACCCGTGCTCCTTCGGTTGCCCTGTTGCCCGGGGGCCACGATCTCCCTTTCGGTTTTCTTCGCAACCCCGGCAGGCATCGGCCCTAGTGGACCCCTTCAAATCTGCTGACATCTCTTTGAGGCGCGCGTGGAACACAACGCGCCGTCGACCCGGGCCTGGTCCTTATCGGACGGTGAGCCACCCATTGCTCACCGCCCGCAAGCCCGCGCCTACGGTGGCCGGAAATCGCGACCCAACGGTCCTAGTGTTTCAACCCACAATTAAGCTCAATAATAAATTTGTAAATTTATGTCTGTAATTTAGAGAAAGAAAATAAAAAAGGATATTCTATCCATCTAAGCTCCCCCTCACGAACTCTCATCCATTTCCTATCAGCCAACGTTCAAAAATGTCGCTTCACCTAGCCTTAGTTCTTATGCATTAACAGCTATGTCTATCTACCCATAATAAGTATACAAAAATTAAGAAAACAATAACTTGAAAATATAATTCCCCACATTACATAGTATCAAACATTAGCAGATAGTTTTATCGCTGTAGTAATGTCGATGTTGGTTAGTTTAGGGGAGTTTCATTACATTATTTAACACGGCCTCGTAAACTTTATCTGTTGGTCGAAGCGTTGAAGCAAAGGCTCGTAAAACAGGCTAACTGCTCGGAAGCATACAATGGTGCCGATCAATCGGTTGCGTTGTGTTTTGCATTAAGGTGTGAGCATATTGTGATACGCTGGAAAATTGTTTCACTAACCCCGGGTAATTTATCTGTTAGAAAGTTTCATACAAATTCTGTTCCATTTTTAGGGTTCCTTACGCACAGGGTAAAACGGGACCCTATTACTAAGACTACGCTGTCCGTCCGTCTGTCTGTCGGTCCGTCTGTCACCAGGCTGTATCTCATGAACCGTGATGGTTAGACAGTTGAAATTTTCACAGATGATGTATTTCTGTTGCCGCTATAACAACAAATACTAAAAAACAGAATAAAATAAATATTTAAGGGGGCTCCTATACAACAAACGTGACTTTTACCGTTTTTATAGATAATGGTACGGAATCCTTCGTGCGCGAGTCCGATTCACACTTGGCCGGTTTTTAATTCATCTCGTCGATAGAGACCATTCGGACACTGAAAAACAGACCTTTAGTTAAAATGAGCAGCAATAAATAGCCCAACAAGTAAGTTATTAATTGTCGAACAAGAGGGCGTGAGTTCGATCACGAACGGTTGCACTAGTGACGTAAAACAATTCTTAGCACAAAATAAATTGTTTATTTGTCAGCTTGGATGGGGTAATAAGAATAACACACACACACAAGTGCAATGTGCAACCCTCATAGTTATCGATTGCTATCGCATTTCCAATAAAAAAATAAGTAACAACACAACATGTAGGTGGGTACATAAATGTAATCAGAACTAATAGGATTGAATTTAGAGGATAATGTGAGTAAACTTGACTGAATCTATAGGGGCTCCTTATACGAACTGTTAGGCTAAGCGTAGGCAGCACAGCATAGTACAGATTTTGCAAGGCAGGGCAGGCGACGCGGACAGGCCGCGGGCGCATGCTACAACGCAGCTACACAAACACATTCGCGTCCTAGCTAGCACGCGTCGCGCCGAAATCTGTGCCGGCTCTACAATGAGACGCAGAGCAGGTCAGACACATGTCTGTGTCGCACGTGCCTGCACCGCAGCGTACGCAGCTGTCAGTACGTTCATGCATTACAAAATCTGCTCTGCCCTGCGCTGCGCGGACCTGCGTCACCTGCGTCTCAGCATACGCTTAGCCTTACTGGGTTGTGTATCACGTACAACATCGAGATTAACGAAGCCTATTAAATATTGAATAACACGTTGCTTCAATGTTACCTAGATACATTTGTTTTCGCATTCGAGTTTGCGAGTGTTCCCCATGCTAAAATTCAAGTTGCACGCTTCGCACGTAACGGGAATAGAATTTCAAATTTGTGCATGGGCGGGTTGCTAATAGTGTATTTACCTATTCAATTTATGATTGCACCCTTAACTACAAATTAATTGCATGTATTAAAATTAAACTAACAGTGGTTTGTACTAATGAGAGTGTGCTCCAAAAGAGCTTAGCTGCAGTTTGGTCGCAGTGTGAAATTAAATCTTAATTATAAATGTACATTTCGTATTGTCTCGTTGGTGTCTAGTGGTTGCAAGTGCTACTGCTAAGCATGAGGTCCCGGGTTCAATTCCCGGATCGGGCAAAGTGTTATTGGGTTTTCCACCTGAAATTTCTCAGTAGCAGCCCGGAGTCTGGATTTGTGCCCGGTTGATGACAATTCGCTCGCCCCCTATTACATGGGACTTATATATAACTGGTGAAATGTGAGTGCACTATAGGTACACCTCTGCCTAACCATTCGGGGAAATACAGGCGTGATGTTATGTTATGTACATTGAATATGTAAATAGTTTCAAGCGAGGGTACTATTTCGTCACTATCGGCAAATTCAAAAGTAATTTATTCAAACTAGGCTGAGAATCAGCACTTTTCGAACGTCAAAATTACATAAGACAGTCCCCCAAAACGGCCACCCTTCACGACTTCCCAGTGCTTTAGCTGGGAAGAAGAAGTGGCGCTACAAACTCCCCAGCAGCACATCTGTCGAAATCTATACTCAAGCTAAAATAAAAACCAAAAACGCGAAAGCAATAGCAAAATATTGTGCAGTTATCAAGGAAAAACATGTTTTGCGTATTTCACCTGTTGTTTTAAACTTGTAAGGCCTGCTCGGACTGCATCGATCTTTAAGTGCGTTACGTACCTGTAAAAATAAAAACAAAATATTAGTTTTTAGGGTTTGGTACCCGAAGGGTGCCAAACGGAAGCTTCCGCTGTCCGTCTGTCTGTCAGCGGGCTGTATCTCATGAACCGTAATAGGTAGACAGTTGTTTTCACAGATTGCGTATTTTTATTGTAAAAAATAAACCCCCATACTAGAAGCGTGTTTTTTTCGGCCTTTTTTGGTAAACATTGTACAGTGGTGGGAAACCCTTCGTGAGCGAGTTTGACTCGCACTTGGCCAGTATTGAAATTTCAAACAAAAATATCTAAAATAACTTTATAATAAAAAGGTAAAATTGTTTGTTTGTTTGTACGATGTATGCTGATCCGATTACAACAATTCTTTCACTGACATAAAGCTACACTATTGCCGAATGCCATAGGATATGTTTTATGCTATAGTTGAATTCCTAGCGAAGTCGTGGGCGGAAGTTAATATTATAATAAACTAGCTTTAGCCCGCGGCTTCACCCGCGTAGATGTCGGAAAATATCCCACGGGAACGTACTACCGGGATTTTGTACCTAATAGCCGAGGAAAAGGTCATTGACTCCTACCGCTGTGCCCGCGTTGCCGTCAACCAAAATTACTTTGTTACCCGTAATTTTGAATGTGTTATCTTTTGAAGTATTCATTTATATGATAAGATTTCAAGGATTATCTTAATCTCAGTTAAATAACATATTTTATTGGATAACGATTGATATAATACCGGAGAAAAATAGCTTCGATAACAACAATGATTTTTTTTTGAAATTCTGAAAGATAAAAATGGTTACTGTGGGTCATCCTTAGAAGATAGACATGTGTTATTGCGAATTTTTTCGTGAACTTTTTAAAATCTTTAATCCTGTAGAATATAAATTTGATGTATCTCTTACGGCTTACGCTTCCAGCTAAGCTCCCAAGTAAAGCTCCCAGTCGGCATGATTCTTGCAGAGATCTTCGACAATAATCCTCATATTTCAGCCAATTTACACAAAACCTTAGTGAATTATACATCGAAACCTTTCGCATGAATCAATCCATCCATTGGAGAAAACCGTTTGAAAATCCGTTCAGTAGTTTTTGAGTTTATCGCGTTCAGACAGACAGACGCGACCTTATATTATAAAACAGTCACCCCACTTTGTTTTTTAATATGTGTTTCATTCACTTGGGCAAGTCTAAACTTGCGCAAATATATCGTAACGCGTATGACTACCATAACATTCGGGCAATATGAGTGAAAACAAAAGAACAAAAAAGAAAGAGCAACTAACACAAGTGGGTTGAAATGCTAATTATTATTTTCCCAAGTCATTTCCCGGGCTTACAGAGATACGAACTCACGACAAGAACCGGGATAATGGGACGTTAAAACACAATATCACAAAGTCAATTAGTACTCTCATTCTCCGTGAACCAAACGTAATTAAATACTCCTCTTTCCTTATTTTTTTCTGTCTCATTATAATTAACGGTTTTCACTTGAGGCGGCTACATACCGCACTCACCCAAGCGCTGTTATGGAAACGTCCACGCTTCCCCGATAATCTCCCCTTTTACCTCCACAAACATTGAATTACACCTGGAACACACCAAAAGCTAAACCGAAAAGGTCTAGTTACAAGGACATAAGGTACACAATGGAATAACGCAGGTGCTCATTAAGTAGTAAATGTATCTGTGTAGGTTGCGCATTTCAGCCGGCTGAATGCTCTGAAGGCAGGTTCATTAGTGCTCACAGGACCATGCATTCGTTTTGTTTGTAGGAAGCAAATGAAATAAAAATTCGTACCGCACGTAGATACACGGCCCGGAATTCCACGGGATATGAATTGGAAAATCCAATCCGGGCCACAGATGGATACAGATAGTTTACTTTGCATTTTAGTTATGAAGCAGCAAGTACTCGTCTTGTTGGCCCAATTCAATGAGTGTAACGTGGTCAGAAGATAGAGTTACGCGATAGCAAGAGAGGCAACTACTAGGTGAATATAATTGTAGGTAATTACGCATTTCGACCTGAATTGCACTTTATTGTGTGGTAGTAAGAGTCGCTTTTTATTTAAATGATTTTGCGGAGTGATCCTTCTGTATTCATTTGTGCCCGGGCTCCTTTTTTAGCTTGCTTCGGATGAGAACGGCAAATACGCTTAAATGACATACCTCGGCACTTTTATTGTGTATTATTCTACGTTCTCCTTTGATTTGATGTTAATCAATTCGAGAATGTCCTATTACGCCCGGGATCCCTTGAAATATAAAATATTCATTTGGGTTTAGGGTCGAAGTTGAAACGGAAGAGGTTTTCGTACGTAATTAAGATGTTTTGTTCGCCATGCTTCCAACTGCTGCCTTATTATAATCTACTATAAAATGTAGAAGCTTCCTGGTAGATTACTCGTAAAAAAAAAAAAAGATCGGTACGATTCCATAGAATTTGATAGCAGTATTCGATTGCTTTTCAAGATGATAATATAGGTAATAATATAATCTTTATTTGCCAAAAGAATAACAACCTTACAACAAATACACTAGTACTTATTTTCTATGTTTTTTAACCGACTTCAAAAAAGGAGGAGAGTCTCAGGTCGTCGGATGTATGTTCCCCGATTACTCAAAGACGGCTGGCCTGATTTGAAAAAATCTTTTTTTGTTTGAAAGGGTATATTTTTTAGTTGGTCTCATTGTCATTTGGTCACGATCTGATGATGGAATCTTGGAGAAATCGAGGGAACTCTTCAAATATTATAGACACACCTATAGCGATTTGGGTATTTTTTTATAGAAACTCGTGCATTTGCTTTTGGAAAGCACCATTTGGTAAAGAAGAACTGCTGATTTGATGAAGGACACCGATGGCCACCGGAACTACTCAATATTATGTATTTCACAGGTTGCGATTCGATTACTGGTTGGTAAGCAATTGATGCTTGTCACAATTGGTATGGCATATGGTGCAGTGAAGCTGATGGTGAAGTACCTATGGACAACTCCTCAACAATTAAAGTCCTTGCATTGGGAAAAGCAATATTTTGTAAAAGGTGATGAGCAGTTGACTTTGTAGTTTTGAACTACAAAGTGAAAATTAACTTTAATTTCGGAAGTCGGTAGCAATAAAACGAAAATACTGATCCAAAGACACCGACTTCCGAAATTAAAGTAATTTATCACTTTGTAGTTTTTTTTTTAACTCAAACTATTTTCCACTGCTCGGATCTTGCAAGTAAACATTATTTTTATTTTTTAAAAATTGTGTCATCAAGGTACGTCGCTTGCTAGGAGGCAGAGGAGCTAAATTGAGTTGTCTCGGGAAACGATAGTCGCATTAAAGTAGGTAATGTTGATAGTTTGTGCTCATGATAATATAGATGGTCCTTTCTGTTATGGCATTATATATCTTTCAAGCTTAAAGAGTTTATTTTTTTGTTAAAAGTAATCGTTTTTAAATTATAGATATCTATCGGCAATCTACAAGTACCTATGTAAAAGAAATTAATCGTTTTCCTTGGAAATGAACGCAGTAGGTAAGGTTTTAATTAACCACTATATGATAAAACCAAAATATCAATCTCCAATCTCCATTAAAATTCAATGTTAAACTATAATCAATGAAAGTTACGATCTGATAGCAATCCATTGTAACAGCGAAGTATAGCCACAGCTAGTGGCCGCCGCGTAATATTGACGAAGTTTAATTGACCAGCTGCGAATTTCAAGCCGCGCCAACTTCGCCCAGCCAGCTCAGTTCATGTATTCTGTTGTGGCATAAAACACGAAACAATGCAGCCTCATCAGCAATCTACACGAACAACTTTCAACGAAGAACTAACGTTCAATCTAGCACACCGAATTAAACTTAATCCGCCACACAAATATGTCTTTGGAAAACTCTCAAACTTTGTAACACCATTTTCTTTGGACAAAATTATCGATCGGCAGAGACATGATTGAGTAACAAAGAGAAATAATATTCTATTACAGAAAGAATATGTATGGAATGTAGATCCCGCGGGAACTACCTATGTCGAGATAAATTACTTTTTTCAGAACTGATGCAAGTTTTGCCGTGCAAAGCCCATTCATTGTGAACAGTTGTGAACGTGCTTGTGAAACCAATGACCGACCATGTTAATCCACACTAATTCGGATGTTCACTAATTCCACTAGTAATACGTTAATTTGCTAAATGCCAGTCATCAAGACTCCCAACTTTAGATTAAGTCATTATGTAGAGCACATCCAATTACCTACGCGAGGTATATGAGAGATAGCGCTAGGTAAGAAGATTTGTCTCGCGTTTCAGTCCATTTTCAATTCTAGTCGCGTTTGCTAGGTTTTTTACACGTTGTTTCACGTTGGCAATATAAAAAGCAGTAGCCAGACGCTAGCTTACGTTCTAATATTCATTCGAAAGACGCGGTCTCATCTCACGAATCTCGATACTGGTTGAATTTATTTGAGAAGAACAAAAGAAAATTGTGTGTAAGTCGAGGCGGGTTGGCAAACATTGAATAGTATATTGACTAGCGGCATGTCTCAAGCGAAATATATCAGTAATATATGTTGTGCACACTCACAGTGGTATATACAAAAGTGCTATTGTTGCACAGATAAAAGAACTTTAGCTGCCTATAAAGTATTGTCAAGGTTTCTTCAAAGCAAATAGTTGTTGAACTTTTTGCAATCTCGCGCAAAGCTTGTTGCAACGTCTGTCTGGCGCAGTATTACATCTACAAACATTGTTGACGAAGTAATACCAATGAGGAGCTGTAGCTACGTAGTTGGGTACATAGCATAATGAGGTACATTTAAGTAACATTCTGGGAATCAAAAACATATTTTAAAGTTGCAAATAGTGACAAGTTTCGCTAATGAGAACAGCAATCACGACATGTCGTTGTTCACATTATTAATATTTAAAGTTAAAGAGTAAAAAATATTCATACTGACTGAATAATATAACATTCGGAGTTCTACATGCTACTTGACCTTTAGTATGGAAGATAAATTCGATAAAATCATTCAAACATGATCATGATTGACGGGTACTAATTCATCTACAGATAAATTTACATACGTATATACAAATGATATAAGTAATACCTTTAAGTATCTGAATTCGATGGTAACTGACTTTCTGTTTGAATACAAACTGTTAAGTAGAACTAAAAGTTCATGAATGGAGCGAAGAATCTTTTTTTTTTGTTTTTCAGCTCTCGGACCAACTTTTAAGTATGTGAAGCAGCTTGCTTTGTTACTTTTAAATAACGTTTATCATTTAGTTCGTTTTTTATTAAGAAGTTTAAAGAGGTGTGCCCGTGCATAAAAATTATAATTTTACTCAGCGAGTCGAAAGTGGTGAAGGTCCTTTCATTAAGAATAGGTAGGATTACTATGATATCAGTCTACCGAGGTACAATTCTTGAAGACTCATAATATCATAGTAGGGATATTATGTTGAAAATGTAACATTTCTTCAGTAATAATATGGACAAATATAATCAACAATGTAATTTACAGCCGGATCGGGCGCGACATCGCGGAATGCACGAGCTTAACGCGTCAAGGAAGCAAGTCATTATTTTTCGATAAAAAGTATCACACTGTGGCAATGTTGCAGTGCCCCACAAACTTTACAGACTCGTTCGTTCAGAGAACAGAGCCGACACAATGTCTGAGGTGTTAGTATTGTTCCTCGGCTTCGAACTGCGACGAGTAGGTGGCATTAAGTTGCTGGATCTGTACAAGTGTACCTAATTGTAAGTATTTGTCAGTGCCAATAGTGGGAGAATTTCTATAACAACTGTATTTTTCTATAAACCGTTTCTGGTACTAAAGAAAAATATGGTGCATTATAAATAAATAAAACGATGTAATCGAAACGGTTGATTAAAAGTAGTTCAAACTTTTCACATTGTTTTTAGGTTCTACAAAACGAATACTTAATTCTCCCACCGTTCCGTGCCATACATTCGTACATTTTCGCCTGTACAAGTGGCCAAACTTTTGTTTTCGCGTTTCTTCATCATTCCGACGTCAAAGTTGTTAATTGGAAATGTTCACAATCAATTCCCGGTTTTGTATTGATTTTACACACGCCAATAATTTTCTGGAATCGCTCTATCGGCGAGGCGTGCGAACAATATAGCTCTGTTTCGTGAACATTTTAGAATGGCAGTTATCAATTTTGGATTATTGGAGCGGCATTCCATTCATTTTCGATATGTGCACGCTGATACGTGTAGGGTTTTGTTGCGAATTTGGTACCGAACGGGGTAATTACTGTAATAAGTATTTGTATATACGCATTGTATTACAAATGCGTTCTTATCTAACACAATGGAAAGGAAAAGGGTCACCGTTTACTGTGCTTGTCTTAAACGCTGATAGGTAGTTTGAGATTAAGTAAGACCTTTCAGGTATAAATTGATTTTCCAAGTCAATATGTTAATGCGCTAACTGATTAAACCACGTAAATAGTACAGCACCACAAATTAACTGTTTTAAGAAAGTCATGATTATCTGTACACACAAATAAATAAAATTTAATTATCTGTTTGTAATGTCAAAATAACACCTTCTTGTTACTAATCTGTACAAATAAATATTTTCCGACATCCACGCGGGCGAAATTGTGGAGAATAGCTAGTTGTTTCATGAAAAAATCCCCAACATAACCATCACTCAAATAAAAACAGTCCTTTCACTATCTAACTTCCCAACAGAAAAGCTACACCCTTTATATCAATAGCATATTTGACGTTGCAATGTCAAAGAGTAGAGTAAAGTGCACACACTGTCAAGATGATTGATAGCTCGCGTGATAGATATGTGGCGCTGCATTAGTGTGGCGCTGACACTACACCTGTCAGAATGGTTATGATACATTGTATGCGCGTAATATTGTGCCGAGGGGCTTCAAGACATGTGTGGCAGTTGCTTGATTAGTTTCTATGATTAGTCTATGTCGTTGATTAATTGTGTTAAGGTCGAATTTATGTAAATTGGAGTTAAATATTAAAGAACCATCTAGCCTAAATACTTGATAAGTTCCTACTTATCGAATATTTTGTGAGTTTGTTCGAGTACTTTTTTTTTCAAAGTTGTCCTGCGCCATCAGGGCAATATTGAAAAAAAAAGCATTCATACCCGCACTGGAGCCGCGTGGTGGATTACGGCCCGTTTCTACTCAAAGAGTGAGGTACCTTTATAGCTTGTGTGTGGTGCAAACTGTTAGTATAAGTTGGTTTTTTAATAAAATAAATAAATATAGGTCTAAAATCTCACTTCTGGAAAATAGGCTAATAGATAGATAATAGCTAATAGATAGGCTGATACTGATAATGCTAAATGTTACTTTCATTTTAAAATAGTTAATTACATGTAATTAACTATTTTAAAATGAAAGTAGCATTTTTTTTGACATCAGAAAGTGTGTATTATCTACAATGTAATTCGTTACGCTTTGCGACCATGTTATTACTTAGGTAACGTTAATATATCAATTATTATATGAATAGAAATTCTTTTAAAGAATTGACATTGACAAATAACGTAATTGTAACAAACAAAAGCTACTCCTTAACCCCTTCAAACATTTTACACTCTGTTTGCTTTAAATAGAACTTGCTTGTTAGTTTACTTCAAGATAATCCATGTTACTGGTTACTTCACTTGATTGATCTTGACCTTTAAATGTTAGATTAGTCTTTGATTAAGATTGCTCAAACACAAATCTAAGAATAGAGCCTCCTTTCAGCGAGTGTCTTCAGGGACTAGTAGAGGATTATATTCGATAGAGCAAATTGAAACTATCTTTATCGATAGTTTGTTACAGAAAGATGTTCGTAGATAAGATTCAATCAATCTGCCTAGCCTTTTCCGAACTATGTTGGGGTTGATTTCCAGTCTAATCGGATGCAACTGAATACCAGTATTTTAGATGGAGCGACTGCCTATCTGACTTTTACAACCCAGTAACTAGGTAATACGAAACCCCTTGGTAAGACTAGTTGTCAGACTTTCGGGCTTCTGACGACCTGTAACGACTGTCAAAGATCCATGAATGACAGCGGGGACCAAAGGCTTAACGTGATTTTCGAAGCACGGAGGGTTCTAGGTATGTAGAAATGGTCACCCATCCACGGACCAGCCCCGGCAAGCGTGGCTTAACCTGATGGATCGATCCGTGCGGCTGTTATTACTTAGCCACGAGCTCATCGAGTTCGTAGACAAGATTAAACTTACTTTATTGTGTTTTACGGTAGATCGTCTTGTATATCTACTAATACTACTAATCTATACTAATATTATAAAGAGGTAAAATTTGTTTGTTTGTTTGTAAGTTTGCATGTGAAAAATTCTTGCCCAATTCTTGAGGACGGTTATAAGCTCACGGACGAAGTCTTGGGCAGAAGCCAGTAATTAATAAAAATGAGAAGAAACCTTTCAAAAAGTCGCGCTAAATTTTGGTCCTCCTCAAAATCATGACAAAGTTCTGTCTGTTTGAGCTATAAGCTAAAACTACTAAATATATTTCAACGTAATTCAAAATACTCTTTACTGTATCCATGAAGTGGTTTTCCTACAATGCGAATGAAACCGCGGCAAAAGCTACTTCAGTAGTTACAGAAGCTGTGTAAAACACACACGTGCTTATAATAAAACTGACATCAAACTATTATAAAAATGATCACTTAAGCTAAGATGAAAGTCGTAACATGTCATGTGACACCACTTTAACGACGATACGATTTCAAGTGCGGCCACAGTACTAAGTTTTATTAAAAGTCATAAAAACGCATCTTGGGAGGTAACCCGGTGATTATGATGGAAAATAATAACGTTTTATGACTTCAGGAAATTAGAAATTTGTAATGTTGTGACTTAAAGCAATAAAAAATGACGTTCTGCGGTCGGTACCGTATTTTAAAAGCGACGTTATAAAAATGAAAACACACATTATAAAAATGTACTTAAATTGTTTATTAGCATTTTCTTTATGGTTTCCTACGTTCGGCATTTTTGCACTAGATAAGTATGTCGTTATACAAAATATCGTCGGCAAATTGTTTGATTCGTCATTATACAAGCAACGTCGTCAATTTGCAAACGCTCGCTATTTTGTAAAATGCCGAAGGCAAATTGATGATGCTTCTGATCGATAAAATTTCGCCAAGAGTATTTTGTTAGGGTTATCATGATTTAAAGATAAGGATATACCAGTGCTAACAACTAAGGCTTACTAACGCCTGACAAATTTTAGAAAGGGCTCAACTGCAAATCTAGGCGCTAAATTCTTACTGAGTGAAGGGATATACAACAACTATACCTATGTCACTTTTTACAGCACAAGTTTTCCTCCAAACTGTATCCACAGACTAAGAAAGTCATCGCCAGTAGAGCCTTGGAGTTACGTGTACCAGGGAAGCTCACAATAATTAAACTTCCAAACCTCTATCTATCTCGTGTCATTAGGTGGCTACTGACCAGTTTCCCTACTCGTCTTCAAGAGCGGGTACCGCAAATTTCCTTAGTTGGGTTTTACAGCACGTGTGCAAAATGGGATGCAAAATGAATACTTATTTGGATATGGTTTTGTGCTTTTGACAATATTTATTATCGTATGTTTCAGCATGGAGGTATTTTAGAAAATAAATAAAACGGCACATTTCAATCTACTCTAACGAGCGGCAAGGACTAGAATTTAATTTTGTGTCTACAAACGCTACCCACCAGAACGTACCTACCTAGAACTACCCTTTAATATACGTTGAACTAAGACAAACAACAAGATTGGGGGATTCAATTAAATTTAAAGGTAAACAAACACGAGGGGCACTAAATCTGCCACAAAATCGTCCTTTGCTTCCTAATATGTAAATACAACGGAATATTAAAGTGGGTATTCAGAATAACGGGCACAGTCCGCACGTGAAAATGATTTATAGCATTTAATGTAGTAATGGAAATGCTAATTTCGCACGTTCCAGCGCAATAACTCGCGGAGGTTTTTCACAGCAACTAAATTAACACCCTTTGTAAAGCCGTTCGCGTGTTCACTCTGATTCGGTGTCCGGAAATGGCGTTTGTGAAGAACCCAGGGTCACCACCCGCGGCTGCGGGACCTTGCTCACTATTTAAGTATTAACCCTATATTTTTCTCTATTTAGACGCACCGAAGCTGTAATTTGTTTTCTTTTATTTAGGTCCTTTTGTTCATTCTTGTGTTCGGCCTTTAGGGAAATTATGTAGTAGCAACATTAATTACAATGCCACTCACAAAGGAAAGCTGGTGTCTGTGAACTAAATATTTACCTATACCTTTAACTAAGTATATAAATCTAGGTGCATGAAAAGCTCGGGAAAACTTTTAAATGTTTGACAGAGAAATTGGAATGAGATTGAAACGGATTCGACTATCGAAGTTTCTGTCATCGAATGAGTTTCGGTATTCAGACACGCGAAGTAATTTAAATAAATAAGACATCCGATGTAGGCATTATTTTGTACCACAATCTATTTATTATACATTGTAACAGCGAATAAATTTTCACGCCTCCCGCTTAAGACCTAGGCCAAATATTTTTTGGTATGCGGATAGCATGCACGACCTAAAGCGGATAACGAATATGAATTTAAAAAAAGTGTGTGTGTGTCAGCTCCGACTCATGACTGGAGTTTACTCCTTAATGCAGTTGTCAATTGTGATATGCAAATAGGGTAAATAAACGAATCTCTACAATTTTTTTAATAAAACAGCCGAAATATTTTGTCAAAGTGTGAAAAATATAATATGTTTTTTTTCTAAATTTTTATCCGAGATAATTACGAATAAAACAAGTGTTACGATTGCATTAATTTCACTCCTCATAAAAATTCCATACCCGGCCTTATATGAAAATCGATTCTTATGAAGTAAACTCCAATAAAAAAGTGTATCCGCAAAATTTCGCGGGTATTCTGGTATCCTTTCATTCAGTTCCAGTGAAACTTAAACCCTACTAGCAAATATTTGATACCAGCAGACTATGGTATAACCATACCTTAAAAACAGACAATACCCTGCGCATTCAATACAGCAATGCCTTTAGAGCGCTGTTGAGGTTTCCACTGTACTGTAGTGCGTCAGGTATGTTCGCTGATGCGCACACTGACGATTACTTTGCGATAATGCGGAAGAAAGTTGCCTCAGTAGAAGGGGAGCAGCAACAGAATTCTAAGGGTTTTTGCAGAGAGGCTGGATGGGCCTACAATCGGGAAGTTTATCAAGCTACGTGTTGGCAACAAAGCTTGTTAAACCTTCCTGTAATTATGATTTTCTTTTTATTTCTTTTTGTGTTCCTGCATATTACTAATATAGTTTTTAAGTAAGATGTAATACTAACACCCACCACCATGCCTGAGAATTTTCATTTATATTTATAATGCAGCTTTCCTTTTAACCTACATAAGTTTACAAAGTTTCAACCATTTGCATTGATTAGGTACAACAGGTACGTAATTTAGGCAAAACACGGAGTATCAGAATTTGAAATCTTTCGGAACTAGTACTTTAACGTTGTGAGTGCTTCCTGAACCGTGTGGCTTGAATATGCTGGTCGGATATAATGCTGGTAATACGGCCTGTGTAATATAATGTAAACTGGGATATACGACGCCATATTTTATACAACTTATGCATTTTGTTTATATCTAACAACGTTGTTTCCTTAGCACTTTGTGCAAGCATTTATGTCATATTTTTCGTTTAAGATATTGGTTCTGTTTTAGTTTTCACTGAACAATTGCAGTTTCTTGTATTGTTTGTTACTGCAAATTTCTGGTTTATGTTTTGTTTGCTCACTCCTATGGGAGTAAATTTTTTGTGATGCGATAGTTTTATCCATTATTTTAGTAACTTACAATTCATTTGAGCAAATTGAAAATGGCTTACTTTATTCTCTGCTATTATAAACAACTCGTATGACACACGTGTTGGTGATAATCCTGTTGATCTGTCTGTGCCCTTCTTGTGGACATAACGTACTTACCAACACTTAGCACAGCATGCTGAGTGGAAGCCTTCTTGTCATAGTCATGACGTGCAGCTGCCGACTAATTCTGTTTTGTGCTCATAATTATATTTAAATCTATTGTGCTTTATTATATTGAAAAAACGTTCTGTAGGTACACTTCAAACCTTCGGGAAAACAAAGCGTGATGTTATGTCTATCGTTATTTCATTACCATATATAACCAAAGGACGATGGGTAATGACGTCCCCAAAATTGAAACTTAGTCAATAGACTTGAGACCTAGCTCATTTAAAAGATCTTCACTTACTGATCATTCTTTACTATAGCGTCGAGAGTCAAAAGTGTGGGGCTTTCAAGGAGAAGAAGGAAATGTAATGGTACTACTTTAGTACAAAATTCTATAATCATCAGTAGATTGGCCATTATACTTTAGTTGCCAAAAAGTTATGTTATAACTCATAATAACATTTTGCGCTTAAGTACTACTCTAGGCTACCTGATCGCATGTAGACTAGCAATATTGTAATGCCTAATTGTTTGGTCATTACATGGTACCTAAAATAATTTTACGAGCTCTGTAACACTGCGTGAGATTTATTTTATGAAATAGTGACGTTAAAAATTTACGAGTCACATTAAATAATATTATTTTGTAAACAATAATAAAATCTCGTCTCTTTGGTCTAGTCGTCACAAGAGCTACTGCTGAGCATGAGGTCCTGGGTTCTGTTACCGGTTCAGGCAAAGTGTTATTGAGTTTTTCCATCTGAAATTTCCCAGTAGCAGCCCGGAGCCTGGATTTATGCCCGATTGATAGCAATAGGCTCGCCCCCTATTACATGGGACATAAACATAACAGGCGTTATGTTATGTTATATTTTATGTTATGTTGTGTTATATGTTATTTTATTTTAAATGTTATGTTATATGTTAACAAAATCTCAACGTAATGTAACTTTTACAAAGTCTTTTAAAGTTTCAGCTGTAAATATAAGAAACTCTAGCTTACAGTGAAGGAAAGCAATGTCCTGAAACATTTCTGAAATGTCTGAAATGACTAAGACTCAAGTAAGCAAGCGTAGGTAGTGATCAAACTTCGTTCTCTGGATGAGATAAAAAAAAACAACCGACTTAAAAAAACCACTACAAAGTGAACAATAAATAACTTTAGTTTCGAAAGTCGATGCCTTTGTCTACAGTTTCGCTAAACTTTTTGCCACGCAACTATCGAAACTAAAACCACGGAGAAATCCATGTACATACTATATAAAAATCTTCTCCTTTTTTGCCTATACACCTCTTTCTACAACTACACTACAGTATAGGAAATTTAAACACTGGTTCACAAACGAGGATGGATGGATGAATGTGTGTTACTCTTTCACGCAAAAACGCCTAAACGGATTTGGATGAAATTCGGCACACAGATAGTTTATAACCTGGATTAACGCATATAATACTTTTTATCTCGATATTCCCACGGGATCGAGACTTATGCAGGTGAAACCGCGGGGTGCTGCTAGTACAATATAAAAAAAAAACTCACCGAATGGATAAACTCCTCCCTTTTTTTAAATAAGTTAAAATCTTTCTGCAACTGCACAACAGTATAGGAAATTTAAAGGCTGGTACACAAACAGGCTGGTTCACAATTATTTTTCTAAACGGACCCACCCCTTTACATTTATTTATGCCTCAGTCTAGCCGTTTTTCTTACGCGCATTAGCAAGTAGCTCATTAGAAACATGGCAAGTTCAGTTCAGCTCCGGCCGCCATGATATACAGTTTTTTAAACGGATATATTTATTAACAACACACGCGTTCGACTTGTAGGGAAAGACTTTTGTGTCATATACTCCTTTGATTTTTTTATTTTTTTTATGGTAAAAATTTTCATACGAGTTTTTAGTTGAGGTTCCAAATTCAAATCACATTATTGACCAGCGGGCTATAATGAAATTTGGTACAATACCTGTACCTGTACCTGGCTTGACTAATGACTTGCTTTAGGTTGGGTTTGCATAATATATAACATTAGCGAACAGTTGCTGTGAAAAATATATCCCATTTATCGAACTGCCTTTTAATAAAGTGTATGTTTACAGTATCAAAACTCTGTTTTTACTACTGCTTGAACGAGTATTCTTTAAGTTTTCCCTCTAACAGTAGTAATAAGTATGAACATGCCCATTAATTAAGCCATAAAATAGTCTAAATTATAGATTAAAATTCTTGAGCTGGTATCTGTGGCACATTACCATTATTAACGGCTTATTTGTCCGAAAGCTCGCGTGTCGGGGTTGCCCTTTAAAGTTTATTAAGTTTATTCACAATGGCAACACTGATAGGACTCGGAACTGAATTAGAATTGCAAAACAACTGAATGTGCGAGCTGCCCTTCTATATTTAGCTTTATATTTAGCATGGCACGCTACAAAAGAGATACTTTAAAAAAGACTAGTATCTATCTTGCTTACGAAGTCACAGTTTTACGAGAACAGGATACCCTGATAAGGCTTTGTTTTTTGTTTAGAACTTTTTTTCTTTTAAAGAAAAGAAAGTAGTGTTTTTATCTGTAGGTATGAGATACGTGAATCGTTATCAGCACGACATTACAGTTCAAGCTTAAAAAGAAAACAATTTTTGGTGCCGATAAAGTTACCAAAAAAATATATACGTAAATATGATACAAAATTCTTCGACAAAACATTTCCAATTCTTCGATTCCAATCGCGAGACCCAAAAACTCAATCTACAAACTAATTTTAAAGTAAAATCTAAACAATTTCCAATATCAGCAGATTGTTTGTTACAGAGTGTCAGGGCAGGGCGGCCGGGTCTCGTAATCGTGGCAACGATCGATCAGCTGCGACGCGCGATGATGAATAGCGAGCTGACGCCGCCGTAGAAATCTTGATAGCCCTCGTCCATAGAGTAGATAGGAAATGAAGTGACAATGTTCGGGTGAATGGTTTGATTTGTGATGTGATCGTTTTAATTTGCATGTTTTAAATTCAATTCAATTAAAAAGGACAACAACTACCTACTACTACAAAATTGCCTTTCCAAAATTATATCTAGACTTTAAAAGAGACTGTAACCTCTGAGTTTATCTCGGGCTTTCTGCTTAAAGTAGTCAATTATGAAACACCAAACTCATATATATAGTTTTAAAACATAAATTATTATTGACGTGTGAAAGTGTTTTTTTTTTAACCAAATAAAATTTATCATTCATTTATCATTTAAGAATGACATTACATTCATGTATCAACTAAGCAACTATCATGAATGACGTATTAGCTACAACAGGAACTAGCCAGCAAATACAGCACATTGAGTGCCGATTCATGTGCTCTAAACCAATATTTGTATCTGTTCCACCAGAAATTGCCGGTTTCTTACCTCGACTAAATGAAAAAAAAAACGAGTGAGATTCACGCATAGATAATCCAGCAGTGGAAGAGTTAATAACATTCCATTTGCTCAGTAATCTACGTCTTCACCCGATAACGTTATTCTATTACCTGAACCCCTTCGAGCTACAGGTCAAGCCGTGGGTGAAGGTTAGATGTACAGATAGAGCTCGAAGGATAGATATAGTTCGCCAGTGCTTAGCTTATCAGACTGATCAGCTGGATAGCTTTCATGCTGAATTTATTTGTGTCTATAATGGGCGTAACTGTAAATTTGGAAGAGTAATGGCTTGCTATTTTTAACCGACTTCACAAAAAGGAGAAGGTTCTCAGTTCGTCGGAATCTTTTTTGAAGTGAAAACTTCTTTAGGCGCGTTGGGCATTTTTGAGATGGGACTAAACCATTGATTTCGCGACACTGTGACGGAATTTACCAACACTGTGGAGTAAAAGACATCAACGCGTTGATGACCGCAGTGCATAGTGTAAAAGACATGAACGCGTTGATTACCGTAGTGCCGATATTTTTTCAAGTTTTCACTTCTGTCGGCACTCCCGGAGTGCCACTTTTTTGTTTTTGTATGTTCCCCGATTACTCGTCGACGGCTGGACAGATATGATTTTTTTTTTTTAAATGGTTTACTTTGTAGTTAACCCCATTGTCATTTGGACACGATCTGATGATGGGATCTTGGAGAAATCGAGGAAACTCTTCAAATATTAGAGGCACACCTATGGCAATTTGGGTATTTTTTATAGTAAATCATGCATTTGTTCTCAGAAAGCACCATTTGGTAAAGTGGAACTGATGATGAAGGACACAGATTACCATTGGAACTACTCAATAATATTTATTTCTCGGGTTGCGATTCGATTACTTTAATATGGTTGGTAAGCAATCGATGCTCGTCACAATTCATATGGTGCAGTGCAGCTGATGGTGAAGTACCTGGAGAACTCCTCAACAATTAATGTCTCTGCATCGGGAAAAGCAATATTTTGTAAAAGGTGATGAGCAGTTGACATAAGGCTATTGTAAATTAGATAAATTACAAAACAACCCACCAAAAAGTGAAAAAAAAAAAATACAACCGAAAGGGAAAATTAACTTTAATTTCGGAAACCGGTAGCAAAAAACTAAAATACTGATCCAAAGACACCGACTTCCGAAATTAAAGTTATTTTTCACTTTGTAGTTCGGAAGTCGGTTGTATTTTTTGTAAAAAAAAAATTTTTCGTGCTTGCTTTTATGTAAGAGCTATTTCGGCTTTTGCTTCATATAGGTACCAATAAAACAATAGCCATGTTCAAGATCGGATTTCTCGTCGGCAAAAATGACGAACTGCCATGTAAACTACCCCATTAGGGGATGAATTTTAAAAAAATCCTTCGTTTGTGCTCATTATCGTTATATAAGGAACTTTTGAAGGTTTGAGCTATGCGTTTTCTGTTAGTGAATTTAAGATTTTTAGAAAAGAAAGAAAGAAGAAAAAAAAAAGTTTATTTGCGGTAAACATGACGCAAAAAATAGTTCAAAATACAAAAATGAGAAAAAAGAATTACGTTTTATACAGTGGCAACATTTCGACACGTCCTATTTGACGTGCACCCAACGCCCTAAATTGTGATTTATTATCTAGAATGTGCTATCAATGGCATTGCCGTTTCTCAAAGTGCCGATACCTTTAAAACTACAATTCATTACAAAAGAGAAAGCAAGCATGTTTGTTATAGATAATCGCTTGAGTTAACTGTTTGCACAACATCTCAGAGAACATGTAAACCATAACCCTCTCCGCTAGTTTACACGGTAAGGGTTAGGTTCACTTATCACGTCACCTAACTACACAGGAGATGAAGAACTTCCGGCTACATTGTGTGCTCCGGATATTGTCTCGATAGCGTGAACATGGCGGCTCAGTTGCGTGCACGCAGTGTCAGCATCGCATGTCCAACACCAGCCTTATTGAACAGTAATTAACCGTACTAAAACTAATTCCTTTATCACTAAATAATCTGTTAGCTACCTCCGTCTTGCGTGCTAACTTTCATTACCCACGTCAGATTTTTTACACTCGCTAAACCGTAACCTAAAATAAACCTTTACGTATTCTAGAACACATTACTAGCATATAAAAGTAAGCTTTCATTAAATGGAAGTTTGCTCAGCGCCAATTTATAACAGAAGTTTAATAAAAACTTCGTCAACACGACATCGCATGACCACTTCCTTAATAATAAAATGTGTTATAAAGAGCGGGGAACGTCACGCGTGCGGCCTCGGCATCCGATTAACGTGCGAATTTCGGCGATCACGACTTACTTCGCTCACGAACTGGCGACTAATTTCCCGATGAAGTTAAGATGGTATTGTGCGAGCTATCTCATTTCCTAAATGCATTGTGTTATGTAAATACCGCGCGTGACTTATTGTGGCGCCAGACTAGGCCTGTGCCCTTCCACCGTGGTCCGTCGCGTCGTACTGTTTCCTGTGTCCCTTTCCACACCATTTTTATGTTTCCTTATGTAGTATATTGCGGATCCTTTCTCTCATAAATAAAATGTAAGTACACATTGTCGTGTATGTGTGTAACTGTGTAGATACGGTGAGATTAAATGGTTCGTCAAGATATTATTTTGGTAGCTCATGAGAAAAAAAAAACAGTGGCACTCCAGGAGTGCCGACAGAAGTGAAAACTTATACTGATTACTGTAATCAACGCGTTGATGTCTTTTTAATGGTCAAAAGCTGGTGTCGTCACAGTGTCGTGAAATCAATGGTTTAGTCCCATCTCAAAAATACCCAACGCGCCTAAAGAAGTTGTCACTTAAAAAAAAAAACATCTTTTCCTTTAAAGTTAGGAATAGTTTTATTCCACCTCCGTTAGTTTTCCAAGTTCGACAGAAATAATTGTAGCTCGGTCAGCGGAAACACTCAATCAGTCTGGTGGTAAGTTTTGACACATTTGATTAAGTTCCTGTGCAAGTTCCTCCGTTTCTCTGATGCATTGCACTGGTATTTCTTGGCCAAAATAGTTACATTAATTTTGAAAAAGGATTCAGTGTCAGATTCCGTGTGTAAGTTGTGAAGACTACTTTTTTTGTAACTATAGTGACTTCAATGCCATAGCCTTCCAGGATTCGTTGTCTACAGAGCCATAGTCTTAAGTTTGGACGTAGATTTAATTTGAAGTTTATTAATGTTTGGTTAAGAAAAGATTCGTGCAAAAGAACTTACAGTCGACAAATTGGTTTGCAGTTTGTTATATTAAACTTTGTCGTTGTTTTTTATTTTAAATATATTATCAAAATTTAATAACCTTCACGAGTCGGAATCACTTTTGACAAAAAAAAAGAAAACAAACGACTTCCAAAAAAAAAACACTACAAAGTGAAAAATAACTTTGATTTCGAAAGTCGGCGGCGGTGGTGGTGGATATAATATGATTGAATTTGAATTTGAGAAAACGAAAATTCTAAACGAAAGACACCCCACTTCCGAAATTAAAGTACTTTTTCACTTTGTAGTGTTATTTTTTTGGAAGTCGGTTGTTTTTTTTTTTTTTGTCAAAAGTTTTTTTCTCGTTAATAAGTTTAGGGTTTATCCCGACGTTTTACCAAAGCAGTCTTAAATTATCAATTGTAAATAGATGACATTAAACTTTCAATAAAACAATGCAACATCATTTTTTGTTTTCCAGTAACCGAAATTCCCGGTATCCAATCCCGTATCCCGGACTACAGATCTACTAAAAAAATATTCTTCAACAAAAAATGAAAATATGAATCGGTAGTTCGGTCGACTCACCAGTTTATTAATTTGTGGAGTTTGCGTTAATTCATCGCAAACTTACGGGCCAATTATTTTGTTGACTGTGATGCTAACATGCTAACAATCCCAAGAGTGAATAATGCGATATTCACATGTGTTTGAGGATGTTTTTGTTTCGAAAATTGAAGGGTTCGATGCGTTTAAGTTGAGTAGTTGCGTGGCAGTTTGAGTAGTTTATGCGGCCGACCCAAATATCCTTTCTTTGATATTGTTTCATTCCTGAAGTTCTGAGTTGAGCTCCACGATTACTGACAAATGCTTGCACTGACTGGACAGCTCCACTCAAATCTGTGTGGTTCTTTCCTCAAAAGACCATCTCGGACATTAATCTACATGGTCCCCATATGGCCTGACCAAGATTATGTCTGATCTAGCTTATTTTTATTTATATTTTCAATATAACGTGTAAAAGTGATTCCGATATCCTATTTACAGAATAATCAATTTCATTTTAATATCTGGATATGAGATGGACTGTTTAATTGGTAATATTTTGCTGATGACTGTGATGACTGAGACCGAAATTCACTCCATCTACGCTCGTGGTCAACAGTTTTGTGTATAAACCAATTGGCTGTTTGTTTTTATGATACTTATACCCGTTTTCAGAATTGAGAATTTGAAATAGTCATGCTGAAGTAGTTTAACAAGATCTCAACTTCAAGTTCTCAATTCAGAAATCGGGTCTTGTCCATATTGAAATTTAGTCAAGATTTAAATCCAAAAACGATCAGTAGGTACTTAAGAAGCTGCAAAAGATACACACTATTTGTGTTTATTCTTACATTTTAAGCAAACATTTGCTTAAAATGTAAGAATAAACACAAATAGTGTGTTTATCTTTACATTTTTTTTGTTCATTTTTACTTAACATTTTAAAAAATATCAGCTTTTTATTTATCATCAGAATGAAGATATAGGCGGCGTTAAAAGGTGGACACTCAGACAGAAAAATCCATTACTGAATGAAATGTCCTGCTGACGATCGTCGCCAATATTTTTATTATTTTTTCACATCCCTGTTATTTTCCCTTTTGTGATAATTTATCGATATTGTTCGGAATTGAGTTATGATTTATATTTCGCCGGTATGTGGCCGCGGTGAGCACCTAAACCAATTTCTGTTATGTGCAAGTTACGAGTAATAGTTTGCAAGTACCTGGCATTTTGTCGATAAATTGTTCTCCTATTCGTTTTGCTATGCACCTTGGTACGTGACACCGACTTGAACAAGATATTTCAGGGACTAGAAATAAAGAGAAAATCGAAATCTGCAGAGTAGAGATTTATCGCCAACGTAAACTCCGCATGAGCCACCGCCGCTATAAACTTGGCTGCCTAGAAACAACTTTGCCAACTTTTTCCGTCACAACGTTGTATTGGTCTGCTATAATTTAAACAACTTACCTACACAGTAAAACAAATGAATTTCAGGTGGCGCAACCGCCGTCCACGTTTATTAAAATTAGAGTCGTAAGTTCGGAAGTTCGACACTGCCGCCGGAGACATTCCTGCTAAAAACTGGCCGCTTTTGAAATTCTACTGGTTTACGATTTAGCCTCAGTACCTATGCCAGATTTTTACGAGTAAACTTTTCTGATATGATATCCAAAAGCTGGGACCGTTCGGGGAGAAGTGATTAAACATGAAATTTGCATTTGCACAAACAGCCGCTCGTAAATGATAGAGATAGGTATTAAGTACTTTGAAAACAATAACAAAGTTTTCAACTCAAATAAAATGTAAGTGTGTACCTCCGTCACGCGCTTTAATGCGGTTTTGAAATCGAATAAGTTTCGTTCTGCGGGTCGTGGCGGTGTGTTGTAGGAAAGCCCCAATAGTGTGAAAACGCCCCACATCATAATGACGGGAATACAATAGCGGATCTGTTTCGCCGTCCCGGGGTCACGGGGGACACGATAACTAAAGAGAGAGTTATGTTCCTTGTAAACCGCACTCCAGTATATTGTATGAGTAATTGGGCGTAGTGCTCACACATGACACATGTCGGTCTGAACATTGCAAATTGCTTCCTTCTGAATTATTCATGGCTGTACATAGTTTTAATTGCAAACCCAAGTGTAATTTACAGTAAAATAACTTTGAAAGCAGAGGTCGTGCACGTTTGGGCACCTCTTCAGGCGTCTTAAAATGGAGATAGAATTTCTTAGCTGCAATTTGATGAAGTCTCACTGGAAAAGCCCTAAAATGAATAGTCAACTGATTGCTGGATTGCAGTAAAAGATGTTGACAAAGAGCTTTGCCTCGTTAAAACATAGCCGCGTTGGTTTTCTAAAGGATCGCTGAGGAAATGTGGAGAAAGTCATTACGATCCTCGCTTAGGATTCAAAGAGGTTAGTCTCGATGTTCACCGTGTGTTACGTATTTAATTAAATAGCTTTTATTTTAGTCCTATAACATCTAGTGAAGTAAAATTAGTGTAGATTTTTGTGTTTTTTGTATCTCGGGTGCGTTTACAAATACTAATCTTACTAATACACTAACATTCAGAACCAGAGGGCTTCGACAAGTGGCAATGGCTTTAAAAGCGTTTCGTATTTCTGACTTTCAACACGATTGACTTAAGTTTTGCGGTAACATAATAATGTCCATTGAGGTTCAATGTAAACTAGAGAAGCTATTACAAAACAAGAGATGTGTCCCTGATGTGTTCTGGTAGTTGACTGAGTCGTTTGTTGTCCCAGAAAAAAAATGTTACGCAAAAATTTTGTTCGAACTATCTGCTCCAATTGACATTAAACCTATTGAGGTTCAATGTAAATTGGAGCAGATATCGCGAACAATTTTTTTTATAATTCTAGTCTATCAAAAGACCGTTCCGTTCTGACCGTTCTTCTGATAGAGGGTAAATCTATACCGTTAGTGCACTAGAAGCATAGAGCAGCCATCTTGATAATTTTACCATAAGTAAACTGTCGAAGCTAGGACAGTTGCCAGAAACTTGTACCTACTTACAGAGAGGTCTTTGACTTTTAAGAGATATGGGGTTAACGTACGTAGGTACTTTATTAAGACATTATTGGAACATATCGCCGATCTCGAATCTGTAAAAATCTCACCACGAAAAAATTTACGAAGTCTGCTTGACCGTGACCTATCAATAGTAATGGTGGAATGGAAGCTCAATTCACCTACATAAGTTATCACGGTGAGATCGGCAGGAGTAATTTAATCCAATGACTGAAAACAATACGAATCTGAACTTTCGCAGAATCAGCTTGAACACATTATTCCTTCAGAAAAAAAAAAAGATCCTAACGAAAAAAATTGGTACCTATCTCTGAAAGCACAATTCGCTTTTGAGTCGCGTTTAGGTGAGAATTTAATTAATTTCAACGTTTCGAGCGCTATTCGTCCTGGGGAGTGGAGCCCATAAAACCTAATGGACTTTCTCTGTCTAGCGAAAGGTAATTTTGCGTGAGAGTGAGACGAGACCACTCTTCTCACGACCGTCCTGCAAATTGCAATCTTGCTTGGATTTGCACAAATTATTGTAGGGTAGTTGCGAAGCCACCGTGGTTTTTAAACACACGTGATTTGAATGAAAAGGTAAATAATTAAAGCGAAGCATTTGAGAAGCAGATTAGGGTTAAAATTAGTAGCTTTTTAATTTTATTTTTAATTCTCTAACAAAATATAACTACTTCAGATTACTTATATTTTCATTAAACACTCTTCTAAAAGTATTAATAATTCAGTATCCTTAGCTGAGAAACATCATTCAATTACCTGTACAAAATTAATTTACATTCAGCCGATAACGGGTCTAATTTGTAGGTCAAAAGTAAATTAAATCAGCGCGTCGGTATTCTGAAGGGAGAATCTAATGCAATGGCGATGTTGCGTCGATAAAGAAGGGGAGGGAAGGACGCCACAGGCTGCGTCAAAATTTTGTCGATTACGTAATTTCTATTCAAAGTATATCGAGACCCGAGTGGCTCGAGCAGGGTTGCCAAAACACAGCTCTGGGAGGACTCAGACGCTTTCTACTCAGGGCCGATCCCCTAGGAAACATCTTCAGAAATTCAAATGGCAGCGGGCCATCCGACGGGACTAGACGAACATTATACTAAACATCGCTGTGGTGACCCTAGCTCGCATTTTATTGCCCCTGCGCTGCTCAACACAGACGCAGTAGCTTGCAGGGCGATGAACCTTTTACTTTTTGAGTGTCACTTAGGAAAATTCTCGTTGCGTCGCCACAAATGACTACGGTCGACCGCTGCGTCAGCATTTCTAACAAAGTTACGGTTTTCGTACGTACTTAGCTTGGGTAGGTACCTACGTATCTTGCTATCGTCATTGCAAAGGCCGAGGTTACTATGTATTGTCCTCAACGGCGCAATTCTCAATGAAAGTGTCACCGAAAATAGACTTCATAAATATTGAAGGTAAATCTTTTCCTGAGGGTTCCGTTTATCTGCGTTTCGTGACGTCACGGCGTTAGCATTGCGTCAGCGTTGCGTGTGGCTTGCGTGTTACCGAACAGTTTACACTCTCTGTATATATTTAATTTTGTTTTTATACGCATCTTACGTTGATAGGTAGGTAAGTCGGTAACTTGTATAATAGATTTAAAAAGTTTTGAATGGAGGGCGAAGTTTGGAGGGAGATGTTCGTGTGAGTAGCACGCGAGGTGAGCCAAATGAAATATTGTACGTAATACGTATGTTTCGCGAGTATGAACTTATTAATGTTCCGCCAAGTAAATATGAACAATGAACATTAACAGAATGTTATTTGTGCTAAATGCTAAATGGGCTATTTTAGAGAGTTATTGATCAATTTTGATGTACAATGTAGATAATATATTGATGCGCTCTCCTCCCTTCGAAGAATTTATCTGAGAAGAACTCGTCTTCTAATTACAGATATGTTACTATTTCTGTACAACCACAATTTCACAATTTCCCGCTGCCGGTAATACGAAAACCATTAAAAACCAGACCATAAAGTAAGATCTCATTACGAGAAGTCGTTAAAACCGACATATAACGTGACCACCGCAAATTAACGGTGACATTCTCGTTTAGGAGATAATGGCATAACACATACATACACACACATGCGAATGACATAACACACACGCTAAGAACGTGTGTTTATTTACCATTACATTTTTTACATCACCAATTTAACTTTTCCTTCACAAAATCGACTCAACCAAAATTTTCCCAAGAATTTCAGGATTTTCAGCTGCATAAAATAAAAAGGTTTTATCTAAAAAGGTTTCATGTGTTGCGTGCGTAATCTTAGTTTGGCTGCCTCATAACTGTCAGCTGCACTGGTAATCGAACTTGCTCCTTCATTATACGAGGTAAACGACAGCTTTTTGCACCCCATACGCGTTCTTCGCGTAATATTTATGATTTGTACACTTTTTTCAGGATTAAGGAAAGTATTAGAAGCGCCTGAGCTTTGAAAAATGAGATAGCAAAAAAATTGTAAGGAGGAATTTACATACATACATAAACTCATGTCATTCTTCCTATGGGGGTAGGCTGAAACTACAGAACACCACCTACTACGATCTTACGACCCTTTTGCCTCGTTTACGTTCATATATCTGATCATTCACGCGCGCCGGTTGCGAGTGCTACACACCTGACCTTTCTGAAGAACATCACCAATAAGATCACTATGTGTCCTCCTAGGGCATGCCATCCCGGCCACACCCAAAAGTTTTAGTTGCCCGGAAAATCTTAATATATTTGAAAATTTCTTACAAAGTATGTTGTCATCTTCAGACGGCGTCACTATATCAGAAATGTTTGCTGCTCATTTCTCTGCAATGTACAGTCAACAAAACGTGACTCATCATTCACCTCCATCAGAATACATTCAGAACATGTTAGCTTCCAGTTTACCTTTGACAGCTCCTAAAATTGATATTGATATCTTGCTCAACAAATTGAAAGCTCTGGATCGTCGAAAAGGCGCTGGACCCGACGGGATCCCCCCTTATTTTGTTTCTATGTGTGCTTCGTCTCTGGTGGCTCCCCTGCTACAAATATTTAATAGGTCACTTGCCACGGGCAGTTTCCCAAATTTTTGGAAGGTAGCGCAGGTGGTACCAATTCATAAAAGCAACGATCGTGACTATGTAGGTAACTATAGACCAATTTCAATATTGTCTACCTTCGCTAAAGTCTTCGAATCCTTGATTTGTCCCTATATTCAGTCTCATTTGAAACTTTACCTCAGTAACTCTCAACACGGCTTTGTGAGTTCCAGATCTACATGCACGAACCTAGTGACTTTCACAGAGACCCTGGTTAGTGCCATTGACTCGGGCAAACAGGTAGACGTGATATACACCGATTTTAGTAGGGCCTTTGATCGCGTTCCGCACAATATACTACTGTATAAATTAAACGCTTACGGTATCACTGGCTCCCTCCTTGATTGGTTTAGATCCTATCTTGAAAGTCGAACCTTCTTTGTTGCCCTCAATGGTTACCGATCAGGCTCCTACAAGGTTACATCTGGTGTTCCACAGGGATCACATATTGGTCCAGTCATGTTCAACTTATTTGTCAATGATCTTGCAAATGAACTTGAATTCTCTGCGTGTTTCATGTATGCTGACGATTTAAAATTTTGCAGAGTTATTGAATCAGATCGTGATGTTGAACTGCTTCAGAGAGATATTGATACTCTGGTGAAGTGGTGTGATGAAAATGGTATGAGCTTAAATATCAAGAAGTGCTACCATGTCAAATTTTCCAGAAAAAAAAATGTGACACAATCCGCATATTATATATGTGGGACTTCTGTACAGGAAGTGGAGCAGATGAGGGATTTAGGTGTTTTATTCGATAGGCAGTTAACATTTATACCCCACATTGAAAACGTAGTTAAAAAAGCCTCTAGAATGCTTGGGTTTGTAATAAGGAATGTAACCTGCTTTCGTCGCTGTAGGACTAAAATCTTACTTTATAATTGTTTGGCCCGTAGCACATTGGAATATTGCAGCACTGTATGGCGACCTCATTATGCCACCCACACACTTCGATTAGAAAGGGTTCAAAAACGTTTTCTTTGGCATTTGGCTTATTCTTCCGGAATAGCTAAAAAGAAACGGTCGTATAAAGAGAGACTCCTGCACTTCAAAATGATATCCCTACAAAAAAGAAGAGATTTATTAGATGCAACATTTTTATTCAAGGTTCTGCGATATCAAATTGACTGTCCGCAATTGTTGAGCAGGTTCAAACTTCGTGTGCCTACAAAAAATCCACGAACTCCTATAACCCCATTACGTCCTCCTTTGCGTAGAACCGTTCTAGGTGCTAACTCTCCTATACCCCGTCTGTGCAAATTATTAAACAACTGCAGTGATCTGGTCGATGTACACTCGGACTCACTTAATAAGTTCAGAAGTATTATAAGTAATGTGTGAAATCTTTCTGTGAACTTGTTTTGGTTACATGTTTTGTCTTTATATTCAATTTGTATTTTAATCCTTTGTATTTTAATCCTTTTTTTTTTTTTTTTTGATGTCGATTTTAATTCTGTCTGCAATTTGATTTGATGATAATACCTGTATAACTGTAATTCAAGGATGTTTTTAGGTAAAAATGTATGTTTTTTTATTTTAAATATAATTATGTTTAATTCCATTCCAATTATGTTTCTGACTGATTTTAATTTTGATTATGATTTTATTTTAATTTTCTTATGATATCCGTATGAATTTAGTTCGATTACGTTGTAAATTATTTTTTAGGTTTTTTAATTATAATGCTTTTTAATTTATTTTGATTCTATTCTGTTGAATGATAATTTTGATTTTGTTATATTTAATTTTTAATAACTATCTTGAATTTCTTTAACTTTTAATTTTATTATGTTTTAATTCAATTAGGTTTTCGATTATAATTTTATTTCGTCCTCAACCTTGTTTCTGTCTGTGATTTTAATGTTTTAATTCAATTTTTAGTTTTAATTTGGCCTGAGGAGCCCGATTGCTCTATGTGTATCAAATTATACATTTAATCAATATGTAGTGCATGATGTGCTTACCTGTAAGAGATTGATACACCTGACCCGATTTGATTTAATGTAACCCATAATTGTTTGTGTGTACTCAATTGTTGGTGAGCCAAATAAATAAATAAATAATAAATAAATACCTGACCTATTATTAGAAATCTCTTCAACTGTACGCAATTAATATAATAATAACCTTGTGCTACGTAGTGGGTTCAGTCTTAATAGTACATCGTATGGGAATCGAATGAACAACCTCGCCTGCCTGCGCCATAAGCCTAGTGCTATTACCCTTTTTGTTTTGTTTTCCTATTCCAAGAGCTTAGTGAAGACATGTGAATAACATACACTGTTGATTACGATGTTATCTTAAAAATAACTTATATCGATATTAATAGTTGGTCATAAAACTTAATTTATCGAGTAAGACGTTATTTTGCGGAAGTCTCTTTAGAAAAATAACTAATGGTTTAGGGAAAGAGCTCTCGAGTCGCTTTTGGATCGCCTAAATCCAATCGAATAGGCTGATAAATCCGATATTATGTCACTCTGTATCATTTATTATAATAGAGTAGGTATAGGTGTTACATTAAATCTTACCTAATGTAAATAATAATGTATATATAAATAATAAAATAATATATTTGACTGCCTCGTTGGTCTAGTGGTCGCAAGCGCTACTTGCTGAGCATGAGGTCCTGGGTTCGATTCCCAGGTCGGGCAAAGTGTTATTGGGTTTTTCTATCTGAAATTTCTCAGTAGCAGCCTTTTTTTTTTGGGTGGGAAATCATCAAATAACTTCTCCCGCTCTGGGCGGAGCGGGAGGGCGTGTCAGACTCTTACTGACTAAAACCCACCCGTGTTCCTTCGGTTGCCCTGTTGCCGGGGGCCACGATCTCCCTTTCGGTTTTCTTCGCAACCCCGGCAGTCATCGGCCCTAGCGGACCCCGTCAATTTCTCAGTAGCAGCCTGGAGTCTAGATTTGTGCCTGATTGATGGCAAAAGGCTCGCCCCCTATTACATGGGACTTAAAACATAACTGGCGAAATGTGGGTGAACCTTCTACAGGGATACCTTTGCCCAACCCTTCGGGGAAAAAAGGCGTGATTTTATGTAATATATATATATATCGGATATATATATATATATATATCGGATATATATATATATATATCCGAATAATAATGATTAAATAATACCTTCATTGTTCATTTGTTAGAGTTTTTTTTTTATACGTGGCGAATTTTGTCTATCATTTTATTTGTTACAAATTACCTATATTTAATTATTAACCTACTCCGTGGTTACAGATTTTTATTTATGTGTTAACAAAATGTGTTTGTGGTTTAATCTGTCACAAGTATATCGTCAGCCTTTGTAAATTAAAACCGTTTTATATTGTGATAGAACTAAATTTTCACTGTAAATAATTTTTAAATAATGTACTCACAGCGCAATATAATTAACACCACAGACTGCAGGATGGCCTCTCCTTCTCCTTTTATTAAATCCATTCAAAGGTTGTCTTTAAAAAACCTTTAAGGCCGTTCATTATGTCATATCAGGAGTTTGTATGGTGAACATAAAAAAGAGTATTAGATTCTGTTATTTAAATTTTCCAAAAACATAACATAAAATCAAACCACAAGACAAATTAAATCATGCATAAAACACAAAATATGTGGATACAACTCCAAAATAAAAGTGCACCCGCACGTGTCCGAAGTATTCTTATTTACGAGCTCAAACGTAACACGATTCCCCGAGCTGCCGCCTAAAACTACCCTCAGAAAACAAAGAGAGAATATACCACTGCATTTTTACATATTCCACAACACTACGGAACAATACCAACATCCTACATGTTTTCAAAATGGACACTGTGCTAGTGTGTAATCCTCAAAAACTTGCACTTTCATTTATCCACTTTTCGTCCACCTAATGTAGGAAGCGAATCTTTTGTTATTTAGCCGTTATTTGAATTTCGAGTAAAGACATTCCAGAATGTTTTTCAAATTTGCACGTTTTTGCCCTCTGAGTCTGAACAAGCAAGGCATGGGCGCCCCAATTAAGTAGGTAAAAATAATACTTCTAATTTACCAACTTAAAAAAAAATATATTGAAATTAATATTATCGCTAAAATGACATTACGTCCGACTAGATTGTTAACGTTTTTAAATACGGGAATTGGCTTTCTGAACTGGCACAATGTAGATGAAATTAATGTATTTCGGCAAAGCACGTGTCTGTATTTGTACGCGCGTATCTACACAACCTCTGTGGCATATTCATAGAAAAGTAATTCACTTCTAAATCAATAGCATAGCAACATCACAGCGCAAAAATAACTAGGTACAACAAGAAAAACAGCTAACAGAAAACGGGCCTCATCAATAGAAAGAGACGGAAAAGGACCGACCCATTACGGACCGGGTCCCGGAATTACGGTTCCGGATTAGAAGAGGTCAACCCATCTTGCAACTCTTTCTGCTCTTTCTTTTTATTATCTTTCACTTGATTTTTCAAAGCGTGTCCTATTATACGCATAGGCTTTGAGATTGCAAGAGGAAGGGTTTCTATCTACATACCTAGTTATAAAAAGAATGGATAATGAACCAAAAGATGATCACAGGATTCTGTAAGTACCTGTAACAAATGGAAAACAGAAAATCAGTTAACCAGTTAAATTGCTAGAATAGATTTGATATAAATGGATGAATTTGGCATTAGAAAATTTAGGATTTCTTAAAACTAAATCATAATTATCATAATTATAAATAAATCAACTAACAGTGCCCCGCGGTTTTACCCGTATAAGTCTCGATCCCGTAGGAATATCGGCGTAAAAAGTATTTTATGTCCTAACCCAAGCATGGTCTACCCATTTGCCAAATTTCATCTTAATCCGTTCAGCCGTTTTGGCGTAAAAGCGTTACAAATAAACATACAACAAATCTAATCTTTTCTCTTTATAATCCTGTTTCCCACGGTTTTTACGACTTTATAAAACATTCATATTTCTTTATTCGTAAGTTTAATATTAATGTATTAATTTGTATACACATAAATCTTCTGGAATAAATTCTCTTCAACCAAATTAAAATTCTTTGCGTAGTATGGTATCCATAAACGAAGAAAAAGGAGTATCTATGTAAGGAACGTAGCAGGTGACATTCGGTAGTTTCTGCCTACCCCTATGTGGAAAAGGCGTGATTTTAGGTATTATTAGCTGCGCCCCACGGTTTCAGCCACATAAGACTCGATCCCGTGGGAATTTCGGGATTAAAGTATTCTATGTTCTGTGTTATTGGGTTTTTCTATCTGAAATTTCTCAGTAGCAGCCTGGAGTCTGGATTTGTGCCCGGTTGATGACAATAGGCTCACCCCCTATTACATGGGACTTAAAACATAACTGGCGAAATGTGGGTGAACCTGTTACAGGGACACCTTTGCCCAACCCTTCGGGGAAACAAGGCGTGATGTTATGTTATGTTATGTTATGTCCTAACCCAACTCATGGTCTACCCATGTGCCAAATTCCATCCAAATCCCTCTAGCCGTTTTAGCGTGAAAGAAACAAACAAAAAAACTCACTTTCGCATATAATATTGGTTAGGATAGATGACACACGCATCCTGGGCCTCAGCTAAAGCGCATTATTACGTGAAAAAAATGAGGTTTTTCGAAAAATCAAGCTCATGTTTCCTTTGACAACCTTTGCTCAGTAAATCATAGTTTCAGTTTTAACCCTGCCGTCCCCTCTCGTTAATTCACCCCGTGCAAACACACCTTTATATGAAGCATGTATACCTGCTGCATCTCAGTTCCTATTAATCAAGACTATATGGATGCTAATGGATGCTGCTATCTGCCGTCGCTTGGGACTCGAAACTCGTAATTATTACCACAATACACTTTGTGCTGCTAATTATATCAGCCGGTAGCGATCGCAACGGAAATTATTGGAATCGAAAACTAGTTGAATATAATTGCATATTTTGCATTTGTACATTTTGGGTATAATGGACCATTACCACATTTTAAAGGATGAAATGATGATGAAATGATGGTCTATCATCAGTCTTGTTTGTCAAGTTAAAACCAAGGGTCGAATAGAAGAAAAGAAAGAAAGAAAATACGTTTATTTGCGGAAAACATGACGCAAAGAAATATAGTAAAAAAACACGTAAATAACAAATTGGGGGAAAATATGCGTCACGTCTACGCAAAACGGCCATCGCTCAGCATAAATGCTGCGACCCCATGCGTGACAGAGCCCCAGCGCTGATTTTCAGCGACAGCCGGCGCTGACGTGATGACGTCAACCGGTGCAGCATAAAGTGAAATAACAAATCAAAAATAAATTAAATACAATACTTAGTCCTAAATGTTTACACAAATGTAATATTCAAAATGGCAACATTTCGATCCATCGGCGACTCACGCGCCTCAGACTTATTGCAATCTGTGCGCGTAGCTGTCATAAAACTATTTGCTTGACGTTTTGACATATTGTTTATTATGTACTGGTTACGTAATAATTATATCATGGCACGAATCACCTTGCTTTTTATTTGAACTAAGACTGAGTTCTTTAGATAACTTTATATACATTAAGAGGAATTTTGAAAAATGTTTAACATATTTCATCATAAGAGAAGGACTAGCTAGCGTATCTAAACGGTTTTATTCCCCAGTGTTAAAGATGCGTTAACTTTTATTACCACTAAGTAAGTCTAATAGTCTCTTGACCAGAATGGACCAGCAAATAAACTTTTTACAAAAAAAAAAAAAACCGACTGCCAAAAAAAAAACACTACAAAGCGAGAAATAACTTTAATTTCGGAAGTCGGTGTCTTTGGTTTTGAATTTTCGTTTTTTGTCACCAACTTCCGAAATTAAAGTTATTTCTCAGTTTGTAGTGTTGTTTTTGGAAGTCGGTTGATGTTTTTTTGTAAAAGTTTTTATTTTTCACTTTTTAGTTATGGTACCTACCCCACACAAATTCGAATACCACTACCTGCTATGTAAAAAACAGTGACATGAACTTAACATATCATTCACATACTAAGTGGGAAAAAAATACGTATTATTGAAGCCAAGTCAAAAACTATCCAAGCAAAGTTAATAAAATTTATATGGGACCAACTTGGGAGCATACCCTTTCAAACAAAAAAGAATTTTCAAAATTGACGGAGAAATTGGTGGGCATACATTAAAAAAAAACATACATACGCTACGAACATATAACCTCCTTTTTGGAAGTCGGTTAAAAATGGACTTCCATTTTTAACCAACTTCCAACACTTGGGCTGGAGACAAATTATGAGAGCAAAACAGGAAAAACGGTGTAATATAATAACTGATTGGTATCCCAGAAATAGTAAACGGAAAAGAGGAAAACAATAAAGAAGATGAGAGTATGAGATAAAACTTACATAGCGGGCCCTAACTGGAGGAAAGTGGCTCGTGATAAAATTCAATGGAAACAGCTAGAGAAGGCCTTTGCCAAGACGCATGCTGAATTGAAGAACATACTTTAAAAACAAACAACATAGTAAAAATTATTCAAAATCAAGAGTCTTATAAATAAAAAAGTCTAATAACATTATGCGTATCCCATTTCTTATCAGCAAAATAAATGATATTACAATGAACTTATCGAAAACTTTAAAATCATGTTGAAAATGTAAAAGGAGATCTTCCAAAATGTGAACAGCACACGGCAAAATGAAGTAAAAATTGTTATCAATTTGCCTTGTCATTATCTAGCCCTAAATGGAAGCAGAATTGGGAAAAAGTATTGGTTTGAAAGTTATGAGCGTCGAAACTTCCATATTTCAACACTAATTTTAACTCAACTTTAGGCGTAAATAAATAACTTATGTAGTATGAAAATGACAAAATAATAGAAACCGTACAGGGTGAGATAATTTATTGAAAGTTTTGAGTAGATATGTCCAGTAGTTTTTCCATAATATCTATTCGCTCAAAGGTCTGTTCATGAAATTTTACATGCTCGTTTTCGTTATAAATTTTGGTGGTAAAGAAAGAAAGAAAGAAAGAAAGAAAAAGTATTTATTGGGACTCGCACAGGACATTACAAATTAAACTAAAACACACTCATTAAAACATTATAAAAAATTTAAAAAACAAATTAAAAAAATAATAATAATCATAACAGAAAGTCCTGTACGAGGCCAAAAGGCTCCTATCTCAGCATATGTTGCGACATTTAAAAAAAAATGTCGCAGCGCTGGTATTCTGGTATGAGGAACGGTGTGTAAAGTTCACTCATCCACCATAGAAGAGGGAGGATCCTCCGACCAGACGGGTGTTGTGTCTGGTGGGCAACTGCCCGACGGTTGAAGTCGGAATTTTGTATATATGTCGATCGCGCGGTAAACTCTACTTGCGCGATGCAGAAATTGTATGACGTCATGTCTATGATGCGTAGTTCGTATGTGGCGGTGTAACCGCTACATAATCATCGTCTATTTCACTAAATAAATAAATTAGAATATCAATAAATAAATTAAAACTAGATAAATAAATAACTTTGCAAAATATCATGCATATTATCTATGCTATCAATGAGTTCGAGCCGTCGTCGAGTAGTGGAAACTTAAGGCCTAAAACCTCTTCATATGACTGGAAGAGGCAACTTCGTGAAACTCTCTCGAAGGTTTTCCTTTCAAAGGTATCATTTCAAGAGTTTTCAACAAGTAACTTTACCAGTTTATCAATCTTTAAAGCGTGAGCAGTAGATACTTGGAGTACACAATGAAATGCAACGGAGCATGGCTGATTTAGAGTTCTCTAAACTGTTTTGTAAACATTTCACTAGGGTGTTTATATGGATAACTTTTGATGAAGGTTCAAATAGGGATTGACGGTACACAAAGTGGAGTTTTTACGCGATTACGGCGAACCAAAAAGGAGAGTTATGATTTTGACCGGTATGTATGTATGTTCATCTGTTACCTCATAACTTCTAAATTACTTATCATAATTTGCCAAATGAGGTATCTTTGGAAGCGGCTATGTGACGTCGTATTAAATTGAATATGGAGCCGTCTAGAAGACATAAAGTCGGGAGCAAAAAAATATATATATCGTATCCTGTTGGGTATCAGAAGAAAGAAAGAAAGAAAGAAAGAAAGTAAAACAAGACATCACAGACAGATACATTAAAAATGTCTTAAATTATTTGTATTTGAATTTAATTAAAAATGTCGGTCTGCGATGTCTTGTTTATACCATTTTAGTTAACTTTTTTGTCGTAGTTGGGTTTTAGTTTTTATAACTTTTATTTTGATTTAAATTATAATATAATACATATCCTATGACACACGGCAATAGTGCAGCTTCCCATTAGATAAAGAATTTTCGATATCGGATCAAGAGTTCTAAAGAATACCATCCACATATAAACTCACAAAATACCTCTTTATAATATTAAGTAGGTGAAGATTTATTAATTGGAACACGTGGAATAACTTATAATAATTTATATATAAATGCAAAAGTGAGTGTTTGTTTGTTTGTTACTGTTTAGACCATGACTTGGCTTAGCACATTGGATAGTTTTTATCCCGATATTCTCACAGGATCGAGACTTATGCGGGTGAAACCGCGGGGCGCGGCATGTATTTATATATTAGGTTTCCCCGTAAAATCAAATAGTTGCACGGCACAGTATGTTTGCAGTGTAACACCATGTAACTGCAGCGGTGCTTAACAAGGTAATTAATTATAAATCAATTACGTAGACAATAAGTGCTTATTAATTTGTAGCAATCAGGATCATGCAAATATGCATGTACTAATTAATACTTACCTATAACTATTTATACAATTTACATTTTACTAGAGATGCTTCTGCTTAGCACGATTTTTACGACTTGACAAAACATCTAGATTTATTCATTTTTTGCAAGTTTAATATTGTTGTTTTATACATATAAATATTTCGGAATAAATTCTCTAAGTGATGTTGAAAACCGCATCAAAATCCGTAGCGTAGTTTAGAAGAACAACGCGGTCACATGGATAGACACAAAAAGCTGCGGGTAAATGACCCCATAGGGGGTGATTTTGGTGCCCCTAACCGCCGCAGGAGACGCCCTAGGCGACGGGAATCGCAGGCCGATTCCCGGCCACCACAGGCGCGGGCTTACGGACGGTGAGCGATGGTAGCTCGTCGTCCGATAAGGACCAGGCCATGGTCGATGGCGCGTTGTTTTCCACGCGCGTATCAAAGAGATGTCAGCACAACTGAAGGGGTTCGCTAGGGCCGATGCCTGCCGGGGTTGCGGATTTGTCTTAAAGGGTTACCCTGGCAACATACAAGCAACTGAAGGAACACGGGTAGGTTTTAGTCAGTAAGAGTCTCACGCCCTCCCGCTCCGCTCAGAGCGGGAGAAGTTATTTGATAATTTCCCACCCAAAAAAAAAGGGAGTGATTTTGTGACCAATACACCTCCAATCAATACATTTTCTTTTATGTATTCAGAGAATTATTGAGTCGATCAAGGAACTGTTTTATATGTAAAGAGAAATGCTTTATAAATATAGATTACCTGCATGTCATATGTCACTTTACACGGCACGCTGAAAATGTTGGCGCAAATCAGCATTTCAATTGTGTGGCATGCTAACTGCGGTCGTCCACACATAAATATGTACCTCTACCTACTCGTAAGGGCCATCCGTAAATTATGTCACACGAATTTCGTGTTTTAGAGCCCCGTTCTTGTCACAAGTCTTTACATTTGTGTGCAATTTTAAATTAAACCTTATAATTATATTCATGTAGTTTACAAAATTTTAAAATTTTTCGTTAGAGTTGAAGTTTAGAATTTTATACTTCTGATTTATACATGTGATGTCACGAAGTCCCCCTTGACCTCCCTTGTCACATGACGTCAAAATGTATTGAACCCCCCTTCCTTAACGTGTGATATATTTTATGGATCGTCCCTTATGGAGTGACAGCAGCTGCTGTATATTAGCTGATATTATTGAATAAGCAAGTGCTTTCGTGGCATTATGACGCCAGAAACCACAATGATTTGAATCACCTATTACAATTCATGAAACAGATAAGTTCTTTATTATTTTGATTTGTTTTTGGAAGCTGATTTCATATCTTAGGAAGACCTGGCTGGGTATAAAACCCTGTTTCAACTACTACATTTGGTGATCTGTCTATAAGAGAACGCTTTTGGAATCTTGGCTCAAGCTAGAAGTTTCGATTTTCTGAGACAGCAATTTTATTACACTGTACACATGTACTTTTGAGATGCCAACTTATCTTTCTGCCAACAACCAAATTGGTTCAGTGGTGCAGCGATGAATAAGATAAACGGCGAATTCAGTGCCTCACTTTTGCATATTGTAGATGAGGTATTTTTTGTATGATTTCCTTATCTGCCTAGCTAGGTACTTCATCCAGCCTTATTACTATTTAGGCTATTCCATACCTTCTCATGAGACCAAGGTTCAGGACTTCACTCAAAAAATTAGAATCAGGACTAAAGTGGAAATGGTCTGGTCAAATGATAAGAGGGAAGGACAAATGGAGCAAAACAGTTACCTAGTGAGACCCAAGAAACGGCCAAACAAAGAGAGGTAGACCACTGAAAAGGTGAGATGATGACATTAGAAAAACATGGGGCAGAGTGGCCAGAGAGAGAGAGACAGGAATGGAGGAGGTTAAGGCCTTTGTCAACTGGCAAACGGACATACAAAACATGAAAAAACGCCTAATACGAGACTAAAGATTACACTGTGTTTATGTTTCAATGATAATGTTTTTTTTTTTTCTTTTTTCAAACAACATGATACCTTTTGAAAAAGGCTCATAATATAAAAATAGCAGAAGCACGGAACTATTCAGGGGTAACTGGTAAGATAGATAACAAGAACCTCCTGAATGTGTACATACTTACTAAATTGACAACAGATACACCATACTGCAAAGGGCTGATTTCCCTGAGGGGTTGAGGGTTCTCTGTACGTAGTTGCGGGAAATTTGAAAAACCTTCCATATCATGGAGGAGATGGAGTGGATCGTACTTAACTAGAGGACTGCAATAAATGCAATTTATTAAAGGAATACAAAATTAGATTTGGTAACCTATTTGACTTATTCAACGTCATAATTATTAGATTTTTAGACAAGCAGATGCGTGCAGGGCAAATGCTTGAGAAACGGGGTAATCCATTAATCGAAGGGTTAGTTCAGTCAGCGATAAGAGTAACACAACAAACATAGCGAACACAGTAGACACTACATTTTTATTGATCCTAATTAAAATCGGAACAGAATTAATATTAAAAGAAAAAAAATAAAAATGGTACTTTTATATAAATAAGTAGGTACAATATTCGAACAATATTGTATCAATTTATATAATGTGTTCGACTTTTATCGCTGGCCGGATAACATTCAACAGAGATAAAAGTACCTGATAAAGAAAAAACATTGAGAGAAACTTGACTTCCTTTGAAATCGCGAACACACATTGAGCAAGCGTGTTGATCAATGCATAAGCTTTTTCAGTATGTGAAGAACCCCTGCCCTGCAGTGGGACATTTCCAGGCCAATATTATCATAAACTGATACGATGTCAGACTAAACATTCTCCCCAGTGCATCGATGTATCTTTTATAACAGGATTTCCCGGTTCTCACACATTGCTCACTCATGTGGAGTGAGCAATGTTGTCAATATTTTATTATGCTCGGTTTTTGATGCCCCGATATAAACTCTAGCTTTAAATAGCATGTTTAAGCAGCTTCCTTAATCGAGTGTTAAGAAACACAATGTGTCAAGATCATCATCATCTAGCATTTTCCCAAATATTTTGTGATCGGCTTTCAGTTAATTAATTGATTCAGGCGTGACCTTGCGGAAATCCATTACAAAATGATGATGTGGATATATTTAGTAACCTGCGAGCAGTATATAAGTGGGTTGGACGGGCGATAAAGCTCAGTTTGCGCTCGGTGCTTGGTGTGGCAACACGCCGTGTTCGAGTTCGCGACAAGTCAATCGTCATCCTGAGAATGCCTCGTTGAGAGGTGAAACACGTGTCGATTTCTTTCAGGGTCTTTAAAAATAGCTAAGCGGAACAGGTTACTAAATATATCCACACCATCATTTTATCGGCTTTCAGTCTAACCAGATGCAGCATCAGTATTAAACATGGAACGTCTGCCTATCTGACCTCCACAACCCAATTTCTGGGTAATATGGTACCACTTGGTAAGACTGGTTGTCAGAATTTCGGGCTTCTGATTACCCGTAACGACTGTCAAAGAACTAGGAATGACAGCCGGGACCAACGGCTTAACGTGCTTTCCGAGGCACGGAGGGGCCTTCGATCGACCCGTGCGGCTTTCCATGAGCCGAGAGATTAACTCGGGTTAAGAATATCTCAGAAACAAAGCATTAATGACTTAATGAGAGATTATTAGAGCATTATCATTATTACACTCAGCGAGCTCGTTAAACAATCGCTTCGCTGGAAACACGATCGCAGTTCGTAGTCCTTATTTCTAACGTGTCTATTAATATATTTATAATATTTGCGTCCGATTGAGTCAACAGACAGAAATATTTTCTAACTGACATTTATTTAGTAACTCGAGATAATCGCTGTGTGTCGATTGCCGAGCCTATTTATGTGGTGCTAAAACTTCCTTGTCATCATCTTTTGTTTAGGGAGTAAATACCTACTGGATTGGCAACGATGATTAAAACGTGACGCAATATCTAGCAACGAAAATTCCAACTTTCAAGCCAATAACAATAATTCTGAAATATGGGAAATATGCACTTGCAACATTGATATACTAAAAACCTCGCAAATAAAGTCACATACGAGTTAAAATAATATTAACAAGGCAGGGCGTTGATCCTAAACGCAACTCCAGTCGATGGCTTTGACCTTCAAGAGTGCTTTTATGTGCCATATAATTAAAATAAATAAAGGACGACGATCAGGCTATAAAAAGAACCCAGCTCCGGGGGAAAAGAAATGTATTTCAAATCATCAATAATAATAAGTAATAAAATCATAACCCGTTATGACCGTGATCCTTACTGGCGATCATATAAAAATTGCCAGTTTAATTAATAAGGCGTCGATTTAAAAAAATGTTTAAATATTGCGTTTGATTACTTTATTAAAAAATATGATGTTAAAATGCGATCTTGGCTCATTATACAATGCTGCATTCTCCTTTGACTTTGACAGATCAAAATCACATTAATTTCTTTCACGTAAAAATGATACAGGTAATGACTACCTTAAAAAACTGTATATTTTTGAGAGCCAATGACATTAACTAATCATCATCATACATCATTATTGGCAGCCTTGTATCCCACCCACTGCTGAGCTTCCTCCCTTTTGTGTCACGCTTCCCTGGTCTGTGGAAGTCTCATATAGATTTAACCCTCGGTATTTCGTTGGTTATATCAACCCATGTGGCTCAGATATTCAGTTAGGGCTTTCTTCTTCAGACACAAATCTACATGGTCTTCAAATGAAATGCTCAGACCAAGATTATAACCTGGTTTTTATATACACATAGACATTAATGAATTTTATATGTATATACAATGACATGAATATTTACTTTAAAAGTATTATATTATTTTAATTATTGTGAATGTGAAGACTATGTGGGTCATTCCTTTTTGTTTTGTTTTTAATTTTTTCTCAGTTAGTTCTAATTATGGTCTGACAGTTTGAGTAATGTATACGGCCTACCCAAATGTCCTTTTTTGGTATTGTTCGTCAAATCGTTGAGCTCCTTAAATTCTGAGTTGAGCTGCACGATTACTGACAAATGCTTGTACTGACTGGATAGGTGCACTCAAATCTGTGTGGTGCTTTCGTCAAAAGACAATTTGAGACACTAATCTACATGGTCTTCACATGATCTGACCAAGATTATGTCTGGACTTTAAAAGAGACTGTGACCTCTGAGTTTGTTTCGGCCTTTCTTCTCGGAGTAGTCAGATAGGAAACGCCGACCTCATCTAGTGTTTGTACAAACCTATTTACAGAAATAAAATCATTTATCATTTATCTTCCACCGGCTATCACCACGTCTAGCCAAGCATCCTGCCCACCTCTTTTAGCCTTAGTCCGAGAATTTAATAACTGACGCGTTTCGCCACATCGCAACAGAGGCGTGAAGCTAAATTCCGGTTCATACCGCTTTATACCGGTAATAAAGGATTAAAAAGCGGTAAGTGTGCGGCCGGTATCACGTTGTGACGCGGTGTGGCGGCGGCAGGTGGCAGCCCTCATTTATCTTGCGCCACGCTGATGAATATTTACTCACGTTAACTAGGTATGCGACGGTCATTAGTTGCAGAGAGTAAGCTTCTAATCGGTGGGAGGATGTATCAAGAGGATGAATGCAGTAATTTTGCCATAGTGAAAATAAATTAATCGAAATCTTGCTGAAACTAATATAAGCAAGAGGAGTTATTGGGTTTTTCCATCAGGACTTTCTCAGTAGCAGCCGGGAGTCCAAATTTGTGCCCGGTTGATAGAAATAGGGTCGCCCCATATTACATTGGACTTGAACTAATAGTGAAATGTATGGTATCCTAAAAATCTTTAGGGAAAGCAGGCTTGATGTTATGTTTAAAAAAACAATATTTTAATTTAAAGATCTTTTTCACATCACTAAGATGTTATTGAAGTGAAAACTTCTTTAGGCGCGTTGGTCATTTCTGAGATGGGACTAAATCATTGATTTCGCGACACCATAACGACACCTCATTTTTGTAAACGAGATTGTGCTCTTTATTTATGTTACGTTACGGATCAATGTTCTATGCAAGTGTTTTTACTTTAAAGGTTTCGGAAGTTTATTTTTTTCTTTTGTAATTGCGATTGTGCTCTTTATTTACATAACGTTTCGGACCTATGTTCTGTTGACAATTATTTTTCTTCCATCAAGGCGGTCTTGTTCAAGTTTTCACTTCTGTCAGCACTCCCGGAGTGCCACCACTTTTTATTTAATGAAGATAAATGCTTAAAATACATTGGGTTTAACACAATTCGTGCTGCGAGTAGATACACAGTGTGCTTATTTACGTATTCAACTCATACAATAGTTTACATAATATTTCACCCAAAATTACCCGAATAATCACGCGGTTTCAATTTGAGACCTATCGAAATAAATCCTCATTAACATTACGGAAGTAAATTAATATTAATACAATAGTTATATGTATATTTCATGTAAACGTACGCTTGCACTCTGTTGTTAATTTGAAACCAAAAAAATTCGGGGCTTAAACTGTTATTTAAATTCTGAATTTTAACTGATATTAAACGGGGAATTTCATCCTACTAATAATATTATAAATGTGAAAGTTTGTGAGGATGGATGGATGTTTCTTACTCTTTCACGCAAAAACTACTGAGCGGATTTGTATAAAATTTAGCACACAGATAGTTTATAACCTGGATTAACACATAGAATACATTTTATTCTGATATTCTTACGGGATCGAGACTTATGTGGTTAAAACCGCGGGGCGCAACTAATAGTTAATGACTGCGGTAGAAAACGTAGCCAAAGGCAGCGAGTAAAATATATGTAAAACAGTAGGCAGCTAATTTACACGACCTTTAAGTGCACGCTTTAATATGCAACAAAGTATAATTTTATCGCGATAAAAAGCAAGGCTAGACTTTATTAGAGTCACAAGGCTCCTGGAAATTACGGGGGTGGTCCCCTCTATGCAATATTTATGACTTTATGCTGCCTCCAAGGCTGCGTGCCGTAAGGAGCTGTTTATCTTCCAGCTCCTAAAGCTATTAAGATGCAATCTTATTGTTCCGAGCATTCTATTAACCGGTGCACGCAAGTAGCTCTAGTTCTAAAATTATCAAGATTTCGCCTCTCTCTTGTGTACAGGTAGTTTGATACAGGAAAAGATTGCTTGATATACGGCTGCATGCTTCGGGTAAATTTCCGATTATCCATTACGTTTGAATAGTTTACACGAAGACGTTAACTTTTGTTGTTGGAATCAGCTTTACTCGCAAACTATGCGCAGCGTGTGAACTAACACTGAAAATCTTCTCCGTCTGATTTTTATACCGTTTTTATTATTTTGCCCTGGATCAGCGTACCCGAGAGGAACGACAGACGAGTTTTAATAAAGCACATAACAAATGCAAGACGTGACAAGTCAACTTTTTTATACCGCGTACAACAACAATAGGGGATATATTACAATTTGTATTAAATGTGTCTGGGTTTAGTCTCAAGTTCTCGGCGATAAACGCACGCTTTTAACTGAAAAATAGAATGTTTCCATTACTTTGTTTGTTCACTGGCAAGCTTCGCACACAGAAGATGTTCGCCCGTCTACTGAAGTGTGAGTGCAATGAGTATCTTTTCTTATTTCTTCACTGTCTAAATCAATATCGTCTCCTTCCTTTGTCTGATCAAGCAAATATTTTTTGAAATACTTTCAATGTTTTTATTCGAAGTTCTGTGTTTTATTTTTGGTATTTTTCTAAAGAAACGTAAAGTTTAGAAAAACCATTTATAAAATCTTAAAATCAATGTGTTTTTGAGTAAGCTGACGCGAACAATAAACAAGTTGTATTCGTTTGATGCTCTAAGACTGATCTTTAAGAAAGCACACACTAAAGGCTCCTACAAACAGGCGCGACACGCGACGCGACACAAAGACACCGCTTGTCGCGCGACGCGACGTACCTTTGTGTCGCGTCGCGTGTCGCGTCTGTTTGTAGGAGCCTTAACTTTGGCAGTCATTTACCTACTTATGTACTAAGAACTTCAGGTATTAAATCTGCGCATTAAGAATGCGGTCGCACTTCATCAAGACTAACTACCACATCAAACTTATTTAAATTTTCATCTACCCGCTTGATAAAATACCAAAGTTCAACGAAGTTTATTTTCCCAGTCATTGGCGAGACGAGGCAAGTTTGTCCAAAATAGATGGAAATTAGAAGGTTGGTTTCATACAGATTAATGAAGATAAAATTGCAGGAGTAAGCCCTGTAAGTAAGTTGGATAAACAGCTTTGGGCCCCTGCGTGCCCTGGATTATACCCTCTACCTACCCTTTGAGGGTCCTTCGCTAACCTACGCAATCACTGAGATTGGAGTGGGTAATGACTTTTCATATCCGGAAAACTAAGGTTTATTTTGTCAAATTTATCAAAGTAGTTTTCTATCTTACTTATAATATATTATATTATATAAAATATACTTATATTATAAACAGAAAAGATTCGATTTTTTGTATGTTTGTTTAAATTGAATAAACTCAAAAACTACTGGACCGATTTTAAAAATTCTTTCACCAATAGAATGCTATACTATCACGGAGTAACAAAGGCTATAATTTATATATATATCACGAGGGCGAAGCCGCTGGCGGAAGCTAGTAATAATATTATAAGTTTGGATGTTTGTTACTCAATCACGCAAAAACTACTAGACAGATTTGGATGAAATTTGGCACACAGGTAGTTTATAACGTGGATTAATACATATAATACTTTTTATCCTGGTAGTTCGTTCCCGTGGGATAATTTTTAAAATCCACGCGGGTGAAGCCGCTGGCAAAAACTACTTTATTAATATGAGTAAAAAAACAGTGTTTGTATTTTGATGATCATACGGCTTTTAGACCGAGATTTCTAAAAGAGAGAAGAAGAGTTACCGTACTACCAAAAAAAAAACAGTGGCACTCCAGGAGTGCCGACAGCAGTGAAAACTAAAAAAAATACTTCCATAGCCTTTAAAGTAAAAATACTTGCATAGAACATTGATCCGTAACGTAATGTAAATAAAGAGCATAATCGGGTTTATAAAAATGAGGTGTCGGTAACAGTGTTGCGAGTTCAATTGTTCTTCCCATCTCAAAAATACCCAACGCACCTAAAGAAGTTTTTACTTCAAAAAAGAAAACACGTTAAATGTCCTTCTTTTTAAAAGTCGGTTATATAGCTTGGTATAAATTAATCGTGTTTGAACTACGTATTCGAGTCGGAAGTCAATTGACACGTTTCGGTTGACTTGATAGTGGTCATAAACTCCTTTGGCAAGTCGGCCATTTTTATATTTATTACTATTTTTAAGTACTATCTAATAAACTACAACTACCCTTGGATATTAAGAGACTAACATCAAATAAAATGTATTACTATACATTTATTTTTCATCATAAAATTGTAAATGTTTGATTTATTCTCGTAACTGGGATAGTACTTGTAGGGTAAGGGTATTCTTCTTCACTTATTTCATTAGGTAAAGAAAAAAATGGCTACAAAGATTTCAATTTTGATAAAATTGGTCAAGTGCTACAGTTGAGCATGAGGTACTGGGTCCGATTCCCGGGTCGGGAATGTTATTAGGTTTTTCCATCTGAATTTTTTTAGTTGCAGCCTGGAGTCTGGATATGTGCCCGGTTGAAGGCAATCGACTCGACCCCTATTACATGGGACTTAATTATAACTGGCAAAATGTGGGTGTACAAATAGGTGTTGTACCTATATTCTTCCTAACCCTTCGGGGAATACTGTCGTGATGTTAAAAGTGATTCCGAAGGTTTCTTTAATACTGTAGATACCTATGTATTTCTTATGAATATCGAGACGTTCGTTCATACGTCACCTAAAATCTATACTTCGGAAATACGTTACTGAGTTGACTAATCGGGACGCCAGCGCTGCCTAGCGGCGTTCGACAGAGTCTACAACATAACACTTGGACCGGCCGGAGCCAGAGCTTAGCAGAGTTTATCGGTGACTGCCAAGGAGTGAACACGTTTAGAAACTGTCGCGCGTTCCATATAGTTGTGTCATGTACCTACAGTGTGCGAATTGCCAGTGTGATTAATTTGATAGTAAATTATAATGTGATCTGAACCGCAAACGGTTTTTCTATTACGCAATAACCAACAGAACCCACAGTACGCTCACAGTAGTTAAAATATGGCTGATAATAACGAAAGAGAAAACGGTGATTTTCATACGAAGTTTGTTTACAAAATATGTCGAGTAATAAAAATTCACTGTATGATTACCACAACGCAACGCCTTCTAATTATATTTTTATACAGTAAAATAACTAATGGCTGTATTTTAAAATAGTTTCGTGTAGATTCTAGATCAGTGTTAACTGATACGGTTATATGAACAGATTTTTCGCAGTAAACATGTGTTAATTACTTTGCTGCAAAATAACTTTTCTGAAATATTTTCTCTATTCAGTTCCCTAATATTTTTCGTAACACTTCGCTGTTATTTTTATAAGCTGCAGATTTTTAAGATTCTTTGTTTTTTTCAAGCAACGCTGGAAGAATATTCCCATGATACGAATTCTGGAGGTACACTTTAATTTATAATTTGTTAGCTTGTTTAAAATCTGGGTAAGTTAGAGTGTTGTAATATTCTAGGTTTCATTAATAAGCCAAGTTGAGCTAAGCTTCTCTCGTCTGAATCAAAATGAGAGAACGGAATGCTGATACCGACGCTTGTAAATTATATTCAGTATAAATTATAATATACCCCACGCCATTATTTTCCACACGGCAGCTTCTTACCATTTTCTCATTCAACCATATCCGCAGGCCGCAACTTGAGTAACAGATTCAGTAGCATTTCATAGTTTCTCTCTACGTGCCCAAGTTCAGAATTTATGGGGCTAAACTTAGTAAAGGATATGAGCCACGAGCCACGTAGCCTTCCTACATTATACGTACAGGCGTTAATACTCGTTCCTGACTTAATATTACCCGCCAACTTTAATTACAGGAAGGAGAATTAATGTATTGTAGAATTAAAATTAGCAAGCTCCTCGTACCGTACGTGGGAACGGTTTCATTATGTCGCTGCGATGGAGTTATTTGTGTACTTGTGATACTTAACTGTGTCATAAGTAAACCAGGACTAGGAAATAAGTTATTTCTTCTCGAATAATACTATCTTAAAATATTCACACTATATCGAGCTCAGTTGACAAAGTGAATCTATTGCCACGAGGGCACTAGGAATGTGTATGTATAGGTACATTTTACGAAGATTTCGGTTCTAGATCCGAACAAATCGGATTTGCGTTCAATTTTCGCAGACTTTCGGTAGCTCCCCGAATTCAGCCGAGCAAAACCCGATCCGAATACGGCGCAAGAAAATTTCTGAATTCCCAACTCGCCTTCTTAACTTAGAATTTGAAGGACTTAAATCTTCGCTGACTTGTCGAGATTGACCCGAATCGCAATCGGTATTTTTTCGACTATTGCTTACTTTTGAAATGCTATCGTGAACATGACCCTTTTTAAAGCAATCCCTCTTTATTTAACATTCAATTTATAAAATACGTAGCGTATTGGGGAAATCATTTTCCGATATGAATATCCGAAAGCACTACAAAATGTGGCACCAAAATTGTCATTTTCGGCATGTACAGATAAAATATTTTAGTGCTTGAGAAAAGAGGAGAGCGTTCAAATATTACAACTATTGAGAGGCAGGAAGGAAAGAGTCGCGCAGGTGGATATCACCTGTCGTGTCGAGAGGCGGCAGTTCCGCAGCGCGCGAGCTCACACGAGCTCACTCGAGCCGCCGACCCTCCCCGCTAACATTTGTTACCTTTACGGCCAACATTTATTACCGTGCCCGGGCGCTCGGCGCTCGTCTCAGTAAATATACTTAATTAAAATTACCGCACGCGACCCTTGAGAATTCGCACGTGAACATGAAGACGCGTTATGAGATAAAACTTTAGTAAAGGTCGACCTGCGCTCACATCTTGTGAATGTGCGTTGAATGAGTAGTTCACTGAAAAATATAAAGTACATACAAGAGTTTCAGTATCTATCTGAGCAGCAATGCAGCTGCGATCCCCAGGCGAGTTCGGCAAATTTCACGAAACCTAAATATATGTTTGCATTTTAAGTTATTGCTTTAAAAGCTTTTGGTCTCGTTTGCGGCGTTTTGCAGAACCAGACTACACGTATCTTTTTTATCTCTTTTCATACTCTAGTATAAACACTGGTAACTGGGGGCTCTTCAACGAAAAAAAGAGTATGCTCGTGTCTAAAAGAGTCGTTTTAAACTTATATTTCGCCAGAACACTCGAGCGTTTCAAAACTTTCGCATGCACTCGCCAGCTCCAAATAATTAAGGTGAATATTTTAAGCAATATGTACTTCATGTATGAGGTGCAGGTTACCACGTCTCGCTTTTATGAAGCTGTATTTAACTACAGAATGCAAGTATCAAAACTGTACGTGACGCATCAATTTAATTTACGCAGCGCGCGAAAAGCTCTAGTAGGTATTTAATAGTTAACAGTCTTATAATGACGGAAATAAACTTCAGTGGTGATTATCTAACCCATCTTTCTTGATACACCAAGAGTCCTCAGTCCCTCGTCCACCCATAGTTCCTGATACGAACGTAATTCGAACTTCGCAAGTTGAGGCTCATATTCCCATAATATTCACATGGCAAGACTACAATTACAAGTTAGCCAAGTCAATAAAACAGCGAAACTTTGTTACAAACAGCTTCGTTGTCGTACAAATGTCTGTTCAGTATTGGAGACACAAATTCTTCGTTTATTTTGTGTTACCACACGTCAGGTTCATGCGGGGATCGGATAAGGACGCAAAAAATGTGTCCTGTGCTTCGTTTAAAATGTGTCATACTTTATTGTGATTGTGTGCTGTTTCCTTTTCGCTTTACTTGCGCGAGTTCAAAGGAAAGTAATGGCTTTTACGTGCTGGAGGCTGCATGCATCCCGCTAATTGAAACTTCAAAACATTTTAGGATTAATGGGATGTCTAATAGATATTGAGGTTCTGTTTTCTTGTTGTAGTAAATAGCTTTTAATAAAATTTAAAAAATCCAGCAAAGGAGGTACGTTATACGATGAATTCGTTTCGTATCTGCGTGAATTGACCACGCTAAATACTTCGTTAAAATGTTTGTATAATTACACGCCATTTAGTAAATTGACAGATGTTTATATCGTCCATGTTGATTCGAGGAAATGTAGACGTCGTCCAGCTGTGTTATTGGCACAGCTGTTCAATGTAGGCAAAACTACAGTTCAATTGAGTAGATCTTGCGTACAACAGTACACAAGATCCAACAGATACAACAGTATTGAACCATTTATGAAAAGTATTTTCAGCGTGCAAAATATTTACTAGGAAAAATGTTGGGCTAGAACTTTAGAAACAAAGAGTTTCGAAAAAAAAAAGGAAAAACACTCTAGCATTTTTTTTTTATGGACATCACGAATAAAATGAAGCAAACATTTACGAGAACAGTGTGTATATTTTATATTTCAACTACGATTCTGAAAAGTGTGCAAAATGTTTTGCTAAAAACTCAATATTTTATCAATGCTCTGCATTACGATTTTTCTTTCACCGGCTAAGGTAATCCCATTCTTAACCAAGAGTAATAAAAGAGGGGATTTTTATTCTACAGCTATCGTAGCTTCATTTGGATCGATTTTGAGATCAACCCCTGAATTCTTTCAAGGCCACTATGGATTGTACCTTTAGTAATGAAAGCTGAAACTAGAACGTGTTGTATTAATTAAATATTTAAATTAAAATTAATAATAAATATTATGAAGAGACAAAATTTGTTTGTTTGTTTGTAAGTCTGTATGTAGGGGGTAATCTCCGGAACTACCAGTCAGATTTAAAAAAGAAACTTTTTGCATTGTATAGCCTAATTCTTGAGGAAGGTTATAGGCTCATGGACGAAGTCGCGGGCAGAAGCTAAGCGGTATTAGATAATAAATGTTGTTAAGACCCCATAGTACCTCAGCTCTAATTCAGTTTTTATCTCGCGCGCACCATACTGCTCGTGGAGTGAGTGAGAGCGAGACTGAGTGGGGAAGCTCGCGGCTTCAAGACGCCAATAACTTAGGTAATTTCTTTTTACGGCGAATGTAATGGTCATTAAAAATAAAATAAAACATAGTATCTACTTTAAAGTTAGTTCAGTTATTATTTATTATTCGGTTTGGAGGTAACTTTGGTTTTTTTTTTTTCTATCGAGAAAATTTTATGGAATCGTGTTTTCGTCAAACAGTACTTAACAATAATTCTCAACTTTAACACATATGTATTTATTTCAAAATTAATGCTGCGGTATTTTCGAATATAACGAAGGATCGTACTAAGCAATTTGAGGTAGTATTGGCCCTTAAATGTATAGTATAATCGAATCCTTCTGCATGAATATTAAAAAAACCACAGGTAATAATGACCACATAAGTTACGCATTTGTTACACATCACATAAATGAAATATCGCCAACAATCCACATTAAATCGTATAATCCAATATGACAGGCCATTCTCAACAATATTTCAAAAGACCTACATTTATGATTCATAAGACACATTTAAAAGGCTTAAATACAAAACGGGGATTACGATGAAAGATCACCGTTCATTGGTGATTAATGAAACGTAATTAATTACCGACGGCTCGCATGTGTTGGGATGTAGTTATATGAACCGGGGATTATCAGACCACAGTACGCTTGTATTATTTTTCATATGACAGTTTTTAAAGCCCTGTAATATTAAATGAGTTTAACGATTTTTCTACTCACGTTCTCGAAATCGGCTCTAACGATTTCGATGAAAGTTGCAATATAAGGGTTTACGGGGGCGAAAAATCAATCTAGCTAGGTCTCATATCTGGGAAAAATAGTTTTCTCTATTTTCACAGCCTCGGGAATGTGATACAACGTTGGAATACCTGGATGATATGTTTATCTATTTTCATCCGAGCAGGGGTCGGTCGACCAGGTAAGTATTAAGTTTGGTTAAAAAGATTAGCCGATTTTCGGCGTTGTTTGATTGTCTTGCTGACGGACTGTGTCCTTATTCTAGTGGTCAGAAGCACTACTCCTGTGCATAAAATCCTGGTTTTGATTTTCAGGTATCTCAGTAGCTGCCCGGAGTCTGGATTTGTGCCCGGTTGATGGCAATGGGCTCGCCCCCTATTACATGAGTTAAACATAACTGGCAAAATGTGGACTCTGTCCATCCGTTCGTGGAAAACTATCCTGATCTTATGCTGTGTTTTGAGTTTTTAAATAAAGGTAAGAAAGAAAGAAAGAAAAATAGATTTATTTGTCACAGAGACACGTGCATACATAAAAGACAAGAGTAAACGAAAACAACAAAAAGTACATAATAAATCACGAGCATAAAACAGAAATTAGTCGGCAGCTGCACGACATGACTGTGACAAGAAGGCTTCCACTCAGCACGATGCAGTGCTATGGGGAACCCACAGCACAGCGCTAATTTTCAGTGGTCACCCGAAAAAAAAAGAAACGATGTACGGAAATCAAGTCAGGTACAGTGATTTGTTTATTACATAGAAAGGTAGCAAAATAAAATAAAATAAACAGTGCTTAGAATGAAAGACAAATACACAACGAGATATAAGAATAAATATTATTACAAAGAATATATATATTATTAGTAAGATCGACTTTAACATCTGTGTGCGCTATTAGGACTACTTTGACAATGTATTGTAACAGACATTGCCCCTCTCATTCACACTTACATTGCTAATTCCCTGAAAATGAATAAGAAAGCAATGAATTTCATTAATTGGGAGTTAACTGGTGAGGCAGATGGGGGAAATAATAATTTGAAAGTAGCATAATTCCACGCACGATGGACCGAATGGCAGTCTAAGTGCGGACAATGGAGTCCACATACATACATACATAGCCTAGTAGAGATTTTCAGTACTATAAATATTACAATAATATTATGTCTGTATTTTTAATAAAATTTTAGATATTTTTGCGGTAGACTGTGTGAAGCTCACTCTCAGGAATTGAAACGATGTGTTGAAATTCATGCATTTTTTCAGGATTTAGTGTCGATTCGGTCTCGCATTCTTTTTTGTGGAACTGAATTTGATTTTTTTTGGCTCCAGAGCAATATGAAAGCCTCCATTGTTTCGGCTTTGATTTTAGGCACCAAATGTAACGTAACAGTACGATGTAAAATTACGCACTTGTAGAAATAAAGACTGTATTTTGGTCAATACTAGGTACTTATCACATCACAACCCTCCCGTCCCTTAATTCCAGTTTTAGATGCAATGAGGACGTCGAGCGTTTAAAGAAGATACTGAGAGCCATCTAGATCGCTACTACATGCGAACTACGCATCATACTGACGTCAGCAAAATCCTGAATCGCGCAAGCAATGTTTACCGCGCGTCTCGTAGGTATAAATTATATACAACGTCCCGACATCAATCGTTGGGCAGTTGCCCACCAGACACAACGGCCGTCTGGTCGGAGGATCCTCCCTTTTCTATAGAGGATGAGTGAATTTTACACCCTGTTCCTCATACCCCTAAAGTTTTAATAAACGTAAAGATTGTGCTTTCCAAAATATTCTTGTAACCTAACTAGTTGTGGTTTACGTAAATTGTGCAACGGGTAACCTAACTCACGACCTATCGCTCCGCATTTCGCACCTTAACCATTGGGCTCCCCTCTATAACACTACTCATAATGTTTTCTTTCAAAAGGAGAAATTGGTTAGTACTGACCTACAAATTACTTAAGTATCTGTTTAGATCAGGAAAGCACAGTAAAAATTTGGTGGCACTCCGGGAGTGCCGATCGAAGTGGAAACTTGAACAAGATCGCCTTGGTGGAAAAAAAAACTTATATAGAACATTGGTCTGTAATCTTATCTAAATAAAGAGCACAATCGAGTTTACAAAAAAAAAACTAAACCTTTAAAGTAAAAATACTCGCATAGAATATTGATCCGTAAAGATTATTAATAAAGAGCATAATCGCGTTTACAAAAATGAGATGTCATCATGGTGTCGCGAAATCAATGATTTAGTCCCATCTCACAATTGCCCAACGCGCCTAAAGAAGTTTTCACTTCAAAAAGCCATTATGAAACAATCAAAAACTAAATTTTCTTGAAAATAGCATGTCGTGCTACTTCAGGAGAGTTTAAAAACGGAAATCGCTGGGCGTTCCTTAAAATATTATTCTAGAAAATAATCAGTTTTTAGAAATAGTTGAAAATCGCTATTTCGCGTGTCTCCCTCTAATACAGGGGTTCATTCAATTAGCCTTCACTACAACATGGAATTCCCTGCATAATTAATAAACGTATGTTATTACCCACGTAGGGTTATTTACGTTAATTAGGAACGTTACCGGTAATGGGTTACGCTGTTATTTTCAACTAAATCAGTTTTGAGTTGATAACGTTATGCGTTATCGTGTGTGCGTACAACACTAGTACAGTCAACATTATAAATAATTACAACATCACGCCTGCTATTCTCCGAACGAGCAAGCAGAGATGTATATTTAACCCACATTTCATTAATTATCTATACTCCAGTTATTATAACATTCGTTTAATAATGGTTATCACCCTTTCGTTATTTCGATATAAACGTACAATAAACTCCGTTATTTTACGATAAATACAAAGCAATATAATGTATTTAACATTTACATAAAATAAAAAACAACTGACTTCCAAAAAAAACACAGTAAAATGAAAAGTGACTTTTTCGGAAGTCGGTGTCTTTGGTTTTGTATTTTAGTTATTTACCACCGACTTCCGAAATTTAAGTTATTTTTCACTTTGTAGTGTTTTTTGTTATAACTTTAACATGAATGATGTAACCAAAATTTTGTAACCATATTGTGATTTAAAAGAGTGTCCATGGAGTTTCTTGCCCGTTCTTCTCCATAGGTACCTACTACGCTTTGGAGTAGGCAAAAAAAAAGAAGTTTATTTAAATGTCTAATCTTATTTCAAATTAAGTATAGGTATGTCTGAGTCACATGTCATAAATAAGACGCAATCCTATTACCATTAGCCGGGCACAAATCCACAAAGTGCTTCTGGAAAGTAATTATTTATGGCAGAATATTGATTTCAACCCATTATTATATTGATGTAATTCAACACATCACGAATTCTCTTCAATATATAATTCTCCATACATATTATAAATTAAAATCGCTTCTCGTGTCTGTCTGTGTGACCGCGATGTTCTTCTAAACTGCTCAACGGATTTTGATGCGGTTTCACCATCATTTAGGGAATTTATTCCGGAGAATGAACATACAAACCTTCCGGAATTAAACATTATTATTAAAATTAGGTAGAAATAATAAAGAAATCTCGATATTTTGTCAAGTCGTAAACACCGTGCGAAGCAGGGGTGCATCGATAGTTATATTTAAAAAAAATAGGCAGTCATGGGGACTGCCGACAGCAGTGACAACGATGACAGCGCTAATACCAATTTGCGCCATCTATATCCAGCACTACGGCGCATCGGTGACGCGAATCTATAGGTTTATCCCCTACCAAAAATCGCTCAACGCGCCTAAAGAAGTTGTTACTTAAAAATACCAAATATTTCATATATACTTTTCGTCCATTCAATTTTAATGACTAGTGATGCTATCCGTACTTACCTACTAGGGTTGGGATGTATCGATAGATCAGCGGTTTCGCAACACGCCTCTCTGTGGTCTGTTAATGGCCATTGACGAATTTAAATTGCACGCGAAAGTTATAGCTGAAAACACCTACATAGGTTTCACGATTCTGTAGGCAATTTTGATGATTATTGCGAAGGGTGTTTTATCAAAATGGTGGATATTATGTTTAAAAACAGCTGTTGATCAGGATTCAAAATTAGTTACAAAAAATATTTCTCCTTTGGTAGACAGACACCTTCTTTTAAGCAACCGTCCCATTGCTTAAATAAACCTATCTATTTGTCAAATCATTGGAATGAAAATGGCATTAAATTTAACTTAATTGTTTATAAGCCGTATATAAATAACGGGACCATGTTTGGTTTCATTATTAATTATTTGCTCTGTTTTCACGCCTCATCCTATCAACGTGAAAAGACACTGATATTTGAGGAAATACCATAATTTTTTATTTCAATCAAACATGTGAAAAGTAACTTTCCAAAATCTAATTTTAAGAACGTAGGTGTACGACGAGTTGTCAAGCAAAAATAATGATCTTTTTCATCGAATGTAGAGGAAGGTTTACATTCACAATATCAGCAAGTTGCCATTTTTTTTGTAAACAACTCTGACAGTTCTGACGATGATATTCGTTTCTTTTGAAAACAAAAACAAATAACATATTTCTTTGGAATCGTTTGCGAAAATATCGCGTCATTCATCTTCATCATTATTTTTTGCATGTCAGTAAGATTTCCCGGTTATATATTCAACCTACTGTAGCTAGCATTTTCAGGTTTAACTATGACGAACCGAGAAAAATAATATCTCAATTTACCCCATCCCTTTCGTACCCCGGACTTCAAGAAGCATTCATAATTCAATTATGAAAAACAAATTAAGTTCAAAAGACAAATTATTTTCTATAAACCATATTTTCTATAGATTTGGATGTTCTCATCCATTTAAAAATATGCCCTAACGACATTCACACTACGTCACAGTGAGTTCTCATATACAATACACCTACTTATATTTCTATGACGTAACTCGACGCAACGTGCGACGATCCGTGCATACCACCCGTTTCTTCCACATTCATGCATCTTTTCATTTATGCGGCTGCTGGTTTCTCCAAGTTGTAAAATGTGTGTCACGCCGAATTCTCGAAAAGAGTTGGCAGAGAACGATGTGCGTTTGTATAGCCACATTTTTCCAATGACGGTATTCTGTCCCATGCATTAAGTAGGGGGTGAGCTGAATTTCTGATATCGCCAACATGTGCTACCACTGAGAAAATTCTAACGGAAGACCACTGCCAAGAACAGTAGAAGTGAAACTAGGCGTATCATATGCCTGGAAAATTAATGGCTTGATTTGGAACGTGTTCGAAGCCACTGTTTCGATTCCTTACGTAGGTAGTCATCATCATACAAAGAAATAAAGAAAGATTTTTGAAGTGAAAACTCTTTAGGCACGTTGGGCACTTTTGAGATGGGAAAAATAATTGAACTCGCGACACCGTTACCGACACCTTATTTTTGTAAACGCGATTGTGCTCTTTATTTATATTAGGTTACGGATCAATGTTCTATGCAAGATTTTTTTTTTTCCAACAATGCGTATTAGTTCAAGTTCTCACTTCTGTCGCCAGGCCCGGATTGCCACTGTTTTTTTTTATTTGGAACAGGCACACGAAATACAACATCAAAACTAAGAAAATTATAAAAACAATAGCAATTTCAGAAAAGAATATTATTATTCTCCTGTCTTTGTTTCAATTGATTTGGGGTCTGGGCAACATCTCTTTTTATTCCATACTTGTCCATTAATCGTCATCTCGGTAGTCACTCCCTGTCTAACCATTTATCATCTTTCATATGACTATATGATGAGATGAACTCATCTAAAGGTTTATTTGGTCTTTCCCTACTCATCCTCCCGTATTATTATCTTATCTTTTCTGTGCCAAATAGATAATTAAAGACATCAATCTACCAATGAGGCTGTTAAAAGATAATTTTAGAAAGCAGAAAGATGTAAATATAGGTATAAATATACCGTCGCCCGGTCTGTTCGTCGTGTTTGTTGTACAAACTTTTAATTGGGTAAACAATTTACTGTTACCGAAGCAAGGCAAGGGTCTCGCTAAAAATGGTGCTGATAGATTCTTATTGAGCTCAGTTTATTGGAAATACTGTCAATGTTTTAGTATTGAGATTTATGAAGTTAAAAATGGAAGGTTTTAAAGATTATCTCATGCTCTGTGATATAGGTAAGTGGCTGACTACGATCACACCTCTCTTCCTTAACTGGTAGGTACAGGTTTCTTTCAAAAAAATGTCTAAGCATTGTCATGGCCACCGTTGGTCAGCACCCAGGATTTTCTTCTCAAATGTCAGCTGTTGACGTTTATTTATCCTATGAATACTATATAATGAAGACATCTATTTGTGTCATAAAAGATGAAACGCTCAACGCAAAAATAAACGTTTGTTTGTTTGCATGTTTACGCAAACACAAACAAAATGTAAACATACTCAAAACATTAATAAAATATGGAGTACAAACATTCTAAATATTAAGGCAGTGTTAAATTAAGCACTAAACCGAATCAGTGTTTACGCTATATAGCTATTTGCTCAAATCGTTAGGAATGTGTAAATATTTCGTGCGGGTCACGCCATTTTGACGTGCGTGACCGTATGTCATGCCCTCTGTTAATTTTATACGACGTATATGAGTACCTATTATATAAACAGATTTGTGTGTATTATTATTATAATTTGTTTGTTTTTTTTTTTTTTTTTTTTCAATTGATCATGGCTGTAAAATACTTGAAGAACAGTCTGATGATCCACAAATTGCGATTACCTTAGATGGACATCCATCATAACTAATAATATAAATGCGAAAATGAGTTTGTTTGTTTATTTGTTACGCTTTCACGCTAAAACGGCTGAACGGATTTAGATATGGCACATTAGTAGACCATGACCTGGATTGGTGCACATGATTTTTTATCCCGATATTTCCACGGGATCGAGATCTCGGGATTATATCGGGATTATACCTTGCTTCAGAAGGGGCATAACGTGTCGTCATAAGTAAATTAAATTACGAATGCGTGCACTGACTGGACAGGTCCATTCAGATCTGTGTAATTCCTCTTGAAAAGACCATATCAGACATTAATCTGCATGGTCCTCGTATGATCTGACCATGATAATGTCTGTACTCTAAAAAAACTTAGAACGACCTCTAAGTTTGTTTCGTCCTCTGTGAATAGAAAACACCGATCTTAGTTGGTTTTCTTTTTAAGTGTTTTTAAAACTAATTTATAGAATGAACATCATTTAAATAGAATATAGCTTTTAGGATTCAGCTAGATGGACCGACACTTAAGAAAGTGGCTGGGACAGACTGGATGCGGAAGGCGGAGGACAGGGTGTTGTTTCGCTGCTTGGGAGAGGCCTATGTCCAGCAGTGGCTGAGTTTATTGATTGATTGAAATAGGTTTAAACCCTATAAAAGGCATGTATCATCACAACTCAAAAATAAAAAAATGCGTTCCAAGTAGGTATTCTATTGTTTTACAAAGGCTATTTAAAGACTTCTCAATTACTGACTAAATAATTCAAAAGTATTTTTATTTTAATGGTATTTCGTTTTCTACTAAATAATACTTACAACCTACGACTATTTGGCATGGTTGTCCGATTACTAAATCTTTATGACTGTTAAAGGGTTAACACAGAGATAATCAAACAAAAATGCCTCGTTAGCACATTTTCTTACAAAAGAGTTTAATTAAGACTGTTATAAAATTACTATTTCCCCCCACCTGTAGGGAAAGGTACATGGAAGGTGGATATTTGACATTCAGAACATCTTTCGGCAATTTCATCGCTCAGCGTGATAGGTAGCAGCTCGATCGTGCTCCGAATGACTCGTAGATAAATTACCAATGAAAAAAATCTCTCTCTGACCTGATTTCTCATTTACTAACCATACTTTTATTGAAATCATACGGCTCAACCGCAAAGACTACGATTGCGGTGCACACTTTTATATCTACCTATAGATATTTATTTGAGTAATGGATATTGCTTGCATTCTACACGGTAGGACTACCGATTTGAAACGACCTCTTAACTTGATTAGATTCGGGTTTAGTATTCCATAGCAGTGCAAAATATAAGGGGAGACCTGTTTTATGGCTTGAAAATATGCTGCCTCATCTGAAAGATTCTCGTGTCAACTTATGATAAAATAAAAATAGCTTTGGCATCGGCTACAGAGTAGGTGTATGGGGATATTTGATTACTACGCCGTAGCTCGTTCGTAGCCTCCGTAGCGCGTAGCATTGGATTTGTGACGGCACGCGTGACGTAACGACCGCACCCCCGCCCTGGCGTGCGTCACTCCCCTCCTCTCGACACGCAAATCATTGGCCAAAATCAACAGCGATTTAATGCCGCCATTAACTACCGGAATCTGGATAAATGTACGGTGCATGTGTTCGCTCAACCGACTTACAATGCAGGCGATTTATAACAGGCGACACGATTTACTGTGTAATATTAATTAGGTACGACTTTCACGGCATGTGTTTACTGTTTACTTAATATTTTGTGTTTGCACGACGTTTTAAGGTACAAGGGCGGGTCTAGAGCTGAAAAGGAAAGTCAAATGTCTCCAAGTCGGTGTAACGCGAACATTTACATAAATATAACAACCCGCCTTAAGGACTTTGATGGAATGGGGTTAAACTACAGTTTTGGAGTGCGAGTGAGCCATTTTCTTTGGGCTCGACCGTCAAATATGTCGTTAAAGTGAAATGTTGATGAAATAAGGGTAATCTGTGATTTTGTTTGGGTATTTTGGTTAAAGATGTGAATACAAAAAGAAAGCATTTATTAATATTACTGTTTAGCTTCCATTTAAGACTCCTTTTGTCTATGTTGTCTTTTACAATTTTGTCTTGTTTTTCTATTGGTTAACCAACCAATAGAATCAACATCAACAACAACAACAACTCAACATCTCTCTCCCTTAAATTTGTATATATCTATATATATATTATAAATTAAATATGTATGTGTATTATAAGTTATAACCTATTTATGTACTATTGTTCCTACCAATTTTTTGTAATGATATATTTTTAATATTTTTTCTTTGTTCCTCTTAAGTTCCTCGTGGTGAAGAGATTAGATGGCAGGTGCTCTGTACCTGCCATCTAATCTCTTCACCACCCTTGGTTGACTCGTAGAGAATGCCTAAGGCATTAAGTCCGCCTTTGTACCTTTTTGAGTGTGAAAAGTTTAAATAAATAAATACGCAGTTGTTATGCAAAATGAGGAATCTGCATTTAAGGAAACGGCGTCTTGAAGTAGCTTTTAGTCTCTGAATATGGTGAGTATAAATGTATTCAAACATCGGGAAACAACAATCGGTTAGCTGCATACGGGCTTCGGTACTTCAGTAGACCGTTAATGTTTGTTGGTAAACGCAGCACCCCTATGCAATATTCTGAGAACAGAGAACACCAGTTACCGTTAACCTAACAAAAAATTGGCAGTTGTTTTCATACGGCTGTGTTTATAAAACAACTAGACATTTTAAAAAATGAAACACAACAGTGTTTGCTAATAAACGGCATTATTAACAGACGAATGTTTTGTTTGATTTTTTTTATATAGATTTATGTAAATTGAACGAACTTCTTATAATCTGAATGAGTTAGAATTCTGTACACCAGTGTAATTAAGAACAGAATATTAACACAACAACATGTTACAATTATTAGCTTAAAATATTTGAACAATATTTTGCTTTATACTATCCATACTAATATTAAAAAGAGCTTTTGTATGTAGGGGTAATCTCTAGAACTACCAGTCGGATTTCAAAAAATCTTTTGCATTTGATAGCCCTATTCTTGATAGGCTAATAATAATAGGTACATCACGCTACAACCCTTGGAAGTCGAGCAAATTGGATTTCCGAATAAAAACGAATGCTAATTTCCATGTCCATCAATTATTAGAATTATCGTGTATAATAATTTGAATTCAGAACTAAGTACTTTATTGTTGTTTTATTTTGATGTCCGTGTGAAGTATATAGAGCTGTTAAATTATTTTTCTATCTGTCGCTGCCTGCGACTTTAGCGGCTTTCCTCCCATTTTTTAAATAAATTACATTAAGTTAAAATAGTATTAACAACTCTATATAATTCCAAGTCGATTGAGAGCGTCCGATCTGCACCAAGTGCAAAAGGCAACTGATAGAAATCCGACAACTGACGAAACACGAGGTTTGCCGAGGGACATTAAGAACATAGTTTGTCTGTAATAGAGCAGGCAGGCAATGCACTGCATCACTATGAGTCTGTTGTCGAAATTTCACGCGAACAAAATCACGGGCAGGAGCTAGTGTTAGATAAATAAAGGAAGCTACTCGTAGGTATTTTCTGTGCGGTCAACCACACAGGAGTGGTCACAATTTGACGTTAATAGCGATTTATGTCGTAGCAATAAGGGCAATTTTTGTGTGCAAGTATAAAACGCAGGCCACACTGGGAACGAAGGAAAACGAAGCTAAATTGAATTAGGCTATCAAATGCAAAAGAATTGTTCAAATCCGACTGCCAGATCCAGAGATTAGCCCTTTCAAACAAACAAACACTTCAACTTTATTATTAGTACATATATAGATGTATAGATAATTATTACAAACCACACTATGTTTTGGCTACTGAGCTTTTCGACGAAAGTAAATACATAATGTTGTCACGTCACCGCACATAGTCGCGGTGTGTCAAAGCCAGTTGTTTTGAGCCCGCAGGAAATTATCACAGATTGTTTGAACGTCAGCAGCGAGCGACCCAGTTCAGGTGCGTTTAAACCGGACGTATACGTAAATATTTGATTGGTAGGTGGTGTAACATGGATTTTTAACACGAGGGATGAAAACAGGATTTGAAACTTACCTGTTTGTTAATTTTACGTTCGTTTATATTTATTATTAACAAAAACTTTGTCACCCTTTTTACGAAAATTACGCGGACGGAGGAATATGAAATTTGGCACAGTTAAAGTTTATATGGAGAAGGAGTGCAGAGAGGTAATATTTAAAATAAATAAAATTAAAAAAAAAAAAAACATTATACACACTACCATCCATACGTTTGACACACACACTATTTTGTTTATGGTTAAAGATGGTTACCTTAGAATAATGACAAGGCGGCATGGAATTAGTATATACTATACATGGGTATGAACAATCCTAAACTATCCCATCAAACTTTAAAAAAAAATATTATGGTCGAATTTTGACCACAGGGCGACCACTAGTTAAGATAGATACATTTTCATTATCGTTGGGAGCCTTGTTCGTACCACGGTTGAGTATAGGCTTAAGTACCTTTCTATGCTATGCTTCCCCAGTCTTTCCAAGTCTCATCCAGTCGTGAGTCAGACTATTCTCTCAAAACAATGAGCTGTCAAATATTGTCAGTCTCTAGCATTAACCCGTCCTAACTAAGGATTATAAATGCGAAATTTCGTTTATTTTGCGCTTTCACGCTAAAACGGCTGAACAGATTTGAATAAAATTGGGCACATGGGTAGACCATGATTTGGATTAGGACATAGAATACTTTTTATCCCGATATTCTCACTGGATCGAAACTTATGCGGATGAAACCGCGAGGCGCAGCTAATTCTGTCAAATCTTACTGTGAAAACTTAGTGACTAAATTGAACGGAATTAAACTGAGTTTTTACGGTGTGATTTTTAAAGAACAGACCGGCAAGTCTGTCTTTCAAATCAAAGCAAGAAAATGCTTGTTCTGACTTCTTTCTATAAAGTTTCTGTGATCTAAAAGCAGCTTCGCCGCGCCTTGACTTGAGTGTTTAAATAATTTCATAATTAAGTAACATTCGAATTGCAAATATTATTTTGACGTCGACATTATCACGTAACTTACATAAATAACATCGTATGAGTTACTGCGGCAGATGTCTTTATGTGAAACATCTACATAATATTCGTAATATTAATTTAAATTGCATTAAAGTAAGTATCAGAGTTAAGCCATGTGATATTTCAAGTTTCAAATTAATTTATTGCTTCCCAAGTGTAATTTATTTGAGTATTCGTTTTCATATGAAATGTGGTCTGTGGATAGTTTGCATAGGTTAACGGAATGAAAAGTAAGGACCGTCTGCAACAAAAGTCTATTACTACATTAACGAAATACTACTTACACTACATCTACGAATGAACAAACTGATCTAGTGACAAGGTTGTTTTGTACTTAACTATTGGTCAGGGAGCTATGTTGCTGCCTGTACCGTACCCTACCCACGTCTCAATTCTCAAAGCTTTCAACTCGATTAAAGAGGTGGGACCTCCAAGTGAATTGTCACGTGGAATAAGTGCATTATGCAGCGTGTGTTTTGTTCAGTTACACTGGCTGACTTGGAATTCATTGGCTATCTTTCAGAGGTTGAAAGTACTCCTGAATATGACCAAGTTTTGTGAGACTAACTGTGAAATAATGTCATAAAATTAACTATCAATTTAAATTGTCCGCAAATTCAAATCACAACTGTCATTCTTTGACAGTCGCATGAAATGGCTATAGCACGAGAAATTAACGTAGTGTATCAATCTGCTCAATAATCAAGTTACTGACTGTTTTTGTATGAAACAGATATGTTTTTCTAGTTAATCTTATAGTAAGTGAACTAAGCTAGGACACCCGAGCCAACGGGTTTGGTTAGGTTAGAACCAGGGATGTTACGGAGCTTCGGTTCCGGTTCCGAAAAGTCGGAACTTCCGATTAATTTTACACCTCAGATTCCGATTTCGGTTCCGATAATTTTGAATCGGAGTTTTTACTGAAGTTCGAAACGCAGCGATGATTGAAATGCGTACAAACAAGTTTTAACTCGTCGCCAGTGTAATTTTAGTTTATTTTATACACGCTTGTGCTCGAAGTCTCAGTTTATTGTTTTGTTTGTGGATGTTATCGCTAATATTTGACTGATTAAAGAGACAATTTTAAATTTCAATTGTTTCATTAAGTCCTCGCATAACACATCTTTCTTCTACTTCCACTTTCGACTCCGATTCCGGTTCCGATCAATCCCATATAAAACCTCCGATTTCGGTTCCGTTTCCGAAAAACGACTTCCTTAACATCAGGGATGTTACGGATTGGAACCGGAACCTAAATCGCGATTTTTCACCGTTCTAACCAGGGGGTTAGACCGGTGACAAATCGCGCGCGAGCCGATTGAGTAAAACGATCGTTGCTGCAGCAGCAGCTGGCGAGCACTACATCACGTTTGTCGCAGTTACTTAGCTATTTAGTATATTTAGGACATCAAAATAGAAATTATTTGATGTTTAGAAAAAAAGCAGGCGCATTCTTTATGTTAGAATGTTTTAGAATTAATTGTGATTATAATTTACTTCCTAGAAAATTACCAACGAGTCTAAAGTCAGCCTGTACAGTTTAATAGCTGTAGGCTGCATGTAAAATTAAAGGTCAGTCTCGCAGCGCTTTGCAGCAATGTTTGCCCAACGGTTGAGCACACATGCATAGCGGTCATACTCGACTAAGTACTTATTTAAGCACAGTTTAGAGACTAATGTTTGGGATTTTTCCAGATTTTTTTTTATAATATCTCAACGATATTAAAAATAACTCAATATTATTCAATTAAATTATTCTCATTTTCCATTATTCCATTGCTTTCGATGGTCTAATTTTCTAGTAACTGAAAACACTGGTGTCAAATCCTGTGATCAAAAAAAGAATAGAATAGAATATTTTTATTTCAGACAGAGTCCATAGGGAAGGGAGATCGTGGCCCCCGGCAACAGGGCAACCGAAGGAACACGGGTGGCTTTTAGTCAGTAAGAGTCTAACACGCCCTCCCGCTCCGCCCAGAGCGGGAGAAGTTATTTGATGATTTCCCACCCTCAAAAAAAAAAAAAAAGAGTCCATAGGGTTAGTAACAGTTTTACTTAACATCTAGTGTTAGTAGGTACAACACAGCTGATATTGACTTTTCTGACCAAATATCTATTCCTCTAGCAAATCAGAACTTAAACTTTTTCAGATAAATGGACTCGCAGAAGGCAAGTTCATTTAACTGAAAATGTCAATTTCTACAAAAATCGCAACCTACAAAAAAATGGTACAGTACTTCAAATCTAAGTCCCTAATCCAAACATATTTATAACCATTCCTATTCCTTTTATTCCTAATACTAGTGCAAGTATCGTATTCCATTGTGTTGTAAACAGAGCGTCCCCTCACGATCGAACTAATCGCGCTCCGCCATTCCGTCACTTCACGCGATTATGTTGCGTTCCGCTTGTAACGCTTTCAGATATTTGAAACTCCACTTGATCATAGATTATCTTCTGAGAGAGATCAGTAAAAAAGCAGTAGAGTTGTCGTTTTCATTTTACTCAAGAACTGTTCACTACTTTGTTTTCGAAGTCTCTTGTTTTTCTGGTAAAACGTTTTTATTTCAAACAAATTCGAGTACCACTACCTGCTTTATAAATAATAGTGTTTGGAAGTTATTATAAAATCATCCACATGGACTACGTGTTTATTATTGTTAATTGATTCAGGCGTGACCTTGCGGAAATCCATTATAAAATACAATAGAAGTGGATATATTTAGTAACTTATTCCGCTTATCTATTTCTAAAGAGTCTTAAAAAACAAACCGTGTGGCAACACGCCGTGTTCGAGTTCGCGACAAATCAATCGTCATCCTGAGGATACCTCGTTGAGAGGTGAAACACGTGTCGATTTCTTTCAGGGTTTTTTTTAAGACTCTTTAGAAATAGCTAAGCCGAACAGATTACTAAATACATCCACTTCTATTGTATTTTATTTTATTATTATAAAAAAAAAAACGAATCCGTCTAGCCATCTTTGAGTAATTGGGGAACATACATAACAAAAAGAGATTTCTCCTCCTATTTTTTAAGTCGGTTAAAAAGACACCTACTATCGCTTTGAGTAAGATGAAAACGACAACTTTGGTCGATTGGGAAGGCCGACTTACAGAATCAAGCTGTCTGTGGAATCACGGTGTCATTTAAGATTTTTGTTTTAATAGCTTAACATAGGTAAAAAAACAGGCATAGATAAGAACACTTTTGAAAATCGAATTAACTTTCAGATTTATTTAAAAACTATTCCTTGACTGCCTCGTTGGTCTTCTGGTCGCAAGCGCTACTGCTGAGCATGAGGTCCTGGGTTCGATTCCCAGAAAGTGTTATTGGATTTTTCTATCTGAAATTTCTCAGTAGCAGCCTGGAGTCTGGATGTGTGCCCGGTTGATGGCAATAGGCTCGCCCCCTATTACATGGGACTTAAAAAATAACTGGCGAAATGTGGGTGAACCTGCTACAGGGACACCTCTGCCCAACCCTTCGGGGAAACAAGGCGTGATGTTTTATGAACTATTCCTTGAGGTTTGCTGGCTACTTATAACCTCCTTTAATATACAAAATGTTCTTTATTTCCCTGATATTTCTATCGGTGAAGGTCACAAATCGTATCTTGGTATACCACTGTATCTTATATCAGGCTTATCCCAACAAGGAAAAAGCACGAACAATATATTTGATCGCAATCATGAGATGAAATAAAACGATATTTGGCAACTCTCCGGCCGCCGGGAGATACACAGCTTCCATTTGATATCTACAGATACTTAATATTCACAAGTATATAACATATAAACGTACTTGTGTTGTAGTCTATTGTGTATAGACATCTTCACTGAGTTATTTTTGTTTAATATTCTGTTTGGTACCTATATTTTGGAATTTAAAGGTTCCTACAAACAGACGCGACACAAAAGCACGTCGCGTCGCGCGACGAGCGGTGTCTTTGTGTCGCGCGCGTGTCACGCCTGTTTATAGGAGCCTTTAATAAATGTATTGTCAGTTAAATAACTTGTTAAGCAAATTGACACCCTAAGTGAGTTTGCCGTGTTTAAGCTATTTCATAGAAATGTCAAAGAATGACATTTGCGATTTGAATATACGGACAATTGAAGTTGGTAGAGTAAATTTGCTTTGAAGGGAGCGTCTAGTGACTCAATTGGTGATACCTATTATGATAACTATGATAACAGCTTCTGCACTACGACTCGAAGTGCAGAAGAGAAGCTATAATCACATCATTTATTATAAACTAGCTATACCCGGTCCGGCTTCGCACGGGTAGCATTAAGGCTCGTGCAAATTAGCGCGATATCGCGGGCGCTACAGGCAGCGCGACCCTTGAAGCGCCCGCGGTATCGCGCTGGTGTGCACAAGCCTTTAAGGACTTATTTACGGCACACCTACCTACCTGCCTCCAAAAAAAAATACAGTCGAATTGAAAAACCTCCTTTTGTTGAAGTCAATGAAAAAAGCCGATCCACACAAAATGTATGAGAACGTGAATTTTCTTCATATTTTTTTTCGTGAATTTTTCCAATATTTTAATAGTTATTCTGTTATTCGGAAAGGAAGGAATTGATTGCGGAAGGTTTCTGTGTATAATACATTAATATTCAACTCAAATACAATAAATTAAATTAGATGTTTTGTACAGTAGTATAAAAGAAAGAAAGAAAATAAAAAGGAAAATATTTTATTTGGGACACGCACAGGAAATACAAACAATAAAATAAAATAAAACATAAGAAAGGAGCACACAGCCATGCGAGGCATATCGCCAGTAATATTCGAGCTTCGTAATCTTCGAGTTTCGAATTTGACTTCAGTCCGGGTATATTAAATACCTAGATGAACAACAGACCGATAGCTGTTTCAGGGCTTGGTCCTAGTCTGAGCAACGTTGACGATGAAGAAGAACACTATTATCAAGAAACCGATTCTGTAGGTTAGGTGGTAAAGGTATTCGGTAGGTATCACCACTGGCTACAACATCACTTAATTCATCTTAACTAACTAAAAACAACTGCATTTATGATTAACCTCTATCAACTCCAAAGGAATACAAAGGTCACAACCATTAAAATTAAACAGTTAAACGCGAGATAAAGCTAGGAACGTATTGAATGCTCGCCCTTTTGTCAGGCTGAGGTAAGGTGCTCCGTTTTTATTGGGATAACAACCCCAAGGAGGGCTGTAGCAAGTATATACTGACACTGCGACACTCCAGACACTAAAGGCTCGTTTACGTGAGCAGAGTCTTTCGCCCGTCGAGATGCAAGAATGTTCATGCGAGTTTTGTAAGCGAGACTCATGTGTTTACAAAAAACTCGCCTGCGATTATGTTATACAAGACTCGTCTGCCGTTTTTCTCGAACTGTGATTTGAAAAATCGAAATATGGGATATTTGTTTTCAATTTTCAAAGGCAAAGCAACTTTCGTCTTCCGAAATGCGAGTATCGTACGAATGTAGGTATACTGTTTTTTTCGATTTAAAAGACCACGGAACCTACCTACTACGCTTTGGAATGGGCAACTAGCTTCATCTTTCTGACTGACCGACCCCTTGACAATTCAAAAGTGGCCGTAAATGGTTTAATTGTAATAAACACTTTGAGTTTGAGTCAACATTGCATCTTCATTCAAATACTCTATTCGAGGCGAAGAATTCTATACGTGTAAATAAGCTTGAACTCGCTGATACATTATAACAATACTCTCCGGAGTTGCGTGGAATACAATAATGTGTTAGCGAATACTGTTCATTGTTCAGTGGAATACACATCGGGGCATATTTCGGCTTTTTACCCATCGATACCGAGTGTCATTTGACATATTGACGTCATTTAACTTCCTGTAATTGCCTTTTTTGCTGGGTTTTACGTGCACGGCGGTTTTTACTTTTGAGCGCTTTTTATATTTATTTTAGAGTATTTCTACTCAAATTCAAACTCATATTCAAAGCATTTATTTCTGTTAATCCATTTACAGGCACTTTTGTATTATTATTTCGGTTATTCCGAAAGATGAAACTATTCCAAAGCGTAGTAGATACCATGGACATTCTTTTAAATTATGTTGTTTCAAAATATTAGTTACTTCATTAATGTGTTAATATCACCAGAGACCGCTGAAGCTGCATTAGAAAAACAAAGGACTTAAACATAACTGGCGAAATGTGAGTATACTTTAGGTGTACCTCTGCCTAAACCTTCGGGGAATTACAGCCAAGTCATGTTATGTTGATTCCTGACTGACCGAGCTCCGCTCTGGTGAAAATAGAGAATGCTCATTTAATAGTATAGGATAGTTCATACTAATTCCATGTTAATTCCATGCTGTCATGATAGTAGGTAGTTACTAATTCCATGTTGCAATGATCGTAGAAGTACCTTTATTAATTCCATGCTGCCATGTCATTATTCAAAGGTAGCCATCTTGTTCTAAACTTTGGACGACCGAGCTCTGCTCGGGTGTAAATACGGAGAGAACGAATTTTCCCAGATATAAGACCTAGCTAGATCGATTTTTCGCCGCCGTAAGCCCCTATATTGCAACTTTCATCGAAATCGTTAGAACCGTTTTCGAGAACGTTATATATATTCATTAATTAAATCATTTAAAATCATTAATTTAATAGTATAGTATAATGACTTCTATGTCAGTATCACTGTTAATCCCATCCGTGGCTACGGGAACGAGCGAAGGTGCGATAAGTTTAATGAATGGGAGTGATTTGTGAAAATTTCATAACCGATGGCTACAATTATTTTCTTTTCGTGTAGTTAGTGACTAACCTGGTGTCAGAGTTTGAAAACCGCCCATGGTCCTCTGACTTGGCTTCACATGCCGTCGAGAAATATCTCTCAGACATGCCTGTGTTCGGGAGGAAACGCCTGGGTGTCACCATTGTGTGGATCGCCTGGAGGACACGGTGGAGAATACGGTGGAGGTCTACCCAGCTTGGGCGGAGTATCGCCGTGTCCTCGTGGAGGCGATTGGCGGCGGTGATCTCTCGCATCCGGCCTGGTTCAGGCCATGGTACGGAACGAGAGGAAATGGGAGGCCGTCACCTCCTTCTGCGAAGCGGTAATGCTCGCAAAGGAGAAGGCCGAACGCGTGAGGGAGAGGCAAACTTCGCGCCCTCACGCCCCTAATCGCCGCAGGAGGAGACGCCCAGGGCGTCGGGAATCGCGAGCCGATTTCCAGCCACCGTAGGCGCGGGCTTGCGGGCGGTGAGCAATGGGTGGCTCACCGTCCGATAAGGACCAGGCCCGGGTCGACGGCGCATTGTGTTCCACGCGCGCCTCAAAGAGATGTCAGCAGAATTGAAGGGGTCCACTAGGGCCGATGCCTGCCGGGGTTGCGAAGAAAACCGAAAGGGAGATCGTGGCCCCCGGCAACAGGGCAACCGAAGGAACACGGGTGGGTTTTAGTCAGTAAGAGTCTGACACGCCCTCCCGCTCCGCCCAGAGCGGGAGAAGTTATTTGATGATATCCCACCCAAAAAAAAAAAAAAACGCCATGCCTGTGTTCTTCACGATGTTTAAAATGATCATAATGATTTTGATGTTTAAAATGACTGCAAAGCATCTTCTATATCCATAAGTAATATAAAACAAATTAGTTTTATGTGTCTGTCTGTGTGTCCGCTCAGTTCTTCTAAACTAAACAATGGATTTTGATTCAGTTTTTACTATCATTTAGAGAATTTATTCCGGAATATTTATAGAAAGAAAATATTTTATTTGGGACACGCAAAGGAAAATACAAAACAGTAATGAAAAAAACGAATATTAACAAAAATAAAAAACTAACAAAGAAAAATAATTACGACCTGTGCGAGGCCAAAAAGGCTTCTATCTCAGCTTGATGCTGCAATATTTAAAAATAATTAAATACCGCAGCGCTGGTATTCTTATAAGGCCCGCTGTGATGCCACGGACATACCTACGGACCTATACATCCCACTAAGGGATTACAAAATAAATAAATAAATAATAAAACAATAAAAAAAATATAAAACAAAATAAAAACGTAACGTAACAAATATATACACATATAGAACATTCATGTTTAACGTTGATAAAGCACAGAAATCTCGATGTTTTGACATGTCGCCACAGTAAATCGCACCCGTGCGGGGTAGGGGCCGGTCGCTAGTAAAGAATATAATAAAATAAGACATCATATAGTTTAAAACACATAGTAGTCACTATAGATATCGGTAAAAGCTACGGTCAAGGCAATTGGCAAACATTACTTATGTCTTGGCTTCAAGTTGCATCCTGGGAAAACCTAATATCAGCATTAACCGCATTTAGCCTATTTGGGATAGCACGCGTCATACACGTGTTTACAATCTTTATAAATATGTGACCACCATGTACCTATCACATAATTATATTAATCTGTCGTTGCTTCATTTTTAATTCTTTTTACCTATTGTGGTATAGTAATTTTATTCTAGGTGCAATCGTCTTCACATATGATTATTTAACTAATGTACGTACCTATACAAACTATTGTAAAACATTTTACAAGTGTAACGGTGCAGTTTCTTGCCCATTCTTCTCCGTACGAAAACTACCTTTTGGAAGGGGCGACTAGAATCAGTTCTATTATTTAGTAAATTTTGACGTTCAAAAGTGCCATACTTGAGCCTATTTGAAATAAATGATTTGACTTTGACTTTAACATTTATATGAAATAATTTCTGTCCAATACAAACTCAAAATAAAATAAATCTTCTTCACAGTAGGTACCAGTACCATTAATATTATTATTTAGATTTAGCGTGAAGATTAATCAGTGTTTTTATCATAATACAGGATCAAAACGAGGTGTTAATTGATTTATTCAGTCTATCGAAGACTATCTAATTATATTCAAAGTGAATATTTCAGACATGTGATACATTTCTATATTTAGCTTGTGTCTAATTTAATCAGACGCGTCTGTTGATTTCATTCAGGAAACGCTTCAATATTAAGCAGTGCCAAAATGAAATGCGCATCGCATGACATCCTCAATTTGTTGCTGAAGTGTGCTAAGGTTTGTTATTCAAGGTTTCCTGTAAATATATTACACCTTTTCTTGTAATTTTTTGGATTTACATATTTTTTCGATTAATTGGCAGAACTGTGGTTATTAATATAGGCTTAAATCTTTGATTTATTTTTGGCCTTGATTTAACAAAACATTTATTGAAGTAATAATAAATAAAATCAAAGATTTATTTTATTATTTGATGTACTCTTTCGGCATACTCAAATGGACTCAGACCGAACTCGACGCCTTGGATAGGAGGGTCCGTACGGTGCTGACTGCATATCGAATGCATCACCCACGGTCATCAGTAATGAGACTGTATATCCCGCGAAAGTGTGGAGGTCGAGGCTTTTTAAACGCTAAGACCCTCCACAATCGCGAGATATGCAGTCTCAGGGAATATTTCCTTGGAGTCGACGTGGGGATGCATCGAGATGTGGTCGTGGTGGACAAGGGCCTTACCCCGCTCTCCTTGGCTAAAGAGAACTGGCGCAAGCCTGTAGTGCTTGACACTAAAGATCGCATGGAGATATGGCAGAGTAAGGAGCTTCACGGACGCTACTTCCGGGCCCTGCATGGGCCCGATGTAGATTTACCAGCGTCCGTAACCTGGCTGCGTTTTGGTGACCTCTTTGGGGAAACCGAAGGTTTTGTCTGTGCAATTATGGACGAAGTTATGATGACGAACAATTACCGGAGATTCATTGTGAAGGACGGCACGGTTGACATATGTCGGGCATGCCACCGTCCGGGAGAATCAATCCGACATATTATCTCCGGGTGTTCTCGTCTAGCTAATGAAGAGTACTTGCATAGACACAACCTTGTAGCCAGGATTATCCACCAGCAACTTGCTCTGAAATACAGCCTTGTGGAATCGGAAGTGCCGTACTACAGGTATGTGCCCGACCCAGTTCTCGAAAATGGAAATATCACATTGTACTGGGATCGATCCATCATCACTGACAGAACTATTTCTGCCAATAAGCCTGATATAGTGGTGGTGGATCGAGGAGAGCGGCGCACAATGATTATTGACATAACGGTCCCGCATGACGAGAACCTCGTGAAAGCTGAGAAAGATAAACAAATCAAGTATCTTGACTTGGCTCGCGAGGTTGTCGACATGTGGGATGTAGATTCAGCAATCATTGTGCCGATAGTCGTGACAGCCAATGGCTTAATCGCCAAGAGCCTCGACCAACACCTAAGGAGGCTCTCGTTGGGCAGCTGGATCAAGGGCTTGATCCAGAGAGCGGTACTCCTAGACACGGCTCGCATTGTCAGAAGGTTCCTCTCCCTGGAGCCCTGACCGCCGGTAGCTTGGACCCTGTTCCCGATACCGGTGGGCTACTATTTTTTATATTTTTAAATGTTTTTATATTTTATATGTTTTAATATTTAAAAATATAAATTATATGTATTTAAATGAAATAAAGGAAATAAAATCATTTTAATTCGAACAACTAAGAGACCCATAAATTGTTAGTAACAGGTTTGCACTTAAAACACTATTGTTAGTAACTTAATTATATTAAAGACGGAGGTACCTACTGAAAAAAATATTGAAAATTAACAAATATTTTACGATAGACAAAACGACAAAACGTGCGTCACCAAAGTTTTACAGATGGGTTACCAATTTTACCAACATTGTCTATTCCATTCTTTTTTTGTTTTTTTTTTCAAAATGATTTTTTCCAAAAAATATTTTTCAGGATTCTGCCTTACTGCATTGGTTCTTACTGCGGACGAGACAACCAGACTGACAAAAGCTCAACTCAGCCATAAACCGATGCATCCATATCTAGTAACATAGGTACTTCGTATCGGATACATCTATGCAATCGAACGGCTGTCTTTGAAAACTCAGTCTTTGTTCTAAGTGAAGTAGTCTGACTGTCTGACCATTGTGATGAGGATTCCCGATTGTTACAACTTTTCTACTTACTCTCTTGAAAGAACCTTACATTCTACTGTTATAGAACCACGATTATAATGAAGACTATCTTTTCTTATCTAGCTAAGACGGAATAGAAATAGCTTTTGTGAGCTTAATAGTGCTTTTAACATTATAAGTATGCTACATTTATAGAAGAACTTTTTCGTAATTTAAAATTAATTACCACATGGAGTTTTAATTCATTAAAATAACACCCTATCCTCTATTTCTTCTCTATCGGTATAGTATTTTTATTTCACTTCGCGACGCGTGCTTTACTTGTGGTTACAAACACGCTGTGAATGTGTGCGTGAAGACGAGTAGCGTCAGCAAATAACACACAGGCACACACTCCCAGTTCCAACTTAATCATTATCTCGGACGGTACCGAGAGCAGCAGCGCTTACACACTTATTCACAGCGTGTTTATACGCTTGGTAACCACAAGTAAAGCACGCGTCACTTCGTGAAATAAAAATACTGTAGTAGGAATGTTTCCAACCGGCATCAATAATGATAAGACAAGTCTCTATACCAAAATCAACTATATTGAAACATAGTCCAGAGCCTACAGGGATCATTTACTTTTAAGCTGACCGTACGCGAGGTATTTCAGGTGCCATAACAGGCATTACTGCTCATTTTCCGCCTATGATTGAAATCTAGGGGTGTGTCAGGCCTCTAACTTACAATCAGAACATTACGTGTTGTTCAACACTACAATTGATACCAGTGATTGATTACAATTCGTATAATAGAGCGTTTGCGCCACGAAATACTATTGCTTAACAAATAAAGGCGTTGCACGCGATCTAAGGTACAAGAATGTTTAATCTTTATAATCTACACAGCTCATAAATGACTAGGGATGTAGATGATGTAAATTATAAATTAAAATCGTGGCTTAACTTTTGTAATGAAATTAGACGGCAAAGTAAAAGTTCGCTCAGTGTCTGTCTAGTTGTCAGAGTTCACATACGCGCCTTTTAAAATGAACAGAATTTTTTTTCCCGTGGCGCTGGTGGGAAACGAACTTTTGTCTTTTTCCTGCTGTTTTTTCTTGGAACTGGGAAAGGTTAATTAGATTATTTTGTAAATTATAATGTCACAGTGAAAATTTTGCTTTTTAAAGCCCTTTGTTGGTGATTAAGGAATAATGCTGAAAACATGAAAAATAACATAACAAATAATCAAGTCTATAAATATCGTGGCCAGATCTTAGAATTGACTATCTCATGAAATGGCCAGCTACAATTGACCATATCTTAAACGTCAACGTTTAATGATATGGTAGTCGACGTTTGCCCCTATCATTAAGGTGTAGTAAAAATAGCCAAGTAACTGCGACCAACTTGGAAGTAGCGCTCGCCGGCCACTACCGCGGCAGAGCTCGCTACGCTCGCTCGGCTCGCGCGCGGTTGGTTCTAATCTAATTTAACGGGTCATATCATCAAACGTTGAGTATTCAATGATCTGGCCAGACCACATCATGATATTGACCAGCGGTCGATGTTCATTTCATGATATAATCAATTCTAAGACCTGGCCGCGACATTATACAAAGCCCTAGCTACAATAACCTACAGCTTTGTACACAAAGAAGAATGTGAAGAGACCAGCTCTACATGAACTTGAGATCATGACAAGAAGACGTGAGCGTGTAGTTAATATGTACAATACACGGAAACAACCATTTAAAACTGTGTGAATATTTTAAACAGTGTTCTGGCCAGAGTCAGTTCTATCCGATACCCAGCAATAAGATTAGAATGACACAAACAAAAAAATAAGCTTTCCTTAATACTTTCTTTACTCGAAATGGAATCCGCACAGACATTTTCTGTCCATCTGAACGTTAACTTAATAATATTCTATCGAATTCCTTAAATCTCACAGTGTACTCAACACACAACAGCCACTGCAATGCAATGCAATTTAAACCAATACTTCGCTAGTTATGTTTGCCAACCTCTGCCCTCCCCTTCTCGGAACGAAGGCGTGATGTTATCAGACCGTGTAGTGTATGTCATCGAGAAACGGAACCAATACCAAACATATATATCACTTTGAGCAAACTGACAATGTTTACTCAAATATTGACAAATCACGTGCGACTATTGGCTAGCAGTTTTATTTGTTTTCAGTGCAGTGTTCAGTTATAACTAGCAATCATTACCCTGACTTAGGTACCTAGTTACATACTTAGTACGTAGTTATACCTATATTTTGTGATGTTTAATGTGATGAAACGTTTCTTCTTTTTGTTTTTTTTCCGTGTGGTTATTGTGGTTGGTGTCAGAGTTTTTATGCCGCCCATGGACCTCTGACTTGGTTTCACATACCGTCGAGAAATATCTCCTCAGGCATGCCGGTTTCCTCACGATGTTTTCCTTCATCGTTTTTGAAGCAAGTGATAATTATATAATACGCACCTGAATCCGAAAAGTCAGAAGTGAGTGCCTTTTTTTGGGTGGGAAATTATCAAATAACTTCTCCCGCTCTGGGCGGAGCCAGAGGGCGTGTCAGACTCTTACTGTCACACCCGTGTTCCTTCAGTTGTCATGTTGCTGTGGGCCACGATATCCCTTTCGGACTTCTTCACAACCCCAGCAGGGATCGGCCCTAGCCGATCCCATCAGTTCTGCTGACATCTCTTTGAGGTGCGCGTGGAACACAATGCACCGTCGACCCGGGCCTGGTCCTTATCGGACGGCGAGCTACCTATTGCTCACCGTCCGCAAGCCCGCGCCTATGGTGACCGGAAATCGGCCTGCGATTCCCGACGCCCAGGGAAGTCTTCTGCGGCGGTTAGGGCGTGAAGGCGCGAAACTTGCCTCTTGAATTTTGACGAGTTATGCGAACATAAATCTAGGGAACCCTGATTTTTGTTTTCGCAATTTCAGGTTTGGTCTCATAGTAAAAGTTGTTCATAATGATGAGTAAAGTTACGTGTATAAGTTTGCGCACTGGTTAAAATTTTACCCTGTATAAATTAGGATACGAAACTAACTCTGTCTGTCTGTTACGTTTTCACGTTTAAATCACTGAACTGGCTATGTATACACAGATCGGTAGCCTGCGACTTGGATAAGGTCAAAGGCTACTTTTTATCCTGAATATTTTTATAAAAAATTAGCGACCCACCCCTGCTTCGTACTTTTTTACGACTTGACAAAACATCGACATTTCTTTATTAAAGGTAAGTTTATCTATGTATTATACGCATAAAGGCTCTTTCAAACAGGCGCGACACGCGACGCGAGACAAAGACACCGCTCGTCGCGCGACGAGCGGTGTCTTTGTCTCGCGTCGCGTGTCGCGCCTGTTTGAAAGAGCCTTAAATCTTCCGTAATATGGTGTAAACTGCATAAAAATGCGTTGCGTTAGTTTAGAAGAATAACGTGTTAAAACAGGCCGACACGAAAAGTGACTTTAATTTATAATATTTATTTATTTATTTATTTAATACTTCAAACACAGAAATGTACAGAAGCGGATAAATGTTGATGTTGTTTTTGTTTTTATTTAATTTATTATAATTATTTTGTATCTATGTGTATAAATAATAAAATACATAAATAATAAAATAAATAAATATATTATTATGATAATGAAATATAAAGAATACGCCAACGAAGTCGCGGGCAACAGCAAGTATCGTATCGAATCAAACATTACCAGAGTTACACAACCTATTTTTAGCCCCAAACCAACAGGTCAATTAAAAATTAAAATGTTTCCAAAATGGCTGACGTGTCGTACAAACAAATCTATTTAAAGGACTTATGTGATTGTGTAAACCGGAATACGGTTTCCTTTGTATCATTTATGGTTAATTAAGCTTTCTGGGCAAGTATGGTTGCTCGCAAAATTATTGGGAAACGGATTATCTAGTGAGCTAAGAACGCGTGGTTTGTGGGGTCCCTAGTGTAGCGGGTGGGTTAAGGCGCTGCCCAAACAGGAAAACCGTAAAAGGTCCACTTTTTCATTGCACAGTTAGCCGTATTGCTACATAATATAAGCCCAAAAAATACAGTATATATTGAAGTGTATAAAAAAGACATAGGTATACAAAGATATTTTATAGAAATGATCTAGCATCTGGAAAAAGAAATCGCAAGAAACAACACGAGAAAACGAGCGACAACTATTCGTACTTTTGTAACTATAAAAAAGAAAATTTAAACAACTAAAGAAATATGTAAAAATGTCTTAAATAATAGGGTGTATTTAAAAAAAAAATGAAATTAAAACTGCAAAATAACTTTTTATTTTATTGGCGGACACGAGATCTAGCTAAAATCATTTTCAACCGTATTTGTATACCGCGTGCACTACCGTGTCGCTTCACCTCTTGCAATATCTAAAGATTTGCTTCTTACTGCGCCTTAAGTACCACTTTGATAAGGCAATAATGCATTAAATGAGTGACCGATGCCTCAACGTTAAAAGTTCTGTTATTGCTCTTAGGGTACAGTGTATTTTCAAATATTATCATACTACTTTGCCATAATATGCCTAATAAAAATTAAAACATCAACTGCATTTAAGAACTCTTACCCACAATATGGTCGTGCCTAGTCAACGTTACTTATTCAGTTCTCTAAGTAAGAAACACCTGCAAAAGGCAGACAAAGGCTCATTTTCAGTATTCCGTGTTGAAAAAGTCGGAACGTATTGATTCCCCTCGAAGACCGATGATACCATAAGCCTCATTTTGGGAGGTGGGCAAGCCAACACAAAGGGATAAAATAAATAGAATGATGAGCTTGGAACTGCACCAGCACTAGCATTTTACTAAATAGTAATGAGTATTATTATTCCAACAGTTCAGTGGTAAATTCTTCATTATTTTACAATTACAGAATGAAGATTTTTATTGCGATTTTGGGGTACACAAAAATTGTTGATTAAATATTTAGCATAATCTAAGCCTATAATGTTCCTACTACTGAGCCGCCTCTCTGTGAGAGGGAGTGGGCCATAACCCATGCACCACGCGGGCCCAATGTGGGTTGGCAGATGTCATATCATATACCTTTGATTTTATTGATTCTAGGACATGCCGGTTTCCTGACGATGTTTTTCTTCACCGTATTAAGAGCAGTGGATGAAAATAATTTTACACAAAGTAAACTGCCTGCTTGGGATCGAACCCACGACCTACAACTCGTTACGTTCCGGTGACTGGGCCACCCTCATCTCTTCATTATTTACAATTACAGAATGAATTTTTTGTTGTGATTTTCGGGTAAGTAGGTACATGATAATTGTTTATTAAATACCTAGTTTTTTAATTTAATCAAAAAGTGTAATCTTCCTGAAATAAATAATTTAATTCAAAAACGATCTCAACTTTCACTAAAAGTACTTTTTATTTTAAAACATAATAAATCTTACACCGTTTCTGACCGTCATAAAGTGAGATGAAAAGTCAGAAATATTTTCATCTTATAATAACAAAGTTGCAAAACTTCAGCACATAAGTGCACAGGTGATAAATTCACGGCACATGATTTAGTAGTAAATGTGTTAACTACCCGAAGCGGACGAGGCCGTAAAATATGTGGTTAGTTATAACCAGTAATAACGCTTCGACCATCCGAATCCATTAAAACATGGTTGTTAAGGGGAATGCTGTCTTGACATCTACTTCTTTTTCTCTATAATTGTTATTTCAATTTAAATATTCCTATGTTAATAAAGTCCATGTTGTTTTGTAAGAACGATGTTTTGACATGATTGTGATAATCGAAATCATTTCAATTCAACCCTTTTTATATCTTTTTTATTTAATTGTTTTGTCGATTATTATTAAACTTATGTTTAAACTACTTATGACTTTGTTTACTTGTGATATTTTTAGTTAATTGAGAATACGTTTATTTTGATAATTTTTATAAATATCTAACTGTTAAGGTAACTATTGATGCAACTTGTAAGAGTTCCTTACCAATAAATGACTAAGCTATATTTATTGTTAATTTTCGTTCATGTAATGATTTATTGAACAAACATTTACTAAATTATATCAAATTATTATCATTTTAGGATCAGTAAGCCAGTAACTTAAGTTTCAAGTTTTAATTCACCCCTATATAATTTTTATTCAGAAGTACGAATAGTTATTTATAACGTATATTGCTATTTCATGAAAAGCGCCCTTAAGAACTAAGTATTAGGAGCAAAGTATAAGGATTAGTTCGGATGCAGGTCGCAGGTGGCACTTCGATGGCTGATGGCTTCTCGGCCTTCCCCGGACATCCTCCCAGCCGGTATTGGGGATATAAACCCGATATTCGGACTTTAACGATTACGACGTTATGAGCAAGGTTGATTATGTGTAAAACAATGACGCAGATGCACTCAAAATTCGGAGTGTGTTGAAATTTGTAGAGTTTACGTTAAGCTTAAAAATATTTGAGATTACATTAGGTGAAAGAAATTTGAAAATAATATTATTCCCATTAGAGCCAGGTTATCTAGTAAACCTTTTTTTTAGTAGTTTAGGTATAGACTATAAATGAAACGGAGAGGAGTAGGAAAGAGGGTAAAATAAACAGAATTATTAGAGACTAGCTGCGCTCCGCGGTTTCACCCGCATAAGTCTCGATTTCGTGCACTGAAAAAAAAACTTGATAACATTGATCAAAAAAATGGTTGCCGCTATCAAGGAACTTGTTTGTTCACGAGCACATAAAGTAATATGATTAGGGCAATAAAGTTATGTTGATTAAGCAACAAGCAAGTTCTCTTGATAAAATCGTGAAAGTTTTCGTGATAAAATCAATCAAGTTCTCTTGATAAAATCATGAGAGTTCTCTTGATAAAATCAATCAAGTTCTCTTGATAAAATCATGAGAGTTCTCTTGATAAAATCAATCAAGTTCTCTTGATAAAAACGTGAAAGTTCTCTTGATAAAATCGTGAAAGTTCTCTTGATAAAATCAATCAAGTTCTCTTGATAAAATCGTGAAAGTTCTCTTGATAAAATCAATCAAGTTCTCTTGATAAAATCGTGAAAGTTCTCTTGATAAAATCAATCAAGTTATCTTGTTTAAAGCTATACGGGTTGGAAGGGACATCGACGCGAAAACGGTTACCACGTATTCAGTACATAATTCTGAGCTAGGGCTAGGGCTCAGAATGATGTACTGAATACGTGGCAACCGTTTTCGCGTCGATGTCCCTTCCAACCCGTATAGCTTTAAACAAGATAACTTGATTAGTTCTAGTACTTTTTTTGAGACTATCAGGAAAGATATTTACTCCTAAATCGTGCACTTATTTATATAGGTTCAAAAGTTACTGTACTGTAGGTTATGGAAGTTCTGATAAAATAATAATGACAAAAGTAATTGTAAAAGTATTTATTTATTTGTGTTTAGACATCAACAGTTTTCCCTAGACTAATTAATACAATAGCAGTCTTATTAACCTTAATTAGAAATCAACATCCTTATGCTAATAGGAACCTAAATTGAACAGTAGTATTATGTTGGGTGTCCCACGGCCATGACACAAGCAGGAAAAGTACTTACTTTTATATTGAAGATAGGACATTTCGGTGAAAGAAGACTTAATTTTGCCCACCCACTCTGTAAAAATAACACTGTATTTGTAAGACACCAATCGACAGGGCGCTCACCCACCCAAAATCTTTGAAAGCAGTTTTTTTTTTTAAATTTAATTACAATGAAGACTTCTTTCAGCAAAATTTCCTACATTCAATCTTTAAAGTACTATTCCTCCATGTGGCATAGCCTTGGGGCACTCTGTATAAAATAAAATTTTTAAGCTAATAAATTGAACAATAGTCTTCTAATTATTTTAGTTTAGAGATCAACATTTTTCCATAAACTAATTAATACAATAGCAGTCTTATTAACATTGAGTAGAAATCAACATCCTTATGCTAATAGGAACCTAAATTGAACAGTAGTAGTTATTATATTGGGTGTTCCACGGTCATGACACACGCAGGAAAAGTACCTACTTTTATGAAGATATTAATTACATTTTGGTGAAAGAGGACTTCATTTTGTCCACCCACAAACTCCCCTCAACCCACTCAAAAATATTTGAAAGCAGTTTTTTTAATTATAATGAAGATTTCTTTCAGCAAAATTTCCTATTTTCAATATTTAAAGTAGATTTCTTCTATGTTGGCATAGCCGTGTCACACCCTGCATTATCTTTGTGCGTAAAGATATTTATGCTAATATGTTGAACAGTACTTAGTCTTATAATTATAACATTTTTGTTTAGAGATCAACAGCCTTAAACGCCTTAAACGCAAAAGTAGGTAATATGTATTAATTACTTAAATTACAATCTGTCAATAGTGATTCGACAGATGTTGAGCCTTTATCATAGGGACTGGATATTTTATACAAGCCTTTTTGTATAAAGTACCATGGGCCGTAACTTGAAGGGGAGTATTCCAGATTTAACGACCAAGTGAGTTTGAAACATGCATCTACAGACGCCAAGATGTTGGGGCAGTTATAAAAAGTGTTGGGGTTTACCACAACAAAATAGGACTTGACGCTTGATAAATTAGGACCGACAATGATAATATATGGTTGTGGGGCAAAGCCTTTTTCAATTAACTTTTGATGCCTTTTGGCAATTACTAATTCCAAGTAACTATCGTCTTGTACATTTGTGACAAAAGCTTCGCGACTTTCGGCTTTTGAAGGTTTCCATTTTTTATGATTTACCTTCTTCTTTTTGGCTGGAGGAGAGGTTTTGCATTTGGAGCTCGAAGAGGTAGCAGCAACCGGTAAAGCAATGATGCTTGGATTAATCAGCTCTGGCAAACTCAATATCACCGCAAGGTTACTTTTCTCTTCACTCGAATCTGAAATATGAATTTTGCTTAATCAAAACTGGCTGTAAAAATTTGACTAGTCGTTTGACCGCAATCTTAGATACCAAATAGACACAATATTGATAGTATTAATTATCCTTCCTTTCCCGCGCCGAGGCGACAAAAAATAACACTTACCATCTGCCAAATGGATTACGTCATTGCTGTAAGCGTCTTTAGGTTTTCTTCATTTAAGAAGTTCAATTAAAGTTTTCTTCACTGATGGGAAATTCAAATAAAAGTTGTTTTTTTCTTCAGGGTAACAAGCGTTGAAGTCTTCTTCAAGCTAAAACAAAAGGTTAAATATTAGAATTTGCGCACAGAACAGTTGACTCCTACATTCCTACCAGCACACCCACTAATCAGTTTATCAATACTAATTGTATACATGTGAAGTCTTTCTGTCCAACCAGCAATTTATTTGTGAAAACCAACAGTTTTCACAAATAAATTGCTGAATCAAGCAATGAATTCTACAATAAGTATCTTAAGTACTAGATACCTACCAATGAACAACCATGGGGTTTTTATAAGGCAGGAAAATTTTTGAAATATTGTTCGACTGAATAGTCATCAGACTCTCTTAATGCTTTGAGACGTTTTTGTAAAGTTCCTTTCCATTTTGCTAAGAACTAATGTCCAAGGATCTGAGCTGCTCTTGAGCCACGCTATATCATCATCTTCGTTGCTGGAATTTGTAGTATTCACCGATAGTGGTAGTGGTTGTGGTAATAATCTGACAGCTTCATCAGTAGTTTGTAGTTTCTTCGGTTTAATGTCTAGTACACCCTGTTTTTGATATTTCTTTCTCAAGTTTAGTAATTGACTGATCAATTTGCCTCTGGCTTGGAATGTCACACCTTGTGCAGTAACGCATGGTGGAATATAGTACGTCGTAATCCTCTCATTTGGAAAAATTTCCTTTATTTGTTTATTCCACTTGTGATATATTTCTTTAGTGATATTAGAATTTTTGTGTTCTTTTAATATTTGTTTGCAAATAGCAGAAGCTAGGAGATTTCTAGAATGTTCATTATCTAACGATGTCCCAACAAACTTTAAGGGACCAGATGTCTCAAAATCTTCTTTAAGTAATTGCAGAAGAGTCTGTAAAAAAAAAACAAAACAGAACCATTAATTAATTACAATAATTATACAGTACATAGGCGACCAAGCTCAAAACCCACTATAAATTACTCAGTTCAGTGATAATGACACATGGTTTCTATGTAACACTAGGTATGATGCCCCGGAACCTTTGTCTGCGATTATTATAAAAATATTACTTCCCTTTGGATTGGATTGTATTAATGATTTTAAGGATTTCATTTTTTTTGCACAAAATGATGATCCTATTTGTCAAAATAAAAGTAGCCTAAGTTACTCCTTATAAAATCAGCTATCTGCCAGTAAAAGTCCCATCTAAAACGGTTCAGCCATTTTGGAGATTAGCTGGAACAAACAGGCAGAAAGACATACATAAAAAAATAAGTACCGCATTATACTTTCATCTGCATTCAGGAAAAACCTGTTATTTTGAAAGTACAAACAGACACTTAATTTTTTTATAGATCAAGGAGGCCCTGTGCCATGTCCACTCAACTGAACATTTTTTTTTTTCTCTTTAACTTATATATTTATTTTGATTATTATTTGATGTTATAGCGACCATAGACAATTTTAAGTATCTACTTTGTGGTTCAAAAGATACAGCTCTATGACAGACAGAAAGACAGCATAACACCACAAAACTAAAAAAAAATTAAAGTTAATTGGAAAACAAAAAATAATAAGTCTATGTACTATATGCTTACATTATTTTCAATGACATAGAAACAATGTGTAGTTGAAGTGTTGTGTTGTTGTGTGGTGGAAGTTGTATCAAGGCTGGGGGCTCTTGTTTCTAATTGCTCTGCCACCGACACATTACTTGTTTCTATTTTTTCTTCAGCATTAAGATCTTGAACTACAATGTCCTGAAACAGATTAAATATAAGTAACCAACACAAAAATTGTAACTAACTTTTATTGCATGCAATGATTGGCCAGGATCTTCCCTACAGAATAATGCAAAAGTTGTAGTGAACCTTAGCATCCCGTAAAATGTAAAAAACGAACCATCAATATTTGGATAAGCTACATTGATTAAAATAATTTGAAGTTTGGATTTAGTAATAAAATTAAATTGTTCAATTTAAGTCAGTAACTTGTCCTGTGCCAGAGGCAGTGGTTAGTTAGGAAACAATAGAAAATCTAGCCTGGTCCAGATACGTGCGCTAACAAATGAGAGGTTTATTAAAAAACTAAATGCCTATCATAATTATTTAGATATGGTAGACAACCACATTGATGTACTGCATGCATATTACTTCATATTCAATTTCAAATTGTTCAAGACACCTCACTATGATGAGATAGTTTGTAAGCACTAGCCTGAAATACCTAGTTAGATTTTTATGTTAGTTAGATACCTAGGTAGTACTTTATTTAAATACATTTTTCTATAGATTTACTAAACTGCACTACACACTAGGCTGATATGAAACGGTGCCTAGTTAACTGGATCCAGTTGTACCTATCTACCTGATTCCTCAAAGCGTAAGTAAGTATATACCCAGATACTTACACTTATAGATATATTATCGATACTGCTCAAGTCTCCTGGAAGACTTAGAATACTCGTATTCTATAAAGAGGCTTTGAAATCCGAATTCCACATTTTCCAGCTCCGTAGAAATAGTACTCCGTAGAATGATATCATCATGGGTAAGTGCAGAAAGCGCCTGCATATTAATTTCATTTTCTGCAAAATAATCGTTGATGAATATTTGATGTGAAAACAAATTATCATCATTGCCAAAAAGGCTAAGTAGGTACTTACTGATAAAAATGGCACGTAGTTCGGGCAGCCCCCAAGCCTGGAGAAGGTCGGACACTTCTTCCATCACAAACAGCTACTACAGGGTACTTCACAGAAGGATCACTGAGTTCCAGGTTAGGTGGAACTTGGCGCAGGGGAATAAGTAGTTAAGTTACGCGCAGCACGGTCACAACTCACAGCACAATTCACTTAGTTCCAGGTTAGATTCAAAAGTTACGCGCAGCACGGACACGGCTCACAGCACAGGGTTTATCGAGTTCCAGGTTAGATTCGACTTGGCGCGAACTTGGGAAGTCACCGAGCGGACGAAGCACGGATGAATGAAACTTAATTTGAAGTTATTGCGCGGTTACAAACAATAAAACAAAAATCATTGATGAATTTTGTTTTATTGGATGTAACCGCGCAATAACTTAAAATTAAATTTAATTAATTTATTCCGCGCCAAAAGCGTGCTTTTCTAGACTCCCAAAAGTCCCAAACGAACTACTAAATGAATGAGTCAGTGTTGCCACACGCCAGATCGAGAAATCTGGATAGAACGGTCAAAAAATCTGTACAAAATTGCAAGGTCTGATAAACAAAGTTTACAGTATGCGTAATATTATCCCTTTTTACTTTTTGTTAACCACGATTTAAAACTGCTTTCTTCCAGCCAAGTCTGATTAAAACGCTGCGTATTCCGTAACTTTTTCGCGAGCATATTAACAAGTTATTTACTTCACACTGAGAGTGATCAATTTTAATTTTCTTAGAATGCAGCACTGCACACACAAGTCACAACACAAAATCGACAAGAAAGTCAAGAAATCTTAGCGACTCGCGATACTCGACTAGAACTAGAAGTTGAAACTCCAACCAAACAAATCGTTTCATACTGCTCATTCCGTTCATTCATTTGTACTGAAGGGATTCCCCGAAACTTATGTTTGAAATGAAACATAAGTTTCGGGGAATCCCTTCAGTACGCTATAAATGTTGCCAGGGACAACGATTTACACAGAACACAGGGGAAAAAATGTTGAAGGCAATAAATAAACACTAAATTATTATACACTAAAAAGAGATACATTTTCAATCATTTCATCATAGATTATGTGAGGAAGCGAAAATGACGAAAATCTGTATAAAAGTTATGCTAAATCTGTAATCTGTATTGGTGATGAAAAATCTGTATAGATACAGATAAATCTGTATATATGGCAACACTGGAACGAGTCTCGACTTGAAACACTGAGAACAGATCATAAACAATCATACAAGAATTTGTATTTATAAAGTGCCATTATTCAAATAAATAAAAGGTTGCTTGTTTTATATATTTTAGGTTGTAGTATTAGATATTCTGTGGTTATACAAACAATAATTTCTTCATTTTTAAAACAATAAATAAATTATTATAGAACCTATCATGCACTTGATTGAATCTGTGATGTGCCATGTTTAAAATATCGAGAAGAGTTGATCATTTCAACTTTATTGTAAGAACAAATATTGAATAATAACTTTTAATATGTTTTTGATTGCTTCATTCATTTTTTTTTCTATCAAGCAAAATGTCATGCTTGATTGGCTCGATTTCTTTCAGTGTGAGAATATCGGGTATAGTAAAAGTATTCTATGTCCTAACCTAGGTCTTGGTCTACCTATGTGCCAAATTTCGTCCAAATCTGTTTAGCCATTTTTGCGTAAAGCGTAACAAATAAACAAACAAATTCACTTTCGCATTTATAATATTAGTTAGCAAAGTATTGTAAGATTTTTTTTCAGACCCAGCCTTGGACTGCAATAGTTGCTGTTTTATAAAAATATTTATGTATGCGCTAAATACTTAATGCCATTAGTTCCCAAAAGCACGAAAACTCCATTTACCTATCAGTAAAACTTCCATACCACTTAGCGGAGTTTATACTTCACGAGGATATTACAAAGGGTAGTATGCACAAGTATTCACACAGGGGTATACAATATATAGCACACAGCGCTTTAATCAGATTACAGCTGTTAATAACGCTTTAACATGCTTACTACCTGCACTAAGGAGGTTGACAATATTTCCTACTAAAAGAATTATTATTGTTTGTTTTTTTTTTCTTTAACAGATTAGAGCAGTGATGGCCAAGTAGAGCAGTGGTGGTCCAGTGGTAACGGCCGTGACTTACAAGTTGTTGGTCGTAAGTTTGAACCCCCAGGGGTGCGAAGAAAACCGAAAGGGAGATCGTGGCCCCCGGCAACAGGGCAACCGAAGGAACACGGGTGGGTTTTTGTCAGTAAGAGTCTGACACGCCCTCCCGCTCCACCCAGAACGGGAGAAGTTTTGTTGATAATTTCCTACCCAAAAAATTAAAAAAAAAGACAGGCGCTTAACTTTATGTGAATTATTTCATCACCACTGCTCTCAAAACGGTGAATGAAAACATAGTGAGGAAACTGGGATGTCCCAGAGCCAAAAATTCGAAGACATGTGACATCTACCAACCCGAACTGGGCCCGCGTGGTGGATTACGGCCCACTTCCTCTCACAGAGAGGAGGCCTGTTTCCCAGCAGTGGGAACATTATAGGCTCATTATGCTAAACCACCAAATTTTTTGCTCATCATTCCTAAAAGACACCAACAACATTTTCTACTCAGTAACCCTAACCTACGATATTGTCTATAGGTTTGTGTTTTTCTATTTGTCATAAAACGTTAACACACTAACACTTAATGACATTACTGACAACGCTGTAGGGCTAACGTCTGAAAAGCTTGTAGGGAATCTAGAACTTTCGACTTTCTGATCTTGAGTTTCTCTGCATATACAGAATGCTTGTTTACCGGGACCATAGAGGAAAATCCGAACCCCTATGAGATACCGAGAAACTATGTTGTAGGAAACAGTAGCTCTTTTTTCATGGCATACCTAATTTTTAGCCAAGTGCATAAAAATTACTCAAATTTGACCTACTTTTTTTAATGCCTTTCGACTCTATTTCACGTAGGTAAGGATTTTCAAGCGTTGGAAGACACAATGTACCGATGACCTTGTGAAGGCTGCAGGTATCCGCTGGATGCGGGAAGCACAGACCCGGTCGAAGTGGCGATGCTTGGGGGAAGCCTATTTCCAGCAGTTGACGTCTTTCGACTGAAATGATAATGATGATGAAGGGTTTTCAGTGAGAATTTTAGTGATAATTGTACCTTTATACAAATTCAAGTTCTCGGACGGAGAATTTCATACAAACTTGTTTCCTATTATGAATTTATCTGATAGATAATGAAATGCAGAGACTGTGAAACAGGCCCTTTTGATCTTATATTTATCCCAGACGATATTATATTAATGACTAGCTGCTACCCGCGACTTCGTCCACGTGGATTTCTATACATCAATTTTATTTATTTGTACAGCTGCCAGTGAAAGTTCCGTCAAAATCGGTCCAGCCGTTTCGGAGATTACTCGGAACAAACAGATAGACAAAAATTTTAAAAATCGTATACACTTTCATATACATTTAGTAAAAAGGTGTTATTTTGGCATTACAAACAGATACCTCAATTTTATTTATATGTATAGATTTATAGATACAGATTTCATGGGTTTTATTTTTTTGCGCGGAACCCTAACACTTTTCCTAAAACAAAAGTAGCTTTAGTTACTCCTTATAACATCAGCAATCTTCTAGTGAAAGTAACTTCAAAATCGGTCCAGCCGTTTCGGAGATTAGCCGGAACAAACAGAGAGACAGACAGACAAAAATGTTAAATATTGTGTTTTTGTTGTATGTACCGTATATATTTTCATATGCATTTAGTAAAAAGGTGTTATTTTGAAATTACAAACAGACACTTTAATTTTATTTATTTGTATGTACGTATAGATGAATGATGTTCTACAAACGTGCTTATTTATTAATGTCACCTGTAGCAAGCCAAACGCCATTTCCTACTACGATAAGGACATTGAATGATACAAACAGTAATAATTACAAGAGCTAACACTATGTTTAGATTAATTCTTGCAACCTCTAGTAAGGCCATGGCTAGTGTCGCAGAGAGTTGGACCACCGCCAATGTTATAATAGTTTATAGTAGTAACTTCATAATCCGATTCTAATATAGGTAACGAGGAAATTAATTCTGTTTTTAAAATTTATAGACAAAACATTTTATTGATTTTTTTTTAAGACTGAGGACCTTTGTGTGAAGGGCTCTTTAATAGCCATGCTTATTTTTAGTGCACTGTTAACCTCTATCTCTGGTTGAGTCCTAGAGTGCGTTTCATCAAATAGTTCCTTTGCCATAATGTTGGCTCTACTGTTAAATTTTAACAATGGACCAATTACGTAACGCCGTAGCGTACCTTTGTTCGTCCTAAAACAGTGCAGCCAACATTACAGCATAGGAACTATTTGATGAAACGCACTTTACATCTGCACTTTACAGTGACATGAATGCTCATATTTTTCATCGAGCATGAAGTACCAAAAGTACTCTCCACAATGCCTATTTTTATTATATTTTATTTAGATTCTTCTTCTTTTCGTGTGGTTAGTGACTAACCTGGTGTCAGAGTTTTAAAGCCGCCCATGGGCCTCTGACTTGGCGTCACATGCCGTCGAGAAATATCTCTCAGGCTTGCCGGTTTCCTCACGATGTTTTCCTTCATCGTTTTTGAAACATGTGAGAACTATATAATACGCACATGAATCTGAAAATTCAGAGGTGCGTGCTTTGGTTTCGAACTCGAGACCTATGTCTTGGCAGTCCGACGGTCACACCATTAGGCTATCGCTGAATTTTAGATCCACTATCCTTAACTAATATGCGAAAGTGAGTTTGTTTGTTTATTTGTTTGTTACGTTTTCAAGCTAAAACGGCTGAACGGGTTTGGATAAAATTTATCACATAGGTAAACCATGACTTGGGTTAGGACGTAAGATTATTTTTATAACGATATTACCATGGGAATGAGATTTATGTGGGTGAAACCCTAAAGTGCGTAAAAAAATCCAGGTGAAGATGAATAAATAGGACCTTACTGGATATTCAAAAAGCAACTCTAAATAAAAAAATGCTTTGCAACATCCAAATAATACCTATTTCTTAAGTATGTAAATATGAATATTGTTGCCAATAAGCGTTGTTTATAGTAAACAAAGTTGTGACCTAGTTTTTGTTTTAATTTATGGGTTATAGTTATACAGATGAGGATCCTCAGGCGCATAAATAATGTTCAGTTAGCGGTGTTATGATAAATTGCTTTGGCTCTCATTCATCAAAATCTTTGCCTCGCGGAATCATTGAACGAAGGCAATAAAATTGGTGGAGTTTCCGTAGATTTCCAGGAAGGAACGTTTGCTAAAATGCCTTTAAAATTGGTTGGAGTAAGTATTCGAAAGTAGCACGATATCGCAAAACTTGAAGCGAATTCCCGAATTTTATAACTGAAAATCCGATCGACGAAAATGATAGGAATATAATCGTGGCCAAAACCTGTAGAATTACAGTTTATACAAAGACATTTTAATACCAAGCTCTCCATTCTTGTGGAAATGGAAAAAGCAAACTGCAAAAAAGAACTTACCTTTATATCATAACAGGTGAACACAGAAGCGCTTCGAGGATAAAAAAAAAACTCGATATCTTCCAACTTCAGCACAAATACAGTTCACGAGAAAATTCTGCACAGAAGATAAAGTTCACTACACTACACGGTCTATTTGTCCAAGAATGTACTAACAGATGTAACTTAGGCACTTTAAATATGACTGACGGAAAACTAAGCACTAACACTATTGATTGTCTCACCTACACCGATGTTCGCGAACCTGTAGCACCTGGAACAAAAATATATGTAATTAATGAGGTTGATTTTGTTTAGGATATGAAAGTGAGTCTCGTGTGTGTTGAAATATGAAGTCTCTGATTGACCAATTCAATTCAGATTTTCTAATGGTTTTATGCCCGCGAAATCAATGTCTCGATTTTGAGCCCTAAATCTAAGATTACTTTCCAAACGTACTTTATTCGCAGAAACATTATTATATTTATTTTTAGATAATAAAAATGATAGGGCAGATTTCAGTCACGCAACGGTTGCCATTCGAAGAACCTAATCATGTAACTTCTACAGAAATCCAGATCAATTTTGTTTGACATTTCATACGTTCTGAGAATGGTATGAGGTTTTGATTACCATAAAAATAACGCGGTTACGCAGCAAGTATTGTGAGGAAGTGATCAATACAGAACACCTATCAATATACAATTGGGGTGTATATGTCATTGTTTACCGCTAAAGCCTGCCGGCTCTGCGGACGTGACTAAGCCAGTTTTCAACTGGAACATATCTCGGCTCTGCAATCACATCGCTCGACGCTCCCTCGGACCGTATTATCATTCGTACAAAAGCCCTCTCTACGTAATAGCCGACGATCAACATCTAGAGGAATTTTTGCAAAAATTTCGCCATCAATCTTCCCCGTGCAAAAAGCCGGCAGGACTAGACACTTGATTTATCTATTTGAATATTAGCTCGCCATCGTTGGGGGGCTCTGCGATAACACGCATTCCAGTCGCGAACTATTTTCATAACGCGTTATGTATTGTTTTTATTATTAGCGGCCATTAGTAAAAATTCAGGTCACAACGGTGACAAACGTATGTGGAGTGAGTTTGTGATAAATTGGATTCGGAAAATGATGGGAGGTTTTTCGTGAAAAAACGCGTTCGCAGTGACTAACGAGATAAAATGTATGTTAACTACGTAGGTGTAGGTAACAGATTGGTGTTTAAATTAGCGTTGTGATGAGTAGTGCCGAGGCCCGAGTGGAGCCGAGTGGTGCCGACGAGTCTAGTGGTGCAGCAGTGCCGTTCGTAATAGGGACGAAAGGGAAAATGATACAGCAATATTGCTTGATGAGATATAGATGGATTATGTTCACTGTATTCGGGTCAAAAAGTCTAATCGGTAAGAACTACATAGGTAAGTATCTATTTGAATGATCTTACCAAGATTGATCTGTAAGGATAGAGTTAGTAACTCTATACTTACAGACTACCTCGTTATGAAGAGTTTATACAGCATAACAGTTCAATCAATAGATACATTTTCACGCAACAAAATCAATATTGATTGAATAAACTTATTTTAGGAGCCCCAAAAACCAGTACCCGCTATAATTTCAGTCATTTCCGACCATCTATTCAGCGGAGCGGCCGCTCTTACATAACTGCCTCATAGTTCCTTTAATTTAACACAGATTTTAATTAAATTCTCCGGGAATTCAATACCTATGCCTAAAGGCGAAAGAGAAATTAAAAAATAAAGGAATCGACTCCGTTACACACAGTGCTAAATGGTTTTGGAATTCCTTTGGAACGATCAATGACTGGGTTTTAATTAAACCATATATCTTACCTACAGCCCTACAAGTTTTCATTTCTAGTCATATTTAAAAAAACAGTGATACAGTAAAAAATGCAATTGAAGTGGATATATTTAGTAACCTGTTCCGCTTTGCTATTTCTAAAGAGTCTTAAAAAGAACCTGAAAGAAATCGACACGTGTTTCACCTCTCAACGAGGCATCCTCAGGATGACGATTGACTTGTCGCGAACTCGAACACGGCGTGTTGCCACACGGTTTTTTTTAAGACTCTTTAGAAATAGCTAAGCGGAACAGGTTACTAAATCCAATCCAATCTTCTCTTCTTCTCGAACACGGCGTGTTGCCACACGCCGTGTTCGAGTTCATGACAAGTTGATTTCTTTCAGGGTCTTCTTAAGACTCTTTAGAAATAGCAAAGCGGAACAGGTTACTAAATATATCCACTTCAATTGCATTTTATAATGGATAGGTCACGCCTGAATCAATTAACTAGTGATACAGTACTTATGTAGGTACTGAAAAAGCTGGTGCATCCTGTCATTACGACAAGAAAATCATCCATTTGGTACAGTCAGTATATTCAAATATTATGATTATGTCTAACTGGATATGAAGGCAAAATTATACATAGGTAGGACAGTAGTATCATAGGGAGGGGGGGGGGGTATATTGGGTTTTTCCATCTGGAATTTCTCAGTAGCAGCCCGGAGTCTGGATTTGTGCCCGGTTGATGGCAATAGGCTCGCCCCCTATTACATGGGACTTAAACATAACTGGCGAAATGTGGGTGTACTATAGGTACACCTCTGCCTAACCCTTCGGGGATTACAGGCGTGATGTTATGTGTTATGTTAGTATCATAGATCTATGGAACAAATAGTTTAATAATGTTTTCTCAAGGTCAATGCGAAATCACCTGCCTTTATAGGGCTTCAAAGAGTTCTCAATGATCTTGAAGAAAGTAATTACAACTATGTTGGGGTTGGATTCCAGTCGAGCTGGATGCAGGCGAATATCTGTATTTTACATGGAGCGACTGCCTATCTGACCTCCACAACCCAGTAACTGGGTAACACGATACCCCTTGGTAAGTATGGTTGTCAGACTTTAGGGTTACTGACGACCCGTAACGACTGTCAAAGATCCAAGAATGACCGCCGGGACCAAGGGCATAACGTGCTTTCTGAGGCACGGAGGGATCACGGTATGTTAAGATGGTAAGTAAGACTAATGACATTAATCACGAAAAGGGCAAGGCCATACCGAATCAGATTATTTTATAATATTCCAAAACCAAGCGATATAAAACGTATAAGGTTTCATGAAACCTGAACGTGTCAACTATAAGCAGCTAATACTATTAACATTGCTCATTGACACATTTGTTCTCTGTCTCTTGAACATTTGAACCAGTGGATTATGAATGGGAACTAATAGTTTTATTTCCTCTTAATCAAAATACCAATGGGATTGCACGCAATTTAATTATTTTGAATTGCGGCGTGCTTAACATTAAAACAATAATGTAGGTATTTATTTACACTGTTTAATTGCTATTTGTGTGGGCACACGCGATTAACAATGTTTTGGTGAGCAGTGCGACTATTTTAGCCGAATTCCGATCATTTCTGTTCGGATTTTATTGTATGGCGACACCCACTTCAGGAAGCATGTGAAGACCATTCATTGTTGTGTCTGGCACGACACAGACGCATCGTCACAATTTCGTTCACTGAAAATTATTCGTCCAAAGAATCCGTATGTGATTCATCTATATAAAATTATAAACTGAAAGTTCGCATTCTCTGCTATGCGTTCGTTATCCACGATAGAGCGACATTTTACAGATTACCCGCCCAATTGGAAGCAGAAATGCAAAATCGGTGTACGAAATAAAATTCAAAGTGAATTCCAAGAGAATCTAATTAAAAGTGAATGTTTTACGGTTGAGTGAAGTCGGCAAGCACCACAATAAAGTAACATACCAATGTCAGAGTGGTAGGTGTGCGGTGAGCGCGGTGAGATGCATCTTACCGTGACATTGTCTCAGCATCGGTCATAGCGGGCACGATGGGCAATCTGGGCACAGTGGGCACATAATTGATTGGGGTCGGGGCGACGCAAGTGGTCCGCGAGGCAGTTTCCTAACTAGCTTTGTAGTAGCAAGCCCCGGGAGCAATTAGGCGGAAAGGGGAAATTGCATCTCTTGGGGATAGCTCACAAATTGCCCCAAACGTCAGCAACTCCCCAACTGAAATGACAATTTGCCTTTGACTATTAGTTTTCCGGAATTCGCAAGTGGGCATTTCTGAGAGTTAGGGGCTTACGAGCTACGGCCGAAGTCGGGAACTGATATTATGTGTACTTATATACGGTCAACTAATAAGTTCGGCGAGAACTCAGAGGGGCTCTCATATGCATTTGCAGAATATGTTATGCCGACACGGCTACAAATTAGTTTCGTAATAAACGTACAAAAACGGAATAGTTGATAATTGTTTGCTGTCTTATGATTCATGGTTCAGTTAACAAATTTTATGTTGTATTTATAAGGCTCTATGCACAATGCGGATGAAATTGTGTTCATATTGAAATAAACCTAAAACTACAAGCGAATGATTTGAACCAAGTCTTCTTTTAACTTTTACTGCGCTCCTGCAGGTTTAAAAGCAACCAAAACAAACAGCAGTTAATTTTGAATGAGTTAATTGAGTTGCCGTAACGACCACACGACCACCTCCTTTAATCAAGAGAACAACATAAAAAATAAAGTAAAATCGTAAACGATTTTATAAAATCCTGAATCCCTCTTGCATCTTGTTTATTTTTTAGTACCTACCTATATATTCTAGAAATATGTTTATATATTTAACCATTTATATATAAACAGACAAAAAAAAAGGAACAGAAAAATAAGTACAAAAATGATGCATATTTCTATAGAAATTTCTTCTTGGATACCTGCGATAAGTAGAGAAAAATAAGTAAATATATTATATTAATTTCTCAAACAAGATATATATTTTTCCACTCCTATCACACTGTTATCCTTTTAACCCAAAGGTTGACATAGAAAGCCGATGTACCACTACTGTACATGAAGTTTAAATAAATAAATCCTATAATATTTGTATTTGTTCAATATGAAGAGGTAAAACTCAACCGAAGTGTTAAGGAAGGTTGTAGATACCCGCAACATGGCACATTGTCACACCGCGTGCCAAAAACTCTCTGTGACAGAGTTGACACTCGATCTTCAGTGAAACCTTTAAATATCTTAGATATTTATGTACTTAAGTATATTAGATATTTGGTATAGTTAGTTTTAATCTCAGTAATAGTGGGCGAGTCTATTGCAATCAACCGGTGAAATGTGGATTGCTTTATAATGCTGCCTAACCCTTCGGGTAATAGGGGCGTTATGTTATACTTAGTTTACAATTATTCATGTGTCCTTTCTACCAATTAATATCAATTTAAAAATAAATCTTATTGGCCGTATCTGGTAAAGTAATCACAAAAAAGAAATTGGAAAGAAAACATGAAAATCGTAAAGACGATTGTCGAAATGTCGAGTCTGTTATCTCCATGTTTGTAATCAAGCACGTTATAGTAATTTTGGGCGTGAAGACCGAGCGGCTCACGCCGAAAAATATTCATGCAAGAAAATCAACTGAAATGAAAATGAACGTTCGGAGAAAATATTAAAATCGCGCTGAGGTGGCCATTTTAGAGATTTATTCTTCCGTTATTAGAATCATTTTGCAAAAATGTCTGAAATACCTTGATAAGATTTTTAAAGATGCGAATGTGAGTAACGAAATCTTTCAGTTTCTGTGGAAAACATTTTCATATTGAAACTAGTCACAGATCACTAGGAGAGCTAACTGTTCTAATTAGTAACGGTGGGCTACGCGTTGGTCTCCAGCACGTTCATTTATCAAACGAACAAACGATGACAGTGCTCATCTTCTCAAGAACGTACATTTTCAGTCCACTACAGACATTTAAATGTTCAGACATTATATCTCTGATATTTCTAAAATATTTTGTTACTGAAAGATGTGTGCCGCGGTCGACATTTGGCATCAGGCCAGTGCTTTTGCTGTTTTCTCCCTCATGACATCTTCTATAAGATAAAACGAAGCGCAGTCTTTACGTCTCGAAAACCATTATAAAATTAATGACATGCATAATAATTCCCTTTTTTCCTACAAATAACAAAGAAAATTAAAATGTTCACCACGTTTTCTTATTCTCTCAGGTTCGCATTATATTTCGGCTGCCATTAGTAGAGCTTACGCATGCCTGTTTCTATCTCGTTACAGCCTTAAGGAAGACGCAGAAAATATTTAGTAATTTTTACTTACCCAAGCATTTTTTTTTTACTATCATCAAACGTGAGTTTCAAAATCTAACCGAATTTTGAATATAATTTAAGGTAATATGCGCGCGCCCGAGAAGGTTCTTTCGCAGATTAGGATACGGCAGATAATAAACCAAAAAACGACGAAGTGATGAATGAAAAATGCACGAGTGGGATGTGTTACGTGTGCAGCGTGCGGTGTGGTGTCGCGGCGCGTACCTTGTCGCGAGTTCGCGAGCGCAGCAATGCAGCGGTGCAGCGAGAGAGCGCAGGGCGACGCGAGCCGCCGCCTGCCTCCGAGCGACTGCCGCCCGGGCCGCCGCGCGCGCCCCGCCCGCGCCACGCGCGCGCCACGCACCGCCTGCACCGGCACACACGGCCGCGCCACCGCACGCCCCGCGCTAAGCTACCTACCCTCGTCCGAGCCCGCAGCGGGCTCACGCACCACGCGATTATCGATGTGTTCTGTGAGATGTGTCGCGAGGAGCAGGGACCGCGGGGCGCGGCACGCACCGCCGGCGGGGCCTGGAGGGAGGAGGGGGGGCGGTCCTGCGCGCTGCGTCACGCATCTGTCTCGACGCTTTCTTGCGTGCTCCCGCAGCCCGCCATCTGCAGAGACGTGCTGGCCGGGCTCGCTCGGAGCGGCTCGGGAGCGCGCCGCCCTCTCATTGCGACGGTGTTAATGCCCTCCGCGAAACTCTTCGCATTACATCCGTAAAGCTCAATAGAGCCGAATTATCAGATATTTACCGTTCAACGCTGGCAAGGTCATATTTTTACTTATACGAAAAACTACCCGCGTTTCTTGGAAAATGTTCACGATCTGTTTTCCAAGAAGCGCGGGCAGTTTTTCGTTGTTTCCCGCTCCTGTTATTATTTTAATTAGTGCTCAGCTATGAGTTTCGAAAACAGAAGCTACGTTTAATTACAACATAAATGAATATTCTCCTGATAATTTTTGATGCAATTTTCCGCTACTCTCTTGCTTGTTTTTTAAACCACGTGTTATCAAGCCATCACATAAGTTTAAGTGCACAAGTTCGGTTTGAACTTGTTCAAGGCTCATTATTCCTGCTCGAATGAACTACCTACCACATTAGCAAATAATAATCAAACAAATACCCAATAATCCATTGAAGAGAACTCGATAAAGCGAATTCTGTTTCCTTATTGATTGTGTTGAGTAAAGTGACGTGGAATCAAAAGGCTCTTGAAGCGAGCGTTTGTAGCCAGTAGAACAGCGAACATCAATCACTGCGGAATCAATTCGTAAGATTCACCGATATATTTGTTATTCAGGCGATGTTTCCCTCGAGGCGAAGATACACTAAGGTGGATTATAAAATAATTGCATACGTAGGTGGTGGAACACTTCTAATATTTCATAGTATTACAAATAAGAAGACTGAATGAATTAGTGATGTCTTGGAGGGTTACAAAAATTTCCATAATTTTAAAGTTATATTTTAACTGCGAAAGCTACCAAGCTCGTATTTACCACTACAATAATACAAAGAATGGCTTTGGCTATAACAGTTAATTAATTTGCCAATTGAAGAAATACACACTGGTGTATCTCCTTAGCTAACATCATGAACTAGACTAGCATAGACAAGTTGGACAGCGGACACATAACATCATTGACATCACATAATAAGCCAGTAAATGTCCACTACTAAACCAAGACCTAATTAACATTTAATAATTAATGCTCACAAGACACTAAAGCCATAATCACTAGCTTAGCAAACAGATCAAATCATATTGACGACCCTACTTACACTGTAGCCACTTTTCTCCGTGACAAAACATACAGGAAAGAAATAAGGAAAAGGAAATTTCTTTAACAGGAAACGTTATTGAAATTAATGTTGCACTTCGGTATTCAGCGGCTGATCTGATGAAAAATGTCTGTAGATAAAATTGCACCTACGAGGCTGCGATCGTTCCGTATAGAAGCTCCCTCTATCGTGAGATAATTGAGTTATATTCCTGAAGAATTCCAGTTAGTGAGATTACTATGTAACCCACCTGACAGAATGAACATTCCACTTTGTGTTAAGATTGTTTCATACGCGTTTGTTAGCTGGAATCTGGAATCAGTTTTCATGAAATATGGTCAGTTAGTTTGAGATGATAGTGCAGTTATTGGCGACGAAGAGAAATTTCACTGTAGGTGTCCCAAAAGGGAGAAAAGATCCCTAAGGGATCAAGTCAAACGGATGGAGCAGGATGGAGTAGTCTCACCAAAATTGTAACTAGGCTGATGAGTCACGACTGAACAATGTAGCTTTAAAAAAACGACCAATGCTAAGCTTTACTAATGGTTTTGAAGCGGTTACACCGCCACATACGAACTAGGCATCAAAAGACATGACGTCACACAAATCATGCATCGTGCAATTAGACTTTACCGCACGAACGATATATATAAGACTATCCGACATCAACCGTCGGGTAGTTGCCCGCCCGATACAAAACCCGTCTGGTCTGAGGATCTTCCCTTTTCTATAGAGGATTTGTGAATTTTACACCCTGTTCCTCATACCTCTAAAGTTTTAATAAACGTAAAGATTGTGCTTTCCAAAATATTCATGGTTTACATAAATTGTGCAACGGGTGAGGGTGGCAAGTGCAAGCGCAAAGCGATCGGTCGTAAGTTAGATCCCCATCTAACTCAAGACCGATTGCTCCGCATTTCGCACCTTAACCGTTGGGCTCTCAACGGTTTTGATAAAGTTGAGTAAATGGGGTTAAAAACTGCCACTTTCTAACTTCAGATGGCGCTGATCTCCAGGGTCTAATAATTTGACAGCTAGCCATACATTTTTGTAAACAAGTGACTTCTTTTACGCATAATTAATTATTGAGCCCAGTTGCGCAGCTGTTTACTGCAAAAATAAGGGGACCCATGTATTTGCCAAAGATGTTATAAGGAGAAAACTGTGGGAGAAAGCTCTCCGAAAAAAATTGGAAACCGATATTTCGTCGAGACGATGTTCTATCCTTTAAGCCTTTTATGGGAGAAAGTGGTTTATAGGTGATGCTCCCAAGAGAACTAAGCCTGTTTTCATTACATACAGGCACATGTGATGTGATATTATGTAAATTATAGTAACGAATGTGTGTGTTTATATCATATAAGATCAGTCTCTGAGGTTTTTCAGTCAGGAAAATCATGCCCGAGTTTGTTTTTAACTCTGATCAGGTTATTTCTATCGTACGCCTCCAGTTTATAACAAAAAATGAACATAAAGTCAACAAGCAAAATAACCTATAAATTTTAAAACGTTCATAATTTATTGTCTTTTCCTCTAAAGCTGCTTTTTTACCAGTAGTAGACGCTTCCCCCGTCCTTAGCTCGCCTTTTAATAGTGCTACACTCCAAGTCTCATACATATTTATCTAGTTTTCGTATAATTTATGTTCGAAACAAAAGTAAACATAAACACGACAAAGGCGGGTTAAAGACGTACAACTGTGCTGCCACCTGTTATGAGCTTTCAGTTTTTAACCTCATTGTTACGAACCATAGATGTGAAATAACACGTCAAAACAAACTATGTTCTTCTTCTTACCGTGTGGTTAGAGACAAGTGTCAGAGTTTAAAGCCGCCCGTGGGCCTCTGACTTGGCTTCGCAGGCCGTCGAAAAATATATCTCTCAGGCATGCCAGTTTCCTCACAATGTTTTCCTTCACCGTTTTTGAAGCAAGTGATAACTAAACAATACGCACATGAATCTGAAAAGTCAGAGCTGCGTGCCTTGGGTTCGAACTCGAGATCTATGACTTGGTATTCCGACGGTTACACCACTAGGCTGTCACTGCTAAACAAACAAACTATGATAACTTGCCCCTATTCATACGCCCAGCGACTCATGTTGTAACAAAAACCCAAGTTTGTGGAGGGTAAAATCCGTGCTGATGGGACAAAGGACGGAATTTATTCTTCCGGATACTAATGTAGGGAATGTATTGTATGGGGACGGAATTTGCAAGGGCTTGTAATAACATGTCCTCAACCGTAGGTTCTACTTGCTTGAAACAATCCATTTTCTTAAAACAAAGACATGAGAAAATCGTCACGCTTCAGAGTTCCTTTTTTTTTTTTACGTTGACCTAGTTTTTCTATACTTAAAGATTTGTTATTTATTCCGTTTTCTTTTCATGTCATGTGTTTTGTTTTACATTTTAGCATGTATTTTTTTCATTATCCTATCTCTTAACTAGCCTTTAAAAATACTCTAGAAGTTACCCTGGCTGAAAAACAAATCCACGTCATCAGTCAATATTTCTCTGCCTTTAATCTACCAACAGAACAGGGGGCTTAAAACGGCCGCTTTGGCAGAATCATATTATGATAATGTTTATAAATATATTTGGTGTAAATTGTAATATAATAAGGTGTAATTGAATATAATTCAGCTAAAATATTTGTGTCACCATTGAGGAATTGCTAGGAATTCAGAAAATGAATTGCTTTTAGAGGAATTGGTAATGTGGCCGTTTTAGACCCGCTTAGGTACATGGTAAAGCCTCTGGATGTCGTAAAGCCTCTCCCTCATCCGCATTCAATCTTGATGTGCAAACATAGTGAACAATAGCTCAATCAGCCGCATACGCCGACATTGTGTATAGTGTTCGAGACCTATGCAAATTGTTTGAGTACAGACCAGACCGTTTTACCAATACCAGATTTAGTATGTTGTTCAAGATTATGTAAACGTGTGAATTTAATGGAACGGAGTTCTTTAACGCGGCGTGTAAACTTTCAGCAATCATCACGCTAAAAAGTGTTAATACTTGCGACTGTCTTCTTCTAATTCAAAGAAAAAGAAAGAGAGAGAGAGAACGCCGGCAGAAAAAAGAAAAGAAAAGATTAAAGTGATTACAGTGTCGTGGGATAAAATTGTACACATCGGCCCGAGTACATTGCATGCCGGAGAGAGAGAGAGAGAGGGAGAAAGTTAAAATCTTATCAAAATGAAAATTTAAGACGGCGACTCTGAAATTTTTCAAATTTTTCATCATGGGTATCGTTTTCATGGTTTTCAAGGGAGCAAAAGCCAACAGAGAGATCAAATTCTAAATCTAAGATGGCAACTGCGAAAAACTTCACATTTTTCGTCATGGGTGTCGTTTAGAAAATTTTTGAGGATGCTAAAGCCGCTAGTGAGGTCAAAATGTAAATCCAAAATAGCGGCTGCAAAAATTTTCAAATTTATCTGCATGGGTGTCGTTTTCATAGTTTTTGAGGGTGCTAAAGCCGATAGTGAGGTCAAAATGTAAATCCAAGATGGCGGCTGCAAAAATTTTGTTTTTGTTTTAAATCATACGTAAGAAAGAACTTTGTTCCTGACGGGATTCCTGGCTGCACTCGTTTTAGAGCACTTTTATGTATATATTTGATTTTACTAGTGCCATCATTTTTATTACCACGGCACAGCATGAGTACCTACTTTTAAAACTTTAATAGTAAAGTACAAAGTAAGAAGATGCTGTTCCTACTTGTGTATTGTAGATACCCTACACTAGTTTGTGTGAAAGAACATTTAATATTTTTAACTCAAGTCACCAACAAAATGAGATAATATGAGACATCAAACAAGTTGAGTATCATTGTAGTTTCGAAAACTAACAGTACAAGCAAGTCCCGCAAAGTTGTCAGAGATATGTTAGCAGTTACAGTTACGTAGACATAAGTTCCGGGTTAAAATATTAAGGCTGGTTTCACAGCTGTCCGGGAGACCTGTGCGGGCCGCCCGTAGGGGCTCCGGGTACGAAGACACACGTGAGGCGCTTGAATATTGTTTCACAGCGACACGGATTGGTCCATACGCCACCCGCTTCGGGTATAGCCCGTACAACGCTAGCAACCGTATCGTACTAACTCCCTCGTTTCAGAGCACTGCGGGCGCTACCCGTACGGATCTCCGGTGTGCGGGCGGCCCGTGCGCGTCTCTCGGACAGCTGTGAAACCAGCCTAAAGGAGTAAAACAAAAGCGTAGCGCGAAACTTTACATATATTTCTCACTATCTGACAAGGGGCTAAGGATTAGACTTTGAAAATTTCACGGTATGAACGACAAGCTTGACTACTACGCTGTTTTCTTTTTTTTAATTTTACTTTCCTTTTTCTCCTTTGGTGATCTGTCAATAACAGGCAAAGGCGGGCCTTTGTATCGCAGAGTCAGCTGCAGCACTCTCTCAGCCTCTCGCACGCCACTCAGTCGAGCACCAGATACGGTGGCGTAGTGGCCGGGCACCGTGGCTTCGCCAGCGAATAATAATATAGGGGGGATAGGCTCACTAGGTCCAGGTAGCGGACACGCCAACGACCGCTGTCGGTCCCCGTCAGATCCGTATTTATCATAAGAATAGGCCCCACAAAAGAAGGGGTCAGAAGTCCAACGCGATCGTAAAATTGTCATCGGATACGGTATACTGCTGTTCCCTGTGGAGATACGCAGTATTTCGGTCAAGCCTTCAGCTATGTCTCTGTCGCAAAGCCCTTCCATCATGAGCGCTTCTTGGCCTACCACCCAAGCACACATGCAATGCTTACTATTTGGCACTATTTGTATTGAAGTTATTCCTCGAGTCCAATCAGAACGATCACAAAGCTCGTTACAACAGTAGTTGAAGTTCAAGTTTCCTTTATGCCAAAACCAAAACGGGCGACAATATTCCATATAAATTTTATTACAATATCCAAATCCAAGGCAGCGCATTGCGTCTATTTTTGATGCCGGGAGCATAGGACAGAACAGTTTGAGGGCATTATTATACAACACTCCGAGAGACACCGTTATGATGACGTAGTCACAAGGAAATTCATCACCATCCGCAGTACATACGGTAGCTCGATAACCTTCTTTCTGTGATGTTCCCCAGTAGATACAGTTTACCGGCTTACAATAACGAATAGCTCCTTCCGGTATTTGACGTAGCAACGGAGCCAGTATACCTACTAACCCCAAAGGTACGCGTACTTCGCCGCCAGGCATGTTCATGTAGCAGCCGACATGATCGGCGCACAGCATCGCCGTATCGTCCCCGCAGCGCGCGCTCAGCATGTGACAGAGCCCGAACATTATTCTAGCTGCGTCATGTTGTTGATCTTCGGGAAACTCGTGCAGTTCTTGTTGAATTCGCAGACTCATAAAATTGATTAGGGAACCTGCTTGTTTACTACCACCGAAGCAGTATATTTGCGCCGCTTCCTGTTCTATCTGACGAAATTTATGGTATGCAGCTAATGTGGGGGGAAACGCCAATTTACCCGTCACTATTCGGTGGAACAGACCACGAGTATGTTGTGAGCCAGGCACTCCGGGACGGGGAGGATTTTCGGAGGCGGACATCATATAAACAGGATGTGTGAAGCTGTTATCTGGCTTCCAATGTGATCCTAGTTCAGCAACGATGTCTCCAAGCCAGCACGAGTGTATCCGACCACCGGGTCTGGAAAGAGCCGATATTTTTATAGTGGGTCTAACATACTAAAATATGAAATTAATACCTTTAAACGAGCAATTCTTGTATATATGTAATTAAATATAATCTGAATCTCGGAAACGGCTCCAACGATTTTAATTAAATTTAGCATGCAGGCGATTTCGGAGGCGATAAATCGATCTAGCTAGGATTTATTTTTAGAAAACTACCAAAAAAAAACCGTGTCATCTAGATATTTTTTCTTTTATATACTAACCTCTCGTAGGCTTCAAGCACCACTATGTTGTTGATGCCGCGCTGCGAGAGCCGGGCTGCGGCTGACAGGCCCGCCATGCCTGCGCCTATGATGACGACGCGGGGCTCCGGGTAACATTTTTCGACGTCGCAAGGATCTATCGCACATAAAGCTCGGTCCTCTAAATTTGGCCCACAGTCACTAATAGCGAAGGGGCTTTTAACCGTCGGCGATCTGGGGCATTTAATGGTCGCCGACTTAGGGCATTTGATGGTCGCCGACGACGACTTCGACTTCCTAAAATTTACATTGAAAAACTAAGTATATTTAGGTGACTCGGTTCTCTGCGGAACAGAGTGTTTTGGCCAGGGACTTGAAACGTTACTCAAAATAACGTTACGCGAAGTTCCAGTAACGATCATTTGTACCGATCCACCAGGATCGCAAAAAAATTTATTCCTTGGGTATAACGATACTAACAACCGGAACGAAATCTTAAACTGTTTAATAACAGTATTAAAAGTATATCGTTATTAATTTATCGGTATAACGAAAAAATAACGTTATACATTTCGATACGCAACATTGGCAAAAAAAATGTGAAGATAACACTATCACATAAATATAAAAGTTACCTACTTTACCACAACTATTCATTCACAACACTGTCTGTAAAAGATGCACACTCCAACGAACTTAATGTTTGAATCCACCACCACCAGCCAGCCGCCGGCCACCGTAACGGGGTGGCTGGTGATGGTGGAGGTGGTGGGCGACAACGGAGCGGTGGTCAGCGGGAAAAGTTCTTAAGAATAACGTTACACAAATGAATCTGTAACGTTATTACTGATACCTATAACGTTACTTAAAATGTTTGTTCTACAAAATGATTTTCTATAACGTTTTTTTTTTTGTAACGTTATTGATATTTTTCGGTTTTAGTATCGTTACAAATTTTGGAGCGTTATAAGATAACATTTAGAGTAACGGAACAAAATTAATTTCGTTTTCAAGACCCTGGGTTTGGCGTATTATATCCAGCAGATAACTACGATAATAAGTAGCAGTTTTTTTGTTCGGAACTTAACAGGTGAGATAAAACGTGCGTTCATTACTGTAGTTTTATGAGAATCTATATAATTGTGTATTGTGTGTTGTTTGTATGTTTGTGTACAGCCATAGTCTGCTTAAGCAGTAGACCGATGTCGACTGCTTCACCTTATCCGATGAGCATCAGCATACTCTTCACGATTTTTTCTATCAGTCTCTTTGTTGGATCGTGTGCTTTTAAAATTGATAATTCTGGGGAAAATTGCAGCAGTGCATGCCTACCCGATGTTAACTCTTTATGTTGAGTTCACATACCTTCGAATCGAAGTCTTCAGCCATAGCTTTCTTACTGGAGATAATTTACTGAAATTTATCATATGTACAAGCGAAATTTCAAAGTCTGTAATTCACGTTACATGACTAAAAATAATAGGGTAAGGAATTTATTCAATGGAGCACTGAAGTGACAGAAAAACTTGTGACATGCCCATTTTGTCATAGAGATTGGTTAAGTTTATTTTTATCAAAGTCAAAATAGTTTCAGGTTTTTAGATTACAACCCCAGCTGTCAGGCCATGTCAGGCAGATTAAGGCTCAAACTCCACCAAAGCGGAGACGAGACGAGAGGAGAGATATGTTTGAAACAACCAATAGAATTTCGTTGTTCACACATCACGTCTCCACTCAGCTTCAGTGGAGACCACTGAGCGGAGATGTATCATATTTATGGCGCTATCGAAGCGGAGATAAGAGCTGTACCTCGCAAGCTGGCGACGGCGCGCATCGAAAACGAGAAAATATGTGAGCGGCGCCGTAATTTCGTTAACATTCAACGCTCGTCGCACGCAGCTCAGTTCCACTCTAGCCAGCACACATCTCCGCTCTATCCAGCTCACAACACCGCTCTAGCCAGCACACATCTCCGCTACAGTCTAGCCAGTACGATCTCCGCACCGCTTCAGTGGATACACCCTAGCTAAAAATCATCTCTTCTCGTCTCCGCTTCGCACATCTCCAGTTTAATTAAATCCGGGCCTAAAGCCCCATTTACACGATGCACATTTCCTGCCTGTGGCATACAATATAATTGAAACAACAAATACTTGCATCATCTTAATATTGTTGCTTCAACTTACTTATAATATCATTGGGTAACATCTAACAAAACGCAAATAGATTTTAAATTCAAATGAAAGTATTACCTTTTTCTTACTAAAAGCTTAGCTTAGAGACCATTAAAGAAACTACTCTCTGTCTACACGACCATATTCTTGTCTATTCTAGCTGCTGTGGTTGACGGGTTTAGTCTTCCCGAGCTGGAGACTTCGGTACAGTTACCAACAACAATAAAAACCTTTGTTCAAAACTCGACCACAGAATATAAATACCAGTACGAAACATATAATATACCAGTAATGTGTAAAGTAATACGTTCTTTGTAGAAGACCAAGCGAAACGGTTAATGTTTTATTTGGCAGGGTAACGGGAGCGTTCTGGCGCCGTTGTGATTTTTCTACTTTGTTTTTGCGGCGCACTAATTGCTAGACTTCTTCCAAGTTTGCTAACTGTACACTGAGTAATTGTTTTCACAATTTGTATAAAGTATATTTTCTTTACGACTCAGTTTTTCTTAGAGATTCGCAGAATAAAGGAACGTTTTCTACCTGCAGTAAGGAGAAAATAAATATTAATGCTTTTAGGGTTCCGTTCCTCAAAAGGAAAAAAAACGGAACTCTTATAAAATCACTCGTGTGTCTCTCTGTCTGTCACAGCCAATTTGTTCCGAATTTAAAGAACCGATTAAGTTGAAATTTGGTACACGTATGTGTTTCTGTGACTCTAGCACGGACGTGTAACGTAAATAAATGAATTTTGAATATGGGGGTCACTTTTGGGGAGCATTTAAAAAAAAGTTTTTCGAACTGCATCGTGTTTTTATAATTTTAAAATAAACATATTTAAAGGTATTTAAGAATATTGATGAAAATTAACCATTTTTAAATGAAAATTGACCTTATCTCCGAAACTACTGAGCCTGAAAGTTTTGAAAAAATTACAGAGAACGGGTCAACTCATAGATTACATGAAAACCTATAAGAAGTCTATGGTCTTAAAATAACATGGTAAATCTCTCAATATTGTGCGTAAAACGTGCAAACTTACATTTGCAGTTGGAATATATGGGAAAACCAACTACAATGTTTAGTTTGTATTTGGGATAAATTCATCCCACATACGGACCCTTCATTGTGCGTAGTCTGACACGCACTTGGCGGGGTTTTATTTGCTTTGTGGACGGTATTATTTTCAGTTTAAAAGGAAAAAATAAAACAGCAATTGTTTTAAGCGTATCTTTATAAATATCACTAAACTAATGCTTAAATCGAATTCTAGCTTGACTTATAATCTAAAATTGATTTCTTCGACGGTAACGAGATCACAATATGACAACGTGGAGCACGACACACGAGCACAAGTAGCAGTCATTGAACATAACACTGAGTGACGTCACGCGCACGTTCACGCGCTTTCGAAACATTTAGTCCAGAAGTGATCCAACATGTGGTAGAAATGTCGACTGACGCCGAGCAGCGAGTGCTTCTCGTCCGCGTAGCTCTGGAAATAAAATCATACAATAAAGTTGTGGACAGTAAAACAAGAGTTACAAGCTTTTCCCAGCGGCTTTGTCTGTGGACTTTGAATATTGTCGAACCTTTTTATTGGGTTAATACCTAGTATTTTATTTATGTATTCCAGGCCAATTTCTACCCGAATCAATCCTTTGTTTTAAGATTTAAATTGATCACAAAAGGTGACTTATACGAAGTTATTGAAGTGGTCTAGCCCCAAACGAAGAGTTTCCCATCTTTATACAACTTGTCCCGACTACCAAGGAGGCTAAAAGTAGCAGCTTAGCGACTAGCACTACCCTAACAACTACCATATTAACTGAGTTTAGTCTGCAAGTGTAAAAGTTGAATGAGGGGCTTTAATTCCTTAGATTAACAAAACGTTGATACAGAAAACCCTCACGAAAAATTGATGGAATCGTTGGAATAACGCTGTTTTTCTTACCATCTGCTGAAAGTCAATATCATTGTGCTGCAGCTGCTTAGCCAACATCATGCTATGCTGATAGTGCACATTGTCGTCATCAGTGCCGTGCACCAGCAGGTACCGGCGCCCGCGCAGCTCCTGCGCCTGTCGGATGAGGTCAGAGCGATCGTAGCCCAGCGGATTTGCTTGTGGCGTGTCCAAGTAGCGCTCTGTGTACATTGTGTCTGCAAATGAAAGGAAATGATGGTATTTGACAACTGACTTAACACGTTCAGCGCCGGGAGCCCTCCTGGAGAGTTCACTAAAGTCATATATGGAATGCCGGGAGCCCTCGCGGAGGGTTATTTTTAAATGTAGTGTTTTCTTAGCGAATTCGGCATAATAAACTGTGAAAATAAAATTAGTTATATATTTTAACAAGATTTCAAACCTAATGCCGGTGACCCTCCTGGAGTCAACTTGCAATATGTATGGCGGCATGGCGTATGAGATAAAAATGGGTGGAGTCGAAAGTGTTAATGGATAATTTCTGTTGCACGATGTGTGAATAAAATAGCAACTGTTTGCCCTACTCTTTTCATGGTTTACCAAGGTAGCTCTGAGGACAAAATACCATCTAAAGGATCAGAGCCACCTATAAAAGTGTTCACCTTCGACTTTGGTTATCGTCTTTAGCCAAACCTTTAGTTTATCGACAATGCATTATCATCAAATTTTCGTATTAGAAAGTGGTCTTTATCTGGACTCCCGCTGAGCAATGGGTAGCCCACCGTCCGATAAGGACTAGACCCGGGTCGACGGCGCGTTGTGTTCCACGCGTGCCTCAAAGAGATGTCAGCAGAACTGACGGGGTCTGCGAAAGTCCGAAACGGATACCGTGGCCCCTGGCAACATATAGGCAACTGAAGGAACACGGGTGGATTTTAGTTTAAGAGTCTGACACGCCCTTTCACTCCGCCCAGAGCGGGAGAAGTTATTTGATAATTTCCGACCCAAAAACAAAGGACTGTAGTCTCTGCAATAGGTGGTATTTAATCTGAAGGTCCTTAAATGGCAGCGGTAATAGCTCAATCGATTCTGGTTACTAATTACTGTTAGACTGCATCATTACAGCATGCTATGGGTACCACTGTTTATTGATTCTCTCCAGCTCTTCTTCTAAGTGGTCTGCCATGACGCCTTCAGGTCAACAGGAACAGGTTCAATTGAAGAAAATCTTACCATAATACAACCAAGAAGTGACAGGCGCGATGGCAGCTCCACAGCTGAGCGTCCTCTGATCATCTTGAATCAGCATCATGGTGGACACAAACCCGCCGTAGCTCCAGCCCCACACGCCGATGCGGTCTGGGTCGATGAACGAGTATACGCTTGTTAGACTCCTGAGGGAATAAGGGTTCTTAACTTAGTATGACTGCCAGGAAGAAGGATATGAAGGAAGTTTCTTAAAAAGTAATAAAAGTTATAGCGTCGGATATGACGAAGGACCGCTCTGTAGCTTGAAGAAGTCTTGTTAAAAATTAACTTTAGGAGTTAATTAGATCGATATAGGCTAGGTACACACTAAACATATAAGGCTTTGATAAAACGTCCCCACTGGAACAGGGTTTGTTTACATTCTCATCAAATACTTTTGGAATAGACTATATTATATATCTTTTGTCACTATGAAGTCGCAGCATAAAGACTTACGGTTAATCAGATAGATAGAAATAAAGAAAGTGTAAATTCCAACACACGTAGCATGATCATAATAGTAACGAGTTTTGTCGATGGATGAATAGACAAAATGACAGATTCACAATCACAATCTGTCATTTTGTCTATTCTTCCGTCGACAAAACCTGTTTCTATGGTGGTCATGCCATAGATATATTACTTATACGTTTTAAATAATATATCTATGGGTGCAGGTCGAAAACTGATCAGGCTAAATTCCGGTCTCTTAACCTTGGATTTCAATTCAAAGGCTTCAGAAAGTTATAGCCTAAACTGTGCTTATTAAAACGTCTGAAAGAAACAATGGAATTCCAATTTTACTGCACATACACGAGATTGAGTTAAATTGGCACTGTCACATGTTGTTTGATATTCACGGCTATGCAAATTGATTTAACGCCATAGTCAACAGCGTAGTTTTTAAAGTAATCTAATAGTTATTTGCGCCTAACAAGCGTTCGAAAAAATACGAACAAAATACGGATAACATGGGAATTCTATTTAGTAATTCTTTATCGCAATAGCCCTTTTTATAAAATCAGCTATGTTCTGTATTATTCTGTGAATTAGAAATTAGCACTAAAGCAAGAGTGCTATTGTAACAAAAAGACAAATTAATGATGCACGAGACGATGCCTTTGTCTGGCCTGTCATCTTGTAGACTGAACTTAGCAAACCTATTGGCTGATGTTATTTATTCTACAGAGGCTGCTACCTTTCTTGTCTTTAAACGATAAGAAAGTAAATATAAAACCAACCAGGTGCGAGTCGGACTCGCCAACGAAGGATTCCGTACCACCGTACAATATTCATCAAATAACGCCGAAAAACATTCTAAAGGGAACCGAGGGAGGGGGAGAGTTCATTGAATTTTTACTTTATTTAATTTTTATTGTTTGTTGTTAAACCGGCAATAGAAATACACAATCTGTGAATATTTCAACTGTCTACCAATTACAGTTCAAGGGATACAGCCCGCTGATAGACAGACGGCCGGACTGAAGGACAGCGGAGGCTTAGTAATAGGGTTCCGTTCTACACCCTTCGGGTACGGAACCCTAAAAGAGCTCGAATACTTTAACAATCTATAAAGGTGTCAAAAGGATAAACAGTCTAAAACTAAGGTTTCCTACTTTATTTCAAAGACACAACGCGACGTAAACGTAAGTGTTAAGAAGAGGTCAGTTAATTGGCTTTTTAGGTCATTAGCTTGAACGGCTTCGAATTACACACTTAAAAGTAAGTAAGGATTCTCGGGGATTTGTAGATATTTCAACTGTATGGGCTTTGGACAATCATAGCAATCGTTTTATTTGCTCTGCTACGGTTATGCATGCCAAACAATTGCTATTTTATTTAATGACTTCAATTTATATGCATGTAGGCTTTATTGTGCCTCTTTTACGACACCTTTTTATTACAAATAAATAACATATAAGTACAATATATTACAACAAGTTTAAAAAACATATTTAATAGGAACACCCCAACGTGTATATAGAGATTTGAATTCGAGGTCAAGAGAGGCTGTTTAGAAAATAAAAAAAAAGTATTCTTCTAAGACGCGAATCAGATCCAAAATGGAATCAAATAATTACACATAAATCATGCATTTTGGGAATGATATAACAAATCAAAGAATATTAATTTATATTTAGTTAGATACATTTTAAAACACGGAAAGACGGATTAGAGAAGTAATGACAGCCAGATGGCGGGACGACCTACAAAAGATCCCGGGGAAATCCTGGTTGAGACTCGCATAAACCAGGGAAGTATGGCACAAAAGGAAGCCTACAGGGGTAACACTGCAATATTAAAAGGACACAGCAGATTGCTAGGTAACGCAGCCGCAAACGAACTTGCTAGAAGAAGATCTAGCACGGCAGTCTGTGGACCCGAGCCTATCGTATCAATCCCCTTCAACCAAATATGCAGGTGGCTACAGGAGTTCACCCACACTCAAACGGAGAACTGGTGACTCGAAAACTAACTTTACTCATTAAACCTGATACATTCAGTTACATCAAAGCTTGAGTAGCCTCTATTAATAAAGTAGATAGGTTCTCTATGGACATATTATTTGCATCTATAACTTTAATCGAAATGACGCAGAAAACTCGACACCGGGTTGCAGCCGCAGACAGTCCAAGCATCCAAGCCAACCTTCCAACAACAACAACAAGCCATCCTTAAATAGCAGGCTAACCAGGCGTTTATTACGCCTGGACAGGAACGGCCTGCGCCTGGTGACGGAGACCATCATGTGACACTGCTCGCTAAACAAACACTTCCACGCAACAGGCAAAACGGACAGTCCTCTGTGCAGGGCATGCATGGAGGCTGAGTGAACCGTCGCGCACGTACTCTTTGAATGCACAGGCGTTACCCAGATAAGAACAGAAACCCTCGGGTTACCCAGATCTTTCACAGAAGAGATTTAATTAAGTTCTGGAGGGAGGTGGGCTGGTTGGAATAACCACCAACGGCCGTCATTGCCCACGCATAATGGTGAAGTGCGGAAACCAAATCCCGTAACATACAAGGGACCTATACTCAGTAGTAGATGGAACAAGGCAGACAATGATGATGATATCAAACCATCCTTCAATTTTAAACCTGTTCAAACAAAACACCATCTTCATTTCTTACCTGATGGTAGCTAAAGTATCGGAAACCTCGACAGTTCCCAGCGCGTTGTTGACGGCGTGCATGGCTTCCACGCCCATGACACCAGAGCCGCGCACATCGATGGACGCCACGATGTAACTCCGGTTCGTTGCTAAGTACGTATTGTAGTATTCTGTAATTAAACAAATTGTATTGTTTTAGGCCTATTACGAAATGGAGCGACACAGAACGGAAACAAAAGGGCAGCTGCACGTCGTGAATGTGACAAGAAGACTTCCACTTAGCTTGCTGTTATGCTATGAGAGGCCCACAGTACAGCGCTGATTTAACAATGTTATGAAACCCTGTATCCATTCTTTTGTTTGGGCGAAATGTAAACAGGTGTAGTTTTTTTTTTTTTTCGACCGAGGTGGCTGCTGAGTCAATTGGCATTTACCGCATACATACATACATAAAACACACTTTTTACCATTTTTACCACAGAACCATTTAACGCATAATATATTAAGTAATTATTTTGCCTCTTTTTCTGGTAGGTACTACAATTGAAGTGATAAGTAAATACCTACTACAAACTAAGAAAACTTAAGGATTTAAACGACTTACTTCCGACCAAGTTATTTTTATTTTGACATTGTAATTTAATTTTTTGTTCAATCTATAATTAATAGCTGAAGCACTTTAAAAAGCCTGTTACATCTAAAAACCAACATGTGCAATGCAATATTATTATATCTGCACAAACGACACACGAAGACAGATGAGGTCTCGTGCCGCACGGAAAGTTTTGAAATAACTTCAGAAGTTGCGGCCTCGGCGTCAACGCGAACTGTATGTCATTGTGTCCTCATTCATACCAATGTTTAACGTTTAGACAACGAGCAACTGACTTTGTATGTAACATAACACTTTCATGCTTGTACTCACAAAGGCGTTAGGCAGAGGTCTAGTAAACTTTGTACACATTTAGTATTTTAAAGAGTTATTTAGAGTTAAAATAGGATATTGCTATGGATGTGGTATTTTAAACGATGGCTGGTCGAACATGAATTAGCCCGCACAGGTCGATCCATCAGGTTAAGCTACGCTTGCCAGGGTTGTTCCGTAAATGGACCATCTTTAGATGCCGATAGTCCTCCGTGTCTCGGAAAGCACGTTAAGCCGTTGGTCTCAGCTGTCATTCGTGTCGTCAGAAGCCCGAAAGTCTGATAACCAGTCTTACCAAGGGGTATCGTATTACCTAGTAATGCTTGGTTGTGGAGGTCAGATAGGCAGTCGCTCCATGTAAAATACTGGTCTTCAGATACATCCGGTTAAACTGGAAGCCGACCTTATACATAGTTGGGAAAGGCTAGGCAGGTTTATTGATGTAGATCGTTTTCAATTTAAAAAATACAAGTTAACCGGTCGCGGTGGCCCTAAATAAGATTTAAACAATAAGGTGAAACATTTTTAACCCATTTGAACTTATGATCTCAATGTCCACCGAACATTATTTTCTTTGTCGTACCCTTTTTTTGGGTGGGAAATTATCAAACAACTTCTCCTGCTCTGGGTGGAGCGGGAGGGCGTGTCAGACTCTTACTGACTAAAACCCACCCGTGTTCCTTCAGTTGCTTGTCCCGGGCACAAGCAACTGAAGGAACACGGGTGGGTTTGGGTGGGGTCACAGTAGCCCTTTCGGACAAAACCGCAACCCCGGCAGGCATCGGCCCTATCGGACTGCGTCGTCAGTTCTGCTGACATCTTTTGAGGCGCGCGCGGAACACAACGCGCCGTCGACCCTGGTCCTTATCAGACAGCGAGCTACCCATTGCTCACCGTCCGCCAGCCCGCGCCTACGGTGGCCGGGAATCGGCCTTCGACTCCTGACGTCCAGGGCGTCTCCTGCGAGCTCTTTGCCGTGCCCTGGAATCTAGATGGATAAAATTCTTATTAAAACTTACCTAAATCAAAATTATCCTTAACCCTGCTGGTCCCCGGACCCGCGTAGACCCTGACTATCATGGGGTATTTCTCCCCCGACTTCATCTTAGGGGGCAGCAGCAGTTTGACGTGTCCCAGAGGATTCTCTCCTAATGACACCACGTTGTAGAGTATCATCGGCAACTTGTATTGCCTCAGTTTTTCTTTCAGTCTTATATTATCTTTGATCAGTTTGAAGCTGTCGTTCTGAAAAAAAGAAAATAACATTACAGGCTAGGTTACCGGTTACTTTAATAAAGAGCCCTGTATCTAAATTATAATTTTCTAATAATACATACATACATAACATCACGCCTGTATTCCCCGAAGGGTTAGGCAGAGGTGTACCTATAGTACACCCACATTTCGCCAGCTATGTTTAAGTCCCATGTAATAGGGGGCGAGCCTATTGCCATCAACCGGGCACAAATCCAGACTCCGGGCTGCTACTGAGAAATTCCAGATGGAAAAATCCAATAACACCTTGCCCGACCCGGGAATCGAACCCAGGACCTCATACTCAGCAGTAGCGCTTTGCGACCACTAGACCAACGAGGCAGTCAAAGTTAGGATAATTGTATTATTATATGATAGGATAGGATAATTGTATTATTACTAACACAAGTCAGAAAGCTGAAATACGATTTTGATAAGGGACAGAGTATTGGCAATCTGTTTCATATTCGAGAAAAAATGCTGTACGTAATCTCCAGGTTTTAGTACGAAGCTGCTGCTGCTAAAATAATAATATACAACATGTCCCGGAATTAACGCGAGGAGCTCGTGGCTAAGTAATAACAACCGTATGGGTCGATCCATCAGATTAAGTTACGCTTGCCGGGGTTGGTCCATAGATGAGTGACCATCTTTACATACCGAGACTCCTCCGTATCTCGGAAAGCACGTTAAGCCGTTGGTCCCGGCTGTCTTTCTTGGATTTCTGACTGTCGTTACGGGTCGTCAGAAGCCCGAAAGTCTGACAACCAAGATACTCCTTGGTAATAACCAAGGAGTATCTTATTACACAGTTACAGGGTTGTGGAGGTCAGATACTCAGTCGCTCCATGTAAAATACTGGTATTTTACTGCATCTGGTTGGACTGGAAGCCGACCCCAACATAGTTGTGAAAAAGCTAGGCAGGTTTATTGATGTCCCGGAATTAACGCACACCACCAAACACCCCAATTAGAATATTATGTTATAAACATATAAAACATTGTTTATTTATTTAATTAGTTTTACTAATTGTGGGAGAAAAGTAGGCACTTCGTCTATCATGGTACGAGTATCTTTCACTTTACAGCGGAAGTGTGACTCTAATTTACGTAGTTTTTATTATTTTCGGGATACAAAATTATCTGTACCTACTATAAATGATAGAAATTAATTCAGGAAACGATTCTGAACAAACTATTTTCATAATGTGCAATAATTCAGTTTCACGTTATACTTATAGTTAAACTCAAACTCACCACACTATTATATAAGAAAATCTTCGGCGGATTGTAAGCAGCACTGCACGTCACAATACCATAGCTGGCACCGGGCGAAAAGGAAGCAGACACGTGGTGACACGACGGCTCTCTGCACGACACACAACGCACCACTCCCCCAGAAGTGGCCCACATCTGCCTCAACCACGGCACATTTCCCGGAGACACCACGTAGTATACCGTGTCGGTGTCTTGATTCCATCCTAATATCGACGTCACTGACGAGTTCCCAGGACTCAAGTCCTCAGTAGTCAAAGATAAGAAGTTAAAACGACCCGCATGCGGGAACCTTTGGTCACCGTTGTACAAGTTTTGTATCTCCAACATCTTGTTTCCCGATCTATCGAAGAATGGCTCCCTCACATCGATCCAGCCGTTTGATTCTGATTGCTCCTTTACGATACTGCACTTATCTTTTTCTAAGTCGCAGTTGACTAGTACGCTGACGTTTTGGCGTCTGTTGAGCCATAATACTACGAGGTTTTGTTCGGATGCCCAGTTGACCCTTCCCAGATAGTGGTCCAGTCCGACTATGTCGACGGGTGCTGGAATGTTCCACGGTTCTCCACGAGGGTCGTCCAGTTTGAAAACGCGTAACCCCACGATTGGATTTGTTCGACCTGCCTGACAATAAAATTGGTAACGTTAGAGATTCAATGGTAAAAAATATAGGTCCAAGTTTTAATAATAATTAATTTGGGAAAAAATCCAATACAGGGGGAAGTCCCCCCAAAGAAATAAAATTAAATAAAAAATTTATTTTAATTAAAAATTATATTATTAATAAATATTGATTAATAGAATATACATCTAAAATGAGTATGGCATTAAAATCGGAATTAATCCACATAAAATATTTTGGAAGCAGTATTTAAACAGTTCTTTGAATTCAAAGTTTTGGTGAATTTTGCAGTAGGTAAAAATACTGTGATTAGGAGTTAATCCATCTTATTATAAACTGTGCTAGTTTACCTTTGGATACTTGAAGTGTACTATTTCAGGATATTGGTTGTTCACGTCGAATGGCTGCCCGTAGTAAGGGTACGTAGCAGTCGCTACATTGCTATCGTTGAACGAAGCCACTGCTAAGTAGCTGCCTCTAGGAGAGAACCACATGGCTTCGGCTGCGTTGAACATCTCCTCTGCAAATAACATTTAAAAATTAGTTACTTGGTCCTCTTCATTTACATTTAAATGGTGGGTAAGTACAGTCAGCTGCGAAGAAATCTCACCCCCTAGCAATGTATTTTTACATTGATAGAGGGTGAGATTTCTCTGCAGCTGTCTGTACTGCTGACCATAGCCTTGTGTAGCATTTCATCGACAGTTACCCAGTTTCTGTATTGTAGTCACCTTCAGTTCAGTAATACTCAAGAAGAGTTTGCCAAGTTATCATCTTTCGATTCTCAATGCAGAAACCAGGTAAAAATGAAAATGAAACTCCATGATATTTATAATAGCGCGGAACACAGCCGTCACACAAAATTTACAAAAAATCTAACCCGGGAGTTCAAAAATGGTGGGACTGAATTTATTCCAGGAATGATTCCAAGTGTTATTTAACAACTCTATATACCTAACCATCTGTTGGATGATCTTAGGCTAAAATATAAGCATTTCACAAATAAGCCCATTCAACGTACCTACAAATATGAAAAACCCAACGGCTCACCTTCATATAGCCAGTCAGTGACACCATGGTATATTTCCCCTGGCTTGCCATCCTTAGTGAGGGCCACAGCATTGTCACTATCGATATCATGGACATAATACACGTTGTTCTCTCTGACGTAGGCCAGGGAACATCCACTGCCCCATACCACCACGTCCAGGGAGTTCCGGCCCAGTCTTATGATGGATCTGGGTCATAAAAGGAAAGGAGTTTTGTAAAACACTGAATAAATACCATCCTCACTACAATGCAAGATTTATCTTTAGGCCTATGTTTAAATTTTGAACTTTATTCCGACTTTGTTGAAGTTCTAATCTAACTACAAAAACTAATTTTAAACCCCGCTTCCGGTTTTTCATACAAAAACTGTAATATCTGCATAATCAGCCTATAATGTTCCCACTGCTGGGACACAGGCCTCCTCTCGGTGAGAAGAAGTGAGCCGTAATCATAGAGCCATAATCATCACGCGGGCCCAGTGCGGGTTGGTAGATGTCATATGTCTTCAAATTTTTGGTTCTAGGACATTCCGGCTTCCTCACGATGTTTTCTTTTACCGTTTTGTAAACAGTGGTGTTGAAATAATTTACACAAAGCCAAGCGCTTGTCGAGGTTCGAACCTACAATCTAAAGGGAACTTGTAAGTTGCGGTCGTTAACACTGAGCCACCACTGCGCAAAAAAACATCAGCCAGCCCTTAGTAAAGTCCAAAAAAAACAGTGGCACTCCGTGAGTGCCGACAGAAGTGGAAACTTGAACAAGAAAATACTTGATAGAACATTGATCCCTAACGTAAAAGTAAATAGCGCGTTTACAAATTCAGGTGTCGGTAACGGTGTCCCGAGTTCAATTGTTTTTCCCATCTCAAAAATGCCCAACGCGCCTAAAGAAGTTTTCACTTCAAAAACATTATAGGTAACAAAATCGAACCAATGGCACAGCACTAACGAATAGATAAACTCCTGTCAAGAAAAAACCTCAAGAACCGAACCCAAAAGCGAACTAAAATAGAATATATACACCAATAATTTACTGTTAATTATAAGCAAAATCCTATGTAAATAGTTATGTTAATACTCAACCATATTATTTTGGTACACTTAGTGATGGGTGGACACCATAAACAATAAGGTGATACTTTTGCGATTGTATTAATTACCTACATAATTATGCTATTGAATTTTGTAAAACAATAGATATCTACTGAATGAGATGTTGCATGAGAATTGGAAACATATTAATTAATGGTATTGATGTTATAAAAATATAAGCAAGAGAAACGATTGTTTGACGCACACAAAGTATGTTGTTTGACTAAAACAAAGTATGTTAATAAACGGTGATGTTAACTGTAATAATATGTATTATTACCATTGTAATGTACCTAGTTCCTTTTCCGGAAAACAATGTTAAATAGCCTCAACAAATGAAGGATAGTTTTGTGTGGTTACTTACTAGCTGCCTACTTATGGTTCTCCGACAAAGGTTTAGGTCATAACAAGTGACAGTTAGCTTTATCACCGTTTACCGTGTGGTATTTTAAACCACGGAGCATTACTGAACGGTAAATTCAGGCACACTTTGCTTGGCCTAAGTAATTTTTTCTTAAGCAAAAACAAACCCTTTCCGATCCGTGAGGGTTTTGTTAGGTATCATACTGAGAGTATATAAATGGTTTTCAGAAAAAAAGAAAAATAATTCGCCACATTTTTTTTTTAATGGTGAATTTTACCGGGTCATTACATGGGGCGCGGGCGGCCGTCAATTAGCGGATGTCTACAAGTCATAACTTATGACCCCTGTTGAAAATTTTCTTATTTTTAATGGATAACAATAACTTTTTATTTTCAATATTTAGTAATAAAAATTTAAAAAGTTTTTGGTACGTCATTGCAGTACTGCATTTCTATTTTCTTAATGTCCCTCGGCAAACTTCGTGTTTCGTCAGTTGTCGGATTTCTATTAGTTGCCCTTTTGCACTTGGTGCAAAACGGACGCTCTCAATCGACTCGGAAGTATATAGAGTTGTTAAGACTCTTTTAACTTAATTTAAATAATTAAATGGGAGGAAAGCCGCTAAAGTAGCAGGCACAACAGATAGGAAAACAGTTTTACAGGTCTATATGGTTCACACGGAAATCAAAACAAAATAATAATAAAGAACTTAGTTCTGAATTCAAATTATTATACACGATAAATCTAATTATTTATGGACATGGAATTTAGCATTCGTTTGTATTTGGAAATCCGATGATACTCGAGGGACATTAAGAAAATAGAAATACTGTACCTATGTACCCCTTTCGGATCGGACAGGGTTTTTTGTACATATTGTATTGTTTCCACCAAACACAGGGGCAAATTAAATTAACTAGTAACTACGCAGTCATGACGCGTAACGATATGTAAACACGACAAAATAAAAAAAAGTTTTTTTTTTTGGGGTCAATAGCCGTTAGTAGTTTTGTTACTTAAAGTTTGAGTTGATAATATCTATTTTATCGTGTTGAGATATCGATACCTAACATGTATGTGAAATTTACACAAAAAAAAAACTGATTTTTAGACCCAAAAAAAAACTTCTTTTTTTGTTTTATCATGGTTAGATATCGATACCCATCACATCTGCGGAGTTTTGCTAGCTAATTTAATTTGACCGTGTATATAATGTTTGTTTACCTTATACCGGCCGGCCTGTATGTCATACTAAACAGAAAAGGCCTCTTCTCACACAGATTTATCTTGTCATATATACGTACATTAATTCACCTGTCTAACCTTTTTAAACGTTTGTTGAAGACGGCTTAAAAATACTGGAATTCAATTGAATACCTGTATTTTTTAGTCTCATCATAATACAGGTGCACTGCATACTCAATATGAAGACCGATGTAACAACGGGCCCATCAGACAAACCCACACCTGTGCGTTCTACTTAAACCCTCGTGCAGATTGGCGCGACGCGACACCAGTAATTGTTCTACTGTGTTTTTAGAAATTGTTTTGTTAGAGTCGCGTCGCGCAAGGTTTCACGATGCTTTATACACAAGTTAAGGCTCGTACAGACCAGCGCAATATTGCGGGTGCTACAGCCAGCGCGACCCTTGTAGCGTATTTACTTTGTTTACTTACTTGGTCTCAAGGTCGTAAATCCAGTACTCGGCGGTGCTCGAGTGCCTGTATTTCTGAAATAGAAAGTTGTATTGTAAAGTCACGTACAGTTAGTTATAGGTTAGTTACCTATGTTATGAACTAGCTAGACTAACACAGTCAGCCAGGAACGCCGATAAACAATTTAGTTTTAAAGTTGGCTGCAACATAATCGACGGTTCTAAAAGTCTGCCAAGAAGGAAATCGCACTTTGGTTTGGTGGAAGAAAGTTGGTAGAAGGAAGTTGTCGGATGAACACCAGCTGCCAAAAAATGGGTTTTCAAGTAATGCCGATCTATAGCCACTGTAAGGTGCCTGCTACACGATTGCGAACTGCGTCAGAGGTCACCCTAGTTGTCGACCGGCAGAGCTGTTTGAAATTTGGTCGTCAACCACCATCTTCACAGTTGTAATTTAAGTAACATCTATGTATATGTACCGATTTTCTTATGTGTTCAATAATTAGGATGTTTTTATATCACGGATTAAACTTAAAAGCATTAAATACATAACCTATTACACGTTGTCAAAGGTCATACAGGGTGGCAGGGACATCGACGTGAAAACTGTTACCATGGATTCAGTAAGTGGTTTCAAATTATTTAACTAAGTAATATGTAGTATTTCATGACATGCTGAAAAGCAGTGTATGAATATATTTGTGTCAATTAGACTCGACTTGGCCCGGCTCTGCCGTGGCCCCAGATGTTAATTGATCATCATCTGCCTAGCCTTTCCCAACTATGTTGGGGTCGGCTTGCAGGCTTACCAGATGCAGCTAAATACCAGTATTTTTCATGGAACGACTGCCTATCTGACCTCCACAACTCAGTTATTTAACACCCTTTAGTAAGACTGGATTAGATGATAATTAGTATTTTATTTAGGTAAAATTAACAGTGTCAAATGACTCTCGTTGCGGACCGCACTACGTTAAATCTACTAATTCATTTTATCACAGTCACTTGCAAGCATTAATTAGATATTGAATGCGTTTCGTGGTAACGATTGGCAGAATATACAATAACAACTAGACTTCCTTATATTATGTAGATTTACATATTATTCCTTTTAAAACGAATGCTTATCAATGTAGGTTTGTGTTTTAATTTTGTGGTTGACCTAAACTTCTATCTTATATACGTTTTAACAGATTTTAACCCCGGATCTAGTGGGGGCCAAACCGGGGCACGTGCCCCGGGCGCCAACTTCAGTGGGCTCGAAATTCAAATGTAGCAGACAAGTGCACCACAGCACACCGCAACTTTGCAGTAAATGAGACGCGCAGTAGGTATATAATCTTTAATTGTTTTAAACAGTTTTAGCATCCATGTTGGATTGGCACATTATCGATGTTACTGGCAACATTTTCATTTTGAGAAAATTTAAATTTCGCGGGGTAACTTAGCGCATCCCCATAGAAGATTGGCGGGGGGCGACAGGCGGCAGTATTTGCCCCGCCTCAAAAAAATCTAGATCCGAGGCTCAAGGCGAAACAATGTTAGGTTATAACCTATTAGGTTTAAAACAGCATTTTTACGCCTTGTTTCCCCCAAGGGTTGGGCAGGGGTGTACCTGTAGTAGACCCATATAGGTGGATAGGATATCTTATAAGATAAAATATTTTTTTTTTGTCTCCACTAACCCAATCATTAAAACTGGTTCCGGTTGTTTAATTTAATACGCAGAAACAGGTATTTATAATGTTCTTTTTATGCCAATTTAAAACAAATTATAGGATTAAATGCTAATATAATTATTATTGTTAGCTCGTGGACTCTATTAGATAAAAATACGCAGTTCTTATGTTAATAATCGTGATTAAAAAGTAGATTAAAACTGGTGTTATTTAATAAACCACAATTTACAAATTAAAAAGGTACATTTAAAACATCATTGACAGTTGAAACGTAACTGTCAATGACATTTACAATGTATCTATTACTCATAAATATCTCTTTACAATAAACTACTTCTGTTAGCTTGTTTTTATAAACTTTCCTTAGTAAAAAAACCTTATTTCCGTTTCAGGTTAGGTACCACTCTACCTGACCGTTCAATTTTATGAAAATCGGTACAGTAGTTTATACGTAAACAGGTACCAAACAGACATACTAACTTTCGCGTTTGGAAGAAGGATGCATCGCGAGATCGGGACGTCGTGAACCAAGCGAGTCTAAACAACAAACAAAAACCGACCAAGTGCGTGTCGGACTACGCACAATGAAGGGTTCCGTAGTGGGGATGAATTTATCTCAAATACAAATTTAACATTGTAGTTGAAATACATGTTCTCCCATACATAACAACTGCAAATATAAGTTTGTACGCACAATATTGACAGATTTACCATGTTACATTAAAACCATAGACTTCTTATAGGTGTTCCTGTAATCTATGAATAAAGAACCATTCTACGTATTTTTTTTTTTTCACAAATTTTGGCTTATTCGTTTCTGAGATAAGGGGGGAAATGGTCAATTTTCATCGATTTTCTAAAATAATCTTTAAAAGTATTTATTTTAAAATATTATAACACATATATATTTGAGATTCTCGCAAGAAGCCCTTTCATTGGATATAAGGGTTTTTAATTTTCTTATTTTGCTCCCCAAAGTGACCCCCATATTCAAAATTCATTTATTTACGTAACACGTCCGTTTTTGGGTCACATAAATACATATGTGTGCCAAATTTCAACTTAATCGGTCCATTAGATTCGGAGAAAATTGACTGTGACAGACGGACAAACAGACAGACAGACACACGAGTGATCCTATAAGGGTTCCCTTTTTCCTTTTGAGTTACGGAACCCTAAAAACGAGTATGAATGTATGCTTCGTAATACTGAATCTAAGAATTAGGCACGCCTTGACCTGAACTATTAGATAACGTGTGTCGCAAGTGTCAAGTGAAGGGAGTCTGGGCATCAGCCGGTGAACGTAGCATGTAACAGTATTATGTATATTATTATTACTAGTAGTAGTTAAGTATGTAACGTAGTAGTCCCTGATATAACATGATTCTGATAACAGAACGACGTGAATTTTAATTAAAAGATTGACGTGTGTTATTGTGACGTCAAAGTGTTAGTCATAAAAGTGAAAAGTATGCGTACTACGTGATTCCGACATTTAAACTTATGTAACCAACTTATGTACTTTTTTGATTGTAACAAACTGACATTTTTATCTTTCCTGCAATTTTGGTAGTTTGAAAAGTACGCTTACCACCATTTGAACGTTCATATTGACCTCATTACTTACTCATCATTGTTTATCGAAAATGGAATTATGTAGGTACATAATTTTCTACATTTACAGATTAATGAAACTTAAAAAAATGCTCTATCTAATTCTGCATCACATCCATGTATTGCATTACCGATTAAAACTATTCATGTAGAGATAACAATTTCTCTATTTGCATACTTGATTGACGAAGCTGATACATCTAATAAGGGTACCTATCAGCCATAAATACTTGTAACCTTGTAACATAACAATGTCTCAATAGCATCTTGTAACACTTTAGTGCATACCAGTACTGTTTTTAGGCCGGATATTCACTTTCAGACACGAACTTCGATTCATTATTATAGAATGGTCCGCCAAGCAAGTCCATTAACCCTTCCGTTTTCTAAATCAGTACTCATATTAAAAATCCAAAAACAAAATAATATATCTATAATATTATAAAGAGGTAAAATGTGTTTGTGTGTAAGTTCGTATGTAGGGGGTAATCTCTGGAACTACTAGTCGAATTTGCAAAACTACTTTTGCATTGGATAGCCCAATTCTTGAGAAAGGTTATAGGCTCGCGGGCAGAAGCAAGTTATTTATAAAATGAAATTACTTAAAACAAACTCTTGACTTACAATCGTAACATCACGCCTGTATTCCCCGAAGTACACCCACATTTCGCCAGTTGAAGTCCCATGTAATAGGGGTCGAGCCTATTATAGCCATCTACCGGGTACAACTCCAGACTCCGGCCCCGGATCTGGGGGGGGGGGGGGGCAAACCGGGGCATGTGGCCCGGGCGCCATCTTCAGGGGGCGCCAAATTCAAGCGTAGCAAACAAGTGCACCACCCAGCACACCGCAACTTTGCATAATGAGACGCGCAGTACATATAATCTTTCCATTTCTTTCTTTTTTACAACAGTTTTGGCGCCCCTGTTGGGTTAGGATATTATCGATCAATAAAATGTGATTAATATGTTGCTGCCAAAATTATCATTCTAGAAAATTTGAATTTCGCGGGTCCCTTAGTACATCCACCATAAAGGACTAGCGGGAAGCGGCAGGCGGCAGTTTTTGCCCCGCTTCAAAAAAAAATCTAGATCCGAGGCTGACTCCGATCTGCTACTGAGAAATTCTTAATGGTTTTGTAGCTATGTAGATATAGAACAATGGTCTTAATAAACTTTTGCAGTCTACCGTACCGACCATCTAATGATACGCTGTTACGTTTCACGCTATACGTAACGAATACGTACCTACTTGGCTTTATATTACGCCAATGACGATTATTATCATAGTTTTCAATCATAACACAGAATTTCATAATTTTAATCGTAGTTTACGCTGTTGCTAATGACTCGCAAAGAAAATTGTAAACTAAAATGAATGAAAATCCTTCTGCGTGAAAATTGAAAATTCATTTATACATGCTTGATTTACCTACACCGGAAATTGCCCTTCAAAGTGATTTCGTAAATATCTGCATACAGTAAGAACGTCTAAATAATGAGTGTGTTACCTGACTTAGAAAAGTGTAACATTACGTATAAAATATTCTCAGAATATACTAACAAAGTGATCACGTCTGGAGCAATCCCTAATCTTATTGCAAAAACGACAGGAATGTACTAGGAGAACTTAATAGTGCAAGAATTCCCTCGCACGGAATTCCAGGTGGCAGCGACGGAGTGCCGCGAAAGTAAGAGATGAAGCAATCCAGTTTAGGAAGGTAAGTATCACGAACAATCCTCTTTTGCCATATTATTAAAGAAATTCACGTAATAACCTTGCTTAATCTATTGGTCAAGATGGCGAATCGATTACGATTACTTACCAACTGTCTCATCTTTTATTTTACTTTTATTAGACTATCTGTGTTTGATTTGCGCATTTCGATACCAACTAATTAAACGGGTAAAAAATCAGCTGTTTCATAAAAAAGTGCAATACCCACGCGGTCAAAATTTATGGAACAACTGTTTTTTTTTTTAAATAACCGATGAAAAATTTCAACGCAGAGGGTTCAGAATCATGTAAGTACTGAATCCATGGTAACAGTACTCGCTTCGATATCCCTGCCACCCTATTATAGGTAGGTATTTCATGTTTTAGTTCCGATTTATCTTTGTATTTATGGAATGAAACTGAGTTAGGTACCTACCTCCAATATATGGCTTTTCAAAATATGATAAATACTATTATAATTAAGTAAGTAGGTAAGTAAGTACCTGGTATATTGTAAAATTACCTTATGATAAAACTAACTCTAGCGACAAAGCACCCACGCATTACATTTGGTGTTATTTTTTTTTATTAATGTAAAGAGGCAAGGGCTACCAGAATATTTCTGAGTTAAATCGAAAAAAAAAACTTCCATACTTCACAAAATAAATAAATAACGAAGTTTTTAACTAATTAATGGCTTTTAGTTTAAACCGAAGCAAAAAGAGTATGTAAGGAGCAAGTGGCGTTCTATAATTTCTGCCCCCATAGGAAGAAGGCGTTGTAAGAAGTTGTAATCCACTGAAATGTAAGCAAACAGGCAAAATACTCACTTTCTGTTTGTTCGTCATTAGCAGCAAATATTTCATGTCCTGGGAAAACGACGACATTGTGAAGTTGCGAATTTTAGCCTGTTAACAGAAATTAAGAACATTATTAAGATAGTTAATTGATTCAGGCGTGATCTTGCGGAAATCCATTATAAAATACAATAGACGTTGATATATTTAGTAACCTGTTCCGCTTAACTATTCCTATTCCTAACTGTTGTAACACCGAGCGCTGGACGCAGATCTCTGTGTCCAGCGCTCGGTGTGGCAATACGCCGTGTTCGGGTTCGCGACAAGTCAATCGCCATCCTGAGGATTCCTCGTTGAGAGGTGAAACACGTGTCGATTTCTTACAGGATTTTTTTTATGGCTCTTTAGGAATAGTTAAGCAGAACAGGTTACTAAATATATCAACGTCTATTATATTTTAACATTATTTAAAACAAAACAACAGAAGTTAGAACAGCTTCAGTGACCATCCATCCAGTGTGAAATTCTAAATCTAATATGAACTTGACGGCGCAGCAAGTGGCGCCACCCCGTTTTGTAACGAAGTTACTAGAACCACCAAAAAGTTCCGACAAAGTGTGGCACTGGCTTTGTGACAGTCACTCTTGCAGTGCGTCGCATAGATGGTTCCGTGGCGGCTGTCTTCTAATGACAGAAGATGAGGTCAGGGGAGCCGCTGTCGTACCACGTCCATGACGGACTGCTATATTCCGGCCATAATACATCTGATTCCGGCAAAATCCTGATGATATTGAAGCTGCTGAGCCCATTTTAAACAATACATCTATGACTGAGCCACTAATACAATGACCACTTCTGGTAGAGTGTGAGTTCTATCATGCGCCGTTAAACTTATGCGGTGAAGTTATACGGTGACGGTTAAAAATGTCATTAATGATAATAACCAATAAAACTACCAAAATAAAAGTTCTATGAAGTTAGAATACTTGATTTTGAGTTAAGAATTTGAAGTTGAGATCTTGTCAAACTCTACTTTAACAGCAAAACACTTCAACAGTCGTTTTTCGTTTTGTTTATTTAAAAATATTTTACCCCAATCACTTCTGTGCGCCAGTGTACTTTACTACTACGTATGCTGGAGTTGTCTATTCGTCCACAAATCAATTGAATTCCTGCGAATCGCCTCAAGAAAAACTAATATTAATTACAATGGTCCATTCGCCCGGATTCGGGCGAGTAAATTCGTGCGAGTCGGTAAGCATAAAATAAACTTGTATAACAAGCAACAAGTATAAAAAGCGGCCAAATGCGAGTCGGACTTGAACACGACGGGTTCCGTACCACCGTACACTATTTAAACTACATTTTTTTATTATTTGTAGTGCACACACTCTGTGAAAATTTCAAGTGTCTACCTATTACGGTTCAAAAGATACAGGCCCTGTAACGGATGGATGGACAGCGGAGTAATAGGGTCCCGTTAGCACCCTTTGGGTACTGAACCCTATAGAATATCAAAGGAAAGAATCATATTATCGATAGTATAAAAAACTTTAGTACTTCAGTTCCTCTTACCAGGTCCACTTCATCTAGAACTGCAGAATAAGTCTCTTGAGGCACATCGAATTTCCAGACCCCGAGCCCCGGTTCTTTGTAAATGTATTCTGTATCTGAAATAAGTAATTATTACACATTGTTTAATTGGGTAAGTACTCTACACTACTGCTGGGTAAGAGGTCATGGGGTCGATTGCCGGATCGGGCAAAGTTTTATTGGATTTTCGATTAGGAATTTGTCAATAGCAGCCGGGAGTCTGGATTTGTGCCCAGTTGATAGGTTCACCCCTATTCATGTTACAGACGAAATGTGGGTGTACCTACGTATATACAGTGTGAGTCTTTGTGAGAAAAAAATCGAAATATATTTTTTTTATATATCTTTCTTGTTTTACTAATTTACGTTATGGTATTCAAGCTATGTAACATCTAATTAAGAAATTTTACGATTATTGTAAAAATTGCTGAAAAAAAAAACCAGACTATTGCAAAAAAAAAAAAACATGTTTATTTTCAATTGAGTGTAGTTTTTTCCACATTTTGTGAGGACGCCTAATTACTTTCAATCATTATGGAATTCGTTTCATCGCAATAGATCATTAAGTTTAAAAGTTACACCGTTTTGTTTAAAAATTCATAAAAAATATTTAAAAAAATATTTAGATTGTTTAAAAATATTTTTTCCATCGTTAAAATTAAGCATAGATTTCCCTCATTTCGATATGTGGACATAATAAAGACTCACATTGTATAAGTAGACCTCTGCCTAACCTTTCGGGGATACAAGCGCGATATTATTACACGTTGTTTAATTACGAAATGAGAAATGATAGGTAAGTAGGGTGAGATAGTCTCTTAAATGAAGCTCATTGAGATGCAATAAATGTGAAGTGTTCTCATGCTATTGCTGTTTGGGAGCTAGGAAAACAAAGGTTGTAAGAGCGTCTTAGAAACTTAATTATAACGCAACATCACATCACGCCAAAAAATAAATAAAAATCAATCAATCTGCCCAGCTTTTTCCCAACTATGTTGGTGTCGGCTTCCAGTCTAACCGGATCCAGCTGAATACCAGTATTTTACATGGAACGACTGCCTATCTGACCTCCACGACCCAGTAACTGGGTAATACGACACTCCTTGGTGAGACTGGTTGTCAGACTTCCCGTAACGACTGTCAAAGATCCACGAATAACAGCTGGGACCAACGGCTTAACGTGCTTTCCGAGGCACGGAGGTGTCTCGGTATGTAAACATGGTCACCCATTCACGGAACAACCCTGGCAAGCATAGCTTAACCTAATGTATCGACCCGTGCGGCTGTTATTACTTATACTTAGCCACGAGCTCCTCGGTAGTTTATTGAATTTGACAGCATACCTGAGATCCATTGTATGGTCAGTTGTTCTGGAAAGAAGCTGATGGTTAGCGGCACTACTTCCTCGAGTGTAAACGTCCTCAAGCCACCAGTTAAGTACGGCGATGACTCCGTGTGGCTGCTCAGTAGCGTCAGGACCAGACTGATGATCGTTTTCGGCGACTGTTAACAAACAAAAATATGGTCAGAAACGATGTTGGTAAGTAGGTATGCAAGAACACGGTGGAGCATACGGTGGAGGTCTGCCCGGATTGGGCGGAGCATCGCCGTGTTCTCGTGGAGGCGATCAGCGGCGAGGATCTCTTGTGTCCGGCCCTGGTCCAACCCATGGTACAGAGTGAGAGGGCATGGGTGGCAGTTATGCGAAGCAGTAATGCGATGAGAGGCAATGTTCGCGCCCTCACGCCGCAGGAGACGCCCTGGGCATCGAGAGTCGCAAGCCGATTCCCGGCCACCGTAGGCGCGGGCTTGCGGACGTTGAGCAATGGGTAGAACGCCGTCCGATAAGGACCAGGCTCGGGTCGACGGCGCGTTGTGTTCCACGCGCACCTTAAGAGATGTCAGCAGAACTCACGGGGTCCACTAGGGCGGATGTCTACCGGGGTTGCAAAGAAGTCCTAAAGGGATATCGTGGCCCCCGGCAACATAACAACTGAAGGAACACGGGTGAGTCCAGAGCGGGGGAAAAAAAAAAGAAAATAGCGTAAGAATTTATTCTGAACAGGAATTGTTAACACTTCACCAGATAGTTTTGAATTAGACTATAGTAGGTTATTTAGTTTATAATATAAAATGAGTTAATTTAACTTAATAGTTTTGCATCCCATCGTCATTATCAGGACCGTCCTCAAAATTTTATTGATGAAAATTGGTTTCCAATAGCTACACTATGCAGAAAAGGATAGTTTCTGCTCATAGATACAAACAAAGAAAAATCGTACAGCTTACTATTGTACTGGATGGGACAAGTATATTTAAATGGCTTTGTATGGGACATTAACATCCTCACTTGCATAAAAACAAAAGAATAACCATCATTTTAATCGCTAGGTACATGTTCACCGGTTTAATAAGCGTATAGCGATTAAGCGACATTGCATAGGAAATCGATTTGCTCTGATTTACCTTATAAATATCAATATATCTCGATAAACAATGTGTTCACATTTTAAGTAGAATTCACAAACAATAATATACGTCAATAAGCGATTAAAATGTAATGTAGGTATTTGAAATTGGCATATTTCTGAGGGGGTTTAACACGGCGTTTTTTTACGCGCCGTTGACGCACGTATACGCTCAGATAACACAACTAATGTTGCTTTTTTAAAGGCAGAAATTGTGCCGTCGACGCGCAGGGGACGCGCGTTTTTTACATAGAACGCGCGTATAAAAAACCGTCGTGTGCATATGCCCTAAGTAATACACAAGTGAAGGCTCGTGCTTACCAGCGCGATATCGCGGGCGCGACAAGGGTCGCGCGACCTGTAGCGCCCGCGATATCGCGCTGGTCTGCACGAGCCTTAAAACTGTTTTATTTAAAAGCACTTAGTAAGTAAAAGAAAAAAATAAGGATAAGTATGTAAAATCAAACGGTTTTCATGACATGCTTTGTTGTTGTGTGTGGTAAGGTTTGGTACATCCCAGACCACGATAACACCTCATATTATATGTTTTGTCTTTAAGTAAAATAGGCAGTTAAGTATAATAACAAATAAGTGAGTCGTAGGTTTATGTAAAAATATGAGGATAAATTATAAACAAACAACTAAGAAAAAATACCATATATATGGAACGACGTCGCTGACAGAACAAAATGTTGCCATTTTAAATATTATATTTGTGTAAACTTTTAGGACTAAGTTTTGTATTTATTTTATTATTGATTTATTATTTCACTACCTATATGCTGCACCGGTGACGTCATCACGTCAGCGCCGGCTGTCGCTGAAAATCAGCGCTGGGGCTCTGTCTCGCATGGGGTCGCAGCATTTATGCTGAGCGATGGCCGTTTTGCGTGGATGTGACGCATATTTTCCCCCAATTTGTTATTTACGTGATTTTTTACTATATTTCCCTGCGTCATGTTTACCGCAAATAAACGTATTTTCTTTTCTTCCTTCTTTCTTTCTTTCATATAAGTACCTATAACTTATCCTGTACCCTAATTGCGTAATACAACACAATCACAATTTGTTTCGCTTTGAAACAGATTGCTAATCCATTGCTTCATAAGTTGGAAAAAAAACTGCTCAACAACGTAAATAACGCAATGAATGTTGTTGTACTGTCAAAATGAAACAAATTTATCATAATTGTTTACGAAAATAAGTTACGCAATTAGGGTACTGTTTTAATTAAATCAATACAGGAATATAAAACTCTGCTAGGTATATATGTTACGGCTAAAACCCGAAGTGCGGCTACACCTAGTTTTAGCCGGCTTAAACTAGATGCGGCTGATAGCAGTTGGTTAAACTTGCCTAAATGGACCCTGGCACTCGCCGGCCGCTGCCGCGGCACCGCTCGCTTCGCTCGCTCGGCTCGTGCAGTGTGTTATGTAGTCACAGTTCTAACCTAACCTAACCTACCTTTCAGCCATTTTCATTTGCTACCACTAAATTTAACCAACTGCTACCGGTCGCACCTAGTTGTAGCCGGCTAAAACTAGATGCAGCCGCACTTCGGGTTTTAGCCGTGACATATACATACCTAAAGTACCTAAATCTTATCACTCGTGTAATGATGTCATTGTTAACAGCATAAATTAATTAATCATGCTCAGAAACTCTAATTATAATGTATTAATTTCAGTATTATAATATAATGCCATCATCACAAATTCAAAATTCGTAAAAAAAAACATTGAGAATAAGAAATACAGCTAGAGTGAGCCAACCAGTATTGTTAACTAGCCAAAGTCAAATAATATATTTCAAATAAGCACATAAAAGGCACAAACGTCAAAATTGTCAAAAAAAAAAAATTGGTTCTAGCCGCCCCTTCGTAAAGCCACTTAGTTTCGAAAAGAGAAGACTAAAAAAAATCCACCGTTACCGTTAAATGTTTTACAATATTTTTTATACATTAATTAATTATATAATTATATGTGAAGAAGATGCACCTAGAATAAAATGACTATACCTCAATAAGCAAAAATTAAGCATAGATATATGTCACAGTCTTTTATCTTATGCACTCTGTATCGTTTATGGCCAATGATCTAGCAGGCCATCATTACTCAATCTGTTTGAGCGTCCGAAATTACTTAGACGTCCTAGCATAGAGCAAGGGTACCTAAGTGCAATCAGCCTTTGTAGAATGTAGCCTAGCTCTGTCAGTTCCATTTGCAATGTTTGACATCCATTTGTCGATCAGTATTTTTTTATTAGTAGGTATAGCACACTGGATTTTGTTGTTGACAGCATAAAATATCTCCAACCAGAAAACCCATTCCATTCTTTCCATTTCCATTTCCATCGTGAATGTTATGATTTTGTAACTAAATACACTCGAGAGCAATGAATCCGGGTCACTTAAAGAATGTTAAAAATCTCGGAAACTAAAAATGATAGGTTAATGCAATAAATTGTATTTAATAGACAATGTAATACTCCTTAAATGAAAGTAAAAAAAATATGATTCACCATACATTTTATTAACACAAAATTACATAAAGAAAAAAACTGCTGATCTCTCCTTAAAACAAAAATAGGAAACATGAAATTTTTGAACTTTATTACGATTTTCTTGAATTTTAATACTTCGTATTGCCTCCTCGTGCTTCCATTACTGCGTTTACGCGGTTTGGCATGCTGTACACCAAGTTCCTTATACGATTTTGGGGAATATTTTCCCATTCCTCTGTGAGAGCAATTTTGAGCTCACGAAGCGTGATTGGGGGAGGGTTTCGTTGTTTTACGCATCTGCCTAGCTCGTCCCAAGCATGCTCGATCGGGTTGATATCCGGGCTGCGCGCTGGCCACTCCATACTAGTAATGTTCATCTCTTGAAGGTAGTCATTCACAATCCTACCTGTATGAGGTCGGGCATTGTCATGCATAAATATAGCATCCTCACCTAAATTGACCATAAATGGACCAACGTGATCATTGAGGATTTCTTCCACATATCTTACGCTAGTTAAAGAGCCGTTTTCTATTATCACCAGCTCTGTGCGACTTTCAGAAGAAATTCCGGCCCACACAAGTACAGACCCACCACCGTAGGCTACTTTTTCTTCGATGCATGCTTGCTTGAATCTTTCCCCTGGTCTTCGATACACTCTGTGTCTTCCATCGTGCTTGTAGAACATAAATTTTGATTCGTCGGAGAACATAACTTTTGACCAATCTTCAATACTCCAATTTACGTGGCTCTGGGCATATCTTAGTCTTGAAATACGATGCACACGCTCCAGTTTAGGGCCGTTTGCAGGTCTAAGGGGTTTTAAGTTAGATTCAGCAAGCCGACGTCTTACTGTCCATGCACTTGGGCTACTTCCTCCGAGGCGTCGAAACTGATTTGTGAGTTCAGTTCCTGTGAGAAAGCGATTTCGAAGCATGGTGTTCACCAAGTATCGGTCTTCTCGTGCTGTGGTACACCTGGTTCTGCCCGTTCCTGGTCTGCGTAGGTTAGAACCAGTTTCTTCGTAACGTCGGAGAACTCTTTGTACTGTTGACAGCGACACACCGACAGTCCTGGCTGTATCGCGCTGACTCCGGCCGGTTTCCAGCATTGTAAGTATTCTGGTGCATTCTTCAGGCGTAAGCGACATAATTTCAGCTTGAATAATGAATATAGAGCACTATCAACATGGTTTATGTACCCACATAAATGACAGATTACAAACAAAAGCAAAACCAAATGCTGTAATTTCGTAGTTCCATCTTCGAAAGTGGCCCTTTTTCAAATTTGATTTTTTTATGATATAACTTTACAATAACTAAGAAGTTTTAATACCTTCATTTAAGGAGTATTACATTGTCTATTAAATACAATTTATTGCATTAACCTAGCATTTTTAGTTTCCGAGATTTTTAGGATTCTTTAAGTGACCCGGATTCATTGCTCTCGAGTGTACTATCAAATCAAAAATTTACACAGGGTTTTTTTTTTTCTTGCCAATAGGTCCTTATATGTAACTTCTTAACTACAGGGCATAGAGAAAAACGCTGGACAGAACCATCAGCTTAATTTTAAATAAAATTACGTTCCAATATTAAACTTTTTAAATTAACTTTTTTTTTAACTTCTGCCTCTGCAACAAGCATAGGTCTAAATTTGCTAGAAATTATCTTAAGAGCGTTTATTCTGAAAGTGGGCAACGTCGCAAATAGATGTCAAATATTTCGCTGTTTTGATTAATTGGCCATATTACTCTATGGAAATAAGAAATGAGGCTAACTAGTTCCCTAGAATATTAATAATGAATTGCAATAAATTATAACACTGAATTTGATGTTGTAACAATTTTAGGTATCAAAAAGGCATTTGGAACGTTTCGAAATACTTTTTTTACATCTAAAACTAAATATTAGGTATAACGATATTAAATATAGCATTTCATAATCAATATTTTAGTTCCCTAGTTAGCCACGTTTCTTAATTCCATACAGTAATATTGCTAAATTAATCAAAACAGGTAAATATTTGACAGCTACGTACGACGTTGCCAACTTAGGATAAACCTTCTTAAATCATGATTGAGTAAACTCGAAGTGGCCACCATTTCATGTATTTTTTTTTTTCAATTTTGATCTAATTTTAATTTTCTTTAAAATGTTAACCCTGTTCCTTCCAACGTTTGTCTCTAGGATCAAAAAATAGACACAATTGCTTAAAAAAAACAGTGGCAATCCGGGAGTGCCGACAGAAGTGAGCACTTAAGTAAAAATACTTGCATAGAACATTGATCCGTAACATAATATAAATAAAGAACACAATCGCGTTTACTAAATTGAGGTGTCGGTAACGGTGTCGCGAGTTCAATTGGTTTTTCCCATCTCAAAAATACCCAACGCGCCTAAAGAAGTTTTCATTTCAAAAATCTTCTTGTGTGAACCACCGTGTATTTAACGTGTATTCTTTTGCTTCCACAAGGTTACGGTGGCATTGTACACAAAGAACTTCCTTTAGGGCTTTTATTAAGATTTATTTGACTGGAACATTATTGATATGAGTGATACGAGTATGACCAATGACCACACGCGAACAAGCAAATACATCCTCTCATTTAAAAAACATTGAACTCTTGTTCATGACACAGACGAACAATTCTAAATACGACGTTTAACTGAATGTATCTTCTCGTCTCTTATTTCTCTCTTGTGATCGTGATGTAATCTGCAATATTTAAAAAAAAACTCAAAGAATTCTTGATCAGTAAAGCATACTCAATCAATGACTTAATGACAAAAATACTATTTGTAGTATTTTTGTGTAGGTATTATTCAATCTGCTTAGCCTCTTTCCAATTATGTCGGGGTCGGCTCACTAGTATTTTACATGGAACGACTGCCCATCTGACCTCCACAGCCCAGTTACTGGGTAACACGATACCCCTTGGTAAGACCGGTAAGATAACCGGTCTTACCAAGGGGTATCGTGACTACTCGTGAAGACATATTTTTGTCTAAAAATAACGAAATTATTAAGTAGGTAATAATTAAGTACATACTATATGAATAACTATAAAAAAAAGTGTTCGAACTATGTGATTCAAATAAATTAACGTATGATATAATGGACAACCTACTTACTATGAATACAATATTTTATAATATTTTTTTTAAAATAAATTTCGAATTTTGCTAAAAAATTGTACATAACCATATTAATGTAGGTATGTTACAGGGATCCTTTAGTAATAATTGTGACAAAAAAAAGTGGTGGCACTCCGGGAGTGCCGACAGAAGCGAAAACTTGAACAAGATCGCCTTGGTAGAAGAAAAATACTTGTATAGAACATTGGTCCGTAACCTTGTATAAATAAAGAGCACAATAGCGTTTACAAAAAAAAAAATCGGAAACCTTTAAAATAAAAATACTTGCATAGAACATTGATCGGAACAATAGAGAGCACAATCGCGTTTACAAAACCTTTAAAGTAAAAATATTTACATAGAACATTGATCCGTAATTTTATATAAATAAAGAGCACAATCGCGTTTACGATACCTTTAAACTAAAAATACTTGCACGGAACATTGATTCGTAACGTAATATAAATAAAGAGCACAATCGCGTTTACAAAAATTAGGTGTCGTCATGGTGTCGCGAAATTAATGGTTTAATCCCATCTCAAAAATGCCCAACGCGCCTAAAGATTTTTTCACTTCAATAATAAATTAATTCAATTTTTTTTTAACAATGGTATCTCGCAGTTTTGACCACTAAGGTCTTGGCTGCTTAACCGGACTTTCCTGTGGGTGCCTTAAGCTATTACACTTAGAGCCTCCAGCCAGGAGCAAGTAAAACTATTCTAAGTTAAAATTAAGCGAACGCTCGCTGAGGGCACCCCCTGTGAGGTACGAACCTCGGCTTAGGGTGTCGCTGGGGGAGGACAGCAAGAGGGGACAGGCTAGATCAAAATTTGGTTATCATCATGATTATTAGGCACCACGTTTTCGAGCAAGAGTCGGGGAGCTGTATTATTTACTCGGGGGCACGGTTGCGATCGCAAAGGACCTCGGCGGCGAGGTCGGAATGACGGCAGGCGTCTGTGTTTGTGCACTGTACTGGTGGCCCTATTCTTCTCCTGGAGGAGTATAATGGGGTCATCTGTGTTGGAAAGAAGGATGAATTTGAATGTAGTTGCTGCCTTATTTATTGGTACTTAATGCCTACTACCTAACCTGTGCTGCTGGGGAGTTTGCTGCGCTTACCACTTCCTCCCAGCTAAAGCACTAGGAAGTGGTGAAGGGCGGGCGTTTTTGGGGGACTGAGCTGTTTTATGTGATTTTGACGTTTTTGAATTTTACATTGAATAATTTAGTTTAAAGCAGGTAGGTATTTATTTTTATTTATTTATCCTTTATATAGATTCTTTTGTATTTTGTGAATGTGAATACGTTGTAGGCTTAGTGGACTGTAGATTTGTTGACCATTTTCTATTTTAGTACCTGGTACTTGTTAAGGCCTACACTATCCTCCCATACCTATTAACACTGATATTTGAAAATATTATCATCGGTGCGCTTGCCAAAACGCGTATGTGAATTTTATTAACTTTTCAGGAGGCGGAAAAAACTGTTTTATGTGTTAACTAATAAGTTTAGGAAAAACCTTAAAACGCAGAATGCGTCACAGTACGTCTGTACACGCTTGTGCACCTACAAAAGTATAATAATAATAATTTTGACATAGACAAAGGAGTTTAAATATCGTTTAAAGGTTAAGAAGTATAAAACGGCTTATTTCAAATCGATTGACACATTCAAATACAGTAACTTAACATATTGAAAGTAGGAGTAGGTAGCTCTGTCAGGTGCGGATAGGGGGGGGCGCATCGGTTGGGTCAGTGACAGCTCGGCCTGAGTCAACTCAACCCGAATAAAAATAAACATTTAACAGGTTTTTTTTTTCACGGTTTGACAAATCGAACCCTCCCCGTTCCCAGAGAGAAACATTTGTCCCCCCATTGAGCGAAAACCTAAAGCCCCGCCCGAACACTGTTCAGTTATTTTGTTCGTTTGTGTTAAATTGAAAAGTAATACTTATTGTTTCGTTGAAAAACCAATATCACGATCGTCATATCGGCATTTAAATTGAATAAGTCATTGTTATGTTCGTGGCGATTTTCAATGGTGGACGCCAAGGATTATTTGCCGGTGATAATCAGGCCTGGCCTAAATGCAGTTGTAAATAAAATTTATGACAGCAAAATAAATGTATAATGTGTATGCAGATATATTAAATAACAATTACTTATCAAAACTTCTAAACTAATGTTATAAAGAGATAAGATTTGATTTTTTGTACGTTTGGTTGTTACGCTATTACGCTATATTTCCACGGGATCGAGACTTGCGGGTGAAACCGCGGGGTGCAGCTAGTCTATGATACAGCCATAGAAACGGGTTTTACCGACGGAAGAATAGACAAAATTACAGATTGTGATTGTTTATCTGTAATTTTGTCTATTCTTCCGTCGACAGTTTCTATTGTGGTCATGCGTGCAGGTAAATGTCATTGGTACCTACCTATCGTGTGCATAAGGTGTTCTTTTTAACAGGGATATTGCGGATATTCGTATTCGAATCCGCAATTGCGAAGCTTCCGCATTTATTTAGAGCGCATTAATCAATGCGGTGCACATGCGGATGTAGATGTGGGTGGAAAAGGATAAGTAAAATCGTAATCAAACAAAATGGAAATTATAATCATTCAAATTATCAATATAGCTATACTGCCCTGCTAAACCCAAAAGCGGTATCTCTGAGATCCATCCTTTTAGTTTTTTTTATACCATTTAATAGCTTTAACAATTTCGCATCTAATGGTATAACCGAAATAGCACAATCTAACTTAAAACATTTAAAAAACCACTAAGAAATTTTTTATATCTTAATTTTTCCTTAAATTTCAATTCACAAATAGTCAATTTTCTCAAAACTTACTCTGGTTGAGATACCGCCTTTGGGCTTAGCAGGGCAGTATAAAGATATTTAAATGATTATAATTTAGTAATTATTTTATTATAATTGCCGCGAATTGAATTATGATCAACATACAACGAAACAGCGCAAAAAAATGTAAGAAATTTTGAATTTCGCCTCGCCGCCTTGACGGATCCCTTAAAAAAACTTGAGATCCGCATCCTAATCCACAACCGCGAATTTGAGCGACCAAATGTGATTATAAAAAATCTGCATCCGTAACATCACTATTTCTATGTTCTATGTTATGGGGTTTGGTTTTCGCACTTAGTCCGTAAGGTTGATCATTGTTCGTGGGCCACGTGTGCTACGGTTTCCTCAGCCTCCATGCACGCCCTGCGCAGAGGACTGTCTGTTATGCCTTTTGTGTGGAAGTGTTTGTTTAGCGAGCAGTGTCCCGTGATGGTCCCCATCACCAGGCGCAGGTCGTTCCTGTCCAGGCGTAATAAACGCCTGGTTAGGCTGCTATCCAAGGATGGCATAGCTTCCTTGGACTGTCTGCAGCCCGGTGTCGAGGTCCGCCAGTTCCCCAGTTGTGCATGGGTGAACTCCTGTAGCCACCTGCGTAATTGGTTGAAGGGGATGGGTACGATAGGCTGGGGTTCACATACTGCCGTGCTGGATCCTCCTCTAGCAAGTTCATCAGCTGCTTCATTACCTAGCGATCCGCTGTGTCCTTTTATCCATTGCAGTGTCACCGTGTTGCGGCTAGATACCGTTTTTTGTTCTAGTGCATTGTGACATTAAAGTATTAGCTTCGAGGTAATATAATTTTTTCCGTAAGGATTGAAGGACTGAGGCGGTGTCGGAGAGTATACGTATGTAAGTTTTCGTAACTCTCCTGGCTTCTAGGACGTGGACCACTTATATGATGCCCACACACTCCGCCTGATAGACGGTGTTGAACATTCTCAATGGTTTGGATATATTTATGTTGAGGTCGTGAGAAGACTCCGACCCCGGTACTGGAGTCGGTCTTCTATCCGTTGGCGTATACTCTCATCTCGCTCGGGCTTGAGTAGTCACACTGTTCTTCTGTGAGTGTTATGCCGTAGTGCCTTTGAAAGTGATGTGTTTTCGGGGCTTTGTCGCAGAGTGATGACATCATTGGCCTTCGTTTGATTGCATCTTATTTAATTTTTAAACAAATTAACACCATTCGTCAATTTTCCGTGTTATAGCTATTTTACATAACTGTCAAGTAGTACTTTAAATATAATTTAATAATTTAAGTCTTGCTTAACAATTATTTTCCCTGAATTTACAACAGAAAACCTGACAAGGCGGTGGCAGCCGTGGCAATGACTCAGCCACTTAACAATTAGAATAAAAGAATACTTGCGGAACCTCTCGCACTTATCAACAGACCTGTTATGCAGTGTGTTTGTAAACAGACCAGTAATAACAATTCTAAGACATGCCACCCACTATGCGACATGCGACTGCGACAGCTCGGCGACTATACGCAACGACAAGCTGCGGCCGAATATTTTAATTTATTACATTTCTTTTGTTTTTGTTTTGGCGTCGAGTTGCAGAGTCGCAACGACAGGCTAGTCGCACGCTCTCGCTACTTGTCGCAGTGACTAGACGCACGGTGTTTGCGCACACTCGACAACAAACGGATGCGCTTCGCCTTCACGTGATAATAAGCACCAAGACAAGTGCAAATAGCAGCTCAATATTCACTCACAAGACGAAAAACACAATCGCCTCTCTGGAATACCTACTCAAATAAAATGATCGCTTTCTGTACGACGCAACGTATGTTGTAACAACTAGATACAGACGCAAACTGTTCGTCTAGAGTCTAGACACAGCGACAAGAGTAACAGTTTGCGCTGGCACTAAGGGATCGTACATGTGGGAACGGAATGGATTGTAAGTACAGTGGATTGTATTAATTCTTGAGCTGTTAATATTTTACTGTCATTATGTACCGTTCATTGTTTGTTTCCCTAATAACCATGAATTACGCAGGCTGTACGTGAGCTAAAGATATATAATATAAATATATCAAGTAGAAAATTGCAATAAAAATTTGCCGTGAAAAGTCGGTGATAGGTGAAGTTGTATGAGAGAAAAGACTAAAGAAGATAAGAATAAGGATGTAGGTACTACTAGAAGAAGCCTAATTGCCTACGGATCAGCCCAGGATATTAGATTTTATAGAGTTCCCACCATCACCATCTGAGTAGGTAGGTTTCCGAGAAGCTAGAATTCCGAGAAGAAACATAAAAAAAAACACACATCTCATCAGTGTAATGATTTTCTACTTCAAGATCAATCAATCTGCCTAGCCTTTCCCAACGTAGTTGGGATCGGATTCCAGTTTAACCGGATGCAGCTAAATACCAGTATATTACATAAAGCGACTGCCTATCTAACTTCCAAAACCTAGTAACTGGGTAATATACGATACCCCTTGGTAAGATTGGTTGTCAGACTTTCGGGCTTCTGACGACCCGTAACGACTGTCCAGGATCCATGTATGACAGTCGGGACCAACGGCTTAACGTGCTTTTCTAGACACAGAGGAGTTTCGGTATGTAAAGATGGTCACCATCATCCACGGATCCAAACTCCGGCTAAAATAGCTAAACCAAATGGATTGACTCGTCCGGCTGTTATTACTTAACCACGAGCTTCAAGATAACAATCGTGCGCATCTAAACAACGATTGTCGTATAGGAAATAAATGAGGGTGGTTGATAGGATAACTGTTTGCCTTAGCCTTTCATAAACAATAACAACAACAAGGAATATTAACTCTGCATAGAATATCTACCTGTGACTCTTATATTTAAAGATTACTCTGCCTAGAATGCAGGGATCGGTAGTACTCCATGACGGGGGGAGGCAAACTTTTTTGATCACTCCCTTCCAAAAACGAAGTACTCCATGACGGGAGCGGCAAACCTTCCAAAACAGAGTTACAGAGCACAAAACAGAGCGATAGGAACATATTTCGACACCTTTTCTTTCTAAACCTTCTTTATCAAATACTGAAACCCGTTTGATTTTAGGGAAATCATTTGGCCCCCTCTACCCTTAACTTCTGCAGTCCCTGTTTGAATGCCTACCTATCACTCTTAAAATCAAACATATTACATTTTCTTTGATGACGGCTCTAATCACGAATGGCATTGTTGACAACAACGTCTTAGTTACATTTATTATATGAAAATTTTACATAAGTATGCGTATGCGCAAATACACAGGTAAAACTCCAATAATTGATGGAACTAATTTGCCTAATAATGTACTTACACTTGTGAAGGTTTTCCACGCTTTCAAGACGAGTTAAAATATTCTCTTCAATGTCAACTTTTGTTCTAAATTAGGTGCACAAAAGCTGCATTGTTAGTCAAATTGTTTTAATTAACAATATTCAGATTTTATTTCTAAGACTAATTACGTACATAATGTCCATATTGTTATTTAAATCACTTGGTGGTTGTACCTACTAAATAAAATGTATGTTCGTTCATGTATTGCAAAAGTGAATTGATTGTTTTAGCTGGTAATTTAAAATTTATCATTTTATGACGGTATGCAACAATAAACCTGACACACTCTTGAGAGAACCAAACCCTGTCAATAAAATTAGGAATTTTATGCCTTTCGAGTCCATGAGCCGATTTAGACCTAAAAACTAAGGTCCATATAAATTGCCCACAGAGGAAATCAAGCATTTTCACTTATATTTCACTATTCAAGTAAATAAAAAAAATTACTATCGCACAAATTAACTATTTATTTTTATTAGCCATTATTGTCCCACTGCTGGGCAAACGGAGGCCTTTGCCCAGCTCCACCTCTCTCTGTTCAGAGCTGCCATGGACTAATCTTTATTAAAGGACTCCCACTCATCCCGCCATCTCCTTCTGGGCATGCCGCGATGTCGTTTACCATTGTGTACGTGTGTGTGTTGTATTGTTATTATTTATATCGTTTTCTTTCTTTTAATACTGGGAAATGATTTTTTAAGTTTAAATGGAGTGTTGTTGATTATTTAATTTATTGAATTATTGACATAAAATTATTTATTAGTGATATTTATATATTTATTATAAATGCGTTATGAATTTCAAATATGAATGTTTATGCTTTTTTATTATTTTATTTATCATCTCTGTATAATATTTTCAACACAATGTATTTTGATAAGAAATAAATGACTTATAACTTATCAAGCGGGACCCCGACCTACGATTAAGTTTGGCCTAAACGAAAAAAAAAAAAAAACAAAAACAAATGTATCCTTCCAAAATCAATGACCGTGGTAGTACCTATCAATAAACAGACGGAAATACTCACCATTTTACGCGCGTACACGCAAGTACCGCAGGATGCGAGGTCGAGACCTCCTCAATGAATGCTAATGGTCCAATCAGTGATCATCACTCACACACAGCAACCGCACCGTTCGTTATATGCGCACGAGTTGACGCGGAGGCGCGCGGTAACCGACTGCGGAGACCGCGAAGCCGACTAGCTCACCAGCCTCCCTATCTCCACCAGTCACCACGCTCATCCTTAAATGCGAAGAACTGGTTCATATATTTATTTACCTATTTATTTTGCTCTTACAACTATCCTTACAGATCTTAGACCGAATACGATAGTGTGGTTGTCAATTTATTTTTTCTGTAGTTAGTTTATTTATTTCACGTAAAACAGTTTATTTACATCATCGGAACATAAGATAACATAACATTACATTGCTTATCTTAACAGAAACTCATTTATCTGTTATTAATATTACATCAGTTATATTATTATTTATTAACGACATAATAATAGGTATGTTTAAATTATGAATTTAAACAGCAACACTCAAATTAGCCGATGACCTTGTGAAGGCCGCAGGAATCCGCTGGATGCGGGAATCACAGAACCGGTCGAAGTGGCGGTGCTTGGGGGACGCCTATGTCCAGCAGTGGACGTCTTTCAGCTGAAATGATGATGAAAAGTAACAACAAGAAATAATAAGCTCTCTTTTTAAATTCGTATAATTTTATTGGACCATACCTATTAATAATAGGTATGATCCAATAAAATTACCTATGCGAATTATTATAAATTAGGACAGTATAGCCCATATAGCCCATGTGAGTCTTCATAATGTGCACATATCGAAATGATCCCGAATATATGCTTAATTTTATCGACGGAGATTTTTTTTTGCGTCTTACTGAGAAATTTAACGATTATTGTAGAAATTATTAAAGATTTTTTTTTTCTAAGCGATAGGTTATTTAGTTTAAAAGTTACACCGTTCTGTTACATTATTTTTTTTAAATACCATAAAACATATTTAGTTCTTTTTTTTCCGTCTATAAAATTAAGCGTGGATAGGTCGATATGTGCACATTATAAAGAGTCACAATGTATCTGGGGAGGAAGACGCATACACTACGTACCGAATGAATAACGAAATAGTAAATGCTTCCTTGTTAACAACTATTATCATATACGTACTTTTAAAAGAAAACCTACCGTTTCGCATGCCTATATCTAATTCATACGGTTTTTGCTTCCAATCTCATGCGACATCAAAAATAAAAGACTGTACTGTAACTTTCACTAACAATGATTCTATCTGAATCATCATAATACGCAATCTTTTGCATCCTAATAAAATTGAGTTCATAGCATCTAGAAATGTCAATTTAAAGTAAGACACAGTTAAGCACTGGTAAATCTTGGTATCGGTGGCGGTGACGCAAGCGTGCAACGACCGGAGATCTCGTCACATGCAGTTATGTGAGCTCTTATACAAGATCCTTTCCAATATCAGAAGTAAACCCAAACAAAACAAGAAGACCGACCCAAATAACGAGAGTGACGCTGTGTTGTGTACCAACAAAGGTTATGAAAGGTAGTGCAAGTTTGCACAATATTCGATTAGGTAAAGACTCGTTGGTCACTCGGTCTAATATTCGCAAGCGCTACTATTGAGCATGAGGACCTGAGTAGAATTACTAGGTCGCGCAAAGTGTTATTGGGTTACCCCATCAGGAATTTCACAGTAGCAGCCCGGAGTTTGGATTTGTGCCCGGTTGATTGCAATAGGCTCGCCCCCTATTACATGGGACTTAAACTTAACTGGCGAAATGCGGCTGTACTATAGGTACAATTCTGCCTAGTTCTTCGGGGATCACAGGCCTGTTGTTATGTTATTATATATTATGAACGATGCGGCTACGTCTGCCCGAAGCGTCATCAACCTTACGCAGTAACGCTTGCCACTGACTCAGCATGTTACCATATTGGTAAACATGGCTACATGGCATACTTTGATTTGGGTTTGTGGGCTACAAATCTCAAACTAGAAACATCATTGTAAAGTCGTTCTAACATACGATTAGGTTATTAACCTTCACAATATAGTTTTGCGTCACAATTGACTACCACTAACCTTCCTGGTAGAGTAGGTATGGTGCGCTTGTTTAGACGTAGGTTACTCCAAACTTGAAAAAACCCAAGTTAAATAGCACCCCAATTACGTAACACAGTTTCAATTACAATCCGAAGGATTTTGAGAAAATTGCTAATCCATAACTTCATGTTTGAATAATTCGTCTGCTCGACAACGTAAATGTGGCAAATGTTGAATTGTTAAAATGCAAGGCATTGCCATTGTAAGTAGTATGTTACGGAATTAAGTACCGTTAGGCTATGAGGAAACACAGATTCAGGAGACGATCCACCGACGACGACTATCTTAAGGTGACGATAACCGACTTTTAATAATTTTGTACTGAAGATGACGTCTAAACAAGTAGTGTTATTGATTTGGAAAAAATATATGTTAAATTAGAGCATTTTTTAAATATTTTAATATAGGCATATTTTGGATTATGTTTATATTACATAGTGAAATAAATTAATTTGTAAAGCTATGTCTAACGCGGATAAAAAACTGAGAATCACGCAAAATCTATCAAGCGATATTTCTGAAACCTTCACCATTTTAAAGATAATTTAATTACTGATCGTGTTTTATTAAAATACCTTTTGTTTTATGTATAATAAATTAATAAAGCGTCTAATTTGGGACAGCGCTCTTTGATTGGCGAGTCCTATTATTCGCTGGACGTGCGATGTGTTGTGTGAGCTCAGTACAGAACACGCAAGCTAACTTCTCAAGATCACTGTCATATATGTGCGTCTAAAAGCTATACTTCTAATACTTTCTTGTTTTGTAACTTTAATTTTCGCCGAAGCATTACGAACGACCTTCAGGTTATTATAAACAAAGTCTCCATTTATTTGTAAATCCGGTTTCGCCTTCATCTTCGAAGAGATATTTTTGTGAAAATTAAAATTCATTGGATTCCTGGAATATGCAGATTTGGTATTTTTATTTTTTGTTTTCAAAGAGCCTTGTATTTTGTGGTCAATATTTAACGATTATGTTGACCAGACCCAGTTTACAATAACATTGTTATTTTATTTCCAAATATGGTCGAGTAGGTAACTAACACCTCAATAATGACTGTACGTATTTTTGCCTTATTTATTGAAGCCTAAGTACCTTCCTATTAGTAAACTTAGTGACATGGGAACACCAACACCCTAATTGCGTAACACACGATTAATCAAAATCTGAATCATTTTGGAGGATATTGCTAATGTTCGAAAAATTCGTCTGCTCAACCACATAAATAACGCAATGAATGTTGTTGAAGTGTGAAAATGAAACAGATTGTAATTAAGCGTGTGTTACGCAATTAGGGTAGGTTCACCAAAATGACTAATGGAACTGCAACAAGAGCAGTACACCATTATGATCAGCCTTGCAAATATATTGGGGATCATAATAAAACCACCTACTAACGATATTATTAGAAAAGGAAAATGCGACTGCTCATCTGCTTGACATTCAACCTTTTAGGAAAGGCAAATAATTTATTTCAAATACCTAAGTAGGTACTTTTGAACGTCAAGATATACAAAAAAAATGAATTTATTCTAGTCGCGCGCCCCTTCTTTAAGAAAGGGCGACTAGAATAAATTAAATTTTTTAAAGTTATTTTGGTAATTTTTTGGTAGTTTTCGCATGGAGAAGAAGAGTCAAGAAACTCCACCATAGGAATTATATTATATTATCTGTGACCATAGTAAAGGTTCTCGCAGACAGGCGCGACACTAGCGTAACGGGACACAATAGAACAATTTACAATAATTAGGGCAGGAAGCCTATTAGAGGTATAAGTTGTTATTTATGAACAGTTCATTTGAATTCTGAATAAACAAAATACGATACTGCGGTAATCTTTTGAAACATTACTCACTAGGTATTCATAACCGCAGTAATTGTTGTAGTACACACGTGAAGTTGCAACGAATAGTGATTTGGCCGGATACCGGATAACCGACGACTACCGAAGCCGGATAGCTGGCTGAAGCGAATGTCATGCTGTCATGCATGTTAAAACCTGCTCGTGCACTCAAGCGCTCGTAGTCGCGGCGAATAAGGCGGGCGCAAAATTGTTTTCATACATCACAATTTGCCTTTAGTAGATTTCAAATATTGGTTATAATTAGCTACCATAAGTCCTTACAGACCATTTTAATACGAAAATAAGACCAAGTATCCGGCTAGCCGGATATCCGTTACAAGATGACTATCCGGCCGTGCGCTGGATAGTAAAAAAGGGCTGGATAGACCGGATAGTGGATAGTGGCTGAATATCCGTTGCAACTCTAGTATACAGAAAGTGAGCTACGTTGCAAATAGCTGTCAAATATTTCGCTGTTTTGAGTAATTTAGCAATATTACTGTATGGAAATAAGAAATATGGCTAACTAGTGAACTAAAATATTGTTTATGAAATGCAATAATTAATATCATAACACCGAATATTTAGTTTTAAATGTAAAAAAGTCATTTGGAGTTTCAAAATACTTTTTTACATCTAAAACGGTTACAACATCAAATTCAGTGTTATAATTACAATTCATTAATAATATTCTAGTTAATTTAAATTAATCAAAACAGGTAAATATTTGACAGCTGTTTGTGACCTTGCCAACTTTTACATGGATGCACGCTCTAAGGTACCTACCGATTACTCAGTATTTTATTTACCCATCATAAAATCCCTGTAAATACTATCGTTTCTAGGTATACTGATAATTTGTTTAAATTATTAGATATATTAAATATAAATATATTTAACACATCTAATAAATTAAATTATTATATAAATTATTTTTAAATAAATTTAAATAATATTTCTTTGTTACAATACCTAAAGCAATAAAAATACACGTGAATGGAACTGTAAGCAACAGCTTGAAATAAAATAAAATAGTTTTATTTAATTTTAATTATGGACGCACGTATTATTTGACGCATTCAAAGAGGTAATGTAAATATTATAAACGGGTTGATATGCGTAACTTACCTAAAATATTTTTTTTAATATAATAATTATTAAATTTACTTCTGTACCTGGTTTGGGTCATATTTTAGTAAAACCATCGGAAATATGTAGTTACATTGCTACCTAAGTTTGGAGACGGCCTGGGTGCGTGTATTCTAACAGATAGATACATATGCCACTACCATCTTATACCATCCATTTACCCAAGTTTAAATTAGCTTCATTATGTATTTGAGTCGAGGTTCAAACTTGCGCATCGATCTAGATTACAGGCCTTTTTTTTTTTTTTTTGAGGGTGGGAAATCATCAAATAACTTCTCCCGCTCTGGGCGGAGCGGGAGGGCGTGTCAGACTCTTACTGACTAAAACCCACCCGTGTTCCTTCGGCTGCCCTGTTGCCGGGGGCCACGATCTCCCTTTCGGTTTTCTTCGCAACCCCGGCAGGCATCGGCCCTAGTGGACCCCTTCGAATCTGCTGACATCTCTTTGAGGCGCGCGTGGAACACAACGCGCCGTCGACCCGGGCCTGGTCCTTATCGGACGGTGAGCCACCCATTGCTCACCGCCCGCAAGCCCGCGCCTACGGTGGCCGGAAATCGCCTCGCGATTCCCGACGCCCTGGGCGTCTCCTCCTGCGGCGGTTAGGGGCATGAGGGCGCGAAATTTGCCTCTCCCTCACGCGTTCCGCCTCCTCCTTCGCGAGCATTACCGCTTCGCAGAAGGAGGTGACGGCCTCCCATTTCCTCTCGCTCCGTACCATGGCCTGAACCAGGGCCGGACGCGAGAGATCACCGCCGCCGATCGCCTCCACGAGGACACGGCGATGCTCCGCCCAAGCTGGGCAGACCTCCACCGTATGCTCCACCGTGTCCTCCGGGCGATCCACACAATGGTGACACCCGGACGTTTCCTCCCGCCTTATCCTGTGCAGGAACCTCCCGAAACTGCCGTGTCCGGTGAGGACCTGCGTCAGGCGGAAGGTGAGGACGCCGTGGCGCCTCTCTAGCCACTCCTCAAAGAGGGGTCTTATCGCCGCAATTGTGGCGTGCCCAGCAATGGGTTGCGACAATCGCACTCTCCATGACGCCATGAGATCCCGCCGGAGCTCTGTCCGCTGTGCCGCGATTTCTCGCGGCAGCGGAGTTAAGCCCCGGCGTTTCGCCTCCTCGCGCCACTCCCAAATGTGCGCGAGGACCTTTGCCTCCAGATCCCATGGCGGTAATCCGGCAAGGAGGCTCGCCGCCTCGCAGGAGACCGTGCGGTATCCTCGGGCCAGCCGGATGGCCATGACCCTCTGGGACTAGATTACAGGCCTGAATCAGCAATGCCGTCAGAGGAGAGTAGAGTTAACTAGTAATGTATCAATTAAAACATCGCTGACAGGTATTATAAACATAATCATTTGTTAGTATTCAAATGTTTACTTGCATAAATTATGGTCGGTACAAAAGATTTTACCTATATAGATAGGTATGGATATACTTGCATATTATAAAACAAATTCCCCCGCCGCGTCTGTCTGATAAACTCAAAAACTACTGAACGGATTTTCAAACGGTTTTCACCGATGGACGGAGTGATTCATACGGAAGGTTTTAGTATACTTATAATTCATTAAAATTTTGTGTAAATTGGCTGAAATTTTACGATTATTGTTGAAGATGTCGGAAAAAATCATGCCGACTAGGAGCTTTATTCGCATGCGCCGCAGAAATCGTAACAGTTACATCAAATTTATGTTCTACAGTATTGTTCATCTTAAAAAGTTCAACAAAAAAGTACGGGATGGCATATGTCTATCTTCTAAGGATGACCCACAGTAACTATTATTTTTCAGAATTTGATAAAAATTTCATTGTTATTTCCGAAGCTTTTTTGACCGGTATTATATTAATTCTTATCCAATAAAATATGTAATTTGAATTGCACATTAAATTTAGAAAAGGAACTCAGCTATTAGGTATGTAATCCCGGTAGGACTGTGGGATTTTCCGACATCCACGCGGGCGAAGCCGCAAAAGCTAGTTATACATATACAAGGGCGTCGCCAAGGGACGCAAAGGGGGCAGCTGCCCCCCAAGAGATTAAAAAATTAAGTAAATACAAGGCATTTTAATATAAAGAAACTACATACTCATCCATGCAGCCAATTGTGTTTATTTAGACGACTTATATTTGATTTTTTAAAGTTCCATATCTCCTAAACGGGGTCTAATCCGGGGTCCGAGGACGTGATATTCGTATTTATGTTCTGGTGGTAGGCCATTATTTTGCTCAGTTCCTATCGGAACTACCGAGATAAAAGTGAATTGTCAAAAATCAAATGTCCGGCAGCGTCGCTTTTGGCCCCATTGTGCGCCGAGGAGGTTATTTATAAGACTCGCACTACAAGTGTATGCTAGCAGCTTCATGTGCTCTTAACTTTTGACTGTACCTACAAATCAAACTTTTCCCATCCTCCATATATCAACTTGCCCTCCCCTGGGCCATCGGCTGGCGACGCCCTTGTATATATAAATGTGAGTGTGTATGTTTGTTACACAATCACGCAAAAACGGCTGAACAGATTTGGATTAAAGACACACAAATAGACAACGACCTGGCTTAGGACATATGATTTTCTTTCCCAAGCAGATTCCCGTGGAAAAATTTCCGACCGGTTGAAGCCGCGGGCAAAAACTTTACAATTAGCTTCCTTATAGAGCAGTCAGCGGTTACGGATTTTCCTACATTAGTATCCGTGCTAGTCTAGCCAAGAAACACACACTTGTCACAACGATTAACTTCGTGGTACTTACTGTACATAGGCAGCCAGCCATATATCAAAACCAATTCAATCACTTATATTATATAATTATAAAAAAAGAACTAATTAAGTAACTGAAGATACTTTTCAGAAACGTTCGATCAATCAACGAATAAAAACGCTAACAAATTAAAATCTGCTCGTTTCTCTTGTACAATTAGATACACGCACAGTTTGCACTGTGAACTCGTATAAAACTACACAAAACATAAAGTTAACTAGAAGTGTGTGTTACTAGAAGGGTTGTGAAATATAATCAGTTTATAATGTTCTCACTGCTGGGACACAGGTCTCCTCTCGATGAGAGGGAGTCGGCCGTAATCCAGCATGCGGGCTCAGTGCGGGTTGGTAGATGTCACATGTCTTCGAATTTTTTTGTTGGTTCTAGGATATGGCGGTTTCCCACGATGTTTCCTTCACCGTTTTTAACGCAGTGGTGATCAAATAATTTACACAAAGTAAGCCTGTCTTGGTTCGAACCTCCGACAAACAACTCGTAGGTCGTAAGTGGCGGCCATTACCACTGGCCCACCACTGCTTTCTCTATTAAATATGAATATTTATTCAATATTGATTATTACAAATGGTTACTAGGAACATATGAACATATTTTTCGTGTCTAGCAGTACAAATCACTAAGTATAGCAAATATTGTTCGTTGCACAGTACACACCGGTGTCCGTTAACCTCTCTTCTGCTTACTAAGTTAATTATGTTTGTAATAGTCCGTTCACGTTTACAATGCAGGATGCGAGGTCCGGACTTATGATCTCTCGCTTTTACCTATATCCGATAACGCCATACCCTTTGGGCTATTGCCCTTTCTATGCTTTTGGGACAGCATTCAAACAAACAACTCGACCTATTGCAGACTCTTGTCCAGCATTGGGCTGGATATAAAGGTCTCTTTCGTTTTTCGCCATCCGCATCCAGTCAACTTGCAGCCGCCTTTTAGGCAAGATCATCGTCGGTCCATCGCTGCGCTACGCCTCTCACTCAAAAACTCGACTGTTCCAACGACTATACCATGGCTGATAAGCCATGATAAGTCATCGGTACGTGTTGGGCAATCAAATTCAAATTCAAAAGTCATTTATTCAAACTAGGCTGAGAATCAGCACTTTTCGAACTTCAAAATTACATAAGATAGTCCCCCAAAACGCCCACCCTTCACCACTTCGAAGAAGAGGTGGCGCAACAAACTCCCCAGCAGCACAGCACTGTCTGTTCAGTTGGAAAAAAAAACTATAAAAATAGTTACTTATTACGTAATGCGTGGACTGTAATTAAACAAACAGTGATCATCCATTTTAGTAGAAGCTAAGACGGTAATGATTGTGCGATATAGAGGGAACAAATCGAAGATTTTCCTATATCGGAAAACAAAATTTAAAAAATGTGGTGGTACTCCGGGAGTGCCGACAGAAGTGAAAACTTGAACAAGATCGCCTTGCGGGAAGAAAAATACTTGTATAGAATATTGGTCCGTAACTTAATATAAATAAAGAGCACAATCGCGTTTACAAAAATGAGGTGTCGTCAAGGTGTCGCGAAATCAATGGTTTAAGTCCCATCTCAAAAATGCCCAACGCGCCTAAAGAAGTTTTCACTTCAAAAAATATTTCTTCACTAGATCTGCTTGGTCTACAAGTACCCGCTTGCGGAAAGGTGTCCCTCAAAGATGCTGCGATCAATACTGTTTAAGTGAAAGGAGACGAGAAGGGCTATCTCCGTTACGCAATAGAACACAATACATTGCAGCACGACCGGCGCAGACGCAACCGCTAAGAAAACGTACTTAACCGATAATTACGAGGCGTGTTTCTTTAATTATCATGTCGTTATTTTGGAGTGTGGCCATTGATGTATGAGTGTGGCTTATAGTGTGTGCTTTTAATGAATGACATCGATTTCATTAGAAACGTTGTGCAATCGTATGTGATGGTTTCTCAATTATTTTTCTTACTAGCAATGACAGTTAGCTAACCCTGCTAACGAATAGGTTCAAATCCCATCCATCAGAATGGTCTCTTTGACTCTTCTGTTACATGTATCCATTAGGTTACTTACGGCTTGTACCATAGGTACTACAACGTAACTAATGTACTAGCACCCTAATTGCGTTACACACGATCAATCATAATCTGTTTGACGGTTCAACAACATTCATTGCGTTATTTACGTGGTTGAACAGACAATTTTTTCGAACATATAAAGCAATGGATTAGCAATATCCTTCAAAAGATTCAGATTGTGATTATTACGCAATTAGGGTGCTTGTCGGCAATAATTTACCAAATTATGATTGTTACCTAACTAAGAAATGTTTATTAGCTCCACGACCAATCAGGAGTTACACGGAAACTATTATTTTACAACCTGGCAGCAATCATTTAACTAGATTTCAGAATCTGACATTTAAAAAGTAATATTATTAATTTTAAAAGTTATGTTTATTAATGTTTTATGATTTATTACATCGTAGCACGTACAATGTTACCTATTTTGAATCTTGTCTGGTATTCCAGTTCAGAACTAAATCGATTGAAATAAATCTAGTAAGGTAGATTCCGAGTGACAATTTTGGGTCGAGTTATGATGAATGGCTTCAATGTCACGTTTAAAAAACACGAAACAATGCGGATCAAGTGGCCAGGTTTTACGGTAAAAAATCTAGATTGTGTCGACATTAACAGCGGCCAGACTGGACTGGTTTTAATTGCAGTGCCCATACAATACATGCTTGATATACAATACAAATGAATCGTGAAGTTTTAGTGCTGCTTTGGTTTGTCAGACGGCACTGCAAAACTTTTGAAAATTCTGTGAGTATTTGAATCCTAGCAGGGTTCAAATATTCGTGATAGCTACCTAGTAGTCATCTCAGCCAAAATACGACCATTGCTGGACTCTTGAAAAGATAGGTACTTATTTCATCAAGTTCTTTAGCGTGTAGGTAGCTTCGGAGTTGCCGCATCTGGTTCAACTATTTAACTACCAGTACGCATTTACCTAGATACTTTGCATATTATGATGCTATAATTTCACATTCAAGCCGCGATAAAAAGATAACTAATCGTAATATTATGATGCGGGATGGTGTGGGATACAGCGTTTATGAGTGACCTCAGTCTATAAGTGGGTAGTCCTCAATAAACCTCATGTGTCAAGGTATAAGAAATGTAACTGTATAGTGTAATTATTAGTAGTTGGCAGGCGGGAGTAGATATCGTCTAGTCCAGTAAGATACCCACCTGCACTACACACACATTTGACACATTGTTGCTACAAACTTTTAGATACTCCTTCGGCTAATCAATCTTCTTAAAATTATTCGTGACGTGAAAAATTCCTTAGTTGCATTGCATGGGACCACGGATGGTTATTGGGAAAATGGATGAAGCAGGATCCCTTACTTAACACGATTAGTCATCTCACAGACACCATGCTTCACCAGGCTGCTTTTGCGCAGTGCTAATTGCGATTGGTGCTTGTGACAACCACATGGTAATTTAACTATAAATTCACTTTCGACTCCATCCACTTTTCATAGAACTTATACGCCATGCTGCCATACATATTGGAAGTGAATCCACCGGGACGGTTTCCGGCATTACGTTTGCGCTAAAGTTAACCATCGCGGACGGTCAACGGCATTAGATTTAAAACCGTGTTATAAAACACTGTAAGACCCCCGCCCCCTACTTTATTAGTGTTTTCAGGGGATATATTATATAATAATAATTCCACACTTTTTAATTTTTTTGTGAATATTGATTTTAAAAAAAAAAGCTTGGATTTTAAAACCAACGCATATACTAATAAATCTTATTAAAATATACATTTAAAATGAGCCCTCCGCGAGGGCTCCCGGCATCCCATATGCGACTAGGTCAACCCTCCAAGAGGGCTCCCAGCACTGAACGTGATAAGGAACTTCTTAACATGCTATACCAGTTTGCAGTGAACGGAAGAATCGTAAAATATCAAAAATAAGTCGTGTTGGCCACTGTAGTCGAATAAAGACAGCATAAATTACCATACGTGAAGATGACTCGGAAGTGGCAGCCGGACACAATAGCTTTTTATGTGTTATGGTTTAATTTATTATACCGCTCCAATGATCTGCTGACCTAGTAGGTATCAGTGGTTTATGAGAGTTATGAAGAGTTGTTTAAGAGATTGAATACGGAAGTAGAAGAAGAAATGAGTATGTTATTAAGTTCAGCGTTCTGGAGGTCACCAGAGGCGAGATTCCCGTAATTTTTAAGAACGTTAGCATTCATATCTCAGTCGCAATCTGTCAAAAATACAATCAATCTACCAAAATTTTTGACAAGTTTGACAGATTGCGACTTGAATGTGAACGTTTTTTTAAGTACGAAAATATTGGCCTTCAGGTTAGGTCCTAACCTAACCTGAAGGCCAATTATTGCCATAATTATTGGCCATTATCTGTAAAAAAACGCGGCTGTCATGTGAAGTGTCAAGCTATTTTGAATGTGCGGTGCAAATATTACTGACAAGTTGACAGCCACTTTTTGAAGTGAAAACTTCTGTAGGCGCGCGTTGGGCATTTTTGAGATGAGAAAAAACAATTGAACTCGTGATACCGTTACCGACACCTCATTTTTGTAAACGCGATTGTGCTCTTTATTTATATTTCGTTACAGATCAATGTTCAATGCAAGTATTTTCTGGTTCAAGTTTTCACATCTGTCGGGACTCCCGGAGTGCCACTGTTGTTTATTCACTTGGAAAAGCTCTTGGCCTGCATCTCACCTGATGGTAAATGATGATCAGGCCTAAGGTGGAAGCGAGCATCACCCGGAATCCTCAACCACAGAGGAACTGCCCTCTACAAGCAGTACGGGTTCTATTTCGTTTCTATTTACTTCTTTATGGCACGACTTGGTGAGGATGAGACGGTAAAGGCCAATTTATAATGTCAATTCTATATGAACCTAGAAATGAAAGTGTTTACGCATAAGCTGCATGCTTAGAGAAATATTACTAAGAAACTGGTAACACAAGGAAGCTAATCAAAAGTCGTTTGTTACTAGATAACTAAAATCCCTCAGTTTCCGAAACTAGCCTTTCCAAATAAAATAAAAAGTTGTCCTTTTAAATAAAAATCGGAACTTTACAAAATATTTTATTGGACACATCTTTAAAATTAAACTTAGTTACCTGATATGGATTAAAACAACAAAAATAATTAGGTAAAACATCGTTACTGCAATGTTATTAAAACATTGTTATAAACAGCGGCTGTTATTGTAATGTCATTAACCAGACATCTTTCTTTACTTTCAGGAATACGTCTCCTCAATTGGAAATGTGGAAAACCCAACTGTTTACATTGTATTTTAAAATTTGAGCTGGTTTAGTGCTGTACCATATGTTCTTTTTCCTTTGACGACAATCTAGTTCTAGTCCACATATTCAAAGCGTACAATCAGAGTATTATTGATTACGTATACAATAGGTACATTAATTATTATGTAATTAGGTACTAGAAGCCCCAATCTTCCAGCTTGAGACAACGCGTCCAGTAGTGGTCCATCGCGTTGTACCTATGTAGGTTCACTCCAGCCAAACTGTGAGCCTCATCAGGGTACGACTGCAAACAAAACAGATTGTTTCAAAACAATTGCTACAGATGTTGCATTTCACGGAAGCGCCTCAATCATTCCAATTTATACCTTATTACATTGACATAAAAGTAACATAGTGCGCGCTCGTGAAGTGCGTTTGTTGACGGCTAAGCCACTTATCAAGCTCATAAGGAATGACAACTTCTTGCTAATAAGAAGACGGTTAAGTTTGTGAGTAGCTTCGAAATCTCAGTGAATATCAGTACGCAACAGTATCGAGTGTGCGGCAGTTACGCACGGACGCGGAATGTCTATCTACCGAGCGGCCGTATTTCAAGGTCACTGCCGAGACATAATACTGTTACTTATTCATACTATGGTTAAGGTGGCTGCGCACATACAAGGGTTATAGAACGAAGATTGTGTGTGTCTTAAAGCTTTCTAGAGACAACTTGTCTAGAAGCCAGAGTTTATTTAGTGGTCCTTCTTACCCACTTTCCCAGCCTAGTAAGACGGTCAAACGAGTATCCTTAGCCATCTGAGTAAACATCATTGGCTCTATCTGTTACTGTACAAGTTGTTTTCTCCACAAACATGGAATGTTATAATTTTGGACAAAGCTATACCTAAAGTAGACCATTGGCACTCACCATCTGTTCAAACGGAATATCAGCCTTCTGCAGCGCTGTCATCAGCTTAGCCGCGTTCTGGAAGTGCACGTTGTCGTCCGCATTGCCGTGCATGAGATAGAAGTCATGGCCGCGGAGTTTCTCAGCCAGGAGGGTGACGTCGCCGTCTTGGTAACCCTTCAGGTTGTCCTCAGGGGTAGGGAGGCCCATGTAGCGCTCTGTGTACATTGTGTCTGAAGGAAGAGAGATTGGCAGAATTTATTAACCTATGTTTTTTTTTTTATTTGCTTTGTCTAATCATTCTAATGACCTTGTGAAGGCCGCAGGAACCCGCTGCATGCGGGAAGTATAGACGAAGTAGCGGCACTACGTTACGCCTATTTCCAGCAGTGATAAATATCATTGATGATGAATTATTCAAATGCGAAGTCTCCAGGCAAAATTTAAATTAGGGGAAGACATGAGGATGTGGTAAGTGTAAGCGAAGATGACGAGATGAATTAAACTGCTTTATGTAGGTCCTGCCCGCGACTTCGTCCGCGAGCCTATAACCTTCCTTAAGAATTTGGCTATCCAATGCAAAAATAATTCGAGACTGGTAGATTACCCCCTACATACAAATTTACAAACAAACAAAATTTCTTCTCTTCATAATATTAGTATAGATTGGACCACAATAGCTAACATCATTTGCCCAACAATGGAGATGTATGAGCTGAGGTAATTATAATATGTAATTACTAGCTTCTGCCCGCGACTTCGATCGCGTGGAAGTCGTAAGATACACAATATACTAAAATATCAGCCACATTTTTATAAAACTTCCTCGGCCCCCGAGCCACCGCGTCACAGCGCATCGCCCGCCTGCGCTATGTCTGCGACAGGATTACTGGACTAAGAGAATTTTTTGAAGTTTGGGTACCTATTTGGTACTGTCAGGTACCATACTTCCTCAAGAATTAAGCTGTCAAATGTAAAACAATTTTTTTCTGATCAAACTGGTACTTCCAGAGATTAGTGCGTTCAAACAAACAAACAGAAAAACAACCTTCTACCGCTTTATTATATTAGTGGTAGATAGATATATATTTTTTAAAGGTCATAGGTAAAAACGAAACGTGAAGACTTGTGGTAGATTCTAAAATTATAATCTCAGAGAAAGGCATTAGATAATTGATCATACCACAGATTTATGTGAGTAAAAAGTTGTTGCTGTGGTTTAATTTGATTCTACTTTTAATAGATCTTATTTATCTCAGATTGCCAAATCGAATTTAAAGAAGCGCTGTTATGTAAAATTATCAAGTTTTGCACTTCTATATTCGCAGTGAAACACTTTCGAACATGTATGCTAATCTCAAGCGAAAGTGTCACTTGACTATAACACGAATTTATTATGGCATTATTATATTTTAATAAATTAAGTATTATTTTGGTTTTAAAAACAAAAAGGATCCTTTTCTAATTAATGTAACACAAAAAATAGTAGATTATACAACAAGTGAAAAAAAAAGGGAATGTAATTCGAGGGACTAAGTTGGATCCCGAGAGCAGCGAAGGATTCTAGAGTAGAATCACGAGCATAGCGAGGGATTCTACATTAGTATCCTGAGCGGAGCGAAGGTTACAAGGACCGAGAAGAATTATTTTTTTCACGAGTTGTGTTCTCTGTTTTTTACCATTGACTGCGAGAAAATAAATTTTGGCGGAAATAAATTATCTACTATAATTGCTGCTTTAGAACTAAATGATTTCGGAGTCTGTGTCTCATGCTCGTCACTGAAAGAACTCATTTTATTATAAACTAGCTGCGCCCCGCGGTTTCACCCGCATAAGTCTCGATCCCGTGGAAATATCGGGATAAAAAGTATCCTATGTCCTTCTCCGGGTCAAGGTCTATCCATATCCCAAATTTCATCCAAATCCGTTTAGCCGTTTTAGCGTGATGCCGTGACCAAGGGAAATAGGGATTCATTTTTATATATATAGATATGTTAAATTTTCCAATGACATGAAACAACCACGATAACAGATAGAAAAGAACTTTACTAATTAGCGGGTTTTTTATTTTTTATTAATTGTGTAGCTCCGGTCAATAGCATAGCTCCATTTAGCCAGCCAGTAGGTACAGTCGGCCACAGATCAAGTTAGACACCCTATATATCCATAACTATTCTACCAGCAATATAGAGAATTGTAGGAAAGGGACTGAGTATCGTGGTATCGGCCAAAAAAGTGCATCTCTGTGTGTAGGCACAAACGCGGCGCAGCGGTTTCCGCCCACGCACACAGATGCACATTTTTGCCAAAGATTTTTGCTAGTTTCGCTCGGTTCAATGTTTTATGATTTATCTATGCCAGTCAGTTCCCAAATCGGCCGGGGCTATTGTTCTCACGGACTGTTTTTTTTTTTTTAATATTCCGTGTTGTTTATAAACTTAGTTACTTTACGATTGCTTAGCTAAACAATAGCTAATCAGTGATTAGTGAGATTTTTATAAATAAGACTATAAGCCCACGTTCGCACGGACGAAAATCGCAGCGATTTTTTTTCGTGCACTTGAGTTTCCACACTCTGTTTAGCGCCGGGAGTTGGCTTTCTGACTGGCTGAGGCCCAAAAATATAACAATCACAGTCCGACGACGGTCATAAAATATTCCTATGAAACACGACGTAAAGTGCTGTCCAGAGCAGGTATCAACACTCTTCACTAACCCGCTTAAAAAAAAATCAACTCTAAAACTTACTGTAATAAAGCCAGGAGGTAACAGGTGCTCCAGACACACCACACTGGAACATCTTCTCGTCATCTTTCAGCAATGTTAGCAAGGTCGCGTACCCGCCGTAACTGTGGCCCCAGATACCGACCCTGGTGGGGTCCATGAACGGGTACCGGTCTAGCACTTGTCTGTGAACAATGAAAATAATGAAGACAGTGCTGATCTAACTGGGTGTGTAATGTATGATATAATAACAAATGCTCTAATTTCACTTGAAATAACGTTCATATAATATAATTTTCATATGCTATAAAATCATATAACCTAATTTTATATGACCTAATGTTTCATATGATATAATTTTCATTTATTATAAAACATTTAGTATAACGTTCATTTTATATAATTTTCAATATGTATTATATTCTTTTTATATAACATTCATTTGATAATAATTAATAATAATTAATATGATAATTTTCATGTTTAATGGTCACAGTTCTAACCTAACTCAAATGGCACCTAACCAAATCTTAAAATATTCAATGCATGGTCGAGGGTGGGCTTGGTCGACGGAGCCCCGCTTCGCGGGGCTCCTACTTCTGGATGGTTTATAAAAAAATAACCACGAAGGGGATGGCGGGGTCTATGCGCTCGCTTCGCTCGCTCACACGACCCCGCCATCCCCTTCTAACCTAACCTGTCCGAGTCGGGGTGCCCTAAAGTCCAGATTGCATCCAATTTCTACTACATATACTACATGAATATTATGTCAAATATGCATTATAGGAAATGTTTATTATATCATAAGAAATTAGATAAAATGAAATTATATCAACAATTCATTATCTCAACTGATCGTTATATTAAACAAAAGTATATTAACTGAAATTAGGTCAAGTGAACGTTAGATTTTTTGTTATTATATCAACCGTTACACACCCGATCTAACTTACTGTGGTACAAGTGCAGTTAAGTACTGGATTTTTTAACTCAAAACTTCTTTAGGCGCGTTGAGCGATTTTTGGTCGATGTTTGGTTAAGGATAAACTTATGGATTCGCGTCACCGACATGCTCACGCCGTAGTTCAGACTATAGAATCTATATGGCGCTAATATTAATTTTAAGTTTTCACTTCTATCCCCATGACTGCCATGTTTTTTTTTTTGGTTAGAACTGTGACTAACCGCGCGCGAGCCGTTAGAGCGAAGCGAGCGGTGCCGTAGCAGCGGCCGGCGAGCGCAGCGAAGATCTGGCTACGACATCTATATTCTTCTGGGATCAACGGTGGTCAGTTTTGGTGTCCGTCCCAAAACTTATGTGATGCTAAAGACTTGTATTAGCATATCCTAATGAGGTTCACAATGAAACTTTTTTATGACAATAGGTATAACGAAAATTCAACTACAAATGGCAATTTTTGACATAAGTACCATTGAGATTGCAATCGGCCTTGTGTTTATAATAAAACTTTTATGACTTGGTTTGCCTCATAGGCTTATTGAACTCTGTTGCATCAATCGTTATGCAACAAAGTGCGATGTGCAGGAGTGTTGCATCAATAGTCATAAAACACTAGAAAAATTTATGTCATTTTTTTTTTTTATTTAGATTCAGATTAGCACCCATTGTTTCGCATGGTACGTGGCTGAGATGACTAGTTATAATAACCCAAAACGCAGCGTACAAGACACGCACCTCGGGCGCCTGTTATAGCTATTCAAAAAAAACTCAATAAAACTCAAATTCAAAAACTACTTAGGGCCTAAGGCTCCTTAAACAAAGATTGAAATCGTTAGAGACGCTCGACCGCGTGGTCACGTTTCTGTTTTGTTGACAATGACATTTGACTAGTATTGTCTCGCTCACATATAAGAAAGAAGAAAGAAAAAGTATTTATTGAGACTCGCACAGGAAATCACAAATTAAACTAAAACACACTCTTTAAAACATTAATAAAAAGTTATAAAGCAAATTTAAATAATAACAGAAAGTCCTATACGAGGCCAAAAGGCTCCTATCTCAGCATATGCTGCGACATTTAAAAATCGTGTCTATCGTTCCACGCGGGATGTTTGATCCCACTCTTCTCAGTATGAATTTTTTTGCGCGACCTAAGTACGGTGTAAGCAAATCTAACGATTCAAATCTTTGTCGTCAAAAAAATCGGCAGAAAAGGGTGTAAGTAACAGAACCTGCGAACTTGTAACTGTTTTTCAAGCCTTGTAGAAATCTTATTTTACTCTTTAAACACTTCACTGTAGCGGTCATTTGTAATATTGATATAAAACCATATTAAACATTAGATCAGGGATTCCAAACCGGTGGGGAGTACGGGGGGGGCGCGGCGGCTCCAATAAAGTATAGATTTTGGTATAAGAAAAGGTTAAAACTAGTTTCAAAAACCCAAACGTTTCATAATACTTAGTTAGGTGCTGTAAAATGAGGTCTTACTCTGTATAAGTCGACAAAATAAGCTTTTCTATTTCTGTACCTATGAATGGACTAAAGATGACCGAACCTATCCGAGGCGGTTTGCTACAATTTTCGAGTACACTTGATTCGCTCTTCCATTATATATTCTCTTGATTCTTCAACTTTTCTATATATGTCGACAAAGTCCCTCCTTTTTCTGTATAAATGGTCAAAAGGATCGAACCCAGCACCCTAATTGCGTAACTCACTTTCAATTACAACCTAAATGATTTTTAATGAAATTGCTAATTCATATGGTCGAAAAATTTGCGTGCTCAACAACGTAAATAACGCAATGAATGTTGTTGAAATTTCAAAATGAAAGCCATTGCTACTTTTACTGTTACCACTGATTAGTAAAGATGGTCTACTCCGCAAAATCATTTAAATAAAAAGCGACTCCTGCTACGACACAATAAAGTGCAATTCAGGTCGTATAGTTATATTCACTTAGAAATTACCTCTCTATCGCGTAACTCTTATATCTTCTGACTACGTTACGCCCACTGAATTCGACAAGTCGAGCCCGCCGCGTACCTACTAATAGCTTCAAACCTAAAATGCAGATTGATCGGTATTTATCTGTGATGTTACGCAATCACCTTGCAGAACTCGACGTAACATACTGGCGAAATGTGGGTGCAATAAAAATAATACCAATAGAAGGCAAGGAAACTCTTTTTCCTGTGTTATCAAACAAAGCGACGTAATCTAGCCTGAGATAATGTCTTTCTTTTACTAATAAATACGCGAATGTGTTACATAAAACCGCTAATGGCGGAAGGAATTATAAAATACATTAACATAAATATAAAATACATAACAGTCTATTAATTTATTCATTTAGGTCAATGGAGGACACTCGATCTTTAACCGAACCGGTTTCTTTCATATCAGTATTATCATTTATTACATAAGTAATTATCTAAAGGATCCTGACATAATCGATTTTTTGAATACATTTAAATCTCTACGATGTTTCTAACTGGCTTTGGCCACCGGAAATGAGGAATTGGCGAACCTTAGACCAATTTTTTTTCGGATTTGTGCCCGACGGAATTACCTATTGGCAAAAACGACGAAGTATCGTACAAACTTGGGGTAGGGTGGGGTATTTAACCCCTTTAAGGGGTGAATTTTCAAAAATCATACCTTAGTTTTCGCTTTCGCTACATAAGGACAATATTCTGAGAACTCTTGTGCAATATTACATGTATGGCGGCATCTGCATCGCTATATGTGAACTATGCATCACACTGACGTCATACAAACTCCTGTATCGTGCAAGCAGAGTTTACCGCGCAACTAGCATATATACAACGTACCAACATCAATCGTCAGTTCTATGCAGGATTAGTGAACTTGACACCCTGTTCCGCATACCTCTATACATGCTTCTAGACCCAGCGGTTTAAGCAGTACGTTGTCGGTTTGAAAGAAAGAAAATAAATTTATTTGACCCAGGTTGATTTCCGACTGCGTGATAGCAAAGACAGTTCTTTTTAAATTAGATAACACAGACCTGGCCCAGCTGTGGGACAATGAAGGGTAAATAAAAAAAGATAACATCGATGGATACGAACAGCACAGTGGACTTCTTCTGGTGAAATTATGTTTTTTTTTTCCACAACGGTGAAGCTCGTGGCCTTCATCTCACATGATGGTAAGTGATGATCAGGCCGAAGGTGGAAACAAGCTTCACCCGGAATCCTCAACCACAGAGACACTGGCTACCTTACCTCTAACTTCCGACACACAACATTGCTGTTAACATTGTTGCTATGGCGACAGACTTAGATAAGATAGCGGTAGCTAGCCAGGCGGACCTAGAAGAAGTCCCACCTCTAACCAAATCGAGCAGAAAATTATGTCCCCGCTGGGAATCGAACCCTCCCGACCTTTGAGTCTGAGACAGGTGGTCTTACCACTAGACCACAGAGGCGGCTGTGATGATGATGTTTACCTGAGTATAACGAAGTGGTCTTCCACCTCCACAGTTCCCAGCGCGTTGTTGAGCGAGTACAGGATCTCTTGTCCCTTGAGACCGGAGCCGCGACCGTCGGCTAACATGTAGATGATGTTGCGGTGCGTCGTCAGGTAAGCGTGGTACCCTGGTAGTACGAACTTCATTAGATGGTGTATACAGGTGTGTCAGAAAGGTGTGGTTTAATTTAAAGGTGAGGTACAGACCATCAAACAGTACAACTTTCTCCTTGGAACCAACATCGATATCGCCAAAAAATTATGAACTGTCCCATACAAAATTTCAAAACCTACTGGACCCAAATTTATCGGACGGCTGATTATATTTTCACGACTACCTTCTTTAAACTATAGGTATATTTTCTCATTATGTGTAAAGCGCTTGGGGATCAAAAACATCAAATAATGCCAAGCTATGCCAGTTTTACGAGTCACGATTTTCTTTTTTTCAAATTGGATCCAAAAATTTCCCTCCCACCAAAAGCTAAATGAAAAGGATTAGGGAACATTTATAATATAGCTGCATTTTTAAGAGAAGAACTAGTCAAAAGATAACAGTTTTTTGTCTTTATGCTGCTTTCCTCGACAAATATCTACAAAAAAATATGATTGTTTAGAATCACTTGTTCATATTGGAGGAAAGCCGCTTAGTCAAAATTGCGATGTCACTGCTCAGGTCATCTCATATTAAATTACTCTATTTCTAAATCTTCGAAATCGATCGGGACTTCCGTAAACCAACATAAACATGACAGTATTTTACTACTTATATAAATAAATTACTCACCAACAGTAAAAGTATTCATCACAGTATGGGTATTAGGTCCGGAATACACGTAGAACACTACAGGATACTTCGTGGTGGCGTCTTCCTCGTTCAAGCCAGGAGGCAAGAAGAGCCTCACAGGGGCAGGGAAGCCGTTCTGCAGGGGAACTGTCGTGATGATGCTGCTCCAGCGAGCCTTGCCGACCAGGCGCTGGCGGACGATCGCATTGTCTTCCCAGGTCATAAGACGCTCGCCTGACTGGGTAATAGAGGATACACGGTTTGAAGAAAGAGGTAAGCGTATTTGCGTTAGGGTGATAGAACGAGAAAGATGATAGAGTTCTTCAGTTTTTAAAGTGAAAGCTTCTTTAGGCGCGTTGGGCATTTTTGAGATTGGACTTAACCATTGATTTCGCGACACTGTGACGACACCAACTTTTGACTATTAAAAAGACATCAACGCGTTGATTACCGCGGTGCCGATTTTTTTTTTAATATTCACTTCTGTCGGCACCCCGCAGTGCCACTGTTTTATTGTTCCTTTAGAAGAAGTTGAAATGGTTGTCTTTACATTACCCAAAAGTTGACTGGTCAGCAAGTGCCTATGGCATTAACTCCGCCTTTTTTGAGTGCTCTCTGTATTTAATACTAAAATTTTTAAGTAATAATCATAAATGCGCCGGCGCCGTTAAGCCCCTTAGGCTGGGAATACACGTCCGATTTTTCATCAGATAGTCTGATCCAGCTATCAGAACAATGCAAACTATCCGATAATACGATCGGACGTGTGTTGAATGTTCAAACAAAATAATGGCTCCAACGCCTTCAGATAGCCGGGTCAGACTATCGGATCCAACTATCTAATGAAAAAATCGAACGTGCATTCCCAGCCTTAGTCACTACAACTCATATTTATATTGTGACCGAAAGGTGAAAAAAACTAGCAGGCTGGTAGTAGACAGAAATACAACAAGCATCGATTAAATATAAAGTGGAATATGTATTTTTTTTTTTAATTTCCATGACCTTGAGTCAAGGCATGGTCAAAGCTAAGGAAATAGAAAATTCAAACGACAGTGGGGAGTTTCTTGCCCATTCTTCTCCATACGATACTATCTTTTGAAAGGGGCAAATAGTCAATAATATTTTTCTGTAAATTTTGACGTTCAAAAGTGCCTTTTATGTGGGCTATTTGAAATAAATTATTTCACTTTGACAAAGTAGTCATAGTGGACCGTTGTTACGCTGACCTTAGTCTCGGAAATCTGTTACGCGTTGCAATATATTCACAATATTATCATAATTTAGACGCACGCACCGTACGCATTCTTACGTACTACGTGAACCGGAACCGTCACGACCATCAACATATTATAATAATTTTACTCGTCATTTTTATTACTGATACGCTTGACCGACATTTGTCCTACGTCAGCGTAGTTTTGTTTTTAATTTTAAAGCATTTTTTCACAAACATGCATGGAAATATTGTCATTATTTTCGAAAAAAGAACACTCGAAGTATCGAATTTACGGTAAAAAAAATCACATCCATTGCAGGAACGTTTTTTGAATTTGGAACATTACAACGCTACAGCAATGTTGTATGAAACGGCGTGCTGGGGTTATTAAATAGTCTTTGATTGGATCTCTTTTACCATTCTTGGCATACCAAAATAAGTCTCTTTTCTTGGTATAAATTGCGTTCACGTGGCTGTATAGCCATAAATGCGTTTGCCTTTCGGCACAGATGATAAATAGAAAATTGGCGGCAAAGCTGAAAATTCGTCTTGATTTGTTATTTACATACATAATAAATATAAACTTAATAATTAAAATGAGTTCCAACGGTTCAGAGAGTGAAATGGAGATTGATTGTACTCTACCAGATTTAAGATCAGAAGCCAAATTGGCAATGGAAAACCTGCTTCCAGCGAAGTCAAAAGAAAAATACATGAAAGTATTAACATTTTCTTTTAGTAATTGCCCCAATATGACTAATGTAACTTTTAATATTAATAAAATTAAATGTATAATATAAAAAGTATGTTTTATTTCCCTGCATTCTTTTGAAAAAAGCACTATATATACCTCGGCGGAAATGGCAATTGCCTGTCTCGTATTAGTGAAGTCCTCGCCTACGGCTCAGCCTTCAAACTCATACTCGACCTTCAATTGCCTATTTCACGGCCTTTGCAATAATGCACTATTTTGAAGTGAAAACTTATTTAGGCGCGTTGAGCATTTTTGAGATGGCATTTAACCATTGAGTTCGCGACACTGTGACGACACCAGATTTAGACCATTAAAAAGATCAACGCGTTGATTACCGCAGTGGGTGGAGTAAAACACATCAACGCGTTGATTACCGCGGTGCCGATTTTTTTTTTAAGTTTTCAGTTTTGTCGGCACTCCCGGAGTGCCACTGTTTTTTTTTATAATTGTCTCAAAGATTAAAATCATTCCGACATAGTGAGAACAACCAGTGCCTTAAGTGACGACCACAACAGTAACTACTCTGTTACTGCTCGTTTTCACTATCACTTATGCATAGGATTTTTAACTCCCGGCTCACCGCCGAAAGTTCAAAATCCAACAGCACGCTTATAATTAGGCAGTCATTTAAGTGTCGTCTAGTGTTAGTGGAAACGATCATAAGAGTGTTACGACGAAGATGTGACGTACGGCACAAGGTTCCATCGACGAACCTAATGGAACGACCGAAACTAGTATTAGCAATCAACTTACTTGAGCCTTACAATTCCTGCATGGGTTCGTTTTACCTTCCAATTAATGTTATTTCCACTTCAACGAATATCAACTTTATGCAAGTGTAAATTAAGTTGACTTAAGAATGATTAGTACTATTGAAAAATTCATAAAAATGTTTGAAATTGTATTGCAAACTAAACTTTAAGTGTGTAAAGCGTTAAAAAAAAAACGTATTCACATATTTGGAAACTATATCGCGAACGCAGTATAGTTGCAAAATGAGCGTGTTAGACACATTTTGCCGATGTAACGTTAATGACCTACACCAAGTATTCCAAGTACTCACCCTAGGGTTAATGATGAAGGTAGCCGAAGGTTCGTCGGGCGAGGAGCAGGTGATGGTCATGAAGGCCCCAGCCGTGCTGAGCGTGGCCGTGGCCCAGCTGCAGCGGCCGCCGTCCGGCATGACCAGGCCGCAGCTGATGCAGCCGGCGCCGGCGCCCGCGCGGTGCACTTCCGTCTCCCACGGCGCGTCGTTTTTCGTGCGCGTGTAGTAGCTGCGACGAGGTTATGATTTTTTTAACATTGCATAATACCAGTTACAGTTTAACCAGAAAAGGTATGCGCTTCGGTATTCTTCGTATTTTCGAATTAGCACGAACATCGGAAGCGAAGCTTCTAATTTTTGTACCACCGCCGCGCTTTATACATCTATCGAATGTATGAAGTTTTCTCTCTATCGGATTACCTACTCCGGTCGCAGATCGTCATATGTCACTCAAAAGTTTTGAAATTGTACAATATAACAATGTGATAATATAAAATAGGCAAGCACGGTCAGTAGTTGTATTACCTGACCCCCCTTACAAAGAAGAAGAGGGGAAGAGGGGTCGGGTTATGCAGGTCACTGACGGTACTTCTATAACAGCTCTATATGAGATCTCATCATCACGCATTCGTATTTCCGAAGATAATAATTTTCGAAGCGCATACTTAGCTTGGGATATCTTTTACCTACCATTTTTCAATTCATATACTTTCTAAGTTTATCTTGAACATAATTATTACTGAAGATATTTTACTTCAAAATATTAAAAGTTATAATCGACGTTTATTGTTCGGTTCCCTATGAAGAAAAAAAAAAAAAAACTCTATCATCATAACAAAACGCAACAATTATATTTACTATACTCACTAAGCCAGGTTGGCTTCATCCATGCCGATAAAGCTATTAACGGTGAAGGCTCCAGGAGTGATGGAACTGGACACGATCTCCCCACCGATGCGAAAGCTAACGTACAGGTGTTGCCAGATGCTGCCGTCAGCCTGTTCCAGAGACCAGCGCAGAGACACGAAGAAGTCTCCGTTGCTGCTAAAGCGTGGCATCGCGATGGGCACCCAGCCGTTGGGCTGTTGACGAGGCTCTTCCTAGAAACCAGATAATAATGTTTGTACCAGCTTTCACCCGCGACTTACTCAATATATTTAATGCATTCCTCAATGTGAACTTAGGTTATTGGATTACAAAAACATGACCAAAATTTGACAACTTAGTTGTTTTAATTAATAATTTTATAACAAAATATAATCCTGAATCCCTGAAGGTCTAACGCAGAGGTGTACCTATAGTACAACCACATTTCGCCAGTTAATAGGGGGTCCCATGTAATAGGGGGTGAGCCTATTGCCATTAACCGGGCTCAAATCCATACTCCGGGCTGCTACTGAGCAATTCCTGATGAAAAAACTGAATAACACCCATAAATCCAAATTAAAGCCAAATAATTTTATGTAACATGTAATTTAAAATTTCTCATGTAAGCCGTACATTCTTCCGGGAAAAGTAAAGCCCAGGTCATAAGCAAATAGTCACTTCGTCGATTTAGGGCCAACGCTGGTCAAACCGGGTGGCGGAGCGCCTAATCGACAACCATTAAAACTTAACTTTTGTTACTTTCACCTACGGTTTAAATTGGTATGACTAAATAATAATAATGAACCGGAATGAACCGGACCACCCAGATCCTGGAACGAAAATCAACTTAAAGCTGCACACTGTCAAGCGCGCGTGAACCGCTGTGATTGGTTTAGTGAATTATCAACAGCCAATCGGATCATCTGACTTGCGTTTAATTTTGACTAGTCAATAATTTTCGTTCCAGAAACGGGGTGGTACAGATACAAGGTGTAAGCGCTTACTTCACAAGCCATAGTGGCAATATTGCAGATCCTGAGCACAGTGGAGTTCTGTCTTCTATTCAACCAGTGTACTGCGATGTCAGTGTCTGTGATCCATATCACGCCTCCCAGGATGTGGTCTGCAGTAACAGCTTCCGGATGCGGCAATGTTATGAAAGTCGGCGTGTTAGTCGATACTAGGGAGGCAAGGTTCACCGCGCGAAGTATAGCCGTTGGATTCTCGCGGCCGACCTGAAATATTGGTGATTAATAGTTTATGTTCAAAGGATCACTGTTTAGCTTCTCAAATCGTTAATTATGGTAAAAATTGTTATCAAAAATGATAACGGTGACGCTTCCAAAGGCATCATAGAATTCTACAGAGTAATTATAAGGATATTAGATATTATATAAGCTCCTGAAACCGGACACAGCAACGCTGCTCCGCGGTAAAATTTAAAATAGGTAGTACGTTTTCGAACAAGCTTATTCACTGGTTTTTAGTACCTACTAGTGCTAAAAGCCAGTAAGTAAAACCTTTATTAATTTATTTATATATCTTGTATATACCATTACTGGTTTTTTAGGGTTCCATACCTCAAAAGGAAAAACGGAACCCTTATAGGATCACTTCGTTGTCCGTCTGTCAAAACCCTTTTTCTCAGGAACGCGTGGAGGTATTAAATTGAAATAATATCAAAAACGTAGGTTTGTGGTCCATCAGAGCTCTAAAAATAAGTCAAGGTTCTAAGTCAACGCAACCAAAAAATACGGACATTTAAGCGACAAATAAATCAAAACCTACAGGGTATTTCCCGTTAACCTAGAATAATGAAATTTGGTAGGAAGCAAGGTCTCACACTCTCACAGCACAAATAAAGGAAAAAGTCCGAAAATCGTTAAAATTTGTAGTTATACAGATGATAAAAAAATGCGTTTACAAACTTACATTTACAGTTGAAGAATTGACCGTGACTTATATAGATGTATAGGAGAACATGTTTTTCAACTACAAAGCTGTGTTTGTTTTTGGGATAAATTCATCCCACCTACGGAACCCTTCATTGTGCGTGGTCCGACACGCACTTGACCGGTTTTTTTTACCCAATGCAACAAACGCGCTTGTCCTAACGCACAGTATATTTTTTGGCCAAAATTTCGGACATGTCTTTTTTATGTGATAACTTTGTTTGTAATGTTTTATAAAATTAATGAATAGAACTCACAAGCGCCTATTTCTCATTATGACCAAAAAAAACCACTTAATTATTTTTTATGATAAAATTGTAAATCACCATTAACTTTTGAAATATTTCACGAATTATCTTCTTGTTTTTCCTGATAAACAATAATCTTAAGACACATAATACTGATTGATTTATATATTTGTTAAACGAGTTTTCAGAGATTTATTTACAATTAATGTCTTTTTTATTTTATTTTTTTATGGTCGTATTAATTATTTGGATTCTATTTTTCTATAGAATTGTTAGAAAAAAGTGAATGAATCCATGAAAAAAAAATCAGATCCAAATATTTAAGGATATCGAACTTAGAAGCTTCTAAAGTTTTCTATGGTAATTATGATTTTAGGGTTGTCAATATTTCTAAATAGAATTTATTGTAAAAAGTTACCATAACTTTTTATTCGTAAATAATATATTAACTGGAGGTTGGGGCATGTGCATCGGAACACTTTATTTACACAGAAAAATAGTTTTTAAATGAACAGAAAAACAAAAAAAAAAACTTTTTATTTCATTTTTGGATCGAGCTGTGGTTTAGCCCAGTTTTCCTAGACGTGCTTAGATAATAAAAAAAAACTATGAATTTCATTTGACATGCCAATCCTGCCATACTAATTTGGATTTTTTTGAACATAATCTACATAATTATTATATCTAATATTATAAAGAGGTAAAGTTTGTAGGAAACGATCTCTGTACTGAACCTATATTGAAATTTCTTTCACTAGTAGTAAATTACATTATGCCATTTTACTTAATTGTTTTCTGATGTACATTCTTCAGCTTGATCTGACGAAAGAATTTCTGTTACATTGTCGGTATGTCCTTCAATAATTTCAAAATTTTCGTCATTTTCTATTGCCACAAAATCGTCTTCTGCTGAGATTTCATACGGTTTCAGTAACCTAACTACGCTGGGTGGTAACGGTAAGGATTTTAGTTTTTTCAACCTATTCTGTAGCCTTATGTAGGAAATTTCTGGATCTGACAATTCCAGTGCTCTGTGAAACAAGTCTAACATGGTTTTTTCGCGGTCGGATTTTCGGCTATGGTGTTCTCTGTCGTAACGCCAGAACTTATTCCGCGCTTCACCGGCTTGCTCTGATAATAAGCCCACTGGAAGAGCTGAGTTATTAATAATATCTTGACCGTGAATGAGAATCTTATGTATTGTTACTGTCATTGGGTACCAACCATATTCTGCCACGTATTTAGATGCAACGCTTTTGCAAAAATCTCCAAATTTATTAGCATTTACAGGTAGACCACAAGATAAAGTAATCAGAATCGTGTGAAGATCGTCCAACAACCACAGACCAAGGCCTAATATTTCAGCAAAGACTGCACGATTTTTATCCGATAGAACTGTTCGGGCTGTGTTGCCGTCATTTGTTGTTCCAGCATTGGGTCTCACAACATCAACTAGCACTTTCAAATCTTTTCGCACTCTCTCTTGCACACGTTTTTTTTGTTTCCTCAGCAGTTTTTGATTCCATTGAATCTTTGCCTACCCTCCATTTCTTTACAGGAAGCTTGTAGCCCAAATGAAGTAAGAACTCTAACACGCGAATCCATGCATGCAAGGGACTTATTCCGTATTTGAAAACCGATATATCAATTGGCTGAGAATAAATTATGTCTAATTTGTTGAATTGCGTTGAAGTTGCTTTGCAAAATGGACATTTAAGTTGAGAAGAGGTTTCTGTTATTATATTTAGTACTTTGCCATCTATGCATGTCAAATAAAGTTGTGGTTTTGCCCTTATTTTCTTATTGTTAGATGTAGTTGCTTCTAAAGTAGTCAAATCCCTAATTTGGTTTTCTATCAATTTCTGTTCATTTAGTATTAAATCTTTTGTCTCTTTCCAATATTGAATATGAATCGGACGGCAAAATCTGTATGATTGTGGAGTTGGGTTTAACCAAAGTACAAAGTCTTTTTTTGTTTTTATCCGTAATGGGATGAATGTAGTGGCAAATAAAGTGTTTTCAGGCTCTTGATTATCAGAAAAATTCTGTTTATAAAATGATTGACCCGAACTACCATCAAACCCCCAACTCCCCTCAAAAATACAATCTACCGTATCTAGACCTTTTTGTTCACAATATGCTGATATAATTTCGTCGCAGGAGTTTATTAATCTTTGAAGAGTGTGAGAAAGTAAACTAACAAATGGAACAAAGGCTTCTCTTTCTGTTACTTGAATCGCACTATCCGGATAACATTTTTGTTTTGCATCGAATTCAACTTACGTAAATGGTGGTGAGTTTGAGTGACTGCAGCGGCCAAGGGAAGACCTCCAATCCTCCATGAACTTAACTTCGCACCATTTTACAATACTCGCGTTTTAATAAATTGGCGTGCTGGCTGGCGGCGGGTGGCGCGGCTCACGGGAGCCTGGGACGGAACTAGGAAAAACACACCCGTCACGTGCAGACACGTGACGTTGACTAAAAAGGGAAAAAAATTTGCGCGCGCGCCACGCTGCCTAGCGCCCCACCCCCTAATCAAGATCTACGTTTAGCTAGGAGACGATCCAAATTGAAATTACGGAATTCACCGTTTTTTTTTGGGAAGTTTTCCTACTATTTTTATTTAAATAGAAATTTCCAATGTCACCTAACACTCAAAATACAATTAGAATGTGATAAAAATGTCTTCTTGTATAATCTTACTAACATTAAAAAATAACTTCAAATATTAAGTTTAATAAATTTACGAGGTGATAACCCTAATCAAAAAAGTTTGAATTACATTAATTCCCATATCCTGCTATATTAGGATTCCTTTGTTTGTAAGGTCATAAGTGTAAATAAAAAGAACATTTCAGTCCTAGTTTCAAATCCTAATACGTAATAATATGGCGGTAAAAAAAAGAAATCAAAAATTTACAAAATCAGCTATAACTCTGTTATCTTGAACAAATAAAGCCTAATTTTTTTTATTATCGTAAAGTCTTTAAATCACTGTTCAATACCATAAGTAAAGTCTTAAAAAGATATCAAACTTTTGAGCTACAATTGTTTCTATGGTTTTTCTGGAAACCATAGAAATTTTTTTCAAGTACTAATTTTCTGTCTTTCATGACAAATAGGCAATCGGGTGTTCTCGTCTCGCATTTATAATTGCAAGTCCTAAGATATAAGATAATAAAAAAGCTATGTCCGAAATTTTGGGCAAAAAATATACTGTGTAACGTAAATAATTTCAAAACAATATCGTCATACCTTGGGGTACTTCAGGTCAACGAGCTCAGGGTAGGGATCATCCTTATCGGTCTTGTCGTCATAGTAGTAATAGGAATAGCTCTCAACATTAGTGTCGTCGTAGGTCGCAAAGGCCAGGTACGACCCTCCCGTGGAGAACCACGTCGCTTGGCCGGTGTACATGACATCCTCTGAAATTGAAGTTTCATATACTAAGTTAAGTATCTACTTTATCTATATTTATATTTACTTTATTGTACACAACAAGAATACATAATAAAAAATAAATCAAACACTACAAAATATACAATGGGTGGTCTTATCGCGTTCCGCGATCTCTTCCAGGCAACCTTTTTTTTTTTGGGTGGGCGTTCATCAAATAACTTCTCCCGCTCTGGGCGGAGCGAGAGGGCGTGTCAGACTTTTACTGACTAAAACCCACCCGTGTTCCTTCGGTTGCCCTGTTGCCGGGGGCTACGATCTCCCTCTCGGTTTTCTTCGGATCTCCGGCAGGCATCGGCCCTAGCGGACCCCGTCAATTTTGCTGACATCTCTTTGAGGCGCGCGTGGAACACAACGCGCCATCGATGCGGGCCTGGTCCTTACCAGGCCCGCATCGATGGCGCGTTCGCGCATCGGACGGTGAGCTACCCATTGCTCACCGGCCGCAAGCCCGCGCCTATGGTGGCCGGAAATCGGCTTGCGCTTCCCGCCGCCCTGGGCGTCTCCTCCTGCGGCGGTTAGGGGCGTGAGGGCGCGAAATTTGCCTCTCCCTCACGCGCTCCGCCTCCTCCTTCGCGAGCATTATCGCTTCGCAGAAGGAGGTGACGGCCTCCCATTTCCTCTCGCCCCGTACCATGGCCTGAACCAGGGCCGGACCCGAGAGATCACCGCCGCCGATCTCTTCCAGGCAACCTTGGATCGGAGAGTGATTTGCCCGGACAAAAAAAAACTCTACTTTGTATATTTACATCTAGTTTGTAAGTTTAGGTATATTTATGTTTCGACGGGGTCCGCTAGGGCCGATGCCTGCCGGGGTTGCGAAGAAAACCGAAAGGGAGATCGTGGCTCCCGGCAACAGGGCAACCGAAGGAACACGGGTGGGTTTTAGTCAGTAAGAGTCTGACACGCCCTCCTTTTAGTCAGTAAGTTATTTGATGAATTCACACCCAAAAAAAAAGGTATATTTATGTTCACGAGCATAAATATATGTCGGAGCGCCAGGCTCACAATTATCGTCAGAAGGGTAATTATCAATTAAATTGTTAATTATTTAACTGTCTGTCTACTTCGTGGGCAAAAGAAACGCGTGAAGTAAATATAATCACTCTAACTAACTATTAAAGTCTACATGTAACTAATAATCTACGCTTTTCTTAAATGAATTAGAAGGGCGTAACGAGTCCGCGGGTCGCGCTCTGTCGATCTCGCGGTCTGAATGGAACTGACTGCCTAATCCAAGCACCTCTGATGCTAAACTTTTAACGTTCCCCCGAGAAAACCCAGCCGACCTCCGGCCACGTTCGACGCAAAAAGAAAAACAACCGTCTCAGTGAAGCGGTAGACCTATAAACGATTCTTTTTTACCGTCTCATTTGGAAAACACTAAACCTTGCACTTAACAGACCTAGTTATGGAACCACAGCCCTTACAGATTTTGCTTGTATTAGCACTTTCGCCCAGCATGATCTGTGTAGTCGCTGAGCTTGCAAACTTCATAGAATACGATTGTTTAGTCTTCGTTAGTTCGTGATTTACATCTAACTCTGTAACACGTCTCATTATAGAATTAATTACTTAATTCATTAATTTTTTTTAAAGTCCTTTAAGGCGCTCCTTATCCTAACTACCTTGTTCTATTGACGAGTTTCGAGACACAAACAAACAACAGTGCGAACGCTAACGTGACAAATCTCTATACAAAACATGTCTATCAAATATGTTTCTAGACAGTGCGAATGCAGCTAACAACAAATATTGAGATGTATCTTATAACTTAGTACTCATGTTTCGTGCAGTACGAACGCAAATTCAACAAAACAAGTTATGAGATTTGTTTGATGTGATAAGTTTCGTAACATCTACATGTTTAATGTTTTATGGTCCGCATACATAGTATGTAACAAAAGTTGCACAACAGTTTTACAGCCACATTTTTTATTGTGTTTCTAATCTAGCAACAAAAACTTTCTGTAGCAATGTTGCGCTTTTGTTAACAATAAATACATAGGTTTAAACCTGAATTCATTTTTCCGTTGCGGATGGGATTGGTCATCAATGACGATCACAAAAAGTAACTTTACGTTGTTGGTTACGTTACATTCACCAACAATGTAAAGTCACTTTTTCTGTTCACCGTACCTTCATAGACCCAGTCAGCGTGTCCATTATAAATGACGCCTTCAATGCCATTATTGGTGATCTGTATAGGTGCGGCAGTGCTTGAAGGGAGATAGAACAAGTTGTTTTTTAACACGTAGGCCAAAGCGTGTGTATCGCCGCTGCTGAAGATGCAAAGCTGCAGGCGCTCTCCGTTCGCGATTGGAGTGATGACTCTGAAAATAAATAACGTTAATTTTGGGGTTTCTTGTTATGTTTTATATTCATTTAAAGTAATAGACAGGTATCCTATCCTAACTAATATAATAAATGCGAAAGTGAGTCCGTTTGTTTGTTACGCTTTCACGCTAAAACGGCTGAACGGATTTAGGTGAAATATGGCACATGGGTAGACCATGACCTGGAGAGGGATATAGACTACTTTTCAAGCTGAATCGCAGACGAGGCCGCGGGCAAGAGCTAGTTCCTAATATTTTAGGGATAGTAAGTTTGAAGGTAATAAAGTTCACAAACAAGAATAAAACCGCTCTGTATCTGTCTACGCTTTTTTTTTTCAAATGACGCCTGGGGCTGCAGTCTGGACATAGGTAGCGATCGCTTTATGGGATCCTAAGACGGTCAAAATGACTTGACAAACACGTGCTTTTTTTCGTGCTTGTTTTGCCCATCTAGAAACCCCATTAGGACTTTGCGACCGAATTCGGTCGTAAAGCGATCACTATCTATGTCGAGACTGCAGCCCCAGGACCACAAATCTACAGTAGTAACGGCAACCTTTGACTAATTGTAGACGAGTTCATTTTTACAGTGGCTCTAACACCTATATTCCATTTGAAATAAGATTAGACATTTAAACAAACCTTTTTTACAGTCCGTTCAACCGATTTTGACTTCTATAGCGTAGGCATAAGGATGGCATTAAAAGCAAAAAAGTTGTTACAATACCAACTGCTTACTATAGCTGCCATTTGTCATGCCACCAACGCAATAAAAGTCAAAATCGATTGAACGGACTGTAAAAAATGTTTATTTAAATGTCTAATCTTATTTCAAATGGAGTGTATGTTAAAACAAATAATGAATTACTTACCGTGTTACAATATTATAGAGAGAGTATATAGCAGTAGTTGAATATCTGTAAACCTGAAAAATATAAGTAGGTATTATTATTAACATATATGTCAATATTCAACATAATTAAGGTATTTAAAAGGATTAACGATTTCAATATCTACACATCATCAGTCTTTAGATAATAAGTATGTTAATCATTATAATTTTATATTCATGACTGTAAAGATACTGTTATCTAATTTATTGTTATTGGGACGCTTGGATTGAGTAACTTACCGACTGGACTTCACTCGACGCCAGAATGAAATTTCCATCTGGCGAAAGTATTGGGTTGTTTGTGTTCAGCAACTCCTGGAAAGTAAGGTCACGCTCATCAGCTCGGAAATTTATTAACAATTATATTTCTTACACGAGGAGCTCATGGCTAAGTAAAAACTGCCGCATGGGTCGATGCCTCAAATTAAGCTACAGTTGGTCCGTGGATGGGACTCCTCCGTGCCTCAGACAGCATGTTAAGCCGTTGGTCCCGGCTGTCATTCGTGGATCTTTGATAGTCGTTACGGGTCGTCAGAACCCAGAAAGTCTGACAACCAGTCTTACCAAAGTCTGACAACCAGTCTTACCAAGGGGTATGGTATTACCCTGTTACTGGGTTGTGGAGGTCAGATAGGCAGTCGCGCCTTGTAAAATACTTGCATTTAGCTGCATCCGGTTAGACTGGAAGCTGACCCCAAAATAGTTGGGAAAAGGCTAAGAAGATTGATTGATTGATTTCTTTCTTTCACTTAACGCCTTTTTTCCCTGAAGGGTTAGTCAACGGGTGGCAAGGGTCACCTATTAGGTATTACATCCAAATTAACACATCAGGTACACATAAGGCACATTAGGTGATATTTGGCGACACACAAGAACAAGATTGACTATGTAAGACACCCATAAGGTCGTTACCTAAGTCGCGAACGAAGAATATGTGCCAAGTGTGGCACAGAGCCTGCTTCGCAAATGGCACTGTCACAGATGAATACAGATGGGTCACTCCGCATTTCAGGTTTGAAGCTATAAGTAGGTACGCGGCGGGCTTAACTTGTCGAATTCAGTGGGCGTAACCGTCAGAAAATATAATGGTGGCACTTCACATCGCAAATTCGTCAGAATATTCTCGTTACATCGTAAATACAAAATGAACTTTATAAGAGTATGAATAAGGTAGATTTTGTATGAACTAAGTGACGCGAATATTTTGACAAATACGCGATGTGAAATGGCACCTTTAGAGTTACCAGTGGATAGAGACGCAACTTCTAGGTGAATATAACTGTAGGTTATTAGCGCTGTGCGACCTGAATTGAACTTTATTATGCCTTAACAAGAGTCGCTTTTTATTTAAACGGTTTTGTGGAGTGAACCATCTGTACTAATCTGTGGCAGTGGGATTCCCTCTATCTCACAGAATCTTGATGCTCCGAAATTTATTTGGCATAACACACTTGGCATAATCTTTAATCAAATATTTTAAAGGCATAAAAATAATTTTATATAACTATTGTTTGGCCGAATATTTAAATGACCGAATTTATAATAGCATACTTTTAAGATGACAGAATTTTATTTGGCATAATAACTTTGGGCAAAGTTTAATTTCATTTAGCATAACGTTTTTTAAGAGCGGCAATTATTTGGTACTATTTCACTTGGCATACTATGATGATGGCAGAATTTCATTTGGAATAATTTTATTAGGCATATTGCAATTTCTATAAAATAGCATTTTTAACTTTCAATTAAAACTAAAATATTCTTATTAATGTCTTAAAACGTCAATATGTTGTGCTACAAAAGTTAGTGTAAGTAAGTAAGTAAGTTCTGAGTTGAGCTACACGATTACTGACAAATGCGTGCATGGAATGGACAGGTCCACTCACATCTGTATGGTTCTTTCCTCAAAAGACCATTTCAGACACAAATCTACATGGTCCTCAAATGAAAGGCTCTGACCAAGATTATTTCCTGGTTTTTATATACACATTGACATTAATGAATTTTATATACTTTTAAAGTATTATATTATTTAAATTATTGTGAATGTGAAGACTATGTGGGTCATTCCTTTTTCTTTTGTTTTTAATTTTTTCTCACTTAGTTCTAATTATAGTCTGACAGTTTTGAGTAATTTATGCGGCCTACCCAAATGTCCTTTCTTTGGTATTTTTCGTCGAATCGTTGAGCTCCTTAATTCTGAGTTGAGCTGCACGATAACTGACAAATGCGTGCACTGACTGGACAGGCCCTCTCAATCTGTGTGATGCTTTCCTCAAAAGACCACTCCAGACACCAATCTACATGGTCTTCACATGATCTGACCAAGATTATGTCTGGACTTTAAAAGAGACTGTGACCTCTGAGTTTGTTTCGGCCTTTCTTCTCAGAGTAGTCAGTTAGGAAACGCCGACCTCACCTAGTTTTTAAAATATGATTGACGTGTAAAAGTGTTTGTACAAACCTATTTACAGAAATAAAATCATTTATCATTTATCATTAGTGACAGAAACGAATCGCTGCAAAGCCGACACTACGTAGTCTTATCTGCCGTACCCCTAGAGTGTAATTTAAGCCCGCGTAGGCGCGGAGGGGCGAGGCGGCCCGCGAGTTGAGGAGCAAATGATTTTAAGATGCAATGGTTTGAACGCTCACCACCACAGCTTCAGCTTACTGGCCGGCTTCAGCCGCGGCGGCAAGCGTTCAAACCATCTGCGACGATAAACTCGCGTGGCAGCGACAGAGCCCCGCGGCACCGGAGCCATGACAAAAACCATGCCTGCTAATTGTTGCATGGTGTATGCTTATTTGCATGCTGCATGCCTGCTGCGTGCATATGATAGATGAGTCTTTCAATTATGGATATAAAATGTATGCCAAAAGATGATTTTAACTATAAACTTCCTGAGATATGATAGTTCTGCGTTTTAATTACTATCGATATGAAATGTATGCCAAAAGACGATTCTGTCTGTGAACTTTCTGCGATATGATGGTTCTACTTTTTAATTATTATGGATATGAAAATTATGCCTAAAGATGATTCTGACTTACAAAATTATGAGTTTTGAATGTATGATAAATGAGTGTTTGCCAAACGATTTTCTGCGAAATGAAATTTATGCTATCCGCTGTTATGCAAAATAATATTATGACATAAAAAGATCTGCTATAAAGGGTAGAACCGTGGCAGTGTGAGCAACTAGTACTTTACCTATATTATGAACTAGCTGCTATCCGCGGCTTCGCCCGCATGGTGCAGATAAAATGCATTCTTTAAAAGGGCTGAATAGAAATAGGTATTTTGTACCAAATACCTAGGTAATAATAAGCTCAAAAAAAAAACAACTTAGAAGCCTATGTCTAGCAGAAGACAAATATAGGCCATGTTGATTCATTGATTGATCTGTGAATACGTCTTCTTCATCTAAATAGGTTTGTAGGTATAATACACACCATAATTTCTCCAGACACGAGGACGCTTTCTTGAAGAGTGGTAACATCGAACACATAGATACCAGGCTCGCCAGCGCGGGTGAATGTGAACTGATAGTCTGGAACGGAAATATTAATACGTAATAAAATCTTAAGAAACTTATCTAATCCAAATCACCGCCTCTAAGACTCTAGTACTTTGTTTCGGCGCCCTAGCTAGTCGAAATAGGGTACTTACAATGATTAAAAACAAAACAAAACAAAATGCATCCACATTTTAAGACTGAGTTTTTATATTTATGTTGACACTCAAGAATACATTTATTATTTAGGAAAAATAGGAAATAAAAAATACATTGGCAATTTGTCAATGTGAGCTTGATGATCTCCACACATTTTTTCAAAGCGTTTGATAAGGCTTGACATCGCTACTCTAATTTCTTGCTCCATTGATCTTTGAGCGATATTTTTTCGTTAATACAGCTACAGCTTTAAAAATCCGGTTTCACATAAATAAGATGTTGTAAAGGGAATAACAATTCTTAGAGCTTTTGAATTTAAAGTTGGATATTTATTTCGGTTCGATATCCAGTTTTGGAGCGCCCCACGGCTCGGCGGCGCAAATTTTGGGAATCCCTGGGCTACCCTATGTTACTTATTTATGTTTTTAATTAGAAGTGGGTACTTCAGCTTTTCAAATGGGGGTGTTAAAGCCTCTACCCCACAGGCGTGTTTTTATAGCTCGATAATAACGCAATTTAACGCTTGCGTTATTATCGCGCGATAAAAACGCGGCAAACGCGGTAGATAACTTGGTTGGCCTTATACATAATAATATACAGGGTTATTGGTTGGTTATACGTCGGCAATCCGTTAAGAGGATGTAGGAGAGGTCATTTACAACCAAATGACGCCTTTTGTAAAATGTATGAAATAAAAATATAAAATTTCAAATGACTCGAAAATTGTTGACATTTGCATAGGAATCAAAAGGCGTCATTTGGTCATAACCATTACCCCGTATGGATCATTCGCATTTTTGCATATATTTTTTGTGCATTTGTATTAAAAAATGAAATACTTGTATTATTTCTAGAATTCATATCTATTATTATTCATATTAATCGGAGTCGGTTATATTAATAGGATTTTTATTAAAACTTACGCAATATAAATCATTTTTTAAATCATCGTTAAAAAAGTGACGAAAACGTCACCTCCATGTCGTGTGCAACATCAATTTATGATACTACAGACTAAAATAAAATAATTATATCAATAATAAATTAATTAATTCATATTATTTTACGATAAAACATGGAATAAACTTTCTACAAAACACTAAATAGTTAAAACACAAATAAAATAATGGATTCTAAATTTTTCCTAAGTTTTGTGCATGGAAGAATGATCACCTCCATAGATAAACTTATTGAACGCAGCCATTATTCAATAAAACAGTAAACACAGTTTCTGAATGAATACAGACAACAAACACAACGCCATGCGCCATCTTGAAATTTTCTGACAGTTTGTCATTGGTGGGGGATTTTTTTTTTTTTTAATTAGCATGCTATTTCGGTCACTTTCATGGATTACTTATCAAAAAGTATTTATTTAATTAATTTCTATTGCATATCGTAATATGATGGGCCTTGTAGCCGTTATCTTAGTATTTCATCGTTTTTTGTAATCAGCATTTGAGGTTATGAAAAACGGTATTTAGGTTAAAATGTCATCTCCATGGACGTCACCCACGTGGATTACTTTATTTAGTTGCTTTATTTCGAAAGAGTTTTGCAAAATTATAGCTAACTAAATGATGTTGATTAATTTATTTTTGACTGCCACGGTCGCAAGCGTTACTGCTGAGCATGAGGTCCTGGGTTCGATTCCCAGGTCAGGCAAAGTGTTATTGGGTTTTTCTATCTGAAATTTCTCAGTAGAAGCCTGGAGTCTGGATTTGTGCCCGATTGATGGCAATAGGCTCGCTCCTATTACATGGGACTTAAAACATAACTGGCGAAATGTGGGTGAACCTGTTACAGGAACACCTCTGCCCAACCCTTCGGGGAAACAAGGCGTGATATTTATGTTATATTTTTTTAAAAAAATACAAATTCCTCGAGAATGGTTGACATTGGCATAGGGGTAATTTGGTTGCAAATGACCTTTCCTACATCCCCTTAACGGATTGCCGACGTATACCAATAACCTTGTATATTTTGTCGTTTACAGCAGCACCACCTAAATTTACACTCACGCCTTTTCCCCATGGGGATAGGCAGAAACCACATAAAGCCGTTGCTCTATTTTTCGTTGGTTTACCTACCAATAGTGTGTATTTTCATCTGTGGATGATCGAAACAGTGAGTTGAACAGAGTGTGCCTCACAATAACCGCGCAGATCGAAAGATTGATGATAGCACATAGCTGGCATATACCTATTAGCATATTTACCTACATTAGCTTCCGCACAGAAAAAGGACTAGGTACCTGCTATGAGAAGTCAAGAGTATGAGACTCGTCACTTCCCATAGCAGGTAGTCTTTATTTAAATACCCACCTTGCATTAATGTTCAACAGGAGGTTGTGGATTTATTCCTGTATAATCATATTATCAGCTAGCCTATAATGTTCCCCCTGCTGGGACATAGAACTCCTCTCTGTTAGAGGGGAGTTGGTCGTAATGCACCATGCGGACCGAGTGCGGGTTGATGGACGTCACGTCTTCGATTTTTTGGTTCTAGGACATGCCGGTTGCCTCACGACATTTTCTTCGCCATTTTGAGAGCAGTGGTGATGAAATTAAATACACAAAGTAAAGTGCCTACCTGGGTTCGATACCACTGGACACCACTGCCTGATAGTTGTCTATTTGAAATCTACCGACCTACTTACACTTAGTAATGTAGGAACTTACCCGAAATCCATCTGCCGGTAAATCCTCTCTGGCCAAACTGTCCACTCACAAACTCTTCAAGAGTGAAGTTCTGCTGTGCAGTGGCAGACGCCACCAACACAGCAAGCATGCACCACCACGAAGCCTGCGCCTTTTAGAATTAAGACGAAATAAATGATATGTTGCCATTTCTTTTATTTTTATTAATTTTGTTTCGGGCCCTCAGGTAATAGGTAATACGGGCTGGTATCCGCAACTCCACGTCAAAGCGCGTATTTTGCGTACGGGTGGGAAAATCGGTTATTCGATCCACCCCAGCTCCTCAAAGAAGGCCAGCAACGCCTTGATGTCACTGAAAATCTCACTTAGCTTTTGGGGCCTTTGCCACCAATCACGAATTGAAAATGCACTGAACTGGCCTAAAGAGCGGTATCAACCAAGGCAAAAAATTATCTTTTGAGTGCTTGGTTCAACACATCAAACATTATCTATTTATAACTTATGCTTCTCTATTTTTGTTTATTTACATGTATTTCTTTAACTGTAGGTAGAATAAATAGTAAGAAGAGACTACACTTACCATGCTGGATAATCTTTCCTCCTGATTTTAGTGGTTGGCGCTTGTAATCGCCAACACAACTGTCTCAAAATTATCATTCGAAATTACAATTCTTATCCCTTTGATAAATATATCGGCTGATAGGTGCAGATTAATACCAAATTTTTAAGATATGAATTTGAATAGGTCGATTAGATGATTTAGATGTCTTTTGTAGGTACTTATAGATAGATAGCCGCGTCATGCGCGCTTCTAATATGTTGATGTTTATACAGATACCTGCGTAATTCTCATTTGCATTTTATTAACGAGTTAATTATAATTAAGATTCAATAGTTTTTTTTTTCATGTGCCGTATTATCACTGAGCTCTGTTTATCAAAACCACAGTGAAGGATTCCAGAGGCGATGAATACCTATTACGCATGCACAGTATTGATTTTACCAGCCGCAAAAAAAGGTAGTAGGTATTTCTAGAAAAAACGGTAGAAAACAAAGTAAATTCCGCGGTGCGGCTGTAACCGAAAATATTCCATAGGTAAAATGTATTGACTAAAATAGCAAAGTCACTTAGAAACATCATGATCTTTGGAATTATAGGATCCAACAATACCCCACATACCCATGTGCAGAGTTTTTAAATTTCATTTCTAGGTTTACACTATGGGAAGTGGCACACCTAATCATTTTTTTTTTTAAATTTAACTTCACCATTGCGTAGCGGTGCACAGAATACAACTTTAAAATTTTCATCGACATAGTGCATAGTCTCAGAGTAAAATGACTGTGACATCCAGATGGACAACATACGCAAATTGTGAATACCTCTAACATAATGTCGTATGTAACTTTGACGTTCGAAAAGTGTTGATTAACAGCCTAGTTTGAAAAAACGATATTTGAAGTTTTAGAATTTTGAATAAGTTTGACTTAACCTACAGTTGTATTTCAGTTAGTAAAATAAATCAAATTCTCTTTAAAGATTATTAACATCACTTTTTAATAGGATACTTTTAATGGTATCTGCAACTGCCAACCATATTGCACTCATTTTAAGATTAAAGACGACTCATAATTTCGTTAAAAAACCATTTTTTTCTTACAAGGTGCTCCGAACTCGCATAAAGTACATCATGAAGTCACCGTCAATATTTCGGAGTGGTATTCTTGTAAAGGTGCAATACGCTAATGGTTGGATACAACAACATACATACAGACCGACAGACTATGACGAAATTATGAGGGTAACGTTTTTGCAATTTGGATACGGAATCCGAATCATTAGAATGGTAATAAAAACATGGATGTGTCATTTCCATTTTATTACTCAAACAGTAGAACTACTTGCATACTCACGCACTCCACTATAAAATTACTTTTAGATATTAGTATCATCAATGAGAATTGAATGTATTAGATAGGACTGTATGTCGAGAAGAGGGGAGCAAGCTCATAAGAAATGGCCCAGGGAAAGCTAAAAAAAAACAGCACAGCATTTCAGATAGGAAAGTATTTATTCAACATCAAATGAACCGAATATACTTCAGACAAAAACATAGAAACATTACGACGATAACCTGACTAACTGGCAAAATACTTTTGCGCTACATGTCTATCTATCGAGACGACGATGCTGGCTAAATTCCCAAATCAAATATGTCATTTCCACCAATTAAGGTACCATCATCAGCTGATCCTCTGCTATTACAAATTCTTTATTCGCGTTCTTTAATTCCTCTGTCGAAATCATGATATTTTTCATCTAGTTGATCATAATACGAATCTTCAATATCTTCATTCCCCAGAATACAGTATAAATTTTGTACTCTGAATGTTTGTTTTGTTGGTTCCGTTGATTGTAGAGCCGTTGTCAATATACAGATAATTTCGTAACTGTATCACCAAACGTGCCATGCGCATACGTCTGGCCGAAAGGCGCATATCGACGTAAAGTCAAATGGAATCGACGTCAATCGTAGTGCATCTGTTTCCCACAGCGGACGTCCCCTGCTCGTTTTGATCAAGTGACTGCATTACGCCGACGACGAATTAAATCATAGGCTTTCCTCCGAGCGTGCCTTTCTATAACATTTTGTATAAAATCAATTCATAATGTCCATGTCTCAGAAATCCTGCCAAGATTATCTTGAATTTGTCGCCCTTAAACCTAAATTGCAATATAACTAACAAGTAACAAAATTATTCCTCAAATAAACAAAATTAAAATTACTGTCACTGAAGACAGTACTGCCTGAAAAGAAATGTCGACTGAGCGACAAATATTAATATGAGTATGAGTTAATGAAGTGTGTGTTCGTGTTAACGATCGTGAGTGCATGTAAATGAGTCTGTGTGGTAGTGTAAGGATGAGGTGTGTGAGTGTGTAAGGTGTAATGATGCGGGTGTGTATGAGACGGACCATGCTAGTGACGGCGGTGCGTTCGGCGCAGCTCCTGCAGCCGCCGCTCGTGCTCGGCCATGTGCTGGCGCCGCTGTTCCTCCTTTATTGCTATCTGGATAACAGAAAATTACTAATCAATAAATATACAAATTCTTATGCCGTCTCAGCCATGGCCGAACAAAAAATAATCATGTATTCCCATTATGGCCCAAGTTACGATTATGAACGTTTTCTCTATAACCTATTTTGACGAACACATTGGTTTCAGGAAGGAAGAGAATATGAGGCCCCATGATTTTGATTTTTAAAACACGCTTAATCCTATGAACGCATGTGGCGACTTTAAAGCGTCATTCATATCACATGCGTGTAACGCGTGTGTTTTAAGAAAAATATGGAACAGGTGCTAGGATGATAGAATTAGCTGTGGCGGTCAATGAGTTAATGCATATAGATTTCAACAGGTGAAACTTATACTACTGATGATCAAAATTAAAATAAACCGCAATAAAGCTTGAAAATGTTTATAAAAAATGTTTTTACTTTAATTTACCGTTTCAGCTGAGAGCGGCAACCAGTATATGCATGGAGTTGTCTTTGTCTTTCTAAACAAATCATCCAACAGCTTTGCAGGTGCTTCTTCCTCTTTCTTCTTGAATTTTCTTGCTGTAATCAAAGATATTATGATTTAAAATTTGAAAACTAGAATAAACAGGAAAAAGACATTATATCAGTAGGCTACATTATTACTCCCAGATTTTAATGTTTAGGTTGATTAGCAAACAAAACATCTTAGCATACAAAATATGGTGTATTCATGGTAATTTAAAGAAGCAGCAAAATCTAACAAAAAAAGCTCAAAATTCAAATTGTTTTCAACTACATTAGCTGTGGCTAAAACCTACCATTACATTGTAAGATTACGACAGTCAGTCAACCCAACATACCATGACGAAATCGAGCCGTGGCTAAGTGAGATAGTAAAATGTTTATGACCAGATTTCACTCTGAATTCAGAACATTATTTAAAATTGTCATCAAAAGCTTAAGTTAAATGGGTAGTAGTGAGGGGCAGTTTTTTTAGTTCAATCTTAGATTTGATGCCACCAATTGCATCAGACTGGTTCTACAGCTTCTACAGTAAATTTTCCGAATTTCAAGTTTTTTTTTTTTTTTTTCAAGGCCTTTCTTATTGAATTCTAACTTTCTTATTGAATTTAATGACTTTAGAAAAAAAAATCTAGTCTATAACTAACGCGCGACCTAGACGAATTGATAGACACCTCATGCATGAATATCCATCCAACTGTTAGGATGATTTCTGGGTATAAAAGTCTGCTATCTTTACTGTCGTGCAGTTGGGTATTATAAAGTATGTATAAATAAGTATGATAATTTTATACCTGGCTCAGGACTTTTCTCTGGGGTTCGATGCCTTCGTTTATCCATGGGCCGATCATCACGCCTAAGCTTATTATTATCTTTGTTGTCCTTGTCTTTATCATTCTTGCCGAGGTCCCATTCCCGTGTCACCGCCTTCCGCTCCCATGGTTTCTCCTAATAAAACAATTACATATAAAACTCATTATACCAATAATCTATTTCAGCTATCAATCTATGGCAGACTTTGAAAAGTTTGAATAAAATTAAGCTAGGGTGCTTTTTTAATAGAATTGAAATTCTGTAAATTATTTTCTACTCAAATTCAAAGTTCAAGCTGAAGTTACTGTTTTAGTAACTAATTATTTATTTATTCTTCATATAGTGAAACAAAGATAATGCAAAGACAAAACTTGATAAGGGCATCAAACGATAAGTGTTTCAATAATACAACATGTTTTAGATGAGAGTGAAATGTTAAAATTTTACCAATTCCCCACGTTCCCTCTTCATATCTTGCTCCCGAAGCCAGTCCTCTACTGTTCCAGGAATAGTCGAAACCGGTGTGGTGTCCGTCTCTTCATTTAACTTTGCCTTATCAAAGGCTTCTTGTGTTGAAAAGTCAACTTGAAGCGTCTTGGGGTTTGATACAGGCCATGTGACACCATGCAAAGCATGCCTTGTCTCTACTGCTTGACTGAAAAATAAGTTATATCATTAGTATTTGATTTCATACAACAAGAAGTAAGGAAGTCATAACAACTACACATAGATATTACTATAAGAGGAAATATTATCCTTTTAGCAAAACTAGTTAAAAAGAATATAAATAAAGGAAGTGTTTATAGTAAGTGTAGTGATATTAATAAAGGTACTCACTCCTCAATCTCATATTGAACAAAGCATTTAGACTTAATCCTATCTATCCAAAACCCATTCTCCGCAATTCTTCCAGTTCTTTGTAATAAATTCTTTAACTGTGGCAATGTGAATGGTCGCACCAAGTTTGTGATATACAATATACATGACTGTTTATTCCTGGGTGGGCTTGGTGGTCTAGTTATTATACTATCATTATCCTTAATTATTGATATTTTTCTATTGGAAGCTAAATCTCTTGGTTTTGGAGTATGAGGGTCTTTGTTATTTTCTTCAAGTTCCTTTTTCAATTCCACATTTTCTGTATTATCAATAATAATTTTTGGAAGCACAGGTCTTTCAATTCTTTCCTGATTTTCTGATCTTCTGTGTTTTTTCTCTTCTATAACTTCATCAAACTCAACAGGTTTTACATCAGGTATAATGTCCTTCAAAATGTCAGTTGAAATTGTTATTGACTTCTGGGTTGTGATCTTAGAGCTCCTAGAGCCCCACCTTCTCTTCCTGCCCACTACAACTGGAGCAGATTGACCATTAGCAACTGGTTCTTCTGTAACAGATTTCACAGAATCTGAGCGTTGTAACTCTTTAGTCTTGTTTGGTTCTTGATCAGATTTCTGTTTTGCTGTCTCCACAGGTTGGCTTCCAGACTCAGTTGACATTTTCCGTTCCTTTGTTTCTATAACTACTTTTTCAGAACTCTCTACAACATCAGTTTTATTAGTAGCCTTTTCGCCTTCAGATTCATCTTTGTCAGTTTCCTTACTAATTTTTTCTTCATTATTTTTACTTACCTCTTGTTCTTCTGATGCAGGTTTTCCTTCTTGGGGCGCAGTTGGTTCCTCTTTTGGTTCCTCCTTTAGTTCTTCCTTAGATTCCACTTTTGATTGGTCTGCTTCATTGTCCGAATCACATTTACTATCCTCTGCATGAAGTTCTAGAATTTCCGACTTCTCAACAGATTGGCTTCTCTTCCGTTTTGGGCTTTCCTTCGTCTCAGTGTGCTCAAGACTTTTGATCTCAGTAATATTAGATGGTTGTACTTCTTGGTTGTCAAAGTTAGATTCAGTATTTGCTTCTACTGGTGGTGATGCAACTCTAGTTTCATCTTTAGGTGAAACAACAGTTGTATCAGCATCAGAAGTTTTTTCTGTGTCCTGTGAATCAGTTTTCTTAGATTCTTTACTTTCAAGCGCTTCTTGATTGGCATCTTCACTGGATTGGATCAAGTTTTCACTTTCAGTCACCTTAATGTCCTCATTAGTTGTTGACATGGGAGTTTCAGTTTCTTCAACTGTTTCACTTTGTGTTACTTCATCACTAGATTTATCTGGATCTTGTTGAGATCCCGATTCATGATCAGGTTCTTCTCCCTGACTGTCAATGTTTTTATCAGTTTCATCTTTTGAATCCCCCCGAGGTGCTCGTTTAGAACGATGCTTGGTCTTCTTTTTTTCGTCGGCGCCCTCAACACTAGGCGTATCGCTGGAACTAGTCGCACGCGAATGCTTTCTTTTGCTACGGGGAGATCTATCAACTCTTTCCGGAGTAGATGGCGGTCGTGTCAAACATATTTTTAGTTTCTTAATATCTCCGGGTGTCTCTGTAGTTTTAACGCGCCACACCTGATCCAGAGCTTCTTCGGGGCTGTCTTCTTTGGCGGGCGTTGTTGGTGGGAGTTTTTCAGCTTCAACGACGGTTTCCACTTCTCGCACAGGACTTGCTTCATCGGCAGATTCATTCTCAGTAGACGAAGACTGCTTTCTACGTCTACTAGTTCTAGTACGTTTTACCTTTTCAACCTTCTTTTCTGGCGAAGCCTTGCCTTTTTTACTTGCGGTACGCTCACTTTTGCGACGCATTGCAGCCTAAAAGACGCACAGAATCAAAAATTAAATATGATCACTCCTTTATTAGTTACATAAACACAATTTCAAACTGTAAATACGAGTAACTAAATATTTGTTGGCTAAAAATTAACTTCCAAATACTTTCATCAGCGTGCTCTACAACAGAAGCGAATAATGGCCGCGCGCCATTTTTAACGGTGTTGCTATATTTAAAAAAAAACACATCATACTAATTCGAGTCCAGGGAATTAGTAAGTACTATAACTGTACAACTTTGAAATCATCGTCATACAATTAAATACAAGTCCTACGTCTTATAAATGGAACTAACTGTGCGTTTGCACTAGCGAAACATTCACATAAAAACATGATGAAAACTCTATTTTTCTGTCAATATTCGATACAATGTTTGACAGGACAGGAGATTTTAACATGTTTTGTTCTGAATGTTTCGCCAGTGCAAAAGCATATTAAACACACAGACTACAAATATAGATTAAACATTTAGATCATAGTGTTTCGAAACCTATCACACTTGTTTTGTTCTGCACGAAACATGAAAGATCTCAATTTTCATAAAATCATAATCTGTGACTGCTGTGTTAATGCTGTCAGTGTAAGGAGGAAGGAAGATTGATCAAGGTTGACCTGCTGAATTCTATTTTGTACTGTATCTATCAAATTCAATTCAACGCAACGCTATTCTGTCTGTGCATTTTAATGTCAAAAAAGTAATATGAAATCTTCTCAGGGTTGCTCTAAGTTCTGGTGAAATGTGTGATTATTCGAGGAACCGAAGATGTTAGGGTATGATATTTTACAACATAATGTCCTTAGAAACCTATTTTTATTCAATGCTAATGTTGGCATTCATTAATAGAATATTCATGTAGCACCTTTTGTTTCAGATACTATGGGCCTTTTATGTCATTCCTATGTATCGGCAAACTATTTACGCATATCTAGAGGTGAGGCAGTGCTTGTAGAATGATAACAATTAATCTTTAATACAGTTCTAAGTGATACAAAATGGGTAACCAAAGCAGTTGCTGTTGTTACCGGAGTCCGTCGCCGATCAGAAAGGACATTGTCAAACTAGAGGACTACCTTCCGGAAGGAGAAGTAAGCTCTAATAATATACAGCACATCAGCGAGAGAGAGCCTGATGATGGTGACATCGATCCTTCACAAGATCCCATTGCTGGAACCATTTTTATGGAGCGCTCTAAAGCTTCCATAGAAAATGGAATGACCAGAAAGCGCAGTCAACATCAAATCGCTGATAATAAGCTCAAAAAAAGCAGTTCCTGTTCTACTATTTATTTAGATGATAGCACAGTATCTCAGCCTAATCTGAAGAACACAGTCAAGTGTGTAGCTCTTGCTATTTACTATCATATTAAAAATAGAACATCAGAGCGCAGGTTAGACATATTTGATGAGAAGCTCCATCCCCTTAGTAAAGAAGGAGTGAGTGATGATTATGATAAGTATAATCCTGAGCATAAACAGATATACAAGTTTGTGAGAACATTGTTTAATGCTGCTCAATTAACAGCAGAATGTGCTATTATCACTTTGGTGTACTTGGAGCGCCTCTTAATATGTGCTGAACTAGATATTGCTCCATCCAACTGGAAAAGAATAGTTTTGGGAGCTATCTTACTGGCAAGCAAAGTGTGGGACGACCAAGCTGTTTGGAATGTTGATTACTGCCAGATCTTAAAAGATATCACTGTGGAAGACATGAATGAGCTTGAGAGGCAATTTTTAGAAATGTTACAATTTAATATCAATGTACCATCTAGTGTGTATGCTAAATACTATTTTGATCTTCGTACCCTTGCTGAAGCCAATGATTTGGCATTCCCCAGTGAACCGTTAAGTAAAGAGAGAGCACAAAAATTAGAGGCAATGTCTAGATTTATGGAAGATAAAATAGCCGCTGAAGTGGTAAAGAATGGCATTAAAAAATGGTCAAGCTTAGACAATGTCAATTCAGGTGCTGGCGTGAGGCGGAGTGTAGCCATATTGTCGTAAATTGATTAGTCATGAGCCAAAACTGAGATCCAGAATGAATCACAAATCTACAGATATTTGTGTATTTTATAAGAATGTATTGTATTTAGAATTTTTGCACCCGATTGAATGTTAATTTTACTATTTGGCAATAATTTACAATATTTAAGTATTAATATTTAACATCAGCTGCCAACTATTGCCTTGAGAATAAGCCCTAATAATGTATCTTCAATAAATTGTGATGATTATAGATTTTATTTGACATTTTAGATTTTATTAAGTGACAAATGAAAGTTTTCACTTATTTTGATGATACATCATTAGGCTGCAGGTAGTGAAATCAATAGTGTATGGTATTCATACCATTGTAATAATTAACTTATGTAAGTTTAAAAGATTACATTGAACAATGTGAAAATATTTAATTTTGTATGTGCACAAATGCTTTATATTGGCAGTGCAATACTATTTGTATGCTCATAAATTTACTAATTATGTAGTAGTCACTAAAATAAAAGACTTGTTGGTGGTCCAAATATTTTTGTTTATGGATTATTATAATTGCTAATTTGCTACACAAAATATGTTACAGTCTGTATTAATGATTGGCTTCCACTATATTTTATCCTTATACATAGTTAGTTTTAACTCATAAAGCACTAATATTAGGTTGCTTTCAAAACTATGCTTCTTAGTGTATACTTAGATTTACTAGAATGTGCAACTGCATTTTGACTGAACTAAGGATCTTGTGATTGTTGTATGAATGTGTTAGTCAACTGCTGTTCTTTTTGTATAATTTTACATTGTCATATTACTGCATTTAAAATTCTGAGCTAGTTATAAATTATGCCAAATTGTTATTTTGTATATCAAATTATATTATAACAGACATATTGTTAAAGCAATTATAATAGATAATAAATTTTCGTAATACAATATTGAAATATTATGGATATTTGTTTTTTTTTTATTATTTAAATACTTGAATTCAATGTTTCATAATGATTTAGATTGTGAATTGTGATTGAATTATACAATCCTTATGTATCTTTTAATGTAATTAAGCAGAAATAAACATTTTATATGAGACTTTTAAAGGGCTTTTAATTCATATTACAAATTATAATCTAAAGTTCTAAACCATTTAGGTAGTAACAAAAACTATGTACAATCTAAAATATTATTTAATAGCTGTTATTCCAAGGGTTTGAGGTCTTTCAAATAATCACTATAGTTCTCAAACATGTCAACGACTTCACTCTTTTTGTTGATCTGATCATCATACTCGGGGCCAACAGACCACAGTGTCTCCAAATCATATGCTTTTCTTGCCTTCTCTGTGAAGACATGTAATGCTATGTTACCTGTAAATTAATCAATGTATAACAGGTAAGCGTTGTAACAGATTAAATACCATAAAATCAAAACAGGTAAATTTAAAAGGATGCTTTGCAATGTGATTTATAATGATAAGTTAGTCAACAAAATAAAAATAATAAATTGATTCTTGTTACCCAAATCTAATGCCATCCATTCATCAGAATCTTTGCCTTCAATTCTAGGAATAGGGTCTGATTTATAACATTTCTTCTTGTACACCTTTCGGACAAATTCTGATATACCCAAAATATGTCGCTTGTTCCTACCACTGACAACACATATGTAATCGACATAACGGATATCGTGAGGAACAGTAGCAACGAATATATCTTTGGAGTTTTCTCTTTGTAGTAATTCCACTAGATCTTGTATTTCAAAAACACCAGTCTGGCCTCCTAAAATGTTTATAATATAATTTAAGTATTGTGTTGTTTTTTAGAAAATAAATTAAATGACCGTATAGGCAGACTACTTACTTTCTAAATTAATGCCATCATATTCATCACTAAGTAAAGGATATTTGTGTTCAATGGGTATTTCTTCTGCAGTGTTTTCTATAATCGTAGGATTAACGTCTGTAATCACTTGGTACTTGCTGGCTAAAGCTGGTGAGGTTCTGTTTGTCTGAGATGTATACCTAGGATTCCTTAAACAAACTCCACAGTGTATTTGCCTATTGATATCAACACTATCACCACACCGCACTAATGAACTCCTTGGGCGGTGACTTAGCGTTCTTGAGAAAATTTTCCTCAACATCTTGTCTTTCACTGCAAATTATAATCTATTTATGGAATAGTAAACGACCTTAAGCTTTAATATAATCTCTATTCCGAACTAAATAAATATAACCTAAAAATCTACTTTTCAAGTTGAAAGTTGTCAATCTGTCAATGTCATGAATGACATTATACAAATAGTTTTTCTTTTTGTTTGTTTGTTTACAATTCAACTCAATTTCTTTTTTGGTGAATCTGAGAAAAACGATGCGTTTTTATTTTTATTTTATATCCTAGATTTTTCTAAATGCCTGCGTCTTTTTATAAAAGCCGATCAATCAGACCTCTTAAAATGGGAAGGCTTTACGTAAGGCATTCGAATTCCTGTAATTATATACCTAATTTGCATAGCGGGAAGCATAATGCAAAGTGCAGTTCCTATGTGCCAGTAGATACTTCTATACAAGACATGGCGATGCATCACGATTAGTCTAACAGTAAGAGCCTGTGGTGAACCTTTTTACCACATTTATTCTTCTGTGACCATAGATACTTCTAATTTCTCATAATCCGATTGTCTTAAGAATGTATTGTCATTTTCATCAATATGTTACGTTTTACTAATTAAAACCTACAGTATAGGTTTTGACTATTATTTCAATTTAATTAGCATACGAAACGACTAAGATCCCATGGACAAATATCTACGACCGGAGCGGTTCGATGGGGACCCGTCTCTAAGCACGGCGGCCGCGGAATGGGCACACTGGAAGAAAACTTTCGTTAACTTTCTTGCGGTGCAGGACTCGGAAACTACTACTACGGTCAAGCTTACCATACTAATTAATCACGTGTCTCCGAACGTGTATACCCACATAAGCGAGAGTGAAACATTCGAACAGGCATTGAATCTCTTAAACAAACTTTATGTTAAACCAAATAACATTCTGTATGCACGTCACGCTCTCGCCACCCGGAGACAAAGTAGCCACGAGACTATCGACACATACATCCAAGCCTTGAAGCAACTGTCCAAAGATTGTAACTTCACGGCTGTCGATAGTAAGACCAACCGGGATGACAACATTCGCGACGCTTTCATAGCTGGCATCTCCTCGACAAAAATAAGAGAGAGACTCCTCGAAAACCTTTGCTTAACTTTGGACGAAGCACATAACCAGGCGCGTTCCTTGGAGATGGTTGAAGTTAATACGCTGCATTATAACAACATACCTATGAACGCGGCTACAGAAAACATCTCTGATAACAGTCGAAATGAAAGTGCCTCTGCAGCCACGCCGGCCTTCCAGAATTGCTCAAATCGCAAATGTTTTTTCTGTGGAGGACGGGTGCATCCGCGCAAGACATGCCCCGCCTTCAATGTGACTTGTCAACTTTGTGACAAGAAAGGGCATCTCGCAAAAGTCTGTCGCAGTAAAAACCTAACTAGTGCTGCCACGTCTGACCAGGAAAATGTCACCGCCTGCATCATTGCTGCATCACCGTCGTCCTTACACAAAGCCATTGTCCCTGCATATATCAAAGGCATTAGAGCTGAAGCACTATTAGATACAGGCAGTTCTAAAAGTTTTATTAATTTCGAATTTTCTAAACTGGTTTCTCTGAAAATAAAACCAAGCCAGCTGACAATATCTATGGCCTCTCTTAATCATACATCATCAGTCAAAGGAGAAACTTGCCTCACACTTACCTTGGGTAAACACACATATGAGAACGTTCAACTGCTTGTGATCGACAATTTATGTTCAGATATGATTATAGGACACGACGTATTAGAGAAGCATTCCTCACTAGAATTCGCATTTGATGGTCCGAAAGAGCCTCTCGTCGTATGCAACGTGGCCGAAGCATCTGTCCCTGCTGTGCCTTTATTCGCCAACCTATCTCCCGAATGCAAACCGATTGCTATTAAGTCTCGAAGATACAGTGATGACGACCGACGTTTTATTGAAGAGGAAGTGAAGAATCTTTTAAAAGAAGGTGTCATTGAAGAGAGCCAGTCCCCATGGTGAGCACAGGTAGATACTGATCACTAAGAATGCGAACCACCGGAAACGTCTTGTAATCGACTACTCCAGAACTATAAATCGCTTCACAGAACTGGACGCCTATCCACTTCCCAGTATTGAGGAACTGATATCAAAAGTGGCAAAATACTCTGTATTTAGCGCCATAGATTTAAAAAGTGCGTATCACCAAGTCCCTATTTTGTCAGAGGAGAGACTATACACAGCGTTTGAAGCAGCTGGAAATCTATACCAGTTCCGACGTATATTTTTTGGAGTAACCAATGGAGTTTCCAGCTTCCAGAGAACTATAGATTGGCTTATTCGAACGGAAAAATTGAAAGGCACATTCGCATATCTTGATGATATTACAATTTGCGGCAAAACACCAGAAGAGCACGACTATAATCTGCAAAATTTTCTTGCAGCAACTAAGAAGTACGGTCTAACCCTGAATGAAGCAAAATCCATATTTAAACAAACTTCTATCAACATACTTGGTTATACAATCGCAAATAATATCATCAAACCTGACAATGATAGATTAGAACCTCTTCTAAACTTACCTCCACCTCAAGACTTGCCCAGCTTGCGAAGAGCCCTGGGTATGTTCGCTCATTACTCTAAGTGGATACGAAACTTCTCCGAAAAGGTACATGAATTATCAAAGACCAAGACATTTCCGCTGAGTGACAATATGATTAAAGATTTCCAAGAACTTAAGAACGCTATAATCAAGTCTTGTGTTCACGCCATTGACAATAATATGCCATTTACTGTAGAAACTGATGCTTCGGAGCACTCAATTGCGGCAACCCTTTCGCAGGCGGGTAGGCCTGTAGCGTTCTATTCGAGAACACTTAATCGAAGTGAACAAAATCATTCAGCTATTGAAAAAGAAGCCTATGCAATCGTAGAGTCCTTGAAGAAGTGGCGGCATTTTCTTATAGGGAAATCATTTCTGCTCGTCACTGACCAACGATCCGTCTCTTTCATGTTTAATGCTAAGCACATCAGTAAAATAAATAACGAGAAGATACAGCGCTGGCGATTGGAACTATCTCCATACAAATACGACATCGTATACAGGCCTGGCACGCAGAACCATGTAGCGGACGCCCTCTCCCGTGTTTGCGCCATCGTTGAAACACCTGCAAAGTTACGATCACTTCACGAAGCCCTTTGTCACCCAGGTGTAACCAGAATGGCACATTGGGTGCGTTCCAAAAACTTAGCCTATTCAATTGAAGAGATAAAGAGTATGACTAAAGACTGTCGCATCTGTTCTGAGGTTAAGCCTAGATTCATTAATGCTGATCCGCAAAATAAACTTATTAAAGCGATAGCGCCATTTGAACGACTGAGCATGGATTTTAAAGGACCAGTACCATCTAAATCTAGTAACAGATTCATTTTAACAGTAATCGATGAGTACTCCCGCTTTCCGTTCGCCTTTCCGTGCTCTGATATAAGCGCAAAAACTGTAATCAAGCATTTAGACAGCATTTTTAACATGTTTGGCATGCCGGCCTACGTTCACTCGGATCGAGGTACATCATTTTTATCTGCTGATGTAAAAGATTTTCTCCACTCCAGGCAAATAGCGACGAGTCGTACAACGCCATTGAAAACTAAGAATCTGCCAATAGAGAGCTGGGAGGATGTCCTATCGCAAGCATTACACTCCATACGCTCGCTTCTTTGTACTAGTACAAATTGTACGCCGCATGAAAGGATGTTCCGCCACTCTCGGAGATCGACGAATGGAGATTCTATTCCCACATGGTTATCTGGCTCAAACAGAGTACTTATGCGACGCTTTGACCGGAAAACAAAATATCAACCACTAGCCGAGGAGGTGGAGGTACTGGACACTAACCCCACTTATTCGTACGTTCGAACGACGGATGGTCGAGAGACTACTGTATCCAACCGCCATCTAGCACCTTTGGGAGGCAACCGAGAAGATATCCCCACAATTAACGAATTTGTGGACGCCGAACCCCAAAGATCGCAGTCACCATCACCATCTTGTTCACCACCAACAACTTCGCCTTCTTCACCGACAACATACTCAACACCAGTCTCGCTGCCAGCTACTCCCTCGTCAGCGCCATCATCAGAGGATTTGCAAGGGGCATTGGAACCGGAACAAATGAGCTCGAACGGGATCGAGCTCCCAGTTTCGGAGCCACTCCGGAGGTCGGCCAGAGCACGGAACCCGCCGACGTTTTTTTTTTATTACATCTGGCCGGGGTGAATGTGGTGAACCTTTTTACCACATTTATTCTTCTGTGACCATCGATACTTCTAATTTCTCATAATCCGATTGTCTTAAGAATGTATTGTCATTTTCATCAATATGTTAAGTTTTGCTAATTAAAACCTACAGTATAGGTTTTGACTATTATTTCAGAGCCGTAGGTGAGTAAATGTTCTATGGTAGAAAGGGTGGCAAGACCTAATTTATGTCCATTACAGATTCCACAAATACAGTTACTATGTTTGCTACCTACTAAAACGAATATATAATTGCACACCTGATTAGAAACTATGTCATCCAAGTTATCTATTTGACTCAACCATACTATCTTATCTTTATCAATGGGCGTGGGGAATACGAATACCTACAATACATTATTGCTTTTTGTACAATAGTTTCAACAAAAACAGTTCTAATTTCTTTGGTCCGGATACCATAAAATACGAATTAAAAGTGCAGTTTTTGGGGATAATAACTTCCTGATGTGTCAAGTGAATTATAACCGTTATTATGATTTTGCAAAGATAATACGAAATGGTGACTTGTGAATTGGATACAGAAGTGTCGGGAGAGGTTCTTGGCTGGAAAATCCCAGCATGGCAAGCACTCCTGCTGCATCGAGTGCTGCCCTCCTGCGGAGGTCTCATAGTCTACATCGTTCTGATGTGCTACGATTTTACACTTATTTGTGAACATTTTATTAACGGCAATGAAGGGTACGTACCTAACTGTTACTAACCTCGTTTTGGGTATTTGGTACATTAGTTGAGAGTGCTTTCAAGTATTCAGGGAAAGTGTAAGTGAGTACCTATTTTTCATATTCTACCAGAATGAAAGAGGACTTAGGTATTGTAATTTAGTTCGGCACCTACCATTCTACTTTTTCATTTCTGGTAGAGTGCTAGAACGATCGATTTTAGTTACCGAAGCGTTCAATCATACTTGTGCTAACAGTGGCAAAGATTTTTTTTTCCGCCGATAAAATTAAGCAAAGATTCCTTCATTTCGATATGTGCACATAATAAATACTCACACTTGTACACCCACTTTTCGCTAGTCATGTTTAAGTCCCATGTAATAGGGGACGAGCCTATTGCCATCAATGGGGCACAAATCCAGACTCCGAGCTGCTACTGAGAAATTCCAGATGGAAAAACCCAGTAAGTCTTTGCCCGATCTGGAAATCTGGGACCCAGGACCTCATGCTCAGTAGTATTGCTAGGGATCGCTACACCAATGAGACAGTTACGGTGTTAAGTGAGGTAATTTTCAATTTAATACTTTTCAAGCTTCCTTGCAACCTTTCTTTCACAAAACCTATTCGGAAAGTTAACTTGTCTCTGCTGCTGAATGTAGTTTTCAAAAGCACAAGTTAATCTTTATGGTAATAAGGTACCTAATAAGGTGGAATAAATAAGGTACATGATAAAGTATTCCATCAGGGCTACATCTCTAGTCCAGAGAGTTTTTAAACACAACGCTTTTATCGAAACGTAAGAAAGCAGTCAAACTCTACCCTCCAACAAGATAACGTTTTTTTAACTAAAACTTTAAATAAATTACTACTAATAAGTTAATAACGCATAAAGAGAGCGGTGGTAACGGCCCCATCTTACGAGTTGAAGTCATGGGTTTGAACCCTAGCAAGCGCTATACTTTGCATGACCCCCGTAATTTGATGTGATCATTCTAATCACGTATAATGTCTTATTGTCTAGCCAGGTACTCCATAAGGCACCATAGTTCAAAAATGTCTATGTTCATTAGTAAGGGGATTGCCTTACTAATGAACATAGACATTTTTGTCACTTTTCAGGTTATAGGCAGGTACCTCATACACACATAAACATTCAACATGCAAATCGCACTAAGAATTGTTAAGAAGAGTTTCTCCAATTTGAATAATTCGTTTTCTCTTGTTTACAGAATAGGAGTATTTTGCACAATCCTCATCGCATTACCATCTTTGATATCGTTAGTATTCACGCTAGCGTCGCCTCCACCAGGATTTCAGACTGACTTATCAGCATTTTCTGTGACCGTAGGAAAACAAGACATACGATGGTTGTTCATGCAGTTTGTGAACGCTATCTTCTTTCCTATTGCTGCGATTGGCAGGTTTGTATTTTTGTGTTCTTCTAATAAAGCGTTGATGATTTTATGAATGCCAAACTTTGATGTCCAAAGTTATTTATAATACGAATAAAATAAAGATACTAGAAACCTAATCCATCAATTCGTAATCCATCACTTGCAATGTAGGTATACCTACAGTGTGTGTAGTAGTGTATGAGTTAGGGACGGTTGAGTTAAGTAAACAGCTACAGTAAAGGCTCGTGCAGACCAGCGCGATATCGCGGCGCTACAGGCAGCGCGACCCGTGTCGCGCTCGCGATATCGCGCTGTCTGTACGAGCCTTAACGTATCATAACGTTGTCAGAGACCACAACTCCTTATACGATTAGGAAGTAACAGATTCTTTGACCAAAATAGATGGAAATTAACTGTTAGCCGACGTTCACATGGACATAATAAAAACGCGGCGATTTTTTTTCGTGCACTTGATTTTCAACGTTCTGCTTAGCGCCGAGAGTTGAAAATCCAACAGCGTGTTTTTTCAAAGCGCTGGAATGAGAGTGCGTCCCAGCGCGTTGGATTCTCAATGCTCAACTTAACATCGATAGTTGAAAATCCAGTGCGCGATAAAATCCCGCCGCGATTTTATTACGTCCATGCGAACGTCAGCTAAAACCGTTTTCACACGGGTCCCTGTAGAGTCCGGAACAGAAGTCAACGATCCGATATTAAATTACTTTCGTCCGGACATTATTTACTTATTCTAGGTCATTAACTCGTGATAAGTCGACACACTGACAAATACAATCATAAAAATTCACGCCAGTATTTCCTAAAGGGTTACGCAGACGTGCATAAGTAGAAAAACCCACCTTTCGCGAGATATGTTTAAGTTGCATGTAGGTAGGTAAGTATTAAGGGCTTGCTACACGGCTGCCAACCGCGTCCCAACAGAGGGGACCTTGGGGTTTTACAACCGTGGAATTGGTGGTTTACGACCAAATTTCAAACAGCTCTGCCTGTCGCCTCCAAGGTCACCTCTGTTGTGGACGCGGTTGGCAGCCGTGTAGCAAGCCCTTTAGGCGACGAGCATATTGCCATTATCCAAGTACAAGTCCAGATTCCGGACTGATATTGAGGATTTCCTTATGGAAAACCTTAAACAACACTGAGCCCGACCTAGGAATCGACCCTAGGCTCAGCATCAATCAATCTGCGTAGCCTTTACAACTTTGTTGGGGTCGTCTTCCAGTTTAACCGGATGCAGCTGAATACCAGTATTTTACATGGAGCAACTGCCTATCTGACCTCCACAACCCATTAACTAGGTAGTGCGATACCTCTTCTTAACCTAGGCTCAGCATACTGACAAATATAACAAAATAACTGCTCCAACAGATACTGCTACCTTATATTCTGGTGGGTGGAGGCTATTTGTGCATGTCGCAGTGGAGATAAGGAACGGACGCAGGAAGCTATAGAGACAGCTCGAGCACCTTCACCTATTGAACTGTATTTGTTCCTACAGTCCTTTGTCCATGCGGCTCCACATGCCATCGTCAATATCCTTGATTTGATGGCGCGGTACTCTGACATGACTTTTGACAAAGGTAAGTAAATGTAATGAATAGGTGGTCAATAGATATTATACAAAAGAAACTATATTGAAGAAATCCCATGTATGATTATTTTCCTTTGTCCTGTTCCATAGTTTAACAACGACTTTAGCTTTTACTCACCTTTGTCCTTTTCTCGTAAAATCGTTGTTGAAGTTAGTAATATGTTTGAATATTCTTGTAACCCATTGTTTTCATCAGTTTCAGTGCAAGCTGTAAGCATTATCGCGTCATCTCTCCGAATGGCTAGCACTGCCACAATGTACAGAAGATTTGAAAGAGAAAAGCTTAATGGACGAAAATATCCGTGGGGCAAACAGACTGACCCACTATTGACAAGTGACGATAATGCTGATGATGTTGAGGATGTGGATGCTGATAAAACGAAGGTTACAAACGAAGAACCGATTTATGAAACAATCACGAAGAAAGATTCGTTCATTTCAGATTACATGGACGGCACCAAATATTACCGTGATACGAACAGTGATTTAATCAAGTTTTCTCCAAGAAGCACCGCTGAGATGTCTTCCGCATTCTTCGATAACGAAGTGTTGACTGATTCAGATACCAGCTCCGATTATTTGCCTCCTAAAAGAGAAAATAAAAAAGAATTAGCAGATGAATTAAGTAGTGATGAGGAGTATGTTAGACCAATAACTATAATAGATAGGGTGGCACCGTTGAGACGGAACACAGGCTATATAGTTGAAAAAGTGGAAATAGTTCCACCACCTGTGATGCTGGCACCAAGACCGCTATCGTTAGCCGTATGGGCAGAGAAGATGGTTGAAAATGCGGAGTCTATTCCTGCTTGGCTGTCAGCACCACCGAGAAGAAAGTATTGCGACGAAGTAGTTCAAGATGAGCCGGACATTCCACGTCGTGTTCCCAGATCCTTCATGCGAGGTCTAGAACCTCAAGATGCTACAGCAGCGTTAGTACACTTTCTGGGCTGGTACACGTTCTTCATATGTCGCCTGCTCTCAATAGCATGTTTTATAAACTTTTTTCCGTTCGTCGCGATTATTGTTCTATTTTCACACTACCAAGCGATGCTGTTGTTCCTCATAGTGCCTCAAGCGAGCACTGTGAAGAGAGGATTCTACGTGTTCCTTGCATTCATATACTTATTTTGTCTGATGGAGTTTAAGATACGTTTCCGGCACGTGCGTGTGTGGCATGTGTTTTGGATTATAGTGTGTACTATAGAGACCGTTGTGTTCACTGGCCTTTGGGCCGGTATTGACAATAATATGCACGAGTGGTGGAAATATTTCATAGTGAAGGTGATTGGGACTAGCCTGTGTTTGAGCTACATGTGTTTCCTTGTTTATTTTGTATTGTTACAACCACGAGAAACGATTGTTTATATTAAAGATAATAAAAATAATGGGAAAAAATAGCACTCGCATTGTGTTCAATTATTGGTAATAATCATTCTAAATATAAGTGTATCTGTATCATGTATGTACCCCACTTCTGTAATATCAATGCAACAGACAGGATATTATGAGCCGTATTGAAGCGCCAGCCGGCCACATCCGTGTTCATTTCATTTATATAAACAAATATTTTTAAGAAATGATTACAATCATCATTGCCTTTTGTTTTGATAACTTTAATTTCATTGTTAAACCCCTATACACATTTCTCGCTTCATTACTGGAAATTGGAATGAAATCATTTGTTATTGTTATTTTAAAAATATTGTTTCCTTTTTCTATTTTCGTCTTCATAACATAATATTTAGCCTTATATTTCATTTAAGGTAAGCTGTATGAATAACATGAGGTCTTCAGTGTCAACGTTTATCTGTAACGATTGGGAATGTCCAAGTTCAACAATCATGATTCACGTTGCTTCACGTCTTTCCTAAAGGCCTTAAATTATTTTGGGTTGGAATTTAGGATGCACTTTGCAAAATGTGGAATACCGTTTCAACTTAAGTGCTGATAAAATTTAAAATTATATTTTTATAAAAATCGTAACGGGATGAGCGATAAATAAAGTTTTGTGTTATATGTAACAACAGTACTTAGGAATCCAGATTCTGGGATGGTAATGCACTAACCAGACCACTTGCTAGACAGATTGGTAATCACAGTATGATATAATTAGTAGCCAGGTGGAACCTAACATATATATACCTAACATCCGAGTCGCCTCCCACGAACTGCGGCAGTGGAACAAAGGTGATCTATTCGTAGACAAGAGTAGACGTTAATGTAACTCGAGCACACTCACGATAGTTCGGCTTGCACGGTAATCCACACTCATCCGTAAAAATAATACTTGTGGATTGCGGAAGTGCAAGCAATACTGAGTAGGCTATGCCTCAAGTCTCGTGTCTTCATGTGAGAGATCATTTGAAGTTTAAAGTTTGACATCCAATATTTTATCCGCCAATACTTAGGATCCAACTGAAATGTCGTAAACTAAAACTAGTAGGTACATCTGGAGCTTTGCCTATTCTATAAGTCAATATATAATCTGCGAATCGTGTATTTATTGTACCTACTCTAAATGAAATCTTACCCAACACCATCTGGCTCCTTCATGATAACAATAAACCGTCGACGAAAATGTTCGCGTTCCAAAATTGAAAAATAGAAACTACTGTTTTCCACGAATTTCCAGCGAAGCTTGCCGATGACGAACATACGTTAGGTTTTAACCTATTCTTCTTCGGCTGAGCTGATATTGCGTAGAGGTGGCGCAACCAATACCAATAAACAATGCTTTGTCTCACTTCAAAGAGCGATGCTATGCTTCAAGTTGTGATTGAAGTATCCCTTCTGGTGAACAACTGGCGATTTTTTAACACCCAAGACGTTTGTTATTTATGTTTATCAAAACAGATTCATTTACTGATTTATGTTTTGTTTCTATATCTGTTATTTAACTTCTTGTGTGTTGACACGCTTTAATGACCTCTTTTAAATCTTTATTTGGCTTTCAATCACTTTGAAATTCGATTTAAGATATAAATCTTTGGAAAGAAATATGTATGAACTTCAGCGAGTCGCGGAATGCGTTCAACAAGTAGTGTTTGTGGAAGAAAAAATATAAATTCCGTTCTATTTTGCTGACCTCCCGATACATTCATTACAGAGTGTTCTGTGTGAGCAATAAGTTGTGATTTGCGTATTTTTTGCACTCATCATTGTTGGATCGTAGTATGTTCGTGTTAATGTGGTGTAGAGACGGTCGGCTTAGGTCAGCAGCCCTGCCACATGATGCGCAGTGTATCATAACGCTTATGATATTCGCACAGTGCGCCATTGATAACAGATGCGATGACTTATGAACTTTTTTTGGAGAGGTCAGAGATATGACACTTTTTTTTTTTTGGGTGCAAAATTTTGGGCGGACAGGAAGGGCGTATCAGACTCTTACTGACTAAAACCCACCTGTGTTCCTTCAGTTGCCTGTATGTTGCTAGGGACCACGGTAACCCTTTCGGACAAACCCGAAACCCCGGCAGGAATCGGCCCTAGCGGACCCTTTTAGTTGTGCTGACATCTCTTTGAGGCGCGCGTGGAACACAACGCTCCATCGACCTGGGCCTGGTCCTTATCGGACGGCGAACTAGGGCGCCTCCTGCGGCGGCGTGAGGGCGCGAAATTTGCCTCTCCCTCACGCGTTCGCGAGCATTACTGCTTCGCAGGAGGTGAAGGCCTCCCATGCCCTCTCGCTCCATACCATGGCCTGGACCAGGGCCGGACGCGAAAAATCCCCGCCGCCCATAGCCTCCACGGGGACACGGCGATGCTCCGCCCAAGCCGGGCAGACCTCCACCGTATGCTTCATCGTGTCCTCCGGGCGATCTACACAATGGTGACAACCGGGGGTTTCCTCCAGCCTTATCCGGAACAGGAACCTCCCGAAACAACCGTGTCCGGTGAGGACCTGCGTCAGACGGAAGCTAAAGACGCCATGGTGCCTCTCTAGCCACTCCTCAAAGAGATATGACACCTGATGGTATACAATGAAAACAACATGCGTATTTTTTTAAAGCTTAGGTTTTCAAGATGACGATATATGTATTATTCAGATAAAAGTTCGTGGTAGGTAGGAGGTAGGGTATCACAAGGAAAAAAATATCGCTGCAAGGTTTGTACTGTAATAATTATTGGACTTTTTATAAGTATTGTGACTCTCGTTGAAATAAAATAAATGGGAATGTAGAGTCGTTCGCCACTTAAATATAAAGTAATGCTCAAGGAAATTAATAAAAATAAATTATTATGCGATCTTCTGGAGCTTTATCTTTATTGATGTTGGTTATTCTCGAACGCAGAAACCGTTATAAAACAACTTCAAAATAGGAGGAGTTTCTATGTTCGTCTGTTTGTATTTTAATGTATTCAGCTGTATGTTCGCCAATTTCATAAACTGATTTTGATGATTCTTTTTTGTTCGAAAGAGTATTTTTCGAGGTAGTCAAATATAAATTTTATTAACTTTGCTTGGGTAGTTTTTCAGTGTCTTTTTCTTCTTAGCGTGTCGATGCCAATCTAAATAGATTCGGCCCAGAATCCGGCCACGTGTTTGGCGCCATCACTAGCGTTCATCAGTTTCAGTAACGTGCAGCTGACAGGACACGCTGGACACGACATTAAGTGTCCCATCATTTGTGGAACAGCACCATATTTACACTCCAAGACGGAGTCGTCTATGAGTCTCCACCTGAACAAATTTTCCTTGCTTCGGCCAACCTGGGTCCGGAGTCTGTTTAAAGACTTCCAGGCTACCCAAGGTAACTCTTGTCCAGGCGGGAGATCTTCAGCAAGTGGAACAAATGGTTTGGGTAAGGTAGCACAGTCTCGCCACAGCTTCAATCTCTCTAGTTGTTTAGTTATTTTCACTAATATCCTTATTTAGTTAACTTGGTGTATGTTGATAATAATATAAAACTTACCACAACTAAAACTGAAGTTGTTTTTCACTTCGTACTTCTTCCTTTCGTGTGGTTAGTGACTAACCTGGTGTCAGAGTTTTAAAGCCGACCATGGGCCTCTGATTTGGCTTCTCATGCCGTCGAGAAATATCTCTCAAGCATGTCTTCACAATGTTTTCCTTCACCGTTTTTGAAGCAAGTGATAATTATAAAATACCCACATGAATCCGAAAAGTCAGAGATGCGTGCCTTGGGTTTGAACTCGAGACCTATGACTTGACAGTCCGACGGTCACACCACTAGGCTATCACTGCTAGTACTTAGTGTTTTTTTGGAAGGCAGTTTTTTTTTTTTTGTAAAAACAAAATGTCTTCATAAAAATCAAAATTCAACATCCTGGCCACAATGTTGAATTTTGATTAGGTATTAAAAAGTAGAGAAAACTTTGAATATCGTAATAATAATTAATATATAAAACAAAAAAAAAAACAGGTAGGACAGAATGATTACTTTATTAAAATTCCCAAATGACCAGCGACTATCGCCGACCGTACCTACTTGCCTACAGCAGCCATTTCGCTGTTAAATATTTTGATAGATAACATTTTATAAACGCCTATTGTTTACCACATTACACACGCAAGTGTAAACAATCAGTATCGTAACAGATAACAAACGGTGGCAATACAGGGTGCCAACATCGTCACGCGTATAGCACTAACAGAGGTTTAAAGATTATCAGTGGCGCTTTACATATTAAAAAAAAAGATATCAAGACGACCGCCTTTTTAACCCGTTTAAAACTGAAGTCATAATAAATAACAGTACAACTGAGTTATGTTTTTATTATAGTTGCCTATTATGGTGAGGGCACCAGACGTTGCACGGTGGAGGCCAGAACTCCAGCCTAGATTTGGGCACTTTGGGACTCTACATTTTTAAAGACTTATTGCAGAATCGACAACCATAATTGTGGGTCGGTCACCAAATGACCCACTGATATTTTACGTAGGTAACATATCATCAAGCCTGTTTCCCGTTTCCCGAAGAGTAAGAGCGGTTCTGCACTGCATCCGATCCGTATCCGAGAAATGACAGTCCGAAGTAGCCGTAGTACTATTTGTATGAGGGGCTGCGCAGTAGATCCGAACTCAGTCCGTCCGAATTTTGAACATTCCCAATTTGGATTGAATTCGGATTCGGATCAGATGCAGTGCAGAACCGGTCTTAGACGTGTAGGTAACTATAGTCGGTACATCCAAATTTCGCCATTTATGTTTATGTCCCATGTAATACGGGGTGAGCCTTTGGTCATCCACAGGGCACAAATCTCCGGGCTGCTACTGAGAAATTTCTGAAGAAACACCAAATGAAAAAAACACTTCGCTGAACTGAGAATCAAACCGATGACCTCCTGCACAGCAGTAGCACTTGCTGCTGATATTTTAGAAGTGGAATTTTTTTCACTGCGTTCAATGCATTCAAATGCATTCAATTGCATTTACTTTATTTCATAATTTGAAGGTTTGCAGTAACTTTCCTACATTAGCTTCTGAGCCTGCATTATTTTCCCGTTTGTATGCAGTTAGACGCAGCAATAAACACAGCTACATTGCTCCATTATAAATAACAGATCATCAACATACAGCATACATAGTCCATTATACTCCAAGTCTGTACATCTGAGAGGCCGCCTGTACGAGGAATGCAGCCGAGCGGTGTTGAAAAAGGGCCGCTTTGCGATCGCACGCGCATACTTCGACATTGCGATTATTTTTCGCTAATTTACCATACGCTTACATGTCGATGGGGAGCGGAGATGAGATTACCAGGAACGGTAATATTGCAAGCCAGGAAGATTGAACATTATTTATACAAAATAAACTTATAAGCACAGTATGTTATACTTTCGCCCGTTTTTTTTTTAGCCATAACCAAAAACGAAATTCGGCCCCATTTCCTTTTCCGCCGAAAATAAAAAACGAAAAAAGAGGGTTATTTTGATTGTCGATAGGTTTTCTTTTGTAATAGCCAAAGATATGCAGTGTCCATTAAACATTACCTATTAGCCGTTAGAACTTAATCACACGAAACTTTTATAGAAAAAAAAAACAAAAAAAAATAGATTAAAATAGATTTGCTAAAATAATCAAACAATCCGATGTTATTTACGATAAAAAGCATTTTTTTCTGCATTTACAGAGTTCTATTAGTTACTATGTGCCTATCGATTTTCTCTGAATAAATGAATTGAAAGTACTTAGGTATTATTTGCGTAATTTTTTTTTGTGCCGAAAACGAAAACTTGCCGAATATAGACATTTCTGCCGAAAATTGCTGAGAACCGAAAACGAAAACTACATTCGGTAGGACTCTTAACTTAAACCCGGTTTTTAAAAGGCCAATCAACACAAAAAATTTAGCCAGTCAATGACGATGGTAAACAAAGGTTGCAATTCGTCAGCGAATTGTGCTGATTGACTTTACAGAATCTTCGATGGTAAGTTACGATAAACTTACTTTGTTACTATCTGGACACTACACTCTTGCCTCGAACGTTAATAAATTCAGTTAACCCGCAAGCAACACCTATGCTGTTTAGATTCTGAGATCAGAAGTTGGCACTAAGGATAGATTAAACCTAGGCACCTACCAAGTTTATGCATTAAATTGTACTAGCTACGCGGGTAATTTGCTGAAAGCATTAAACGTTTCAATTTGCATACAATAAAAATGAGTTTAAAATTAATAACCAGAAAATGCAATTCAATTTTGACAGGATGCATGCTTTGGTTTGATTAAATGGCGTTCCGTTTGCATTTCGTAAACTATATCAGAATTTACTAACAGACTATATATGTATATATGTACCTATATATTTTAAAACCAGTCAATTTTTTATTTTTTTATTTTTTTTACCTCAGTTTTTGCTGAAGTACAAGATAATAAGTACAAGATCAAATTAAATTTTCCCGGGGACAATACACAGAAATGAGGTTTTATCATAATTAGATATCAATCCTATCATTTCTGAAAGATGCAGCAATTTGTATACAGCAATTTGCATACATTTTTATATTTTTCTCTACCGTATTATTTTCATCTGCACAAATATTGCCAGGAGAATCAGGTCCGAAGATTGCTACAAGCAACTGTTCACTTATATCTATATCCTATTAAATTTATGCTATCTATTTATGATCATCAGACAAAACCAATTCCACAAAAGGCGCTATATTTGTGTCCATCAATTCCTCTTTTGCAAGCCGCTGCAGTAATGTACTACTATTTCTAATCGACAGGGTAAACGCCTAATAACCTAAACCCACGAATTGTCCCACACTTTTTTACCCAGCATCTTTTATTCTTCTAAATATCATATTTTTACAGTCAAGAAAATAGATAAATGACTTTTTACAATAACAAACTTAGAACCTAAATAACTCGAACAGGATATAAATAGCAACCTCGCGTTAGAAATGAGATACATCTTAGAGATTGTAACAGTTAATCGATAAACGGCTAGTTAATAATACGCTACATTGTCGAGGAGATAGTATAGAGCTTCTTATGGCTAGTGTCGGAGGCTGGGCCAAGGCCCTCGGCCGCTGTAACCCGACACCTCATGTATTCAATCTTCTCTACTAATTTGCGAGTCGTACACCAGGGCTGGCACTTAGAGATAAAACTTTTTTGACCAGCAAACAAAAATTTAAAATTACCTACTGTAAAGTAGGTACGTAATGATTTTAAAACAGCTACGACTAACCGAAACTAGATAAGGTAAAAAGTATTAAAATTACTGACGTTGAATTTCCGGAAGCTACTTATAATTTTTGGGTTTGAAAAATGAAAATCTCTGCGATAAATTGGAAAACTTTTTCAAAAACCTTTTCTAATCTCATTCGGAGTGGTTTATGCTTTACTAAATTTCCTTCACCATCATCCTCCTTGTCGAATGGGAAACGGAAGAATCACACGACATTGAACAACTGCTCAATATTGTTTTGAGTTTAATTTGCTCGCTGTCCATTCTCCGGGGTAGGTAACCTAAACATAAGGTATCAGTAGTAAAACAAAAGGAAACATGTCACATCACAGTTCAACAACACGAAACGACAGGACCTAATTACTTGTATGTAACGAACAAACTGATAACTGTCACTCAGAGGCATCGAGTACTGCTATACTGCGTAGTGAGAACACAACAATTGAATCTAGATGTGCAGTAATAGAGGTGTCAATAAGATTTTATAGGCAAGTAAACAAGTTCGTTAGTGGAGGCAGCGATATCGCGGTCAGATAGCCCTGCCAGGGCAGCTGGCCTGGGCTGAGGCTCGACTAAAGAGGCGGAACCACACAACGGCTGGCGTTGTGTCGGGGGGACGATAAATCGGATCCGCGACGACAGCGCCGTGTCCGCAGAGATCGAAGCACACGATTACAGAACTTACGATTATATTCACTAAAGAATCTCTCGGCCCCGTCCCCTACTCTATGGTAATTTGTTGCAGCATTTCGCCTCCAGGCAAACCTTGCCAATTTCCCGACAGTGCCGCCATAAATTCAACTAGATATAAATAGAGAGTAATATGTTAGGCCTTATCAATGCAGTTGCTATTGTAGTCGCGTCTGGTCTGCTTGTTCATAAGTTATGCAGGAATAGTTGTAATTCCACACTTAGTACGCATAGCGATTTGACATGCTCGTATGTTAGAGTTAGACGATAGTTTACAATTTGCCGCATTGAGCAAAATAACTTGAATTTAATATTGTACATAGATTTCTTGACGACAAAATATATTGTGGTCTCATATTACTTACGAAAAATACTATGTGAAAAGCTTTACAAGTTTTTCGGTGAAGCGGAAAGGTATTTCAATGTCAAGCAATGAATGGAGTCGACAGATAGGAAAATGCGACCATTTTAACAATGGGAAATGGTGAACGATAATTTCCGCTTATTGTGACAAGACTTACACTTATGTGTCAAAAGAAGATGTAAAGCAACCATGCGAGATAATCCCATCAACTGTCTCTTGAGGCGAATTCTCCATCAAAAGTAGTTGAGATTGTTAAGCATGGAGAGTCCATGGAAAGAGCTCTAAGACACAAATAAGCAGCTCCTGTGCTCACAGCAGAAGAAAAGCAAACAAACACCCAACTTCCTTCCACAATGACAAAGAGCTACATGTTTACGTGCCTAAGTTCAAAAATGTTTATTGATTACAGCATACGGACGAAGCTTGGCAGTCGGTGATAAGGCCGGGAGTCGTGTCCTCGATGTTGCACCGCATCCATTTCTCCGCGACACGCATCTACCAATGATAACGTAATGACTTTCGAGATTGACTCATGTTCATTGTGTTGTGTGGAGTAAATAAACTCGTAGGTATTGTGAGGAGAGGCGAGAGTGCATGCGGAAGCGGATTTGATCTTTCATCTGTGTCTTTCTTAACCCTTGCTGGAAAAGTTGTCCGTTTTCGTGGCTCTAGTTATACTGCTCTCTACACTTTCGACTCCACCCACTTTTCATAGAACTCATACATATTAGATGAACCCTCCGGGAGGGTTACCGGCATTACGTTTGCGCTAAAGTTAACCATCGCGGACGGTCAACAGCATTAGGTTTAAAACCGTGCTAGAAAACACTGTACAACGAAGTAAAATAGGGGACCTTATCGCTATACGTAGTTTACATTTTGTAACCTTTTACATTTTTAGTGATTCATATTTGTAACCGTGAACAAAAAATTAAAAAAGCTTGATAGTTCAGTAACGTCGGGAATTAGATTATTATTTCAATTTAATCTGCAACCTGGCTTATCCATGCGTGACTAGGAGAGATCGTCTACCAGTTCCTAGTCTTAGGACTTATTTTATAATCAGATAAATAACTTTTTACTGCGAAATAAATTTTCCATACAAAATAAGTCGAAATAAATTTTGACTTATTTTGTATGGAAAATATGTCAAAATATGTAACTGTCTTATATATATTCTTGAAATTAGTACTACTATTGAAAGATCAACCCATATTAGATTATCTTATGCTGGTTGGCCGTTTGACAGTTTCTTATACACTTGCATGCAAAAATATCGGCCCATTCCGTACTCTTCGAGTTGAAATAAGATTATTAACAATAACTTAATACATATACACTCGAGAGCAATGAATCCGGGTCACTTAAAGAATCCTAAAAATCTCGGAAACTAAAAATGCTAGGTTAATGCAATAAATTGTATTTAATAGACAATGTAATACTCCTTAAATGAAGGTATTAAAACTTCTTAGTTATTGTAAAGTTATATCATAAAAAAATCAAATTTGAAAAAGGGCCACTTTCGAAGATGGAACTACGAAATTACAGCATTTGGTTTTGCTTTTGTTTGTAATCTGTCATTTATGTGGGTACATAAACCATGTTGATAGTGCTCTATATTCATTATTCAAGCTGAAATTATGTCGCTTACGCCTGAAGAATGCACCAGAATACTTACAATGCTGGAAACCGGCCGGAGTCAGCGCGATACAGCCAGGACTGTCGGTGTGTCGCTGTCAACAGTACAAGGAGTTCTCCGACGTTACGAAGAAACTGGTTCTAACCTACGCAGACCAGGAACGGGCAGAACCAGGTGTACCACAGCACGAGAAGACCGATACTTGGTGAACACCATGCTTCGAAATCGCTTTCTCACAGGAACTGAACTCACAAATCAGTTTCGACGCCTCGGAGGAAGTAACCCAAGTGCATGGACAGTAAGACGTCGGCTTGCTGAATCTAACTTAAAACCCCTTAGACCTGCAAACGGCCCTAAACTGGAGCGTGGGCATCGTATTTCAAGACTAAGATTTGCCCAGAGCCACGTAAATTGGAGTATTGAAGATTGGTCAAAAGTTTTGTTCTCCGACGAATCAAAATTTATGCTCTACAAGCACGATGGAAGACACAGAGTGTATCGAAGACCAGGGGAAAGATTCAAGCAAGCATGCATCGAAGAAAAAGTAGCCTACGGTGGTGGGTCTGTACTTGTGTGGGCCGGAATTTCTTCTGAAAGTCGCACAGAGCTGGTGATCATAGAAAACGGCTCTTTAACTAGCGTAAGATATGTGGAAGAAATCCTCAATGATCACGTTGGTCCATTTATGGTCAATTTAGGTGAGGATGCTATATTTATGCATGACAATGCCCGACCTCATACAGGTAGGATTGTGAATGACTACCTTCAAGAGATGAACATTACTAGTATGGAGTGGCCAGCGCGCAGCCCGGATATCAACCCGATCGAGCATGCTTGGGACGAGCTAGGCAGATGCGTAAAACAACGAAACCCTCCCCCAATCACGCTTCGTGAGCTCAAAATTGCTCTCACAGAGGAATGGGAGAATATTCCCCAAAATCGTATAAGGAACTTGGTGTACAGCATGCCAAACCGCGTAAACGCAGTAATGGAAGCACGAGGAGGCAATACGAAGTATTAAAATTCAAGAAAATCGTAATAAAGTTCAAAAATTTCATGTTTCCTATTTTTGTTTTAAGGAGAGATCAGCAGTTTTTTTCTTTATGTAATTTTGTGTTAATAAAATGTATGGTGACTCATATTTTTTTTACTTTCATTTAAAGAGTATTACATTGTCTATTAAATACAATTTATTGCATTAACCTATCATTTTTAGTTTCCGAGATTTTTAACATTCTTTAAGTGACCCGGATTCATTGCTCTCGAGTGTATTATGTACCGAAATTTTGCTGAAAGCATGTAGACGTTAGTGGAAGATTAATCAAAACTGATTCATAAGTTTTCGAGAAAAACGAGGAATTACAAAAATACCGGAAGAAATACAGAAGTTTTTTTTTAAAGTCGGTTAAAAACTTGAGTTAAATTATCAATAAACGAACAGAAATAAATAAAATTAAGCTTTTTTCAACTTCAGTGACAAAAAAAAGTCTCACAGTTTTTCTAAGCAAATGTGAGTGATGACGACATCTGAAGAATCGAGTTGATCTTTTAAAGAAATTTGCTTTAACAAAATATAGAGCATGTGTAAATAATCTTTATCTTACCTACCTTTACACAATATAAATAATTAAAATATTCATTGACATTTTTGAGATATCGTCTTTGAAATAGAGAGCACGGGGTGGGCCAATTTTTTTGCACACAAGTGTATCTTTGGCATATTTTTTTAATTGGCAGTAGGTCTATGTATTATCAAGGTTATGATGAAGTTGAGGCCTCTCCGAATTTCCGGCCATCGTAGGCGCGGGCTTGCGGACGGTGAGCAATGGGTAGCTCGCCGTCCGGTAAGGACCAGGCAAGGGTCGACGGCGCGTTGTGTTCCACGCGCGCCTCAAAGAGATGTCAGCAGAATTGATTGAATTGAGGGGTCCACTAGGGCCGAATGCCTGCCGGAGTTGCGAAGAATACCGAAAGGAAGATCGTGGCCCCCGGCAACAGGACAACTGACGGAACACGGGTGGGTTTTAGTCAGTAAGATTCTGACACACCCTCTCGATCCGCCCAGAGCGTGAGAAGTTATTTTATAATTTCCCAACCAAAAAAAAAGGCTTCTCCGAATGAGTTTTATTACCGTCTGCCATTTTGACTTCGGAATCCAATTTCTAAAGAAAGCCGATATTCTAAGGTAAGATCGATAGATAAAATTCCGAACTAGTTTCTCCAGAATACGATAGGTATAGCGTCGTAGCTGGCATGAATTAAACAAAAATGGTGAGTATTCAAAAAGGGTAAACCGCGCTAGTACACATAACCTAGCCCATCAACCTAATAAAAGTACAGATAATATATTCAGCTATAGGTTAAAAAGTTAGCCAAACTTAAACTTACCTATAAGCTCTACGTTCGAAATTCTTACGTAGAGTAAATAATTCTACCCTAGGGTCAACGTCACCACTGAAGTGCTTTTGACGCGGTTAAGGTTGCCAGCCCAAAAATAGAAAAGCTGGACACCGATTCATATTTAGCCGGACATTTTGCTATGAAAGCCACACTGAAATTTAAAAGAAAAAAAAAACTTGTGTATTTATTACTGTTATTCATTTGTGACTTAATCTACTCTTAATTATGATCCAAACCACATTTTACTCTTACCAAAGTAATTTGAAACTTCTTAATTAATTCAATCAATAATTAGCCTTCTTCACATTCAAAGTAATTTAAACAATCAATAATCCATCTTTTGTGGGGGCGGGGTTGACCAAAAGCCCAACAAAAGCCGAGCAGGCCGGAATTGTGTTTATTTGACCGGACACGTTTGTAAAAAGCCGGACTCCTGGCAACCCTAGACGTGGCACTAGGGTCTATATCATTGCATCAAATTGCATAAAAAAAATGTAGTTCGACAATTTTCCGCCAACTTTCTTTCGTGGCGCACACTTTAGTAAGGAATTTCAAATAATTTCGAATTTAGGTGAATATCACGTATAAGCTCATCATAGTGTTGGTATCTTGTACAAGCTTTTCACTTTAAAATGTTACTAGTGACCCACCCCGGCTTCGCAAGCGTGCAATTTACATATGAAGACGATATTCTGTTCACGATACGTTGTGTACCAGCAGAAGTTCTGAGTACTAACCTAAAAAAACGTACTAGGCTTGCATGAATTACAGATAGTATTAATACTTCTTTTTATATATATTTACATAATAGCCTATGTCCATCTGGAATATTGTACCTATCAAATAGTGAAAGATTTTTTTTAAATTAGACTTTTGGGTCCGGAGGTTACCCTCCCCATATACAGAACCTCACAAAATTCGCTCTCTCTTTGTAATATTAGTGTACCACATTGCTAAAAAAGGCTTGTATTAAAGTTAAGTATATGAAAGCTCTTTATTTATTTATTTTATTTTTTATGTACACGCAGTAAAATACATAAAGAAATGACATAATTATAATTTAGAGTACAAAGGTACTGCTTATTTCTTAAGAAATTTCTTCCAGCAGACCTGCGAAAGGAGAAATTTAAAAGAAATGTAGACAATAGTGACTGAGAACAAGAAGAGAAAATTTGAATATGCAAGGTCTTAAACTAAAATATCTGGTGGTGTATATCTGGTGTCTTTCTTGTTTATTTAACTCTTTCTTACTATTAGGTCTGTATTTACCTCAAAACTATTCTATTCTGCCTTTGAATATTTTTATTCCCTTTAGAATACTCATCAAATGCATAGGGCTTCTTCGGCTTAACATCCCAGAGATCCTCTAAAATAATGTAGATACTTACATCTGTAAATTCAGAGATATTGATTGTTAAGAAAAACTCCCAGTTTAAATTGTCTGCATATTCTAATCACAACTGTCATTCTTTAGAGTCAATTTGATAAAAAAAATTGCCTGACCGTACATTCTTTAATTAAAGTGACGTTTTCACCAGTAATTTTCCGCCAGACACGTCACATTTCCGCTTCCATATCGCTGTCGCTGCGCATGCGACCATGGCCTTAGCCGCCTAGCGTAAGTTCTATGAACTGCGAGCAAGGCGATACTGAATTTATGTCACAAGTTATCACGGAGTGAATTTTGTAATGGCATGCGTTTTCCGGAGCCATCTTCGAGACAGTCTGCTATCACACACTTACTGCGGGATGGATTATTGATACAAGCATTCAATTAGTTGTAGGTCACACAGGTACTGGTGTCAATTTGTTTAAATAAATGATCTCAATACTAAATCGCTTCGATAATAAGTCCAATTATTATTGATACAGTGTCTATCCTAACTAATAGTACACATGCGAAACTGAGTTTGTTTATTTGTTACGCTTTCACGCTAAACCGGCTGATCAGATTTGGAGAAAATGTGGCACATGGGTAAACCATGACGTGGATTAGGACATAGGATACTTTTTATCCCGATATTCCCACGGGATCGAGACTTATGCGGGTTAAACCGCGGGCGCATTTAGTCTAAACTAATATTATAAATATAGAGAAAAGATTTGATTTTTTTTTGTTTGTTTGTAATGGATTAACTAAAAACTACGGCTAATTGGTGACTCGCCCGAATCCGGGCGAATCCGGGCGAATCGACCATTTTAATAAATGTTAATTTTTATTGAGGCGACTCGCACGAATTCAATTTATTTGTAGACGAATCGACAACTCCAGCAATACGTAGTAATAAACTAAACTGACGCAGAAATGATTAGGGTAAAATATTATGAAATAAACAAGACGAAAAACGGCTGATAATGTAGCTTCCTAGCTACATTATCACTGAGTAAAATGGGCTATACTTTTCGACTTCCACGAGAACGAAGTCAGAGACAGAACCTAGTACGTAATAATGTCAAACTGACCCAAATATTTGGGTCAAACTGTCACATACGAAACTAATTATTATAAGTACAGTGGCACGTTTTGTTTTGAAAACGTTTAATTGAATTCATAATTAGTATAATTACACACTGTTTTCATTCAAATTAATGACCTAATCATTAGCAAAGTATCTAGATAGACTCACTAAGATTATCTTTGCTTTAACGGTATTTTACGTCAGCACACTACACTGAGTACATTAGGTACTTTATTCTTTACTTTTCTTCTTAGTTGTACTTGCAGTTTATTACCGAACCAATGTAGAATGAATTGACGCTAAAATCCTGAGCATGACCATAGGGCTCAAATTCCGATAGTAACCCTATCAATTCTCTTCTTGAACCTTCACCTGCAGTGTGCCTTCCTCATTACTTTTTTTTCATGACGCACTTACAAAGGTACCTACACTATTTATATCGTATGTAAGTGTCAGATCGTCGTGTGTGGTCACACAATGATTAGCCACTCGCCACGATAAAATATCATAATGTTAACCAAAAATGGCAGCGAATTTATTTTTGTCATCATTTGCGTCATAGTGCCAAAACAGATAAAGTGTTCGGCTAAATATATTTTACTTACCTAATTATTAGTGTGATTTCCGGATACTTACTTATACTTGTGAGTCAAAACAGGGTCGCCTGTATTATTTATTTTTTATAAATAATCTATACTTACATATTAGGTCTTTACCTATGAAATTGCCGTTTTTCAAGAAATAAGTTAACGCCCTTATTTCTCAATATTTTGATTTTTTTATTAATCAAAGTATTTACCCATGCAATCAATGCATTTTTTCCAACGTAGTGGTAGCTTATTGATGCCCTTTTTGAAAAAGTCTGCTGGACGGGAGGCAACAAATTCTTCAAAGGCATTTTGAACTGCCTCTCGGTTATTGAATTTATTCCCCGCCAAGAAGTTATATAAATTCTGGAAAAAGTAGAAGTCTGTAGGGGCAAGGTCTGGTGAGTACGGTGGATGACGGAGAACTTCCAACCCCAGCTCTTGTAACTTGGAGACCGTCTGCTGTGCAGTATGAGGTCGCGCGATGTCGTGCAGGAGCAGCGGAGCCGAACGATTGACCAAAGCTGGATGGAGATGTGCGAGCTTCTCCATCATTATGTTCAGTTCTTCACAGTACACATCTGCCGTAATGCTCATCCCGTTTGGTAAGAACCTGTGATGAGTGATACCGGCGCTAGACCACCAAATAGTGAACATCACTTTTTAGGGTTCAGTTTTCGTTTGGGGCATTGTTTAGGTGCTGAACCAGGGTGTAATCAACTTGCTGAGCGCTTGCGATTGTCGAACAGAACATTTTTCGTCGCAAGTAACAATGCGATTCAGTATGCCTTCGTTTGTGTGCCTGTTGAGCAGTGCAAGGCTCAAGTCGACGCGTGCTTCGCGCTGGCGATCATTCAATTCGTGGGGCACCCATTTGTCAAGCTTTTTTACCTTGCCAATTCGACGCAAATGGACCAATATTGTTTTGATGCTAACATCGAAAGCTGCTGCTAATTCAGCTGTAGATTGAGAATCGTCAGCTTCCACAATCGCCTTTAATTCGTCATTGTCGACTAAAGTTTTCGGTCCACCACGGGGTTAATTTCTTAGGTCGAAATTTCCAGAACGGAAGCGGGCAAACCAATAACGGGTGATGCGATCGTTGGTAGTGTTCGCTCCGTACACGTCAATGATGTTGCGTGCCGCTTCTGCCGCTTTGCTGCCACAACTCTCACTCATACTCCATAATAACTCGAATTTTTAACGTATCCATGATGACGAAAAACGTACAAATGCGATGAAAACAGAACGCTAACCATTAAACAAATGACTAAATTTCAAAAAAGAATTCCATATTTTAAAAATAAAAATAATTTGAACTTAGAATTCTTAGCGAAAAAAGAAAAAAAATGGACTTGTAATAGCCAGTACGGCAAAACGGCAATTTCATAGGTAAATACCTATTATAATAAAATCGTAGCGGAGTCAAACTGTACATTTTAATATTTTTGAAAAACAAGAATTGCTACGCGGTTTGGAAAGAATTATTATGCCTAAAATTATAGTTTTTAAAATTTATGTCTGTTTGTCTGAATGTATGTTCCAGCACCACGCAAATACCACGTACCGCCCGATAGATTTTGTTCAAATTTTGCACAGATATTCCCTACAATTCTGGTCAGTCTGTAGGCTATATATTATCACGAAACGCAATGGGGGATGAGCAATATTACATTTTGTTCGTATTCTTCTGTAGTTTACCGCAAATTGTAATAAAAACACTAGCCAAGAGGTTAGAATACAGTTACAGATTTAACCCTTTAAATAATTATCATCACGCTATACCTTTGTGGAGCTATAATAAGCAGTCAATCGTGACACATTTAACGGATATTTTAGTCAATAAAGCATAGTATAGATTAGTGATTCGACGACTGCTTTGCAAACCTGTCGTAGTAAGTACGATTCCCATATGATATTTTTGGGTACGCAGGTACCCAAAGGGTGCCAACGGCACCTTTTACTAAGGCTCCGCTGTCCCTCTGTCAGTCCGTCTGTATGTCTGTCACAAGGCTGTATCGTTTAAACCGTATCATTTTCACAGAGTGTGTAAGTACTACTTTAGCCACTATAACAACAAATAACAAAAATAAAATGAAGTTAAAATTTTAATGGGGTTCACTCATCTACTAGAAACGTTTGTTTTTATTATTTTTCCTCATCCTTCTTTTTGACTTCCAAAAAGGAGGAGGTTATATGTTTGTAGCGTATGTATGTTTTTTTTATTTTTATGTATGTCCGCCGGTTTATCCGTCATTTCTGGACCGATTTTGAAAATTATTTTTTTGTTTGAAAGGGTATGATGCTCTCGAGGCTTGAATAATTTTTGAGTTAGCTTTAATAATACGTATTTTTTCCTACTTAGTATGTGGATGATATGGTAAGTTCCTGTCAATACTATTTAAATAGTAGGTAGTGGTATTTGAATTTGTGTAAGGTAGGTTCCACAAACAAAAAGTGAAAAATAAAAACATTTTACAAAAAAAATATACTTCCAAAAAAAAACACTACAAATTGAAAAATAACTTTAATTTCGGAAGTCGGTGGCAAAAAACTAAAATTCTAAACGCAAAGACACCAGGCATTCTTTAATAAAAATAAAACTTATAATAACTTACTTGACTTTTTCGTCGCAGTTGGGTTTGAGTTTTTAAACTTTTATTTTTATTTAAATTATTTTGGGGCTATATATACTTGAAATGTGCTAATTAAACCCTTTCATTTAATACCCTACATGGCATCATTAAAAATCATGCCAACGCTTTCAACGATGTCTCATTTATCAAATTATGATGAGTAGTTTAGAAGTTATGAACAGATGAACATACATATTATCAGTCAAAATAATAACCCTCCTTTTTGCTTCGCCGTAGTAGGGTAAAAATAGGGGTATATTATAAGGAATTGTTTAGGAAAATTTGAAGTCCAAGCCTATAGAGTCGCCAAGGAAAGCTAGTGCTGAATAAAATTGACCATCCTTTTACAAAAGCCTCCATTATTATTGCCTTTACTTTAGCAATTCGATTGTACCGATTAGAGTGGTACACGAAGTGCACATCCTTACTAACGATTTAGATAGCAGGAGGTTGAGCGCAAATGGCCGCGATCCATGTATAATCTTAATCATGTAATAACAATATTTGTTCGTTTCTTTGGATTTGCGATCCGGTTCTGAGGAGCCTGTGTTTATTTTATTTGCTGTTCCTGTGTGTATTAGACAACATAGAACATACGAGAGATGAAAACTAGACGGATTTTGAAATGATACATGATGTAAAGTCGAGGCTCGATTCTACTAATCATCATCATCATTTCAGCCGAAAGACGTTGACTGCTGTGCATAGGCCTCACCCAAGCACAGCCACTTGTCCACCTAGTGGGGGGCCTTCCAACGCTACGTCTTCCGGTACGCGGTCGCCACTCCAGAATCTTTCGGCCCCATCGGCCATCTGGTCTGCGAGCAATGTTCCCACTACCACATAAGTTTGGCAATTCTCCGGGCTTCTTCGGGATTCTATGAATGCCTTCTCCATTCTCCGAATATCGATATCTACGTTGATATTTATATATACACTTAGAAAATGGTGTTTTTTTTTTATATTCGACGAATAATTTCAACGCTGTTGGGTCTAGAATCATATAGTTACTGAATTCCTGGTAACAGTTTGCGCTTTCATTTTCCCTTACACCTTGTATACAATTCTACTTCTGTTTCATACAGTTGTATCTTTTATACATTGTTAAGCAGTCTGGGCCAACAATACAAAACCGCAAGGACGTCAACCGCTTGTCAGTAGCTCAGAGCTGTCATCAACCCCGTCCCATGTAAAAACATAGGACAGGGCAAATACTTAACTAAATTATTCCTACACAAAGGCGTTGGAATAATTATTTAAGTGGTGGTGGTGGTGGTGGTGGTGTCTATAGCAGACTACACAAATATATATAAAAAAAATCGAAGACTTGTGACATAGTTAATTGATTCAGGCGTGCCCTTGCGGAAATCCATTATAAAATGATGATGTGGATATATTTAGTAACCTGTTAGCTATTATATAGCGCAGACAGTCAGCGCTCGGTGCTTGGTGTGACAACACGCCGTGTTCGAGTTTGCGACGAAGTCAATCGTCATCCTGAGGATGCCTCGTTGAGAGGTGAAACACGTGTCATTTCTTCCAGGGTCTTTTTAAGACTCTTTAGAAATAGCTAAGCGGAACAGGTTACTAAATATAATCCACATCATCATTTTACATCGACATCCACCAACCCGCACTGGGCCCGCGTGGTGGATTACGGCCCACTCCCTCTCACAGAGAGGAGGCCGGTGTACCAGCAGTGGGAACATTATAGGCTGTTTATGCTACACAAATATATCTGAACAAAAACACATTGTCCTAGTGAGCCACATAAATATTTTTAGTTTCTTAGCACTGTAAAGAAAAATATTTGTTGAGAACCATGTTTCAGTGGTAAATATTTGAAAATAGAACTCGATATCCAAATGTTAAATAAACTTTTTAAATCTATAAGAAGTGGATCTTGGTGGAAATTTCTGTTCCAAAGCGATCCAAAGTATATTTATTATCGATTATCTTGCCTTTCGGTAAATTCAGGTTGGGTTAGAAGTAGGAATCACTGCTGCCGACCCACGTATGTTATCTATTGCCGAATTCTATGCGTGACCTACATGTAACAATGAGATGCTGTCTGCTACTGTAACAGACTGTTTTGATTATCCGTAATCTGTTCCATCTCCAAAGAGTATTTTGTTTTATTTTAAAAATAAAATGAGGATATTTGTCTAAGTTTATTTTTCATTAACTGACCTGTTTCCGTTATATTTTACAGATTTTGCAGCTTTTAGTAGGAATATATTTTTGTTTTCGTTCATTTACTTTATTCTCCTAAAAACTATCGTAGGTTAATTATTACTGGGCTTGCTTGTCCAATAATTAATTATAGAGCGGTCATATAATTCAATTCTGAATTTATGTTGATAAGTTTATTTAATACACAAGACATGTACTTACCTTATCAAATTGTGGCTCTAGGCAACAATTCGTTATCTACCTACTATAGTTAAATTAATATTAATAACTAAAAAATTCTCGATTTTTCTCACAGACTACTCACCATACCTATGTACTTATTTATTTACTTTTGGTAGGTAGTCGTTTTTGTTTCTATGTAAATTAGAACTATGTCCTTGTAATGATCTTACTCTTATCTCCCACTAAACAGTGTTCTGGGTTAATTATGGTTTCGCTAACATATTAGACTAATGAATGATATTAAAACTTTTGCCGAACATAGCTTGGGGGCAATTACCAAAGTTCTTATCTAAAGTACCTAGTAACAATGGTAACTGGTAAGTGTTAATAGTTAATAACACATTTGTCCGACATTCCTTTTACTTATTTACTTCACACTAATAGCTTCCTTAATGTCGGGTTCCGAGTTCCTTTGTAACCTGCTGTTTTATAACAATATCTGGGGGAAATATTACGAACAAAATAAGCAAAGGTCAATCAGTATTTCGTGGAAAATTTGTCGGTTACTCGCGCTTGTAATTAAATTCTGTTACTTATTTTTCTTATAACCTTTACTTCTAATTAAACATAAACGAGTATTGAAGAAAAAAAAACTTGTGAAATTAAATTACAAAATAAAAAACTAGTTAATTACATTTTTTTTGTCCATCCAATCGAGTAGGAAAGCAGTAGATTACAGAAGCGTATCGCTACATCACTTACAAATTATTCGAGAGAGTTTCAAGAGACCCGAAGGCTAAGGAGTCTATTAGAACGTAGTAAATAAAGGGTCGCCGAACAATAGTAACAGACCGTGTCTTTCGAGTGAAGAGTGGAGATATGGAAGCATTTACAGCCGTGCGTGCGTGACGGAGGCGACCTACATCGCGAGCCAAACGGCCGGCCGCCACTTGAGTATTCACACCGCGGATAGTTCGGAATCTAATTACCATTATTTACCTACTTGATGCTGCACCGGGATACCTCCTCGGACTTGTGACGGAATCATATTACTCAAGCTGAGCTACCGATAATTGCATTCCTATAATTGCTTTGTATGAATAGGCCACAGCGAAAATCGAATTTCAAAGAAGATCATAACGATTTACGAACTATAAAATCTTGATAACAAAGTGCAGAAATAAATAGCCTCTTATTTTTGCTTAAAGAATTGTTGAAGAAGAAAAAAAATAGACATAAAATTATAGCCATTGTCTAGCTCACAAAGTCACAACGTTTCCCCAAAATGTAGGTAAAGAACAATTTAATAACATCTACAATGTGAGACAAAAATTATTGCTGTTTTCATAAAGTGTTAAACTAATGTGGATGGCTTAGTATATGAAACGAGGCAAATCAAAAACACCGGCCAAGTGCGTGTCAGACCACGCACAATGAAGGGTTCCGTAGTTGGAATAAATTTAACTTAACTTTAACCCAAGAACAAACTCAACTTTGTAGTTGAAAAACATGTTTTTCCATACAGAATATATGGGAGAACATGTTTTTGCAACCGCAAATGTAAGTTGGTCGATTATTACTCGTTAACTTGTAAAGCCTACTTAGTTGCGATAGTTTTCCTTTTAATTTAGTTATATATACTAATGCCGTGAATTTGTTCACATATCCAAAACCAACCATTTAGCTTGCAAGGGGGGGGACACTTGACTCTAACAAAAATTAGCACTTTAAAGCTTAATATTTCGAAAACAGATTCCTGAATCCAAAAATGGTTTCCACAAATTCATAATATTTTTAACGACCTTTCCAATGACACCCACTCTATGGGATAGATGAGAAAAAAAAAACATCCCCACATGACAAAACTATAAGGGTTCCTTGTGAACAAGGAACCCTTATAGTTTTGCGTTTTACGGAACACTAAAAACGGACAGATATTACAAAAAAAATGTCTGGAAAAGAAGTACCTAAACTCTTAATTCCTAGACGATGAAAAAGGGGTAAAAGATGAGGCAAGTAGAACGTATAGCCCCAATAAACTTATTTAATTACAAATTCTGCAAAACAGCCAAGGAGTAATTTAATCAGGACATACTGGCACTCGAGCCCGGTACAGTTAGTTACTCTGCTTTACATTGCCCTCTAACTGCAAAACTACCGTCTGTTCAACTTAGTAATAACTGACATCAAATACAAACAAAGGAAATTGGATAACAAAAGGAAATTGCAAAAGCTAACGGTATTACTAAATAGTAAAATAAACCTTTACATTAGTAGAAGTGAATAGTCTACAGACGAAATTACTTGAAATGAAAATGAATATTTTAGACTCGATAACAGTCAATTTATTCAAGGGTCGGCGTGTGCGCAACATAGAAGCGTTAGACGAAACTTCGTCCATACATCCATTTCATCTTCTTCTATTAGGTGCCATCTCAATAGTCTTTCTAACCATATTTTTTATTTAATTTTTATTTAAAGTTTTCGCACAAAATAAGGTGTAAAGGCGTACTTAATGCCTTAGGTATTCTCTACCAGTCAACCAAGGTTGCTGAAGAGATAAGATGGCAAGTGCTCTGTATGGTGCTCCATATCACACAGTCCATCCATCGTTTCTTTGATCTCCCTCTGCACACATAACATTCGTCTCCAAACTTCCCTCGCAACATTCTCCTCATTGCTCCGCATCACGTGCTTATACCATGACAACTAAGATGATAACCGATATCCACTTAACACTTTCGACTCCACCCATTTTTTATTAGAGCTCATATTTGCGTTCACTGGCTCATACGCCAGTCAACTTGCAATATGTATGGCGGCAATACATATTGCAAGTTGACTCCAGGAAGGTCACCGGCATTACGTTTGCGCTTAAGTTAACCCTCGAGGAGTGTCGCCGGCATTAGGTTTGAAATCTTGTTAAAATATAAAACTAATTTTATTTTTACAGTGCCGAATTCGCTAAGAAAAACCTACATTTAAAATGAGCCCTCCGCGAGGGCTCCCGGCACTGATCTAAAATGAAGGAAATGTGTAAACAACAACAAACAACAGCTAAGCATCGTACGAACATTCCCAAAATGAAGAAAAAGTGAAACAATGAACCAATAAGCTAACCGATAAAACAATGATCCTGATTTTCTTGTACACCGAACTAAACTAACTAAACTATCACTAAAATTCCTTACTTTTGGCTATGAGAATCTTAAAGCTATTCTGCAACAAAAATTCTCTAAATTTGGTTATGTAATTTTGACACAACTAAAATCGAATTGGACAATCGCGACTCCACGTGGTACTTGTTTGCCCTGGATGAGAATGAGAATGAGAATGCCCGTGAATTTGTTTTAGAACCGGAGGCGCGAATGGGACGGTCTCGACGTGTTTTATATGGAATTTTTCACTTTTTGAATATAAAATATGAAAAAATATTACCAATATGTTGAGATTTAGGGGTGTACGGGTTATGTAAAGGGGGTCGAAATTTTCATTATTTTTGCATTTTCGAGATATAAGCAAAAGAAAAGAAAAAAATAATATTGATGTAAGTCGAGGTGTTGGTGCGAATTTTAGTTCATATTTTATTCCACTCCTTTTTAATCGCGATTATAAATAGTAAGAATTAGTTAGACAATCAAAACTTTAGGTGATTAATTCAGAACAGCAAATGTCATTTTCACTAAATTAATATCTCAGTGCTATCTTAGTGCTGCCCCCCAATAAAATATAGTTAAGTTGTGTCACTTTGTCTGTTTCAGAATGGAAAATCGACATTTGACAGAAATAACCAAAATTTTGGTGATTTTTAGTCTAGTTTAGAGGCATTTGTGTCAAAATAATCGGCACTGTTATCAAATTTTTTAAATTTGTCTCGTAGAAAGTAAAATGAAACGCCTGATCTGAACACGGAAGTGAACATTTGGAAAATTCGACCCATTTGTAGCTGCGGATATTGCATTTAAACGTATAGTTAGTACATTTGTTTTTTTTGCCAATAATATTCATTTCTACGGCATTTTGTCTCAAGAACGTTCTCCCGAATGATCTGTCTGATTGAAGTGATTGATATCCCCATTATACATAGCTTGCAAGGAAAGCAATTGGTTGCGCTTGCGACGTGTCTGAATTTGAACTTCTGGTCAGGTAAAAAGTTGTTCCGTGAAGACATAAAATATCTGATATAATCTTATGGGCAAGGTTCCATGTAATAACACACTAAACGGCACTGCTTCAAACCAGTCACGCAAAATTTTGAGGTGATAGAGATGGGAAAACTGTATGATCTACCTTAACTACACCTTGCTGCTAATGTAACTTTAAGACTGGGGAAAGGTAAACTGCAACTAGCAAAAGGGGTCAAATCAGTGCCATAAAGTTAGGTAAAGTCGGGGTAGTTAATTGTCACGCAAATTGAATATCAACTTTATTGTAGGTAGGGATATTCAAATCACAACTGTCCTTCTTTGACAGTAATACTAAAATCCTATACTATTAAACAAGCAATATTTGTATATATATTTGTTTGTATATAGATGTCTACTCACGTCCTCGAAATCGTCTCTAACGATTTCGATGAAAGTTGCAATATTGAGGTTTACGGGGGCGAAAAATCGATCTAACTAAGGCTCATATCTGGGAAAATTCGTTTTCTCCGTATTTTCACCCGAGCAGAGCTCGGTCGCGCAAAGTTTAGAACAAGATACTTAATGAATAATGATATGACATTATTGGCATTAGAATAATAATCACGGCAGTATGGAATTAGTAAGTACTATCATATACTATTAAATGAACATTCTCTATTTTCACCAGAGCAGAGCTTGGTCGCCCAAGTACTAACTATAACACGGCATATAGATGTAAGGTGTCAATTTCCTTAAAAAATAGTGTCTTTGGCTGTGCTTGATACCTAAAGAAAGAAAGAAAGAAATAAAAAAAAAATATTTTATTTGGGACAACGCACAGGAAATATATACAACAAAGAGAAAAGAAAAAAAAAGAAAACCTGTGCGAGTCCAACGAGGCACTTATCTCAGCATAATATCTAATTATTGTGGATAATCTCAGCTGAAGACACTATTGATGATAGGTTTTAAAGAGACAGTCGTTGACTTTCCCAATAAGGTTATAAACATGACCAACTCTGCCTACTTCATCCACCTATTGATAACGGGATAAACTATCCAATTTTGTAGTCTGAGTACCAGTACCCGTATAGAGTTTATTTAACCGACGGTTTAGCGTGGGAACTCCAGGCTAACCTAACGATGCCAAGTAGGGCACCACATGAGGATTCTGATGAAAACAATGTGACAAACAAAATATAATAAAGGATCATTACAAATCGATCTAATGAAAATTATGAATAACAGACAAAACTGCATGGAAATCAGGTTCATCCGTTCTGGAGATACGATGTCATAGACACAAAGGGTTACATATTTATAACAATCCACGAGTCACCTCACACATAATATTGTCTAGATGAAAACACAAGCTGAATGCATGTGTTGTTATAATTACTTATAATGTTTAGAATATCGAGCACCTGCAGGAATGATAAAATGCTGACGTAACATACATTGTCATCCCTTTTTCATTATCCTTCGAATGAATTCTACAATGTAAAGAGGTTTTATCTTCACACTCCATTCCGAAGAGGGGAAATTAACAGCAAACCTTTCGTAAATGTCGAAGCAGCACGTGTAACCCCGTGTAACCCTTAGTTTCACTATTTATTATTCGCAAGTTAACGACGCACTTCCAAAAATTAAAATAATTTACTGCTCAGAGCCTTCTCATTCCTTATAAAATTGTATAGAAAAGCGAGCTGTACATACCAACACATTTTAACAAAGGCTCGATGTACTCGAATTCTAATACCGCCGCATCTGAACGATCAACACGTAAAGTATAATTTATACATAATAAAACGGCCGAAGTCGCATTGTTACACTTGTAATCTGCTTTCCTGTTACGTACTGGCATAAACATTGGAGTATAAATCAGTTTGAATAATCGCCGAAAGCTAACGTTGTTAAAACGTATTACTTGAACTATGTAGCTGGTATTTCACTAGGCAGTGCATCGCATACTTAACAGATGCACCGTAATATTTTAATTTGTGACACGAAGCGACAGACGTCGTTACGGCCTGTGGGAAACTAGCTAAAGTCAGTGTCACGATGCTTGGGCAAGCCATGTAAATTGGTTTGTAATACTGAACGAGTGTAATTAAAGGAGCACATTAATGCATCACTTACAATTTCTATGAAATGTAGTCGCATGAGTCTCGCTTAGGTTTCATTAATAATTGCTTGTTTAATTATAGATTAGAATCTGATTGAGTTACTAATTTCTGTTAGCACAATATTAGCTAGGTAATATCTTCTATTTTCGCTTGAACGAATTCCAAAACAGAGTGCTCCATCTTATATTTGTTCAAAAAAGCCCTTGCCCTGCAGGACAATATAAGCCTGTCTAATTATGATTTTCACGAAAGAAAATCGCATAATTGAAAAAGAAAAACGTTCGTAAAGTTTTAAAACTATTCTTATTATCCTAATTAAGTACCATGTAGTAAGTGTGTAGAAAATTAAGAACAATAAATCACTGTGTATTAAGCGTGGATGTAGTAAGGACGATAGTTAAGTTGCGCTCACGCATGTGAGAATAACATCAGTTATGTACATATGTATACTTTGATTTCGAATTTATCATAAAATAAAATAAAGTTTATTGCAAAAACAACACGCTTTGTAGTGGCTATGCAGCAGTGAACGTGTTTACGCCCTGAAATATTTAATTTGGTTTTTCTTTACAAACAGCGAAATATGGCGACACTGTACACAATTTAAGGATAAAACACGTTCCAATTTATCATTGTCTCACATTATACAATCAATATCACTCATTATGTAAATGGAGATCCATTTCATTTTTGATAGCCCCATTGACCGTAATTTCTGTGTGAATACCATTTGTTCAGGAACTCAGGAGAGAACAATAATAGCGTTGTCTGACACAGATACTCGACATAACTCGTCATTATGATGATAATCGATTCGTTCGCAATCATTGGCAGTTGTACCTAGCTAATAGGTGCTTGCGGTCGGCCTGCCTCGGTGGCCACTACTCAACCGATTTATGATCAAAATGTATTGTACGCCACGTTTAGGCTAAGCGTATGCTGTGGCGCTGGTGACGCAGGTCCACGCAGCGCAGGGCAGAGCAGATTTTGTAATGCATAAACGTACTCACAATTGCGTACGGTGCGACGCAGACATATGTCTGTCCTGCTCTGCGTCTTGTTGTAGAGCTGGCACAGATATCTGCGCGACACGTTCAGGTCGTCATTTGTTTTTGACCAGTGATTCATAATTTTGCTTCAATGACAGATTGTTTGCACTAGCTAGGATGCGAATGTGTCTGTGTAGCTGCATCGCCGCATGCGCTCGCGGCCTGTCTGCGTCGCCTGCCCTACCGTGCAAAATCTGTACTGTGCTGGGCTGCGTCACCTACAACTCAGTATACGCCTAGCCTTACAGTAAGTAATTCTAACAAATGACAGCTAACTGGCCATTGCATAATTGATTAAATAGCTCTACAGGGAGGCTTCGTATTCAAACGATGTTATATTCATAATTCTTGTGGCTGTAAAAGTCTGCAGTCAGAGATTGATTGTAAGTTATCTGCCTCGTATCTCTGGACGCGTCTTCGGTCTTTGAGGCACCTAATGGAATTGCAATATTTTTATGAGTCGAATAACTTATGTCCTGTGGGGTATTCAAATGATAATTTCAGTTAGTAATGTGTCGTTAAAATATGTGAATGCAATCGTAAATCATTAGAATCTAGAGGTAGTCTTTTAAATTCAGCTCACGACTCTAATTAGCTATCCCAGTCTGGATGCAGGGATGCATGCGAACTGCATAATGTAAACATTTACCAGGAGCCCAACACTACGCGGAATAGAGTTGGCCGCCAAGTTTATACAAGTAAACCAGCCGTTGAAATGAAACAGATATGCGAGAATAACGCACCTCCATCTCATTAGGACAAAATACTACACACTAAACTGCAAATATATCTATTACTTGATTCAATTTAAAATATACTGGCATCTCTGGTTGCTCTTGAGTTCTGGGCTAAATCGAAATTGACTCAAATATCTACACTACACAGTATACAGCTCTTCTGAGCTTGTTGGTTGGAAGATAGATACTGTGCTTTAGAAAAGTGGCCTGTGACAGAATTTCTTAAAATTCGGTGGCTTTTAAATAATAAGTGATTTTATTTCTATAAGTAGATGTACACAAACACTATTGCACGTCAATTATATTTTAAAACTATATGAGGTCTTAACAAAGGGCTAAAAGTAACTTTGACGTAGGCAATAGCCTCCAAATGACGAAACGTACGAAGTAACCAAAAATTGCAATAACCTAAAATGCTGACAGCTAAGTACTTCGTACGTTTCGGCTCAATCAAAATATAATCACATTTTAATTCGTAATAAAATAAGCACTTAGTTGAAAAAACTTAGCTGTCATGCGCCATTTTAGGTAATAACCTAAAATGGCGGATGACAGGTAAGTAATTCGTACGTTTCGTCGTTTGGAAGCTATTGCCTACGTCCAAGTTACTTTTAGCTACTAGTTTTACTTAGTTTTTTCAACAAAGTGCTAATTTTATCACTAATTAAAATGTACTTTGATTAAGCCCTGAGAAGTCACTTGTCAGCCCGCCAACTAGATTTTCACATTAGAAAGGAATGAATGAGCACAAAATTTTAATGACACAATTATCGCGTAATTTTCTCTTTAGGAAAATGAAAATTATATCTCTGATGTCCTTTAATGTTATCAATAACCCGAAGGACGTCCATTGGTGCTTCAATACAATACAAATGTATGGAATACTGGAAATCTTTTGTTATGCTTCTGCAAAGTAGGAAATAAGAGAGAGATAGAATAATTTAGCTTTATAAAAGCTGCTTAACTTACATGAACAGGTTCATGAAAACAGATTTATTAGAATTGGCACCAGTTAAATATCAAATCGTAATCTATCTATCATTTTATAAATTATAGTCGCTTCTCGTGTCCGTCTGACTGACCGTGTTTTCTTTTAAACTATACGCAACAAATTTTGATGGGGTTTCACCGTCACACAATTATACACATCCTATCCTATATTATTAAATTAGCAATATTTGTATGTATATATAAATATTTGTAATCAATCTCGAAAACGGCTCTAACGATCGATGAAAGTTGCAATATATATATAGGGGTTTACGGTGGCGACAAATCGATCTAGCTAGGTCTCATATCTGGGAAAATCTCGATGTTTTGTCAAGTTGTGAAAACCGTGCGAAGTAAGGGTGGTCGCTAATTTGTAATAATTCACAAATACATTGTATGAGTTGGTCGCATACAACCTTATTGAATAAAAATTCTTATTACGACGGAAATGGTCGATGTCACCCAAAGCGTATTTTCATGAAATACTGGAAGGTTTTGCGTTGCTAAGCGACGTCGACGTCGCATCTATATTTATATCGATGGTCAACCCTTAGGGCAAATTTCGTCAATGAAACTGAACGCGATCAGCACATATAAACCGCCTTGATGAACTGTCAGTGTGATTATTGCTCTGGAATATTGGACACTGACCTGACAGCTCTTAAAATCAGTTCAGACGTGCTGCTCGCGTAGAGTTTCATTAGAGAAATTCGCCGTTAAAATTTTAGTAGTTACCGCCGACGTAAAGTTTGTAAATAAAAGTCTATTCATTACTACATGCTACAGGTAAACTGAGTTTCAGAGTAACGGTAGTATCTTGAAAAGATGATATTTCATCGACTTGAAGCTGGGAAGCTTTTAAAATTATAGCGGAGACCGCATATCGGCAAGCGTAGTGTGGGACGTCCCCAAGCTAGATGGACCGATGACCTTAAAAAGTTGACTGGATGTGGAAGGCGGTGGACAGGATGTTGTGGTGCAGCCTGGGAAAGGCCTATGTCCAGCAGTGGACTGCGATAGGCTGAGTTGATTGAATTAATTATTTGTAGTGCTCTCCGGCCTATTGTCACTTACTAAGGTCGCGTTTCGAGAGAGTCAATATGTAGGTACATACAGATGTTTTTTATTTGTAAATGAAATGAAATTGTTTATTCTGTAAATAGGATATCAGAATCACTTTTACACCTCATATTAAAAAATATTAAAAATAAGCTAGATGCGTTCGGCGTTTCCTATTTGACTACTCTGAGAAGAAAGGCCGAAACAAACTCGGAGGTTGCAGTCTCTTTTAAAGTCCAAACATAATCTTGCTCAGATCATATGAGGACCATGTAGATTAGTGTCTGAAATGGTCTTTTGAGAAAAGAACCACACAGATTTGAGTGGACCTGTCCAGTCAGTGCAAGCATTTGTCAATAATCGTGGAGCTCAACTCAGAACTTAAGGAACTCAAGGTCGACCTATTTACAGAATAAACAGTTTCATTTAATTTCATCATTTGTTTTATGTATAATAAATAAATAATGCCTCTAATTTGGGACAGCGCTCATTGATGAGCGAGTCCTATTACTGGCTGGACGTACGACGCGTTGCGTGAGCTCAGTACAGCACACGCAAGCTAACCACTCAAGGTCACTGGCATATATCTGCGTCTTAATAAGATTTTTTGTCAATTTAGATGATGTGTCAAAATTGCTGCAGTGTAAGTGTTAATCGTCTTTTGTCGATACGGTCATCAATACAACAATTTATTATTGTAGATTGCTTTGAGCTTTTGCATTATAGGTAATTCATTTTCAAATTTCGAACCACTCACATTCTCTCACACCAATTTATAAGGCTCGGCCGGGCGATCAATTTCAGATCAATTTAATTGGAATTAAACAGCGTGATGTAGGTACCTACAGTTTTGATTTGATTTAGAATTTGCATCGATAAATCCTAACTTCAGTACAGTCCAACAGATATGAAATCGATGAAACGTAAATAGGCGAAATCGGAAAAAAGTTACACGTTTGTATGAAAGCATGTTTGTGCTTTCATACGTGTATAACTTTTTTCCGGGTAAATTGGGTTCGTTTGTTGTTCGTTTTTTATTTGATTGGCTGTCGAAACCTGTTTATTTCTTATACAACACTGTTACCTACCTACCTAGATAGGTAGCTACATAAGAAAAATTAAACTCCTTAAAAGAAAAATGTTACTGAAAATATTTTCATTATATTAAAGACCCTTTCCCGCGGAGATCAGCAAGCGTGGTTTGTCAATAATAATTTCATTAAAAATAATGTCATTAAAAGTAATGTCTAACGAGCCTCTGCGAGTTGGCTTCGGCCCGTCGTCGTACGTCTTCCAAAGATCCGGGACCCTGGGGTCCCGAGAAAAGTAAAGACATAAAAATGAAATACTGTTCGTTGGTAAGCACATACTTGAGAACGGCTGGACCGATTTGGCTAATTTTGTCAAGAGTCATCGGAAAAGATTACCAAAAAAAATGATTTTTTTTTCTTCCGTTCTATACAGAAAATTCGGGAAAAACAGAACGTCCTTTTTTGTTTGAATTATTTATTGAAATTTGGACATGATAACGTCTGTCGGGTCAGCTAGATACCTACCTACCTATTGATATAATTATAGAAGTAGTTCGACTTAATTAAAAAGAGTTGATCTTGAATCCATACCAGACGAGAGATAAAAAAAGTCTAATCAAAACATCAGATTTGATTTCCTGAATGCGCTTTGAAATATAAATATTATCGAACCTAGCCCTGATAATCCTTCTGCGCCTCACATAATGTGTTAATAAATCACCGCAATGCTGGGATCGACAAGTATTTTAAAACTGACCGCGAATTTGACGTTCAAACCACTCAATCTGTCGAGCGTTGCGTCAGAGCTGACATCACACATTTTTCCGTAGGCTTTCAGCTCTAAAATGAGAAATGTGAGCAATTCTTTGTTTTTATCCCCATTCTTGTTATGATTTCAACTATGTATTTCCGGTAATGTTTCGTCAATGATATGTGACCTTTGTGTCACTTGTGTCAGATAACAAGTAGCTTGCTCATGGCGTTAAAATGTAGGTAAGTAAATAGCAAATAGCCATAAAATACCTTTTAACTTTATACGCTATGAGCTTGGATAATTTCTATGTGATGTATATGCGAGCCGACGTTTATTGCAATCTTGTAGCGGAATCATTAGCTGTGTGCAGCGCGCCGCGTGCGACACTCAACTTACTTAAGCGGTTATAGCCAGGCTTACTTTCATTATTAACAATTAACATCTAAATCCTCTAGTTTAGTTGTATATAGGGTAACACTCCAGCAAATTATGCGAGAGTGGCAAATAAAATTATAACTCTATTTACATAGTGGAATATATGGATTCAATCGTGACTCGAAATGTATGAGATAAGTGAATTAAAGTGATTTCTGTTTACGACTCTATAATTCAATGATTTTATGTCGGTTGTAATTTGTCTAGGATTTAGTAATTAAAAACTCGTTTGAGCCTAATCCTTGAGGTTCGTTATCTTAAGTTTTAATTAGGGGTGAGTTATGAGGGGTTAAATATATCGTTATCTCTCAAAGAATTTTGTGTTTACTTATCTGTTTGGCGGCTGCGGGGCGAGTGGGCGGCGGGACGCGGCCGCGTGTCGGAACTCGGAGCCCGGAGGCGGGAGCGACCGCGGAGGATCCCACTCCACGTCAAGTTGGAAGCGTAGCGCGACGCCTCACGCAACGACGCGACGCGCGATACCGCAGCGCGGGAAACTACGCACACGCATTTTCACGAACATTCTGAAAACTTACGCACTCAGTGAAAACACCGGATTCCTCAATTCTCCTTGGATTTGACAATGTTTAGTGATTGTGACGTTTCTATCAACAGGCGAACAAATTAAATCGTTTGAAAAGGATGTGTGTTGGGGACACTATAGTGTTAATAAGTGAAAGTAATTTGCACAATCGTAGAATAAGATGCTAGTTTAATCATGAAGGAATTAAAAGCTGGCAATATGAAGAAGAGAAACCACAGTCAGTCGTCGGAAAAGCCGAAAGGAAAACGAAGGGTAAGTTTGCACAGTCGACCCGCTGGAACTTTGTTGATAATAGATATTAGTAAATTGAGAATACATACCCACTACCAATTTATTTAAAGCATTATTAAAGAAAGAATAACATTTATTTGGCAACAGATCGCGAAACACAAAATTCAAAGTAAGGAGTAAGTTTATAAAGTGAGGAATAATATATATAAAATTCCCGTTCGTCCCATCAGTGGGACACCGGCAGTGGGACAAACGGGAATGCACGATAAGTTTTACTAAAAAACTGTGAGATAAAACCTCTAAATTAAATCTTTATTTAACCTTCGAATTAATTGGTAACAAATAACAAAAACAAACAAACTTTTTGCCGCGCTTTAAAAAGTTTAAATGTTCCTGTTTTACTCTCACGCCATTTGTCCGTAGTTACAATGAAAGCTTTGCATTGACTTTATAGCCCTGGTAATGTTAATGGAGGAAATAAGTAGCTGTATGTACAATTCCAAACACGAAGGCGCTTGGCATCGGGGCAATAATAAAATGTAAAAGCTATTTCATGATACTCAATTAAAGTTAAGTGCACACCTAATGTAGGAAGCGAAATTATTTATAAATATAAAATAGCGTAAATATCGGGGAGGGATATAAAAATATTATAGTCTATTGATACTAATACATATAATGAATGCGAAAGCAAGCTTATTTGTCTGTTAACTTTTCACCTCTAAACCACTAAACCGATCGTTATGACATTTGACAGATAAGTAGGTAGGTTACTTCAGTAAAGCTACCGTAGTGCCGTCGCGTCGCGCCAGTCTCCACGACGCTTAACAAAAAAACTCGAAAAAAGAGAGAGAAAAAAGAGATCTAAGTGCTCTTTCTTTTTATGTCGTCTTGTTGGAAATTATGATAAAACTGAAGTTGAAAATACTTCCAACTCGTCTCCTAGTTCAATGTCTTCAAGTGAATAATTAAGAAAAGCTTCAATAAGAAAAAAAGTGACACAAAGATTATGATTCACCTATTACTTAGATTTTTAGCTAATGAGCGGAATTCTTTTAAGTAGTCAGAGCCAAGACCTTGGAAAATGATAGATGAAAGTAGGAGACGGAAGATTTAAGAAGAGATTTCGACAAGGAAAGGTATCAAAACTAGACATGAGTTGTAACACGTTAAACACGATATCTATTATCACTATTACTGTTACACAAAAATAACAGATCCAAATATCTGTTGTTAAATAACACCCTGTTATTTTTGTAAGGACCATAAATACATATTTAAATATCAATTGAATATCTTCTTTATCTCTATTCGTTTGAAGTTTTTTTTTTACAATAGTAACTTATCAGTAACAGGTAACACGACCTAATTTAGGAGTCACTTTTTCGTAAATCTTTGTTGTTGTATTTTTAGGGATAATAAATATGATGTGCTTGTCTTTTTAGCGTAGTTTAACCGCTTTAGTAAGAGTGAAAAGTAAACATATTTCGAAGTAAATAATAGGTGTTTCTCTATTTAGCAAGGGTCATTTCTTAAAGAGGAAGAGAGATAAATTGATAACCTTGCAATATTTCTTCTTTTGTATGAGTGTGTATGAGTAACAGCCGTAGTAAGTCTGTATGAGATTGTTATAATGAATTAACAGCAACAGCCGAGGTAACAGTCTTTGAGGGTCTGTTATTTTAAGTAACAGATATGTTATATTGTTAGGAACAATTGTTATTTGTTATTTTTTTTAATCTGTTATTTTTTCTATCTGTTACTATAAATACAATAATAATAACGTTATTAATACGCCTCACTCCTAATCAGAAATGTTCAATAAAATACTCGGAAAACTATTCACGGAAAAACTCAATTCTTGCTAGGTCATATCTATTTCGAATGGCGATATGCAAAGTGTTGAAAGTCTAAACGTGCGAATTTACAAAAAAAACGGATTAGGTATGACGAAAACCAATTGAAAACTTAAGTTTTTACAGTGAACTTTTCCTACTATTGACTTTTAAAAATCTTCCCCATAGGAACTATGTTTCGTTAGCGACAACTTAAGTTAAGGATTCACTGTAACTTTGAATTATTCTTGTTACTTACATCTGAGCACACGAATGGTACCGTACCACCGTACAATATTTAACAAAAAAATGCTGAAAAACACAAAATTCTTGTATGGGACCCCTTTAATTTTTAACTTTATTTTATTTTTAATGTTTGTTGATACACGATCTGTGAAAATTTCAACTGTCTACCTATTACGGTTCATGATATTGCCGCTGACACACAGTGCGGCCGCACGGACAGCGGATGCTTAGTTTAGCACCCTTACATGTTCCGTTTGGCACCCCTCGGGTACGGAACCCTAAAAAAAATGTTGTATGTTACTTTCCATCGTTATTTCAGCTTTTCCCATTTGATTTTTACAGCTTTGGCGAACCATACAAAAGTAGATAGGTTGTTGATTTGATTATTATTAAATTGTTTTTATTCCCCGAATATCTAACATTTATACAGGGTTATTGGTTATACATCGGCAACCTATTAAGGGGATGTAGGAGAGGTCATTTACAACCAAATGACGCCTTTTGACTCCCATGCAAATGTCAAAAAATTTAGTCATTTGACATTTCATATTTTTATTTCATACATTTTGAAATATAAAATTTCAAATTACTCAAAAGTGGTTACGTATAACCATTCACCCTGTATATCTGGATTATTGGGTACATTTTATATTTTTATTTCATACATTTTAAAATATAAAATGTCAAATTACTCGAAAATGGTTGACATTGGCATAGGGGTTATCACAGGAGCGAGTAGAAATGGGAGGCCATCACCTCCTTCTGCGAAGCGGTAATGCTCGCGAAGGAGGAGGCGGAACGCGTGAGGGAGAGACAAATTTCGCGCCCCGACGACAAAGGAAAAAAAAAAAAATTGGGGTTATCACAGCTAATTTTTGGCCGATTGTTGGAGGCTTATACTGAATTTGTTTCTCCAAATTTTGATTTTTTGTTTTCATATAAACCTAGATATAGTGCACAAGATACCTATTAGTTCAAAATTTTCATAGAAAGATGTGTTACAACGCCATAATCACGTACGAGCGTTTATATGAAAAGTAAGACGGGTTGGCCCCTCTTAACGATTTGCCGACGTATAACCAATAACCCTGTATTTGAGATTATTTTTAATAAATTTGTAATTCTACCAAAACTACCGTTGTTACAATGTAATCTACTACATAAAAATAAGTCGGGTTTTTCTTCCTGACGCTATAACTCCAGAACGCACGAACCGATTTCCACGGTTTTGCATTCGTTGGAAAGGTCTCGGGCTCCGTGAGGTTTATAGCAAAGAAAATTCAGGGTAGGGTAAGTAGGTAGGGTAGGTAGGTAGGATAGGTAGGGTAGGTAGAGTAAGTAGGGTAGGTAGGTAGGGTAGGTAGGCAGGGTAGGTAGGTAGGATAGGTAGGGTAGGTAGGGTAAGTAGGGTAGGTAGGTAGGGTAGGTAGGTAGGATAGGTAGGGTAGGTAGGGTAAGTAGGGTAGGTAGGTAGGGTAGGTAGGTAGGATACGTAGGGTAGGTAGGGTAAGTAGGGTAGGTAGGTAGGGTAGGTAGGGTAAGTAGGGTAGGTAGGTAGGGTAGGTAGGTAGGGTAGGTAGGTAGGATAGGTAGGGTAGGTAGGGTAAGTAGGGTAGGTAGGTAGGGTAGGGTAGGTAGGGTAGGTAGTTAGGTGCGTCGTAAATAAGTTCTTAATGCTACCCGTGCGAAGCCGGGCCGGGCAGCTAGTATTCTATAGATTAATATCTATAGTCCATACTTATAAATGCGAAAATAACTGTCTGTCTATCTATTACCCTGAACAAATTTGAATGAAATTAGGCACACGGATAGACCGTGACCAGGATTATTTTTATACCGGTAGTAAGTACCTTCCCGTAGGATAATTCCCGACCTTCACGCATGCGAAGCCACGACCTAAAAAGCTAGTATTCCATACATGAAAGCTTTCTACATTTCATTATACTGTAAAATACAACTCGCTAGCCAAACCTTGTTAACACACAAGTTAAATATACATTGATGCCTGTTTTACATAATTTATTAATGCGACAACATATTCTAAAAACATACAGAACATGTATCTTAACTTACACGAGCCTCGTGTTGTATCAGACATACTGCATAACTGTGTATTGTAACTTTTTATAAAATATGGCTGTATATAGGTTTGACATACCACTCTCTTTTTTCCGGTGGAGAGTGCAGAGATGAATAGTAGGTACACACGGCTACACGTCAAGCTATACATTTCCAGTTTATGCTGATCTCGCATTGTATTAGATTTCCGTACAATACAACGTCAGCTTATACTGGTAATGTATAGCTTGATGTGTGGCTACACATCAAGCTATACATTTCTCATTCATTTTCATTTACGAATAAATTGTGGTTGTACACACGGCCGTGTGTACAACCACAATTTATTCGTTATGTTTAAGTCCCACGTTATGTACCTACGTGGCACAAACCCAGCTTCGAGTTACTATCAAGAAATTTCTTTAAGTAAGACTCAATAACACCTGCCAGACCTGAAATTTGAACACAAGACCCTATGTTCAGCAGTCGTAGAACACCAGAGCAACGAGGCAGAGCAGAAACCGTCTATTGTAACTTGGGTAAAATATGGATAATGGACGTGTTAAATGCCATAACTACATTAATAAAAGATATATTTCGATTCTCGGTAACGCGAATTGTGTTAAATGCATCAAAGGCTTAAATGAAATCCACAATAATTGTAGTTTATCACGTAATTATTACGTTGAGGCAGACACAAAACACAATTTCCAAGGGATTTACATTGTGCGTGGGCTTCGAACTTGACGAAATGAAATAATGCAATGAAACTGTTGCTATGTTCACAGTTCAGATTCAGAATAACCTTTCAATAGTTAATTCAACGTATAGATATTGTTTTTCATTCCAGGATTTTTTTTTTTTCAATGACACCGGCAGTCGTATTGTACCTGCTGGACGGTGAGCAATGGGTAGCTCACCGTCTGATAAGGACTAGGCCCGGGTCGACGGCGCGTTGTGTTCCAGGCGCGCCTCAAAGAGATTTCAGCAGAATTGACGGGGTCCGTTAAGGCCGATGCCTGCCGGGGGTGCGAAGAAAACCGAAAGGGAAATCGTGGCCCCCGGCAACAGGGTAACCGAAGGAACACGGGTGGGTCAGTAAGAGTCTGACACGCCCTCCCGCTCCGCCCAGAGCGGGAGACGTTATTTGATAATTTCCGACCCAAAAAAAAGGTAATACCCGTTACTCTATAGTAGAATACGTAAAAGAACTTTTTGTATTATTGTGATTTCTATTGTAGGTATCTGTGTATCCTTTGTGAGAGATCGCAAATTAATAAATAAATATTGAAGGGAATCAACGAAAGCTATATTTATAAGTAGCCATTATACCTGTAGCAAGTTGCTACGATACAATTTAATCACCTGAACTTGTGTTCAATCAATAACTTGAAATAATGTAAGTACCTAGTGATTGTTACATTATCTTCGCTTTCTCCTGTTAAGTGTGTTTGAATACACAGTTTATTAATCCTATTAGTTATTCACGATTAACAGCTGTTGTTTATAATGTTTATGTTCATTGTAGCTCCTATTCATAATAGGTAAGTTCCTATTTAGCTTTATATCATACTAGCTGGAACCCGCGGTTACACCCGCATAAGTCTCGATCCCGTGAGAATATCGGGATAAAAAGTATACTTTGTCCTAATCCAGGTCATGGTCTACTAATGTGCCAAATTTCATCCAAATCTGTTCAGCCGTTTTAGCGTGAAAGCGTAACAAACAAACAAACTCACTTTCGCATTTATAATATTATAAGTTAGGATTATTTTGTTTGAAAACAAATACAAAATAAATTGACTGCCTAAATGGCCTAGTGTTCGTAAGCGCTACTGCTGAGCATAAGGTCCTGGGTTCTATTCCTGGGTCGGGCAAAGTGTTATGGGGTTTTTCTATCTGAAATTTCTCAGTAGCAGCCCGGAGTCTGGATTTGTGCCCGGTTGATGGCAATAGGCTCGCCCCTATCACCCCTATCACATGGGACATAAAACATAACTGGCGAAATGTGGGTGAACCTGCTACAGGGACACCTCTGCCCAACCCTTCGGGAAAACAAGGCGTGATGGTTATGTTTTATGTTTACAAAATAAATTGGTAATAAAACTCACTGTCGAATTCCTACAGAACACACGTAACCGACCCCGGTCTACCGTTTTGAGGAACTTTTTCGGTTAGTAGAAGAAAAACCCTATTTTTACAGGATCATTTATATTTATATATATATACTTTATTGTACACCACAAAAATAAATACCAAAAAAATAAAACAAACACTACAAAATATACAATGGCCGGCCTTATCGCTTTCCGCGATCTCTTCCAGGCAACCTTTCTAGCAACCTTGGAATGGACAGTGATTTGCCTGGACATAAAATGGGGCTGTCGTTGGTGCAAATAATAAGTATACAATATACTAGAATAGATACACAGATATATACATATCCTAAATAATAGATACATAAATACTTTCTAAATATATAAGCAACAAAAATAAATTTCAGATCATCATTGATATCAGGGTTCAAATAACGTAGTCTTTCTTTTCTCCCTAGTAAACAGTGTAGGTAATGTCAGAAAAACCATTTTAGTTTCACCTACCAATTTCCCAATACGTATTCATAGTGTCTAATTAAAATTTAAAAGATACGGAATATTCTACGAAATATAACGAGGACAAGTAGCCTCTCGTATCCCTAATAAACAAATTTTCCAATTATTTTAAATAGGTAATGTAACACCAAAATCCCACATTATAATGAGTGTACACTGTACATACGTATAACGATAATGCTACCATTCAAAATAAACTAACATTAATAACAATCGCCATTCAAGTTTAGTTGAAATTACTAACAATATGAGCGACCTAATGACCTTTGTTTTTGATATCGGCTAAACTTAACGAATTCTACTGGCAAGCTGGAGTAGTTTGCAATCGTCACATGACGTAACTCATTGAGTTCAAACAACGCCGACATAACATGAATTACATCTCACTTATAATAATAATACTCAAGAACTATTTCCGCTCATTTCCTGCTCTCCACAACTTTATTAAAGACAATTTTCTTTTGGCCATAAATTCATGTTTTAAGTGGCCTCTGCAAGTGGGTTGAGGTGAGGTAGTCGTAGGTAATAACTATTTACATAAAAACGAAATTTTAAGCTGACTTAGGACTTGGTAATGATTGTTAGTGCTGCATAATGTGACTGTACGTGTCACTCAAGTTCTTTTTAAGTTCCAAGAAGCGCAACCAGTGAGCCAAGAGAGACATTCAATATTATAATCGTGCTCAGTACTTAGTGCTCAGTCAGAGGCAATGAGCTGCGTACTCTGTAGCCTGTGTCGACTCAGTTACACCGCGTAATGGAAACCTTACTGTAAGCATTAAATAAAACAAAAATAACTTTCGTTCATGTCTTTTGAACCGTGGAGTTTCTTGAAGGCTCTTCTGATTACCTCACAATTCCTTCTAATGTCGTTGTGGATTACATATTTGCAACCGTGCACCTAAGCACTTGAGATTTCTTGAGTGCTAGTAATGCGGTCCATTTGAAGTAAACAATGTTGAGTTTCTAGTTTATTTCTCAACCAGTAAACAAGATGTTTGCACTAACTCTGCTCAGACTGACTTAGTGAGAAAAATGATGGCCATCTTAACGTAATCCTCCCGACATTTTCCTTGTGAAGGTGTTTGTTTGGCTCGCAACAGGTAGTGCGCGATTTTCAACGACTTGTTGAATATCGCTCGGGAGGAACGTTCGCAAAGAGTGTAAGGTATGGAGCACAAGTGTGACCCCGACGACTGAGATGAGCGACCGATGTGCGGGGCCCGACCCTGCCTGTCGAGCATAATGCGTCAAGCGGCAGGCCTCTCATGCCACTATGTCCGGTGACCACGCGGCACGTCATTGCCACTCGATAAAATTTTAGAGCAAGTTCCTGTTGTAATATCCAACCAAAATAATCGGCACCGTGTATTTTTTAAGGAAAGAAAATCGAACCGTGTAATCGTTAACTGCAAAGCTTATCTTACGATCAATTAATAACACGGACAAGGTGGTCCGACTCGAGGATCATAAACAATCGTACGACAGATCGGCATTTCTAAATTAATGGCTTTCGTAAAATACTCGACCGATACCTATTTATTTGCGTTGGGCTTCGAGAAGAACTGTCCGGGTGAGATGGGCGGGCGGCGGCGGCGTGCACGCAGATAGCGGGGCTGCGGGGTCACGTTCCCGAGATAAAAACAAGAGATAACGCCGACGTCTTCTGTACGCGATTGTCTATGCGCCGTGTATCGACACGTATTTAGTATTCTTCGTTATTGTGTACGCTGGCTTACGCCCGCCGTGACGATATTGATAAACGGGTTAAATATGCGCTAATAACATAGATCGAGGAACATATTCTCGTAACTTAAAAAAATGTATGTATATTTCTTTTTGTTTTTTACATCTATTTAATATATTGAATCACAATTTAATTTTAATAAATTATTTTTCTTTAAGTACGCTGGACTGGTACACCGTCTAAATATTTGTTTGCTGCACCGGTCGACGTCATTACGTTGGCGCCGGCTGTCGCTGAAAACCAGCGCTGGGGCTCTGTCTTGCATAGGGTCGTAGCATAATGCTGAGCGATAGCCGATTTGCGTGGACGTGACGCATGCTTCCCCAACTTTTTTAAAAACTTTTTTATGTATTTAAAACTTTTTTTTTTTGCGTCATGTTTACCGCAAATAAACGTTTTTTCTTTCTTTCTTTCTTTCTATATGACCGCCAGTGTAAACACAAGACCTCACTGCGTAGGTTCAAGAGAGCTGTTGTTATAATATCAGAAATAAACAGCACGTCTCAAGTATCGTGAAATAGCAAATTAAAACAAATGTTTCACGATATTTTAATTATACGGCGTTAAGTATATTTTGTAATGGGTCTTGTAATCGTTATTATTTTATGGGATGAATAATACTGTCTAGTACAATCTAACGAAGAGTTATCCAAACAAATACTAGTATGTAAGATGCTATAATAAGAACGTTACAATGTGTTAAAAAACGCAAACTTTGTAAAGAACATTTTCGTAGCGTAGGATGTGAAGCTTTTAAGCTATGCGATTTTTTGGCTTTCATGTATCATCTCGTTAGTATTTTCTTGTATTATGAATTAATAGTACGTACCTGGTCCGTGAAAATAGATAAACATATCGTCCGGTGCAGGTACCAACGTTGTATCACATTCCCGAGGCTGTGAAAATAGAGAAAACTAATTTTCCCAGAAATGAGACCTAGCTAGATCGATTTTTCGATCCCGTGAACCCCTATATTACAACTTTCATCGAAATCGTTAGAACCGTTTTCGAGAACGTGATTACAAATATATAGTTATAGAAATATTTGTATTTGTACAAATATTTCTCATTTAATACTATACGATGATATCACATCCGCCTTTGAAGACAACAAGCAACAAGAATAATAAAAAACCTTGTCTATTTTGTAGATTTTTTGTCTATTAAAACTTTTACCATTTCTGTTTTATTACTTACATTCAGTTAGATATCTTCCGTAATCGTAAAAGGCGTGTATTATCATCGTCTCCGTGGCGAACTTACGGTTCTTTCCCTATAAGGAGATAAGTTGCATAATCCGTTAATTTATCAAATAAAAACATTTATTTATAAGAAGCGTTTGTCGAAGTGTCTATAGCCGGTATATTCCCGTTTTTCAAAGAGAATGTATTGAATTATTTTGACCCCGGGGTCAATGTTATTTATTGAAGGTAGACAATATGACCTTTGAACTGAGAGAACAATATTTCTGAGATTAATGATTAGTGCATCTTGTTAACGTAATCTTTGTAGAAACTGAGATTAGCTTTACTGGTGGATTTGCTTGTGTTAATGCTAATTAATTACTTGTCTTTTCTCTGTATAGTTTTATAGACATAAGACTGTTTGTTCGCTTCCCAGTCGCCACCAGTCCTGTGGATCTGTGGTAAATAATATATTTATAGACAACAATCTTTTAGTACCTACCCTGCTCCTCTCCACCACAAGGACAACAGCTGTGAGCCATTTTTGACAACTTGGGCGTAGTAAACGTAGAAAATGATTACCTACCTACATCAATTATTTAGTTTAGTTGATATTTTGTAAGTAGTAATGTAGACTTAACTATCGCATTAAGGCCTGTTTAGAATTTAAGGTGTTGTTGTAATAAATAAATAAATAAATCTAAGTACACACCATGTACTTACCCAAAATTAAACCTACATAATAAGAATTACCCCCTATTACATGGGACTTTTAAACATGCGAAATGTGGGTGTAAGTACTATGGATTCACCTCTGCTTTACCCTTCGGGGATTACGGGCGAAATGGTATGTTATCTATCTTCTGTCTATATAAATAAAAAGAAAAGTCTTGACTGACTGACTGATTCGTCAACGTCCAGTTCAAACCTTTGGACCTAGAAAGCTGAAATTTTGGATAAAGGTTCCCTTTATAATGACATACAGGGAATAAGGAAAGATTTTCTTAATTGAACGCCGTTTTTTTGGGTGGGAAATTATCAAATAACTTCTCCCGCTCTGAGCGGGAGGGCGTGTCAGACTCTTATTGACTAAACCCCACCCGTGTTCCTTCAGTTGCCATGTTGCCGGGGGCCACGATCTATCTTTCGGACTTCTTCGCAACCCCGGCATCGGCCCTAATGGACCCCGTCAGTTCTGCTGAGATCTCTTTATGGCGCGCGTGGAACACAACGCTCCGTCGACCCGGGCCTGGTCCTTACCGGACGGTGAGCTACCCATTGCTCACCGCCCGCAAGCCCGTGCCTACTGTGGTCGGAAATCGGCCTGCGATTCCCGACGCCCAGGGCGTCTCCTCCTGCGGCGGTTAGGGGCGTGAGGGCGCGACCTTCACCTCTCCTTCACGCGTTCCGTCTCCGCTTTCGCGAGCATTACTGCTCGCAGAAGGAGGTGGCGGCCTCCCATTTCCTCTCGCTCCGTACCATGGCCTGAACCAGGGCCGGACGCGAGAGATCACTGCCGCCGATCGCCTCCACGAGAACACGGCGATGCTCCACCCAAGCCGGGCAGACAGTATATGCTACTGTCCTACAGGCGATGGATTGAACCCCTAAGGGGGTAAAATAGGAGATGAAATTGTGTATGGCAAATCGACATTTTTGCAGTTCAAACCATGAAAATAGGTATTTAGAATTCTGGTTAAAAATTAAAAACTTCGGGAACTTAGGGGGATAAAATGGGTAAGATAATTTCCGACCACCATGCGGGCGAAGCCGCGGGCAAAAGCTAATGTCATATATAAGAATCACTAACATTACAATGAAGGGTTAGTGATTATTTTAGATATCCTTCGAAATTAAGTTCACGAGTTGCCAAAAAAGCTTCAACTCTACATGTCGCCGAAATAATTGTTTCGTTAACTTACCTATAAAATACAGACACGGCATGCGTTTAGATTTATAATAGGCGTAGTCCACAGCCATGTAGGGTGTTGAATCGTAATAAATCATGTCGGTAGGTTGGATTGATGACGTAAATGATGCCTCTCTAATAAATCTTCGCGAGGAGTTGTCATTGGCGCGCTGTCATTAAAATTCTACTGCTGACATACATTTTTGTTCGATAATGATTTTCATTAACTACCATTGGTTTCTTGGTGTTATTCCACACGTTGAGGTGTTTGGTAATTATTTAATTACTGTACTTAACTTATCGTTGACCCTTCGTGTATCTTCCAAGAGGGTTGACCTATTTTTCGGAAAAATAATCAGCATCGCTATCCAACCTCGCAGTGCTGCCAGCCTTCTGAACCTTCTTTATTCGATTAGTAGTCGCATAGGTGTATTATTAAAATCAGGTAGTCTCGCAACTTGTTGAAAAAATGCTTCTACGTGCATTTTCAGGAATCTACTTTAAATAGAGAAAAAAACAGTGGCACTCCGGGAGTGCCGACAGAAGTGAAAACTTGATCAAGAAAATACTTGCATAGAGCATTGATCCGTAACATAATATAAATAAAGAGCACAATAGCGTTTACAAAAATGAGGTGTCGGTAACAATATATTTCTCGATATTATCGTTATTCTTTTTCTAGGAACTCCCGGAGTGTTTCTTACGCTTGCAAGACCGTACCTAATGCCTAGTGATAGCCTTTAAAATCCCTTAACTATTTTTTTTTACTTTTTACTCAGATAGCTACATTAGTTTTGGAAAAACAGTTGGATTTGGCATCAATAAATTATAATCAGCCTGCCCTTAGGTGTATCTACCAATTTATTTGGGGACGGCGCAGCATATGCTTCCAGACTATTTGAGATCTCGCGCACTAGACGGCCACGACTAGTGTTATTGTATGATGGTTGGCTAATTGGCCGTTGCGACCAAGTGCGCGATTCGTATCGGCTTTTATAGTTTACCAGCACGCTTAGCATGACCACATTAGAAACGGGTTTTGTCGACGAAAGAATAGACAAAATGACAGATAAACAATCACAGTCTGTCATTTTGTCTATACTTCCGTCGACCCGTAGAAAATCCGTTTCTATGGTAGTCATGCAACGCGTGCTGGTCGTGTTCAACGTCTAGTGCGCGAGATCCCTTAGCTGTCATCTCAGCACCCCCTTTTTAACCACATCATCTTTCACACAATCCATACATTGTTTCTTTTATACATCTCTATAAACGTAATAATAATAATGTTGTTGTAATAATAATGTTCTTTCCTAGGCATATTATTATCAACTTTCATAAAACCCATATTTCCTTTAGTCTACCTCTTTTCTTATAACCATAGAACACATTGATAATGATAACATTCTCTGTCTTTTTCAATAAAATCTTCATGTTCTTGACCGCTGATATAAAAAAATTAATGACTCCGATAAGATTGTTTACAGTGTAACAGGAAAATGTAAGCAGTCTTCATCCCCGATGGTTACTTTTATTTATTGCTTACCTACACTTTTATTCCAGTGAATGCGGAATGTGATTCAAGACTGTTTCAAAAACTTTAACTCTACTTTTGTGCTCTATGAAGATAAGGAGCACCTCTCTATTTCATTCTGCTTCTTAGCGTGTCTATGGCAATCTAAATGAACTCGACCCAGATCCGGCTACGTGTTTGGCGCCGACACTAGCGTTCATCAGGTCCTGTAACGTGCAGACGACAGGACTTGCAGGACACAATATTATGTGTCCCATCTTTGTGGAACAGCACCACATTTACACTTCAAGGTGGAGTCGTCTATGTATCTCCACATGAACAGGTTTTTTCTTTGCTTCGGCCAACCTGGGTGCAGAGTATGTTTAAGTTAGCCAGGCAACTCGAGTCCAGGTGGGAGATCTTCGGCAGGTGGATTTATTTCATTGAAATGAAAAAAGAAGAAAAAGATATAAGTTTTAGTAAGAGATAGTAGCTACCTATTATGACATAATTTATAAAAGCAACAAATCTCTGTAATAAAGTCGATTGAAATGGTTTAATTGCTTTGAAAATCTTGAAAATCACAGGTTCAGACATCACATCAGCTAAATAACCTGAGCTAAATTAAACATTAATGGGCATAATTAGAATGTAATAGACCTTTAAGCTCCGGTTAACGAAAAACATTGATACAAGGATTTAGTAGCTAAACAATACATTTCATATTTCGTAAGCTCTCTGTAATCAGAGACTATCAATCAGCATGACAATATACTTGAATTTACCGCCAAGATTGATGACATCATTATAATCGAAGATATTTATCCTAAAGCTGATTCATTACATTACCAACTGAGAATTACCAAGACGTTAGCCCAAAAATATTTATCTGTCCTTAATAATAGATGTGATCATGATCACTTATACATATATAAGTGGTAATGTTTTCTGTATGAAAATAAACATGAAGTCTTAACGAACCACAGCACTGGTGACTCTTTGTGTCGCCAAGATTAAACTTAAATAAGCTTAAAATTTCAACATGATAAGCCAAGAGGAAGTTGTCCATCGCAAGAATTAATGTTCAACATACTTACCAAATTTTCATGGATGGAGAGGGAAAGAAAGGTCAAAGAAAAGATAGATTGTGTGAGGAATGTTAAGAAAGAGAAGGGAGTGAATGATAGCGTGACAGTTGACACAGAAGAGAACGGAAAAAGAAAAACGTATTGCGCCGAGCCCACGTAATTTGATACAAGGGCAGGAAGATGATGAAAATACTTACAAGTTACAAAGTAAAGCTACAGAAAAGCTAATGACAACAAAGACAAGAAAATGCAAACCGGGTGGTAAAGCAGTCAGCGAAAACTTCCTTACAGCGTACCTACAGCGCCTAGCTTTTATAAGGCAAAAAAAAATCTATAGAATAATTAAAAAGCCTCTCAATCAGCCTTAAGCCGAAACCGGTAAATCCAAAACGGCTACTACTGCAAATACTCTGCACCCAAAGCACGCAGACCATCACCAAGTGAAGGAAATAGTAAGAAAAACTTGCCTTCACATATTTATATGGAGTCTCAGGGCTAAGCTAACGTATACGGACAGGGCTGTTCCCGCAAAGGTAACTGGATACCCCACTAATCTACTTACTGTCAAACATGTATAGAAAAATGGAGCCAAATAAGCTCTTACCCACCAGATATAATTTGTACCAGTCAACACAGACCATTTTTTGCGATCATTAAAACAGTTCGATAATTTATAGCACCACTTTACAACTTAACTGGATTTCGAAGGAAATTAACTATCACTGATAAATGATAACCAATAATGCCAAAGTGCTTTGGAGTTACGATCGATGACGTTATTTATTAAAGAAATTAAATTGTTCTAAATTCCTAGTCGAGCAATACGGACAAAGTAGGGACAATTTAGATTGCCAAACTAAGCAACTGGAAGATCTAACAAAATTAATAAAAGCTTATGGAACGATGATAACCAGACCGATAAAAAAGTCAGACCTTATTGGCATGACCTAATAAATAAAGGAGGTTAGTTGGATCTCCTCTATTCACAGTATTGTTTTACGTAAGACTAGCAGTTTTAGAGCATGGAGGCTCGTTATTAGAAAACGAGTCTGGCCAGTTGGCCACATCTCTTCGTTATTGTCAATATCTCTTCGTAAGTTTTTAGTTCAAACAAAATGTATATATCTAGCTCATTTTTATGCATTATGTATCTTATGTTTTTAATGTGAATCTATTTTTCTTTATCTCAAAAAAATTAAATCAATCAAAAAAACCTGCCATCAATATCGACTATATACTAAGACTTATCAATCCGCAAAACGAAGCAAACTTGTCGGCGACCAGAAAGCAGATTCAGGCAAAAAAAATGGCGACAAAAACTAAACCAGGAAGAACATAAATCTTTTTACACATATCACGGAACTGGTTTCTGTTTATTTATATGCTGGACACGATCACTTGCGTTTAAAGACCGTAAAATTATAATTATTTATAACGATAATTGTCACATAAAAGAATCGTATATTTGTGTTTAAGTGAGCCCATCAATTTGCAAATATATTCCTTGTTATGCAAGACGAATAAAAGCTACGTTAAGTGGCGCCAGCATTTTAAGAACCATATGACTCAGAAATGCTGATACCCAATTCTTTGCTTTTCGACCGTTATTAGTTTTTTTAAGCTCTCATAATGATCTAAGGAAATAAGTACGTAGCCTAGTAGATGATATGCCATAAAGATACTTTAGAGTATTCATCCCAATTGAATTTCCCGACATACAATCACAATTCGAAAGAATATTTTAGGAAATTTATAATCCCTAACCTCATAATATTTTTGAAAAATTCATCTGTTCGATTTATTGCATTATTTATTTCATCTTCATCATCATTTCAGCCGAAAGACGTCCACTGCTGGACATAGGCCTCCCCCAAGTACCGCCACTTCGACCGGTAGTGTTTTCCACATCCAGCGGATTCCTGCGGCCTTCACAAGGTCATCGGTCCAGCTTCGTTATTTATTTACGTTAAAGAATACTTAAAAATATTATTGAATTATCAAAATTACAGGTATTGCAATTTTGTTAGTGTGTTAAGCAATTAAGCTGCTGATCAAAAAAATTGTATTAAAAGACGTTTGACAATATAATATAGGTTGTTAGACCTGTGGTTTTTTTCCAAATGCAAAAATCTTTTACCCTGATATTAGGTAGGACCAAATTTTTTACCCGCCGCGCCCTAGTAACAAACATCTAAGTAGACCCGAATAGTTACATTCCAAGGGCATATTCATAAGAGTTGCCAGTATCTGGGGGATTATAATGAGACGATAATATACAACATACACTCGTGTATCAGATTGGTATGTAATCGAACTTCACAGAACGGTCCATTGTTCCTGTTTGATGTAAGGAAGCCTATTTGAACAGGAAGATACCATAATTATATATATTCAATAGGTAATCGATAGTTTATTTATTTCTGTCCTTTATTAAGTGTTTAGCAAGAAAACTGTCAAATACAGTCACAATTTTCTGATTAAGCTTGAGAAAATTGTACTAATAATAAATGTATAAAACTGACATTCAAGTAAATACTTAAATTCTTCATTCTAATATTCAATTCTAAAGGGTGAAAGGAAAGTGCCTTTTATCGACAATAACTTTGATTAGAAAATATCGATAAGGAAAAAAGTTATGCATATTGTATAAATAAGTGTTTACCTACATAAACATTATGGAAATAAAATAATGATGAAATAAGCACAACATAAAATTATATCTAAGTTACATTAACTACCTTGTATAATAGTATAAGCGCCATGCTTAGGACAGCCACAGGAAAGCCCAGTTAAGCAGCCATGACCTTAGTGGTCAACTGAGAGATGCCGTTATAAAAAAACAAAAAGCAGTGGCACTCTGGGAGTGCCGACAGAAATGAAAACTTGAAAAAAAATCTGCACTGCGGTTATCAACGCGTTGATGTCTTTTACTCCACGCACCGAGGCAATCAACGCGTTGATGTCTTTTTAATAGTCAAAAGTTGGTGTCGTCACAGTGTCGCGAAATCAATGGTTTAGTCCCATATAAAAAATACCCAACGCGCCTAAAGAAGTTTTCCCTTAAAATAAGTGGAAATATTATATATAACAAAGACAGTAAAATACAAAAACATAGGAAACGAATAATCTTCGCAAGTCGTCAAGTGAAAGCTCCACTCAAGAATCCTCCGAGTTTTATTTATTAACTAAATTGTTTTTAAAAGCTACTAAATTGGTTGCTTTGAAAAAACAATTTTCATTTTCTTTTAGCAATTCTATTTTCTTTTAGATTTTTCTTACTCGATGCCGAAAAAAGTATGGATTTATTTACTGTGTTTTTTCTGCTCAAACAAGATCGATTTTCTTTTCTTTAACTAACTATAACTAACGATAACTTAGAAAAAATGCCAACATAGAATAAATAAGTTGAATTCGTAGAATGCAGTGCTCAATTTCTAAGACAACATGATAGTTATAATGAAAATAGGAGAGAATGTGTATCCTTATATCCGGGAGACCTTAGTTTTGAAGGTTTTTCTTATGATACAACGACAGTAGGTAAAGCATATGATAAATTACATAATGGTATTTTTATCTACATCGACGCAAAAACTGTTACAATGGATTCGATTCAGTGCATGATTCTGATACCCCCTGCGTTGAAATTATTCGTCGGCTAGTTTACAAAAAATGAGCTGTTCCATACATTTTGACCGCGTAGGTATTGCACTTTTCTATGATTTTTATTTTAATAACCGAGGAAAAATTTCAACGCACGGGGTTTCATAATCATGTACTGAATCCATGGTAAAAGTTTTTGCGTCGATGATGCCACCCTGTAAATATATTATACTAGCGACCCGCCCCGGCTTCGCACGGGTGGACGAAAATAAATACCAGTTTTTCGAAAATAATTCGAATTATTTAAGAATATATTGAATGAAATTATTATAAGTATTTTTGAAAAGAACTTTTGATAATGAGTATCTAAATAGTTCCGAAATCAATTTTAATAAGTGCATTAATTCAGTAAATTTACTCGATTTGGCCGCGTCCGCTGCGTAGAGAGCCGACCTCGCGAATGAGCCGCGCGGCAACCTGCTTCATAGATGTGCACCCCCCTCCCCTGCGGTTTCGCCGTGCGAGTCGTGCGACACCATCATTCATTTTAATACCAATTACAATTTTAAATTCGTAATATCTTTTGAATGGATTGTTCGATTGGAATAAAATAAAAAGTAATTTATAGCTATTGAAACAATCTTGCTCAATAAATAGTTTATTTGGATAAGGATAAGTATTTGACGATAATATGATCAATAAACATAGACTAATAATTTTAATTACTTTTATTCTATGGAAAAGTGGTTATAACACATATAATGCCGTACTAACAAATGACCTAACAGATTATTTTTTTTTTGTAAAATACGTTCATGGAATGTGAGGAACGTCTCATGACACTATTTTCGTTACATTTTACATATTATAATAGTAAAATAAATAAATAAATAAATAATGGTGGCTACCATATATGGCTGACGCGGCGGCGGCGCCACTGTAATAACATTCTCAATAGGGCCGCGTCAACCATTTTGTCAGCCATTTGATTTCAAAAGCGCGCGAAACCTGCGCCTCGCTTGCCGCCGCTGGCGCCATTTTGATTTTATAGCGTCGTGTGTAACGGCCGCTATATTACGGCCGCTATATTACGGCCGCCATCTTACGGCCGCTATATTACGGCCGCCATCTTACGGCCGCTATATTACGGCCGCCATCTTACGGCCGCTATATTACGGCCGCCATATTACGGCCGCCATATTACGGCTGCCACATTACGGCCGCCACATAACGGCCGCCATATTACGGCCGCCATCTTACGGCCGCTATATTACGGCCGCTATATTACGGCCGCCATCTTACGGCCGCTATATTACGGCCGCCATCTTACGGCCGCTATATTACGGCCGCCATATTACGGTCGCCATATTACGGCCGCCACATTACGGCCGCCACATTACGGCCGCCACATTACGGCCGCCACATTACGGCCGCCACATAACGGCCGCCATATTACGGCCGCCATCTTACGGCCGCTATATTACGGCCGCCATCTTACGGCCGCTATATTACGGCCGCCATATTACGGCCGCCATATTACGGCCGCCATCTTACGGCCGCTATATTACGGCCGCCATCTTACGGCCGCTATATTACGGCCGCCATCTTACGGCCGCCATCTTACGGCCGCTATATTACGGCCGCCATATTACGGCTGCCATATTACGGCCGCCATATTACGGCCGCCACATTACGGCCGCCACATAACGGCCGCCATATTACGGCCGCCATCTTATGGCCGCTATATTACGGCCGCTATATTACGGCCGCTATATTACGGCCGCCATCTTACGGCCGCTATATTACGGCCGCCATATTACGGCCGCCATATTACGGCCGCCACATTACGGCCACCACATTACGGCCGCCACATTACGGCCGCCACATTACGGCCGCCACATAACGGCCGCCATATTACGGCCGCCATCTTACGGCCGCTATATTACGGCCGCCATCTTACGGCCGCTATATTACGGCCGCCATATTACGGCCGCCATATTACGGCCGCCATCTTACGGCCGCTATATTACGGCCGCCATCTTACGGCCGCTATATTACGGCCGCCATCTTACGGCCGCCATCTTACGGCCGCCATCTTACGGCCGCTATATTACGGCCGCCATCTTACGGCCGCTATATTACGGCTGCCATATTACGGCTGCCATATTACGGCCGCCATATTACGACCGTCACATTACGGCCGCCACATAACTGCCGCCATATTACGGCCGCCATATTACGGCCGCCATATTACGGCCGCCATCTTACGGCCGCCATAAAACGGCTGCTACATAACGGCCGCCACATAACGGCCACCACACAACGGCCGCCAAATAACAGTCGCAGTAGCGGTTGTCATAAAACCGGAAAGTGCATAACGGCTGCTACATTACGGCTGCCATATTACGGCCGCCATATTACTGCCGCCACATAACAGCCGCCAAGTAACGGCCGCAGTAACGGTTGTCATAAAACCGGAAAAGTGCATAACGGCTGCTACATTACGGCCGCCATATTACGGCCGCCACATAAGGGCCGCCATATTACGGCCACCATCTTACGGCCGCTATATTACGGCCGCCACATAACGGCCGCCATATTACGGCCGCCACATAACGGCCGTCATATTACGGCCGCCACATAACGGCCGTCATATTACGGCCGCCACATAACGGCTGCTACATTACGGCGCCATATTACGGCCGCCATATTACGGCCACCACATAACGGCTGCCATGAAACGGCTGCTACATAACTGCCGCCAAATAACGGCCACCACATAACGGCCGCCAAATAACAATCGCAGTAACGGTTGTCATAAAACCGGAAAGTGCATAACGGCTGCCATATTACGGCCGCCATATTACTGCCGCCACATAACGGCCGTCATATTACGGCCGCCACATAGCGGCCGCTACATAATCGCCACCATATTACGGCCGCCATATTACGGCCGCCCTATAACGGCCGCCACATAACAGCCGCCACATAACGGCCGCCATATTACGGCCGCCACATAACGGCCGCTACATAACGGCCGCCACACATTGGCCGTCAAATTATGGCCACTACATAACGGCCGCCAAGTAACGGCCGCAGTAACGATTGTCATAAAACCGGAAAAGTGCACTCGCACTTATTTTCTTGCGGTGTAGTCACCGTACAATATTTCCGTGCAAAGAATGCACTTTTCCGGTTTTATGACAACGTTATTTGCGCCCGTTTTTGCGGCCGTAGAGTGACGGTAACTACGGTAACTGTAGCGGCCGTTATGTGGCCGCCGTTATGTGGCGGCCGTAATTTGGCGCCCGGTATGTAGCGGCCGTTATTAAGCGCCCATTATTTGGCGGCTGTTGCGTGGCGGCCGTTATTTGGTGCCCGTTATTTGGCGGACGTTATTTGGCGGCCGGCGGCCTGCCCCACCGCTCTTTTAGGAAACCGTAGCTTTATTGGTAAGGACCCTTAAAATAGTAAAGTCACCGTCAGCGCCGCTTATAACGCGCGCGTGCGAGCGGACAAACAGACACGGAAACGGAATTTTATTTAGATAAAATTTAAGTGTCCGTTTGTCCGCGTTTGTGTCAGTTTGTTTGTACCTAAGTACAGTGAACAAACTTTACGCACTATGCTAATATTATAAAGAGGAAACCTTTGTATTTTTGTATGTTTGTATTGAATAGGCTCGAAAACTACTGGACCGATTTCAAAATTTCTTTTACCATTACTTAGAGGGATTCTTCCGAATCCGTATAGGCTATATTTTATCCCGGAAAATAGATAGGATTTTTCGTGGTAGTGAAAATTGTGGAGTAAGGCGTCGAAAAAACTGCCGTACGTTAACGATTCTCGCGAACGCTGCCTAAATGGTTAGACAATAAATGTCTAATTTTAGCCATTATCACATATAATGCCTATATGTGATAATGGCTACTGAAGCCGCGGGCAACAACTTTTACTACATAAACTTTATCAATGACATAAATAACAAACTACAAAATATTCAGTGATATGATCTCGTATGACCTAGACGCATACCGCAATGGTTGGATGGAGGTGGCCCTGGAAAAGGATACATGGAAAGATTTTGGGGGAGGCCTATGCTCAGCAGTGGGACAGTGAAGGTTAACATAAAAAAATATTTTAAAAAAATATCTCGCGTACGTTCTATACCTAATGACTACTGTGCTTTTAGTTTGTGCTTAAGGTGCAAACTAAAAGCACAGTAGTCATTAGGTGGTGGTTAAACGAACTTCAAACCAATTTGGAGACTCACAGGGCAGAGGCAGTTTTCCCATTATGTACAATAATTTATACACCTAAAGTTACATTTATTGCTCCATTGAATTCTATACATAACTGACCCAATACAAAAGCTTGACAGCTGAATGACTACGGTAATTAATTTCCTAATTAAGTTAACTCCGCGATTCAAAATCACTTAAATGATGTATTTTGATGAAATTCTTGATGTGTAGGCTAAATGATTTTGCTATTTCGAAGAAACTGTACGATTGGTTCAATTTTACAGTACTTACGTCTAACTTGTGTAGGAAGGAATGGGCTATTGAGAGCGGAGTTTGATAAACTTTACAACTTACAACAACAAAGTTTTCAACTTAAGGCGACGATAATCGACTTTTAATGATTTTATACTGAAGATGAAGTCTAAACGAGTAGTGTTAATGATTTGGAAAAAATATATGTTAAATAAGAGCATTTTTTTATATTTCGCTATAGGCATATTTTGGATTATGTTTTTATTGCATAGTGAAATTAATTTGTAAAGTTATGTCTAACGCGGATAAAAAACTGAGAATCACGCAAAATCCATTAAGCGTATATTTCTTAAACCTTCACTATTTTAAAAATATTTTAATTACTGATTTTTTAGTATATGTGTTTTATTAAAATACCTTTTATTTTATGTATAATAAATTAATAATGCGGCTAATTTAGGACAGCGTTCCTTGATGGGCGAGTACTATTACTGACGTGTTGTGTGAGCACAGTACAGAACACGCAAGCTAACCACTCAAGGTCACTGTCATATATCTGCGTCTTAATGCGAATGAACTTACCTAGGTATGTATTCCTGTCATTCGTAGATCTTTGACAGTCGTTACGGGTAGTCGGAAGCCAGAAAGTCTGATGAAGTCTGAAGACGATGGATGTCAGATTTTCTGGCTATAAGTATCGTGTTACCGAGTAACTAGGTTATGGACGTCAGATAAGCAGTCGCTCCATGTAAAATACTGGAATTCAGCTGCATCCAGATAGACTGCAAAAGGGTGGATATTGATTGTTTAAACTTACCTATCTACTAAGTTCTTGAAAATCTATCTATATTATTTATCCACTTTTTCGTTTCACGTCTCTTCGTATCGAAATTGGAACGGGCGCAAGCTATCCCAAGCATCATAAAAATCCAATTAAACATCTCTCATTTTATTCTTACGTAAACAGATTCCAAGAAGTAATTAGAATTGTTCTTGAAAATTCTCAGTAGTCTTTACGTGCGTACTGAAAAAGTTCCATTATAAGTAGGTCCGACTTGATATAATTAAACTGCTTATGTTCTTATACAGGAACTTTCAATTATGTTTGTGCATCATGTAAGCACAAACCTACGTGAGGATTTTCGTTTTGGTAACCCCATCGAACACTCTCACTGCAAACACCTTTAAAGCTGAAACGCCTGATAGTTTTCAGCAAGATTTTTAACAAAAATCTCTCACTAGACATGGAAATGGCCTATAATTTTCCACAGAGCGGATTTTTGCTGTTGTATCGTGCAAAAATAGCAAATATCGACGTTGGCGTTAAGTGCTAGACGACAGTCGAATAAACAGAGCGGCGTGCTCAAGGGCGAGCGCGTTTTTGTATCGAGATAGAGTGCAGCATCCCACGCGCCCGCGCTGGTAATTCGTCCATGCCTGGCCGCCCCGCGCGCGCCCCTGCCCGTGTGCCTATGCCTCGCAAAATTGCCATTGAATCACGTATATGAAACTGCCACATATATGCTATAAGAAAATGTCCACAATATAAAATACATACCCAATCTCAATCAAAAAAGCAACTGCACCTTTCTTCCTATGTGTTAAATTATCGTGTTAATACTTCCAATACGAATTTCGCAAGAGTTAATTAAATCCATTGAATCATCTTCATATTAAAAAAAAAATGTAATCTTTGCTGTTTTTCCACAGACTCGATTGAAGCACAAAGGATTAGGATAGGAAACAACTTACTGCTAAATGGTTATCTTAGTAATTGAATTAAATCTTCCCGTTCATGTAAAATATTACAACGTTTGAGTAATCAATTAAGGGGATTGAACTGCTGATTGAAATCAGCTTTCTGATGTAAATGTAAATAAATCGTTTCATAAAAGTTTAGACTTATTGCAAAGTAATCTACCCATAAAACAAAAACGTCATGACCAACATAGATTTTCATTTTAAGTAAGTAAGACCTTTTCAAAATAGCAAAATGATCTTGATTGTAATTACTTGTTCTGAGCAAGCTAATATTGTTTTATAAACATTATATTATTAACTCATTAGTAATCGATCAGAAGTTAAAATAGAACTGTTGGGAACCGAATCACATACACTTGAGCAACCCCTGCAGTTACACACACAAACCAGAGGAATACCGAAGTTTCACTTTAGTCTCAGTACTTATTAATAGAACTCGCGAATGTTGTGACGGTGGCTCGTAGTTTGAAGGATTAAGAAACATGTTGAATGGTTCAATGTTGCCGAAGTTCAAAAAAACTAACTTCAAGGTGAGCTTATACAAATCAAGTTTAAACGCTATTCGCACCCAATGAATAGCGTTCGAACTTCTGAAACTTCAACGTGCCGAAACGCTCTGGTACAAACCAAAATTACACTAAGTGTTCAGTTTATGTCTAGATTATATGCTCTGTATCCAATCATTATAGACAGTCGACCATTGTAAGAGCTAAACAGGTGCTCCTATAAACTCAAACTGAAACAGAGCATTGCGTAAACGAGCTATGCAACATTAGAGCCGGTGCAACGTCTAATTAAAGGATCATTGTTCGGAGAATGTGTGTCGGGCCAGTCTTGCAACTGGGACGTAGTTCCGAACGCACCGTGGCCAACAATTTGCGTGCCAGTGCCCCAAATTCGCATTTCCGCATTAAGACCCTGTGACACTGGCTGTGAGTCTGTGACAGATGACAACGACCGACGCGACGGATCGCAGTATCAAATTGTAATCACAATCTCTGCATGAACTCATTTTGTTTGTACCGAAACCGACCACAGCATGCTTGAGGTGATTTTTGATATCAACGCGCTGTGGGAATTCTCTCCTAATATCAATGTGATTGTGGATTGCATTCCTGTGCATCCTCTCGCCTCATCGCTTTCACTCGAATGACGAGAAAGCAGAACCCTTATAAGTACTATACGCGTTGGCACTCGTGCATTTTCTCTTGATATGAGCAGTCATTGCTATTGAATTACCCTTTCGCTGATTTACTATGGCTCATCATTTGCAGGGATTCTACATTATATTCACTACTATATATAGGCAATGGTTCTCGAAGTACTGATAGATCTGTCCGTCTATTTTAGACATGCTTGACCTAGCTTTGATTAGGTTACCGCTTACATTACAGTAGAATAAACAAAACTGAACAAAATTGAGAACACCTCTAAAGAATTAATTACTTTGTTTTATTGCAGCGGTTACTCGTACACCCAATGACCCAAAGTAAAGGTAAACAAACCGTAGAACTTTAGAATTATTTTCTACGTCAAATTCACAAATCATATCTGAATTACATCGTTTATGTAATGATACTCGTAGATAGATTAACAAAGTGAGCTTCGGTAGATCAAAGACTCATCGACCTTCGCGGAAGATTTATTAAAAATAAACACAGGATTGTGGGTTTTACGGGCTGATGGTGTCATAAAAAGAGTGTTCTTTTTGACACCAATCTGGTGTTTATTATTTGGGACAAATGTGACCCGCCGGCCGTAACCCGACACCGCGCCGTCTGTCGACTGACACCACTCCTCTTGTTTGATCTACTGAGAGCTTTTTAAACTTTTTATGTCATAGTTTAGTGCGCTTTAGGCGCCTTTATTGCTGAGTAAACATTTCAGGATTATACGTCGCAGCCGCAGCACGAGCTTAATGAACTTTCCCATTTCGACATTTTCAGTCGCCGAGCGTCCGTTGTGTAAACTCACAGATATTGAAAACGTTGGAGATCCCTCAGGCTACTCTATCTAAAATAACACAAACGTATGGTGCTCATTTATTCCTCGAAGAGCCTCATAGTTTACAAAGATTATTTTGACAAGGCAATATTTTTATTACGTAACGCCCCTAAGCACTCTAAATAAAAATTATCCTTGGAATTTTTCGAACGTAATCAGAATCCGTTGAAAGTTATAATAACACAAATAAATAGATTAAAAAGCTTTGTTTTCGTTTATATCTCGTAATGCGTTCATTGATATGTTGTTGATGCTTCAGGAAGAGTCTTGTTTTGTTAAAAAGCACCGTCCAATCGGTGGAGGGTTTAGTCCCATCTCGGCACCTTCCCATCTCGGCACCCATGAATTAATTTATCATCTTTACGAAAAACTCCCATCTCGGCACTCCGTCATTAGTCGTTGCTAAGTACAGTCTTCAAAAAATGGATACACTGTATCAGTATAGTGAGTAAATCAAATTGACTCAAAACTAAAAAAATGTAAAAAAAAAAGTACCTATAAAATAAGTTTAATTTAAAATTTTTAGTGTTTAGTGGACAAAGTAAAATATATTTTCATTGGACTTAAAAAATAAAATACGCAAGTAATAAGTAAGCAAGTAAGTGTCATATTTTCTGGCTATCTCTTTCGCCTCGGTTAAGACAGTCAAACCAAAGTAAACCTAACGACTGCTCATTATGGTTCATTTTTGTGTAATACTAAATTAGAAGTGCTCAGTCCAGATAGTATAATAAGACAATAGCGCAAACTAACAAAAGAAAGAGCGAGATAGAGACAATTAGCAATGCGGCCGGTGCCAAGCCAGTTTAATGTACAATTACATTCGTTATGCATGTGTTTACTCTTCAGTCAATTTTATCAGTATTTCTAGTTTTTTAGAGATAAACGGATCGTCACGTTTTAAGTTCAAGTGAGTTACGAAATAATAATGAGTGCAGGACCAAGTAATGGGAGATCAGTGCTAAATTATGTGAAATCCCAACGTGGCCAAAAGGTACTTCTACACGCAGGTCATCAATACTATGTACAAAAGCAAAATAAGGACTCTACAAGGTGGCGATGCGTGAACTCAAAAATAAAAAACGGGTGTTATGGGCGTATGACTGTACAAGGTGACATAGTGCTAAATGAAAACAGACATTCACCCGACTGTGTGCCAAACTTTGAAAAAAATGAAGTTAAAGATATCATATATCAGTGTGAACAACAAGTGTGCGACGATATGTCGTCCGTGTCTCAAATATACGAAAAAGTCGCCTGTAAAAAAAACCGCAGCGTTCGTGTTGCAAAAGTGTTACCAGATCTTGAAAATATTAAATCAAGACTGTACAGGCATCGTAATACACATTTAAAAGTTTCAAAAACTCAATATGATATTGCGAGTCAGGTAGTCATTCCACCGGACTATAAAGAATGTTTGACCGCTGACTATAGTGATGATGAAGACAGAATTTTAATATTCTCAAGTCGACAAACCCGGAAATGCATTTACCGGGTAAAACATTTCTTTCTTGATGGCACTTTCAAATGTTGTCCAAGTCCTTTTAAACAATTATATGTCATATCGGGTGATCTGGGCAGTTCAGAGCGACATACGAATATAGTGCCTCTTTTATATTGCCTATTAATCAGCAAAAACATGAAAACCTACGAAAGAATGTTTGAGTTGATTCGTAGTGTCTTTCCAAAGATGAAGCCGAATAAAATGACATTTGATTACGAAGTTGCGGCGATCAAGGCTGCAGAAAAAGGTTTTCCAAAGGCGACTATAAAAGGATGCTTTGTACATGCCCTAAGCCGAGGTTCGTACCCCACAGGGGGTGCCCTTAGCGAGCGTTCGCCTAGTTTTAATTTAGTTTAGTTTTTTGCCCCTGGCTGGAGGCTTTAAGTGCAGCAGCTTAAGGCATCCACAGGAAAGTCCGGTTAAGCAGCCAAGACCTTAGTGGTCAAAACTGCGAGATGCCAGTTCAAAAAAAAAAAAAAACTACACACGGTGCTTACTACGTAAAGCGCAATCCCTTTATTTAACCAATCATGATGAATCCGTAAACCACGTAAAAAAATGTGTGGCGCTGGCGCTACTTCCTCAGCCGGCAATAGCAGAGGGATTCATACTGATTATGGAAGACAGGTATGCTTAATTTTGGCACTTATCTCTATTAATTTTGACATGCTAGGTACATCATTCGTATTTTTTATTTATTTATTACTTTTATTTCCTTTCAGTTATGATGATTCTAACTACACCAAATTCAACGATTACATGGTTCAACAATGGCTGGAAAATGGACCTCCAAACGAAGCAAGAAAATGGATGGCTAAATGGTGTTGTTACGGCGAGAGACACCGTACCACCAATAGCGTAGAAGGTTGGAATGGGAGATTAAATAGGTGTGTCGGCAAAAGACCTACTTTAATCAAATATTTAAGTGTCGTGAAATATGATACAAGGTGGTTTGCATTTAAAATGATCAAATTTTTCAAGTGTAACATTCCTATTTCCAAGAAAAAAGAGAAATACGTAAAGTCCCATGCCGAAATCAACCAAATTGTAGCAAATTATGAAAATGGTTCGATAAATTTAAAAAGCTGCATAGAACAACTGTCTGCAATAATTGCCATATTTGTTTCGTGGACGACGACAAAGTAACTGTGATTTTATTTATTTTTGATAATTAATGTTTAAAATTATTGCTATTATTGTAAGAAAATTATGTACAATGTTGATTTCTCTGTGATATAGAAGATTAAAAAATAGTCTATTTACAACTGTTGATTAGTGTAATATTTTTTTATTAGTTTGTTTTTTGTAGGAATGTAGGAAGAGTAACAACTTGCGGTGATTTTATTATTTCAGATATTTTTAAGACTAATATTTTTTTTTATTTAGAATTTTTACCTATTATGTAGGTATGAAAATATATACAATTCCGATTTATGTGATAATTAAGACTGAAAATGAATGTACAGCGAGTTATAGCAATTAGCTGACCCCCTTTGCAATTATTTTATATTTTATTTATTTGAGCGAAGTAAATAAAATATAAAAGAATTGCAAAGGGGGATCAGCTAATTGCTATGGCTGTACAGTGAACGCGTAATCAAGCCTACTCGTATCATTTAGTACCAGTATGAAAGTCCTCAAAGTACGGACGCCCTTTTGCCTACGTCCCGGTTATACTGATTAAACGCTAATTGTACATAATAACTGTTGATTTTTGTAATATGTTTTTACATAATTGCTGGAAAGATTTTAAAACAATTATTCCTACGAACCGTGAATTTTTCATATATTTATGTTATGTTACTGCCAAGGCAGAGATAATGGATCCTCTAGAAAGCGATTCAAGGGCTTGTCTGTAAAAATGATAATTTAAAAAGAAACAAAAATGATTTAATAAATAATAAAGTTGATTTACTTACTATACTGATACTGTGTTTCCGTTTCTTTTTGTGTACCTTAAAATGATTCATGAGAGGGTGCCGAAATGGGAATTTTTCGTAGACAAGATAAATAAATTCATGGGTGCCGAGATGGGAAGGTGCCGAGATGGGAATAAACCCGGTGGAGAGGCCGGCCTGCGCCCGCGCCGACACATTAGGAAAATAGACAGACCGTTTGTAGACATCGGAAACGGTTATGCAGTATGTGTATTCACCTACGCAAACTCTTAAACACTATGATTTATGTTTCAATATCGAAAATTCTTTTACGTAAGTTGCTATTGTTGCATACAAGTTCAAACACTGTTCTATATTTAGTGAAGTGTGTTGATGCAATATGGTTTATGTTATTCTAATAATTATAATGTATGCGTACATAGCGTAGATACAGAATTTTATATATGCCATTATTATATCATGCATAATTAGCTACTAATTGATTGCATTAATGATAACTTCAACAATTATTGTTTATGAATAAGTTAGTATGCGCAGTATGTTTACAAATTACACAGCAAAGCATTAATTATATAACGTCATAATAAACACGTTGGTCTTTAACCGAAATGGTTCACTTTTGTGGAGTGTCGGCCGGCGTTAAGCGGTGGAATTTTTAAATAAACATTTTTAATGATCGCGTGCGCCTGCGCTGCCAGGTGTACGCAGACGGTGCGCGTCTCCTCCCCTAATCGTAATACTTCTTTTGTTCCAAAAACAGTAACCCATTTATTTGAAAAATGCAGATTTTTCTTGAGTACCGCTTTACTACAACATTATTCTAAATAAAAGAAAAAAGTAGCTCCGGAACTTAATAAAAATGCCCTCATGTTAACTTCCTATTCATAAATGTCGGTATATATGCTATGTGATATAAAAAAAGAAATACTAATTGTTTTATTTCCTACGAATAAATTTATTTTTAGTAGAGGATCCTTCCTCCTACGACAGCTGGGAAACAACAACAGAAACTATTTCCAGAAAGATCGGACATCTTTTTTTTACGTCACTGGATTCAGGACCAATGGGTGCTTTATTTTAAACTAGCTTTTGCCCGCGGCTTCGCCCGCATGGATGGCGGAAAATATCCCACGGGAACGTACTACCGGGATTTAAAGTACCGTATGTGTTAATCCAGGTTATAAACTATCTGTGTGCAATTTTTTTCCAAATCCGTTCAACCGTTTACACCCAGACAAACGGAGGAGTTACTATTTTATTCCACGTATTTCACTGTAAGTGAAACAAAATAAAAAAATTAAAACTAAAGTAAAATAATTCTGATGGCAAAAATGGCTTAATTTTTAATTGGAGGATGAGTATGTGTATGGAATAACCCGAACGAAGTTGAAAACTAACTCGAGGATGATCTTCCTGACTGAAGAACTTCTGAGATTCTAGCACTGATCTAATAATGATAATATCAACACACACCTTTACTATAGGTAATTTACATAATATCACACCACAACTGCCTGTAGATATGAAAACGGACTTAGTTCTCTTGGGAGCATCACCTGCATACGAATTTCTCCCATTGGATAAAAATCTTCGTTATTATTTTATTATATGTATACATATACTTAGATGTAGAAATACGTACTTAGATATTCCTCTATACAGCATTATTCTCTTTGCCCAATGGCTTTGCAAGCCATGAGAGCAAGTGTTACAGAGTGCTACGTGCTCTACTTAGAAATTCTCCTTTTGCTTTTATACTTTAAACGTCTGTTGATCCAGTAGGTACCTAAGACACACCATTTCAAGATAATTTTATGATGATGACGATCGGCGATATCTAATGATTCGTAGCTTTTAATACCAATTCCGGAGGATTGACGAATGTAAAGAAAAAGATACGGTAGAGCCCTTCCTGCCAAAGATTGGCAAAATGGAAAAGACCTGTTTGATAAAATTAACATGTTGTTTGAAGGCAATTATTAAATTTAAAAAGTCGAGAGGTGTCGTGGGACACCCGGTTGAAACAAAGTTCCTTCCGCTCTATATTATGTATATTGTGTGTATTGTGGCACATTTAAATAAATCTTGAGAGTAATTAAATGAAAAAATAATTGCCGTCGCTGGACGCCTGGCAGATGTGAAACATCGAAATTATCATGTACAGGTAATATGCATAAAAAGATAGTTTACCAAAGCCAACATTGGCGTTCGCGTTGGTTTGGCCACGCCAACAGTCGGTATGACCCACCACTATAAATGTTTCACATCAAAAAACAAGGGAACCTTACAGTAATCGCATAATGATGTGTATTATCAGATATCTTGGCTGACAGTACCACGTCTTGGAAAGTGGGTTGGCATCATCTGACGGCAACTCTAGCTCCGCGCGAGCTCATTGGTCAAATCAAATAGCGCGCGCTTCCCCGGTTTCCTGTTACACACTTCCGTCCCTTTTCTCGAAATCACTCTCACAGATTGCAGCAGCTCTCGTTAGAGTATTCTCTTTATCCTTGGATTGCAGGAAAGCGGGAGGAAAGATGTTACATATCAAAAAGCAAAGTGTCGTGACGGTCTAAATGTTACACTTTTTTCAGTCTAGCTCTCATTCGCCAAGTGTCCGAATTCTATGACATGCGATAAGGAACTCCGTTCCAATAAAACTAAGTATTAAAAAGTACCAACATATTGTGGAGGAAGGTCGGAATACGGTCTACCCGTGTAATCAAAATCATATATGTACCCAGGATTAATTCACGAAGATAAGATACTTCAGAATTTAAAATTAGCTTTGAATGAAGTGCCCTATTCTTGTACCGACTGATTCTGAGAACGTAAACGTGGTTACAAAAAAATTGCGTGTTTTTCTGACGATTGGCCAATTTGTTTGAATGACCAGCTTCTCTCGGGATTTTATTGGGATGACCGGATGGACGGAAATCGACCCATGTGTATTGAGTTTGTTCATTTGTAAGCAAAGACAGATAAATTATCTCATTACAATTTACAAGAATTCAGAATAGATCATGTTCGCCATAGAAAGATACAATATACAGAAATATATCTATGATTTGATACTAAACTAGAAACCATTTGAACGTTTCCTACATCAAACAATGCCGGCCATTTACCTACCATTTTTCATAGACAATTTATTTAAAAAAATAAATCACTTCCAGAGAGAAACAATAGTTCTAATTCGAAATTCGAACGCGTCTAGCGCCTACATCCATACTGTAACGTAGGTGTGGGTGATGTAAGAAGTTAACAATAGTGTTGGTAATTTGTTGTATTGTTTTGCCATCAGCGGGACGAGTCGAGCGTGGCTCTAAGCTACGACTTGTCCAGCGGTTATTTATACCATAATCTATCAACGAAACTGTCACGTGGGTGCTTGGTCCACTAACAATCCGAGCGTTTAACGTGTATCATGGGAAAGACAGAAGTCCAAGTTCAACTAATGATTGTTAGGCCGCGCACTTTGGATGCGTTTTCGTACGAATTTCACTCTTGCGTACACGTACGTACAATCATTGTTGTACGAATTGAATGTGCACACTAGATACGTTTTTCTTCGTCAAATAGAACAAATCCCAACAAGTTCGGATTGTTTTCGGACGTCGGAACTATATGTACGTATACGTACGACTAAGTCGCACCCAGTCTGCGCGCTCCCTTTGTACTTGAAAGGTAGGGATCGTTCGTGCGTGTTCGGACGTGTACGCACGAGTGAAGTTCGTACGAAAACGCATCCGAAGTGCGCGCGGCCTTAGCCTTTCGATTGTGAGAGTTCGACGAAAACCCTGGCAGTAAACAATCGTGATGTGACAAACTTTGAGGGTTGATCGTAAATCGACTTCGGAAAAATCAGTTATAACATCTGTCTGATCTAAGATTTCGAACTTAATGCTGCAAAATCAATGAACGTCAACTATAGACAATATTAAGTACCTACCTAGTACCTACCTACTAATTCCATGACTTTAAATTATTGAGTGTGTTCGACAGCGACACAGCTAGATTACTGCCATATTGCTGTTCTGTTGATATTGCTTACATTGCACGGTAATGAAGATTATTGTTAAAGGCACACGTAAAACTGACTGCGCCGGCGCATGGTGTCGTGATTATCGTTATCTCAACAGTTCAATAAAGTACATTTTATCGACATTTCTGAATTTCTCATTCGCGTTTAAACATTGAAAACCAACACGATCGCGAGGTAATGATAGCCGTGAGCCATCGATATAACTGATGTGAAATATTATCCATATTTCTGCGGTAAACGACCACAGGAATTAAGTGAATGAAGTAGGAGTGGTCGTTGAACGAACCTAAGATGCAAAGTGTTGATAGTCAGCAGAACGTATTTAATGCATTATTGAAATTGAAAAGAAGTAGCCGAGAAATAAAGTAAACATTTTAGTACTGAGTTCTCTTCTTATTTCATAAAATAAACATCCTTATCCTACAAATGAAGAAGAGATTGAAAAGCATGGTAACAATGCTATCATGTTTATCTAATTAATTCTCATTTATTAGCTTCACATTCCTAATTATCGCCGTTGACAATAACGCCTTCTTCGGCTACAAATTAAACAAGATGAATCTCTGAAACACCTCGTGAATCTGCGTGTCAAAACATTCTAAAGACGGAAATAATGGAAGCTTGAATATTCTCACGAACACGGGAATCCTTGGAGGCAATAAATTTTCAGCTTCAGGAGTTGAAGCCACAAGTATTTGGGTTAGAAATGTTCAACGGCTAATGTGATTTTATTGTTGTGATCAGACAATTAATTATTTACAAGCAGAACAAATTATTTTGGTAGGGAACTTTACTTTAACAGGGTGATCCATATCAAAATGGATTTCCATTTCAAAAGGGAGAGAAACTTCGTAAGATTAAAGCATAGTACCTAGGTATACAAGACTTTGCTTCGTCTCTTTGAAAGTTCTTGGTAAAGCAGTAAATACCTAAATTACTCCATTCCCACTGTTTGAACTTATCCACGTTATCAAAACCACTCTGTGAGCAGGAGCGTACTCCACAACGCGAACTCTTTCATGTCTTAGAAATTATGATTCTAGAACATTCCAGTTTCCTCACCCTGTTTTGACTTTCTGTGTATTTTTTTGTAAAAAATGGCTGACTTACACCTTATATAAGTACATCATCAGTCACTACATATTATAAAAGAAAGTCCCCCCCGCCCCGCGCCGCGTCTGTCTGTCTGAACACGATAAACTCAAAAACTACCAAACGGTTGTTTTATCAAGCGCTAAAAACCGTTCCAAGCAGGGGCTGGTCACTAGTAAGTAGGATAACAGTAGGATTATTTATCTGTTCATTATATCACCTTTGATTATGTTAACAAGATCAAAATTCAAAAATCTAACTGATATTGTAATTTGCTTCGATACATATACCATTTTTTTGTTCAAAAAGCTAGGCAGGTTATTTTATACATTAGGTTTAAGCCCTTTAGGATTTCGACGGTCAATTCTTAAATCAAAGAATTCATTAGCGTTATAATCTAATGTTAGAAACTGATACTGTAACTGAACTGATTTCGTTAAGCATTATTTGCTTAATTTCCTCATTAAATTGAAATTAAACCTACTTCTACTTCGCTTGTCACGAACCTAGGTTGCCTAGTACATTTGACTAAATGATGTCATGTCACAAACTAAAATTCCGGCATTTCGAAGTAGGAATTTATTACAAAAGAACATAATAAGTAGTCAATATTCATACAACCAACGGTTCAGTGCTTGTATAACTTCCCCCAAGATGTACTTAATCAATTAATTTATTATCTTGTCGCAACGTACCTACCAGGATTTTCCGAACTACGAGACATGGTTTAGAGCAGTGATTCTCAAAGTGGTCCAGGTGAACCCCCAGAGGTCCACGGGAGACTCGACGGGGGTCTATGTTGGCAACGCAAATTTCCATAGTTAGATCTAATCTTCACATTTTTTGTCTAGTTTTGGGAATGTGGTAGAAATGTAGCTGCAGGGGGTCCACCAAAACCAGCTAGATTTTGAAAGTGGTCTATGAGAAAAAAAGTCTGGGAACCTCTGGTTTAGTGTAGCGTGACTGTCCTACGAAACTACGTGACGGAACGTTAAAAGATTATGAAACTTAGTCCATAGTGAGATGTCAAGTTACAAAATACAATGAAACAGCTCGTTAGATGAACGAATGTCCATGATTGTGCAACGAACGCAGCGACGTGGATATTGTTATAACTAAGCACATTACAAATTGATGATCGTAAATCCATACGCATTACTGGTGTTACTATGAAAAATGACTGTGTCGGTTTAAATAATTAGTCATGTGTATGTATTAGTCAACGAGCTTTAAAGAATCGTACTTCTTAAGGCGGGTTCCCACGGTGCGCGATATTGCGCACGCACGCGCACCGGGCGGCACGGCGCACGACCACGCACCGCGCACCGAGGGCCTTCCCACGGTGCGCGATATTGCGCACGGACGCGCACCAGCCCACACGGCCGACGACCTACACATCACACACCTGGCTTTTTCCGACGCTACGTGTCGGTCTGTGTGGGCCTTGAGATTCGAAGCCACTTTTAGCATTGTTCTGTTAGCTTTGGTAAATGCTGACTATAACTTCACATTTGTGGATTGCGGATGTCAAGGTAGAATAAATGATGGCGGTGTTTATAGAAATACAGAGATGTATAAAAAAAAAACAGAAATGAACTGGATTTTCCAGTATCAACTAATTTGGCCTTCAAGGAGGAACCACTTCCCTACGTGTTCGTGGGAGATAGTGCATTTGCTCTCACTGAAAATACGTTGAAGCCGTCTCCACGCCACGGGAACAAAAGAAAGAATTTTTAAGTATCGTTTGTCTCGTGCTCTGAGAATAGTTGAGAACGTTTTCGGCATAATGTCGGATATTTTTAGGGTACCATTTTTATACATTTTTATTAGAACCAAAGAAGGTATCCAATATTGTTATGAAGTGTTGTTTATTGCACAACTTTTTAAGGCGATCTAAAAATTCACCACGAATATATACACCCCCTGGTACTTTTGATACTGAAAATGAAGGTGGAGTGCATCCAGGCTCATGGCCAAATGATCCTAAAGGAAATACTTCCTTGATATCTATGAGGAATGTACCAAGAAGAGCAACTTTTTTCAATACATTATTTTTTAAATTTTAATATTCTTTTCTGAAATTGATATTGTGTTTATAATTTTCTTAGTTTTAATAAGGGCATGCAATTATCCGCCACATTTTACTACTCGGATATTTCGGATACTTCTAGACAACTATCCGGATATATCCGGATATTTTGGACACCACTGTAAAACGGTAAATCAAACTTATTTAAGTTTCCAATCGACATTTTTATTACAAAAACTCTCCAAAAATCGTGTACCAAAGTACTTCAGTTCGCAGTAGAAGCAAACCACTAAAGAAAAGGCACCAAACCCTTACTGAAAATGATGTTCCAAAGTTTTAAGATTCTGTGTGTGTGCAATATTGCAAAGTAATTCCAAAATCCATTTTCATCAAAAAAGATTATAATAGTGAAAGCTTTATTGAGTTTAAATTAAAAGCGAAGAAAGGGAAAGTACAATTATAATACCTGAATCTGTTTATAGTGGCCGATTGCCTATTTCGAAGGTGAAAAAGACAGATCTACTAAAATTATGTAACGATGTCCTAATACCAAGGAGCTATCACCAGTATTTCGAGAACCTGCCAGTGACATGAAAAGAAGGAATACGTACCCAGTTCACAGCACGACAACTTTTAACTACACTGGGTTCATAAATCACCGAATCACAGTGAGCGCATTTATAATTAACAATGAAATGAAAGCAATATAGCATTGGATAAATAAATTTCGGTGTTTTCATAGTCTAAAAAATATCGTCCATTCTAAAAAAAAAAAACGACAATGACATGAGTCGCAAGAAAGAAAAATTAACGTCAACCGAACAATACAAAACTCCAAAAGATTCGAATAAAATTGACTGCCGGTAATCAAATAGGGCTGTAAACAATGAAATGGTTTAAACGAAATAGGATAATTATTTTAAAAATATGCAGGCGTGAAAACCTGCAATTCGTTAAATCTGTGATTCGCACATTTACTACTATGATATCTTGTAAACTATAATATTACAGACACGATTGAAACTTTGCCACGGTATGTATTACCACATTGGGAGCGGGTTGTGACAAAAAAATAGTTTTATGCGAAAATGACACATTCGCAACTTTATCGTGGATGTAACGATTTTATATACGTATTATATTACATATAATAATAATATATAATTATATATAATCTTGTTACACTTGGATGAAACCAGTGGAGGAAATACCTTTTTAGCTTCGATGCTGGTTGGAGGAATGTGATTAGGAGGTTGTTTATAAGACGAAGATGAATTTTTCTTGGTGTGTGCCATCTGTGCTCAGCAAAGAGTTTCTAAATCTTCTTTGACTCACACTTGACTTCAGTTGATGAGCGATGATGGTCATTACTTCAAAAAATTATTTACTTTAACAGCACTACGTTCCCTGCAACTGAGATCAATTCCAGTGGACGTTGAAAGGGTTTTTGGCATGGTCCTTTCGATCAAAATATATCGAAATGAATTTTTATGCTTATTTTCTTTGTTATAGTAAATGATTTTTCAGTTTCTGCTGCTGGTAATCACTGAGCACTACGTCATCATCATCGCTGTCGACAACTGAAGTCGAGCTCTGAGCAAAAGCATTTTTGAATTATCTTTATGATGAATCTAGTAATTGTGTCATCAAATGGATTTTAGATGATATACCATGAATTGTAATGATTGCGAATACCTATTTTATTAAAACACAACGTCAATGTTATATTATTACTGACTTTGATGTAATAAAATATAGAAAACGAATAAAATAAACTATCGGTATTACTCTTTTTACCCGGATAGTAAAACAAATGATATCCGGATAACATTTTCGAAGGTTTAGGATAATTTGGATATCCATATATCTGGATAGCATGCCCTAGTTTTCATGTTGTATTTCCGGTGCGTGTCCCAAAAAAAAAAAACTTTTTGTTCTTGTTTTCTTTCTAATCTTTTTGCTAAGACCATAACAGATAGATTTGCAGAATATTTTTTAACCGATGGCCCTGTAGTATGGCAAAATAATTTCGCTTAGTGAGCAGGATGAAAAATACGGCCATTTATGCGATATATTTTGATATTCAAGTATCAAAATATATCGTATAAATGGCCGTATTTTTAATCAAAAACCCAATATAATAAATAAATCAAAAACCTATAGGATACTTCCCGTTGACCTAGAATCATGAAATTTGGCAAGAAGCAAGGTGTCTTAGCACAAGTAAAGGAAAATGTCCGAAAATTGTTAATTTATAATTTAAAAAAAAAATAGCGATTACAAACTTATGTACATTTGCAGTTTGAGAATTGACCGTGGCGTATATCGATGTATGGGAGAACATGTTTTTCAACTATAAATTTCTTTTTGGGATAAATTTATCCCATCTACGGAACCTTTCATAGTGCGTGGTTCAACACGCACTTGGCCGGTTTTTTTAAAAGTTTATTCTATTTTTTTTATTTGTTGTTATAGCGGGAATAGAAATACACAACCTGTGAGAATTTCATCTGTCTACCTATTACGGTTCATGAGATACAGCCCGCTAACAGACAGACAGACGGACGGACGGACAGCGGAGGCTTAGTTAACTGACTAAACAAAGTACCTGTCACTTCAAGGCTCTTTCAAACAGGTGCGACACGCGACGCGACACCGCTCCTCGCGCGACGAGCGGTGTCTTTGTGTCGCGTCGCGTGTCGCGCCTGTTTGAAAGAGCCTTCAGTTGTCATGCTACGTCACAGTTATACTTTTCAATTTAGCAACGTTATAATTCGTTGAAGTTTAATAAAGAACCAGTATTTTGGGCTGTTTTACAATAGACATATAAACAAATATTATTATTATAAACCTAACAAAAAAAAAAACAACCAACGCGAAAAACACTACAAAATGAAAAATAACTTTAATTTCGGAAGTTGGTATTTTTGGATCAGTATTTTAGTTTTTACCACCGTGTTCCGAAATTTAAAGTTATTTATTCACTTTGTAGTTTGGAAGTCGTTTGTTTTTTTTTTTTGGAAAAAAGTTTTTATTTCTCGCTTTTTAGTGAGTCAGCAATTACCTACTTATTATTGAGAAGTTCCGTTGGCCATCTGTGGCCTTCATCATCAGTTCCACTTTACCAAATGCTGCTTTCCGAGAGCAAATCCACGAGTTAATTACTATGAAAATACCAAAATCGCTATAGGTGTGCCTATAATATTGTATTTGAAGAGTTCCTTCGATTTCTCCAAAATCCCATCATCAGATTGTGACCAAATGACAATGAGACCAACTAGAAAGTATACCTTAAAAAAAAAAAGATTTTTTCAAATTCGACGAAAAAATCAAATATGCCAAAATTTTATACATCACCACTTGTTTGTATTTTTACCAATAATGAAGCAAACGGTTAGTTCTCTATGCTCGTCCTGCTATGCTCGACTCGTAAAATACCTACTAAAAAGTTTCGCTAATACACGAAATAATATTCGTGGGCAGTGATGAAGAAAACCTAGTATGTAAATATATTATGTTTTCCTATTCTTAATCATCATTAATTATATTTGTGAAGAAACCGGCATACCTGAGATATATTTCTCGACGGCATGTGAAGCCAAGTCAGAGGCCTTTAGGCGGCTTTATAACTCTGAAACCAGGTTAGTCACTAACCACACGATAAGAAGAAAATTTATTATAATAAAACGGGTCAAGCTTTGCGCTTGATGAGGCATGTGTCGAACTGGTTTTTTCAGGGTGACTATAACAATGAGCCCTTCCGTGAATCATTACCAGTACCCTAATTATGTAATAAACGATCAATTACAATCTGTTTCGATCTGAAACAGATTGCTAATCAATTGCTTCATAAGCTGGAAAAAAAAATCTGCTCAACAACGTAAATAACGCAATGAATGTTGTTGAACTGTCAAAATGAAACAAATTAGTTATAATCAATTAAGAAAATAATTTACGTAATTAGGGTTCTCTTTGATAAAGCAAAGAATAATGAAACCAAAACCCAATTATCGAGAAATAAATGTTAATTTTAAATTAGTACTAATAATTTGATTCGTATTAAAGTCTGTGATTTAAATAGTAATAGTCATATCTCATTCTGTGATTGAAATAGTCACTTACATCTCATTATTATCTATTTGTTTTTTTTTTATGTAATTGATTATTTGTATTTTATTTGTGTTATTCATAAGAAATATTATAATACAGGTGATTTGACTTTGAGAACGGACTTTTTATTTACGCTCTTTTAGATTTTTTTAGTTTTCTGTCTACAGACTTCGTTAAATCTTGTGGATCCAGTATTGAGTACAGCTCTAATCATAAACATTTCTTAACTTAGAATTGTTCTGAAATTCGTTTGTCTTTGTCTGTCATTTTGACTTTTTGACTGTCAGAACGAGACAAAACAAATTTTAACTAACAGACGCTTACACTTATACGAATAACGCTATATTTTTTTTTGCCTTAATTTAAACACTTTGCCTCGTTGGTCTAGTGGTCGTAAGCGCTACTGCCGAGCATGAGGTCCTGGGTTCGATTCCCGGGTTGGGCAAAGTGTTATTGGGTTTTTCTATCTGAAATTTTTCAGTAGCAGCTCGAAGTCTGGATTTGTGCCCGGTTGATGGCAATAGGCTCGCCCCCTATTACATGGGAAACTGGCGAAATGTGGGTGAAGCTGCTACAGGGACACCTCTGCCTAGCCCTTCGGGGAAACAAGGCGTGATGTTATGTATGTTAAACACTTTTCTTTCCAACTATACCTTCCATTGTTTACGTAGAATCGAATAATTGCGTGCATAGCGATACTTTTTAGTAGGTATTTTTTAGGTTGAGCATAGAGGGACTAGAGTATAGGGGGACTAACCGGAAGCAAAGACCTCATAGCTTTACATCTACTATGCAAATTATGGAACTAGCTATCAAAGGTAAAATTAGTAGACATGCATCAGATATATCGAAACTAAACGTATCTAAAATCCGATTTCAGTCACAAATTGTATCGTATCGATAATCAAAACTAGACAAACCGATTTCACAAAACCACGGCAAGAGTAAATTGCGTAAGCAAGTATTTGTTTATGTTTAGATAGTTTTGATCGATGAACTTACAACCGAATTATAATATTACTAGAGACGATCGAAACTGTGGGCCAGAGGCGCCAGAGCCGCTCCAGAAATTGATTTCTAAAAACGAATTTTGAAAACGATTTCATAATCTGATATTATACCTATTATCATACATATTTAACCGTTTGCGTAAAAATCCAAAAAAGGCCATGTTTAAAAATTTGCTTACGAATTTACATACATATTTAAAGCATATTTTAATTTTTTATTTATATATGGCAAGCTGGGCAATAAAAACGTTGCCATTGGTAAGCAAAACGATTTGTTTTAGTTTATAGGAACCGGGCATACGCGCGCACCTTTGAAGTTTACCGACTCGCCGTGGATCGGGCGCACCGCCACGCACGCGTCTGCGCTACCACGCACGGTACCCTTCCCATGGTGCGTGTCCGTGCGGGCTGATCCATGGCGAGTCGGTAACTTCAAAGGAAATGTATCCAAAATCGGACGCACCACGACGCACCGCGACGCACGCGTCTTCGCTACCACGCACGTAACCCTTCCCACGGTGCGTCGTGCGGGCCGGTGTGCGTGCGTGCGCGATATTGCGCACGCGTCGGAAGCCACCTATAGTATTGATAAAATCACTATACAATTAATAAAAATAATCCTGTCCGATCCGAAAAGGGCTCATAGGTATCTACTGCAATAACATTACCTAAAAGTAACAAAAATCTAATTATTATTAAAAATAAAAAAATAAAACGATATTTAAAAAGCACATTTTTAGTACCAAAATTACCACAAATTCATTAAAAATGAGCAAATTTTCAACAGGGGTCATAAGTTATGACTTGTAAACACCTGCTAAACGTCGCGTCGGCCGCCCGCGCCCCATGTAAAAAAAAAGGAGACGATTATTTTTTTCTTTAATAATTACCACTTAAATAGACTCTCAATACGATACCTAACAACACGTTCACGGATCGGACAGGGGATTTTTACATGTTGTATAACAACAGATGCCTCGTTGGTCCAGTGATCGCAAACGCTAGGTACTACTCAACATGAGGACCCGGGAAAAGTGATTTTGGGTTTTTCCATTAGGAATTTCTCAGTAGGCAGCCCGAAGTCTAGACTTGTGCTCGGTTGATGGCAATAGGCTCGCCCCTATTACATGGGACATAAACATAACTGGCGAAATGTGGGTGTTACTATAGGTACACCTCTGCCTAACCCTTCGAGGATTACAGACGTGATGTTATGTTATGTTAAAAACAGATGAGTCTTATGAAAATAACCGTATCGATATAAAAATAGTTCTATTCTGTACTGATTATACTAATTTGCATTAAATACCTGTATTTAATCTTGTTATTCGCATGACAGCATCCACGAATAAAAGCCTGTATATGCAATGCAAATGTACCTTATCGGATCTACGCATTGTTTTATCTCTTACAAGACTTTTATAAACGCTCAGCGAATCTAGGCAGATAGTAGAATGTTTTCCAATCTGAGATATGTATGGTAATATATTCTCTGCGACCGTAGCTACAATGTAGCGTAGGTATCTACACGGCATTCGTCTACGGATCTCGAAAACCTCGGCGTCTGTAGGCGAATAAATAAATATGTAAATGTAAAATGAAAACAACAAAAAGTTGTCCTGACATTTTTACAATTATTTTAATTTATTTTATCTTCCACGAAGGTACTTATAAGGTTTATAAAACTGTAGTACCTTTTGGTATAAAAGAAATTAAAGTAGGTATCGGTAAAAAAAATTGGAAACGGATGTTAACTGAAACGAATGTTGGACTTTCGACTCCACCCACTTTTCATAGAACTCATACGCCATGCTGCCATATATATTGAAAGTAAACCCTCCGGGAGGGTTGCCGGCATTTTAAACGGATATTCGACCATTCCGTGCGTCTGCCGAACTGTTGTTTTGGTAATACCTATCACTTGTTTTTTTTTTTTTTTTTGTCAACTTCATCAATCAACTTGGAAAAGTCAAAAACATGTCATGATCACATTACATTTATTGACATTGAATCAAATACGTTTTGGTCACGTTTTTGGCAAGTTTTCCACAAGTTTTGTATATAACTTTAAGTTTTGTCTTCACATCCCTTCTTTAAACAACAAACGGACAGGGACAGACGAACAGTTGTGTCAGCGAATCGCTCGCCGGTGAAAGGTTCTATCGGTGAAAGACTGAAAAGTGAATCGTTCTGTCGGCGTATCGTTCGTAGTTGAAACGTTCTATCGGTGAAACGATGAAAAGTGAATGGTTCTGTCGTTGAACCGTTCATTGGAGAAACGAATGTCGGAGAACTGTTTCAAAATCTAAATATTTTATTTCATCCAAGCACTAAAAAAATATGGGAACGACGGAAGTTTTTTTAAGCTTCTAGCTGGACCCTCTGTATCTGCCAGTGATTGATTTTTTTTTTACTACCTACCTAATTTTTATGTAATAAAATTAGGATCTATTAATTTTTGTATCGAAAAACTGACAAAATTTCTAAATTATTTTTTGGTTAAAGATATCTGGCGTTAGCTAAATTAGATACTTCCTAGCTAATTTATTTAATAGAAAGCTAATCAAAACAAGTGACAGCCATCGTCATTATAATCGGGCTGAGTAAAGCCCCATTTACACAGTGCAAGTTTATTAACTGCCATAAAATTGAAGCAACAACTAATTGTCTAAACACCACCTACAATCGTTGCGTTCAAAACTGGTATAAGTGTAAACAGCACCAAGATATATATTTAAATCGATAATTGCTTTGGTGTAAACAGAAGTTATATGCAATAATTATTGAATGGCAGAGCTTGCATTCCATTATTGTTTGCCATTTTATGGAAATCGCACGCGTGTAAACACTTGCATGCAATTCTTGAATGGCAATAAATAGAAAGAAAATACGTTTATTTGCGGTAAACATGATAAAGAAAGACCATAAAACAAAAAAGAACAAGTTAGGGTAGGTTAAAAGAACAATATGCGTCACATCCACGCAAAACTGCCATCGCTTAGCATAAAACTGCGACCCTATGCTCGACAGAGCCTCAGTGCTGGTTTTCAGCGACAGCCGGCGTTGACGTTATGACGTCAACCGATGCAGCATAAAATGAACGTGCTTTATGGAAGCAATAGCTCTTGAATGTTCCAAAAACTTGCGCTGTGTAAAGGGGGCCTAATGCATACATCACTTATTAATATTAAAAGCTTATCCTGATACAGTTAGACTACTTAGAATCCACTAGAGATTTATTTCCAATGCGATAGAGCAGAGAATGTCAAATGACTAATTCTTAAAGTATCTATAATATCTGCCATTGGAGAAGTACATGATTACGCCGCGGGACAGACAAACAGCCTAGCCTAAAGGTAATTGCGCAGTGAGATCGTTAAGTTCGTTCCTATTAACGATAACAAATAGGCATAAAATGTAAAATATCGATAATTCACTTAGGTACACGATATTATTGATTTATCGTAACCCGAGGGCAAGGCGGAGTGCAGCCACTCTCCACGATAACGTGGCCAAAATAACTCTGCGTCGAGCATCTCAAACGTTCAACAGATAACATAACGCAGCCCGATCGTCTTGTGTTTTTAGTTAATACTTATAACCTGAAATACGCCCAATTTAAAGTGCAAAACGCCCGTAAATCTTTGCACTTGTGGCTGACACTAAATATGGACGGTAGAGCAGCATCGACCACCGATCTCAAGACATTGCGAGATCGTGTCTCGATTACCATGGCCAGGGCATGAATGCATCCCGATGGTAATTAACAGCCTTATGTATTCTACACCGTAGTCAATTAACGTGAAAACGCATTCTAATTTACGTTAATTGTCTAATTATGAGCTGATTGACATGAGGGACGTATTGCGAGAGAACCAAGAATCCATGTTTGTATCTAACTGTTGTTTTAAGAATTCCATTGTTATTGTGCGTTGTTTGTTATAGTCTGTTAGCTCTGTTAGGTAATTTCCGTAACAAGATTGTGATGGATCGGTAGGTATGTATACCTGCATGTTATGATATTCAGTTGAACTGTTCAACAAGTGGTTTTGGTCGGCGCCAGACCGTCAGAATCTGGTATTTCTATCGGATCCAATTAATATGAAAATGCCTTTTGATTGATTCCAATCAATAGTGCTTGGAGGGCGCGTTTAAACATGATTTATTTAGTAAAGTACTCGTAATCAAATGTTCTGGGCGAGGCTTATTGCTATACCTACGTGATGTGAATCGGATATTGCAACACGTAAAATTATTTGCACAAAGCTGGGACAGAAACAAGAAAGATAACTACTTAATTGTATGTAAAGCTCTAAACATAATAGCTAATAGTGGCCTTTCCATTTCAATCTCCACTTCAAGTCGACTTTTGACATGAGTGCGAAATTTGATTTATTTTAACGTCACAAGGAATCTTTTGATTTTGCAGAAGGTTACCCGATCATAGTGTGTACACTATAAAAGAGCAACAGAGTCGCTCTAATATTGTTACTGTTTCAATAAAATAGCTAATGTAATTGTTTCAGCGGTTCCGGGATTACGCGGAAAAGCTGGCGAGGGTCGCTCGGGAGGAGGCGAGGCCCGAACAAACACAGGAACTACCGCCAAGTAAATACATATTTTATTTTTATTCTATCACTAACACGTTACCCTACACACCACTAACCGCTAAATAGGGGCTGATCCCCTCCTACTTAGCACGAGTTTGAATACTTCATAAAAATATCGATACTGTTTTAAAGTATATGAACGTATTATTCACATAAACCTTTCGGAATAAATACTTCAAATGATGAAGAAAACTGCATCAAAATGCAAAGTATAGAAGAAAAATAAAATCTTAAAAAAAGGAAAAGTAACTTTAATTACTAGGTAGCTGATGTATAGACCAGTGCGTTTTCTAAAACAAATCTCCTTTACAAAACACCTGTACTCTAAGGCCATAGAAATAACATATTTGTTTCATTTAGTTCTGCCTCTGGGCTAATGGACCCGTCATTTATTTAATTTACAGTTTATTAATTTAAATATTTATATCACTCAAGTTGATCAGAAAACTTAGGACCACTATTTAACACTGTGCTGTGATTAATCAATCACTTGGCAAGCTAGTGATTATGGTAATCACTCCGCCCTACCATTCGCCTCAAATGGAAAGGCCGATGTTCTGTGGTAGCCATTTATTGGCACAGTTGTGATTGAGATGTCTTATTTTAATTTACGTAGTGTATTTGTTATTAATTATGACAAAGTTTAATGTCAGTAGAAAAGACGTAAAGGTCTTTTTTTAAATTCCAGAGATTAATTTGACATTAGAAGTGAAGTGATGTTTGTTTTTTTTTTACAATTTGGAGTTTGACGTTTGCATCTGTCAAATTAGTCTGTGGGATTAAAAAACTATCTGTAGATAATACACAAGACAACAACAACTCTTCAAATTGAAATGAAGCTACATTTTTTCTGAAAAGAAAATACAGAATCACCTCCTAGTGAATTTAATTTCATGGTTCTATGTGATCAAATAGATATAAAAGCTTGTAATATAATCATTTTTCATCAGTGTAAGATTAAATGATTGTGATCATTGAAATGTAAACTCTCGATGATCAAATTTTACATATACTATTAATAGTCTTAATTATCCGGTTCCACGCTCTACAAATAAGAGAAACCATTTAATTTAACTTTACAATTAAAGCGGTTCGGATTTAAATTGCAAGTGTCGTGGGACAGCGTTTGACGTGAATTTCTATTAGCCGTGTTCAGTTCCAACTGATGGACATTGAACATTGATTACAAGTTAGGTACATTGATTACAAACTCAGGTACTGTTTGAATAGGGTTAGTTAGTACCAACATTAGGTTATGACAGATGTTGGTTAATGGTTAGGATAAATAACACCTATTCCGTTTACAAATTAACAACAGTGACAATGGCCGTATCAATTATTAATTATTTTACCTATATCCTACCTACAACAAGGATTAGGTGCTAAAAGTTTAATGAATATTAATGATAATAATTAATTGTCTTCCTGTCCCGTCCTGGGTTCGATTCCCGGGTCGGGCAAAGTGTTATTGGGTTTTCCATCAGGAATTTCTCAGTATCAGCCCTGACTGCCCTAGTCTGGATTTGTGCTCGGTTGATGGCAATACGCTCGACTAGTGATGTGCCGATACCATTTTTCCACTATCAGTATCTTACGATACGGAAATATTCCCTGTAAATTTCTATTATTACCGGTAATATTCCCTAACGCTGGTAATATTGTTTAATACTTATCGTCTTGTTGATTTCTTCAGTATAGTCATCTCATCATCATCAGAATCTGATTCGGAGGTAGATTTCTTCCTTGAGGAGGTACAATCTAATAATAATAACGGATTCTGAAAGCTCTGAATAGAAGACTGAATAGACTCCTTAAAATTCTTATAACTTTTAAATTTGACATTTGTCGGTTAGGTTTGTCGTTTAGTTTTGTATTTTTTGTTATTAAGTTGAGCTGTGACTGTGATTATCTTGAAGCTTACCATTTATATTCCCAGACAGAAACTTGTCAACCTAACTTGATAGAAATAATGAGAAAATACCCAGAAAGTTACTGTATGGGACGTTACTAGTAAGTTTCTCGAATCTTACTCTGTAAGTTACTAGGAATATTGGGAAATAATATTTGAAATTAAAATGTTGGTTGCATTTAAACTAGAAGTGGTAGAAGTCTTATCGGACCACTCATAATAACTATTTAATAAATATTTTTATTTTCCTGTTACCATAAATTACTATTTTCTAGAATATTACTGGGAACGTTACTGGGAAAATACTCGACTGGAGTAAATTACTAGTAACGGCACATCACTACGGTCGCCCCTTATTTTATAGGGACTTTTAAACATAATTGGCGTAATGAGGGTGTTCTATAGGTACACTTCTGCCTATTGCCTATCTGCCGACTACGGACGTGATGTCAGATGGCATGTGAAGTTATGTTATAAATATGTTTCGTTTACAAATTAATATAAAGTACCCAGTGACAATGAAAAAAATGATTAAGTGAAAATGAAAGCTTCCCATCTACCAACTAAATCGTCCGTCAAACCTATTTTTTATACTAAATATGGGTAAATAGAAAAACTTTCAGCCAGGATACCAACAAATATTCCATGTTTCCAGCAAGATACTTCAACGGAACATGCAGCCTAATGTCGTGCGGCAAAGAAGCGGCATGCATGCCGTACAACAGCACCATGCATTACTGCCGGTGCACTTCCAACGGGCTGCCAGTCAACGAAGACTTCAGTTGCCCCAGAAGCATAGGTGATCTTACGTCTATTAATAATTCCCACAATGTTTGATTGATCATAATTTGTTACACTGAGTTTATTGAACTTTTGTTGTGTTGTTTTGATGCCGCTGTTTAATTAACTGTTTTGTAATCATTACTTCTATGATAGCGGTTTTTATTGCTTGCAGCTATTGATTGTTTGTTTAGTAAGTTTAATTACCTATATTTTCTTCTTTTCAATAATTTAATTATCATTATTTATATTGTCTTGACCTGCGTCTAAAAGTCTGGTTAAATACATTAGTTACGACAAAACTTGAAATAACTGAACGACATCCGGCCAAAAGTTTAGCTGCTAGCAAACTGGGTGGAACATAGCAATACCACGAAATGCCGTCACCACAGTTTGCATATCCATATTGTCAGTAAAGGTCTAACAGTAAACTGTATTCATTAATTCCAGTTCCCGTGACTTTGAAGCCCATATACAACGTGATCCCGCCGAGAACCTCGAACGCCTCAGACAGCCGATACGCGCCGTCACCGCCCACCGCACAAGTGAGACCATCCATCTTAATTAAAACCCCTTTTATCGCCTTATCATTCTGTCCTACCACACAGATTGCCAGTTTGATTAAAAAAATATTAGGTTAGAGATAAATGTTTGTGAAAAGTCTACTAAAACCCCGTTTGACGCACTACCTCCATTTACTTCATTGCTGCGGTTCTCTATTCTGCGGTTCTATTAATTCGTCTCGTTTCTGCCTACGTGACATAGCGAGTTGTGCATCCAAAATTCGACCTAAAAGCTGAAGTGTTTCGCCCTGCAAAGTAATTTAGTAGAGGACAATGAACACAATGAAAATAACAAGCAAAAAGCGATGAACTTTATCAATGAAAGTAGATATTGATTTTGATCAGACATGCTAAAATACATGGGATGGAAAATGAAATCAGTATTTTTCCATAGTTAGGTACTGATAAATATTCATGATAGGGTCAGCGTTGATAACGTAGATGTCACCCAAATTGTGGGAGTAGGTACTTTGTTTATGTCGACTTTTATATTATTTCTTTATGTCTTGAAGGTTGAATCAGAGGTTTTATTCCTTTAGCCTCATATTTAATTACTTTCTTATTACCTATTACGTTTTGTGTTCCCTACATAATCTTTGTCTACATAAACATCGCGTGCAATCCATAGAATCGGATATACTTATCCGGTTCTGTTGCATTTTTTTTTACATTCTACACCTAGGCATAATTAACTGGTGCCAAACTAAAATCTAAGGCACGCACCTCTGACTTTTCGGATTCTTGTGCGTATTGTATAATTATATAACATAGCTTCAAAAACGGTGAAGGAAAACATCGTGAGGAAACCGGCATGCCTGAGAGATATTTCTCGACGGCATGTGAAGCCTAGTCAGAGGCCCATGGGCGGCTTTAAAAATCTAATACCAGGTTAGTCACTATCACTAACCACACGAAAAGGAGAAGATTAAAATCTAACGAGCTTACTATGTTTTTTCTAGGTGTCCAGTGGAGAGATCTTCGCTGAATCCACGACTGGGAACGGCTCGATAATAGAGAACGGCATGACCGCCAGTGTAGGTACCCTAATAGCCGTCACCGCTTCAGGCGCCGTAGTGTTAATACTAATCGTCTCGATTATCGTGCTGTACCTTAAAAAACGAATGTGTCGTGTAGACGGGAAAACACAGCCTGTAAGTATATTTTTTTTGATAGTATCAGAAAATATAGAATTCTAATCAATGTAGAATTTAGATCCCATTAGCAAGAACTCTATCTATATTAGAAACTTTTCATGGTATCAAAATTAAATAAATAACAACATCATGTTGCTCTCTGATTGCTTTATTACTGCAACTATCCTGTTGCACACCATCACTCCAATTAGATGCAAATAAGATTGAACAGCTTGTTTTTTTATAGCGTGTGCGACCGGGAGAGCCTCTACTTGCTGAAAGGTATATAACGAACCCGCAGTACGGAGTGTACGGGGCAGGCAACGTGCCGGTGCCAGGAACACCGGGGGCTATGGATGCTGATGACACCAAAAAGTCACAGGTCCAACTCCTGGACAGAAACGCACTCACATTCCTTGAAGAGGTCGGGGAAGGATGCTTTGGCAAAGTCCATAAAGGTAAATACAACAACGCTTTACAAAAATCAGTCCTATTTTAAAAAATCTTAGAAGAAATAGGTACTTAGCCAATTTTTTGTTACAGGGCTTCTTAGAACCGCCGCTGAGGAACAAGTAGTAGCTATCAAAGTACTAAAAGAAAGTGCAGGTCGCAATGCGGAGGAAGACTTCGTGAGGGAAGTTTCCATAATGTCTGCGTTTAGACATCCCAATATTCTTGCATTAGTTGGAGTCGTATACAGAGGTAAAAAAATATTTATTATTTGAACGTTGTCAACATTTTTATGTTTTTTTTTTCTTACATTTACCTAATATATGCAAATTAACTTGCAGATGATATCAACGCGAGTCCCTGGATGGTTTTTGAATACATGGAGTGGGGTGATCTAGCTGGTGTCCTGCGAGGGTCCCGTGGTGGTGGCAGACCGGGTCCTCTGCTCGACGAGCCTGCTTTACTACATGTAGCTCTGCAAATAGCCCGAGGTATGCAGTACCTAGCTTCAAGAAGATTTGTCCATCGAGATCTCGCAGCGAGGAATTGCCTCGTCGGTGCTAATCTTACAGTGAAAATTGCAGACTTCGGCATGTCACGAGATGTTTATACGTGTGACTATTACAAAATGGGAGGCGAAAGGCCCATGCCAGTACGGTGGATGTCACCAGAAAGTATCGTGTACGCTCGGTTCACACACGAATCAGACGTGTGGTCGTACGGTGTCGTACTGTGGGAGATATATAGCAGAGGCAAGCAGCCATTCTATGGTCAAAATAACGATGGCGCTACAAAGTTGATCCTACGAGGTATAGTGCTGGTGCCTCCCGAAGACTGTCCACGCTTCGCTGGTGATTTGATGCGTGCATGTTGGAAGGCCGATCCTCGCGATAGAATAGGTTTTGATGAAATATGTAGAAAATTAGAAGATGCGGCTGCGGGAGGTGGTCAGGTCATGCAAATTCGTCTGCCACGACCACCGCCACCGCCACAAGACTCGACAGGGTATTTGATTCCGAAGGAGCAGTTGCCAGTTGATTACTTGAAACTGTCACTACCGACACCTGAAGATCATGCTGACCTGGAGGCTGGTTTTGACTCGAGTGAGGACGAGGATGAGGACGAAGAGTACACCTGACAGCCGACGCTGGTGCCGGCTTCGCAGTACGTGCCGCGCTCCTGGCCCTCGGCTACCGCCACCTCTATGGTTCTCACCTGCACATTCCGTTCACAGAGTAGCGTCTTCTCCCAATTTCAGTGTTAACATCGACGTTCAGACGATCGGTTACGACTTCTACCAGGAAGCCAGGAATGTAAAGTAATTTCGAAAATGTAGAGTCAATATACTCAATTACCTACCTAAGTGTGATATTTTTCATAATAATAAATAAAAATATTCTATACGAGGACATTATTTGTTGTAACTGTGTAAATCTCTTTGATATTTAAAAGTGTGTTGTGTATCTATTTAAAGGATATCTTAGTACATAATTTTATCAAATAATCTGTGTGCCATATGCCAAAAATAAAAGTACCTAAAATGTAAGACGATAGAACAATTTACACTATAATAATTATTATAAAATAAATACTTAAGAGTATATAAGTAAATATGTATGTGTTCGAAACTGTAAGTAATACCTAGATGTGTGTTGCAAAACAAACAATAGATAAATGATTTTCACTTGTTTGTAAAACGTAGGTAAGTATTGACTGAACTTTGTATCTGTTGATAAGATGTATGTTTACAATAAATTGTATAAAAATATACAATTAGTACATGTAGTTAGACATTTATCCTAGTCCTAGGTAAGCTATGCTTTCAGAGTTGTGAGCGTCCAATGAAGCCATTTTGGATTGTGTTCAGAGCAACAGTCAACTTAGTTCAAAGTCAAAATCCACTCTTAATCTTTTGCTCCCTTTTTGGGATAAATATTTCTTGATACATTTTTAATAAAAGTACCTACTCAAGCATGTCATAATTAATACCCTAAGAAAGAAAGACAGAAAATACATTTATTTAGCACACAATACATATAATAAACAGCAGATAAAAAACAAATAAAAAGTAAAGTGCGATGTAAGAAATTAGCAGGAAAGTGTGCCTCACGGCTGCGCCAAAAAGGCCCAGTCCAGCAAAATGCCCTGATACATAGACAGTACATATTTATGTAAATAGAGCTTCAGAAATAGGTCGATACTCCTAGCTAGATCGATTTATCGCTCCCGAAACCCTCTGCATACTAAATTTCATGAAAATCGTTGCAGCCGTTTTCGAGATTCAGATTATATATATACATATATACAAGAATTGCTCTTTTAAATGTATTAGATAGATTATGCCCCTACTAGAAATAGATTTAATTTAAGAAACGCGAATTTCTTTTGCCCTTTCCAAATTAAAAATATTAAAAACGACTTTAAAAGTCCACTATTAAGTATCTACTAGAACTTGTCCCTAAATTACCCACAATGTGTAAAATGTACATAACTGTATGCATTTCTGTATATCTACCTACCTATTAATTTAATTTAAATAAATACATTACATACTTGATTACTTTGAGTAGGTATTCGAAAAAATTAAAACAATTTATGAATAATAAAATCTCGATGTACCTTCAGTGATTTTTGGCAGGTAAAAAGTAGGAATACTTACCGTAGGTATTCATGTTGAAAATGAGTGAAAAATAATGAAAATAAAGTGTACAAAGACTGTGATTTTCTTTATTATAACCACAATATGCCTAAGGCGCCAGAGCATCTGAGAAAACGAACAAAAAGTGTCTTGTACTTTTCGAGACACGGGGTTATCACACCATAACACCCCATGAACTTCTCAACTGGGCTGTTACTAAGAAATTCCTAATGAAAAAAACCCAATAACCTGTACCCTAATTGTGTAATACACGGTCAATCACATTTTTTTTCGATTTGAAACAGATTGCTAGACTACTGCTTCATAAGTTGGAAAAAAAATCTGCTCAACAACGTAAATACCGTGAAACCTGGCAACTTTGCCACTTTACGGTAGGTAAAAAAGTTTGAAAAGGTTTTTCTTAAAAAATCTCTATGATGTTATAAAAAGCAATCAATGAGATATGTAGTAAATTTTATGCATTATTGAAACACAATCTTATATCTATTGTTTTCTCATTCTATAATGATGTTTTAGTCCAAAACCTTTTATGGCAAAGTCAACTATCACTTGTGGTAAGATTGCCATCACAAAATTTAGGAAAAATTTAAAAGAGTTGCCATAAAAAATCACAGTCATCATTGCCGCATGCTTGGTCACAGTAGAAATATACTACAGTTGTATAATATTTTACATTGGCAATTGAATTTCCAAAATGTGGCAAATTCACCCGCCTTGTTTCGATTTTTTCAAAATAAATAGAAATAGCTGTAACGATTTCATCAGTAAAATTAGGGGTACGTAAGTAGGAAACAAAACTAAATAACAGTATTTAAGTTTCTTTCTTGTGACAGCCCTAGCCTCTAAAAAACTTTGCATTGGGCAGGTATATTTGCCAACAGTGATTTCTTAGGTTTAATTGGTCAAAGAGACGTAATTATCATGATTTTAACTAAAGAATATTATTAAGAACGTGGTATTAAAGTTTGACTTATCTACACAAGGTATATCCCACTTATTTTGATTCAAGTTTCGGAGCTCAAAGTCACTCACAGTTAGCGCGGGAAAAAGTAACTGCCAAAAAATTACAGTTCTATGAGAGCTGGGCTGTTATATACAATAAAATGTTGCCAATCAAATATTCAAATTTGATTTAAGGGTATTACAAACTTTTAAAAAAATACAGTTTTGACGTAACAAATTATTTTGCCTCGTAAGGCGGTATATTGCAAATTAAACAACCTTTGGCAAAGTTGCCAGGTTTCACGGTAACGCAATGAATGTTGTTGAACTGTCATAATGAAACAAATTAGGCATAATCGTTTACGAATAAGTTACGTAATTAGGGTACTGGTTGGCGAACCCAGGATCAACAGTCGCGCTTGGGACCACGAGACCAATGGGGTACTTATCATATATAACTTGTTGATAAACATGGTGATTATTTTCAAGATTATTAGTTAGTAGGTAAGTATGTATATCTAGACACACGGTAGTGTGTCAAGTTCGATCGGAGAAGAACAGGGAAAGCACACCCGTGTGTGATGATGTAAAATTAAGAAATCTTAGGCACCTATCCCACCGCGCACCGACGAGAAAGCGCATAGATATAAGAATCTATGAGGATACGACTAGCCATCAACGATTTTCTCGCCTAAGAAACGTTCAAAAGATTGTACGTCACGGAACCTACAATCTTTTGCACGTTCACGAAAAGCCGTAAGTGAAAGAAATACATACATTAATAGTTGATCGCTGACTGATCACACCGACCGCCGCCCTACGAGTACTCCTTTGTCGCTACGACAAGAGCTATCAAAATACAACATAAAAATTTTTTAAATCTGTGGCAGGTAAAACAATATCTTTTGTTATAAAACCGGCCAAGTGCGTGTCGGACCACGCACAATGAAGGGTTCCGTAGTTGGGATGAATTTATCACCAAAACAAGACTCAATTTTTTTTCTGCGGCTGATAAAAATATGTGTGATGATGTTAGTGATTAGTGCTTAGGGAAAAATTAAAACCAAATATTTTACTAAAAAGTCGGTTTTTTTATTTCAGTTCCATATGTTAACTATACTTTTTTGGCATTGAATTAGAACATTTGAATTATTTTGGTAACATGTTACCATTTGAATTATTTTGGTAACATGTTACCATTTGAATTATTTTGAAGTGTAACTTAACCAAATTAAAATAAATATTACAAACTAATTTTTGAAGTGAAAACATGTTTAGACGCGTTAGGCATTCTTGAGATGGGACTAAACCATTGATTTCGCGACACCGTGATGACACCAGCTTTTGACCATTAAAAGACATCAACGCGTTGATTACCGCGGTGCGTGGAGTAAAAGACATTAACTCGTTGATTACCGCGGTGCCGATTTTTTTTTCATGTTTTCACTTCTGTCGGCACTCCCAGATTGCCGCTGTTTTTTTTTTTTTTTAATAAATATACCTATTGGTGAAAGTTTCGAAAACAATTATTATCTTTTTTGAAGCAGACTACAACTCGACATTCTTCACACAACATAAATGTTTTTCCTTAGCAATCCAACCACAAAATGCTGGTTTTGTATTTTTACAATTTGAGGACTATCTTCCTTATATATTTGTGCACTTCTTCTACAATATGCCCCACTGCCCCAGTAGTCATCAAAAAACTATGAAAAATATTGAAGGGGAGTTTCAAATTCTATAATTGGTGAACTAAGAATGTGTTGATTGAAAAGTCGTTTTTTTTTTCAAATTACTTTACTTCCTTTTCTTCCTTTGATGACAGACGCAGAAACATGTTTTCTAGTTCTGTTAGCAAAATAAATACTCTCGGAAGTCGAAGATCGTCTTGTTTCACGTAATTTTTTTTATTGGCACCTGATGTTCTCGCTGAAGTCACACCTGAAATACTAGGCTTGAGGGCTTGATATTTGCGGTTCATTATATGAACAACTTCGGTAGCAGGAGACAAACAACGATATTTCTGCGGCGATGGAATTCAGAGAAAAAACTGACAATAGACAGTTTTTTTTGTCTTTTTTGGCTATACCCTCACGGAGTAAAGATGGCGAAGACTTTTCTGAAAAATAATGTGACGAAACCAAGAATAAGAAACAAACTTGCAACAAAAACTTTTATTAAAAGGGCTTTACTTTCAGCGCAATGCGTAAAAACTCATTTAAAAAAAAACCTGGCACTCTGGGAGTCCCGACAGAAGTGAAAACTTGAAAAAAAAATCGGCACCGCAGTAATTAACGCGTTGGTGTCTTTTTAACCGTCTTACGAATTTTCGATCAGGTCACGTGTCCTGACGCGAGTTTAACATTTTTTACCCATTACAAAAAAAGTGCACAACGCCGCTAAAGAAGTTTTCACTTCAAAAAACTGTTATGGTTTTAAAACAACTGAAAAAATGAAGTTACTTTTCAAATCTTTCACGAACTAGGAACGCGTTCCGTGCGACTCTGGCATTGTACGATATTTTCTCATCTGGTATTGTTTCACTGTCAAAGTGGCGCTAGCATAGCTTTAACCAAAATAGAAGAATTTTCTATGGAACATTTGATTTGACGTTGATTTGACAATTTGATTTGATTTGTCAAGGTCTGCTTTCTTCCCTCGTAGAGATGCAACTCGTTTCTTCAATTTAGCTTTTAACTCACTTATCTACCATGTCGAATACATGTTTTTTCACAACAGTTCTTTCAATATTATAAAAAAAACGCAGTCAACAACGACAGCCAAAACACAACACAAACTTGACAGGTGAAAGCTATGCTAGCGCCATCTATCTTAAGTTTTTACCGATCCAACCATTGATCGCACTCGACCACAGACTACAATTTATATTAGGGTACACTCGTCTGGCAACCCTGGTTATGTCAATAACTGTCACTGTCACTACGTTTCCTATCTGAATGTCAGCTAATTTTATAGTTTATTGTTGGTTTGTTGTTTTGCCCCTATGCTTTGCTCGTTTGCTTCGTGTATAAAATAAATTTAGCAACGTATCAAATACAAAAGTATGTCGTTTAATGACAAGCCGGATTTATTAACAAAATGTTGGGTTCCTTACCAAACGAATTTAATTTATTTGGTAAAAAAATATCCTATTACTTACCAGCCATCGCCTACTAAAAGGCAAACAAAATTGTACAAGACTAAGTGGGATGCAGCCTGGATAGAGATTGGAAGGCAATTATGCCAGCCAAGTAAGTCTGCATTATTTGATATATTTTACTACAAAAAAGTAAACAAAATAACTCAGATAATTTAAATCTTACTTATTCCACTACTACTACTATTTCACATCATACTTGTTTTCATAATATCTTTATTTACTTTCATAAGCAATACTTGAGATTATTTACTTGTTCATTACTTTCAGGTAAAACATGTAAACAAGTATGGACAAAGATAAAATTCAAATATGCCAAGATAATTAACTTAATAAACACTGGAAAAATATCAAAGGAGGCTGCATTGTCCCATCCGGAAGCAAGCAAATTTTTTGATGGGCAGCTTAGTTTTATGGACCCATTTATATGTAAAATAACTGACGATAACATACCTTTCCGCATACACAAGACAGTAAATGACTTATTCTGTTTAAAAACCAAACGAATTGAATATGTTTCACGTCAAAAAAGCTATACTCAATTTGTTACACATGCACAAGTTAAAGCCTTGTTAAGAGAACGACAATCAAAAGAAGAGCCTAATTCGGTCATCATGAATACAAAATATCTACAGTTTGTAGTTGACACTGCTGTAAAACGTAAACTAGAGGAGCTGCTACAAAAAACGGATGACTTGTCAATTCCAAATGATGACACTATCAATAATATAAATATCCCTATGACGCCAAGTAAAGATTTACGAAATGTACATAAAAGAAAACCAAATTTTATTTTGATTCCAAGTAAAAATATTCAAAATAATGATGAGGAAGATACAACTAAAACTTTGAATTTGGGATTAGAAACTGAACTCATTATTGAAGATGATATAAAGAGTGAAGCTGAAGATGACACCATCAAGATGGAAGATGATGCTCATATAAAAGAAGAAAACTTAACTCTAGATAACAATATAAATAATACAATGGATGAAAATGACGATGTAGAACTTATTTTGCCAAGTTCACAAATTATTATACCTCCTGTTCATAACACCATGAAAAATAATATAATTTTGAATAATGAAGTGACAGCTATTGAATATAAAACGGACAATATTGCAATGATAGATAGTAATGAACCTCCTGTAACTGATGATTACATCAGAAATTTTTTCAATGAATTGGGCATAGTAATGAGCTTAGAATTATCAATCAGTAAACAAAAGATATTAAAATCACGAATAAATGAGTTACTAAAAGATATATTATTAAAAGAGGAGGGACAGAGGGTCATAAAAGTGGATTCACTAGTCTAAGCGTGTTGTCACACCGCAGAGCCTCTTTTTATCAAGTGAAGTAGCAAGCAGAGCAGAAGATTGATTTAAGTAATTAATATTCCCAATGATTAATTTTCATTACTAAACTAATCATATTGAAATAAAGTAAAATATGTATGATACAAACAAACAAATTTTATTTTTACGCTCTGGCATTCAAAAGGTTAACCTGTGTAGTGCAATGTAAACAATCGTTTTTATAGTCTTTACATTCACATAGCTTGGAAGCTTTTGCTTTAATAGATCTAATACTAACTATATGATATGGTACCAAAAATAAACCATAAAACTGATAAATAATTAAAAAATATATATATTATAGAAAATATTCTAGTGTTAACAGCACGCGTAGCATGACATCAGTATATTCAATGTACTCTGTGGCATGACAATCATAGAAATGGGTTTTTTTGACAGAAGAATAGACAAAATGACAGATAAACAATCACAATCTGTCAATTTGTCTATTCTTCCGTCGACAAAACCCGTAGAAAACTAGTTTCTGGTCAGGAAGTTACTAGACTGTCGACATAAATGTCGACGTGAAACGAGAAATAGTTATGATGTTACCGAATTCTCAAAATTGTTTATTGTTTCCAGCGATTCTCAAATGTTCAGAGGCCATATATTCGCCATGAAGATGATACATTTGATGTGTGGCCTGGAAGATATTATTTATGAATTTTAATGCTGACCATGACATAAGTCATTAATTAAAATACCCACCAAAATTTAATTTCAAATTGTGAATAAAATAAAGTAAAAAATATATTATAATTAAATTTTAAATTATGCTTGTGCACGTGCGCTCTTATTAATTGGTTTCTATATTTTTTTCTAATAATTATAAATATTCTGATCATTAGACAAAAATATACCGAGGCAAAGACCTACTTGATTTTAAAGGCTGCGGTTAAAAATTTATTTCAGTTGATTAACTACTTACCTTAGCACTTTCTTACATGAAAAAATAATCAAAATAGTCATTTGAATAAAACGGCAAGTAAACAATATAAGATAAATTAATATCTGTTAATTATCTGAAAAATTATGTCCTACACTTGCAGATAGATTTTGTGAAACCAATAATTTGTTTACTTTTCTGTAGAAAGTCGATGTGAGACGGAATCGTTTCGGTTTTTTACTCATTTTCAACTGCAATCATTTGATCACTTGTCGAAACAGCTTGAGAAACAGTATCTTATGATGACTTTTATTCTCATTTTAGCAATATATTATTTAGTAATAATGACGTAACATTACGACACCTCGTGTAAATATACATTTTAAGTTATTATTCTAGTAACATTGTGACCACTCCGCTACTACACATTTTACGAATGTTACAAACTGAACACTATGTGTTTAACAATAAGTCTACACAAATGATTACGTAACGTGTGAACTTTTTTTTTTGTGAGAGGCATAGTGCAGGTCAACCTAGGAGGTTGTCGGCTGCGTATCCGGATTTTGTGGCTGCCTCAATAAATTAAGGCCTCCAGCCAAGGCATAAAACTTAGAAACTAAGCGACTACACGCTAAGGGCACCCCCTGTGGGGTACGGATCTCGGCTTAGGGCCTCGCTAGAGGAGGACAGTAAGGGACAGGCTGGATCGGATTAATACGTAACGTGTAAACACAAAGACTACATAATATATAGTTACTAAAATGTTTTCCGGTCTAATTGTGCGCGAACTGTTACCACACATAGAGACCTAACCCCCACACAGTCACCATATTTCGTAGCAGTTACGAAACTGCGACAACTTGCAACTGCTTTGAAGATTCTATGACCGAAAAGTGCTGTAGAGTGGGTAATATTAAAATATTGTTCTGAAAAAAAAAACAAAAAAAGGAAGTAAAAACAAATGCTATCTTGAATTGGGATTGGAGCTGCTGATACTACAAATGTCATGTTTGGACATAAAGATGGTATCATTGCTAGAAGATAAGAGAAAATAATCCACATAGCGTGCTCGCTAAATGAAAAAAAAAAAAACGACCAAGCCTTACAGTAGTCTCGTAAGAAGTGTAACATTTTGGTTAATACCAATCATCATCATCATCGTCATCGTCAACCTCCCGGAAAATGATTTGATACCATCTGATGGCCAACTCTAGCACCGCGTGCTTCCCCAGCTTACACACTTCCGTCCCTTTTCACGAATTCACTCCCACATATTGCAGGAAATCGAGAGGAAAGATGTTACACATAAGGCGCGGGATATACATAAGCGGCGTATGAGCGGGTACGGCGCGCTTCCGTCGCAGAAAAAGCGCGCAGACGTTGTCGAAAAGGCGTGGTGAGGACGTGGCTTGGGCGGTGGACAGTGGATGTATTTAGGACATTCTAGTGTTTGATTTCAATACAACAACATGTCCTCTTCGTCAGACGAAGAAAATATACAAGCTTTGGAGCGTTTGGCGAGTTTGCAAAATATTAGAAGATATTTGGTGCATCCTGTGTGGCGAGCGGGACAGGAGCATCGATTTTTCAATATTATGAAAGATCTTATACATTATCCGAAAAATATTAAACAATATCTTACCAGTTACTTCATTATATCTTGAACGCTTCGGTTGCTATAATCAGCTCGAATAGAGTGATACTGTTCTAGATACTTTTCAATCAACTCGCAAAACTTTATATTATAGTCAACTAGCTTTTGCCCGCGGCTTCGGCCGCGTGGATGTCGGAAAATATCCCACGGGAGCGTACTACCGGGCAGTACCGGGATTACATACCTAATAGTCCAGGAAAAGATAACTGACTCCTACCGCTGTGCCACAACCATAATTATTTTGTTACGCGTAATTTTGAATCTGTGATATCTTAACAATTCATATCAATGCCCAATTTAAAAAAACATATTTTATTGGATAAGGGTTTAATATGATACAGGTCAATATAGCTTCGGAAATAACAATGGATTTTTTATCAAATTCTGAAAAATAATAATGGTTACTGTAGGTCATTCTTAGAAGATAGACATATTATGCCAACGCGGACAATTTGTATGAAATATGAAACGGACGGCGCAACGCCCACGCCTTAGAGTCTGACCACGCTAAGTCTGCAAAGGATTTTTTTTTTTTTTAACTAGAACATCTCGCAGTTGACCTATGATGTCATGGCTGCTTAACCGGACTTTCCTGTGGCTGCCTTAAGCTTCTAAAACTCAAAACCTCCAGCCAGGGGCAAAAACGATTCTAAATTAAAACTAGGCGAACGCTCGCTCAGGGCACCCCCTGTGGGTTAGGAACCTCGACTTAGAGCGTCGCTGAAGGGAGAACAGCAAGAAGGGACTGGCTGGATCGAACTTAGATTTCATCTTGATTATTATGCGGGGTATTTAAAGCTACGTGCTCAGCTGCAATAACTGCTGGCACCTCGTTTTCGAGCAAAGGTCGGAGTGGAATAAGTGGGCAACCCCAAAAAGTTTTATACAGAGTCTGGCCACGCTAAAGGGCTTGCTACACGGCTGACAACCACGTCCCCGACAGAGGTCACCTTGGTTGGCGACAGGCAGAGCTGTTTGAAATTTGGTCGAAAACCACCAAGGTCACCTTTATTGGGTCGCGGTTGGCAGCCATGTAGCAAGCCCTTAAGCCTGCATAAGTAAAAAAACGGCGGAATTTAAAAATCTATTGACGGTAATACTTTGTTTGTATTTTTGTTTTTGATAGGTTATTTTGTTTATATTCTGATTTATTCCTAGTAAATAATAGTCACTTTAGCACGATGCAGTGTGGATTCGATACAGTTTTGTCATCGTAAAGAGGTAGAGCATAGGTACGACATAGTCTACTACACATATCAAGAAAGCAAAATATCAAAATCATTAGATCTAAGTTACAACTCATTACTTACTTCTGGCTCATGTAAAAGTATACCATAATATGTACTTGGATAAATAAAAAATTCGAATTCTAAAAATTCCTTTAAAAAATCCCTAAATGACGATTTAGCAACAAAAGATGTTGCTAAATAGCTCTCAAGTGCGTGGGACAGTGAAAAAAAAAACTTTCGAATGAGGTTAAAAAATGAAAGCTCATAACAGGTAGCAGCACAGCTGTACGTCTTTAAACCGCCATTGTTGTGTTTATGTTTACTTTTGTGTCGATCAAAAATTTTATGAAAAATTGATAAATATGTATGGGACTTGGAGTGTTGCACTATTAAAAGACGAGCTAAGCACAGGGGGAGCACCTACCACTGGAAAAAAGCAGCTTTAGTGGAAAAGTCAATAAATTATGAACATTTTATAATTTATAGGTTATATTGTGTTTTTGACTTTAAGTTCGTTTTTTTGTGAAAGACTGGAGATGTACGATAAAAATAACCTGATCAGAGTTGAAAACCAAATCGGGCATGATCTTCCTGACTGAAAAACCTCAGAGATAGCACTTCTAGCACTGATCTAATATGATAATATAAACACACACATAGGTACTTTAATATAATTTACATAATATCACATCACAAGTGCCTGTATGTAATGGAAATAGACTTAGTTCTCTTGGGAGAATCACCTATAAACCACTTTCTCCTATAAAAGGCTTAAAGGATAGCACATCGTCACGACCGGATCGGATTCCAATTTTTTTTGGAGTTTTCTCCCACAGTTTTTTTCTTTGGCGAATACATGGGTCCCCGTATTTTTGCAGTTAACAGCTACGCATCTGGGCTCAATAATTAATTACACGTAAAAGAAGTCGCTTGAAACTGTATGGCTAGCTGTCAAATTATTAGACGCTGGAGATCAGCGCCATCTGAAGTGATCAAGTGGCAGTTTTTATCCCCATTGATAACCTCCTTTTTTTTTTTTTTTGGAATTTTATGACCTGGTTACTGGACCTTTAGGTCAAATCTTATTTTATTTTCGAACACTGCACTATCACTTCATTTTTAAATTGTTTTAATAGTATTTTTAATGTATTTATGTATCGGTTTGTAAGTATTTTTGTCTTTTAATAACTCTTCAAGTGGCGGCGGGCGGGATAAAGAATCGCACTTAATGTTCACATCACTAAGTTCACTAGCCAACACTAATCTGTCAAGTAAGAAGTTTTGACAGTCAAAAACATAGACATTCAATAAGTATGGACTGGAAATACCTACAAAAAAAAGGTGCATACCTACAACTCAAAATGTCGCATAAAATGGCTGCCAATGCTAGGGTTGTGTCATTCAGGGAACATGGTGTTACTATTTCGAGTATCGATACTAGTACGTAATACTATAACGAATCTTACTAGATATCACGGTTGAATCATATTTAAAAAAATATTAGCTAATAGTCCGTTGTAACAGAAAAAAACGAGTATTGACAATTTATCACTTCTCAAACAATTTTCCGCATAATTATAATTTCATTTATAGAATTATTACTTAGCAAATAAAGTTTTCACAAATATTTGTAACGCAAACCTAATGTTTGGCAAGTGAACGTTTAAACAAAGCCAAATATTTAGTATCGAGTGAGCATGCAAGTCTTATGCCTGTTTTCACCTTCACTAAGTGACACTTCAATGAATCCCTAATAAAAGTTCACTGTTGGATTTTCAACGGTAGACTCAGCGCTGAGAGTTGAAAAACAGTGCAGTTTTATTTAGGTATTCATTTAAGTGTCACTTAGCTGTCGGTGAAAACGGGCATTAGTGAATTAAATTTTTAACAATTTTATCATAAATGAACATTCGGAATAATACACATCCTTACATATTATAAAACAAAGTACACCGCCGCGTCTGTCTGTTTTTCTGTCTGTCTGAACGCGAAAAATTCAAAAACTACTAAACGGATTTTCAATCAATTTTCACTAATGGACGGAGTGGTTCATGCGGAAGGTTTTAGTGTATAATTCATTAGTTTTGTGTAAATTGGCTGAAATTTGACGATTATTGTTGAAGATGTCGGATAAAATCATGCGGACTGGGATCTTTATTAGCGTGAGCCGCGGAAATCATAAAAGTTACATAAAATGTATGTACTACAGTATTGTTAATCTTAAAAACTTCAACAAAAAAATCGTATACACTACATAAAACTCTGCGGAACGGTCTCTCGGTGCTATGAACCAAAGAGTACAGTTTGCTGTAAACCACGGGCCGGACCTAGCAATATCATTTCAGCGCAGCGAAGGAACTAGTATCAGAAACTATTACTGAAACGGTACAACATTATTCCACCATGACATATCATTGTAAACAAACGAATGAAATTATGAAATAATAAAAAGGTCTGTTGGACGGAAATTAAGCCATATATTAAAATTTAAGCCGTATTTAATGATCACCTAGCAATTTTTTCATCGAAAGTTTATCACTTTATGTACTATTGCATGAAAACCGGCTACTAACCTGTGCAAAGATAATTGAGGTTGATTTTCCTTCTTTCTTGCACCACACTTCACAATACAACACACAGGCATGTTGAATTGGTGTTTTCCAACGTATATATGTAGTTTTAAAGGAAAACTTCACGTAATTTTCTCACAAATCTCAATAAAACAAAAAGTAAACAACCACTTGACAGCAGAACTACCATGAACTTGTCGCATATTATGGCGGATATGGCACTTACCTACAACTGTTACTACGTCTCAACAAAATGTTGCTATTATGAGGAACAACTGAAATATTGTTGTCTCTTTTATCAAATACGATTACCACATAAGAAAGAGTGAAATAACACGATATTTCACATTCTAGTTCGTTTTTCACCCATATTTGTATAAGCAAACTTATGTATAGAATATCGCGGCGCCTCCGTGTTTTTACTATCTCATTGGTCAAAAATAAGATGTTCCATTGTTCCATTAGTACTTATTATTATGTCTATGCATTGTTCCTTCTTGGGATTCACAATGTGGGCATCAAGTATAATGTACTCTGTGGTGGGCATGTATTGCTTGTAATAATGCCAAGCCTAGCAAGGTGTGACGGAGCAGTATTATGGCCAAAGCGCAATCTATTTATCGTAGTGATAAAGTCTCGGCTGGCTTCCTTCAATCTATTGTACCAGGGTCTAACAGGTAATCTTTCTTGAATACTTTCATACCACTTTCCTTTGATGACTTGGTCTTTCTTCCACATTTCTAACCATAGCTTACATATATTTTCATTAATGCATTGCAGGAAGTCAGTCATAGGAATGTCCATTGCATTTCTAACATCAATAGCATTATTACCTTCATATGCGGTTTTATCAACTACTTCATTGCCAGAGATACCTCGGTGAGAAGGTACCCACAGGAATACAATTTTTATGTGCTTAAGATAATATTGATGAATTATTTCTTTGATGAAATACGGAATATAATTTGACTTAAACGAAACTGTAAGGTAAGTTAAGGCTTTTATCAAACTCAGTGAATCAGAAACAATCAAAAATTATTTACAATTGCTAATTTGGCGAATATGTATTAATACCTGATAAACGGCATAGGCCTCCGCAGTGAATATAGTACATGTATTGTACAGAGTAAAGCTTTGAGAGAATTTAGCTTGTGGATCATATATAGCAGCCCGTACATAATCACTCCCCTTACTGCCATCAGTGTAAATAACATAATAATTATTATTATCTGCCAAAAACTGTAACATATCTGAATTATTATTAATGGGATTTTGTAATTCTTTAATGGGATGTGAAATACACTGATAAGAGAAGGAGTAACATGGCCATCGGCACTGTTTTCTAATACCAGTAAAACTGTTTTCTGTTTCTAACAATATTTTGGACAATGTTGGGGATTTACCATTCAAGAGATCCTCTCCTGTTGTTAGAGGCCCAAGAGTTCTATTTACAGAAGGTACAATTTTGTTTATTATTTTCCTGTTATTTGCAGCAATTAATTTAAGACAGAATCTCTCTGCTAGTAAAATGCGTCTCAAAATTAAGGGCATAGTTTTAGTCTCCACTTCCATGGCCCTTATGGGAGTAGAGCACATTGCACCAGAAATTGTTCTCAAAGCCCTGTTCTGCAATAGATCACACTGGATGAGCACACTGGCAACACTGGTAGCCGGTCGTCAAAAAAAACGATCTCTAAAGTAATTAATTCAGAAAAATTAATAAAAGTGTTTAATTGTGTTAAATTAGAGTAATATAGTCGTAACTAGTTATTAAGTAGTTTATTCAGTGATTATACAGTGTTTTTTGTCGCGTAAACTTCGCACAAAAAGGATATTAAACCGGCTGTCAACTCAACCAACCCAACGGTGACGGATTTCAAATTATCACAAATCCCGGGGAGTATTTTGTTTTATTTATATTATTTTACATAATATTTACAGACCGCAGATCATTACAAAATACTGCTCAGGTTTCTGAGCAACGTCCATCACACACTGGCACGGTTTATGTCTCCTTTTGCTTGACAACTAGTGGAAGCAAAATCGATGATGAAAACATTCGCTCAGACAATAAACACTACATAATTTACTACACAAAAATAAGCTCATTAGGCCTTATTGATCATTATTTATTTAGATTATTAAACCTATAATTTGTCATAAACTTGTCGTTGTCAATCAAGTTCCTTTTAGTGTCCTACAATAAAAGCAGTGTATTCCTTATAACTTCACTTTTGTTTAACATTCCCATCTAATTCCTTATTAACTTCAGCTAATATTGTAACTTCTATTTGTTAACAATTCAATACCTATTTCTAAATTAAATTAATTCTTTTTTCTCAATTAAATTAATAAAGAACATTTTTAATGCCTGGGAAGAAGCACAAGATGCCATTGGAATCTTTTGCGACCTCTCGAAGGCGTTCGATTGTGTAGACCATGAGACACTTCTGCTGAAACTAGAGCACTATGGGATTAGGAATACAGCTCTTGATTTACTTAGATCATACCTGAAAGATAGAAAGGTTAAAGTTCAGGTAAACGGCGTAAACTCATTAGGGTCTGAAATGGCAATGGGCGTTCCCCAAGGTTCGATATTGGGTCCATTCCTCTTTTTAGTTTACATTAATGATTTACCCCAATTATTTCAAAATCAACCGAAGATGGTGTTATTTGCAGATGACACATCATTAATCTTTAAAATAAACCGACGGTCACAAAATCTTGAAGACGTTAATAGCTCTATTCTGCAAGTCCAAGATTGGTTTACGGTAAACAATTTAGTACTAAATAAAACAAAAACCAAATGCATTAGATTTAAATTACCTAATGTTAGAAGTAGCGAATGTGACATCATATTGAATGGGGAAAAACTGGAATTTATTAATCAAACGGTTTTCCTAGGAATCACGCTAGACGAGAAATTACAATGGGGACCTCATATAACATCTCTTGCGGGGCGGCTAAGCTCGGCCGCTTATGCTGTTAGAAAGATAAGACAGTTAACAGATGTAGAAACCGCGCGATTGGTCTATTTTAGCTACTTCCACAGCATTATGTCGTATGGCATTTTACTGTGGGGTCGGGCTGCTGACATTGAATCCATCTTTATTTTACAAAAGAGAGCTGTCAGAGCCATTTATAATCTACGTCGCCGCGAATCTCTCAGGAAACTATTTAAAAGGATTAATATTATGACGGTACCTTGCTAATTCATTTATGAAAATATTATGTATGTAAGGAAAAATCCACATCTTCTTAATAAAATAAGTGATAGACATAATTTTAATACTAGAAATAAAGATAAACTAGATCAACCATTTTTCAGATTATCTAAAGTACATACATCTTTTATGGGGTACTGTGTTAAATGTTACAACAAAATACCTTGTGACATATTGCAATTAAATGAAAGAAAATTTAAAACTCAGATTAAAAGTACACTTTGTAAACAAGCATATTACAAATTAGAGGATTATATCCAAGATAAGAGTGCTTGGAAACATGCTGGTCCTGCTCCATAGGACAATTTAGAATCAAGACAAAATCAAACAGGTTGCTAATTTAATTGTTAAATTTATAATTTTGTATTATATGACATTGATTTTACATTCTGTGATTACTTCCTCACACACTGACTTATTAATTTTAAAAACATTAGGAAAATCGTCTACTTTTACTATGTTTGTAAATATGTGAGCACCATGTATCTATCATATAATTAAATTATCTGTCGTTGCTTCATTTTTAATTCTTTTTACCTATTGTGGTATAGTAATTTTATTCTAGGTGCATCGTCTTCACATATAATTATTTAAGTAATGTACGTACTAATACAAACTATTGTAAAACATTTTAAAAGAGTAACGGTGGAGTTTCTTGCCCATTCTTCTCCATACGAAAACTACCTTTTGGAAGGGGCGACTAGAATCAATTATATTATTTTGTAAATTTTGACGTTCAAAAGTGCCATACATGGGCCTATTTGAAATAAATGTTTTGACTTTGACTTTGACTTTGATCTAGTTTATTTACATGAGTACTATTTATATACACTAGTGAACTATAATCAAAATGACTTCTAACTATACTTTTATACAAAATTGATAATATTTTCGGGTCTGCTCCCCATGAGACACCTGCAAGACATTTAATTACATTTAAACCTTTTAGAGCATTCTTTGATATATATTTAATATGTTCCTCAAAGGTTAATTTCCTGTCTATTACTATGCCTAAAAATTTCTTTGAATTTACTGGATTTATAGATTCTCCGTTATAAACTAACTTTTGAATTTGTGTTCTCATTTCCAAATATCATATCACTGCTTTTGGAGGGATTAATTTTTAAATGTAGCACATCATTGTAATAGTGAAATAGTTGGGACAAGGCTCTGTTAATATTGTCAATTGCAATTTCTACATTATAATTACTACTGTACAAAACAATATCATCAGCAAATTGCAGAATATCTACATTATTATTAATAAATTTACAGATTTCACTTGTGTATATATTGTATAACAAAGGAGATAGTGTAGCACCCTGCATTGTACCCCTAGATGCACATTTTGGACCTTGCAATGTATTATTATGTCTTACATAGAGTGTTCTATTATTCAAAAAATTATATATCCATTTACATAGTTGGCCAGGCACACCTAACCTAGACATAACTTGTACAAGTATAGTCGGATCTAGGCTGTCAAAGGCACATTGAACATCTAGAAATACACAAACAGTGTTCAACTTTCTATCCTTTGCATGTTTCAGGTCTGAAATTAAGGAAGTGAAGCTGTCTGCACAACTTCGCCCTCGACGAAATCCATATTGTACATGTGGAATGATGCCGTTAGATTCCATATACCAATCCAAACGATTTTTAATCATGTTTTCAAATAATTTACCTAGACATGAAGACAGTGATATTGGTCTATAAGAGCTGGCAAGCTCTGAGGGTTTATCTGGTTTGAGTATTGGAATGATACATTGTGTTTTCCACGATTGTGGAATACATTTACAATGCCAGAGTAAATTAAGGATATTAAGAAACATTTTTTGTGCAGATTCATCTAAATTTTTAATAGTACAATAGGGGAGATCATCTAAACCAGGTGTAGTGTCTTTCCGAGATAACAAACTCATTTTAAATTCAGACCATGTAAAAAAATCTAACAAAAATTTTGAATTTAGATTATCATTGTTTAATTCGAAAATATTGCCTAAATTATTAACATTATTTAGATTGCTGTTGTCGGATAATTTATCTAGAAATTGAGAAATAAACTCATCCTTATATGATTTATTGCCAGCTCTTATACCCTTAAACATTTTTAGAAGATTCCAAATCTTACTTATAGGAGTAGTTCTATTGAATGTGTTACATAAGTTATCCCAACCTATTCTTTTTTGTTCCGATATGGTTCTTTTTTTAAGTGCATCTTTTCTTTTATAATCTAAATAGTTCTCCATAATAGGTTCACTTCTATATAGTTTTAATGCGTTGTAAGAGGCAATTACACTTTTTTCACAAATGTCATTCCACCAAGGAGCTGGAGGTCTGCTTTTAAAATTATTTGGTTTACTAAGTTTAGGAATTGTCATATCTTTTAAAGTATCCAATCGAGAACAAAAATCATTATAGGTTGAAATAGGATCATGCAATTTTAGGACTAAATCATTGAATATTGTTTTAGAAATAGTTTTATATTTTTCCCAATCTGCTTTTTTATATATAAACCTATCAACAGGGGGATTAATATGATATTTATCTATTTGTAGTGAAAACTCTGTTATTGTTGGGTAGTGATAGCTACCCATGGCATCATCATGTACAGACCATTCGCATATTGATGCGAGGTTAGCACTAGTAAAGCTAACATCAATTGCAGACGGATTCCGTCTCGGGTTGTTAAGTTGTAGAACTACCATCATTTAAAATACATAAATCCAAGTCATCAATTATATTAAATAAATCATGACCTCTGCTCTTAGTCGATAGACAACCAAATGCAATGTGGTTTGCATTAAAGTCACCACTGACAAATATGGGCTTTGGAAGATCATTAATAATATTACGTAATCTATTGATCCGTATATGTCCACTAGAAGGAGGACAGTATACACAAAGAATAGTCAAGCTACCATGTGTAGTAGATAAGGACAGAGCAACTGTTTGAATGTCTTCATAAAATCTAGTGTTTAAAACTTTGTACTTTAAATATGGCTTAATCAGTATTGCTACACCATTATGAGTATTTTTGGAATTTTTATTATAAATATTATATCCAGGTATTCTGAAACTATTGTCTTTAAACCATGTTTCGTTAAGTAAGCAAATGTCAATATTTTGGTTTTGTAAGAATTGAATCAATAAGGGTTTTTTACTATTAGCACTTTGAATGTTATATTGAGCAATACGTAGCTTAGACAATGTGTGACTTGGATCCATTACTTGAGATTTTTAAGTAATATTTCTTTAATACTATTTACGGTGGTAGGTGTATTATCTCCCTTATTACCCAGTTCCACCAATGTCTGTACTAGGGCCATTAGTACATCATTGTTGGCAACAATTTGGGCTTTGATGTCTACTTTAGGAGGGACATCTTTAGATTTATTTACACTATGTACAGTATTGTTTACAAATCCAGACTTATTTACAGATGTATGTACAGATTTATTTACAGATGTATGTACAGCTTTATTTACAGAGTTATTTACAATGTCAGTTGATTTCATTTTTGGAGGTAGTAGAGGTGGAAATTCAGTATTATCACTCATGTGTTGTTTCGTCAATGTAGTACTTGCATAAGTAATCTTATTTTTCTTTTCTAAAATTTTATTTAACTTAACTGGACATAATCTAGAAATTGCAAGATGAGGCCCGCTGCAATTGCAACAGCAGATCTCTGTTGGTCTATCACATTCTTTATATAAATGCTCACCTCCGCAAATGGAACATCTTTGTTTGCCATTGCATACCCTAGCAGAGTGGTTAAATTTAAAGCAACGGAAACATTGCTGTAATGGGGGAACATATTCAAAAACTCGGTATGAAAACAAATCATATTGTACATTGTCTGGAAGAATATTCGATAGAAAAGTAATGCTAACTGTTTGTAGTGGTACTCGTTCCTGTCCTATCTTCTTAGTGAATCTTCTTATAGCTATTATTTCATAAATTGATGATAGTTTGATGTATAGTTCTTTGTTCGAAATGTTTGCTGGTACAAATCTAATTATACCTGTTTTTTCTATTTGCGCAGCCGGAATAAATGCTTTCAAGCCATGCTTGTTAAGAAAAGCGCTGTTATTAATAAAATTATTGGCCGTATTATACTGTTTAAATATTACTGCTATTTTATTTGCGTTTATTCGTTGTATAGCCGTCACCCCTTTTATTTCGCTGGAAAATATGTGATTGAGATAGACAGGGCTCTTATTGCCTATTCTATCCTTATTGTTGGAAGCTTCAATGAATACTTTAAAGTCCACATAAGTGGCATTTTCTGGATATAGTCTTTTATAGTCTGGTTTCATGTAAGGTGGATAGTCAGAATGCTCACCGCCGCCGCCATCACTGCTGTCCATTCCAGTCCCTCCGCCTCCGGCCTCAGGCCGAGGACGTTTATGTGAGGTGGGCGGGTTATCCCCGCCCCCCTCATTTCCCACCATTTTTCAGTTTTGCGCACCTAGCACTATTGTTTTAATTAACTTTTAAGCAAGAAATTAGCGAATATTTAACAAAAATAAAAATTTAAAAAAAATCCGAACCGCTCTTTTTTAAAGTTCCCGCCAGACTCTGATAACCTCCTCCTTTTAGAGTCGTCGCACAGTATATTTTTTGCCCAAAATTTCGGACATGGCTTTTTTATTATCTTATATCTTAGGACTTGCAATTATAAATGCGAGACGAGAACACCCGATTGCCTATTTGTCATGAAAGACAGAAAATTAGTACTTGAAAAAAATTTCTATGGTTTCCAGAAAAACCATAGAAACAATTGTAGCTCAAAAGTTTGATATCTTTTTAAGACTTTACTTATGGTATTGAACAGTGATTTAAAGACTTTACGATAGTAAAAAAAATTAGGCTTTATTTGTTCAAGATAACAGAGTTATAGCTGATTTTGTAAATTTTTAATTTCTCAGATCTTGATTAGGGGGTGGGGCGCTAGGCAGCGTGGCGCGCGCGCAAATTTTTTTCCCTTTTTAGTCAACGTCACGTGTCTGCACGTGACGGGTGTGTTTTTCCTAGTTCCGTCCCAGGCTCCCGTGAGCCGCGCCACCCGCCGCCAGCCAGCACGCCAATTTATTAAAACGCGAGTATTGTAAAATGGTGCGAAGTTAAGTTCATGGAGATTGGAGGTCTTCCCTTGGCCGCTGCAGTCACTCAAACTCACCACCATTTACCTAAGTTGAATTCGATGCAAAACAAAAATGTTATCCGGATAGTGCGATTCAAGTAACAGAAAGAGAAGCCTTTGTTCCATTTGTTAGTTTACTTTCTCACACTCTTCAAAGATTAATAAACTCCTGCGACGAAATTATATCAGCATATTGTGAACAAAAAGGTCTAGATACGGTAGATTGTATTTTTGAGGGGAGTTGGGGGTTTGATGGTAGTTCGGGTCAATCATTTTATAAACAGAATTTTTCTGATAATCAAGAGCCTGAAAACACTTTATTTGCCACTACATTCATCCCATTACGGATAAAAACAAAAAAAGACTTTGTACTTTGGTTAAACCCAACTCCACAATCATACAGATTTTGCCGTCCGATTCATATTCAATATCGGAAAGAGACAAAAGATTTAATACTAAATGAACAGAAATTGATAGAAAACCAAATTAGGGATTTGACTACTTTAGAAGCAACTACATCTAACAATAAGAAAATAAGGGCAAAACCATAACTTTATTTGACATGCATAGATGGCAAAGTACTAAATATAATAACAGAAACCTCTTCTCAACTTAAATGTCCATTTTGCAAAGCAACTTCAACGCAATTCAACAGATTAGACATAATTTATTCTCAGCCAATTGATATATCGGTTTTCAAATACGGAATAAGTCCCTTGCATGCATGGATTCGCGTGTTAGAGTTCTTACTTCATTTGGGCTACAAGCTTCCTGTAAAGAAATGGAGGGTAGGCAAAGATTCAATGGAATCAAAAACTGTTGAGGAAACAAAAAAACGTGTGCAAGAGAGAGTGCGAAAAGATTTGAAAGTGCTAGTTGATGTTGTGAGACCCAATGCTGGAACAACAAATGACGGCAACACAGCCCGAACAGTTCTATCGGATAAAAATCGTGCAGTCTTTGCTGAAATATTAGGCCTTGGTCTGTGGTTGTTGGACGATCTTCACACGATTCTGATTACTTTATCTTGTGGTCTACCTGTAAATGCTAATAAATTTGGAGATTTTTGCAAAAGCGTTGCATCTAAATACGTGGCAGAATATGGTTGGTACCCAATGACAGTAACAATACATAAGATTCTCATTCACGGTCAAGATATTATTAATAACTCAGCTCTTCCAGTGGGCTTATTATCAGAGTAAGCCGGTGAAGCGCGGAATAAGTTCTGGCGTTACGACAGAGAACACCATAGCCGAAAATCCGACCGCGAAAAAACCATGTTAGACTTGTTTCACAGAGCACTGGAATCGTCAGATCCAGAAATTTCCTACATAAGGCTACAGAATAGGTTGAAAAAACTAAAATCCTTACCGTTACCACCCAGCGTAGTTAGGTTACTGAAACCGTATGAAATCTCAGCAGAAGACGATTTTGTGGCAATAGAAAATGACGAAAATTTTGAAATTATTGAAGGACATACCGACAATGTAACAGAAATTCTTTCGTCAGATCAAGCTGAAGAATGTACATCAGAAAACAATTAAGTAAAATGGCATAATGTAATTTACTACTAGTGAAAGAAATTTCAATATAGGTTCAGTACAGAGATCGTTTCCTACAAACTTTACCTCTTTATAATATTAGATATAATAATTATGTAGATTATGTTCAAAAAATTCCAAATTAGTATGGCAGGATTGGCATGTCAAATGAAATTCATAGTTTTTTTTTATTATCTAAGCACGTCTAGGAAAACTGGGCTAAACCACAGCTCGATCCAAAAATGAAATAAAAAGTATTTTTTTTTTTGTTTTTCTGTTCATTTAAAAACTATTTTTCTGTGTAAATAAAGTGTTCCGATGCACACGCCCCAACCTCCAGTTAATATATTATTTACGAATAAAAAGTTATGGTAACTTTTTACAATAAATTCTATTTAGAAATATTGACAACCCTAAAATCATAATTACCATAGAAAACTTTAGAAGCTTCTAAGTTCGATATCCTTCAATATTTGGATCTGATTTTTTTTTCATGGATTCATTCACTTTTTTCTAACAATTCTATAGAAAAATAGAATCCAAATAATTAAAAATACGACCATAAAAAAAAAATAAAAAAAACATTAATTGTAAATAAATCTCTGAAAACTCGTTTAACAAATATATAAATCAATCAGTATTATGTGTCTTAAGATTATTGTTTATCAGGAAAAACAAGAAGATAATTCGTGAAATATTTCAAAAGTTAATGGTGATTTACAATTTTATCATAAAAAATAATTAAGTGGTTTTTTTTGGTCATAATGAGAAATAGGCGCTTGTGAGTTCTATTCATTAATTTTATAAAACATTACAAACAAAGTTATCACATAAAAAAGACATGTCCGAAATTTTGGCCAAAAAATATACTGTGAGTCGGTTAGAAAACGAGTTACGCCACAGATTACATCTAGAAGAGCTCTGCTTGTACTGGCAACACCACGAATAAAGCAAAATTGCCAATGCAAATAATGTCGTCGCTGCTGCTAGGAATGCAAGAAGTGCCAAAAATGTATCAATTTTGATATCGATAAATGAAAAAAAAAAACTAATATATCGATATTTTTGGGCACTTTTCCTACCTTAAAATCACCTTGAAAATGTAAAATTAATAGAAAAAAGAATTCTTTCTTCATGAAATTCTATTGCGTTTGTTTTTACTATGATAACTTACATAATTGTTTGCCTACTCACTTGTTGATATTTTCTTTTTTTTTCCGAGCAAACTCACGCCACAGATAATAAAAAGTAGAGTTTTTTTTTCTTAGTAGACTATTTTTTACTTTTAGTCAGTGCCGATATCCATGTTATTTTCGATACTTGATATTTTATATCGATATATTGAAATAATAAATATCGCAAAAAGATATCGATATATCGTACAAAAAATATCGATATATCGATATTTTTCTGCAAGCCTAGCTGCTGCACAGAGCTGCTGTTTGGTTGCTGTCGCCTGTCATTTTCGTTCGTGTTTCGCTTCTTCGTTCGCGTTGCGGTTTCGGCGTTTTGTAAATGAAAAATGATTGATTTTTTTCAAAATGTAAACATTTGTGTTATTGAAAATAAATGGATGTGATTGCTTTAAGAAATTCTGTGTTAGAAGATTTTCCACGATGCCCCCAGTCAATTCTAAGGTGAAAAAGAACGGCGCAGAATATGAGGTAAATATAACAATTCTAATATGTATTGTAAGGATCATTTATAGCGAAAATAAGCATGACTCTAATATATAAATCTCAATCCATTAATTTAAATAAGCCACCATAATTTTACCGATTTAAAAACAGAAAAGTTTTTTTGTGTACATAATTGGAAAATTTCTGTTACTTACTTACTTTCTATTTGCGTTAGAAATTTCTAATTGCATGCATGCTATCATCACTCTATTCCATGCCAGAAATATAATAAGTTCCAGTAGTCTGCCATTACATTTTCAATCAATGGCTTATTTACCATATCAATCTGCTGTAATATTACATTTTTACTACCTTGACTGTCTGTCTGCCATACAATATTTACATAACATTAGCTGTCGGATATTGTAAACATCGTAAGAACGACATTGAGCTCACATTAACCAAACAACTTTGAATAGAATCTTAAAAGCACTACATAGATTTTTCTATTTAAAATAATAAGCACATAATTTAGAAAAAAAATAACCAAATCATTAGCATAATGTTATTTTCTCTCAGTTAATTATAATATTAGAGTAAATAGTAAACAAATTAACACCAGTTTAACAAAGTCATTAGTTCTTGTCTACTCTAGGAATATGTAAAGCCTGCATTTGATAACTGTAAACAAATGACATTTTCAATATAAGTTTTAAAAACTGTAAGACCAATTTAGTTTATTCTGATGATAATAAGATTAAATAGATTATCAAAATAAACAATGAGACGCATAGTTCCAGATTGTTTTTCTGCAGACTATACATATAAGTAGTGATTTAAAAAAAAAAACCACTCACCAAATTGAAAAATTGTTACAAATCTGTACATTTCACAAATCTGTGTAACTCAAAACTAAATAAACATGCTCAACAATGTCAAAGAATACATCTGCTTTGAATCTTTCAAAAGATTCAAAGCATCTAAAAGAACATATTATATTATGATCACTTTACTGTCCCTCTTTGTTACAGAATATAATTGCCAAAAAATGTACAGCACTGGATTTTGAACAGTACATCCAAGATAACAAGATTCTCCTGCTAAATGATCCACTTAGGGACATTCTACTGTACCCAACTGATGATGTCTCCGTAAGTTATTTTTGTAATTCTTTTACACACTGGCCTTGGTATGTATTACACTAAGCTTTCCCATTCAGCTAAGGTTGAAGGACACTGAACGAGACACAATAGAAGTTTCATTGTTATTTATTACGCCTATGGGCGTTTAGTATCCCTCAAAGTGTTAACTTATGACCTGCAGTGTATAAAAAATCTCTATTTATATACTAAAACTTAATATTTCGTACCAAAGCATAAAATTCTATAAATTACTGTAGTTACATATTTCACACTTACTCCATTGTATAGGAAATTCTCTTTGTATGCATTTGAAAAGGTCTATCTAGGCTTAGATAAGCCTTTACTTTTAAAAATGGAATCACTTAACATTAGAAATGAAGATGGAAATGTTTAGAAGTATGAGCTAAAATTAAACACCAGTCATATTTTAGTACAGTTGCAGTGCCCTTAAAGGGTTTATGTTTTAACATATTTAAAAAAAAAAAAAATTTAATGCATGCTTACTACTAACTAGTATCTAAACTAGATAAGCTACTACGCTAGGTTTGTTACATGAAAGCAAATTACAATTAAAACTCCAAACAGTAACAGATTGCAGCAAAACTTAATAAAGAAAGATTGAAAAACATTTATTTGGACACAGTTCGTGAAACACAAATAACATAGTGAAAATAAAAAATAATGTTTTAAAAACAATAGTGTGAGCCTCACGGCTGCGCCAAAAAGGTTCATTTCAGCATTAACGCCAGACAGATGCTGTCTGACACTGGTAGTACTTAATGAGGTTTTATTAAGAACAGGAAATCCTACATGGGAATTCCCATGCTACTGTAGCTATGTCATATTGAACCAAGAGCAGAAGGGACTTTTACTCTGTGTCTTAGGCCCAGTGACACCGGTCAGTAAAAGTCCCGCTCATGCAAGCATTCATTTTCCAGGGAATCTAATAAATAAACAACGATTGATAATGCACACTTAAAGGAGATAAAAAATGATTATTTTATTTTTAGTATTAAAAGCTGAGGTCTAGCTTTTTCCCTGTTAAACTTTAACCTGGCTGAACAAAACCTGAATTTTTTGCAAATGTTAAATGTTTTGTTTGGCAGAGTGTTGTATTGCCTCGTCGCTGGAGGACAGTTACCACGGCAGTGCCCGACGTTAGGACTGCGGCCTCCTGCCCCTTGCTCACGAGGCAAGCTCTGCTCAGCTATGCCTCCAGTTGGAACCTCATACATTATAAGTTCAGTAACTACTCCGGCACCTATCTCAATTTACCAAGGTAAGTAATTGAATAAATGTGGATCTAGTTTTAAAAAGTTTTTATGAGGAAATGTTTATGTTATAATTATTATTGTCTGTTGCATTTATTATGTGATGCACATCCGTCGTCCTTCTCTTATACATGTAGTTATGAAATGGATATTTATAGAAATAAAATATTTATACTGACAAAGTTGCTAAACTTGTGCATTTAGAATTTAGATAGTTAAGTTTAAAACTCAGGAATAGAAAGCATAATGAATATATATATCTGTTCGTATTTGTTGACACCAAATATAAACAAAATGATAATAATATTCAAGATATAAAAGCTACATTTGAATATCATTGTTGGAAATGCATTGATTATCGGCTTCCCATCTAAAACGAATGAAAGGCGGTTGCATCATTGCATGCAATGTGCTAAAATTGTAACAAACAGTAGGGTGCTCATTAGTAGTTATAATTAACATACTTTACATGGCAATGAACATTGTATGGGCTACAAAAAGTTATGTGCTGTATTCCCAAGGCCAGGGCATTATGCTCTCATATCTGATGCATGAGTCATATCCTACAGATTACACAACATAGGATGAAAGGATTTAATACCAAATACAGTAAATTAATAAGTCACATAATATGATAATGAGTAGTCGCGGCAGACGCTTTCACTGATATTATTTAAATAAGAATTATATCTTCCAATTAATTTTTTTAGACTAGTTTATTTTTATTTTCGTAACATAAATTAACACACTTATAAGCTAATCTTTAAGGTCGTGATCCCTAACAAAACTTAAGAAGGAGTTATTCTTTAACTTATGAAAGCTCTTTTGTGTGTTCGCTTTTTATGCCATCATACCAATTGCGTGAAATTATTCCTATCCATATTCAAATTAATATTTGCCGACAAGTTCATAATCGTATCGAAATTCGCGTTAAAAACTGATAAGTGACATGATTTCCTGAATCAGTATTTCAGAGAACCACTTTTTACAATGTGTATGAGTAAAATCAAATACGCTACTTAGTAATTGATAGTGTTGATACTGTTATCAATTCCATGACCACTATCTTTTTTTGCACAGGCCAATAGAGAACAAATTTCCGGAAGAGGTTTATGATATTGACGCCGAAACTGAGAGTGATAATGAAACGCAGGCAGCCAAGTTGGACCTTGGTACCAAAGAGGGGCACTTGCTCAAAGGACCCGAAATCGGCTCAGATAGGATATTCAGTAACCTTGCTTCAAAGTCGTTTAAGAAACGTTATTGCTCAATGCTACGGGAGGCCGATGGTACGTACATACTCGAAGTGTACAAGGATGATAAGAAGACGGATACGAAGCTCACTATCGTTATGGACTTTTGTTCTGACGTTGTCAGGGTAAGGCTTTATCATCTATTACATAACGGCTAAATCTCTTTCAGGAATGTGGTACGAGTTCCAAACTCAACATCGAGAATATTGGTGAATATAGAATTTGTGCCCGAAACTATTCGGACTCAACGTAAACTTGAGTAAAATCTTCAAAAAAATACATAATTTGTTTTTTGGGAAAACCTAATAACTAATCATTAAACTATTCCATTTACCTGTTCGTAAAACCACACGTGAGTAGGTATATTTTGTGGATAATAATGTATTATCGTAAGATTATTTCGCGTGGTTACAGAATCCGAAAAGGGGGAGGTTTTCTTTCGAATTGCGGATGTCCGGCGGCAAAGGCTACACTTTTGCAGCTGAAAACGAGGAAGATGTAAACGATTGGATCAATGCTTTTAAAGCAGCCCTGAAGAAGAACCAGGATAGTCAGGAAACTCACCAAAGTGATGAAGCATTGGATAAAGGTAGGATTTGAATGAGGCTGTTTAATTACAAATTGTAATCCCACAATACACAAAAGTTTTAGAGCCATTTATTTTTCGACTCTCGTATTGCCATCAACTTTATAAAGACAGCTCATGTGTGGTTAAAATATTAGCATGTAAGCAGAACTCTAGCACGACTAACTGCGTTGAGTTCGTCGAGCGTCCATCAAATACCTGTGGAGGCAATTTTAATGGGGTGCATTTACACAGGTAACGCCACAGTATAAATAAATACAGTAGTCTATCTTTATAGAAAACGGCCGAAATAACGCGCTTCGAAATCGAATGTTAAATAAGAAAGTCTCCTTTTATGGGATGCAAAATAAAAGTATTGAAACCTACTTTCTTATTGTGATGACAAAAATGAAACGTAAACCATACTAGCCATACTCATACTATTAACGTCCTTGTTCAGATGCCGACGTCTCTCTAACAGCGGAGCCTCCGCCTCCTACGTATGGCACCCTAAAGGGTCTGGAGCACAGCATGAACCCTCTCCTGATGCGGTACTCCCGCGAGACAGACATGTCTATAGCGGCTGCGCGCAACGAGTGCCGATACAACATCTTCAACATGCCGTATAAGCGCGCGCCCTCACCTGAACCTCAGCTCGAACCATTCAAGTACGTAAACTTGAATTTAGAATAATCGTCATCTTTTTGAACAAAACTTAATGTCGTACATGACAAAGTTCGAATTCCTTTACTTACAAACTTTTTAGGACATCTTTATCACAATTAATGATCAATCAAAAATCTATTTAGACTAGATAATACTAAAGTAGATAGTTGATTGAGTAAGTAGCAATGAATGTAAATTATCTGAGATTCTGAATTGATAGCTAAATGTTTTTCTTTTGTTTTGTGCCAGTGAGGTAGTGAAAGCGAGTTTTCTTACGCAGCAGGTCTTAACAGTTTGTTGTGACCTTTTTTCGACTTCACTCAGTCGTAACAATAAAACTATTTCAGCAAGACTGACATTCGTCAAGCTATAAATAGTTTTTTATTCACTTTTTTTTTTACTGGTATAACTGGCACGAACATTCTTGTTTACATGGTCTAGGTTGAACTGTATTCTTTATTGTTTCAGAGAACACTTTGGCCAAAGAATTTTGCTCAAATGCGAAAGCTTAAAGTTTAGGTTACAAGCGCCTATAGACGGCGATAAAGAACTATTGTGTCAAGTAGAGCCTTATTACACGTACTTAGCGCTGTACGACGCGAGGAGTGGGAAGAAACTCTCGGAGAACTTCCACTTTGACCTGAACCATGATGCCGTCAAAGATCTAGTCAAGGACACGGAGTGCACAAAGTCATTAGTTGAAAATTTTAGTTACGATGTTAAGTTAGACGTTAATCAGATACCGGAAGAGTGGTTTCGATCGAAGAGACAGGTATTTAAATAAATTTACATAAGAAAATAAGTGAAATTTATGATAATTTAAAAAGCTATAACTTTTTATATTGTTGACTCTCAGGTAATGCTGTCAATAAACAATCCTCACCCAGACTTGTTTCTGGTGGTGAAAATCGACAAAATTTTACAAGGTCATGTGAGTCAAGTAATGGAACCGTACCTCAAGGCTACTAAAGACCCAAGACTTGGGCTCAAAGTCCATAAAAATGTTCAGGCGTATTCAAACCGCATCGGAACTTACAGGATGCCCTTTGCTTGGGCAGCAAAGCCTTTGTACAAGTAAGAATCACAATATTTTTTGTAATATTTAATCTAGTGCATCGTTTGTCAACGCGAGCTGCTGTTTATCAAACATCTCTTCACAAACTTTCACTTTAATAATAATTTTAGAGCCATTTTTATTACATGCCGATATTCATATGTGATGTTTCGCCAATTAATTTAAATTTCCCTGTATCTTATACAAATGGTTTTGTTTCAGAATGTACAGCAATGACTTAGATTTGACACCAGAATTCCCTTCGATATATCGACAGGAGCCAAATAAAATGTCAGATGACGATCTGCTAAAAATATTATCAGATTACCGCAAGTCTGAGAAAATGGCTAAACTAACTGTGATACCTGGCTGGCTCAGTATTAATATACATCAAAGTAACGAACAAGTACCAAGTAAGATTATCTTTTATCCCATTTTTTTTTTTTTTTGAGGGTGGGAAATCATCATATAACTTCTTCCGCTCTGGGCGGAGCGGGAGGGCGTGTCAGACTCTTACTGACTAAAACCCACCCGTGTTCCTTCGGTTGCCCTGTTGCCGGGGGCCACGATCTCCCTTTCGGTTTTCTTCGCAACCCCGGCAGGATCTTTTATCCCATGGGGCTTACAACACCATACTATAACTCAATTGGATCTTTGAAGAACGAAAGTTGTTTGGTTTTAGTGGATACTTTTACTAATTCGTGACCTGATGCATTACAGATTGTATGTCAAACTCCTATGCTGCATTAAAACCTTTTCCACTTCCGCCTACGTCGCCTCTCACATTAGAACTGGCAACACTAAACGTGGAACCTGAGCAGCCATATGCAGCATTTATACACCATTTGTACGTCCGCCCGTTGGCTTTGAATTTCGAATCTCAGAAAATGTTCGCCAGAGCCAGAAATATTGCCTGTTCCATTGAGTTGAGGGATAATGATACTGGAGAACCTAAGTCACTACAGGTAAGAACAAAATTTGTTCAGAACTGCAGTCTACAATTGGCAAAAGTTAAAAAGACCGCAAATTGCATGATTACTTAAGCCTAGCTAACCTTGTTACGAACTTTTCCCCAAAATTCTAAGGAAAATGTTAGAATTATAAATTAACAGCCAATTAAACAGCGGTTCCTGTTTGATTATTATAGTGTTATTTTGAATACATGTCTTTATTTTATGGTTTTCACTTCATAAAGTTTTGCAGTGAGTAACAATAAAAGAGAACAAAAGTGCTTTCCAATTTCAATAGCAATTTCTGCCGGCACAGTGCATAGCATACCGGCATCACACACAATATGCGTATTACCTACTTTGAGCGTCATTATTTCACATGATATAATAATAATAATATTACCTTTCTCATACCAAAACATTATTGTCGAGTTTCTTGTCGGTTCTTCCCCAAAGGTAATGAAATGACCAATAGTTTATAACTGTGCACCTAACTTCTGGCGTTTTTTAAGTGCCCATGAAGATTTTAATAAAAATAAAACATTTTGAATTTCTAGGCGGTGTACGGCAGATTTGGCATGACATCACAATACCGTTGTTCAGTGCTACATCACAATGCGAACCCTACATGGAGTGACGAAGCTAAAATCAGACTCCCAGCCACAATAACTTCCCAGCATCATCTATTGTTCACTTTCCATCACATCTCGTGTGACCTCGCGAAGAAAAACGATGCGAACGTCGAAACGTGTATTGGGTAAATATTTCTAGGTTTTTTTTTTCTCCTCATCCTTAACTCTTTGATTACTTTTGGCTTTAAATTCCATAAGTATTTAGTGTATGATGTCTAGACCAACACGCCCTGGGCTCGCGTGGTAGCTTTCGGCTCACCCTTTACACAGAGGAATCCTGAGTTCCAACAGTGGGAATACAAAAGGCTGAAACTGCTGGATATAAATAAAAATCGTTATTGAAGACCACATGATCCATAAAAAAAAAAAACTATATAAATAATTAATATATATCGTTCTGGTACTCCCTACAACATGCATTTTTCCACCTTCCGCATACAGATTTTCCTCAAGTCAATACCCATTTGCTCATCACTTTCTCTCTAGAATTCTAGAATCTTAAGAGGATTATCAACATCAATTGAATTGCCAATAATAATAACGATATCCGCCCCAATTGTTCCTAGCAAACAATACATCATAGGGCTGACCCATATTTAGAACCATTCATTGACTAGTTTATAATATTATAATATAATAATGAACAATCCATTTCCTCTTTCCTTTCAGATATGCGTGGATACCGTTGTTGAAAAACGATAAATTGGTAGATGAAGTTGTAAACTTACCGATAGCAACACACTTGCCGTCCGGATACTTGGCTATTCAGCCATTAGGACTTGGTAAAGGGGTATGTCACATTTATATCAACACTAATATTATAAAGAGAAAATATTTGTTTTATGTTTGTAATGAATAAACACAAAAAATAATTTTGAAAGTCGGTCCACAATTGACGAAAATATCGATGAACATACATAAAAAATTTAAAAAACATACAGGCGAACATAGAACCTCCTCCTTTTTGGAAGTCTGTTAAAAACGACTAGATCGATTTTAAAAATTCTTTCACTAGTAGAATGTTATATTATCACTGGGTAACAAAGGCTATCCTTACATAATATAAAACTAAGTTCCTCGCCCCATCTGTCTGTCTGAAGTCTGAACGCGATAAACTCAAAAACTATCGAACGGATTTTCAAACGGTTTTCACCAATGGACGGAGTGATTCACGAGGAAGGTTTTGGTGTATAATTCATTAAGGTTTTTTGTAAATCGCGTGAAATATGACGATAATTGTTGAAGATGTCGGAAAAAATCATGCCGACTGCGAGCTTTACTGGCGTGGGCCGCGTAAACCGTTAAAGATACATACAAAATATGTTCTATAGGTTTGTAAATCTTAAAAAGTTCAACAAAAAAGTCCGCGATGGCTTATGTTTATCTTCCAAGGATAACCCACAGCAACCATTATTATCTTTTAGAATTTGGTAAAATTTTCATTGTTATTTCCGTAGCAATTTTGACCGGTATCCTATTTATTAATCCTTATCCAATAAACTTGACATCATATCATTTAAATGAATAGTTTAAAAGATGTCACAGATTCAAAATAACGCGTAACGAAATAATTATGGTCGACGGCAACGCGGTGCGGCAGCGGTGGGAGTCATTGACCTTTTACTCGGCTATTTAGTTATGTAATCCCGGTAGTATGTTCCCGTGGGATATTTTCCGACATCCACGCGGGCGAAGCCGCGGGCAAAGACTGGTAATTTATAAAGATATCACGTAGGCGTAGCCGCTCGCGGAAGCTAGTTAGTCGGTCATAAATATTCTTCGTCATTCGTATCGGCAGGAGTTTTACCAGAATGACTCGTTTCCTGGTTAAAACATCCGCTAGGCAATAACTTTGATAGCAAGGGAACGCAAATTTACTGACTTCTGGTGTTTAAAGTAACGTCAATGTTTACAGGATCAATTATTTTTACTGAAAGTAATGCGTCATAACAATAATGAGAATCATAACAAACTATTGAGCGCACCACAATGGTGGGAACTGTATTCCGAGTCATAATGTTGTTTTAACTTTGTCTTATAAAAATAAATAAAATATTTATATTTTTGTACAGAACACGGGCCCAGAAGTTGTATGGGTAGAAGGCGAGAAGCAACTCTTCCGCTGTCAACTAGTCCTGGATTCAACCGTAGCTACCAGGGACTCGCACTTGCACAATTTGTTCAACCAAGCTGAACGATTGATCAAGTGCAGTTCTCCCCCCACCACGCCGTCCCCCCCGCCTTGGAATGACGTATGCAACGCGCTCAAAGCTGCGCACGCGATCAAATTGAGCTCTCTCGTCGCTTTCTTGCCGACTATTATGAATCAACTTTTTGAATTGATGGTAAATATTTTAATAAAGGCTCGTTGTTAAAACCTAGTTACAGTAAAGACTGTAAAATTAAGACAGTACCGACTGTATTAATTGATTTACCAGTTTTGACAACAATTCCTTGTAAATTGAAATTACACTTAGGTTGAATTTATCTTAAAATCAAAATAGACCCTTGTCGTTTTTGACGCGCAAGTGACATTCGACCTTAGGGTGGTAAAGCAATTACGAAGTCGACTATACATCGAGTTTTATTAAAAGTTCGGCTTTCTATATCGTCGTCTCTGTCACTCATAGTTGTGTCACTGTCTCTTTCTAAAGCTCGATGTTGCTTGACAATGGAATTTCAATGACAATATGAAATCCATAACCTTTCTTTCTATTTACAGACTGTTGAGAAAAGCTACACTCAAGATATGGGTTACCAGATTGTAAAGTTGATAGTCCATTTTGTTCACATGATACACGACTATGGTCGGAAGGACTTATTGGATAGCTACGTTAAGGTAAGCTAAAATTATACCGAACTAATATTATATTCTGCAAACTCTGCGATAGTATGAATTATTGTAAATTACTTGTATTATTGTCCCTAGTGATTATTACAGCCTGGCTCCATATTTTTTTCCACTAGCTATTTCCGCTATTAGGACTAAACTTTATCACGGTGGAGCATACGGTGGAGGTCTGCTCGGCTTGAGCATCGCCGTGTCCTCGTGGAGGCGATCGGCGGCGGTGATCTCTCGCGTCCGGCCCTGGTTCAGGCCATGGTACGGAGCGAGAGGTCATGGGAGGCCGTCACCTCCTTCTGCGAAGCAGTAATGCTCGCGAAGGAGGCAGCGGAACGGCTGAGGGAGAGGCAAATTTCGCGCCCTCACGCTCCTAATCGCCGCAGGAGACGCCCTGGGCGTCGGGAATCGGCCTGCCGATTCCCGGCCAACGGGTAGCTCGCCCTTCGATAAGGACCAGGCCCGGGTCGACGGCGCGTTGTGTTCCACGCGCGCCTCAAAGACATGTCAGTAGAACTGACAGAGCGGGAGAAGTTATTTGATAACTTCCCACCCAAAAAAAAAGACAACTTTATCCGTTTTTTTTTTCTTCAGTACGTATTCAACTGCGTCGAATTCAAACTACACACGATGTTGACGGCCCCACTTCACATGTTTGTGGACCCCAATCAACCAGATTTTCTACTAGGCAACAAATTCATGCAATATTCCGGCTTTTTCTTCGACATTATCACCAAAAGTATGGCGCAGTATCTTATCAATACAGGAAGAATTAAAGTAAGTACCTGCCTCGTATTGAAATAGTACAAGGAAAACCACAACGTGTATTTATAATATTATTAATGTTAATTAATTCAATGAAAAACGTTGCGATATTTGTTTTTTTTTTAACGTTTTCCTTGCAATTATTTAACCGATTCGTTACCTGTTCTAGATGTCACGTAATGAAAGATTTCATGCTGATCTCTTAGAAAATATTGACAAATTGGTATCGACGGTGGAGCCGTCATACATATTACAGCAGCCGATGCAAACTCATATTTTTAACAAGAATCTTGCCACGTTTCTAAAAGTAAGTAATAGGGAATATGCACGTAATTCAATTTATTTTTTTTGATTATTTAAATGTATAGGAGTCAAGAAACGAATTCCTATTCTTTTTCCTTTTTAGGGTTCCGTACCCAAAGGGTAAAATGGACCCTATTACTAAGACTCCGCTGTCCGTCCGTCTATCACCAGGCTGTATCTCATGAACCATGATAGACAGTTGAAATTTTCACAGATGATGTATTTCTGTTGCCGGTATAACACAAATACTAAAAGCAGAATAAAATAAATATTTAACGTGTTTTTTTTTTTCTTTTTTCTCGTTTTTATCGATAATGGTACAGAACCCTTCGTGCGCGAGTGCGACTCGCACTTGGTCGGTTTTTTTTCATGCATCTTATTTTACAATTTATTATTTTATGTTGCGTTTTTCTGGTGGAACGGAACGTAAACTCAAAATGCGTCGCTTTCGATAATACTGGAAGTGACGTAAAAAACTTAGTAAATAAAAATCTATTCTTTGCAAAGTGCTTGAAATCTCACAAGGTACAAGTAAGTGCGATTTCTGCTTGAATAAAGCACAAAAAATTATTAATGATTTGGGACTAAAATACCTATAAAAACAGATGTTAACAAAGCAGTAACTTGGTTTAATGACGTCACATCATGACCGCGACAGAAACGGACGATTGTACTGTAGTGGAAAATTGTTGAAGTTTCATAAGTTTTTTGAACAACAAGCAGTAGTTAAATTTAACTTTTAATACTTTTCTTAGGCTTATATTACTGTATTTTATTGATTAAGTGAAAAAAACAAAAATTACATGCATATTACTATTTTTATGAGTACTGTGAGATCATCTCATATGTTTTCTTTTCATACAACTTGTTAACTCTGTAATATTTCTATTACCTTATTTTACAGTCTTGCCTATCTTTCATGGATAGAGGTTTCGTGTTCCGACAAATAAAGAAATATTTAGACAAGTTTAAAGTCTGCGATCCGAAAGCATTATTTGACTTCAAATTCACGTTTCTGCAAACAATTTGTTCACATGAGCACTTTGTGCCATTCAATCTGCCGTTGCACGCGAATAAATTGTCAAGAGATGGCGATGAAGGTAAGAGTTTGATATCATAGACGTACTGTAGAAGCACAGTGTAACTATATACAAAAGTTTAAAATATCAGATTATGTGAAATATTTAATCATATTGAGTGTCGGTCCCGAGCTATCAAAGAAAACACGGACCGCAACATTCATATGTTTTTTACTAGAGGACGTTCAAGTAATTCGTAAGCACTACAGGGGGGCGGAGGGGTCCATGCTTTGCTTATTTTTGATGACATGGGGGGTGGTGATTACGTCAGCAGTAATTATTTACTTTTTCTACACATATGGCAACCCACACATTGTCTATGCTTGAAAACGAAACGAATATATTTCTATAATTGTAACTGCTGCTCATGAATCAATAAAAAACAGAATACTTACATTAAAAGAAAAATTCATAACCCAATGTTTACGTAACCATGGGAGGGGGGTAAGAAGTTTGATTACGTTTGCTGACAAGGGGAGGGGGAGGGTAAATAATTGTAATAAATCTGCTTACGTAATAGTTGAACGGCCCCTAGGGGGCAAATGACCCGCGACCCTATATATCCGTCAAAACCGCTCGTGTTGTGATTTCTCGCAGCCTCGCTTGATAGCGATCACGGGACACGGGATCACGGGATAAAAGTAATTTGTAAATAACAAGTCTTTTGGTCTGCTGAAATGGTCTGACTGAATTAAATGAGAATGAGTCGCGGAACATTTTTGTCCTAGTGATGACCACTTTACAAATCTACATAGTTAGACTGTGCTATAACACAAAATGTATTTGACGCTATCCGTTAGTACTTACCTGAATAACTCTTACTTTTACACAGATCCTGCCAGGCTGAGACTCACTGAAGATTTTATAATGAGACACTTTCTTGCTGGAACCCTACTAAAACAAGTATTCCCTTGTTTTCCACATATGTACATTGCTTGCATACATAAAGCATGACTCATGCTTGAATACGTTTATTTTCATTTACCTTGCAATTTTTTTCAAATGTGTGTATTTCTTCAGGTGGAACAGTCATTACGGGAGGCGCCGTTAAAACGTAGATCTGCGTTGAGTGTGTTGCGGGCTTTATTGACTAAACACGAACATGATGATCGTTATAGAAGTAGGCAGTGCCGAGCTAGGCTTGCGTACCTGTATTCGCCGTGGCTTACCATCGTACTCGGTATGTTTTTTTGATACAGTCTGCATGATTTAAATAGAAAAGTTTGAAACTTTAGTGCTCAGGGACACAACGCCGTTGCCGCGCCGCCACCGCGCCGCCGTTGCGCCTCTAGCTATGTATATGCAACGTTGCCAGCCCGCTGTGGCACCGCCACACAGTGGTTCGAAATCGACGCTCCGTGGACATTGAAATCAAAATTTCTTTAGACGAGAAATAAAAATCGGAATGGCTTTATTTCAGTATTATTTATAATATTTGGTAATATGACAGCTATAGACAGCACCATCTCCGAAAAAAAAAATATTTAATATTTTTTTGTATGAAGTAAAACACAAAAGTCGTTTTTTCTCATAACTTAATAAAACTTAAAGCCTGCGGCTTACATGGGCTGTTGTCCTACATGAGGCGATTCCGAAATGCTATAACACGCACACCCATGCGCGCCGCTTCACTCACAGCAGAGTGTTGAATTTCGAGAAATTCAGTTAGAGATTTTTACGTTGATTTATGTGTGATCTTGAAAATATACAAAGTAATTGACTTTAGTTTGCTAATTTGATTAGTTATAATGAGAAATAATGGAATATACAATATAAAAATACTAAAAAAAAACACTCAAATTGAGACTTACAATATAAATAGATTTTGCAATCTTTCTTATAATAATTTAATTCGGTGTTAGTAGATACACAGTTTGACTTCTTAATTAACATTAAAAAAAAAAGTACAAAAACTTATAACTAATACAGAAAAATACTAAGAATAAGCAATTGTATAACTGAGAAATATATTATTTCACCACTTCACTCAGAGCAGAGTAATGAACTTCAAGAAATTCAGTGGATTTCTCGAAGGAATTTAATACTATATTATTTGATATCTTTGGGATAGGTGCACATACCAATGGGCAACGATAATTACATAGTAATGATTGTTTGATGTAAGCTGTTCGTAATCTCAAGTTTAGCAGGAAATCAATGCTTAATGCATGCTAATTAACTTATGATAGTAATTTAGTCTCATCTCATTAGTGCATGTTGCAAATATTGTTAACGAGTTAAGATACATTAGTTAAGGGCTATTTTTACGAAGTGTTTAACTAACTACTATTAATTAAGATACGATTAAGAGGGTACTTTTATATAAATAGGGACAACATCGTCAAAATCATTAGTTTTTGTCAGCAACTGTTCGCGCTATAACATTAACTTCTTGCTTACGTACTTACTTATTATCATGGAAGGATTTTATACAAATTTGGACATATTCATATTTGTGAAAACAAAAAGTTGCTTTTCGCAGCCTAGTATTTTGTTAGAAGCACTTCTAACCAAAGCGACAAATTTGTCTGAAGAAGAACAAAAAAAATTAAAACAGTTTTGTCAAGTGTATATGTGTGTTTTGCATAGAAATTGGAAATCGTGTAATCGAACAATGCATACATTTGTCAAGAAGTATGAGACATGGCTAGAAAAAGAGATCAAATGGCCCAACTTCATTAAAGACAGATTTGTACAAAGTGAAGAAATTGGATTGGTATCAATCGACTCTGTTACTGATACTGTTGAACCTTCAACCTCAAGTGCTAGTGGTATAAATGATGGTGCATCCACGTCCAAAGTAACTACATGTACTGTTAGCACTACAACACTAAAAAGGAGCCCAAGAAAACCTTTCTCAGAATTATGCCAAAAACAGAAGAAGAGAAGAATAGAAGAACTTTTAACGCACGACTCTCAGGAACTTGCATATGCTACTGCAGTGAGATGTGGTGAGGAGAATGAGGACGTGAAAGATTTAATAAAATATATTACCGAGCATCCTGAAAAAGCAGCAGAGATCAAGAATTTTTTGAAAGGCAAGACAACTACTAACAAGTATTCAGCAGAGAAAGCGTTGGGTATATTTATTTCTTTGAAATTGTCGAAGTGGCAGTATATAACTTTAAGGGAAACTGCGAAAGAAAGTGGTGTAGATTTGTACCCATCATATTATTCGGTTTTAAATGCCAAGAAGGCATGCTATCCTCCTGAGAGCGATATTGAAGTGACCGAACGAGGAGTTAAAGTAAAACTTCAAGCTATTTTGGACATCACTGTCACTCGACTTGCCAAAACATTAAACTTGGACCATTTGCAAGATAAAGAACTGATCTTAATCTGCAAATGGGGCTTCGATGGTGCGTCAAATCAAAGCAACTATAAGCAATGCATGAATGCAGATGAAGACGACTCTAGTGTTTTCATGAGCTCTTTTGTACCCTTGCAATTGATGTGTGGTGAGGATTTGGTCTGGGAAAACCCAAAACCTTCTTCTACAATGCTTTGCAGACCAATTTATTTCAAGTTTGTCAGCGAAAATAAGTTGGACATGAAGGAGGAAATGGGTTTGATCGATGCTGAAATTAAAGCATTGAAGCCATCTATCATTGAAAATAATATACAAGTTAAACATTAAATGTTAATGACCATGATAGATGGCAAAATAACGTCTCACCTGTCACAAACCTCGATGCAAACATGTGACATCTGTAAAGCTGTACCAAGTGAAATGAATGATTTGGAGAAGATTCACATGTAAGTTGAATATTGGAAATGTATGTTAATTTTTTTTATTTTTTTCTTATTGAAAAACACTTTTAACCTTTTTATTCATATTTTAGGAAATCTGTATCATCTGATATTTACAAGTACGGTTTGTCGACTTTGCATGCATGGATCAGATCCATGGAATGCCTGCTGCATATCGCTTACCGATTAGATTAGCCAGAGATGAAGCTAGTAAAGCAGCTTTGAAAAGTCGCAAACAGACGATACAGCGAAAATTTCGAGAGGAAATGGGACTCCTGGTGGATATCGTAAAACAAGGTTAGTTGATTTATTTATTTTGTATAATATCAAAGGGTTTTTTAGTTAGTGTAATACTATAAAACTTATCTTATAATGTTCTCATATCAGTATTTTTTATATAAAGGTGCTGGGACCACGAATGATGGCAACACGGCTAGAAAATTTTTCCAGTGTCCTGAGAAGACTGCAAATATCACTGGATTGAGTCAGGAGCTCATCCAAAAATTCGCAACTATTCTCCGTGTTGTATCATCAGGACAGTCTATTAATATTGATTTGTTTGCCAATTATCTCGACGAAACTGCGCAGCTGTATGTGGAACTGTATGGCTGGTATTTCATGCCTTCCAGTATCCACAAACTTCTGCTGCATGGAGCTGAAATAATAAAACATTTCAACATTTTGCCTATAGGAAAGCTATCAGAAGAGGCATCTGAGGCCCGAAACAAAGATTTTAGAAAACTCAGGGAACATCATACGCGGAAATTTTGTCGCAGAGCGACAAACCATGACATCTTTAATGGTTTCATCGTATCCTCAGATCCATATTTGTCAAGCATTCGACCTAAACTGACAAATAAGAGTAGAAATGATTTAACTGAAGAAATGAAGTCTCTTCTTTTAATTGACCCGGATACCATGGATAAGGAAAACATTGAATTTGTTGAGGTGCCAAGTATGATGGATTCTGATTTTGAATTCTTTGATAGCGATGACGAAACTCAGTAGACAAAATTTTAATGTTTGATGTTTTAGTGTAAATTTTATATATTTCTCAATTATACAATTGCTTATTCTTAGTATTTTTCTGTATTAGTTATAAGTTTTTGTACTTTTTTTTTTAATGTTAATTAAGAAGTCAAACTGTGTATCTACTAACACCGAATTAAATTGTTATAAGAAAGATTGCAAAATCTATTTATATTGTAAGTCTCAATTTGAGTGTTTTTTTTAGTATTTTTATATTGTATATTCCATTATTTCTCATTATAACTAATCAAATTAGCAAACTAAAGTCAATTACGTTGTATATTTTCAAGATCACACATAAATCAACGTAAAAATCTCTAACTGAATTTCTCGAAATTCAACACTCTGCTGTGAGTGACGCGGCGCGCATGGGTGTGCGTGTTATAGCATTTCGGAATCGCCTCATGTAGGACAACACCCCATGTAAGCCGCAGGCTTTAAGTTTTATTAAGTTATGAGAAAAAACGACTTTTGTGTTTTTCTTCATACAAAAAAATATTAAATATTTTTTTTTTCGGAGATGGTGCTGTCTATAGCTGTCATATTACCAAATATTATAAATAATACTGAAATAAAGCCATTCCGATTTTTATTTCTCGTCTAAAGAAATTTTGATTTCAATGTCCACGGAGCGTCGATTTCGAACCACTGTGCGCCACCGCGCCACCACCGCGGATTGCAGAATGATATGGCCAAATCAAGCTGCGGCGGCGCGGCTGGGCTCAGTCTACATTATTACGCGAAGTGGTGCCGGCGCGGCTGCGGTGTCGTCTTCACGAGCGCTTACAATTAATTACATTCTTGAAAAAAAAAAGATTCTTTTGAACAATTTACTTCAGAAATGGTAAATGTAGACTCGCAATGTGTCTGTATACTCACAATCCTTCTTCAAATTTAACACAAACTTTTGTTGATATTTGATTTGTCTGGCTGATTCGACCAATACTTATGTCTTTCAATTATATAGTCTAAATTAATTCGTCGTTAATGTATAAAGTATTTTTACTTGCATGATATTTACAACAGAAAATGCCCATCGTCTTATTACAAAAACTCTGGCCAGTCCAGTCGAGAATGGTCACGATAAAGTTGACGGAGATGCGACAGTGAACCCAGTACTCAACAGTACGCAGAATGCTATGCAAAATGCAGCAGCGTCAGCCAATAGCACTCCTCGGAGGAACCGACTTACTCTGCACTTCGATCATACACCTGTCAGGAATTCCGCTCATTTCAAGGAACCACCTACTATTCCGGGCAACCATATGTATGGGAAAGGTGAGTAATTATTCTGAAATTCAAGATTAAAGTCTTAATTATTTATTTCGCGTTCGATTTTTGTAGTGAGAGTGCATTTTCAATGCTAAAATACAAAAAAAAAAAAAAAAAAAAAAACTAGTAATTTGCTGCTTTAAAGCCATTGGTAACAAATAATATCTTAGGCCCACTTCCCAAGGTAAAAAATCGAATGCCCTGAGATCCTTCTACCAGACATACCGATCGGTTTTGATTATTTGTCACTTGAACCGGGCCTTTTTTTGTCAAATAGAAGCTTCGGTTTTGGTCTTATTTTCGGACTAAAACGAAGCCGGAAACAAAAATGATTTAGACATTTAAAAATGTTAATATTTCAGCTGTACACTGAAATCTTGTTTTTTTTTATACCTAGGAAGAGAAAGAGCAAATATAGGCTTTAAAAGAAATAAAACACGATAATTCCATTAGAGGATACAACATTTCGTGTATTTCTTATTTTATTGATTCCCCTGATATTGCCGAGCACTTACAGAGTAGGCCGATGGCGCGCGAAAATTCACGAACTTCTGATTTTCGACTTGGCCGAAGCTTCGGCTGGTTTATGGCTGAAACATGATTTTTAGGCCGAAACTGGCCGAAAACGAAAACGTAGCTTCGGTCGGTCACTCAAAACTCACATAAAGACAATGACTGATAGTCAGTATGATAAATTTCTACTTTATTTCTTCAGAACACGCCAACAATATGTCACAAAGCTCTTTAGAATCAGTATCAACTATGTCCGGTGGAGACTCGCTGCCTAGAAACGTTGGAAGACTAAACTTGAGCGAAATTGGTGATCAGGTCAATAGGTAACTATCTCACAAACATTATCATATAATATTGAACCTTATTTATATGTGACTACCAGTTATTTTTGAATGCGTTAGATCATTTAATATTTTTGGCCTTGTTTATATGCAGTTAACGATCATTTTTGTGTGTATAGGTTCGGTGTGATGTCTGCAGAAGAGGTGCGGGATGTGCTTTTGTGTTTCCTATTCGTTTTGAAGTATTTGGATGATGACAGACTTGTGGATTGGTGGAAGACGCAATCGCAAGCACAGCAGCAATCATTCTTTAATGTTTTGGAGTAAGTTTTCATTCAAATGCTTTACTAAGCTATCAAATTATCGTTTAAGTTCAAAGATTAGAGCTAAATCACAGAATACAGAAGGCGCACTCCGCATTTTACGTATGTAGCTACAAGTACGCGGCGGGCTCGTCTTGTCGGGTCAATTCAGTGAGCGTAACGTAGTCAGAAGATATAAGAGTTACGCGATAGAAAGAAAGGCAACTTCTAGATGAACTGTAGGTAATTAGCGCTGTGCGACCTAAATTGCAGTTTATTGCGGCGTAGCAAGAGTCGCTTTTCATTTAAATGATTTTACGGAGTGAACCATCTGTATTAATCTGTGGCTAAATGAAGCATTTTGTGTATTGTTCAGTTTCTTCATCGACCTTTATATCCATTTTGAAGTATAAGAACAATTGAGAATTAATCCAATTGATACACCTAGATCTACCTATCTTTCGTCTCTAATCTATAATCCTTTTCAGAATATGCGCCGAACAATTCCAATACGTAGGACGAAAAAAGATCTTGTCAGAAATGAAAGCAACTACACCAGACTGCAACGGTAAACCGAAGCCCGTAAAAGCAAGGACTCTTCCGGCTAGGATGAGTCCACCTGACTTCTCGAAGGAACCTCCTATTGTTGTAGAGAAAAACAACACCGTAAATAGGGAGAACCTTGTTAATCCTTCGGTTACTACTGGTAAGTTTTACATCAATGCATTTATTACTGACGATCTGAGGGACTTGTGGCTAAATAGTAACAGCCCCACAGGTCGATCGATCAGGTTAAGTTACGCTTGCTGCGGCTGGTCCGTGGATGGATTACCATCTTTACATGCCCCGGAAAGCACGTTAAGTCGTTGGTCCCGGCTGACATTCGTTGATCTTTGACCGTCCATTCGGGTCGTCAGAAGCCCGAAAGTCTGACAACTAGTCTTACCAAGGGTTATCGTTTTACCCAATGACTGAGTTGTGGAGGTCAAATAGGCAGCCGCTCCAAGTAAAATTTTGGTATTCAGAGGTGCAGATTATGGTTTATTGACGAACTGTTCGTGTTTTTGAGCAACTGGTCTAAATGCTACTTTTTCACTCAGTGAAAAACTTGATAAAAGGATGTCAGATGATGATGACGGTCATGATGTCAGGGTCAAAAAAAAAGAAATTCTATGTAGTCCGTCAGTCAGATAATAAAAAAAATATTAGACACGCATTTTTTGCTTTATCATATATAAAAACGTACATAGATAAAACGCATTAAAGTTGGGGATTGGGAGTCGCTACGTCACAAGTAAGTATCATCATCATCATCGTCATTTCAGCTGAAAGACGTCCACTGCTGCTTCCCCCAAGCACCGCCAAGTAATTATAAAACCTAAATACTCGTGACGTCATGGCACATTTAAACTCAATGTATCGCCGTAATCTTTTGATAACGTAAAATAAGAAAAAATACGTGTCCAATATTTTTTAACAAACAATATTTTTTTTGTCGTCATCCCTAATATAAAGACATTTTTTTAAATCATAGTCAGTAGCTTCTGAGCCTATCATAAAGAGAGCATAATGCTGATTATCGAATTACCTTACTTATAGCAAGTGCGACGCTTGCTGTAGGTCACCATCGTGCTGGTCACTGATCACAAATCTTGCTGTTTCATACAGTTGCCGCAGCTCATCGAGCATTTGCCGGCTGGCAAAATGTTGTAAGCAGACGAATGCCAAAATGTTGATGCTTTTAATACCTAGAGCAGCATCTTTCCTATCCATCTAACCAGATTTTTCTGTGGTTTTAGAATTAGAAGCGATTGCCGAACACACAGTGCTCTCAGCAAGCTGTTTGGCTACAGAAGTGGGCCTTACTATAATAGACCGCGCGTGTCTCTTCATGAAGAACCTTGGAGCAGCTGATGGCGTCGCGGCGAAGCCCTACCTCAAGCTACTACTGTACCCACAGAGCGAGACTTTGTATAAACATCTGTTTTCTGCACTGAGAGCGTACATCAATCAGTTCTCTGAAACTTTGTTTGAAGGTCAGTATTTTATTATGAACAAGCTATTTTCTACTTTTTTTTTAATGTTAGGAAAAGTTACCTATAAAATGCAAAATAATGTGTTGTATAAAATGTAATAACATGTCATGTTATAAAAGCGAAACTCCCGCTACGAATGAGTTCAAAGCTGCGCTAGTACCAAAATTGCGCTTTTAGTCTTTTCAGGCGTATCATACGCCAAGATTTGCGTTTATATAAAATTTAGTTTATTTTACAATTAGCTTTTGCCCGCGGCTTCGGCCGCGTGGATGTCGGAAAATATCCCACGGGAACGTACTACCGGGCAGTACCGGGATTACATACCTAATAGTCCAGGAAAAGCTTATTGACTCCTACCGCTGCGCTCTAACCGTAATTATTTTGTTACGCGTAATTTTGAATCTGTGATATCTTTTAAACCATTCATTTAAATGAAATGATGTCAAGGCATATTTTAATCTAAATTAAATGATCAATTTAAGTAACATAGTTTATTGGATAAGGATTAATATAATACCAGTCAAAATAGCTTCGAAAATAACAATGACATTTTTATCAAATTCTGAAAGATAAAAATGGTTATTGTGGGTCATCCTTAGAAGATAGACATGTGCCATCGCGGCCTTTTTTTGAACTTTTTAAGATGAACAATACTGTAGAACATACATTTTATGTAACTTTTACGATGTCCGCGGCGCACGCCAATAAAACTCCCAGTTGGCATAATTTTTTCCGACATCATCAACAATAATCGTTAAATTTCAGCCAATTTACACAAAACCTTAATGAATTATACCCTAAAACCTTCCGCATGAATCACTCCGTCCAATGGTAACCGTTTGAAAATCCGTTCGGTACTGATTGAGTTTATCGCATTCAGACAGACAGACAGACAGACGCGGCAGGGGCTTTGTTTTATAATATGTAAGGATGATGTCTAAAAGAAATCTAGGTTCAAGTAAATTATTGCCAGATTCTAAATCTGAACTGATACGTTATTCTACTATTGGAAGGAAAGCGTTTCGATAATAGTCTTTCAATGTATATTTACACAGGGGGCAGTACCGTATGCTCGGGCGTAGTCGCCGCGGTGGTTCGCCTGTGCGAGGCGCGCGCGGCGTGGTTGCGACGCGAGGCAGCGGCTGCGCTATACTTACTGATGCGAGCCAACTTTCAACACGGGACTGGTGGAGATCTTACTAGAGTGCATCTACAGGTATGGACTAATATAAAACACAAATTACTTTTTTTAGTCTTAGCTGATGAGGAAATCGATAAGAATAGTACTCGCAATGGTGACCGTAAAAATTATTCGAAGTATATGATGGCTGGACCCTTATCAAAAAGTCTTCTGACATAATGCTCTCTGGCTAAAGCTCTCAAACTTCACTTATTAATTAATAACTAGCTTTTGCCAGCGGCTTCGCTCGCATTCTCCAACTGTATATTAATCGCAAAAGTATATTTTATGTGATAAAACGTTATGAAGCGTTGCTTCATTTTTAATTCTTTTTACCTATTGTGGTATAGTAATTTTATTCTAAGTGCATCGTCTTCACATTTATATGTGAAGACGATGCACTTAGAATAAAATTATTTAAGTAATGTACGTACTTATACAAACTATTGTAAAACACTTTAAAAGAGTAACGGTGGAGTTTCTTGCCTATTCTTCCCCATACGAAAACTACCTTTTGGAAGGGGCGACTAGAATCAATTATATTATTTTGTAAATTTTGACGTTCAAAAGTGCCATACATGGACCTATTTGAAATAAATGATTTGACTTGACTTTGACTTTGAAAACAACATGTTAACGGTTTTCGGGCTTTTTCTTTACCTGTGATGCGAGACCTTGCTTTTTGCCACATTTCATGAAAATTATCCTACGTCCTATTCCACGTCATGGTCTACCCGTGTGCCAAATTTCATCCAAATCTGTTCTGCCGTTTTAGCGTCAAAGCGTAGGTAACAAACGACTAATTTATAATATTAGTTAGAATTAATCAGCCATCAATCTAGCCGTCTCTCAACTAATCGGCGACAAATGTCACTAAATATTTGAATTTTCCCCCACTGTAGCTTCTTTATTAATAATTTATTTAAACTACGCAGGTTATCATGGCCGTGTCAAAGCTGCTCGACAACTCAACTGCGCTCAATTGCAAACGTTTTCAAGAATCTCTCTCTGTCATCAACTGTTTTGCGACTGGTGATAAGGCTATGAAAGGAACTGGTAAGAAAAAAAATTATTTGAACCATAGAAAATAAATTGTTTTTAATAATAATATTATTATTAGTAAACTATTGTTACCAATAAGCCTGATATAGTGGTGGTGGATCGAGGAGAGCGGCGCACAATGATTATTGACATAACGGTCCCGCATGACGAGAACCTCGCGAAAGCTGAGAAAGATAAACAAATTAAGTATCTTGACTTGGCTCGCGAGGTTGTCGACATGTGGGATGTGGATTCAGCAATCATTGTGCCGATAGTCGTGACAGCCAATGGCTTAATCGCCAAGAGCCTCGACCAACACCTAAGGAGGCTCTCGTTGGGCAGCTGGATCAAGGGCTTGGTTCAGAAAGCGGTACTCCTGGACACGGCTCGCATTGTCCGAAGGTTCCTCTCTCTGGAGCCCTGACCGCCGGTAGCTTGGACCCTGTTCCCGATACCGGTGGGCTACTATTTTTTATATTTTTAAATGTTTTTATATTTTATGTTTTAATATTTAAAAATATAATTTATATGTATGTAAATGAAATAAAGGAGATAATAATAATTTATTTATATGTCAGACAACATGATCCATTATGGTTAGTAACACAGGAGCTTATAAACTATGTTAGTAAGATGTTTGATGCATGATTGCGTTTATAATTGCCTGTGGGAAATTGCTTTTGGCAATAAGACCCGCGAAACAGGTGACTAAATATATCAACGTCTCTTGTATTTTAATAAGACCCGCCTCTAGTAATGTTCAAATTAATGGTGTTTTTCTCCTATTTATTGAGTTATCATTGGTTCATTTATTAGTTTCTAATTTTTCTGCTCTTCAGTGATATCCACTAAATTGAATAATCACAACGCTTTAACATTCCTTAGAACTACAAGATGACAATAAATTATCGGGCGGAACTTCGCATCGTGATGGATATCGAAATCTAATGACAAAAAACATTTTTTGTTTTTTTATTGTGCATTATTTTTAATTATTTTACATTTTTAATGTGCGTACAATACGGCATTGTCCCACTGCGAGCAAAGGCCTCAACTCAACTCGATCCTGAGCCAATATGTACCAATCCCTCCTATAAGCGTCAAGTTCGTCCCGCCATATACGGTCCTCCGCGATGCCATTGGAAGTTTTCAGGAACCTCTGTTGTGGTGGTTCAATAAAAACAAAATAAAAATATTTTAAACCCATAATATATAGTAACTCCAGCTAATTACGGGGTCAACGACCGCTGATATTGTAGTTACTTGAAGTTATGAGTTCTGTTATCCTTAGATATCGATAACCAATCTGTGAATGTTAGCCAGCTTATTGAATTTGACCCTATATATAATTATTGACATTATTTGTTTTGTATGTATCAGGTTTGTCTAGCGAAGTGGCGGAACTGATGCGTCGCGTGCGCACAGTTGTTGGAGCGAGGGCGCGTCTAGCTGGAGTTGGAGGAGTTGGCGCATCAGGTAATAACAATAACTTAGAACTCATAACGAAAACTTTTAAATACAACTAAAGGCATGTAGCTGGCAGTGTAAAATAACTATAGGTAAGGCAAGGCGCAAATGATTTGTAACGTTTTTTTTTTTACAAACTTTTCTTATTGAATGTGTTCGCTATCCCTACCTACTCTCAACCCTGCATGTATCTGTTACTACAACTAGTCAAACTGCTGGCTCCATCCAATACTGATACAATTCTGAATTTGTTTTGACGTTTTATTTGTGCCCACGTATAATAAAATAACTACATTTGTTTAATTTTAATTTCTTTTGTTTATATACCAAAAGTCAACCGCAAATACGCTACGTATGATACCAGATCAAACCAAAATATGTTTTAATAATATAGGTGCAGGCAGTGTCCACTTAGCAGAGTTGCAACACGCGTTAGCAGCATCTTGTCGAGCGACACCACGTTTGCGGCACGCCTGGCTCTCTAACCTAGCAGAACATAATGCAAGACAAGGAGACCATGATGAGGTATACACTATGATTACTATATATTCTACGAAATGTGTCCGCATTTTCATACATTGACAGTACATTCAAATGCTTTTTTGTCCTCATTATAATATTAAGTTCCCGTGTTATTTTTGCATCCGTGACCTGAGTTTCATCATATTAAAGTGTATTTCAAATCTATGTCTTTCAAACATTCTTCTTTTCTTTTTCGTTTCGAAGGGTACATCTATGTTTCCTATATTGTTTGGTCCCAGTAGGTAGCCAAAGTTTTTCGAGCATTAATTACCACTTATGATTGTAACAGGCTATGTGCTGCCAGCTACACATCGCAGCACTCATAGCAGAGTACTTAAAACTCCGAGGAACTCAACAATGGGGCGCGGACGAATTCACTGAGATCTCGCGCAACATTCCCCGAGACGAGACCAGCCTCAAAATCGACGAGGGTAAGTCAAACACCAATAACACAATACCAATAATATATTTTATGTTCTGCATCACGCGTAATAAAGTCCAATTTTAATTACCACAGCCTAATCCATCGATTGTTGAGGTCGAATTTCACCATTGAAACTGAACGCGATCAGCACATCTAATCCGCGTTCAAAAGCTGTCAGAGTCAATATTCCACAATATTAATAACAGCTCTTGAACGCGTTAAATATTTGAAATCATATAAAGGAAATCCGCCTTGAAAGCACTAAATAAAGTTTCCATGGTTAACTATGTATTAGGAACTATTGTGCAGTCTTTTTTATAGTTGTGTGACACTATGTAATTGGTTAGCTCTTTGAACGTCTCGAGAGGACAGAAAGCGTTGCATCCTGGTACTTCCATGAGGCGAGGTTCCGCCGAGTCGTCATCCCAGTAGTATATCTGAAAATAAAGTATTTTTAAAATTATAACAGCTCTAACAGACAATCGTATAATAGTCACAGGGAAACTCCTGCTTCATTCAGGTTGAAAATTTAAAAATAAATAGACATAAACGTCAAATTCAAAACCTTATTTAAAAGTTGAAAAGAATGAGGAAAACATAAACTTAACCATTTCTAATTGGTCAAAAGGTATAAATAAATTAAAAATAGCTTTTCGGGGAAGGCCATCAATTTGTTTAACAGTCGTTTCTAATTAGCTTTGCGATCACGATGTCAAAGTTCACGGTCGACTTTCTAACTAAATGTCTTACAAAAACCATTAATTATTGTAATTACTAAGAAAGAGAATGCCTGCTTAGTATTCTCTAGGTCGCATTAATTATATCATTCAGACTCAGGAAATGTCCACAAAGCTGCGGGCTTCCCAATAAACGGCGACAACGCACGTTTCACTGAAATGTGCGTCGTTACTGTTTGCCTATACCTAGACGGATGCGCAGGCACTGATTTCCTGTAGCTTGGTCGGTACGATTGTTCAGTGTTCATGGATATTAACTCAAATGTAGCTTGACCAAACCAAGCAATGGAATTCTTCATCATCAGTTGCCTAGCCTTTTCCAACCTATGTTGGGGTCAGCTTCCAGTCTAACCAAATGCAGTTGAATATCAGTATTTTACATGGATGACTGCATATTAAACCTCGACAATCCAGTTACTGGGTAAAACGATACTCCTTTGGTAAGACTGGTTGTCAGACTTTCGGGCTTCTGACGACCCGTAACGACTGTCAAAAATCCACGAACCAGCCGGAACCAACGACTTACGTGATTTCCGAGGCACGCAGGGTTCTTACTATGTTAAGATGGTCACCCATCCATGGATCAACCGCGGCAAGCGTAGCTTAACCTGATCGATTGACCCGTGCGGCTGTTATTACTTAGCCACAAGCTCTTCAAGCAATGCAATTCTTCAACTAGTCAAATGGATTAACGCTTTTTTGAAGTGCAATAGCCGCAGTGGCGTTTTAGAGGCATGAGAAACAGGGTGTAAAGTTCACTCATCCTCTATAGAAAAAGGAGGATCCTCCGACCAGACGGGTGTCGTGTCTGGCGGGCAACTGCCCAACGATTGATGTCGGGGAAGTTATATATGTATGGTTTTCGCGCGGTAAACTCTAATTGCGTGATGCAGGATTTGTGTGACGTCAGGTCTTTGATGCGTAGTTCGCATATGGCGATGTAGATGTCGCCACAGCGTTACACAAACTCAATAAATAACACTGCGTCAGATAGGAGTTCAACTGTTTGGATTCGTAAAAGTTTACCTTAAGACCAAACCGCTGTCCTTCTGCCAAAATTTTCTGTTCCTTATTCGACTGCGGCGAGGGCCGCCGTTCATGTAACTCAAAAAGCAGCGCCGCTCCAGGGTCGGGCAGGCGCGGTGGCGGGGCCACGCAGGCCCCTAGCAAGGCAGCGACGGACACTGGGGTGCCGGTGCGCACCACTAAGCGAAGCTGGGAGTCGCCTGCGCTATTGCTGCTTGCTTCTTTTATTATTTGTTGGAGTAGTGCTCCTAGGATAGAAAAAAATCTTTCATTCATTCGTTATAGTTAACTTGCCATCAAAATTAGTATTCTCCTAATCCGCTGTAGTTCAGATGGATGTACTTGTACAGTAGGTACTCGACTATACTGCCGGGGGTGCGAAGAAAACCGAAAGGGAGATCGTGGTCCCCGACAACAGGGCAACCGAAGGAACACGGGTGGGTTTTAGTCAGTAAGAGTCTGACACGCCCTCCCGCTCCGCCCAGAGCGGGAGAAGTTATTTGATTAATTTAAAAAAAATGTACTCGACTATCGATGTGGCACACGGAGTTAAAAAAAATAAAAGTTATAAAAAACTAAAACCCGACTACGACAAAAAAGTTAATAAAACAAAGAAGGTATAAACAAGACATCACAGACCGATTAATTAAAAATCCGGAGTCACACGTAATCTTTTCATTTATACGTGACTTTTTTGTAGTTTTGCGGTTGGATTTTGGTTTTTATAACTTATTTTTATTATTTTGGGGTTATAATAGAAATATATATTTTTGAAATGTCCTCGTTAAACCCTTTCATTTGATACACGACATGGCATAATAAAAAAAAATTGTTCATGGCTTATGTCCGCTAGACGGCACCATATTGAATTTAATGTGTCACATAGCCAGCGGACGATCAAGACGCTTCCAACGATAACTCATTTGTCAAATTATGATCAGTAATTTATGAGGTAACAGATGACCATACATACATACGTACCGGTCAAAATCATAACCCTCCTTTTTGCTTCGCGGTAGTTGGGTAAAAAGTTCAGCTTTGTAGGGAATCATCTCATACGCATATCTAAAGACTCCACGTACCTTATCAACGGCCGCGTTCTGTATATTTTAGTCTAAAATCTCCTAAAAACCACTTTTTGCTTATACTATCATTATTTCCAGACAAGATATTTAACCTCTACGACCTTCAAATTTAAATGAACACGTTTTAGTGTTAATGTCAAGGTTAAACGATTGTTTAATAAACCTTTTTTTTAACCGTCGAATGTCTGAACACGTGTAACTTAATAAGGAATAAAGTGCCGCTAACAACATTCTATCACTATCGGATAATGCATTGCATTGTCACTGTCTCTTGTTATTTTGGTTGAGTGTTGATGTGTTAGTGACCCTTTTTAGTGTATATTTGAAAACCCCAAAGTTCTTAAAACTATAGGTGCCGAGAAAAAATCGCCAAAGATCCTTTCGGGATTTGGGATAGTGGAAGTATTAAGGTTGGGGTCTAAATTTGTTTTCAAGCTAGCAATGATACGGCGTAGTTAATGGAGCCCCGCCCGGCGGGGCTCCTATTTCTGAATGGTTTAAAAGAACAAAAACCTAACCTGTCCGAGTCGGCGTGCCCCAAATCCCGAGCTCGCTTCGCGTGCTCTTGCATCCTAAGTTCTCCTAGTAACAGTAGTAGTAACATTGCCTTTTGCACATACATAAAATTTCAATTTTATTGCGCAAATAAGTTGATTTTTTAGAAAATCTAAAGGCAGCGAACTAACCTCAACACTCAACCAAAATAACAAGTGACAATGCAATGCTTTTGGCACTTTAACCGGTTTTAGGTAGAGCCATTATTATGCCGCAAATTACGGCATTTTATCTGATAGTGATAGAATTCCTCTAGCAGCACTCTAACATTATATTTTCTACATCATCTACATTTTATAAACATTAATAAAACTGCATGAATAATATATAAAAAAAAAAACAATTTTATGTTATCTAAAACCGATCTAGAAACTGAAAACGTTTTCTTGGGTCTTTGCCTCGTAAAAATCTTACCGCCACTGAGTTTCCTTAACAAATTATTATGAAACATCATTGAGTACTCCAATCTGGCAACATCCATCAGTTTTCTCTTCACATGTTTCGCCCATTTCGGACTCGCTACTTTAATATCATCCTGCAATTTATAAAAACAATAATCTACTGGAGAACACTACTTCAAATTATAAATTAATTCATTAAAATTTTGCTGGAAATGTGCACTTTTTGTATGTAAAAGTTACAAAAGACAAACACCAAACCAAACCGCCCTTCACCTTTTTCCTAGTGTCTGACCTTAGTGGAAGAAATGCAACAACACGTTTCTCTCTCTATTTGTTATTAAGGTCCTCTAGACTGCGGTCAATTGACGTCTATAGATCACACATCGTGTCATAATATTATTATGACATAAAGTTGGCATAATTTGGGGCGATCAATGTCGTCGGTATATCGACCGTTATACAGGGTGGCAGGGATATAAACGCGAAAACTGTTACCATGGATTCAGTACATGATTCTGAAATCCCCTGCGTTGAAATTTTGCGCCGGTTATTTAAAAAAAAATCTGCTGTTTCATAGTAAAGTGCAATACTTACGCGGTCAAAATGTATCGAACAGTAGAGCACGAACAGCAGAATTTTGTTTTAAATAACCGACGAAAAATTTCAACGCAGGGGGGTTCAGAATCATGTACTGAATCTATGGTAACAGTTTTCGCGTCGCTGTCCGTGCCAGCCTGTATAGTTGCACCATTTAATTTTTATAAATATTAATAAAAAGCAAATATCGATGTACCTGTATCAGGAATAAATTATTTAGATAATAAGCTTCTTGCGGCGTGCTAAAGTTGGTGTTGGTCATTTGCGCGATTTTGTGAAAAAGATCGCGGTATGGCAACAACAGGCCTTCGTCTGTGAATGCTTTAAGTATCCTCTCCTTCTCTTGTTTGTAGCGAGGACAGTTCTCTTCATAGAGTAACTGAAAATAAAATACACTAAATTTTATAATTATGTAAATCTTATCACAAAAAACTATACATACTTTGCATTTTGGCATCCACGATATCCCTTCATTTAAGACATGGAGAAGAAAAAAATTCTCATACGTTCATTATCCTTCATAAAATCATAATTATTATGCCCTTCAAAATCTGATGAAATCGACTTTCGTTTAGCTAAAGCCAACACTCGCATCTCATCCTTCTATAAAGCTCCAGCCAGCTGACACTATAATCCTAATTTCTAATTTAAATCCATGTTAACATTTGTTATAAGTACATCGCAAAACTACTTACAAAGTCTTGACGTCGCGGCGGATATTTGTAAGGCACGGGTTGCCAGGGCAACGTGTCGTTCCACTCTTGCGCCGGTGAAGGCGGCCACAATCCCGCCGCGATCAATAGAGCCGTCATCTTACTCAGTTCTGTATCTGACGATATCACGATACTGTTCTCTATTAAAAACGAAAACACGTTTAGTAACAAACTAGAAATAAAAATGATAAAGGAAGCAACGTCATTGTCAAAATAATTACCACTCTGGTAGTAAGGTCCCAAAAACTCGTTATATCTCTTCCTAAGTAATGCGCCCATTTCAAATGTCAACATCTTGCCCTCCTGTAAAAATAAGAAATGCCAACATACAAATGTCGTTGTTAATAAAGTCCGGTCCACTCACGAATGCTTTTCTATTAGAGTCGTGTGACGTGGGACAAGCAATAAATCATTATTAGTCGCTGACGGCAATCTGCGTGTCTGCCGACACTTCGTTCCCGTTTAGCAGCCGACCTTCGGCTATCGAGACTCCCGCATTCGGACCAGGAAGCGGACACTTCGTTATAACATCATTCGTCTTCACTTGTCCTTCTGGTCCGACCCTTAACTGTGGTTCCGGGGATTCATTGTCACGGCCCCGACCAAGCATTACGTGTTGCCTAATATGATTTGTTGTCGTTTACAATCAAATGGAAGTATGCACTATATAAGTGTTTTATTATTAGTAACGATTGCATATGCTCTGTATGAATTGTGCATGAATGAGATTTGTGGTTTGGCATTGAAAATCGAACTGTAGCGTATATTTGTTGCTTTGCTAATCTTGTGAATGGCTAGTATACCTGAGTGGCTGGCCTACAAGGACACATCAACAAGTGCTCTTTTGTTACATTGCCAGTATTGTGAGTACGGGATAGAGGAGTGGCAGCGCATATGAGTAATCTATATGCAGCATCACTATTGATCAGTGACAGCCGCGGTTATGGTTTATGTACGTCAGAAGTCATTCGTTACGGCCGGCGGACACCTAATTTAATCGAGGAACTACGCCAAAAAAATCCATTGTTAAAAATTACGTCTCATGCGGTTCCCATGAGATTGAAACACGATAAAATATTGTACCAAATGCAATAATAATACATAGATCTCTCATCCTAAATAAATTTCTCTTGTGTAGTCAATTTAACTTTACAAAATCAGTAGAAAATGAATGGGCACTTACATTAGTCATAGCGCCGGCTCCGTAGGGCGAAAACACGTGGTCAGGTGGAGGGGCTCCAAGCATTGCCAGCTCTCCCTCGCTAGGGGTGCGCTCCCCGTGCGACATTAGCTGCAAATATATGAAATCCATGAATTCCTTTTCACATAGAACATCCCTAAAATATCCCGCAAAATAAGTTACTCAATGACGACAAAACCATCCCAAAATCGTCTGCATAATTACTAAACAAGGGGCTATCATTCCGTTAGATATTTTTCTAGGTTACATTAGCTAGGCTTCTTTTTAAAGTTAAAATTAAGGCCTAGAGTGCGCTTAAATTACTTCGTGCATCGTTCAAAGTAAGATTGCGTTTGTTTACATTAATTACTAATTAATCTATAAAACATGGTGGTCCAAGTATTTTTCTGCAATAAACGAATACTTTCATAGCGATACAAAATTTTTACTGAACTATTTCATCTACTTGTAAATATTAATAACTTATTTCTCATTTAATGCCAATTTATTCAGAGAGCCTTTTTTCTATGCGTTCCTGCATAACTTTAAACAAGGACATGTTTTAGTTTTAATGCATACTTGGTATTCATTAGTTATTTTATTGATCTTACCACGTGTACTTGTCGAAGTACAGTCACGTCAACTGTTGAATCCTTCATCAGGATCACTGCTACGAGGGCTGAGAAAAACAATAAAAAATACATTGTTCATGCTCTATGTTTCTGAAGCATATTTTTCTTTTTTTGGTAAATGCCAAATAAAATTCCTCATCTAGTCGCCATTTTTCTTATTCATCGCTTGGTAAACACTGACACTGCGTCAAGACCGGTGAAAAGCTGTCAAAAAGGCAAAGATCAGAAAGTTTTTTTTTCCAACATTCGCTAAAAGGCTTGTCAGCAACCTAGCTTGCCATGGCTTAATGGGTTTCCCATAAAGATAGAAACATCTAATCATATTTCTACTGCTGTTATTCCGTAATGAAATTCCTTAAAGACTACTTCTCAGAAATAGCATTAATATACATGCCTTGCCTATGTATTAAATATGGCTAGAACCAGATATTGAGTACCGTCCTGATAGTATACATACCGGCGATGAGCGAGATGCCCACCAACACGCCGAGGCAGCAGCAAGTGTGTTCTATGCGCATACCTTGCGCCGGCGCCGCTTCCGCCGCGTTGGTCGGCTCCTCCTCGCGACCGCCCTCTTTCCTGCGCAAACGTACCACACACTTGACCGCGCAAAATACTAAGAAACTGTGTTCTTTTGTTGTTAGTGGCAACTACATATTTGATAGATTTTTTCAAACTAATTTTGTCTATCTTTAACTTATGATATTCAAGCTATTAATTATTGAATAACTTTTATTTAAATTATTTAGAACAAGTGCCTTATTATAATTTTACATACACGTTGGGAGAATTACGCTAATACTAAGTGTTTCACGTGTTCCTACAGAAACTGCAATTGACAAAAACGTCCGCTTTATTGAATGATGTCTCAAAATGTCACTCACATATTCCTCCGCCGGGTCGGCAGCTCTACATTGTAATACGATCGTAATCGGGCTTAAGTCACTCGGGGTAACGCATATTTAATGGTTTAGTGTTGACACATGAACCACCAGAACTGTCAGTAGTATGCACTTGGTAAACGTTAGTTGGTACAGCAGCGGTACGAGGCAGGAAGCGCACGGCGCGCGAGGCGGGGTTCCACTGAGATCAGTACGGGACGCTCCGGATTCACGGTCGCCGCGACCTGTGCCCGCTCAGATGATTGACTTTGTCCAATCGATTGTACCACGGTGACTATTTACACATGCCGGCCCGTGTCGTCCGATGTTGATATTTAGACGGCCGGCGCCCTTGTTAACCTCAGCTTCAATGGAAAAATCAGATTTGGTCACACAATGTGGCCCCATGTATATTCATTCTTTGAATGGACCATACATAGTGGATTTTCATATGTATTAGAGATGGATAACGTTAATTTCCTGTAGGAAATGCATTGTGAATATGCAATAGAAACAAATAGAGTACCTATGAATAGCATAATAGCATGTGAGTATTACTTGCATGAGGGTGCTGTGATTCGCCTGATAGCGTGAATTAAAAGATTGCGCGCGCGCTGTCGTGCGAACGTGCAATGCCTTCCGCCTGCCTTAGCTATCCTGGTACTGAAATACTATTTTTCTATAACAACCTTGCATTCTTTGCTAGCTATTTGTTGCTAGCAATAAGTATTGAGAAGATTTCTTCAATGTTGTCACTGTTTTTAAGCTAAACTCAAAAACCATATCTCTATTAAAATATAAGAAAGTAGAGTATGACTTTCTTTTATTAAAAGAGCCAACTCATTACTATTTCCTATCTTGTTTGCGATTCAATAGAAATCAACGTCTTATAATTGTAACAGAAACAATGAAAACAGACCGTGATTCGGTCGTACAGCTCCTTATATATCTATAAACTTACAAACACGCATTGACAACTCACTCTAAATCATAAAATACTATTAATTTGTTTGCAACTTAGTTAGAAACAGTATTAGGTACTTACTTGATACATATTACACTCGTCAGGTGCACCATCTTGCCACCACAAACTTCCCAGTACTTCTAATTAAAATACGAAATTATCTTTGTGTAAATTATTCTTATAATCTACACATCTCGCTTAGTGATAAGACATTAATAAGATGTTGAAGGAAACGTTGTTTTTATAATTCTATGGCAGTATTATAATACTGCGAGTGATCATATCTAATCATATTGTTACTACAACTGTGCTGTAGGTAGTTTTATATTTTCAGTGAATAGAGTCACTTGTTTGCATTGTGTTAGTATATCATGTCATGTGTACTTAAAATAATTATGTACAGGATTGCTTCCATTGATTTTCATAGGTACATAGTAACAAAACCATTATAGTCTTAATGCCATTCTAGTATCTATTGGACATTATATATCTCTTCTTTCTTCAATAGTTATATCTCCTCTTATTTCCCTTTGAATTCATGAAAATAATTTAGTCTACAAGATTCTTTATGCACCCAAAATAGCAACAGGTTTCTGGCCATCAAATAACTAGTGGTTCTATGCTTTTTATCAGTTACCACTTCGGCAAAACTTATAACTATACTATTTGAGAGAGGCGTGTTGAAATGAAATTCAAACAGAAGAGTAGGACTCTACTGCTGGGTAGGTCCCCAATAAAGAGATTCAAACTGTCATAGCCTCAAGCCAAAGTGAGATTTTGGTGTCATGTTCATGCATTATTGTAACTAATCCATCAGGAAATTCCTCCAGTTCGTAGATAGTATTTTCTATCTCCTTCTGTGAGTACGATAGACTATACTTTAGTTTAGACAATGATTGGAACCTATATTCAGCCTAGACTTTCAGGGTCAAATGTTTGATTCACCATGACAATGCACCCGCATATTGTGAACTGTGACGTTACCGCCATTTGGAAAATCATCACAGGAAAATCCTGACTTCCTGTCCCCTATAAGTCAGTTGCCCTTGGCTTTGCTGTAGGAATTTCCTCAAGTAAAAGTCCCTGAAATATAACCGATTTTCTAAGGTCATTGAAGTGACAATATTTATTGAGGAAGGTGATATAAATTTTAACGCGGGCGGGAATGTATGAAAAACTGGCGAGCTAAACTAAACGCAAATTAATTGAGCTAGCGGTGGACGGCTCGCTTGAAAGTGCGCTACATTGTGTATGTTTACTGTATTAGACCTATTTTTATAACAGGGTAGGTGATTTCATTACGTCCGTTCTATGCTTATTTTTGAACATTCTAGGACAATTTTCAAAGCTACACACTGTGGTTGAATTTTTTGGTCATTATAAACATACCTGCAATTTTTTTTTTCTGTAAGGCAGACAATTTTTAGGCCCGATCTTTAGAATCGACACCACGTATTGAAAATAAATAAATGACCATGTATTTCAATTGAATTTCCATAATGTAAACATTTTAACATGGGACATATTCTAATAAATATATTTTTATTATTCTGAGCCAAATAAGCGAATCCGGAGCATATCGCTAGGACGTAAAAAACTAGTTTAGTTGTTCTACCTGCACAACATTTCCACGTACTGTACTTATTTCCACGGCCATTCGTTATTATTTTAGTATGTTTTATTTTATTTTTCAAGTTTAGTATATCTGACATTAGTAAAAATCAAACAAATTAAATTAAAATCACAGCCACTTTATTCGTGTCAACTATATCTATTTAATAATTTAGTATGTACTATAATTGCGTTAGGTTTTTGCATTGTTGATCCATTTCTTCTTTTGACCAAACCACGTCTTGTACAAGGCTGCAAAACTTTTCATATGGGCAGACCAGTTGGGCTCCACAGCCGTTAATCGGTAGAATCTCTCCTGGACCACCGGCGTCTCGGGCGTACACCGTCTGAACAAAAACAAAAATATTTATTTTATTTAGTCTCATCAACAGAACACAAAGCACTTTTTCAGAGCAGAGCTTAGTATACCTAGGTGAATGCCCGAGCATTATAGGTACTAGCAGTTCATTCAATGTCGCCAAATAATTTAAAAAAATATATCACGAATCAACTTTTTATAAGAAATTCAGTAAGTCGAAAAAAAATCCTCATGTACAACAATCAAAGATCTAGGCACAGACAGTAAAAAATGCTATTAAGTTTTTACAACCCCGCGGTAAATAAACGCTTAGCAAAATAAATGATATTATTGCAATGACTTTACCGACTTCCAAATGTCCCTGCCATTTCATGTAATCAGGGAAATGAATCGTTAAGCAAATTGACTACCAATTAAAATTGTCAGTATATTCAAATCAAAACTGTCATTCTTTGTCAGTTGCATGAAATGGCTATAACACGGCAAAAGACGTAGGGTGTCAATCAACAATTAATTTCCCTGACTGTATTTGATGTCAACCATAACTTGATCGTTGTTATCTTACGTGACTGATAGCTACTAAATCTCTAAAATAATGTTATAACAATGCTGTTCAGCCTAGCATTTCCCAAATATGCTGGGGTCGGCTTCCAGTCTAACCGGATACAGCTGAATACCAGTATTTTACGTGGAGCGACTGCCTATCTGACCTCCGCAACCCAGTAATGAGACTGGTTGTCAGACTTTCGGGCTTCTGACGACCCGTAACGACTGTCAAAGATCCACGAATAACAGCCGGGACCAACGGCTTAACGTGCTTTCCGAGGCACGGAGGAGTCTCGGTATGTAAAGATAGTCACCCATCCACGGACCAATCCCGGCAAGCGTAGCTTAACCTGATGGATTGACCCCTGCGGCTGTTATTACTTAGCCACGAGCTCCTCAATGCCCCTGCCTCAATTGTCCTTAACGCTAGCACAATGCAATGATAGATAAACATTGGTTTAGATATAAGGCAACGCACACAATTTACATGTTAAGCCAAAAATACACATGCCAGTAACTTACACAGAAGCATGCAAGTAGCTTGCATGCCATGCTACTTGCTAGTTACTGGCATGTAATATCCTGACTCGGGATCACAATACATAGGAATTTCTTGAAATAAATCTGTTGGCAAAAATAAAGTGAGGAAAGTTTCGTGTATAAATGTGGATGGCTATAAGAGTAGGGGCAGACCAAAGAAACGATGGATGGACTGTGAAAGATGATATAGCTGGAATGGGGGTGACTACTGAGATGACGACTAATAGCGAAATATGGAAAAAAAACCGGCCAAGTGCGTGTCGGACCACGCACAATGTAGGGTTTCGTAGTTGGGATGAATTAACCCCAAGAATAAACTTAACTTTGTAGTTAAAAAACATGTTCTCCCATACGGAATGTATGGGAGAACATGTTTTTGCAACCGCAAATGTAAGTTGATCGATTATTACTCGTTAACTTGTAAAGCCTACTTAGCTGTGATAGTTTTCCTTTTAATTTCCTTCTAATATACTACTGCTGTGAATTTTTACACACTTGATTTTAACAAAAATAAGCACTTTAAAGCTTAATATTTCGAAAATATGTCGCAATATTTTTAAACGACCTTTCCAACAACACCCCACACTATGGGATAGATGAGAAAAAAAAAACATCCCCACTTTACGTATAGGAGAGGTACCTTAATAAAAAATAAAAATAAACATCTTTTTATTTTACCACTTTGTCGGCGTGATTAATATGTATACCCATGCCAAATTACAGTTTTCTAGTACTAAGAGTCTTTGAGGTAAGCCGCGGACAGACAGACAGACGGACATGGCGAAACTATAAGGGTTCTTTGTTTACTACGGAACCCTAAAAACACATGCAGCGCCGACCCAAAATAAATTGGGATAAGGACTACACTAATCATGAAGTTGCTTCGATGAAGTACTCGTCGAAGTTGACCGAAGTCCGTGTCAACATACTCGCGCAAAAACCAACAACGATTGGCAGTCGCCCGAGACGAGCGGAGGTTGCACGAAGCGAACAGAAGTGCCCTTCCACACTCTCGTATTAGCTTAACTTCGATCAACTTCGCGAGTAGTGTAGTGCAGGCTTTAGACAGTAGCAATTTGACTAAAGCGGTTGTCAATTTTCCTGGCAACATGTTTTCCATGTATGGTTACGCCATGGCAAATCATCATTACAATGTTGGTGTACCTAACCAAAACACACGTCAAATTGCTTCAGTAGTTATGTAAATTATCGTACGTAGATCCAATACGTTCCATACAAAAGAGATACATTATTTTCAGGGTCATTATCTACTAATTAAAATATTTCCTACAAATAAAGATTTACGGTTTTGTATTACATGTATTGTTCTTCATGATGAATGTAGATAGGTACAGACGTCACCAGCAAAGTTTAGCAAACCGGTAACTATTAAAATAACAATGTAACTTTATTTCGGTTTGTTTTTCTTTGTGATTACAGCTGTTAACATAAAATATGTTTTATTTTCCTGCAAAAGACCTTCCGTGATGACATACATCAAACACAAAGATGCAAATCATGTTAACGGTGTCTCATAAGCCATGTCGCCATACATAAATTATTTGCCATAAATAGTGGACTCTCTCTCTCTCATCTTCCGGCCCTATGCTATCATACTTGCAGACAAAGTGACAGATTGTGATTGTGAATCTGTCATTTTGTCTATTCTTCCGTCGACAAAACCCGTTTCTATGGTGGTCATGCTACCCGTGCTGGTGTACAAAACAAATAGGTACCAATTAATTCATAGTACTTAGCTTTACTCACCGTGATTCCATACTCATTAGTAACAGTATTCTTCCTAAGTTCTACGGAGAATGTAGACCCATAGTTAGGCTGGTGGGCTTCATACACCCTTGCCGCGGCCATCAAGGCAGCCACATTGTTTTCATGTGCCGAGTACAGGTATAACTTCGGCTCTAAAGGAACACTTGTGTTGTGTATGGCAGAATGAGTTATGTTTAGTATCGATTGCATTAATACACCTGAAATAAAAATATATTTTGAGTACCTGAACACAATTTATAGGATACAATTAAATTAGCAAAACGAAAGTAATCATTCTACTTTTAGTGTTGAAACTTACAATTTTAACGGTTTTTGGGACACAGCTCTGTATTTTGGATTAGAATGAGATAAGGTTAATTAGGTAGACTTTAAAACTATGTCAAGAAATAGTTTTTACCTGCGGCCAATTTAATTAATTCTGAATTATAAAGTTCTATGGCGTACTCAATTTTGGTAACGTCTTTTATTTTCGGCATTACTTCTTGCGCCCATTCTGGCGCATCTACGCCGACATTTTTCTGAAAAATTAACAAATATTTGAGGTGATCTGCATTTAAATTTCTTAGTTCAATTGTTTTTTCATTTGTAAAACCTACCAATGTTTGGAATAAATTGTCTAAATAAAAGACATCTTCAGTTTTCGTGATATTCGTCCCGGTTTTTTCACTCAAAAAATTGAATAGGCCTTGGTAAGGTTCTATCCATTTTCTAATCTCAGGCCGCTCATACATTTTATCTCTCAACCAGAGGTATCTTGGGCAGTTATACCAGTAGAGAAGCTGAAAAACATAAATATACACTACACTGAAAAAAGAAAAAGAAAGTTTTGCTGATTTTTACTCATTTTACTAAGAAAGTATCGATGCAATTTCATCTGATAATTTTAAAAGTATTCTTAAGTTTCGACACTAATTTGGAGGTTAAACCCAGAAATTTTACCACACCTTGTATACCGTGTATATAAGACCCAAGTTAATTTTAATTTTAAATAGTTATCTGACTTTTTAACACTATAGTTTCTTCACCTTTATCCAAACGAGTTATTTTATGGAAATTCACGTATTTACGAACCGGTTGTTAGACAATTATGATATCGTTAGCTGAATGCCTGATAGATATTTTAAAACTAATTTCCTAAATAGGTACAAGTTTTTAAGCTTAGTCTGAGGCGATCATACTATTTTTCTTTACTGATTTAAATTTTATAGATATTTAAAATTTATGCTATTATTTAGGTTCCAGAACCATAAAATTAAGATATTCGCAGTCTAACACAGTTTTGACTACTTAGTTCCTTTTTCTATTCAATTGATACTTACATCATCCTCATCGTACGGAGGTGTATTATATGGAATGGGTTGCCAGTCCAGATTAGGGTTCCACTTTTGGGCTTGCTGGGGTGGGTACAGGGCTGATAAGGCGGTCAATGCTGTCATCTGGGTCCTGGCGTAATCAGTAGTTCGTATGGTAATTTCATCAGGTAAATATAACTTGCTGATGAAACAATCGTAGAGCTCCCTTAGATACTTACCTACGACGTAGCTTCGTTGTTTGCCTTTCTGTTGACAGATAACAAATATGAGAAAAACAAAATCTATTTTTATTTTCACAGACACTACACGTGGTAAGTCTACGCGTATTTTTATGATAAGTGATAAGGTTGTAAAGTTATCATGAAATCTAGATATCAACATAGGCAATATTTGTGTTAATTCTGTGCTGGTACAAACTATATTATAACATTGCGTCTCGGTGTCTCTCGATTCTTCTACTGGATTTGCCTCCTCCAGGCCTACAGCAAATTCCTACCTTACGGGTGACCTATGACACGCTTCGCCTTCCAGCTTTTCAGAGGGTTCACATTCTGACACAATGGTTGCATAGGTACAGTATTTAAATTAACAACTAACACAGAGCAAAGCTACCTGACTTTGTCCTTCATCAAAGACAAAAAAATTAAGGTTCAGTGTCCTTCTATGACCTTGCTATTAAATTACACATAATTACATATATACCTAATCTTATTTTGCATTACTTGTTATGATACAAACTCGATGAACACAATATTATTGTACCTGACTACCTGTTAGTACCGAATAATAAGTACTTTTAAAACTTAACCGTTAATCTATGCATGAACAGTTTTATATGTGGTACTTACTCACAATTCTATAAATGTTTGCTAAATCCAAGACCGTAGCTAAATACACTATAGATTTCCAGGTTTGATATCATGCTGATGCCTAAACTGGCTGCTATGTTGTATTATTTCTTGGTGAATGGCTTGTCACATTAGTATGCGCTATTGTAAAATTTGTATGTTATTATTTACGTTCCCGAAAACGGGCTTCGAAGAGGGTTGTCACTTCGGCATCCAATACTAAAAGTTGTTCATATTAATACCTAATGGCGCTTGCCAAGAATAAGGTTACCGATGCCCTTTTTACCCGACTACGGCAAAGCCAAAAGGAAGCGTTATGATTTTAGCTGTCTATGTATGTATGTTTGTATTTTCGTGTGTTCCATCGTAGCGCCAAAACTACTTAAGCGATTTTGATGAATGAGGTATCAATAGATTCGTAATAATGGTCCAGGTGACATAGGCTATATACATTCTCCCTTAATTTAATATGGTGGACTTTACACGTAAATTTCTGATCTCTAATAAAATTAAATTGAGATAATCTTGTTATGTTTGGTATCAAAAAAAAAGGTCTTCACGACCACATTACAAATATTAATATATGTCATATTGTCTAAGTTAATAAATATGTTTAATTTCGTAAAAACGAGCAAAAGCGAGACTGCGTTATGTACGGCGAACCTAAAATTAAACCTATTATATTATTATACAATAAAAAACATGATTAAAATATTTATTACTGACCTATAGTTTTACTCTTACTTGCTTTGTCACAACGTTTATCAAGCGTTAAAACGGAAAAGTATAAAATATTTTTTTTGTTTAAAAAACTATAACTTGACTACGGAAAAATAAAAGTGATCTAAAAAGTACGAAATAAGAAAATATTTCAGACAGAAATCAAGACATAGGTACAAAAATGGTCAAGATAAAGCCTTGGTCACATGCCTGTATACCAAGTGGGTGCCAGGAACAGCTACAAAATTATAATGGCATGCGACGACGGCTTCACCTTGACCATTTTTATACCTATGTCTTGGTTTTTGTCTGAAATATTTTCCTGTTTCGTACTTTTTAGATCACTTTTATTTTTCCGTAGTCGGGTTGCAGTTTTTTAAACTTATTTTATTATTTTATTTGAAATACAACCTTTGAAAGCCCAACTTATGTGGGGGCTTTATTATAAAATAAACATGTATAGCTTATTAAACTTACATTAGTCAGGGCTTTCTTCCCGTAGGGGAAGAAAAGGTCGTCCGTAAGTTTTTGTTCCGATGGATACAAAGCCAACTCCTCTTGGTCAGGAGTGCGATCGCCATGGCGGAATATCTGTTAACAATGTATTGATGTCAGTAGAAGTTATTGATCTGCTAAGTATGCCTAAATCATCTGTATCTGTGCAAGTAATGGTTTTCTATTAAATTATATCAGATTTCTTTACGTATAAGGATGACACAAAAAATCTTTATAAATATTATTTATCGGTTTTCTTAATTGATTGATTAGAAACTACAATGCTAATTTTCAGCATTGTGTCATTGTAACCGGTTACCAGCATTCGGTTGATAACATGATTGACCACTTGACCTGCTATTCATGTAGGAAGCTGGCACGCTTGCCGGTCGTGACCAGTTGAATAACAAGTCATCAGACGTACCACAAATGCGAGGATCAGCTCTGTGTTCGCCAAGCCATTGTCTGCAGAGTCGATCCGGCGGGGCTCCGCCACGCGGCCCGGGGGCTCCTGCCCACACACTGCCGCCACCAGTACAACTACCATCACTAACACCAGCCCCATTTTTAAATGCGAATTTCCCGCCGAACCGACAGAGCGGTCTCTTATCAGCGGTACGTACGCGCGTTCGCGAACCGTTTTCGACTGCAATACGCAGAGCCTCTGCTCCATTTATATAGAGATACATAGAATAGTATTTCAAGAGGGCCGGCGGACAACATCGCTTCAATAGCTGTGCGAATCTCTAACAACGTAATCTGTCGTTAGACATTTTTTAATACCGAAAATTGCACCTTTGTGAGTCTATCGTGCGAGGTCCTTGCGCATATCACAATTTAGAAACAAATTAAAATGCACGTGCCTTTTTATGACTATTGCAAAAACATGATCACGAAAGACAGCTATTGTCGTGAAATACATAGGGTTTTTCAGGGTCATGGTTTTCATTCATAGAAGTTTTAGTTATGCAGTTTTTTAGTATATGCATTTATGTACAGCGTTCGCGTGTGTGCGCTGTCAAGATAAATACATGTGTTAGTAGATCCATAAAACAATAGATAGTAAATATATGTTGTACAGACAATTTTTCAGTTGGTATTATAGGCGAAATCTAATAGTAAATATAAAGGTTTTTTTTTTTTTTGACAACAAAAAAAAGTTCAAAATGCTGTATCTCACTTTAACTGTATTAGGTATTTTTGTTGTAAAAAAAATATGATGAGACTACTCATCTAATGCTATGGTTATACATACCACCATTATTTAGAGTTTGTGTACAAAAGTTCCATTATCGATATGAATCATAATGGGATCACGGGACAGGGAAAGGGAAAAGTCGAGGAAAAATACTTTTTTTCCTCGCACTCATCACTCTCCGCGATGAGACACAAAAGTTCCACTATCGATATGAATCATAATGCGGTCACGGGACAGAGAAAGGGATAATTGTTGATTATAGCAAAATTTACCTAAAAGGATTTTTTTTTTAATTTATTAGGTATTTTTGTACTGACAAAAATTTTATGAAACTGCTCGTCTAATGCTATGGCTATACTAAATTTTATTTAGTGTGTATCTATAAGGTGTGGAAAAAAGGGAAAAGTCGAAGAAAATTATTTTTTTTCCTCGAACTCATCAGTCTTCGCGATGAGACACAAAAGTTCCACTATCGGTCATAATGGGATCACGGGACAGGGAAAGGGATAATTGTTGATTATAGCTAATTTTACCCAAAGGATTTTTTTTAATTTATTAGGTATTTTTGTACTGACAATTTTTTTATGAAACTGCTCATCTAATGCTATGGCTATACTACATTTTATTTAGTGTTTATCTATAAAGTGTAGAAGAAAGGGAAAAGTCGAGGGAAATTATTTTTTTTCCTCGCACTCATCACTCTCCGCGATGAGACACAAAAGTTCCACTATCGATATGAATAATAATGAGATCACGGGACAGGGAAAGAGTTTAATTTTTTTGTTGATTATATCAAATTTTACTCAAAGGAAACATTTTTTTATGAAAATAACTGCGTTCAGTGTTTTTTTTTTTTTTTAAGTCAGTAGTTAGAAATATAACCCAAGAAAAAATTACACACTGTATTTTCTCAAATGAACATGGAAGGAAGGCTCCTTTAACTTAGGCACAATGTTTATAAACTAGTCAAAACAAAATACTTGTTATTTTTACATTTTATAATTTAAAGAAGACTTAGTAATTATTAAGTTGCAAAATATTAATATCATGAACTCTTCGATATCTAACCTCTTTGATGGTTATGCTTAAGATCAAATGCTGGCCATAATTTAAAAAAAAAGAATTTTAAAACTTATCTTGTTTCGATTTTTCTTAAAGTTTTGTTTCGATTAGCGGCTTTGTATTCTGATAATTATCATAATTTTGTATAGTTACCCTGTTAAAACAACATCTTGCGTTAATATGCCACAAAAACGAAGACATTATGGACACAATTAAAGAGCAAACCAGGACCAGAGCCGTTAAAATGATATGATCCAAGAAGGAAATTCGCAGCGGTTTGTGGGTTTGCAACTGGGTTTTTCTCGAAGATCTATCCAAAATGCTTGGAATCGCTTCCAAGAGATCGGCAGTATTGCAAGAAGACCAGGTTCTGGTAGTGTTCGCATTACAAATATTCACGAGGATCGGTACGTCCGGCTAAGTGCCCGCCGAGAACGGACAGTGACGGCTCGTGAGTTATAAAATCGCCTACAGTTGACAACAGTTACTCGTGTTAGTGACCTAACTAACCGGAATTGATTGCACGAAGACCAACAAACTTCAAAACGACGAGCTGTTCGAATTCCTTTGTCCAGGGCTCAACGTGCCAATCGTTTCTTCCGTCAGCACTTGGACTGGGCATAAATCAGTGGGCATGGTACTTTCACCGACAAGTGCAAAGTATATTTTTTTTAATGACGATCGGCGCATTAGGGTGTGGAGATGATGCGGCGAGAAATTTTCGGAAGCCTGCATACATGAAGTAGACCGTTTCGGTGGTGCCAGCGTAATGATTTGGGGTGGGATTAGTTTACATGACAAAACTGAGTTCGCGATTTTAAAAGGTAAAATCTCTCACTTTGTTCCTCGTCGCTTTTGTATTTTTTTTTTTTTTTTACCAAATATTCAACCGACTTCCAAACTACAAAGTGAAAAATAACTTTAATTTCGGAAGTCGGTGGCATTTTTGGTAAAAAAAAATATTTTTCACTTTTTAGTGTGTTAGTTTGTAATTCATCAGTTCCACTTTACCAAATGGTGCTTTTCGAATGCAAATGCACGAGTTACTGTAAAAAATACCCAAATCACTATGGGTGTGCCTATAATATTTGAAGAGTTCCCTCGATTGCTCGAAGATACCATCATCAGATTGTGACCAAAAGACATTGGGACCAACTTGGAAGTATACCCTTTCAAACAAAAAAAAGATATTTTTTAAATCGGTTCAGCCGTTTTCGAGTAATCGGTCAAGCAAGTCGGCAAGGAATAATGAAAGAAGTGCGGGGGAATGTCATGTATTCGGTACACATACTGGAACTAAATTGCAAAGTAATTCGTCACATAGACCAGATTCGACACTTTCAAGTCGAAGGTGTTTCAGAGATGCAGAACAAAAATAAGGATCGGCATTTTGACATAGAAGCCGATGACAGTAGCTTGTCGCCGCAGTCTGAATCCGCAGACGAAACGGGTGAAAACAGCGATTCCATAGGCGCCGAAATTCCAACACCCGCTGAACAGGTTCATCTCAGAGAGGAGGAAGGGACGAGTGTTGAGCCATTAGCCACGCATGCACCTTCGAGATCAGATCATTCAATGATTATAAGTTCCGATCGGTCAAAAACCGCATCTCACAGAAGAAGCCAGTGAAAATCTTTGTGACCAACCTGACCAACAGAATCGCAGATCGAAACGACGTTTTCTGCCTGTTAATTACAAGCCATTTTTCTGAAGTATGTGGGGAAGGGAATGTTGTATATTGTACTAACTGCGAGTACGACACGCGTGTGTGTGTGTCGGGACGCGCGCGCCCTCGGATCGACGAATAAACTAGTATGACACTGACTCGCGTTTACATTACACGTGTCTAGCTACCCCCGCTCCCGACAAATATATAACACGGGGAAAATACACAAAAAAAAAACCGGCGAACTGAGAACCTCCTCCTTTTTTTGAAGTTGATTAAAAACTAAATACAAAAAACGAATAATACTTAAGGGCTACAAAACAATAGACATGATGACATTATTAACTGCAGTTTTACGTAAATGGATTCTCGTTTAAGTAATTAACTATCCTCGATGATTATTTTATTTTACCTTGATATTCATTCAATTGAAGATCTCATGGTCTTCCTTTAACTTAAGACACATTTAATTATTGTGACACAATTAACGTTTACAAAACTTTTCCTCCGCTGATGTTCTTTTTTTGTTTATGTTCCTACTAACAACTTAGCATGGCACTTCTTGCATATATGACAGTTACCAGAGATAAAAATACTTTACTTCTTAATTTTCAAAAAATAAGACATAATCTAAAGATTTCTAACTGATCCTTTCAAATAACAAGCATGAAGCGAAGTAAACATTACAAAATTATTGTTTTGATTTGTAATGTCCCATTTCAATTCAGACCATATCGAATTAAATATTAATACAACATTCATGTTACCTACCCATTTAGTTTCGCTGGAATATGATTTTGCTGTTTTAACCTCAATTGTGTAAAATAGAAAGAGTGATATAATCACAGAATTTTGACAGTTGCATAAATTTTATAACCTAGATAATGTGAGAAGATCACTAGGACATATTCTAGATAAATGTTAAGAAAACAAAAAAAAACTTTCTAAAATAAAATCATTTAACTATAAAAGTAGCAATCTTATTTAAATAGTAAACCTTCTAAATAATAAACACGTAATCATACTTGCTTTTCCAATTTCAGGTATGACCGACGTTCATTACAACGAGCAAGCTTTCCTCGACCAGCTGATGATCTGCACAGAAGCCGTAGACAAAGCCGAAAGATATGAACTCCTAGGCCCACTCTACCGGCTAATAATTCCCATTTATGAGCGACGAAAGGACTATCAAGCCCTTCTTGCCTGTTACCAACACCTCACCAAAGCTTATGCCAAAGTTATCGAAGTGACCAACTCAGGGAAGCGATTACTTGGTAGATTCTACCGCGTTGCCTTTTTCGGCAAATCACATTTCGGTGAAGATGAGGAGGGCATCGAGTTCATCTACAAAGAGCCAAAACTGACATCACTAAGTGAAATCTCAGAGAAGTTACAAAACTTTTATGAGCAAAAGTATGGTGCTGACAACGTCAAAATGATTATGGACTCAGCTCCGGTTAGTATAATAATTATGATTAAATTTTATTCAATAACTCTTACATAATGGAGTAGCCAAACCTATTAAAGACGTAAAATAATTATTCAATTAGTGATGGTAAGGTAAAGGTTGCTTGCGTACTTAATCTGTACATTTTTTCTGTGCAATTTAAACAGGATAATTAATATGTTTTATTTTATCTGTAGCACGTGCAAGTAATAATCCTAATTTGTGGGTGCTATAACGGTAATTGCCTTTATCATTATTAACTAACTGACGAACTCAATATTCTTAAGCAATCATGATTATCATAAAATCATGTATCAGATAAGGTTTTGAAGTGACTTAGGGTATATCAACATATGGTTAGGACGTTTGGTTCAAATCACGCTGCTGTTATAAAAATATTTTACAAATATTATTAAAGAAATCTTAAAGAATCATGCTCCCAAAGGCAACGTTGAGCTTCGCCTAAGAGCATCCAACTACTTCTTTTTTCTATTAAACAGATTTTCCTTTAAATAGCTGAGTTGAGCGATTCTGAGTCATACCTCATCGCCATAAAGTAAGTCACGGCAGATTTATTCTATCTAAACAATTGTTCTTTAATAACATTCACCATGGCACCAATGTGTCAAATAACAATGTAACAGAATCTGAATTTAAAGGACTAACCATAAACTCCTTGCGCAATTAATTGGAACGTCGCAAAAAAATATTGACATCTCCAACGTGCAATGGTCTAATTTAAATAAATAATAATAATTTCTAAAAAACCTGTCGCTTCATTAATTTATTGATGTTTCTGTTCTATGCATCTAGGTGAATCGTGAGGAGCTGGATAGTAAACTGGCCTACATACAAGTGACGTGGGTTCGCGCGGCGCCCGAAGGTGTGGTCGTATCGGGCGGTGGGGAGGGATCGTTTGAACGAGCGCAGAATGTTCGGCGCTTTGTGTTCGAGACGCCCTTTACGAGGGATGGAGCGGCCAGAGGGCCTGTGCATCATCAACGGATAAGGCTCACGCACCTTACTAGTAAGTTAACAGTACAGTTCGTGCCATTAAAGATGAGACCTGACACTCCACGCGGTTTGATTTGCGCTGGAGACGATTTATGGGTTTCTTTAGCTGTATGAGGTCTGCGTCGGGGCGGCGGAAAGAGCGACGGGAGGCGCGGTTAAGTCTCATCTTTTGTAGCTCAAACTCAAAAGCCTTTATTTCAAATAAACCAATTACAGGTAATTTTCAATTGTCAAGGGGTCGGTCGTCAGAAAGATGAAGCTAGTTGCCCATTCCAAAGCGTGGTAGGTTCCTATGGAAAAGAACGGTCAAGAAACTCCACGAACACTCTTTTAAATAAAAATTAAAAAAACAGGTTCGAGTATCAATATCTATACCCACTGTAAATATATGATGAGCTTAAACAATAAATCCTAATAACCCAATTGCTAATATTGCATAAATTATTCTTAAACATCCAAATGTTTCCTTTTTACCTCTTTCTTGGGTAATAATATGTGCAATTATTCCAAATCCTGGTAAAATTAAAATATAAACTTCTGGGAGCCCAAAATTTATATTAATTGTTACATAATATTGGTTACATCATTCATGTCGACATTATACATACAAGAACAGTGTACAATGTAGCGCGTATTGTACCTTAGTATTTTTTTTTTGGGTGTGTAATTATCAAATAACTTCTTCCGCTCTGGGCGGAGCGGGAGGGCGTGTCAGACTCTTACTGACTAAAACCCACCCGTGTTCCTTCAGTTGCCATGTTGCCGGGGGCCACGGTCTCCCTTTCGGACTTCTTCGCAACCCCGGCAATTTTACCTTAGTCTAATATACAAATAAGATTAGACTTCATTAGATAAAAGTTAGATGACAACTGGTGAGCACAAAAATGACATATCGGTCAAGTTTGATAACGGCCTTGACGAAGCCCCGTTCCCTTTTCGGACCACTTGTTTTCAAACCCCGCTAATTTACTATGACACTCATATAAAACTGGGACTGTTTCGTAATCTATACAATATTTAATTTTGCTATTCGTACGACTTATTACTTTATGGCTTTCAATAAAACGAGCATGTTTCAATCTAAAAAGAAGTTTTGTTATTTTCACCATTTTTTTTTATTTCATTCAAGGTCATAGAAATTGAAATTCTGCATATGTTTACATTATAAAATCATTCTTCAAAGAAGTTTATTAACCTATCAATAAGATAAAATAATAATATTCCTTAAAACTATTTAAAAGTCCAAATAACGAAATGAAACACGTCATAGAATTTCGCGGCGCCAACCCGACTCGATCACGCTTTGTATTGCCAGAAATCGAAATGTGTAGAATATATTTACCTAAACTTCGAGGAAGTAAGTAAAATAGAGTGGATAATACGTCATCTAAAATCCTGGAATTTTAAACATGACGGTTTAGTCCCGGGATTAAAAAAATTGCAAATTATTTATTGCACTTTGAATATATTCGTAACAAATTATTATTTCGAAGAATTTTATTATGTTTTTATTAAAGTACATTAATCAATTCGTGGTTTTTAAATCCCGGGATTAAAACGAGATATTACCCACTCTATGTTACTTACTACCACGAAGTTTAGGTAAATATTATACTCTACCTATTCCGATCTCTGGTAATTACTGTAAACATGTGAAAGTTGTTTATGTTATAGTTATGTTGCTAGTTTATTGATAACAAGATAAAAAAATATGTAGTAAAACACGCCTTTATCACGCACAAAAACTAATAGGTTTCACTTTAGCTAGGTTTCATTTTTAGGATGACTTTCTAAAAATGAAACCTAGCTAAATCGATTTATCGCCCCCTGAAACCCCCTGCATACTAAATATCATGAAAATCGTTGGAGCCGTTTCCGAGATTCAGATTATATGTGTACATATATACAAGAATTGCTCGTTTAAAGGTATTAGATTAGATTTAGATAGATAAAATAACTAAATTGTAACATGTATTAGTTACGATATAAGTACCAAAGCTTGTCACTTATATGCAATGATTAATGCGGAAATCGGTTGTCATGGTATGAGCATGTGATGCGGCGGAATGAGGAAAATGTAGGGAGGAAAGTTTTGAGTATGAATTACCTACAAATTTACAAGCAGTTCTATTTTTATAATTAATTTGAGATATCCTAATCCTAACTAATATTTTAAATGCGAAAGTGAGTTTGTTTTTTACGCTTTCACGCTAAAACGGCTGAACAGATTTGGATGAAATTTGGCACATGGAGTAGGACATAAAATACTTTTTATCCCGATATTCCCACGGGATCGAGACTTATGCGAGTGAAACCGCGGGGCGCAAATAGTTATGAAAATAAATAAAAATACTAAAAATGCATAAGAGTATTTTGAAACTATAAAAGAAATCCTAACATCGAAATCGAAAATTTGATTTTATCAAATAAACTAAATGGTAGCCATGGGCATATCTATGGGTTTCATCAATCTTTGACAAGCTATACTATTGGATCGTGACTAAACTATTGGATATACTTAGTTCAATTTTTCTATGCAGACTTAGTGCCAATTTCACTCATGAAAATAAACGCGATCAGGGCATCTAAACTGCGTTCAAGAGCTGTCAGTGTCAAAATTCCATAACAATAATGACAGTGACAGCTCTTGAACTCGGTTTAGATGTACTGATCGCGTTCAGTTTCATTAGTGAAATCGGTCCTGAGAACGTTATTATTATACGAAGTTAATTTAGTGTCGTATTGTCAACCTTGTACATGAAAATTCTGACGTTACAATTGCAGCGGATTCGTGGTTCCCGTACGTCAAACGTCGCGTGCCCGTCATCGATACGCAAGTTGAGGAGAAGAGCCCGATAGAGGTCGCTGTGTCCGAAATGGAGGGACAAGTCACCGAGTTACAGGAGATTGTTAAAGCAAAGGCACCTGATATTAAGAAGTTACAACTCAGGTATGATAGCTGTTTTAGTTATATTTCTTTTGGAAGCAAATGTTTACCCTAATGAAAGATTATATTACTAAGTTTCACCACTAGCAGTTCTAGCAGCATAAACAATAAACAAACATTGTTTTCTCATTTCATGTCCACTAAATACATTTAAATTAATAATGAATACATGATTTGAGTAGGCCTGAACATTATTGCATCAATGCTGCGAGTTAGGATGTTCAAATAAAGCGTACCTATAATTATTTACTGCTTGTGCTGATGGCGCCATCTTTGGGGCATACTTCACCTATAACATACCATAGACAAGAAATACTACGAGTGCAAATTCACAACTCATTATTTACCAACCAATATTAGCCACTGTTCGGATATACATATTATCAATTACATTACGATACCGAGAAAAAGAAAAGATAAGGCACATATTTCTCTTCTCTAAAAAGGAACAGCAATAAATTATGCAAGTCGTTTTTATCAGTAATACTGATACATTACATTATGATTAGATAGAATATACTTTATTGTAGTCATCATCTGACTAGCCTTTTCCCAACTATGTTGGAGTCGGCTTCCAGTCTAACCGAATGCAGCTGAATACCAGTATTTTACATGGAGCGACTGCCTATCTGACCTCCACAACCCAGTTACTAAGTAACACGATACCCCTTGGTCAGGCTGGTTGTCAGACTTCGGGCTTCTGACGACCCGTAACAACTATCAAAGATCTACAAATGACAGCCGAGACCAACGGCTTTACGTGCTTTCCGAGGTCTTGGTATGTAAAGATAGTCACCCATCCAGAGACCAACCGCGGCAAGCGTAGCTAAACCAGATCGATCGACCCGTGCGGCTGTTATTACTAGCCACAAGCCCCACAAACTTTTTTGTACAGTCAAGAGGATAAGTATTTTACAATGAATAACTCGGCAATCCACCTATTAATATTTGATAGCAAATCTACATATGTGATCATTTGTGGAAGGCTTATACAAATGGCAGCACAAATATGTGACATCGAAGGAAAAGCAAAACTATCTAGCGAGACAAGCGACGCCAAAATATAGTATGCTGCATCGGCTTTAAAAATATGTGGGAATGCAATATTAACAGGCATGTCTTGCGTCATAAATATCTACCTACTCGGTTAAATTTAGAATAATATGATACCTCGTTGTAATAAAAAGTATCTATTATAACTTTGGCAGCATAAAAATTATTACAAATATTTGCAGTCATATATAAATGGATGAATCATGCAATCAGTTATTTATTATTGCCGAGCTGTTCATAGTCATATATTAGTGCTCCTGACTGCGACCAACACACCAACTTACCTGCTTATTACCTATTAATCATGTAATTTTTTCTATGTTACAGATTACAAGGCAGTGTCTGCGTGCAAGTGAATGCGGGTCCTCTGGCGTATGCTAACGCCTTCCTAGACCCCACACTAGCGCCCATGTATCCTGACGACATGGTTGACAAACTCAAAGCGATATTCAAGTAAGTCCTGGGTCAACTACCACCTTATATAATAGTATTATTTTAATGTTACTTCAGTGTGAGAAAGAGATGGAGGTATACATGACGTCTAGCTGCATCTCTTTCCCACACTCAAGTAAGATTAAAGTAGGTCCCCCTGTTTGAATATAATAAGCTTAATATAGAGAAATTATAAGTGTAATTGATGTTTTCCGCAACTGTTTATGTACATAAACTCGAGTCCCCGTTCAACCACTCAGTGCTGGAGTTTCGATAAACCCTTGTGTAGTGCACCTCTACAGAGTGTCTCAAACGTAGTGGTCCGAAGACAAATGGGGTAAAGCGGAAGTGGCCACCTATAATTTAAAAACTTAAGTGAAACTTTCTAAGCCCAGATTTAAAAAAAATGTACCAACGTAAAATATTAATCTTTAGTTTCCCCTAAAGATTAATAATAAGTTAGAAAATACAAGTAAAAATAAAATCTGAAGCGTTGCAGAGACAATGAACGTAAATAGGAACATAATCTTGTACCTACACTATCAAGGCATCTTCCAGCCAGCACGCGTAGCGTGACCACCGTAGAAACGGGTTTTGTCGACAGATAAACAATCACAATCTGTCAGTTTGTCTATTCTTCCGTCGACAAAACCCGTTTCTATGGTGGTCATGCTACGCGTGCTGATTTGATCTCGTTTCGTCGAAAAATTTGTTCAATGGTCGAAAGATCCAAGTGAAAGTGTATAATTTCTTGAAAATTATTAAATTTGCGAACTTTTCTGAACTGTTGAGAATACCTTAACGTTAAAGTTTTTAAATGATAGGTGACCACCTCCGCTGTATCCCATTTAGCTTCGGACCGCTAGGTTTGAGCTTATATATTACACTACACTGTAAGGAACAATAATTAACTCCCATCATGTTTCTCAACACTGTTTTATATTTATATCAACCGAATAAATCCACATATTCAACATATGCCAACCGAATAAATCCACATATTCAGAATATAATTGTCCATTTATATCTTTACATAGTCTGGCTATATTGGCCGCACCTCACGCTCATTGATAAGCCATGTATGAATGGAGCGATGCCATTTGTGCAACGTTGGTATAGATATTTATGTTTGGGTGCATTGTTGGATTTTGTGAATTAAGGAATAATGAATGAATTGAATGCTTTATGTAGTCGGCAAAATGGTCGCCTCAACCACCCATAGGTGCCATATTGGGTAATTCAGGGGTAATAGCTTCCAATGGTGAGTTAAAACAAACCCTGCAACGTATATCAGCTTCGGTGGTTATAACCAGCATATATACAACAGTATACTTGGGCTTTATAAGGGGAAAATATTACTAATAACGAAGGCCATACGTGTCAAATGAAATGTAAAGACGAAAATCATTATTTACTCAGTTGTGTCAATACAAACTCACGAAAAAACATTGTACTCGCTTTTTTTGTGAACATTTTAGTATGTGCTATATAAATGTATTGTCTCTCTTAACGTTTAATTCTAAATATTGCTTTATCTTTTTTCCAGAGAGTTCTTAACGGTATGCCACTCAGCCCTGCAACTAAACGCCAAGCTGATCTGCTCCGACCAAGTCTCCTACCACGAAGCTCTGGAAACAAACTACTACAAGCTGAGCCACTCTCTATCTGGCATGTTAGGCCAGGCGTTACAAGACATATTAGTTAATGGGAACCTGAGTACTACTGTCCCTGGGGTTGAATTAGAGTCTAGTAATGCTTGAAAGAGGAAATAAAGTTATATCCTAGCTGGTCAGTGCTTCGCGTTCTTTGGAAAAACTGAAGCTTCAGCGACGCGGGAAACGTCAGCAGGGCGTTTACAAGACGAAACGTATAGTGCAGTGACTACGAGGTGACCACGACTTATGAGACGCGTTTGACCCACTCCACAGACGCTGACTCCCTTTGTGGATTCATATTATTCTCAGTTTAACTATCAGTAGGTCAACGGGAGCTGTCAAATTTCAATGAACCATTGTAAGTAGTTACACGGTCATAGTCTCTTATGCATAGTGTGCATAAGAGATTATCACAGTGTAACTACTATGCATTGCATACCGCATTTGAAGAGCGGGCGCCATGAGACTGACGCTCCCGCTTCGCAGTCGCTTTGGCCGCGTACGTTTGTGGTGTCACGTCAAAAATTTCTTGACCGGCGCAACGTTATATGACCGCCGAATATTTATTTAATGCCAGACTTTCTAAGATACTTCGCTCCAAAAGGCGCCGCCTGCTAGGACAATGGGTTTATTGTCTCGGAATTAAGAACGAGTATTACACTATGATTTTGTAGCAGCAGACCTTTATATGATCACTTGAGTCGTAAATTATAGAAATGCCGAAGTATTTGTGCTAAGAACCAAGAGAAATTACGTTTCTTACCGACTACGGCTAACCCAAAAATGTTAGACAGATGTGGATTAAGTCAATCATCTTAGAGTCTGCGCCACCATTCAAGTCCGATAGACGCGGCGCTAGTGTCTATGTCATTGCATCATAATTACTACATTAAAAAAAAAATAGTTCCATAATTTTCCGCCGAAACTCAGTGGTGGCGCGGTCTTACACAACTTTTTGACAGATTTTAACCAATGAGGTCTGAACTCCTGAAATGTCATAATACTAACCACCCGTGGTCGGGTTTTAGTCCTAAAATGCTTATTATATATTAGTAAAAGTTAAACCAGGAGCCGTACTATGATGAGTTAGAACCATCATCGTTCCGATGCTAGAGAGAGATGGAGCTACTGCGGACAAATAGCTATATCCCTCTCTCTCCACAGAATAATGATATATTTAACACTTGATAATACCGCCTCAGGATTCTCTGGAAAGAAAACAAATGCCAATTCAAGTCTCAATAATTGTCTTTAAGACTGCTCTTCATAGTTGAGCACAGTAGTCCAAAATAGATTTTGCATCAATAAGTAAGTTCTCAAAATATTAGAACTAAGAGTTGAATACTATTTAAATATTGTGCCCTATAAAAATAATATGATGAACGTTTTTAATTAGCGGTTGAGTTTGAACTACAGCAACGCTCACATCGTTCTTAATTCTAATTTAGCCCTTAGGCCAAATTCGTTAACGCTAAAATTGGGTTTGGACGGTAACAAATCGACTATGTAGACATACGGAAGTTCATTTAAATTGACGTATCAAATACCTTTTCTCAGTTCTAAAACGTCCAATGTTACGAGTATTATCATGTTAACCGCATAGTTTCCCTAATTAAAGGATATTAGTTCCATTAACCTGTATAAGACAAGTATATGAAAACATCGTTATTAAATTATCCTTTTAACTAAGATAGATATAATTTCAGATCTGAGATCTTAGATAAGAACACCAAACTACGATAAAAATAATAATATCACTTTCAATCGCCGAATAATTGCCCAAAAAATAACTCATTCAAAACAATAATTAACTATAATTGGAATATCTGAACATTTTTTTTTTTTTTGTTAAAATCATGTGAAGGTTTTACGATTAGACTTAATGTTAATTGGTTAATTTGCAAAAAAAATAACAAGTTTTAAAAAAATTACCAGAGAAGGTGATTATAATATGTATTCGCCATCGCAACATATTTGACAGTGAAGTTAACCTTTATATGCCCCGCTTCTGTTGGACACCACGTTGACTAAACAATAAATTGTCATCGCATCAAAACTTCCAAACAGGTTGAGACGGTATCTCGAATACGTCACCTTTAAACATGCTGAAGATTGACTTACAAATTATTAATAATAAATTATTAATCTATACGTGAGTTATAGTATAATGTTGCTGAAATACAGGTACTCTGACCTAGCTCTGGAGCCACGGTCTCAAATGTTTCTGGAACCGGCAATAAAGAATTGATTAATTTATTTAATGTTTACAAAATGTAAAAGCTCGGAATGTAATTCTATCTCATTCTTTGTTGTCTCGTTGTTTGTTTGTGTCTTTTTGTAAATGGCAGTAATATTTTAGCTAATTTAAGCTGGTTTCTAACACAATCGGTGCAATCATATCGAGTTTTAAATATCTCACGCTAGACAAAGTAAACATAAACATTATGTAAAACAAGGGAGGAAATATACTCGTCATTAACGTAATTTTATTACCTTTAGTCAAATACAAACTCCATCCTACAACCAGCCAATATTTTTTCAAATAATATTGATCTGACAAAAACTGTTAACGTGCCATGACTGATATTTCTCTCTTACCTAAACTAGGAACCTTTATCTAGACTAAATTATAGTCTAATTTTTATGTGCACAAATATCGATTTAAAGTAGCTATAGTATACGCCAACGTTCGTAGCAGCCACGGTCACAGAACGTGGGGGCGAGATGGCACGAGAAATCTTGTGCTAGATATTCACCGTCCTACTTGCACGTTTTATTAACTCGACTACCACGAGTCTTGGCGTTTAATATAGGATTTTTATCCTCAGTAGAACGACCTAAGAGTATCAAGTCATTAGTGAACTACTGTTTGCTATTATTGCCATGCTTAACATAAATTTATCCCGGTTTGATGTATACCTACTTTCAATGACCAATTTCTTTGAACATCTTTCACTTTGTCATTAGGCAAGGTTTTGTATAGTTTTTTTTTTTTTTTATCGGTTATCAATTACTTATTCTCTAAATTATTTTTTTATTAAATCGGTCGCAAGTCCTTTATTACATTTATTTTAATTTGATTGTCTTACTAACATTCTATGTAACCTACGTGTTGTAAGTTGTAAAACACTGAACAAATTACATGTGTAATTTTATATTCTTTATTATTGTATTGACTAGCTCACGATACCACCCTATTTGTTATTTCTTTTTTTATGATCGGGACCTGAACTTTGTTTTGGTACTTTTCAGGGTCTCGCTAAGTCATACTTGTTTGCGCACCGTACACCTTTATACACACAAGTGCTTCCCTTGGCACCAGCGTTCCCATTAATCACGTAACATGCAGGTGTAAAATTAAGTAACATAATTTTTTTGCTGTATGAAAGATTTGCAGCAAAAAGAGAACGATGCTTAATTTAAATATACAGGGTTATTGTTTCTATGCCGATGTCAATCATTTCGAGTAATTTGACATTTTATATTTTAAAATGTATGAAATAAAAATATAAAATGTCAAATGACTTTAAAATTGTTGAAATTTGCATAGGAGTCAAAAGGGGTCATTTGGTTGCAAATGACCTCTCCTACATCCCCTTAATGGATTACCGACATATCACCAATAACCCTGTATATAAAATACTATCTAGCACTGGCATGCTATCGAACTATTGCATTTCGCAAGATAGTTTAGTACCGTGTAACTTGCGTGCAAAGCACTTTGATGTTTTATCATGGGAATGCGGCTAAAAGCTTACTGCAAGGGAACATGCACACGAAACACGTCTAACGTAGACGAGGTCCTTTAAAGAAGTTTACTTTTTTTTGTTAAGTATTTCCTTATTTTTAAAATCACAAACTTAAACCTGATGTTAGATTTAGGTGAACATTTTTTATATTTTTATATCAGAAGTTTAGTGTTCAGTTGAAGTACTGTTTTATTCATTTGTGTAAACAAAGTTTATTACGCAAGTTGTACGTCTGTTTAATTTATTTTGTTGTTTGTCGTATTAAGACTTCATTTTATAGTTATAGATGGCGCAGCACGCTTGACCACAATAGAAACGGGTTTTGTCGACGGAAGAATATACAAAATGACAGATAAACAATCTCAATCTGTAATTTTTTTCTATTCTTCCGTCGACAAAACCCTTACAGAACCCATTTCTATGGTTGTCATGCTACGCGTCCTTTGCGCTATAATATACTACCACGGATACATATTTAACTATCAGAACATAGATTTTCATGTTGAAATACTCAAATACTTTAGAATTATAAAATATATGATTTGACAGGTGCAAATGTCAAACTCCATAATGAAAAAACAAACAAAAATCACTTGAAATGTCAAATTAGTCCCTGGGATTATAAAACGAACTTTAGAAGATAATCATAATATAGACAAAGTGCCGTAACTCAAAACAAATCGATTTGCACGCGCAGTAGCTTGCCTGTACCACCCAAATAAATAAAAACACTTTGCTTCGTAATAAATTAGAAAAAAAGGGTAACTGATTTGTCTATGTCGTGATTCAAGACATATAACTACCGTGGTAGTGATTTAATTCTTAAAACTATACTACAATTTATCCTTACTGTAAATGCCTGACAAGAAAAATATTAAATGTGCAAATCCACCTAGGTACGCGATCTAGCCTAAAAAGGCATAATAACATTTTTCAAGAAGTTAAAAACAATATTGATAGCCTTCATTTGAAATTGGCCAGAAAGACAGGGTCAACTCAGCATTTGTAATTATTAATATTTTTCTTAACGGGCTACATTCTACTATTAAGTCCGTAAGCGTTCTTAATAATACTCCATTCCATTGCTTATTTATTTAAATTATAAAGCTTTATAAGTTGGGAGAAGGGTACATATTCATAATACTTATTTATTTCTATGTGAATAGTGAAATTAATCTCATACTCAATGCCTTGCTTTATTTGTCATATTAAATAATTTATTTTATAATAATTATAATATCCAACTTATTGGAACAGCCATAAAATTCAACATCTATTTAAACTGCTATAACTTTCAAGGGTACTTAAATAACATGGTATCTCACATTTCTAAATTAAAATGTAGAAGAAAATTATCATGTAGTCAAAATTTACTTCTTAGAATAAAATGGTCAATATTTTAAATTAGATATAATGACTAAACTTAATGTGGAAATGTTTATTATTGGAATAAGTAAACTTTTAACACCATTTTTGTGTGATTAATATTCTTAAATGTCTATTTCCTATTTTATTCTTAAAGTAATCGTCGACAATAGTTACAAAGTACTAATTTATATTCGATTTGATCTTTATAACTGGCTGTGTTGTTGTGGGTAGATAAAGTAATTTCAATTGCCCATGGTATAAAATATACTGTGTGTACTTTAGTAAGTTTTTGACACAAGCGGTTAAAACTAGCACGAAATTTAAAGCAAGACTTATTCTGAATCTTACTGAAGTGTAATCAAAATTTCATGTTTTAATACATTTTATAAAAATACTTGAACATCTTTTATTTATTTTTTACCTTTCCAAACAATATTTTAGAAGGTTTGCCGAGCTTACAACTAAGCAAAACAGTCGGCGTACTGCATTACAATGACTGAAATACGGTTAGAAGAACAACGACAGAAAAACTTCCGTAGCAAAACAAAAAACCAAAGTTCGGTAATCATTTAGGCCGTGCACAAAATCGACTGATTTTGATCAATTTTGTTCATTAGTTATGACAAAGGGAAACAGAATTTAAACAAAATTATTTGTAATTTGAAAAGTCGAATTCTTTGTCTTGTACCCAGTGAAAAGGGATTTTTCAAATAAATTAAGAATTCGTGGAAAATCACGAAAATTAAAACAAACCGAAAATTTACGCGAGACTGACGTTTGATCGTTTCGTTAGAAGAAATTACTTTTGATTATAAAAATTTAAAAAAATATCATCAACATCATTACGAACCTTTTATGGAAGAACATCGTAAGCGACATTTATGAAATTTTACAGGAGAGGTATTTTATTGATTATTTTTTATTTGTTATGTAAAGATCTCCGGTTTTTGTATATATTGCAAAACACATTAGACTTTACGTAAAATCTATTAAATTATTGCAGAAAGAGTTAAATAATGAGTACTTTTGTCGTTAAGATAAAATAAAGGTCATGATTTCTTTTTGTTTTCAAAAATCGTCATTGACGCTATTACTTTTCTCTATAATTAAGGCTAACAGACTAATGTATACACTATGTTTTTTATCCTATTATCACGCATTTCAAGGCCCTCATTAGGCCCAAAAATGCTTGCTCGTTACCCCAAATCTTAAAAATAACATGACATAGGGTCTAATTTATTATTAACAAGAACAAAATTAGGTCGTTGCGCCTTACGATGATGGTTCTCACAATAAAACGAAAACACATACATAAATCAAATTTTTATTCATATTGTTACGTCGTACGTACGAGATCTTTCGAGAAAGCATGGATTACAGTGTGTTTGCGCTAAAAACTTCGAGAAGCATTCCATTATTATTAGTTTGAAGTTAAGTAGGTAACTACTTATAAACAATATTAGAACTCGTCATTGTAATTTCGACCGTACGCCGAGGGCATAAAGTACCTATTTCTTTATTCGGTACAAGTAGGTTATTATTTTTTATACCTACTACTTTTGTATTTCCTGGTAATGTTTATTTGTTGATGTTTTTCTGGAACCGTTCTACACGTCGCCGGAATGTTCTTGAATATTGGCGGTATAAAAGCAGAGCGCCGACACACGATGGAGTTAAAGTCCGGTTAAGCAGCCAAGATCTTAGTGGTCAAAACTGCGAGATGCCTGTTCAAAAAAAAAAAAAAAAAAACACGATGGAGTCAGTCTGATTTAGGCGATACAACGAAGCGAATCGAAGTGAACTAGAAGTGCGATATCTAAGCGAATAGTGATCAGTAGTGTATTTGTGATTAAGTTTTAAGTGTTTTGTGTTCAATAAAATTATTTAAATTGTTTGATTGGTAGTAATTAATATATCCCATACCCAGCTCGTAACAATTTGGTGTCAGAAGTGGGATAAATTATGCCAATTCTACCGAAGGACGACACGGACGGTATTCGTACCAGGAGTCAGCGACAGCAGGACATGGACCAAAGGCGGTTTGGACATTCTCCAACACAGACACCGGGCGGTGTCCAGCCTACATCAGTGCCAGTCGCTGGCCCATCCGTAGTTTCTACAGCATCAATGGCGCCAGACTTGTCAGCTTTAATGGCGCTGCTGCAGGAGCAGTCTCGCCGTCAAGAGGAGCAGGCTCGCCGTCAAGAGGAGCAGGCTCGCCGGTTGGAAGAGCAGTTGCAGCGAGACAAAGAGGAGCAGGTCCGCCGCCAAGACGAGCAGATGCTCCTCATAAAGGATCTTCATGCAACTTTTGGCAAAGACCTAAAGGTGATGAAGGATCAGGTACAGCAGCACGAGAATCGCCTCACAGAAGCCGAAGTTCAGATCGCTGGGGTGAAGAAGGCTTTGGGGGAACTGAAGACTGGAGACGTGACTGTAGCTTCAGTAGTTGCTGCACCTTCAGCGCGGGGCTTTAAGGTGCCTCCATTCGATGGCACATCTTCGTGGTCGGCTTATAAAATTCAATTTGAGGCCGTTATGAAGGCGAATGGATGGACAAAACCGCAAGCCATGACTGCGCTCACCTTGGGCCTCCGAGACCAGGCCCTAAACATTCTTGAGGCGCTCGGCAAGAATGTAACCTACGAGCAGCTGCTGGAGGCGTTAGAGTCCAGATACGGCGACGCGCACCTGGAGCACGTATTTCGTGCTAAGTTGAAGGATCGTGTTCAACGTAGTGCCGAGAACCTACAGCAGTGGGCCCTCGAAGTTGAAAAGCTGGTTCGGAAAGCATACCAGTCTGCCCCTGCACTTATCGATGGGAATCTGGTACAAGCGTTCGTTGATGGAATACGCGACCTAGAAGTTAGAGCCGCTGTGAGACTTGGGCATCATGAGACGCTGAAAGACGCCTTGGCCCATGCCTTAGAAGTAGAGGCAGTGAGGCAGGACCACCGAACGCACCGTGTCAGGGAGCTCGTAGCATCACCTGTACGCGACCGGCCGCAAGGGTACAGTCCTAGGTGCTACACTTGCGGAGTAAGGGGTCATCTTCGGTCAAACTGTCCTAAGCGCAGCACCCCGAGAGAAGATCAGCAGGGAAGGGTGGCTGAAGTGACTGCCCAGCCACAGCAGGGAAACGAGTAAATGCCAGGACTGGGGGGCGGGTGCTGGCTGGTATTGAAAGAGCCCCGAGAATCTTGATCTCGCAAGCACATGATGGGAACAGCCTGACCATCAAAGGCGAAGTCAACGGAACACCATGCAAACTGACGTTGGATACTGGAGCTTCTCACACGGTCGTCAATTCTCACCTAGCAAGTCGGTTTCTTGGGAGAACTCACGGTAACGCAGACGCCTTGTCAAGAAGACCTTGTCCTGAAGACGGTAAGCACTGTGCCAGGCAAGAGACTTAGGAAGTAGTACCCGTGAGGATGCTTAGAACAGATCTCACCGATGAATGGAAGGAAACCCTACAGCAGGCTCAGCAAAATGACTCAGACATCAAACCGATCTTCGAGAGGGTCAAAGCTGGTGCTCCTAAACCTAAGTGGAGTGATGTGGCTGCGACGAGTTCCATCACGAAGAGTTATTGGGCGCAATGGAACAGCTTGGTGATCCAGGATGGAGTCTTGTGCCGTAAATGGGAAAACGCTCGAGGGGACAGCTGTCATCTACAAATGGTTGTCCCTAAAGCTAAGGTACCGGATGTTCTACGGCTCTACCATGATGGATGTTCAGGAGGACATATGGGGGTAAAAAGGACTCTACTAAAAATTCGAGAACGCTTTTACTGGATCCACTGTCGAGATGATGTGGAGGACTGGTGTCGCAAATGTACCAGTTGTGCGGCCGTGAAAGGACCCCACACACGCAGCCGAGGTGCATTAAAAGTGTACAACGTTGGAGCCCCTTGGGAACGGATAGCACTAGACGTTGCGGGACCATTTCCAGAAAGTGAGAGCGGAAACAAGTACTTCCTGGTGGTCATGGATTACTTCACAAAGTGGCCAGAAGTCTTTGCCATTCCTAACCAAGAAGCTACAACTGTCGCAGATAAATTAATTCAGGAAGTTTTCTGTCGTTTTGGAGTACCCTTAGAAATACACAGCGATCAAGGAAGGAATTTTGAATCGCAAGTATTTCAGGAAACTTGTCGATTGATGGGTACCTACAAAACCAGAACCACCTCTTACCACCCACAATCTGATGGAATGGTGGAACGATTCAACCAAACGTTGGAGAGATATCTGGCAAAAGTCGTGGAAAGCAGGCAAAGGGATTGGGACAAGCACATACAGCCGTTTCTACTGTCCTACCGCAGCGCAGTCCACGAAAGTACGACTGTGACGCCAGCCTTCGCGAACTTTGGAAGGGAATTACGGTTGCCTGCAGATTTAATCACTGGAACTCCCCCTGATGCTCCACGTAGTGTAACAGATTACGCAAATGATTTGCGTAACAAGTTGAATGATGTTTATGAGCATATCCGACAATCCGGCCAACAGATGTCTGAGAAGACGAAGACCCGTTATGACCGCAAGGCAAACAGTAGGGGTTTCGACGAGGGTTCACTGGTGTGGTTACATAACCCAGTGCGGAGCAAGGGGAAGTCTCCGAAATTGCAAACAAATTGGGATGGACCATACCGAGTCGTGACTAGGATCAACGATGTCACCTACCGAATTCAGAAGGGTCTACGAGGTGCGCCTAAGATTGTTCATGTAGACCGATTGGCCCGATACTACGGGGCTAATGATGCTCGGGACGAGCATGTCTAAGGAGGGGGCAGTGTTACGTCGTACGTACGAGATCTTTCGAGAAAGCATGGATTACAGTGTGTTTGCGCTAAAAACTTCGAGAAGCATTCCATTATTATTAGTTTGAAGTTAAGTAGGTAACTACTTATAAACAATATTAGAACTCGTCATTGTAATTTCGACCGTACGCCGAGGGCATAAAGTACCTATTTCTTTATTCGGTACAAGTAGGTTATTATTTTTTATACCTACTACTTTTGTATTTCCTGGTAATGTTTATTTGTTGATGTTTTTCTGGAACCGTTCTACACGTCGCCGGAATGTTCTTGAATATTGGCGGTATAAAAGCAGAGCGCCGACACACGATGGAGTCAGTCGCTGAAGACGCAGCTAAACCGTCTCGCGGAGAAGGTGAAGGCCGAGCTCCAGGCACACGCCGCCGCGGGCTGGGAGGACCGCATCGACGAAGCCACCGACAGCTGGCCGTCGGTGCACAAACTCTGCAGACAGCTTAAGAATACCCCAGCCCCGGTACGTCCGCTGACGAACAGCGACGGGGCGCTACGTTACGTAGCGGAGGACAGGGCGGAGGTCTTCGCAGAACACTTGGAGCGTCAGTTCCGCCCAAACCCGACCGACGACAGGGAACATGTCGCAGCGGTCGAGAAGCACCTTGGGGAATAACTATATATATATATAATAAACTTCGCCTCGCCGATAGCTCCCGAAGAAGCACCCATATTTTTCTCGCCCAGCACAGTCAGACGCGCCATCCTTAGGACGAGGCCCAGGAAGGCCCCCGGTGCGGACGGTATCTCCAACGCAGTGCTGCGCCACCTGCCCTTCCGTATGGTAGCGGCACTGGCGCGCCTGTACACGGCGATACTGCGCACGGGGACCTTTCCCGCCTTGTGGAAGGAAGGGCGCGTCATTATGTTGCCCAAACAGGGCAAGAATATATTGAAGCCGGAGAGCTATCGGCCAATCACGCTGCTGCCATCTATCTCCAAGGTGTTCGAGGCACTCCTGCTGCGACACCTCCAACCCCACATAGCGCCGCGTCCGGAACAGTTCGGTTTCCGGGCGGAACACAGCACGACGCTCCAACTGTCGAGGGTACTGCACCATCTCGCTTTAGCGATGAATAAAAAGGAAGAATCGGTAGCAGTATTCCTCGACATGGAGAAGGCCTTCGACCGCGTATGGCACGAGGGGCTAATTTACAAGCTGGCCACCTCAAGCGCGCCCCGTCGCGTAGTTAAGGTGGTCTCTACATTCCTCACAGGACGGACATTTAGGGTGGTGGTCGACGGGGCGCTATCAGGCGCCCGCCCGGTGCTGGCAGGCGTGCCGCAGGGCAGCTGTGTGTCGCCGGCGTGTTACTCACGTTACACCGACGACATCCCCGCCACTCCCACTGTGACTCTCGCGCTGTATGCCGATGACGCCGCGTACATCTCTACATCGCTCAATGCGAATCACGCGGCGCTCAAAATGCAGCGCGCCCTCGATCTACTTCCCGAGTGGCTGTCAAAGTGGCGGCTGTCGGTGAACGTGGGTAAAACGCAGGCAATGGTCGCTGGATACGCGCCCCTCCCGCCCCCCCTGAAGATGCAAGGTACCACAGTCGATTGGTCGCCCCGGGTCAAATACCTGGGTGTGACCATCGACCGCCGGCTCACGATGGGGGCCCACGTCCGCAATGTCGCCGCGCAAGGCAGGGTTAGGGAATGCAGAACCGGTACTGTTTTAAAGAACCGGGATTTTTGGGACCTTCTGGCTAAAGAACCGGGATTCCCGGTACTTTCGATACTTTAAGATAGTAGAGTTGAAAGTGTTAAAATGGAGAAAGTAAGAGAAAGACGGGAGAGAAAGAGGCGGGCCCTATCAGAATACCAGCGCTGCGACATTTTTTTTTAAATGTCGCAACATATGCTGAGATAGGAGCCTTTTGGCCTCGTACAGGACTTTCTGTTATTATTTTTTATTTGTTTTTTAAATTTTTTATAATGTTTTAATGAGTGTGTTTTAGTTTAATTTGTAATGTCCTGTGCGAGTCCCAATAAATACTTTTTCTTTTCTTTCTTTCTTTAAAGACGAAATTACAGGACAAAATAAAAAAATAAAATTCAAATCAAATAAAACGTTTTATTTCTTGTTTAATAGACACAAAATTAGTCTTTAGTATAATTTTTTTCTGGTAAATAAGCATATTCTACCAGCAACATTTTCTTAACATTAAAACATTTTTGTACTTAATCCTATTTTATAACAAGAACATTTATTAAAAAACAGTTTCATCAAACCAATTCTTTAAACCAACATGACTTTTACAATTCTGCATATCCAAATTATTATTTAAAATTTATGTAATATCTATAAAAAAATGAAAAGTAACAGTGGAGTTTTAGCGTAGCATTAATGATGAATGAATGAATGAATTAATGCACCAACCCCAGCGTGGTTTAAGCAGACTCGATAAATCGATTGAACCCCAAGATTTGCAATAGCCTCTGGACCCTCATGCTTCACGGGGCTACCAGGCGATTGCATATCAAAGAGTAGACCAGGGGCGCGGTAATGGTAGGGAAGACGTGCCCTCAGGATATGGAAGGATTTTGGTAGTGGAGAGACGGGTGATACTTGTCTATGGATGGGCATCTTTTTACGACGTCGCCGCCAGGCCAGTTCAGGTCCAGCTTCACCGGTGCGCCTGCTCTTTGTTTTCAATGTTTTCGTCTGAGGTCTAGAGATAATCAAAAAAGAATCCTGAAACAGATAGTAGTATCTGTTTCAGGATTCTTGTACGCTTGCTTGTAGTCTACTTAATCTTATATCAGTCTTCAACTGTGTCCATTCAAAAATTGATTTCCTTGTCGAAGTAGGTCGAGCCCTGTTTTAGCTTTTGATTTCATGTGTAAATAGGTCGGCCGACTTTCTTGGATTTGGCCTTGTACTACATGTAACAGGTGTGGTTTGCGGAGCCTGTGAACATGTAGAGGTAGCACATCCTGTGGTTCTTGATGCGATGGTTACGGTTACTTCGTCTAAAATTTGATGCATTTTCATTTGTCTTGGTTTATTCCTAGCGTGGTTAATCAAGTCTATCATAATAACTGCGAGAAGAGCTTTAATGATTGCCGATCATTTGAAACCAGAGAGACGGGTGACATTTGTATCTTTTCCCGAAAGTACCGAAAGAACCGGGATTTGGTTTTCAAAATCCCGGTTCCTACAACGACGCCAATTTCCGGGATTTCCCGGTACTTTCGGCTCCGGGATTTCCCGGGACTATTCACTAGGCAGGGTCGCCCGCAACCTGCTCAAACCGGTACTCGAATCCCGAATCCCGGTGCGCGTCAAGTTGGGCGTGTACAAACAATACATACGCCCAATCTTGACGTACGCCGCCCCGGCATGGCTCGCCCTCACGTGCGAGACCAACCGTAAGCTGCTCCGCGCGCAACAGAGTTTAGCGCTGCGGACAATTGTTGCCGCCCCTCGCTACGTGAGGAACGACGTCATTCTGAGGGATCTCGGGATCGAGAGCCTAGATGAGTACGTGCGGCGCCTTGCGAAGGGAATGTTCGCGCGTGCCGACGCATCTGAATGGCCTCACGTCAAACAGATTGCGCCCTGGCATACGCGCCCCCCCGACGCGAGGCGGGCCCTGCCCCGCGACCTGATTGCGGACGACGACCCCATCGCTCCATAGTTACGACTCCCCGAGCAAGCTGCACTCAGGTTACACGCGGCTTGCTCGGATAATAAGACTCCACAGATGTACACATACATCTGTTGCGCGGTGTGTTCTAGGTTAATATAGGCATACCGCGTAACTAGCCACAGACAACCTTAACTACACATGCATCTACATAACCATGTGTCGACGCGGCGCGGGCGTGCCATGCGTCACACATAGACACTGAGCAGCGACACACAACAACACTAGCTGCTCACACACACGCGACAGTCCCCCCCCCAATCCGTAAACGGCTAGACCTGTGAGCGGGGCGGGGGGGAACTACATATCTCCCCGTAGGCGCGCAGAGTCGGCACCCTCGCCGCTGGTCGTCTCCTGCTGGGCCTCCCCCAGGAAACTGGGGGTCTCACTCGGCAGGGATGGACCGCCGGGGTGTCGTGAAGAAAGCGACGCCACTATAAGCGTCGCGGCGCTCCTACGGAACATATTCAGTGCAACCAAACACACGAGTGCGACCTAAACCCCGCACTCACTACCATAGCCGACCAAAGGCAAATAAAATGAGGGGTCCGCATTGGCGGATCACTGTATGGCCTCCGCGGGCGAGGGGCTACGCCCTGACCCCGCTCGCCGCGCCCCCTTGCGGGGGCGCAGCGAACTCTTTCGATAGATGGAGTCAGTCTGATTTAGGCGATACAACGAAGCGAATCGAAGTGAACTAGAAGTGCGATATCTAAGCGAATAGTGATCAGTAGTGTATTTGTGATTAAGTTTTAAGTGTTTTGTGTTCAATAAAGTTATTTAAATTGTTTGATTGGTAGTAATTAATTTATCCCATACCCAGCTCGTAACAATATTAAACAATTTTGATTAACATTAATAATAAATCATTCGTCATCACTTTCCTCCGGTAGTTCTTGTATTGCCATCATAAGGTAATTTTTGCCGAATATGCTGCCGTGGGTGCCTGGAGACGCTGTCGACTTTGTCGAGATCTTTTTAAAAAAGCTCAGATCCACGCATTGGTTTGGTTAAACTTTTTTACCTTTACCGGACCTCCATTCTGACTTAACTTGTAAACGCTTTGGTAGAGGACGCTTTTTTCTAAACCCTTTTTTGCCTACTGTGTCATCATCGTCACCTATTCCATCGTTCGATTCAGTTTCAGTAGAACTGCTGAAAGTTTCCAAGAATGTACGCTAAACCGTAAAAGATGCTACAGATGTAGACGCCTTATCTTTGTGTTGAGGATATTTAAAAAGTTGCTTTACTTTTTTGCTCATTGGCATAACCCAAGATGCATCAGAATCAATCCCACTGAAATCTATTTCTGAACTACTGGTTTTGTACAAGTTTGTCCTGCTCTTCATTATTCTCGGTAATTTTTGGAACATTGGAAAAAAAAAGATTTTATCTTACTACTGTGCAAAAGCATAAAATAGGTTATTGCTAGATGAACAACTTTGTAAGCTGCAAAAACCATGTCAAATTACGAATTACGATCCAAATAGCAAAGGATTTCAGAATGTATCAATATAATTATTTATTTTTCATCCCATTCGATAGCAATAGTAGGTAGTACATGTAATTTGACCAACACAGATTTTGGGTAGTTCATAAGACTGTTTTATCGTAAGTGACAAACGTTACTTACGATATGTTAGTTACGATAATTCTGATTGTTCATAAATATCAAACTTTTACTTTTGTCGTTTGCGATACTGTAATGCCAGTAATAATTTTGACGTTTATGCAAATATGGGCTTAAGTGCCTTTATTTTAGGGTCTAAATTATTTTAGCTATACCTTGCAATAAAAAAGTGAAATACCTACATTCTGTCGGTTACGATGTTTTCCATAACAGGCTCGATTATAGGGTCTACTTGTACATAGGGGAGCCACTTTTTTCAACTTCCATACAAATTATAGCAGAAAAAAAAAATGAAATAACTATTATTTTTTTTTTTAATCCTATCAATAATGTATTTTTTTCTAATATTTAGCAAACCATAATTATCAAGAAATTAAAAATCACTCATTAGACTTCTTCAGCTATCCTTGAAACAAAATCAAAATTTTATTTTATGATTATACTATATCTTAAGTAAATCAAAGGCAAAATAAACCATATTTTTATTAACAGGTGCTGTGACTGTCACGAATGCATACTCTATGGTTTAGCACCACGAAAACTGTACTTTTATACTTACACAGACTTAATGTTTCAATTATTTTAAGCTTTCTTACAATTAGATAAGTTATTGACGAAAAAGGGTTTTTTCGTGCACGGAGCCTTAACTTTTTTTATTACCCGACCGGAGAAGCAAAAAGGAGGGTTATGATTATGACCGGTATATGTATATGTATGTGCGTACCTATGTAATTATGTATATTCATCTTGTCCCTCATATCTTCTAAACTACTTAACATAATTTGACAAATAAGGTAACGTTAGAAGCAGTTAGAAGCGTATTGATCGTCCGCTATTGATATGTGGTTCGCTGGGTATGGTGACGAATATCATAAAACTTAAATGAAAACCCTCAGAACTCATTTCAATAACTAAAATGAAAATAAATTGATAAAATAGCTACAATTATAATTATACTTCAGAATTATAGTTTTAGAATTTACGACGCATTTGACTTGAAAAATACAGTTTTTTTTTTTTTTTACTTTTTCTCCCAAGAAGCATGGCCGTCATGGGAGGCTCACAATAAGAAAATAAAACTATGTAAGTAGGTATTACCAAGGACTAGCAGTAGTATCTATCGTGAAATCGTAGTTAAAAACACAGTTTCCCCTTTTCAACCATTACCATTTTAGTCAATCCACATTAGTTACATCAATCATTTACCTCCTAGCACAGGTATATCTTTTACTTAAAAGGAGGTTCCTATGTAAGATTCACTGTAAAAGTTGTATAAGTTTCTGCAATAAAACTTTTATTTATTTTAAACCTTTTATTTACCATTCCACTGTTGTATATATTACAAGATTTCCATACTTGAATGCTTGATCGTGCTCAATCAGCCCAATGTACCCAGCACAAATGGTTGGTCAGGTCATGTACGTATGAATACTGGCGGTGAAGTCCCTCTCTGCTTATAAATATTTGTGTAAAAGTACCCACGTACAGTATATATATATATATATATATAGTACAGTATATATGTTCTGACTTCTGTGCCGTACAGGTCGTGCCATTAAAGATGAGACTTGACCGCGCCTCCCGCCGCTCTTTCCCCCGCCCCGATGACGCCCCAGCGGGGATCTCATACCGCTAAAGAGACCCATAAATCGTCTACTGCGCAAGTCAAACCAAGTGGTGCGTCAAGTCTCATCTTTAAGGCGAAAGCGCCGACCCTGCCCGCGAAATTCATATTTTCTTACGTTTTTGTATTTTTTAGGTCAGTCTCAGATCTCATGTTAATGATTGATTGATTTGCGGTCGTAAAAATAATAAATATATATTTACAGAATGTTAATAATTAAAATCGTAAATACAATTCTCAGTGATGGTGTATAATGTCATAAATTCACGAAATTGACATTCTTAGCAGCAAATAATTTGATATGTTATTTAGGTAACCGTGAGATGTGGAAGAAATGGAGGGAGGCCATCTTTTATGACCGCCAATCAATCAATCATTAACATGAGACTGACCTACAAAATGAAAAAAACATGAGAAAATTTGACTTTAGCGGGCATGGTCGAAGGTTCCACCTTAAGGGGGAAGCGCTAAGGTAGCCCGCGAAATTCAAATTTTCTTACGTTTTTTGCAATTTGCTGGTCAGTATTAAGTTGTACATCGATCAAAATATGATTCGCGGCCGTAACAAATATGTATTTACAGAATTATAATCATTAAAGTCATCAACACAACTCTCCAAGACCACGTAAGTCCAAAGAATGATGATTTCATGAAACAGTTATTCTTTGGACTTATGTGGTCTTAGAGAGTTGTGTTGATGACTTTAATGATTATAATTCTGTAAATACATATTTGTTACGGCCGCGAATCGTATATTAATCAACGTACAACTTAATACTGACCAGCAAATTGCAAAAAACCTAAAAAAAAATGAATTTCGCGGGCTACCCTGGCGCTTTCGCCTTAATGGCACGACCTGTACGTACTTTTAGTTTACAGTTTACGTTACATGTATATCAATGATAGAAAATCTATAAATTATTTTAGCCTTGAATTAGCTACACAGTCGGTAATGTCAATTTTTTTTTTGCCTCCTATAATCTATATATTAAAAAAAAGACTTCTCTATGGACTAAAATGTCTATAGAACGGTTAAGTTATACATAGTTAGCTATGTCATCTGGCCAACCCAATAAAGACTTTATGTGTAAGGAATAAAATGTATCATGGGTGTTGGTAATAGTTGGTTTATACTCAAATAGAATGACAGAAATGTCATGCCAAAATCTATAACAATCTATCTCTATTCTCTTCTCTAGCAGTTTGCATTAATTTATGTTGTACTATAAATTTAATGTAGTTATACACAAAAAGATTTAAAATCTGAGTGCACTATCAGTGCAAATTCAAAAAGCTTTTATTGCGTTATCATTGCAAACACTGCAAGGACATGGAAGACGAATTAGAAGACAAAGTTGTATACCAAACATATCTCTCGTTTACGAAAATCTTGTCACGTTTCACTAGTAGTGTTCCGCTTGATACTCCCGTGAGCTATTTATGGAAAATGGTGCGCCTTTATTTATTACGATCCGAAGTGTTAGTGTTCACGCTAGGCATTATATTATTTTTTATGTACTTGCAAACTATCGAGCTATGGAGTCGCACAATGCTGAGCAGATTGTCGCAAGCCATGAGTCCTATAAGTGCAGTGCAACGAATGAAGATCTTGGAGGGCTCCGACACCGATAAGCAAAGCTGGGAGCAAAAAGGTATACTCAGTGCTGCTTATGCAATAAAAGGTAGACGAGCTCACATGGAAGACCGATTTATCATCAACGAAAACATAAACAACACTGGGATCTCACTGTTTGCTATATTTGATGGACATGGAGGCGATTTTGCCGCCAACTACGCAAAAGACCACCTCATTCAAAACCTTTACAATAAAATCGTGGAATTACATGCATTTAAGGAAGGCAAACTAGTTAGCACACCTGTGATTGAAATTACTGAGGAACCAAAACAAGAGACCAGTGTTTCTGTTGATCGAAAATCTAGCTTTAAAAAGTCTGTGAGTACCGCTGATGATACATCAAAGAAAGAAATAACAGATCCTGAGCTTTTAGCACAGCTGTCAAAGGCAAGGCCTATCACTAGGGAGGTCAGACCAACTGCTAAGCCAGTCAAGAATGTGCCTAAACCACTGTCCAGCTATATAGACAAGGGAAAGATAAATTATGGAAAGTTGCTGAGTGATGAGGTATTGGATGCGGACCGGCTACTAGTGGAAGCTGCGAAGCGGTCTTTAAATGTTGCAGGTACTACGGCTCTGCTTGCAGTGATAGAAGCCAACTATCTGATTGTGGCTAATGTGGGTGATTCCCGAGGAGTGATGTGTGATTCACGTGGCAATGCAATTCCTGTGTCGTTTGACCATAAGCCGCAACAGGTAATTAATTTGATTCTATTAATATTATCAATGTGGATGATATTAGGCACAAAGATTTAAATAATTATAGTTTATAATGGTAGATTATAAACCTGGAATACTAGTTTTATCCCAGTAGTAAGTTTCTGTGGGATAATTTCTGACATCCACATGGCTGAAGCTTCTGGCAAAAGCTAGTGTATATTTTTTAACAACACTCATGTCAAGTTACTAATAATTCACATATTAAGTTGTTATGAAAACATATTGTTTTTAGAAGTAGAAAATTCTAGCTCTTGACAACAGAAAGAAGTATAAAACTCTTCTTTCTGTTCATACCATTAACCAACGGAATATTTGCAAGGGAACATTTAGATCAATCACATTCAAATTTTCTGTAAAGCTAACATTATCCTTCATATTTTTAGGTCCGTGAACAGAAAAGGATTGAGGCTGCTGGTGGCTACATAGCATTTAATGGCGTATGGCGAGTGGCAGGTATATTGGCAACCTCACGTGCCCTGGGCGACTACCCTTTGAAAGATAAGAGATTTGTTATTGCTGATCCTGACATCTTGACTTTTAACCTGGACGACCACAAGCCTATGTTCCTAGTTTTAGCCTCTGATGGATTGTGGGATACCTTTTCAAATGAGGAAGCTGTGAAATTCATTAAAGAACGGCTAGATGAACCTGACTACGGAGCTAAAAGTTTAACATTACAAGCATATTACAGAGGTTCTGTGGATAACATCACAGTGTTAGTTATCAATTTTCTAACCAATAAAATGTTTGCCGCAGTTTCACAGTAAAATTTTGGGATATTGTATACACTAGCGTGTTAAATTCTAAAATCTTACAATATATGAAAGGTTTACTTGAATTTTTTGCCTAAAATTGTAAGGGTTTTTTACTAACTCAAGTTCGAAAATTCATGCATGAAAATTTTGTTCATAATTTTCAAAGCATTTTCGTATGTGGTACCTATAAGTAACAATTAATGTTATACTAACTGTTGTTTTTCTATGTTGCAATACATACTAACTGTTGTCAATGTATTATATAGTAACTTAAAAAATATATTCTTTTAAAAACGCGCTATTTTTAAACAAGAACCTAAATAGTTATAACTGTTAATAAGTTTAGCACAGTAGTAAGTTTTTTAAAAATTTTATTTTCAAAACGTTGATTAATGAAACATTGTAAGTATTTTAAAATAAACAAACAAATAGTTGAAATATGTTGTATCGTAAAGTGTCGATTGCATTTTAAACTACATTATATTATTTTCATAATAAAAATCTAATTGTTGCATTTGTCGTCAAGTTTTTGCCATGATTTCATCTGCAGTGTGTTTCAGTACAGTCAAGGATTGAAATGTTAAGCACCTTAAGGTTGATTTTAACTTGCACCTCATTATTTCTTCGACCATGTATTGTCAATTTTTTTAATGAAAAGGAATGTGTTTGAAAATTTCTTAATGTTAAGGCTCTTAGATTACATGTAAAATTGAATCTATCACTTTGTATTTGATGTTGTTAAGATTACGAAAATTTTGTAAATAGTTACGTCCAGTAGATGATATTACTTAGACGAGACTTGTTTATATTTTTTATTGTAAAGTGTATAGGGTCATATTTTTGAAAATCTAAAGTTTTGAATTTATGGATGGTTGTGATGTGGATAGTTTTAAAGGTGGGTGGTCTTTAAGAGTAATGTTTTGTTGTTTACCCATCATAATATTGTCCTGTTGACAAACCATTTTAAATGTTTATTATAGTCAGTAATATTTATCCCTCACGAAATACCGACATTTATCAATCATCTGCGTATGCTATGGAGTGCTGTTTTAACGACTTTTAATTGATTTGTTAGTGCAATAAAAATGTTTAGTTTTGATCATAGAGACGTTATAATCGCTTAACCATAAGCGGCCGTACACACGGCGCTGTCCTTTACGATACTAGTTGGGAGCACACTTCAACATCTCACTGTTCATACTGTTAAAAACAAATGCAGTACCGTATAAAATGTCCGTGTGATCCCAAAAATATACTGTTAAATATCGTACTGGTTAACGGCGTGTGGACGGGGCCTTATTTTTATTCCAAAACCGATGTTGGTACAATGATTCTACAATGATAAGGCTGGTTAATTGATTCAGGCGTGGCCTTGCGGAAGTCCATTATAAAATAATGATGTGGATATTTTAGTAACCTGTTCCGCTTAGTTATTTCTAAAGAGTATTTAAAAAAAAAAAAAAACCGTGTGGCAACACGCCGTGTTCGAGTTCGCGACAAGTCAATCGTCATCCTGAGGATGCCTCGTTGAATTGATTTCTTTCAGGGTCTTTTTAAGACTCTTTAAAAATAGCTAAGCGGAACAGGTTACTAAATATATCCACATCATCATTTTTTAATGATAAGCTTTTAAAAACCTTACGCAAAATACGCGCTTTGACGTGGAGTTGGGATATCAGCCCGTAATACCTATTAAGCCTTCAAAAAGTATCAAAGTCACGTGATCCCTATCCCCTGTTATGTATTTACTTTTTACTTGCATTTGGTTCGAGTATTAGTTTAGTTAAATGTTAGGCTTGTTGAGTTCATATTTGCCTGTGGTGCTAGTCATATTTTCTTAGTTTTATATTTTGTTCTCACTCATAACAATGTTACTTGCTTATTAGACATTACAAGCGCTGTTCATAGTTAAACTTTCATGGTCAACAGATTTATGTATTCAAAATATTTTTGTAATTCTATCTATACAGAAAACGATGATAAGGTTCGCTTTAAGTACAAAGAAATTGTTTACAAAGTATACCTATCGGCCTATGGCGTATACTATCTTTAAACTACACGTTATTGGGGCCAAATGAATCTACTGTCTACTTGACCTAATGAATGCCTACCATGTTATTGAAAAAACACTAAATTTTAATAGGTAAGGTGCCAAAATTACTTGGATTTTATTATAATAGGATCTGGTTTTCATAACTATTTGCATAATAATGTGATTGTTTATAAAAGCACTAGCAGATAAAAAGGATTAACTCTTGTTGTGTTACCCAATATTTTGTAGAGATTTTAACATGATATAGTTAGTATTTTTGACTTGTACATAATCAGTGTTATAGTATGTGTAAATCTACCAAAGCCTCAAAGGTTTATAATTACGTTGTCCAATTGTCTACATATGTATATGCTTGCCTCAGATCTACCTACCAAAGTATAACAATATTGTACGTAATACTTAAATAAATGGTATCGTAAAATTCTGTTATTTCATTGATGGGTGCTACACACAGCTCGGTACAATTCGAAGTACCTAAACAAAGCGGCTTTTTCCCGTACTACAAATATTCGATTTTGCCGCCTGACGGTGCCGAATTATACCGACCCGAACAAGTGGCACGGAGCATCCCTATCCACATTTATTTAAATATAATTCAAGTGATGTCCGCTATTTGCGCAGAGGGTGGCAGGTCTGCTTGTTCTGCATATAAAAGCGCGAAGTAGCAGGTCATGATATTTAAAATGTCCAATAGCGCACTGTGGAAAATCTCGTAGAACAACTGCTGATTAAAAATGGTTATTGTCAATGTCGCTACTGGCAGGCTTTTTTTTTATTTTACTCAATAGTTTATGGACCAAACTAGACTATAATATCAAAAAACTATAAAATATTTTTTTTACAACACCACAAACTTTATAGTTTTGATGGACGTCCATGTTAATTAAGCCCGTTTACTTCATCACTTTCAAATTCGTTTTATTGTTATACGTTACAGAAAAAGGTATAATGTATTATATATTTCTGGAAACCTCGTCTTTTGATATGAAACAACTAATATGTATTTAATATTATGTTAACGTTTACCTTAAAATATTTGCAAAATAAAATATGGTGGAAAAAAAGGCTTTTTTAAGTTTATCGAGACTTTTGACAGTTGCCCACTTTTACCTCTTTTTTTTTTTTTTTTTTTTTTTTAATTTTGAGGGTGGGAAATCATCAAATAACTTCTCGCGCTCTGGGCGGAGCGGGAGGGCGTGTCAGACTCTTACTGACTAAAACCCACCCGTGTTCCTTCGGTTGCCCTGTCGCCGGGGGCCACGATCTCCCTTTCGGTTTTCTTCGCAACCCCGGCAGGCATCGGTCCTAGTGGACCCCTTCAATTATGCTGACATCTCTTTGAGGCGCGCGTGGAACACAACGCGCCGTCGACCCGGGCCTGGTCCTTATCGGACGGTGAGCCACCCATTGCTCACCGCCCGCAAGCCCGCGCCCGCGCGCGGAAATCGCCTCGCGATTCCCGACGCCCTGGGCGTCTCCTCCTGCGGCGGTTAGGGGCGTGAGGGCGCGAAATTTGCCTCTCCCTCACGCGTTCCGCCTCCTCCTTCGCGAGCATTACCGCTTCGCAGAAGGAGGTGACGGCCTCCCATTTCCTCTCGCTCCGCACCATAGCCTGAACCAGGGCCGGACGCGAGAGATCACCGCCGCCGATCGCCTCCACGAGGACACGGCGATGCTCCGCCCAAGCTGGGCAGACCTCCACCGTATGCTCCACCGTGTCCTCCGGGCGATCCACACAATGGTGACACCCGGGCGTTTCCTCCCGCCTTATCCTGTGCAGGAACCTCCCGAAACAGCCGTGTCCGGTGAGGACCTGCGTCAGGCGGAAGGTGAGGACGCCGTGGCGCCTCTCAAGCCACTCCTCAAAGAGGGGAGAGGGAGGCTCTACACGGGGGTCGTGCGTTCCATGGCCCTTTACGGGGCGCCGGTGTGGGCGCGTTCAATAAGGCTGCGGCCAGCCCGCCGTTTGAACGCGTCCCAGAGGGTCATGGCCATCCGGCTGGCCCGAGGATACCGCACGGTCTCCTGCGAGGCGGCGAGCCTCCTTGCCGGATTACCGCCATGGGATCTGGAGGCAAAGGTCCTCGCGCACATTTGGGAGTGGCGCGAGGAGGCGAGGCGCCGGGGCTTAGCTCCGCTGCCGCGAGAAATCGCGGCTCAGCGGACAGAGCTCCGGCGGGATCTCATGGCGTCATGGAGAGTGCGATTGTCGCAACCCAGCGCTGGGCACGCCACAATTGCGGCCCACTTTTACCCCTGCTTTACATTTAATGTTGATTTGTAGCCTAGCTATCCATAAACATAATCAAATAAAAAAAGCTGCGGATATTTGCGGTTTTCGGAGTAATTAGTAAAAATGTGATAAAAGTCAGAAAACGGAAAACCGCTCGCTATCTATTGCGGTTTGAAATGTTGCTGTTTACATCAATAGTTTGCGGTAAGTTTTGTAATTTATCATTGATATTAGGGCGTTTATCTTTTTTGCACTCATGTTGCGTGTGAAAATATTAATCAACAAGATGCACACTACCCTCATATTTCATATAGTATATAAACAGTTGTTTCATTTCATTGTAAATAACAGAATAGTGGTGAATTAACAGAAGTGTTATTGTTACGAATACAATATAACTACGTATTTTGTTGACTCTTCAAAAGTCTACTTTCAATTGTTCTAAACGTGAAATAATACTTTCGTATATCGAAGGAGGAAAATCATTGGAGGCATTATCAATAGTTTTAAAAGAAAATTATAATGTATCTGAAGACAACTTATGTTTCATCCTCAGTGATTTTCAAAGACATATTATTCCCGCTTTTAGTAAACGATGGACAGAAGCTTCACGGAAAAAGGATATATTTTTTATGAAAAACAGTAATTGGTTGGAATCAGAATATTCAGTAACTTTACCGTACTCTGAAGATGTTACAACCGTTTCCACACCATCTACTTCTTCTGGAAAACGTGGGAGACCGTGCGTATCTTATCCAGACTTGTCAGAATCCAGTAAAAGAAGAAAAAATACAATGTTACTTAATGAATATGGATTTGAACACGTCCATAATGCATATCTTCAAGGGTTACGTTCGATAGGAGAATCAACAGAAGCTAAAATTGTGGAAACATTAAGGTTTGCTGACAGTGAAAATAAGACCTTATTCTCGAGTCTCATAGAAGACGCAAGGTAGACAAAAATGTTAACGGATGAAGAAGTATTGAGCGTATTTATTGACTTGGATTTAACTAAAGCACAATATTTTTACTTGAGAAATTTAACGAACGAACGAAAATGTTTTGTGTTTCCACCATATTACAAAGTGCAAGAAGTTAAAACTACTTACTATCCACCATCTTCAGCTATAGAAATTACAGACACAAGTGCAAAAATAGTAAGACTTCAAGATTTATTAGATCACACTGCAGCTAGGATATTGACAATAGATTCAGTGTATAGGAATGGATTGAATAACTTACTTTTATTGACTCATTCGGTCAAAGCCAGTACAAACAGAAACTGCCAGAAGAGTCTGAACGAATTTCTGATGCAAATTTATTTATCACTTCTTTGGTATCTATAAAGTTAATTAACGAGCTAACAGGTGATGTTGTCTGGCAAAATCCGGTACCTTCGTCTGTTCGTTTTTGCCGGCCTATATTAATAGAATTTTGCAAAGAAACTCCCGAGAAAACTAAACCTGTTGTGGATGAAATAAAAGGTCAAATAATTTTTTTGGGTCCATCATTAATTAACAAAGAAGGTGAGGGAGTGCAAGTGAAGCATGATCTCTTTCTTACAATGATAGATGGCAAAGTAGCTCAGGTATTAACAGATACACCTTCGGGTTCCACATGTACAATATGTGGAGCTACTCCACGCCAAATGAACGATTTGACTAAAGTGACTGCTAGGCCTGAAAATGAAGATTCTTATCAATACGGACTGTACTTTGCACGCCTGGATTCGTTGTATGGAAATGATTTTACATATTTCCTATAAACTGTCTTTCCAAACATGGTCAGCCACAAGCGAAGAAAAGAAACGACTAAAGCAAGAGAAGAAAACCCTGGTACAAAGGCGTTTCCGTGAAGAGCTAGGATTGATCATCGACAAATCAAGACAAGTAAGTGGTAATTCTAATGACGGTAATACTGCCAGAAGATTTTTCACAATGCAAGCTGCTCTGCTGAAATTACAGGAGTGGATATAAATTTGATTAAACGACTTTACATAATTCTGCAAGCTCTTTCATCGGGTGTAATGATAAATACTGAAAAATTTGGCAGTCATAGCATAACTGCCAAATTTTTTGAGACTGCCAGGATCTATGTGAGCAATTATGAATGGTACTACATGCCATCTTCAGTTCACAAAATTTAGATTCATGGAGAAAGTGTCATAAAGCATTTTGCAGTACTTCCTATTGGTCAACTTTCGGAAGATGCGCAACAATCTCGTAATAAGGATTATAAAAAATTTCGTCTACATCATGCTAGAAATTGCTCAAGATCCGCCACAAACGAGCATGTATTTCATACTCTTCTTTATACTTCAGATCCTTACATAACCAGCATTAGAAAACCGTATACTAAAAACGTGAAGGAACTTGATGAAGACACCTTAGATCTTTTGAAAGTGAACGAATTAATTTTAGATCCCGAAGTTCATCAAGTATAAATAACATTTTAACTCGTAGTAGTTTATTAATCAATCAAACAACACTAGTGCACATACTTCCAAAGTTTATTAGGCAATTTTGTTAACACCAAGACTGACATGGAACTTAATAAAGAATAAAAATGGTTACAATTGAAATGTATGACCGCCATTAGTCTCTCAGTCGAGCCGGCAATAATCTCTTGCGGCCCGAGTTCCGCCGACCAGTGTTGCCAATCGATGCCGCGGGGTTCTCACTCGCGGCGTCGCGAGAAATTTCGAAATCGCGCGTTACACTCTCCCCCTCCAAGTTAGGATCGCGTCCCGAGTCCAACTTGGGACTTAATTCACGGTCGCGCGGTCTCCCTCTGCGTCCCTTCGGCATAACCGGGGCTGCTGTATCTAGCGGAGTGGTCAACAGCGTTAAATCTGTGCTATGGTACTTCCCTATCACGTTATTCGAGAAGTCGGAAAGAACAAAGGTTGTAGGGCTAGTGATCTGCCTAACGCGATAGGGACCATCCCGTCTAGGCATGAATTTCCGTGTAATACCTTTTGATGCGTTACTCAGATTGTGACACTTGAGCAGAACTAAATCACCTACACTAATGTTTGGTTCTTTCTGGCGAGAGCTATCAGCTACCCTTTTGCGAATATCCTGATACTTCTCTACACGTTCCTTAATTTCAGAAAGAGATGAAATAAATGACCGCAAGTAGGGTGTGACTTGAGGAACGAAGTTTTCTTTATCTAGGATACTGCGGAGATCCCGACCAACATCAAACGGGGTTCGCAACTCTCGTGCGAATGTTAAATATGCGGGGGTTTTACCTGTGGTGGAGCACACGGCGCTGTTCATAGCAAACCTAACATTTGCCAAGTGCTTAGGCCAATCGGTGTGAGTTGTCTGAACTAACATGGACAGCTGTACCTTAAGGTCCCGATTCTTCCGCTCCGCGGGATTGGCCTCTGGATGGTACAACGGTATGAGTTCCTGCTTGACGCCCAACAGGTGCATGCACTGCTGCATGACAGCAGACACGAACTGCGTGCCGTTGTCTGAAACAACACGTCGTGGCAATCCGTATCGGAGGAAGTAATCCTCTAGGAGGATGCGGGAGCAAGCCTCTGCGGTAGCATCAACGAGTGGAAAAAGTTCAACCCACCTTGTTGCTACATCCTCTATAAGAAAGATCCATCGCTCCCCCTGGTCTCCAGGTGGAAGTGGACCAAATAAGTCGATAGCTAGGACTTCGCCTCGCTGTTGCAATACAGGAGTTTGTAATAAACCCGAGGGTTTTTGGTTCGTTGGTTTATAGCGAAGGCAATCAACGCATTTTTTTAAATAATCTGTTACGTACCTGCGCATGCCTGGAAAATAGTACCTCTCCCTTAGACGTTGGAGGGTCCTCTCTACTCCCTGATGGCCAGCGGTAGGAGAGTCATGGAGCTCCCTTAGAATCTCTTCCCGCATGGAGCTCGGCACCACCAACTGTGCGTCTTCTGCATCAAAATCAGGGTCATATCGATAGAGGACACCTTGAGACATTACGTAGCCTCTCTCCAACCATCGACTACAGGTAAGTTCGTCGGAATCTTCCAAATCCTGCATAATTTTATATAATTCTGGGTCGGCTATTTGTGCAGCTCGCAGGTCAGCTGGGCTGGTAGAAGGTAAGTTTATAACAACAGGACACAAACCATATTCCTCCATATCCCCTTCCTCGGAACATGGGGGGCGGCTCAACGTATCCGCGACCACGTTAGCCTTGCCTGGTGTATATTGATAGATAATATTAAAAGACTGGAGTTTAAGTGCCCAGCGGACCAGCCTACCTGAGGGTGTCTTCACCGTAAGTAGCCACTTCAACGGCTGATGATCACTCCTGACTATTACCTCGTGTCCGTCGATATACCCTCTAAAGCGCTCTACAGCCCAAACCACGGCCAAAGCCTCCCGTTCCGTGGTGCTGTAGTTTTTCTCCGCAGGGGTTAACAGACGGCTTGCGTACTCTATGGGCCGTTCCTCAACGCCCTCGCCCTGTAGGAGAACCGCACCTAACGCATAATTACTAGCATCCGTTCTGAGTATGAACGGCTGAGAGTAGTTTACCTGTATCAAAATAGGGGCAGAAGTGAGGCACTTCTTCAGTTCTTCAAAAGCGTTTGTTTGCTCTGACTCCCAAACCCAAGGCTGGTTCTTTTTAGTAAGGCGCGTTAGTGGCTCAGCAATAGCGGAGAAGTTAGGCACAAACTTCCGGAACCAGGAACATGTCTGCAGGTAAGTTCTTAACTGCGTAAGATTTTGTGGTGGCTTCATATCCACTATAGCCTGTACCTTGTCGTAATCAGGTGACACGCCCTCCTGTGTGATAACATGTCCAAGGTACTTTACCTTTTTCCTACAGAAGACACACTTATCACGATTCGCCCTCAAACTAAAAGTGCGCAGCTTTTCAAAAACGAAGTGCAGAGCTGCTACGTGACCTGAATACGTTTCAGTTATAAGGAGCAGGTCGTCTTGGTAAGCCAATAGCGTAACATTCTCGCCTTCGATTTGACAGAAATCGCGGTTCAACGATGAGCGAAGCTTATCAATTAGTCGCTGGAACGTCGACGGCGCATTCTTGAGGCCGAATGGCATGCGTGTAAAGCGGTAAGTACCAAACGGTGTTTGAAAAGCCGTTTTGTCTTTGTCGCTCTCTTTCATTATTACCTGCCAGAAGCCACTCCGCAAATCGAGCGTGGACATAAAGCAGTTGCGCTTTGTCGACTGGACTAAGTCATCAATGAGTGGCATAGGGTAAGCATCAGTTTTTGTAACTGCATTTAATTTACGATAATCCACACAAAATCTTACCTTGCCATCTTTCTTCGGCACAAGAACAGCAGGGGAAGTCCAAGCAGACTCACACTCTTCGATCACACCTTCAGCGAGCATCTTCTCCAACTCAGCCTTCACAAGCTCCTTTTTAGCGGGCGTGAGCCTATACGGTGGAACTGATATTGGAGGATGGTCGCCCGTGTCGATGTGGTGCTCTGCATAGGGAGTTGGCCTCCCCTGTTCTGCAAAAATATCACTATTTTGCTGCAGCAAATCAGACAACTGCTGTCTTTGATCAGAACCCAGCATAAGCCCTTCATCATCACGCAAAAGATCAGCAGCAAATATATTAGTGTATGGCCTTGGACGCTCATACTCAATGTCAAATAAAACATGCTCACCTGAAAAGTGCCAGGTTGAAGAAGCAAAATCAAGCACAATGCCCGCTGCCACCAAGAAATCCATTCCAAATAGGGTCTCATTATTTTCCGCATCAGGAAAAATGGTAAACTGAAGTTTTACTGACCTTTCCGGGGTTATCCTTACTTCTAAAGTGGTAAGTAGAACTTGTCGAGTACGGGTGGAGCCATCTGCAAGCCTTACTCGTCGAGTCGTCTCCTCACAAGGATGCCGATGTGTCAGCAACAGCTTGTATAACAGGGCGCCGGCAACACTGCTCTTAGCGCCTGAATCCACCAAGCCTTTTCCTCGAACTCCTAAAATCTGAACACTCAAAGTTGGCCTTAACCTAGCCTGATGCTCATCTGAGACACTCCGAGAACCTTTTTTGTCAACAATACTAACTGTGGAAAATCGTCCCAAATTTTCCATGGACACCCTACCTTCGTTCCTCGAGGTCACCCTACTTGGTGAAGAATTAATATTTTTGTCACAAAAATTATAATTATTTATGGAAAAATGTCCTAGGTCTTCCATGGACACCCTAACGTCTGATGTGGTCACCCTACTTGGTGATAATGGAACATTATTATGATTAACAGTGGAACAATGTTCACCAAAGTAATGCATCATAGGCATTTCGCAATTATTAGAATTATTATAACAAGCAACCGACTTACCATTGGATTTATTTACATTACTAGGTTTATAATCGGAGAACCCCATGACATCTATTGCATAGTGGTCTGCATTACACTTAGAACATTGTGACCTAGTAACACCTTTCGCATTACAACCATAACATGTTGGTACCCGATCAGTTTCTTTTGTATCATCATTCACTTTTAGTTTAAAACAATTGTCATGGTTGTGTCCGTGTCGCTTACAAAATGAACAAAACTTTTTCTTTGATGAAAATGAAGTAGCGTCGCTCGCAGGACGTGCAGTGGCGCCGGTGCTATTGCCAGGCGCGACCGGGTCCTTGCTAGGCGGGCCGCCGGCGTTCGACGCATTTTCTTTGCGGGGCTCTCGTGGCGTCGTTGTTTTCTTCGAGGGCGCTTCGCCCGTGCTTGCGGATGAACGCTGCGGCGTTCTAGGACGTCGACGCTGGTATTCATTTGGGACTTCGTCAGTTGCGTCTTCAATGTGTCTCGCCTTATGTAGTAACGTTTCGTATGACGTAATTTCATCACGACGTAGGCGCTCGCGAACACGATGGTGTAGAAGTCCATAGACCATATCTAATTGTACTTTAGTGCTGAGGTCACCGACTGGAAGCCGAGCAAACATAGCTCGAGCTTTTGCGACAAATATTTCTGTCTTTTTACGACCTTGTGACGTATTGAATAACTCCCGGTAGATTCTATGAGGCGGACGAGTGTCACCGAAAGCGCTTCGTAGTGACGTCACAGCTTCGCTCCAGGAGCTGATGGTAGATTTTATGCCCTGCCACCAGACAGCTGCATCTCCAGTTAACAGCATCGATAAACCTCGTAGGGCATTGTCATCTCCTACATAGGCACATTCCTTATAGGATTCCATGGCGTCGACGAAACCATCCAAGGAGTCGTCAGGCGCTCCGCTGAACCGCGCTGTACATTTAGCGAAGTTTCCGGAAACGGGAGCGGGCGCAGGCGCCGCGGCCGGCGTTGTGGGCGCCGCCGCCAGCGTCGCTGACAATGACTCGCGACGAGTCTCGTGTTCGAGGACACGGTCAAGTAGGCGTTCGAATGCTGCGGTTTGAGTTTGCTGTAGCGCCGCCATGATGGACGCCATGTCGTCGGGGGTGAAGCTTGACCTCGCCGTCGGCTGTGTGGAAGGTGCTTCTGCGGTTTCATCGACCGCATCCTCAAAACCGGATTGTCGACGTGATTGACGGCGTGTACGTGTCATTATCGTGGGTCGTACTCTGTGTATTTTCAATGAGTAATTCACAACTGTCACACACAGTCCCGCGCTTGGGCAGCCAGTTTAACTCGTAGTAGTTTATTAATCAATCAAACAACACTAGTGCACATACTTCCAAAGTTTATTAGGCAATTTTGTTAACACCAAGACTGACATGGAACTTAATAAAGAATAAAAATGGTTACAATTGAAATGTATGACCGCCATTAGTCTCTCAGTCGAGCCGGCAATAATCTCTTGCGGCCCGAGTTCCGCCGACCAGTGTTGCCAATCGATGCCGCGGGGTTCTCACTCGCGGCGTCGCGAGAAATTTCGAAATCGCGCGTTACAACATAACATTTAGTAAACATTACAATTAATTAATTAATATCTGTGTTCGATTTTAATCACATTTTTTTTAAAATGTTTTTATTATTTTAATTGATATTTATTTTGATGTACTATATGATATTTGGTTTTTGTAAACATTAAAATAATAGTATTCATGGTTAGAAAATAAATATTGGACATTTTTGATAATTTTGAATTTGTTTTATTTTTTAATGTATGGTTTTAAATTCAGTCATAATAAATTACATTCCATTTGAAGCCATATACACTATTCTATATTTTTGCAAGATTTTAGAACATAATATTCAGAAATTAAAAAGTTATTGATTTTTAATCAGAAACAGACCTTGATTTTCTATATTGTAGCACAGTGGCTGAGCGATTTTCTGCTTTGCTAGATGTCGCGGATTCTGTTCCGCTATAAACAATTTAACTGTTTAACATTTGTACCTATGGCCTAGAGAAAGTTGGTTTATGTCTGTTTGTTAACCTACAGCAGAAATTACTGGAGAAAAACCAGCCAAGTGCGTGCCAGACCACGCACAATTAAGGTTTCCGTAGTTTGGATGAACTTATCCCAAGAACAAACTTAACATTGTACCTACTTGAAAAACATGTTCTCCTATACATTCCAACTGCAAATGTAAGGGTCAGTACACCGAGATGCGATATAAACAGTATCGAACTCTGTGCGAGCGTGAACGCGTGTCGAGGTACGCTGAGACGCGCGTTGCTGCGCAGCGCGTGTACCTTATTGTGTAGTAAATACATTCGATATTGTATCGGATCTTAAAAACTGCGCGTCGTGTCGCGTCTTGGTGTGAACTGACCCTAAGTTTGTTCGCACAAAATTGAGAGGCTTACCTTGTTATTTTAAGATACTTCTTATATACGTTTTCAAGTAATCAAATCATCGAGTAGTGATGTGATGGGAGCGGAGCGGAGAGTGGCGGGGCATAGCCGTAGGTATATCGAGGCGGTATGAGTCCACTCTTTCACTTAACTTCATGCAAAATATCGAACGGTCGTCTCCGCTTCATCAGGTCGATTGCCCAGTAGTGTTAATACCAAGTCGACTTAGGCTGGGAATACGCGTCCGATTTTTTCATCAGATAGTAGGATCCGATAGTCTGATCCGGCTATCGGAAGGCGTTGGAGCCATTATTTTGTTTGAACATTCAACACACGTCCGATCCTATAGTCGGATAGTTTGCATTGTTCTGATAGCCGGATCAGACTATCGGATGAAAAAATCGGACGTGTATTCCCAGCCTTAAGGGTGCAAACTGATGCGGCGATAAGACCCCTCTTTGAGGAGTGGCTAGAGAGGCGCCACGGCGTCCTCACCTTCCGCCTGACGCAGGTCCTCACCGGACACGGCTGTTTCGGGAGGTTCCTGCACAGGATAAGGCGGGAGGAAACGCCCGGGTGTCACCATTGTGTGGATCGCCCGGAGGACACGGTGGAGCATACGGTGGAGGTTTGCCCAGCTTGGGCGGAGCATCGCCGTGTCCTCGTGGAGGCGATCGGCGGCGGTGATCTCTCGCGTCCGGCCCTGGTTCAAGCCAGGGTACGGAGCGAGAGGAAATGGGAGGCCGTCACCTCCTTCTGCGAAGCGGTAATGCTCGCGAAGGAGGAGGCGGAACGCGTGAGGGAGAAGCAAATTTCACTCACGCCCCTAACCGCCGCAGGAGGAGACGCCCAGGGCGTCGGGAATCGCGAGGCGATTTCCGGCCACCGTAGGCGCGGGCTTGCGGGCGGTGAGCAATGGGTGGCTCACCGTCCGATAAGGACCAGGCCCGGGTCGACGGCGCGTTATGTTCCACGCGCGCCTCAAAGAGATATCAGCAGAATTGAAGGGGTCCACTAGGGCCGATACCTGCCGGGGTTGCGAAGAAAACCAAAAGGGAGATCGTGGCCCCCGGCGACAGGGCAACCGAAGGAACACGGGTGGGTTTTAGTCAGAAAGAGTCTGACAAGCCCTCAAAAAAAAAAAAAAAATGGTGCAAACTGTTGTCAGACAACAAGGCGTTTGTACACGACAGTGTAAGCGAATCAGTCTCTTGCAGACGATGCGTTACGGACGAGGGCTGAAAACGGCCACTTTAGCAGAATCATAATATGATAATATTCAATAATAATTAAAATAAAAATAATTCTGCGTTCACTGTAACTGTAGAAATAAAATAAAAACTCATTTGATTAACAAAAACTGTAAAGTTATCCGTTAAAATTATGGTTTTAATTTTTTTCATACGACAGTATTTACACCAAATATGAATTGAATATAATTCAGCTAAAATATGTGTCACCATAGAGGAATTGCTGGGAATGCAGAAAATGAATTGCTTCTAGAGGAATTGCTTAATGTGGCCGTTTTAAACCCCCAGTTCAGTTGACATTTCAGTCACTGGTCTCATGGACGAATATATTTGAAGACAGTTCAGAACAGACTGGTTTCATGTATCTACGCGTCAGTCAGCGGCACAATTCGCTGAACTGAGCTCCGGACAAGACGCCAGTTTGCGAGTCAGTTTAGTCTCTGGCCCCTTGTGCAATTATATTACCGAAAAATCCAGTTTAGTTAGTAGGTATAAAAGAAAAACAACAATATTTTTTAAACTTTTAATTATATAAAATATTTGGGTAGGCTGCTCCAACCAGCCTGTAATTTTGTAACAAAACATTACCCTAAAACACATAACACAATGTTATTTTAACTCATTTTTTGTTTTTACTTACAAAAAACTTAAAAACGCAACATTTAAAATTATCATGATGTTTTATGCTAAAGTCTAGAGCTTATGCTAATGGCATATAATTGGCTCCGTAATACAACTAAAACCGACTACTCAGCATATAGCTATTATGCAATTAATGTAAAACTTATTTGGACAATACATGTACATGAACTAAAACCTATTCTCGTATTACAAGTTACTAATTCAAGTGTTATAATTACGTTATTAACATAACATAACGCCTTGTTTCCCCGAAAGGTTGGGCAGAGGTGTGAACCTGGTGTGACTGACACTGGCATGGACACCATCAGATATTTTAATTTTGATAACAAAAAAATTGTTGCTAATTAGTCGAAATTTGGCCCCAAATATTAGAATTTGTCGAGCACTAGTTCAAAAGTTATAAGGGTTTATAGATGGCTGATCCGGGGAGCAGCTTCCCAGCTTGGCCTAATTGAATGTCAAAAGCTAGGGCACCTAGTTAAGATTGTTTTCTTCCAAATTCTGTCGATAATTAGTTGCCATTTTTTGCCAAGTCACAGAATTAATCGGGTCTTAGTTTAGAAGATATAATGAGTTCAATTTTTAAGTATAATCCAAGAGCTAGATAAAATAATTTAGAAAATATAGTCCAAGAGCTAAATTAAATAATGTAGAAAAAATTTCAACCTAGACTGGGTGCTCTAGCCTTGGAGATTCAATTGGGCCAAGCTGGGGAGATGCTCCCCAGATCAGCCACCTAAAACCCTTAATAACTTTTGAACCGGTGACCGATAAATTCTGATATTTGGCGACAAATTTCGACTAATTAGCAAAAAAAAATGTGTGTTATCAAAATTAAAATCCCTGATGGTAGCCATTCAAGTGTCAGTCACAAGTGTACCTGTAGTACACCCACAATTCGTCAGTTATGTTTAAGTCCCATGTAATGGGGGGCGAGCCTATTGCTAATACAATTACGTAATAATAACGTACATAATTACAAAAAAGAAAAAGGAAAATAAACGCGAGAAATAAAGTGAATGGTGCTATACATGCGATTGTGACCAACCAGTCGATGTCTAAAAAAGCTCGACTGGCAGTTCACAATGGTGTGCTGGTGCCTACGCTTATGTATGGAAGTGAATGTTGGGTGTGGCAAAACAAGCATGAAAGTAGAATAAATGCTGTGGAAATGCGTTCCTTGCGAAGCATGTGTGGTTTGTCTATGAATGATAGGCTGAGGAATGATGTGATAAGACAGCGGTGTGATTTAAAAGAAGATGTGACAAAAATTGAAAAGGGTATGCTGAGATGGTTTGGGCATGTTGAGAGGATGAATGAAAGGCGACTAACAAAACGTATTTACAAGGCTGATGTGAAGGGAAAGGCCGGTCGGGTACGCCCTTGAAGGACATATATGATACTGATACTGACCTTATTGGTGATGTTCTTCAGAAAGGCCAAGTGCGTAGTACTCTCAACCGGCGTGCGTGTATGACCAGATGTATGAACGTAAACGAGGCAAAAGGAGTATGTAAGGATCGTAGCAGGTGGCGTTCTGTAGTTTCTGCCTACCCCCATGGGAAGAAGGCGTGAGTTTATGTATATGTATGTGTATAATTACGTAATTGTTTTTTATTTAAGCTTCAATATTTCGTGTCTATCTAAATTATGACTAGATGATACCTGAACTCTAATCGAGTTGCCTATAAGATGCACTGATTATCACAAATTTTCACAGGAATGTCAATCAGCGTACATAATTTTAAAAATAGCCTTTATTTACAAAAATTGCACAATAAAATAGTAAAGGCACTGCAAAATATAATGTAGCGGCTTACACTATCCAGTCGTAGACACTATTAATAATACATGAAACAATATATTTTTCGTGTCTAAAATGTAGGTAACTTAAAACAACATTGTAACGTTAGCAGTTACTGGTACACGTGTACGAGTATCGTTTTCTATTTTAAATTCTGATTTTTAATTTGCTAGACCACGGATGGCTGCTATCGACCTTTTTATTTAAATCAAAATATAAATACCGAATATTACAGAGACAACACGACACCAACTGAAGATCCTCCTGCAGCAGAGAATGATTCAGTGGTCCTGTGTGAAAGTCATTCGGTAACTAAATTATTTCTCCGTTTGAAATAATACATTTAAACAAACCTTTTTTTACAGTCCGTTCAACAGATTTTGACTTCTATACCGTAGGCATAAGGATGGAATTAAAAGCAAAAAATTGGTTACAATACCAAACTGTTTACTGCAGCTGCCATTTGTCATGCCATCAACGCAATAGAAGTCAAAATTGGTTGAACAGACTGTATAAAAGGTTTGTTTAAATGTGTAATCTTATTTCAAATGGGGTATATATAGGTTATTATTATATCGACATCAAATGTCATTTTAGTCTAGTAAATTAAAAATCAGAGAATAGTATAATATATTATTAAAGTCTATCCACATTAAATTTCATTATTATTCTGTACGACACTTTCACAGAATTTCGAATTCGTCATCCGAGTCGTCGAATTGTCTGTCCACGTCTTCAAATTCTGTAACAAAAGCGATAAAGATATAAATGTATTGGACAACTAGCTGCGCCCCACGGTTTCACCCGCATAAATCTCAATCCCGTGAGAATATCGGGATAAAAAGTCTCTTATGTCCTAACTCAAGTTATGGTCTACCCATGTGCCAAATTTCATCCAAATCCGTTCAGCCGTTTTAGCGTGAAAGCGTAACAAACAAACAGACTTACTTTCGCATTTATAATATTATTAGGATTAATTTATTAACAGTTCCGTGTGGTTCCCTTCCGATTCTAAAATTTTGTGAGAGCATTTTAAGTTATTAGGGTCGTAATTCGTTCGTCTCCTTCTTTTCGTATGGTTGGAGACTAACCAGTACTTTAATTGCGTAATACAACACAATTTATTTCGATTTGAAACAGATTGCTTCACGCATTTATAATATTATTAGGATTAATTTATTAACAGTTCCGTGTGGTTCCCTTCCGATTCTAAAATTTTGTGAGAGCATTTTAAGTTATTAGGGTCGTAATTCGTTCGTCTCCTTCTTTTCGTATGGTTAGAGACTAACCAGTACTTTAATTGCGTAATACAACACAATTTATTTCGATTTGAAACAGATTGCTTCATAAGTTGGAAAAAAATCTACTTAACAACGTAAATAACGCAATGAATGTTGTTGAACTGTCAAAATGAAACAAATTAGGCATAATTGTTTACGAAAATAAATTACGCAATTAGGGTACTGGTGTCAGAGTTTTAAAGCCGCCCATGGGCCTCTAACTTGGCTTCACATGCCGTCAAGAAATATATCTCACGATGTTTTCCTTCACCGTTTTAGAAGCAACTGATAATTATACAATACGCACATGAATCCCAAAAGTCAGAGGTGCGTGCCTTGGGTTCGAACTCGAGACCTATGACTTTGACCTCGTTCGTTAGTAGTACTGTGTTTAAACTGCGACAAATTGTCTGCCATATTTGGTGATGGCGACTATTGGCAACCAACTTGACCTTGGTTTTTACCAATAAATGTAGTGGGATGTCTACGTTCAGCTCCTTATGATTGACCACGCGGATGACAATAACAATGGAGCTGGTATTAGCTGGGGTTTTTGTCGTGACTCCGTGAGAGGTTGGAAATCGTACCTAGTCTGAAGATTTGTTTATTTCGTTTTTTAACAGAATACGCGAGGAATTCGCGACATTTCAAGGCAAAAAATGGGTGTAATTTACATAAATATATGTATAGATAATTGATCAAATTACCTGCAAATAATGTTGTATTCTGTAGATCAATATCAGATGTCATCGGACCCCAGTGCGATGGTCTCTTCTCGCATATTTCGAATAACGGTTGATTCTCACACATCAGCTTAGTTCCTATCGTGGCGCACAATTCTTCAAAATCAGATTTGGTTCGACACAAAAAACACTGAAACAAAATAATTGTGTTGAATTTTTTTACGTTTTTCTTAAAATCTTAGCCAAAATATTTTTTACATGATAATTATTTATTCTTTACGTGCTAGTAAAAATATTACCCAGTCAGCAAATATCAAGAAAGTCAAATCATTTTTTTCATTCATTTCGAATAGGTCCTAAAAGGCACTTTTGAACGTCAAAATTTACAATACAAAAAAAGAATAGATTCTAGTCGCCCCTTCCAAAAGGTAGTTTTCGTATGGAGAAGAATGGGCAAGAAACTCCACCGTTACTCTTTTACAATATTTTGTATAGGTACCATCGGGGTAATGCATATCTAACCAATTTGGAAACAGAATCCCGTGCACACGACCCTTCTTTTTTGTAGGTAAGCGTTACAAGAATAGTCCTTACAGTGTACAGATAATATGCATTTCTTCGATAGTACATTCATTATTTAATTATATGTGAAGACTATGTACCCAAGGTCTATTTATAATCTTGTTTCCAATTTATATTATTTCCACTTAAACAAAAATCAACTTTATAGTAATGTAAATAAAGTTGTTTTTAGACTGAATAGTACTGTTTGATTAAAAAGTCATAAAACATATGAAGTTGTAGCGCAAACTGAACCTTATGTGTGGGCGTTACAGTTGGTTTTTCTAAAACTCGTGTTTGTTTACATGTTTGGCAAATAAATTGCGAACGTTGATTAGAATAAAATTACTGTACCACAATAGGTAAAAATAATTAAAAACTATTTGGAGATTTTTAAAATTATTCATTGATTTGAACATGTAAGAGCTTTTATGAGACTGGTTCAAGCAGAATATGACCTTCGCCAGTCGTAATCGTTTGTTTTAATCACCTCATATTCGTTTCGTTTAACGCTAGGCGACATCTAAATAAATGCTAAAATAAAAGCGGGCTGTTAGATTTTCAACGCATTCATTTAGGTGTAAAGGGTATGCTAAGATGGTTTGGGCATCTTGAGAGGATGAATGAAAGGCGATTAACAAAATGTATTTACAGGGCTGATGTGAATGGAAAGGCCGGTCGGGGACGCCCTAGAAGGACATATACTGACCTTATTGGTGATGTTCAGAAAGGCCAGGTGCGTAGTACTCGCAACCGGCGGGCGTGTATGACCAGATGTATGAACGTAAACGAGGCAAAAGGAGTATGTAAGGATCGTAGCAGGTGGCGTTCTGTACTTTCTGCCTACCCCCATGGGAAGAAGGCGTGAGTTTATGTATGTATGTCATTTAGGTGTGTCCTAGCGTTAGAGAAAACGGGCATTAGTACTTACCACAGCAACTGAGGGATCCATTGCTAGCATAGGTATCCGGGAAGCAAATTTACAGTGATACGAGCAGTCCATTTCTTTTTGTTCATCAGTCAATTTAGTCTGTAAAAATATGATTTATTATCAGTCTTAGTCTCCATTAATTCGTGGTCGGCTCTAAACGTTTTTTATTCCATAAATCTCTATTATTAGCTCTCATTTCAAAATTTATATCCTTCTTAGCCATAATGTCTTTCACACAATGCATACATCTTTGTGTATTGATCATATATATTATGTAGCCTTCAGAAGATACGATTGTAACATCGATGATACAACTGTGACTTTTATTTACATCAACGTAAGGTTCAAATTGTAATGATTCACGTATATCAAATGCAGCAACAATTGTACTGCATATATATCATGTTTGTCTTGTTTACCTTACGTAATGCAATCAACTAAGAATTTATATTTCAAAATCGTGGATTTTCCCATGCAAAAATCAACACCCTATTTTATGATTAATATTTTTAATTCTTAAAGCATGGCCATTAAAGATGCCGCAAATAGTTGAATACTCGCCATTATTACTCGCCATAAAAAAGGAATATAAAAAAGTTTATTTATTCTCAAATAATAATGAAAAAAAGCGCAACCGACTTGATCCCAATCGTGCAGAAAAACTAGTTTTTCTGCAACACAATCTGCCTCTTTTGGACTTTAAATATTAAATTATTCATTAAAAAGCCTAACTAATTAACATCAACATGACTGATTTTTGGCAAACTTTTACATTAATGATAATAATAGTAAGTGTGTTTTGTTTTTAAAGATTAATAAAAGTTTAATTATTTTTAATAGTTTTTCTGTTCATTAAAAGTTATTTTAAATGTTATTTTTGTTTAGAGACTACTATTCGGTATTCGACCAAAAAAAAAAATAATGTCGAGAAATGCCGAATACCGAATAATAGCGAGTATTCGCGGCATCTCTAATGCCTATATCTTTTCTCAGGGATCAGGCCATTTAGATCTCTATTCAACATTTTATCATAGTTTGTTGTTCGTTGGTTGGTTTTATAATGGTTGAATGACAGTTCCACGTAACGAACAGACATACAGAGTGACACTATTGCATTCATAATATTAGTATGGAGTATCGATTTACCTCAACTAGTCCAGATCTCTGTGTGGTATGAGGATCTAAGTATATAACTTCGTCTTCGACACATCCGACCAGATAAAGCGCTTGGTTCGGCTTTCCGCCTATCACGCCGATTGATTGAGGACTTTGAAAACAGATCTGGAAAACACAAAATAATAATGCAGACCTATAATGATGGCACCGGCACTACTTTGCCGACAAGTGCTAGTAGGTTTAAAGTCACCTGCAAGCAGCGTTTTTGACAATTTGTTGAAATTTGTTTTACTCATTTCCCATTCAAAGTCACCTAAATGCGGTAGTGGCGCCCTCATTTTTTCCAGACTCTTTTTTTTCCAAGCTGTAATCTCATATAAACCTATAAAAAATGTATGGGGACCACTAGAGACGCGGCAGCACTGCCGCGTGCAGCGGGGATCTGAATCATACCTTTAATAGGGGAATCCCAGTACAAGACAGTGAAAAGATACTACTTTATTTGGTTATCCTTACATATTATAAAACAAAGTCCTCCGCCGCGTCTGTTTGTTTGTCTATCTGTCTGCTAAACGTGATAAACTCAAAAACTACCGAACGGATTTTCAAACGGTTTCCACCAATGGACGGTGTGATTCTTGCGGAAGGTTTTAGTGTATAATTCATTAAAGTTTTGTGTAAATTGGCTGAAATATGAAGATTAATGTCGAAGATGTCGGCATGGTTATATAAGCCGTTACAGATACATCAAATTTATGTTCTACAGGATTGAATATCTTAAAAAGTTCAACGATGGCATATGTCTATGCTCTAAGGATGACCCACAATAACCATTTTTATCTTTCAGAATGTGACAAAAATTTCTTTGTTATTTCCGAAGCTATTTTGACTGGTATTATATTAATCCTTATCTAAAAAAAAGTTTAGTCCAAAAAATATTAGATCAAATTAATTTCATGAAGCTATTATAATTACCTTCAGTCCATCTATATAAACAGGATTAATTTCGCTAAGGCCCAGCCTGAGCGGTACTATCAGCAGCAGAGGCATCCAGTCGGTGACCAGGCAGTCAGGCGTCGACGAGGAGTCGCCTCTGTCGTTGTTCACTACGCATTGTTGTACTGGAAAAATTTAGAAAGAGACTTATAAATCTATACAAATAAATAAAATTTAAGTGTATGTTTGTAATGTCAAAGTAACATCTTTTTACTAAATGCATATGAAAGTATAAACAATACTTATAACATTAAAATCTTTTTAGGGTTCCGTACCCAAAGGGTAAAACGGGACCCTATTATTAAGACACCGCTGTCCGACCATCTATCTGTCTGTCCGTCTGTCCCCAGGCTGTATCTCATGAACCGTGATAGTTAGACGGTTGAAATTTTCACAGATGATGTATTTCTGTTGCCGCTATAACAACAAATACTAAAAAACAGAATAAAATAAATATTTAAGGGGGCTCCCATAAAACAAACGTGTTTTTTTTAAATAGATAATGGTACGGAACCCTTCGTGCGCGAGTCCGACTCGCAATTGGACGGTTTTTATTTGTGTGTTTGGTCTGGCTAAACTCCGAAACGGCTGGACTGATTTTAACGGGACTTTCACTGGTACATAGCTGATATTATAGGAGTACTTTTTTTAGAAAAATAATAAGGGTACACGCAAAGGCGAAGGAAGAACAGGCGAAGCCGCGGTCTGCAGCTAGTATCTAATATAATATCTACAGCTCAGAACACGGAGACTCCTTAGCGGCCGCTGCTAGAGGCGACACTGGCAACACTTTCCACATAAACTAAGCGTGTTACACGCACGAAACTGACGGCTTTTAATGGCGAAAATGAGAGAAGTTGTACGCTCAACGTATTTTTCGAGACTCGAATTTGATTAGTACTGCCGTCGCTAGACGCTGCTGGCGACTCCGTGCATCTACAGGCTCTTTTGGAGATGTTACAACCAAATTACTAATGGGTTCAGTTCAAATTCTAAAGCAATAACGAGTTAAGAACAATAACAAATACGAACAACAACAACAAAAACGTATGGTGTTTGAGAACAATTAGATCGAGATTTGAATGCTTTAATCACATCTTTGTGATTGTAAGGTAAGGTGCACAAACAAACCTCAATATTCAATGTAAAATTTTATAAGAAAGTTGCTGCCTATGTCATTTCAATGAAGTGAGAAGGGCCATGACATTTTTTTTATATTACACCATAAAACAGTGCAAGTTATGTCCATTAAATATGAAGTAATTAGCTAAGGCAGCTTTTACATCTTGAGTACCTACCTATTGGTATTATTATAATAATGGTTACCATACCAATAATAATAAAGCGCGAGTTAATTTCATAAATGGCGTGTGTGAGTATAAAATTATTTTGTACAAGGTCACTTGCTTTGGCTTATTTAATTGAAACGCTTTCAACTGCGTATCACGAAATACTAGTTTTTTAGTATTATTTTACTAGCAACCCGACCCTACTTCACACGGTTTGAACGACTTGCCAAAAGATATCTTTATTATTTGTAAATTTAATATTAAGGTGAAAGCGCCGACCCTGCCCGCGAAATTCAAATTTTCTTACGTTTTTTGTATTTTTTAGGTCAGTCTCAGATCTCATGTTAATGATTGATTGATTTGCGGTCGTAAAAATAATAAATATATTATTAGAGAATGTTAATAATTAAAATCGTAAATACAATTCTCAGTGATGGTGTATAATGTCATAAATTCACGAAATTTACATTCTTAGCAGCAAATAATTTGATATGTTATTTAGGTAACCGTGAGATGTGGAAGAAATGGAGGGAGGCCATCTTTTATGACCGCCAATCAATCAATCATTAACATGAGATCTGAGACTGACCTACAAAATGAAAAAAACATAAGAACATTTGAATTTCGCGGGCATGGTCGAAGGTTCCACCTTAAACCTTTCGGAATAAATTGCGAAGTTTAGATGAACAACGTGGTCACACGGACACACCAACAGCAACTTCCTCATCCTACTATATGTATTTTATTATTTATGTACACACAGTAAAATACGTTTAGATACAACATAATTATAATTTGAATACAAAATTAATTGATTATTTGTGAATTTGGGTATTATATTATATTATTAATGTGAGGATGGATGTTTGTTACTGTTTCACGCAAAAACTACTGAATGGATTTGTTTAAAGTTTGGCACACACATAGTTTATAACCTGGATTAACACACAGGTTACTTGTTACCCGATATTTCTATGGGATCGAGACATATACGGGTGAAACAGCGTATTATAAACAGCAGGGCGCTGCTAGTTTATAATATGTATAGATAACAAGAAAACTATAAATCTTAGCTATAAGGTTGTCAGCTAGCTGTCATTATAATAATGTTTTTAATCACATAATAGGTACATTGAAAAAAAATCTCCAACTTTTTTTTGTTGGTTAAAAAAATATTTTTTTATGTTGGCTTTATCCATAATACTTACAAATATCTTCTCTGACAACTGTATTATCTAAAGCAACATGGATCACCAGGGAACTCCACTTGTCATAAACTGCTAGCTTTCTGAAATAAACAGTTACATACAATATTAATAAAACAAATTTTATAATAATAACTCAACTGTGAGAAAGTCAATAACTTTGCTTTTATTTCTGTACAGAAATACTTTATTTATAATATGAATAATCATATTTATATGTGAACTTGAACCAAAATTTATTAAGAAAAGATTTTTAAAGTCACTCATTTAAGTGTGGCAGTCTATCCCAGCATCCTATTCAAAAGCGACGACGCGAGAATACGCGATCGTGGCGTCCATATTTTTGTTTGCACGATAAATATATTAAATATTTTCTGAATGCAACATGCAGACATTCTTAAAGACTGGCTGAATTCCAAGTTATACCTATATGGAGAGGCAACATGCTGAGTCACAATGAAAGATTTATTATAAAGATTGTGAACACTACATGTGTATTTGCACAATTGTTTTCTTATGGCAAGCAATAACAATTTGTTGACAGAGTTGAAGTTTTCTAAGTTCTATACCAAGATGGTACTAAAACAATTCAGTTTCTAAAGACATCTAACTCATACTGTATATATTTTTCATTAATTGACCAAATATTTTAATGACTACCCAAACAAGCAAGTAACGATGGATGAGACAAGTTGTGTTGAATGAAATAGCCTATCTTAGGTGACTCACTCGTATAGGAAATTACTCAAGGCCTTTTATTGGTAACTTACTTCAACACTTGCGCAACAGTATTGGGCCCAAACCATTGACCAACTTCTTTTCCTTCTGAAGCTCCCATCAATGCCACCTGATGGATGGAGTAGGGAGCTTGCTTTCTCTCTTCAAACCTTTGAATTATCTTCAGATATGTTGGATCTCTGAAAGTGACATAATGTTATCAGTGATGTTCTGTTATCTATATATTTATTTATAGATTACTTGAGAACATCAAATAAAAAATAAAATGACTAGTTCTTTGTATATTTTAAATAGTGAAGGTCAAAGTCAAATAATTTATGTCAAATAGACCCATGTACGGCACTTTTGAATGTCATAATTTACAAAATAATATCATTGATTCTAGTCACCCTTTCCAAAAGGTAGTTTTCGTATGGAGAAAAATGGGCAAGAAACTCCACCATTACTCTTTTAAAATGTTTTACAATAGTTTGTATAAGTACGTACATTAGTTAAATAATTATATGTGAAGACGATGCACCTAGAATAAATTTACTATACCACGTATTAGAGAAACTAGAATACATTTTATTTTCACAACAGATTAGAGCTGCTCTAATTCTATTTCTGATAAGCAGTCACACAATGTATGCATGGGTCATTATAATATTGTTATAACTCAATCAACAAGGCATTATGTTCAAATTAATTGATAAATGCTTTGTGTAATAGCTAATTATGCATTATTGTATGATTGCAATCGATAATAATGAGAAATGTTACTACTTTATGATCATTGCAAACAGGAAAACAATGATCTCGTAAGATTGCAAACATTGAGAAATATACTGAAGAGTCTAGGTTGGCTACCAGACATTATTATACATTCCCTTGACATGTTTAAAACCAGTTAATAACCTTACCTTGTTTCAGGTGTCCAAACCCAGTCAGCTGATAGGTGGATTCGAACGAGTGCGACGCCAAGCACCATTTGTCCACATCGCAGCATACAACCCCATCCTTTATCTGAAGTTAGCCCTTCGTCCCCTATAGGAATAAAGCCCTTTCTGTATGTACACCAAATGATTGAAGTGATGTCTCTTCTTATGCGGTCCAAATCTGAAAATAATACTCCGTCGTTAGATAGTGGCTATAAATTCATGAACAGAAAAGATGATAATTTCGTCCCAGCGATATCTTTAAAACAATAGGTACCAGTACCTCGTTGCTCATTAACATCTGACCTTTAAATAAACGTGTAAACAATAAATGATATTTCACGTACCCTGAACAGCGCTGTATTTTTTTCCTAAGATCCATACGCTCTCCTTTGTCTGAGGAATATCATCAGGCTCGACGTTATTACCGTCAGACGATAGGTAACATATATCAAACACGGCATCCATGTTCGAACATAATTTGATGGCAAACACTAAGAAAACTAATAAGAAATTATTAGAAGTAGAACAAGCTACGAGAAAAATAAACACGAGTACGCCTTCCGACAAATAAACACAAGATGAATGAATGAAAAGTGTAATTCATTCATTTCATTCTCCTAGAAATGTCAAAGTCAAGAATAGAATCATGATGGCAAAAACTTGAAAAAACTCATTATTTTACTTTTTTCGTTCGATTGCTAAGAAATACATAAAGAAATAGTTTACATTTTTTTTCTATTGTGGTCCATGCTCGGGAGACATATTTGGATAAAAACAATGATAACAACAGACCGTGTCTGACTCACAGTCCACAGAATATAAATATACTCTAGCTCGAATGGTTCCATAATATTTGGGATGTATATTACGCATGCAATATTGTTTTTTTTTTATCGACCACAAAATATGCGCTTTGACGTGGAGTTGCAGACACCAACCCGATAAACAATACAATACAATGTCGACCGCAAAAATAAGGTTGTATGTACTTCAAAGTATTTTTCTAAATAAAATAAAAAATCTACAGTTGCGGTTGGGAAACATGGATAAAAAAAAACTTGAAATAAAGCAAACTATTAAAAAAAAAACAAAAACTCGACTACTACTAAAAACACATACAAAAATTACACCATAATTTCAGGTTATTGGCCTGCAATACCAAAATTCTATAGATTGTTTTTTATGCTTGTTTTTCTCTTTTCAGTTATGTATTTTGCAGTCGGGGTTTTTTTTTATAATTTTCTTTATTTAAAGCTTTTTAGTTTTTCATTACTAACTTTTATTTGATACCAATAATGTAGTATTTTTTTAAACCTACCCCTTCTTTTTTTGTATTTGCAGATGCAATATATATATATTACTAGCTGCGCCCCGCGGTTTCACCCGCATAAGTCTCGATTCCGTGAGAATATAGGAATAAAAAGTATCCTATGTCCTTTTCCGGGTCAAGGTCTATCCATATCCCAAATTTCATCCAAATCCGTTCAGCCGTTTTAACGTGATGCTGTGACCAAGGGAAATAGGGATTCATTTTTATATATATAGATATAGCCTATGTCACTCCCACAATTAAGACGAATCTAACGACACCTCATAAGTTAAAATCAAGAAAAGAAATAGACATACATACAAACATATCAGCAGTCGGGTAAAAACAGGCCAAGTATCTGACCATGCCATAATAAAGCTAGCACCAAGCTAGTACCAAGGGTCTCTGTCTTAAAGCGCGGATAGACAGACGGACGAACTTGGTGAAATTATAAAGGTTCCTTATTTTAATATGAAACCCACAGAACCCTAAAATTGGGAAATCAAAAGATATTAAGGGGGAAGCGCTAAGGTAGCCCGCGAAATTCAAATTTTCTTACGTTTTTTGCAATTTGCTGGTCAGTATTAAGTTGTACATCGATCAAAATATGATTCGCGGCCGTAACAAATATGTATTTACAGAATTATAATCATTAAAGTCATCAACACAACTCTCCAAGACCACGTAAGTCCAAAGAATGATGATTTCATGAAACAGTTATTCTTTGGACTTACGTGGTCTTAGAGAGTTGTGTTGATGACTTTAATGATTATAATTCTGTAAATACATATTTGTTACGGCCGCGAATCGTATATTAATCAACGTACAACTTAATACTGACCAGCAAATTGCAAAAAACCTAAAAAAAAATGAATTTCGCGGGCTACCCTGGCGCTTTCGCCTTAAAAAGTTGCTACAGAATGGGAAATCAAAAGATAGTAAAGTTGCTAGTGCAAAAAAAAATTGTATGCAATGTTGGCGAAATACATGTCGACGACCGTCCTTAGAGCATTTAACCTAGCTTTGAAAGGTAAAATGCTAGAAGCGACCGTCAGACCCTCCTAGATTATTAGTTTTTTTTTTCTCATTGGCAAGAGCCGATGTCGACTATTCTGCCAAGTATTGTAAAGAGGAACAATCCTCTTTAGTTTTTATTTATTATTTTTAATACTTGTTTAGTTCTGACACCGACTGTTGTCAAGTAACTGATTTATGGCTTTCTAAAACTCTCAATTTAATATTCCCATTATAATCCTTTAAATACATTAAACAAATATTGTTCAACATCAACAAGTTTTCTTATTTATGATTCACATCAATGATATTTTAAGTAAAAAGACGTAGATAGGTTACCTACCGTACATTCGTTCTTCAAAAACGGCATAATGTCACGCTATTAGATGACACGTGTAAGTAGGACAGCATGTCGTAATTATCGGGAGCGAAAAAGAGACAAGACGAAGAAAATGTGGCTAATTAGCCAAATTTTGACGTGCCTCTTGCGAAGCGTGTATAACCTATCTACCTCTTTTTTTACTTATAATATCATTGATTCACATCATAAAAGTTAATATGGTAGCAGAGCATGGTTACTGAAGAATTTTTTTTTTTTCTCGTAGTCACACAAATGACGATCGTTGTTGAACATAAGGAAAATGGGCTCTGATCGGTTTTTGGACACAATGCCGAAAACTACGTATCACATTGACCCACTACGTCAAGATAATTACGACACTTGGGTAATACAAGCCGAAGCAGTTTTAGTAAAACGACATTTATGGAAATATGTAGAAGCTCCCCTAGCTGAAAACGCAAGTGCTGAAGACATCGAAGGAGACAAACAAGCGAGATGTGAGTTGATCCTTATAATCGCTCCTTCACTTCTGAGAGAAATTAAAAAGTGCACCTCTGCAAAAGCTTTATTGGACAAACTGAAAGAGATACATGCGAGTCAAGGTCCTGCGCGCAAAGCATCCCTTCTCAAACAGTTGATCCTTACGAAACTTGAAGGTAACGATGTTCGCGCACACCTAAACAAGTTCATGGATACGGTGGACAAACTGGCTGACATGAGCGTAGTCATTCATGAAGATCTACTAACAATCATGATGCTATACAGCCTTTCGCCAAAATATGATAACTTTCGCGTAGCAATAGAATCACGTGACGTCCTACCAAAACCCGAAGAACTTAAAATCAAAATTATAGAAGAAAGTGACGCTCGTCATGAAAACAGTACCAATTCGCAACATGCCACTGGTTCACAAGACAACGAGGACAATGCACTCTACGTTTGCTGCAAAATTTGTAACAAATCAGGTCGAAACATATTCCAAAAGAAGACACACAAGATCTGTACTGTCTGCTGGAAGAAAAATAAGGAGAAGTCAAAATATAGAAAGAACGACGACTCTAACTACGCTGATGAATGCCTCCTGTCTTCAAATAGAGCCGACTGGGTACTAGACAGCGGTTGCACCTCTCACATGACTCCACACCAAGACTATTTTAAGGAATTGAAATCAGTATCTCGAAAATTAAACTTCGCGTCTGAAGAACATTCGATCGAAATCAAAGGGGAAGGCAGAGTTACATTTCAAAACACATCTGGAAAAATCCATTTGGAAAATACACTCTTTGTACCTTCACTTTCCACTAACTTACTCTCAGTGCCGAGCATGACCGACTATGGAGCTTCAGTAAAGTTCATTAAGGATAAAGCATTCATACGGAACAAAACTGGAAGAGATACATGCGAGTCAAGGTCCTGCGCGCAAAGCATCCCTTCTCAAACAGTTGATCCTTACGAAACTTGAAGGTAACGATGTTCGCGCACACCTAAACAAGTTCATGGATACGGTGGACAAACTGGCTGACATGAGCGTAGTCATTCATCCTGTACCAAACAATGAACATTTTGATTACCAATCAAATGACGTTAACGGTCAAGCAGTTGATAGTGATTCAGACGACGAACAGTATCATGAGGTTAATAACGAAGAAAATATTGCTGTACCAGAACCTGAAACGAATCGTTACAATTTAAGAGACAGATCAGCACTACAAACGCCACAACGGTATGATGACTTCGTACTGGCATCAGTTGCTGAGGTAGAAAATTTGCCAAGCGATCCGGTGACTTACAAACAAGCATTGAACTCACCTTATAAGCAAAATTGGATCAATGCCATGCTAAGCGAAATACAGTCACTAAAAGAAAATGAAACATGGGACTTAGTGGTATTACCTAAAGGACGAAAAGCACTACCATGCAAATGGATTTACAAACTGAAAACGAATGCCGATGGCTCAATTGACAAATTTAAAGCCAGGGTAGTAGTCAAAGGATATTCTCAACAAGAAGGCGTCGACTACGACAAAACGTTTAGTCCTGTGGCTCGTCTTAGCACTATACGAGCAATCATAGCAATCGCTGCTAAAGAAAATTTGAATCTACGTCAATTCTATGTAGAAACAGCTTTCCTTAATGGCACAGTTGAGGAAGAAATCTACATGCGTCAACCGGAAGGTTTCAACGATGGAACAAACCGGGTGTGCAAACTGAAACGCAGCCTGTATGGACTCAAGCAAGCGCCACGATGCTGGAATTCATGCATAACTGAATACTTGAGAAAAATTGGCTTCAAACAATGTGAAGCAGATCCTTGCTTGTACACCAGAAACAGAGGACAGTGCAAACTCTTGATCGGATTGTACGTCGATGATGGACTTTTAGCATGCAATACTACATCTGCAGGAGATGAGTTTATCAAGGAACTACAAGCTCGATTCAAGATAACTACAAAACCTGCATCTTATTTCCTAGGCATGGAAATAAAGGCCGAGAAAGGCAGAATCACACTATGCCAACAAGCCTACACTAAAAAGGTTTTGGTGAAGTTTGGCATGATGAACTGCAAACCAACGCCAACTCCAATAACAAAAGAAAATCTTGACAACAGTGATGAACCTGGTAATCACGCGTCAGATTTCCCATATAGACAGGCTGTTGGAGCCCTTACTTATCTAGCAGTAGGCACAAGACCAGATCTAGCATATGCTATCAGTAGAGCTTCAAGAAATTTGGAGACACCAACGGCTAAAGATGTCTTGTTATTAAAGAGAATCTTCCGCTACTTAAAAGGAACGATTGAAAAGGGTTTAGTGTACAGATCAACCATCGAGCAATCTACGCATTTGGTATGCTACTCAGATGCTGACCTCGGGGGTGATCAAGAAACAGGCAGATCCACAACCGGTATGGTTTGCCTACTGTCAGGAGCGGCTATCAGTTGGAGAAGCCAACGTCAAAGCGTGGTCTCTCTCTCTTCAACCGAAGCTGAGATAATCGCTGCGAGTGAAACTGCACAAGAAATTGTATGGCTGAACAGTCTTTTAAAGAACTTAGCCAAGTTACAAAAACCAGTGCTATATCTCGACAATGAATCTGCGATCAAGTTGTCTCACAACCCTAAATACGAGCATCACAAGCGCACTAAACATATAAAACTAAAACACTTGTTTGTGCGAGAGTGTGCAACTAATGGAGAGCTTGAAGTGAAGCAAGTACCGGCAGTTCACCAGTTAGCAGATATGCTCACAAAATCACTCTTCGGACCAAGAATTGAAAATTTATGCACAAAAATTGGCTTAAAGAAGATAAGCAATTTTTGAAAAAGTTTGGAGGGTGTAAAGAGGAACAATCCTCTTTAGTTTTTATTTACTATTTTTAATACTTGTTTAGTTCTGACACCGACTGTTGTCAAGTAACTGATTTATGGCTTTCTAAAACTCTCAATTTAATATTCCCATTATAATCCTTTAAATACATTAAACAAATATTGTTCAACATCAACAAGTTTTCTTATTTATGATTCACATCATAAAAGTTAATAAGTATTCTGTGGTCAGACTAAACCTTAGATAAATTATCCAATGTCAATGTCAATCACGGGAAAATAACCAAAAGAAAAATTCAAAGTCGAAAGTGAAGCAAAAGTGAAGGCTGTTTATACAAAATACTTAAAAGTTTTTCTAATAAATCTATTAAAAATGGAATTAACCCCTTTAGATTTCGTTGCGCAAGCTTGCATGGATTTAACTGAGGCTATGAACGCAGTTCAAAGTGAATCAGAACGCGATACTCTTATTACAAACCATATCAAGAAAGTTTGGTCTACAGTTACTCCAGTAGAAGACTTTAAAAAAAGTAAGTTGCCGGCTTCAGTTTAATAAATCAAACTACTTAAAACACTAATTGACTGCTGTGATCAGATCTTTAGAACAGTACAAAAATCTTTGTGTAACGGTAATTTCTACTTACATCTAACTATCAGGGCACATCAACATTTACCTACTTACGAATCCTATTAACATTAATTTACGCTACTTGTATATTAATAAAAAAACTCACATAAGAGAAAGATATTAATGCCAAGCCTAGTCTAATTACATAGCTTAACCGTTACATAGTTTATTTATTTTTAAATGTTTCAGACTTAGAATGGGTAAATGTGTCTGAACCGATATCGTTGACGCAGCACTGTTCTGACAAGATAGTGATATTAGACTTCTGGACGTACTGCTGTATCAACTGTTACCATGTGCTGCCTGATCTGGCTCATATTGAGAAACTGCATGCAGTTAATAGTGGTCTTGTTGTGGTAAGTACAATAATTACTAAATTAAAGAAAGAGAGTTTCACTGAGTTTCTTAAAACTATTTATCCAAATGAGTCTCATAAATGCCCAAACTCTTTATTTTTGTGTTAAAACCAAAAGTCTTTCATTAATTTTATTCTAATAGAAAGTTTAAAATTATAAACTGATGAATTGATTGGTAATAATTTACTGGGATGCCATTTTCATGCTACAAAATATAATCCATAATAATACAGATAAAACATATTTATTTATTTTTATTTTAGTTGTAAAATATTATTGTGTAATATGATTTAATGAGTGCTACAAAACTTAAAATAAAAACTGATTAACATCCTCCTCTTAACATTTCAGATAGGTGTGCACTGTGCCAAATTCTCAAATGAGAAGGAATCAACCAATGTTCTGTCAGCGGTGCTTAGATATGACATACATCATCCTGTAGTGAATGACGCAGACAGCTGTATGTGGGATGCACTTGGAATAAAATGCTGGCCCACTCTACTTATGTTGGGTATGTTATTATTATGATCTTGACCTAAAAGAGTTGTAAAAGGTGTAACAAGTGCCTTTGCCCAGTTGTGGGATAATTACAGCTAGTAATAAGACTCACAGAAAATCTGAGATGCTTTATTAATTTTCATTTGATAATCGTTAACTTATTCCAAGAGAAAGAAGTGTACTCTTTTATGAACTTATAAAATATTCAGCACAAATCGGCCATATTTTTGAGGCACCTATGTCGAGCAGTGGATTTTTATGAGCTCTTTTAGTAAAGAAAACCTTTAAATAGTATGTGATTCGGATTCTCACCATCAAACGTAAAAGTTTGGCAAGTTTAGAATTAAGTAACACCTCTGTATTATAATATCATTAAATAAATATAAAAAATGTACTTCGATGGTGATGATTGCCTTTTAATAATGCACAACAAAGTACTCACCACTTCAGATTAAATGGTTAATTGTTTACTCAATAACTTTTAATCTATATAATAAAAATTAAACATAAGCACATCACTTGAGAATGGTTGGACCAATCGGGCTATTTATTGTTTTATAATGTTCATAATAGTCCGAACAGGTTCTTACGGAAAGAAAAATTTGAACATTTGCCAGGAAAATTTGTGCATTTTCTTTTATATTTTGTTTTTTTTTTTTTTAAACATATTTCACTGCTTTTTTACATGCTTAGGGAATGTCGATATTTTCTAGGTTTAATTTTTTGATGTAAAACATCTAATGCCGGCTGTTGGCGTGGCGACGCGGCCAACAGCCAACAAATAGGAGAAATTTTTTTGTGGGAATATCGGGATAAAAGTATCCTATATCCTAGCCCAGGTTGTGAGACCATATCCCTAAGCCATTATCCAAATCCGTTCAGCCGTTTTAGCGTGAAAGCGTAACAAAACAAACACACTTTCGCATTTATAATATTAGCTAGGTTAATTAGGATGATAATGAACAATTGACATTATTTAGATTAGTAGTAAATAACAAATACTTTTCCATTCTTCCTCAGGTCCAGGCAATAAGCCCCTGTTTGTTCTAACGGGCGAAGGTCATAAGGATGAGCTGGTATGGTATGTGAGCAATGCAATGCGTCATTTTGGGAACCGCATATCTGCTTCACCCATATCTATAGAACCGGCCAAACACTTGAAATCTAAAGGGGAGGAACTCCTTTATTTTCCAAGCAAGGTTTGCATTTCATTCATTTAAAATATTAATATTTAAATTTCACCTCTGCCTAACCTCCTCGGGGAAACAAGCATGATGTTATATTAAGTGTAGTCATGTATGTTTTAAAAACAAGATATTATTTATCAAAGGTAAGATACAAAGCGATATTTTTATCGTTATGTGCTGGTAGGACTTTCACAGCAAAATTTGAAATAAAATCCCTCCAATCCATACATAATATTTGCTTTTCTAAGTATTAGTCACTCTTAGCACGAAACATACAGAGCTTTTTTAGGTTGTAGCGCTTCGAGAGACCCGCTAACGTTGGGCAGCTAGACAACAATGCATTACGTTTTGAACTCTGAGTTCATGACACATCTAGGATCCCATAATGGGATTTATGTGTCCGTGGCATCACAGCGGGCCCTATCAGAATACCAGAGCTGTAGTATTTATTTTTTAAATATCACACCCTATGCTGAGGTAGGTACCTTTTTAGCCTCGCACAGGTCTTTTATTATTTTTATTTTTTTCCTTTCGGTAATTCGAAAATTTTGTGAAAAGTTTGAATTTCCTGTGCGTGTCCCAAATAAAATATTTTTCTTTCTTTTTAATTGATTTGCGTAAACTTAATCAATAATTTTAGGCATTTCTGCAATAATTTTAGGCTTCCCAAAGCGCAGTTCAAACAAAACACCAGCAGGCAGTCGTTTATATGACACATTTAGTTTTAGAAAAAGTTCAGCTTTGTAGTGCGTCGACTCTGTCTCTCATTCATGTGTGTTCTCATTCTGTCTCTTTCTCCGACCCCAAATAAAATGGAATAAGGGCAAGAGAATGCTCATACGTGCCTTAATGACGGTCGCATAATCTATATATATATATAAATCAATTGCCGCGCGTTAGTCTCGCAAAATCCCGAAAATGCGTCCACCGATTTGATTTTTTTTTATGTTTTGTTTGCCTCAATACTGGAGTGGTTAAGGTAAAAATGAAATTGGAGCAGCCGAAAAATCGAAAAAAAAAAATTGTATGGGAAATGCCAACAAAAAAAAAAATGTATGGTAATAGCTAGCAAAAATCGATAAAAAAAAAAAATTATGCTAATTGCCACCAATATTATCGATATCACGTGTTACGAAGTTCACCGGGTCATCTAGTGTAATTTAAAAATATCTTTTGCCCCAGCTGTCACTGAACCCGTTTTACCGCGGGCGTACGGACGAGCCGTTCCTAGCCATCTCAGACACGGGCCATCATCGAGTGCTGCTGACTGACTGTTCAGGAATTGTTCTTAGGATCGTTGGCGGGTTGGAACCTGGGTTTAAGGATGGCAGTAAGTATGCTTACTTAACTATGGTTCATTGAACATGCTGGAATTATGTTGTAGGGTGCAGTTGTAACCCCATTGCAAAAGCCAATAAAAAAAGTTGCTGCTTCTCTTCCTAAAAGCACAGATGAATACAGATGGTTAAATCCAGTATTTTAGGTATGAAGCTACGAGGCAATTTCGTGAATATACCTGAATTGCAATTTATTGTGTCGTGGCAAGAGTCGCTTTTTATGTAAATGATTTTGCGGACTAAACCATACGTACTAATCTGTGTAATAGTTTAAATTCATGGCAAAGAAAAATAAATAATACAAATAGGGAAGAAAACACGTAACATAGAAAACGATACAAGGCGTATGATACGCCCCGAAAGTGTAGGGTAATACTGCGTCGGTAATGAGTTTTGCTTTTGTTCGAAGTTTTATTTCTTTTCCTATGTTCATGGTCATGGTTTCCTATTCTACTGTCACAATGGTATGTTTAATTTATTTACAAACACTTTACTACCCAGAACTGAACGAGGCGCAGTTCAACGCCCCCCAGGGCCTGTGCTGGTTATCAAGCAATGTGTTAGCAGTATGTGACACTAATAACCATGCGGTGCGCGCCATACATCTGGATGAGGGAACTGTGGAGGTTCTGGCGGGGACTGGAGAACAGGCCGCGCATGGGGATCTAGGTATGGCTTTATTTTGTGGTTCTAAGTTTTGTCCTGTGGTATTAAAGTTATTGTACTTGACAAAACAAGCCGATGTAGGGCTCGATTCCTAAGTTAGGTAGTGTTGTTAAATTTTTCCATCAGGAACTTCTCCAGAGTAATCTGGAGTCCGAATTCGTTTATTCTCGCAAAAACATCTCCCTTAAAGAACTGCTCTTTTTCTTTTCTTGCATAATTGAATTCAATCCATTGTCTGTAAGAAATTGCTTTATGGTCAACTATTTATAAGTAGTAACACTTGATCTACGAAAACCACCCTAATTACTCCGGAATAAAGGTGCTATCGAAATCAAACTTACAGACGTGGACCGTGTTCCGACATTATTATGGACGTACGGTTGCCCATTACCATACATTTGTTTACTTTTCCAAGTTTTCAAACAAAATGGCGTATATTAAGTAACTGTGCAATAAAGAATACCCTTTCTACCTCCCCTCTCAGGAGGAAAATGCCTCGGTGTGCAGCCTCTCGCATCTCCATGGGACGTGCTCCTCTACTCAACTCCCGACATGGACATGTCAGTCCGCCCGATCCTGCCGCCGCCGCCGCCGCCGCCCGGCAGCCAGACTGCGCCTGATAAGGAGAAGGAAGAACTTAAAGATGATAAAGGTAAATAAAATATTCTCACTAACTGTTTTAAGAATCCGTTAAATGTCATGCTATAATAGAGCTACATACAAGTTCGTGGCGGCATGATTCGGCTGCTCGGCTTAGCTTGAATTGTTTCGAGCCGATCCGAACATGATTCAGTGAGGGTACAGCCCGATGCAAACTTTATGCCGGCTCGGAGATTGAGGCGAGTGGCTGCGTAGTAACAAGTTCAGGTGTCAGCGGGGGTGAGAAGTGCGGTACTGCGCAATGAGTAGCACACTTCAGAGCCGCCATAGAATTTGACGCATACTATAGATTCCGAAAGGATTTTGCTGTTCTGTACGAGACGAATGAAAGCCGAATATGTGTAGTAATTGTTTCGGGTCGGATTTAGCTAAAGCCGATAGTGAGGTCAAAATGTAAATCCAAGATGGCGTCTGCGAAAATTTTGTATTCCTTTTAAATCATCTTCGTTCCTGACGGGGGTCCCCCGACCGCACACGTTTTTATATTTCGTTTTTCTTCTTAATTGTTTTAGAAAAAGAAAAGAAGGATGAAAAACGCCGGGTGCTGCTAATAGCTTGCGCTGGATCACATCAGATATGGGCTCTGTACCTCGACACTACTATTTGGTGGAAATACAAGAGCTTTACTGAAGGTAAGGAGAATTTAAAATAAAAAAGCAAGAACCTTGTATATAGAACAGAACACACTAGAATAATCTTTATTATGTACACTATATGAATTTAAGATATAAATATAGTTTTTTTTTTTCTATATCTGTGTGTTATAATAAGTACCTGGGCAACCGAGCTCTGCTCTGGTGAAAATAGAGAATGCTCATTTAATAGTATAGGAAAGTTCATGCTAATCCATGTAATCTGTTCCATGCTGCCATGATAGTAGGTACTTACTAATTCCATGCTGCCATGTGATTATTCATTATTTTCTTCAAAACTGGGCGTTCGAGCTCTGCTCGGGTGAAAATACGGAGAAAACTAATTTTCCCAGATATGAGGCCTAGCTAGATAGATCGATTTTTCGCCCCTGTAAACCCATAAATTGCAACTTTCTTCGGAATCGTTAGAGCCGATTTCGAAAACGTGAGTACAAATATATATACAAACAAACATATGTATATACAGATATTGCTTGTTTAATAGTACAGGATAATTTTATTTTTTATTTCGGCACAAAGAATCTATAGTGTTAGTAACATTAAATTATAAAAACTTATTATCTAGTGTGTAGTACCAATCACTCTCTGCACAAACTGCTTTACAATTGGAGAGCTGGAGCTCTCCGCTACAGTTCTCAGGATGCTGTTGCGACTGTCTCTCACTCTCCTTAGTAATAAAGCTGTTTTTTTGTGAATCGCGTGAAACCCGTCGGTACGAGCAAACATTTCCGAGGCGCTGCAGTGGCGAGGAAGGCCCAACAACATCCTAAAACCATTCTTGTACTGGACGCGCAGGACATCCAGCGATATTTTGTTGTAATTGACCCATAGATTACTCGTGTACAGATTCTGGCAATAAGCCTTGAAAATTGTGATTTCTATTAGGTCTGTACACCAAGCAAATCTACGGGCCAACATGTTGGACGTGTTATGCAAGCCAAGACACCGTTGACTTGCAGCTTGACACTTGAATTTAGAACTAGCATTTTGCTTTCATCCACTGAAGTCATTATTTTAACACTTTTGTGTCTAGGCACATGCGTGTGTATCGCGGGCTCGGGGGCAGAAGCGGCTCGTAACAGCGCGTATCCGAACTCAGCTGCGTTTGCGCAGCCCTCCGGTCTCACGCTTAGAATGGGTAAGAATTACATCTTAAAAGGTTTAAAATACAATTAAATGTAGTTTTTTAACTAACGTGAATACTAGGGCAAATTTTTAGGGTTCCGTACCTCAAAAGGAAAAAAACGGAACCCTTATAGGATCACTCTTGTGTCTGTCTGTCACAGCCAATTTGCTCCGAATCTAATGCCCCGATTAAGTTGAAATTTGGTACACATATGTATTTCTGTGACCTAAACCACGGACGTGTAACGGAAATAAATTAATTTTGAATATTGGGGTCAGTTTTGGGGGCAAATAAGAAAAAAAAAAAAAAGTTTGTGACATATCAAATAAAAAGGCTTGTTGCAAGGATCAGATATAAAAAAATATATATAAATTTTAAGATATTAAAGAAAATAGATGCAAATTGACCATTCCCTTCCTTATCTCCTTACGCACTTGGCCGGTTTTTATTGACAAAATTCGATATGCATAATATGACAAAATATTTCAGACATTATTTATGCAGCAGAGTCGCATTATCTAATCGTAATGCGGTTATGGCATTAACTTGATCGAGTTTTTTTGCTATTATAATTAAATTCAAATGGCAGAAATAAATTACCCGAATTACCGTAATAAACACATTAACATTAAAACCGGTGCCGAATAAGTGATATCAAATTAATTATTATTTTAATTACAGGAACGAGTCCCGAGGTCTTCATAGCTGATTCCGAAAGTTCATCCATTCGAAGATTAGCCCTAACTACAGGACAGGTTTCAACTCTCTGTGGCGGTGACCGTAACCCTTTGGTATGCATACTACATTATTAACTACTAGTTATCACATTAGTATGATCTTTATTACATATTAGTTTAATAGTGTTACTGCTACAGCTTCATTATAATTGCTAATAATCATAATTACGAATAATTTACAATTTATGCCCATGTTAATATTGAAATTAATTAAATATGTGCAGTTTGCCACCTGATTATTTTACAAGTATGATATAAGATATCGATTTATGTATAATTGATTAATTATGAAGTATGTGGCCGCGTCTGCATTTTTGAGATAAAAATCACCCTTTGTCCTTTCGGAAGATGTCTTCTGATGTCTTCCAAAATTAAATATAATCATTGACTTACTGTTCCATCAATAATATGACTCAAGATGACACAGAGGCCGTATCCTATTCAAAAGCGATCGTCCCGCGAATACGCGAACGTTGCGCGAGTACGCGAACGTCGCGCGAATACACGAACGTCGCGCTTAATAATACCATTTATTTCAGGCGTCACAAGCCCATAGAAAAAACCTAAAGATACATATTTTAATATTTAAAACAAAAGTTAACTTATATATTATGACACTTTTTGTTCGGTGAACCCTAATTCGTTATCGCGCCGACAGAGGGCGCTTTTCGAAAAAGTGACACATGGACGCGACGATCGCGAATTCTGGCGACGATCGCTTTTAAATAGAACGCGGGGTAATGGTTGCTATTTTTCAATTAGATATTTTAATTTTTCTGTGCAGAACTTATTCGCATTTGGAGACATAGATGACATTGGTATCGACGCGAAATTACAACACCCTCTAGGCGTGGCTTACTGCGAATCTTCCAAGACTCTCTACATAGCAGATACATACAACCACAAGATAAAGAAAGTCGAAGTCGGTCCTCAAAAAGTCACCACGCTAAACCCTACTATGATCGAGACCACTGACCCAGCATTATTGAACGAACCATCAGGCCTATCAATCACTGCGGATGGAAAATACCTATACATCGCAGATACAAATAATCACTGCATAAAAATCCTTAACCTAACCAAAAATGTGTGCCAAGACTTCAAAGTGCGATTACTAGAACCTAAATTTACAGAACCAGAGAATTTGATTCTATACAAAAATGATCTATTTGTGAATCGTAAATGTGGCAATCTCATAATCTATTTTAACGTAAGTTTGGACGCAGAAACGAAAAATGTTAAGTTCACACCCGGAGCACCTCAGAACTGGCTTGTTTGTATAAGGGACGAGAATAACAAGGACGTGACTCAAGAAGATTTCGAATTCATCAGCTCTTCTCGCAAAGGTACCAAACTGCCCGGCCGAGTGGAAATGAAACTTAAGCAGCGAACAGATAAGTTCCTTTATCGCTTGTACCTTAGTTTCTATACGGCGTTGTGCGACACAACCGTATGTTTCTCACATTCTTTCACCATTAGATCTACTATTTTAGTGAGGGATTCTGTCAAAATGGTCGAATCGTACAAAATAACTTGTAAAGTAAATCCTGTTAACAGACCAGACTCTAAACAAAATAAAGATGATCAAAAGTCGTAAAAATATTATCTTGACTTATTAATTTACCGATATAAGCACAATAAAAGCTTTAGCAACTAAAACAAAATAATTTTTAAGTTAACCTGATTTTTTTAAGTGTAATTGTTATTAATAACAGAGGTTGTTATTGTGATTTTATTTTTTATTACATTTTTAGTTTTGTTAATGGACATAAAAATATTTTTCCAGAATGTGCGTGTCTTACTTTTTCTCAAGTTTTCTGTGATCTTCGTAATCCTCAACTGTTTTAATTAATTAATAGCAAGGGGTTTTTTTAAAAGTCAAAAAACTTTTTTGTTCTTATGGTTTTTGCATTTTGGTAAATTTTGTTAAAAGTTGTATCATTTTCCTTCGACTACGTCCGGGTTGTATGTTGATCAAAATATGATTCTCGACCGTAACAATCATCTATTCACAGAATTCAAATCATTGGAATTGCTGATACAACCCTTTACATACTGACCTGCAAATTGCAAAAAAAAAAAACGTAAGATAATTTTAATTTTGTTGGCTACCTTGCCGCTTTCGACTTAACAAATACATATTTATAGTAATAAAATAAATAAAAAAACTTTATACAAAAAAAAACCAAAATACTTCCAAAAAACACTACAAAGTGAAAAATGATTTAAATTTCGGAAGTCGGTGTCTTAGGTTTTGTATATTCGTTTTTTGCTGTTTGTAAAAAAGGTTTTATTTCTCGTTTTTTAGTGGGTCATTTTGTAATTTATCTAAGTTACAATAGCCTAATGTTAACTGCTCATTACCTTTTACAAAACATTGCTTTTCCCGATGCAGAGACGTTAATTGTTGAGGAGTTCTCCTGGTACTTCACCGTCAGCTCCACTTCTCCATATGCAATGTGACGAGCATTAATTGCTTTGCAACCATATTAAAGTAATCGAATCGCAACCCGTGAAATACTTATTATTGAGTAATTCCAGTGGCCATCTGTGATCTTCATCATCAGTTCCACTTCACGAAATGGTGCTTTCCGAGAGCAACTGCACGAGTTACTATAAAAATACCCAAATCGCTATAGTTGTGCCTATAATATTTGAAGAGTTCCCTCAATTTCTCCAGGATCCCATTATCAGATCCTGAACTGATCACAATGAGACCACCTGGGAAGTATATTCTTTAAAACAAAAAAAAATTGCAAGTCCGTCTTATATATGACGGAGATATACCCGAACATAAAAAAAAACTTCCGAATTGATAACCGCCTCCTTTTAGAAGTCGGTTAAAATCATCAATACTGAGATAGAATTGGCCTCTAATACCTTAGCACACCCCTTATATTATTCAACATGTAAGGTTCCCGGATATAAGTATAACCTATGTGCTATAGGAAAGTGACATTGACATTTGCTATCCATTACGAGGAAATACCGGTTCAAAGTATTCAATTTCGATTTGATACAGAATTCATGACTGTTTTGACCTTATAAAAGAGCAATTTATTTAGTCGCAAGCTCATAACACTAATATAATAGGAAATTCATATTTTGAGTATAAGTCCTATTTTAATGTTACGTAAATTATAAAAATAACATAACATCACGCCTGTACCTAAACTAGAGGTGTACATCCACATTTCGCCAGTTATGTTTAAGTACCATGTAATAGGGGGCGAGTCTATTTCCAACAACCCAGGTTCAATAAGAATAAATCCAGACTCCGGGCTGCTACTGAGAAATTCCAGATGAAATTATAAAAATGTGTTTAAAAATCTAGGTAAATAAGTAGGTATGTAGTATACGAACTTATAATGAAGACCTAGGTGTAGCAAACCTGGCTTGCGGACGGTGGGCAATGGGCAGCTTGCCGTCTGGTAAGGACCAGGCCCGGGTCGACGGCGCGTTGTGTTCTACGCGCACCTCAAAGAAATGTCAGAACAACTGACGGGGTCCGCTATGGCTGATGCCTACCGGGGTCGCGGCAGAGTCCGAAAGGATACCGTGGCCCCTGGCAACATACAAGCAACTGAAGGAACACGGGTAGGTTTTAGTCAGTAAGAGTCTGACACGCCCTCCTGCTCCGCCCAGAGCGGGAGAATTATTTGAAAATTTGCCACACAACAAAAAAAGTTGTAGCAAACCTGCATTTGTGTCGGTCTGTTGGTCTTTCGATCCACAGGTCCTTATTGAAGTAAAACATTCTTGAGGCGCTTTGGGCATTTTTGAGATGGGACTAAACCATTGATTTCGCGACACTGACAACATCAGCTTTTGACCATTAAAAAGACTTCAACGAAGACATCAACGCGTTGATTACCGCGGTGCCGATTTTTTTTTCAAGTTTTCAGTCTGTCGGCACTCCCGGGGTGCCACTGTTTTTTTATGTAGGTTATACCAATTATTATTCCTGAATGGACTGAGTGAAAGATGATATGGCTAGAAAGGGAGTGACTACTGAGATGACAACTAATGGAGAACTAATGAAAGAGAAGTATGGAAGAAAAAGACATGCTACACAGACCACAACTAGTTTGGATAAGGGCAGGAAAATGATGATCAACGGCGGATCCAGGGGGGCGGGGTGTTTGCACAGGGTTACGTGCCAAGTAAAATAAAATCGAATCGTCTGAATGCATATATCTATCAAGAAATTGCTTCAATGGTGAACGATGAAGAAGTAGGCTACTAATCTTCATTGAAAAAGAATTAATCCCAAGAACAGCATAGTGCAATTAAGATATGGGAGAAATTTCTTATCTATCTGGCCCATGTGCGTCCCAGAAATAAATCCTGGATCCGCCCTTGATGATGAAGTGATGTGATGCAGGCATGCTGTTTTGAGAAAAGTTTTTTTTTTGCAAAAATGGAAGGAATTGCTTAGTGACGTCTTACGAAGGTCGATACGGAAAGGCACGACACGTAGGCTAATATGATGATGCGCGAACGCATCGGATCACAAGACCCCAGATATTAATATGCGATGTATTCCATTGAGACTCATCTCATTTACATTAGTAAGTGCTACAAATTAGAACAGTGGCCTTACTATCTAAACACAGTGATTAGACTATGAAGTTATGTACCCGTTAGGTACATTAATTGCGCGCATCCAGTTGACTTACATTGCTCGTACATCGCACTCGAATAACGACCTCAGCTGCATGGTTGAGCGTATTAAAATTTCGATGAGTTCCACTGTATTTTATTGGGAGATTAGATTAATTTATGTATGAGCGAATTATGGAGTCATCTTAGGCGGATAATTGATTTTTTTATGGGACTACGGAACGGAATCTAACAAGGCCCAGTTTCCTACAATATCGATGAACCATTGAACATACCTTCTGCCATTATTGTTGCCGATGACAAATAGCCGACCCTTTCGTAGCCCGAGGTAGGTTTTGTAAAATAAAACAATGGAATTATGTCATGAAGACAGGTCTCTCCTAAGTGCTACATTACTCTTGGACTGTGAAATCTGTTAGTCAAGCAGTTGGCGTTATTATGATGGGTATTAGACACCCGTGATCAATCGTTGACTATAGGAAGACTACCCATAGGTGCGAGATAATCCTAGAAAATATTGCATAAATGATACAGTATCTATCGTAATCAAACAATAAATTTAGTAAGCTATGAACTATAGGTAAGTAATGTATGAGGACTGTCTCATACATATTTATAGTTCGTAGCTTCCTAGATTTATATTTTGATCGTCTTCGTATTATTACCTACTAATTAAGGTATTATTAGGTAACCAAACAAGCTCTTTTCGTAATAATAAGTTAGTAGGTAATAATACGAAAAGAGCTTGGTTGATCAATTTCGTTTTATGTTCAACTATTTAATTGGATTGTCTCTAAACTACCTACCAATATCCTATCCTATTATGATAGGTAATCCACTGTTTGTCACATTTACGAGGGCAATACTAAATACCCTCTTGACCTCCTGAAGCCACCGAACGTCGTGCAAACGTTTAAAGCTTAAACGCAGACTACTAACGAAATAATAATGCACTCGAATTCAGTTGACTGTTGAGCGCCGAGTCCAAAGGGGCTAAGGTCGTCTGCATCATTACAGCATCAGGTCGCGTCCCAAAACAATTGCGGCGTGGATACACAATTAGACCCTTCGAGATTTGAGATCTTAAGCTTTTAAGACGCAACTTTGTAGGCTTCAAATACAAATGATGCTTTCGTTAATCCCTTTGTCATTATGAGAACAAAGAACCCTAAATGAAAAGGAGGTTCATACTACGATATTTTTATAGTTACCTATGTCTTAGGTAGAAGCAAGTTTGGTAGCCCCTGGAGGTGCCCTTTGAAGCTTTTATACCCAAAATGGCTTGGGTAGGTAAGTATTTAGGCATTTACCGACTCGGAACCGATTTTAGTTAAGCTACAGGTACCTAGGTAGTGGGTTGTATGATAGTTCAGTGGGATAACTGCTTTTGTAGCCACAGGGATGGTTACGAGGCCTTTACCCTAATTACGTAACTTATTTTCGTAAACAATTTTGCCTAATTTGTTTCATTTTGACAGTTCAACAACGTTGTCGAGCAGATATTTTTTTCCAACTTATGAAGCAATGGATTAGCAATCTGGTTCAAATCGAAACAGATTGTGATTGTGTTGTATTACGCAATTAGGGTACAGATCATAGGGATGACTATGGTTGTGAGATGGTCACAAGGATTCTCATGTTATATGGCTGTAAAACTAACGAAGATTGCTGGATCGAGTTGATTATGAGACGTTGCTACTGAGATAGCTGGTCATGGTTTAAGTTTCTTTTTTTGAATTCTGCTTAAAGGGTACTGGCATTTTTCTCGGCTGGCTTTTTAAGTCTGGACTTGAATCTGAACAGACTAATTTATAATGTAAAAAATAACCTGATTATGGTGATATATATTATAACGGTGAAATGGCCTAGCTAGGCTGTTATCTTGGAAATAACAGATGTTTGTGAGTCTTTCTTAATTAAGGCGACGATAACAGACTTTTAATGATTTTATACTGAAAATCACGTCTAAACGAGTAGTGTTAATGATTGGATTTTTTTTATTATTTATTTACACACAGTAAAATACATAGAGAAATGACATAATTATTTATAATTTGGAGTACAAATGTACTGTTTATTTCTTAAGAAATTTCTTCCAGCAGACCTGCGATAGGAGAAATGAGATTTTATTAATGAGATGATTTTTGTTAAATTAGAGCATTTTTTGAATATCTTAATATAGGAATATTTTAGACTAAGTTTATATTACATAGTGAAATTTATTTGTAAAGTTATGTCTAACGCGGATAAAAAACTGAGAATCACGCAAAATCTATCAAGCGTATTTTCCTGAAACCTTCACCGTTTTAAAGATAATTGAATTATTGATGTTTTAGTATACGTGTTTTATTAAAACGCGTACCTTTTGTTTTATGCATAATAAATTAATAATGCGTCTAATTTGGGACAGCGCTCCTTGATGGGAGAGCTGTCCCAAATTAGACGTTATTAATGACTGGACGTACACTCAAGGTCACTGGCATATATCTGCGTCTAAAGTGTGTTTGAAATCTTTGGTATTGCAGATTTACACACGGTGTAAATCTGTGTGTTATGCGGTCCTGCATAACACACGAGGACGTGTGTTATGCAGGACCGCCGTGCCGGATCTTTCATGAGTATGCACTTAAAATCAAACACAAGCGCCTTTGTTTAGCGTTGTGCGGGGTATAGAATTGAGTATGGTGTCCGTCAGTATTCAATGTACTCTGTGGTGTCCGATACGGAAGATGGAGGAACGTGCGGAAGTGATCGTTGAGATGTGGTCGCCACACATACTGACCTAGGAACTGCTCAGTGTTTCCTTTTAAGTTCAGAGTATTAGTTAGTACAGTAGTGTTAGTAACTGACTCTGTAAGAAAAAGCTATGTAAAGTTAAAAGAGCAATTTCTCTCGTTTCCCAATATCCAATCCCAATTCTGCGCCCGCCATCTGACACTTATGTAGTTATGTCACTAAGATTATGTCTGATCACAATCCTATGTACCTACCTGGATCCGACAAGTTCTTTCTTAAGCTTTACACTAACAATGGGGTATGTAACTTCTAATCTGAAATAATAGGACGAAAAGCTACCAATTTTTACCGGTTTTAATGTATATACCTAGTTGATAAACGTTTTATGTGTCACAATTTATTACACCGTTGTTATACGAAGTTAATTGATACTAAACCAGTTTGCTAAATTAACAAATTAATTGCTTTTGAGTTAGAAGTTTTCGCTGTTTTTTTATTGAGTTCGATGTACTTTATGGTGACAACAGACCGTTGTTTATAGATTTGGCTTTTATTAAACTACCTATCGTATTAATTAACTTTTAGTTATTTACTTGTTTCGATAATTTGATTACCTAGTTATCTTTGGAAGTGCAGTAAGGAGGTGATTCATAGTTTCGAGTAAATGGCGCCTCAAGTTTTTTGCTCTTTACGAGGATTCCGAATCTCTAAGTAACTCAATTTTACAAAAATCCTTCGTTACTGCGTTTCTAATTAGCATGGCAGTATAGAGCGGAGCTGAAAAAATTAAGACAATGTTGTTCTTACAGGGTCGCAGTGACAAAACAGTGATTAAATATGATATCGTAGGGACCTACGTACCGTATCTCAGGGACTGCGGAGGGGCCAAATGCCCCCCTAAAATAAATGGGGGGAGCCACAGCCCCTTCTATTTTACTACTTGGCTTAGAAAGAAAAGGTGTAGAAATAAGTTCCTGTCGCCTTGTTTGTTTACTTGTCGCTCCGATGCGCTATTCTACGAGTAATCTAGGATGGCGCAACCGGGCGGTACCTACTATTTTGGACCGTGATTTGCTTTTTTTTTGACTGAATTTAAAGTAAGTATATGTAGGTAATTAAAAAATATTTGGAAGGGGGTGACCAAAAATGTTTGCCCCCCCATGGAGTACTTCCGCGGTCCTTCCATTAGTGGTGGATTAATTAGTATTCGCATTCATTGTTAGCATGCTAATGCTCATTTAGCATGTAGCAAATGAAATGTAGTTGCAAAATTATGTGAAGCGCGAAGTGAATTTATCGCTTCGTACTTTTTTATACTATCATACGTCAGAGCTTGTTAATATATGTTTGAGTTTGTTAATAGATATGTTTTAATTCTTATATTAACAGAATTCACATACTTCATTATTATCAATTACCGTCATATTGGCAAATAGCATAGCAATTAGCGTGCTAGTACTCAAGAATTCACATGCTAATGAAATTTATGCGAAATCGCATTAAGGCTCTTTCAAACAGGCGCGACACGCGACGCGACACAAAGACACCGCTCGTCGCGTTTAATTGACATTACTACCTACCATACCTAGGTACCTACGTTCCATACCTACCTATTACTTATCGCAACCATCTAATGTTCTGATTTAGTTCAAAGACATTCTTTCTACTCACAATATTGACAGGCCTTTCAAACGCCTGCTAACCTTGACCGTTACTGCTAATTATGATTAAGTAGACTGAAAAGTTATGAAATATTGTTATTGCTATCTTATTTTAGATAGATAAGTATGTAGTGCAACTTTAGCTCTGCAACAATACAAACCAGACAAATGTGAGTTGGACTCGCACACGACGGGTTTCGTACCACCGTATAGTATTTAGCAAAAAAACGCCGAAAAAAAAAACACGTTTATTGTATGGGGAATATTTTTTAACTTTACTATATTATTGGTTATAGGCTCAAGAAATACCTACACAATGTGTGAAATTTTCTTTAGGTCAAATTTATATAAGTAGGTACCACGTTCTTAAGAGCGTGCATTCTGAAAGTGGGTAACGTGGCTAATAGATGTAAAATATTTCGCTGTTTTGATTAATTAGGCAATATTACTGTATGGAAGTATGAAATATAGCTAACTAGTGAAGTAAAATATTGATTATGAAATCATCATCATCATTTCAGCCGAAAGACGTCCACTACTACATACACATACACAGGGACATAGCCCTCCACCAAGCACCGCTACTTCGACCGATTCTGTGCTTTCCGCATCCAGCGGATTCCAGCGGTCTTCACAAGGTCATCGGTCCATCTTGTGGGAGGCCTTCCAACGCTACGATTATGAAGTGCAGTAATTAATATAGTAACACCGAATATTAGGTTTTAGATGTAAAAAAAGTAGTTATTTGGAAACTTTTCAAATGCCTTTTTTATACCTAAAACGGTTACAACATCAAATTCAGTGTTATAATTGCAATTCATTATTAATATTCTAGTTCACTAGTTAGCGATATTTCTTATTTCCATATCGTAATATTGCCAAATTAATTAAAACAGGTATATATTTGACAATTATTTGCGACGTTGCCAGCTTTTAGAATGATTCGTTTAGCGTAGGGATCACCAATTGGTTTCAATGGGAGTACGTTTTTAGGGTTCCGTACCAAAATGGTAAAAAGGAACCTTTATGGTGCGACTCTGTCTGTCTGTACTAGGGCATATGAAAGAGCACTATTTGTACATTCTCAAACATTTTTTCGACTTTTGACGAAAAATGTTAAAAAAACCCCCTTATATGCGAAGTTTGCATAGAGAAAAATCTGAAATTATTCTATGTGATAGAAGTTTATGTAAAAATTACAGGAAATATAAAAACGATGTCTCTAAATAGCACACTTGTTCAGAAATCATGAACTTAAATTACATTAGTTCCACTATCGGTCAAGAGATAGCGCTGACCTATAACTTCAGTATTCTACACGGCAGTGTGCTGTGTTAAAATTCTCTGATGAATAAAGGCCTCGCCGATGAAAATTTAAAATGGTATGGAACCCTTGGTACGCGAGTCCGACTCGCTCTTGACCGGTTTTTAAGAATAATATGACTGTTGCGGTCCGTTTGGTAGACGATTACAACCAAGATTTTTTATTTTTATTAAGATAAAAATAAATATTAAGTAATGAACAAAAATAACAAAGTAAAATTTAAAATTAATATGAAATTCATGATTTTTTATTTTTTACTTGATACTATCTAAATGAAGTCTGGTGTAAAGTTGTTGCAAGCTATTGCCATTAAATACGCCATTAATTGTCGTGTCGACGATAGAAAACACAAAACGTGGGCTAAATTAAATTACTATTTTTTTTTAAATTAATTGTTTACGGTCCGCACTGACTCCAGCACGCGTAGTACCACCAAAGAAACGGGTTTTGTCAACGGAAGAATAGACAAAATGACAGATTGTGATCGTGAATCTGTAATTTTGTCTATTCTTCCGTTTAGTAAATGTGTTTATTGATTTGTGGTGCAAACGGGTTAAATGACAGTTTATGCAATTGTCTGTAATTGCGAGTATATGCAGCAATCATTCTTTTTTTGACCCAAGCATCAGCCCAATTCTCAATAACAGCTTTATTTATGGGCTAGGCTCACGCCATAATTCCGACATGGGAGTTTACAGTGAAATGTGGGTGTTAGTAGCACCCTAGTCTCTGCCTACCGTTCTGCATTATCTATATAGGCGTGGGCTTATGTTATATCTATACTGTTTACTACTATATCCTAGAGATGGGTTGTAACAGGTTTAACACGATATCTGTTATCGCTGTTACTGTTACACAAAAATAACAGATCCAAATATCTGTTATTAAATAAATAAATTGAATATCTTCTTTATTTCTATTCGTTTTAAGTTTTTTTTTACAATGGTAACTGGTCAGTAACAGGTAACATGACCTAATTTAAGAGTCTTTTTTTCGTAAATGTTTGTTCTTGTAAGACCAACAAGTGTATTTTTAGGGATAACTAGCTGCCCGGCCTGGCTTCGCACGGGTAGCATTAAGAACTTATTTACGGCGCACCTAACTACCTACCCTACTTACCCTACCCACCCTACCTATCCTACCTACCCTACCTACCTACCTACCCTACTTACCCTACCTACCCTACCTACCCTACCTATCCTACCTACCTACCCTACCTACCTACCCTACTTACCTACCCTACCTACCTACCCTACTTACCCTACCTATCCTACCTACCTACCCTAGCTACCTACCCTACTTACCCTACCTACCCTACCTATCCTACCTACCTACCCTACCTACCTACCCTACTTACCCTACCTACCCTACCTATCCTACCTACCTACCCTACCTACCTACCCTACTTACCCTACATAAACCTCACGGAGCCCGAGACCTTTCCAACGAATGCAAAACCGTGGAAATCGGTTCGTGCGTTCTGGAGTTATAGCGTCAGGAAGGAAAACCCGACTTATTTTTATATAGTAGATAAATACTAAGTGCTTCTCTTTTTAGGGTAGTTTAACCGCTTGAGAAAGAGTGAGAAGTAAACATATTTCGAAGTAAATAATAGGTGTTCCTCTATTTAGCAAGGGTCATTCCTTAATGAGGAAGCTCGAGAAATTGATAACCTTGCAATATTTCTTCCTAAGTAATAATTTATTTATTTAAATTTTATTTTCTACTATATCCTATATACAGTGTGGTAGAGACATCGACGCGAAAACTTTTACCATGGATTCAGTACATGATTCTGAACCCCCCCAACGCAGGGGGTATATACTATAATATACATATCTATATCTATACTAATATTATAAAGAGGAAAGATTTGTATTTTTGTATGTAACGAATAAACTTATTAAAAAAACTACTGGACCGATTTGAAAAATTCTTTCAGCAATGGATAGCTACATTATCAGCGAGTAACATAGGCTATATTTTATCCCCGTACTCCCACGGGAACGGGAACTACGCGGGTGAAACCGCGTGACGTCCGCTAGTAATATTATAAATGTGAAAGTTTGTATGTTAGGTTGTTTGTTACTCATTCACGCCAAAACGGCTAAACGGATGTTGATGAAAATTGGCACACAGATAGTTTATAACCTGGATTGACATATATAATACTTTGTATCCCGGTAGTACGTCCCTGTGAGATAATTTTCGACCTCCACGAAGGGAATCTGCGGGCGTAAGCTAGTAATATATAATAATAGATACTAATATTATGAAGAGGTAACATTTGTTTGTATGTTTGTAGGGGGTAATCTCTGGAACTACCAGTCGGATTTAAAAATTCTTTTTGCATTGGATAGCCCAATTCTTGAAGAAGGTTACAGGCGCGGACGCAGAAATTAGTAATAATATTATAAAGAGGTAAAATTTGTTTGTTTGTAAGTTTGTATATAGGGGGTAATTTCTGCAACTACCAGTCGGATTTGAAAAATTATTTTTGCTTTGTGTAGCCCAAGGTTATGTAACATCACGTTACGACCCTTAGGAGCCGAGAAAAACCTCTTCAAGCGGACGAAATCGCAGGCAGAAGCTAGTGTTGAATAAGTCGATCATTGATTAAAAAAAAATTGATGCTTCTTCCGCAAATTTAGCTCATTATTTGCATCAATAGGTAAATATTTTATTAAACGAACGTCGATTAGTTAGATCATGTGCCTTCTATGTCCTTACAGATGGCAATAAACAATACGTTATGAACTCATCATTAATTTAAATACATGCTTCATGGTCTCATTGCACATATAATTGTTGGTTTGGTCAATAATTTTGTTATTTTAATGTGAATTCGGCATGATGCTCGTGAAGGTTCTTGATAAGGCGAACTAATTAAATAATGTTAAATGGAATCAATCTATCTATGTAAAAAAAAATGTGTCTATGTTTGTCCTCTATGCGTTCCTAAACTATTGATCAGATTGTGAACAAACTTTAGGACGTCCGCGAGGGTTTCTAGCTCAAAAAATCTATAGAAATAAAAATAAAATTTTGCATTGCAACGCATACCTGTAGCTAGTAACATATAAGTATTACTTAAACTAATATCAAGCCTGTAGATATTTCCCGAAGGGCAGGCAAACTACCTGCAGACCAATACCCACAGAGCGTACCTATTTATAAATGTCTATGCCTCATACCCATATTTGATCAATGTTGTTGGTAGTCGCATGTATAACGACACAAATCCAGACCCCGGTCCGTTATTGAGAAATTCCTACTGGAAACCCTATAATAACACTTTGCCCAACCTGGGGAACCCGAGACCCCCACCACTCACAGCATTCGCGCTTGTCTTAGGTATATTTTAAAGTCCATCAATCTGCCTAACCTTTTCCCAACTATGTTGGGGTCGGCTTCCAGTCTAACCGGATGCAGCTGAATACCAGTATTTTACATGGAGCGATTGCTCATCTGACTACACGTATTATCAAAGATTTCGAATGACAGCTGGAACCAACGGCTTAACGTGCTTTTCGAGGCACGGGCTTATTGTAAGGAACCTATTAAAACAAAAATTTAAATAAATGTCGAAATATTTAATATTCCACCATCGTAAGCACGAGTATATTCCACCATCGTAACCACGACTGATTGTTTAACCTAGACGCGTTGCATTTTCGCGATGTAAAACATCGTGTTTCCCACGTGGTGCTATTTTTTACATTTGAACACAATGGATGTGCGTTTGGCAATTGTTTCGAATGAATGACTATGCACTCGAAGATGTGGATCGCTTTAATTACCTATGTTGGTCTTTAAGTACTTATTTAACATGTAAGTTAAATTTAACATGCAACGTTTACGTAAACTCTTGTCTTGTTTCAATCATTGTGGCTTGTAACTAATTAACTTTTACGATAGCTAAAATGACACAAAATGTAAAATTTGTCTTAATTAATATCGGTACCTAAGTATTTATCCAATATCTGTGTGTGTGGATTTTTTTTTTTACCTAAGTGTATTTCTTTTTTCGAATGCCTAATTCAAAAAACAGATCGATTTATGGTAAGCAGTTATGTGTTTACGGGATTAAGCCTATATATATGTATATTTTTTATTATTAAAAGTTTAATTAGCTATATTATTATTTTAAATCTGAATTAAAACCGGTTTATTTTAGGAAAAATCCAATTCCATACTAACACTTCAACCGAAACACAGCTGTAGATTTATTCCTCGCAATGTCAGCTGCTGGAGCTATGCCTATCATGGTGTTGCGTCCACAACAAGCGATCCTTCATAATTGTTGTACTGGTACAACGTCTAAATATTTGTTTGCTGCACCGGTCGACGTCATTACGTCGGCGCCAGCTGTCGCTGAAAACCAGCGCTGGGGCTCTGTCTTGCATAAGGTTGAAACATAATGCTGAGCGATAGCCGGTGGATGTGACGCATGCTTCCCCCAACCTTTTCTCATTTTTGTATTTTAAACTTTGTTTGTTTTTGCGGTGTTTACCGCAAATTAACGTTTTTTCTTTCTTTCTAATTTACCTTATCCATTTTGTAATATCATACCAGATAGCCTCTTTCAGGGCTTTTAACCTCAAAAGCATCACATGATTGACTCCGACCTCTTTGATAGCGTCTCCTTCAAAATGGATTGCCCAATGTTCGAGAAACCTTCGAGTTTGTATCCTTTTTAGACTGCAGTACGCGCTGCACGGCCTATTAACACACAATCGAATCAAAATTCAACATGGTTGCATATATTCTAAGGTTTGAAGAACAATTGAACACGCTCATTAAGAATTTTATGTGTATAATGACTGAAATATTTTTGTACACCGCTCTGACATCAATCGTTTGACCTAGGAGTACGTTGTAGACGTTGTTGAAGGTATAGTTTTTACAGCTTACGACATTTTGTACAATGGCCGGTTAGTTTTAAAGTGAATTGTTAATGTATCTGTAAAGGGAATCGATGCGATCAATTTTAACTGCTTCGGGGAACCTATTGATAATGTTAAAATAATAGGCTTCGTGAAGATATGTTCACGGACACACCACGTTGGTGAAATTCGCCTAGTTGCAATGCCAAAGAATATGGATCAGTAATCTGCATTCTGTACCTCAGTTTGTAGGCGCTCACTGTTCTGTCACCAGCACAGAAGCGGATGACTTACAGCCCACCCATATTTAAAAAACTAAAGGATGAGGTATCATAATTATCTATGATAGGCTGGGAGTCAATCTTTAGCTCTCATCATGGGTAGAAAATGTATGGAATTAATGGCTACCAAATTCGCGTGTAGCAGTGAAAGGTTAAAGATCAAAGATCTCGAAACCATGTTTTGTGAAAAAGCATCGATGTCAGTAGAACACAGTTCTTAAGATACAGTACGTCATTAAAGACGGTATGAGAAAATTCCAATTTGTGCTGCAAAGTCAGTTGTGATTGGTAAACACTACGCAACCGCGAGCATTCGAATCATAGAGGGAAAATGAACGCTCCATATGATTGTTAGTTGGAATTATTTTTTGCTATTTCAGTTCGAAACACGAACTAATAAAAACACCACAGTGACATTCTGAATCATGGGATATTTTACACAGTTATTATTATCTTCGTTGATTATGAAATCCTTTTTATTTCGTGTTGATATCTTGTCAATTTATGAGTCACTTCTTAGTTTATGCAACTGCTTGTATTGTGACACTCGTTGTTATGGCAGTAAGTGTAATTACTTGGCGCATTTGTAGAATCATTGATTCCTTTATAATATTTATTTGATGTCGTTTCATTAAAATGTTTGAATCATATTATCTATTTAACTCATTGTACACATGAAGCTATACATTTCTGGTATATGCTGACCTCGCATTGTACGGAAATTCTATACGATGCGAGATCAGCATAAACTAGAATAGTAAAGCTTGCTGTGTAGCCGTGTGTACATGTGTAGCCGTGTGTCATGTTCGTGAACGGGCGCTGTCAGTAGGGACTGGTCATCTTCTAGCTGCCATGGCTTATTTTAATTTGATTTTTGAATTGTTTTATTTTTTATTACGGACGCTTTTATCGTTGCATCGTTCTTACATTTATAACTTTAACATGAATGATGTAACCAATATTGTATAAGCATATTGTGATTTAAAAGAGTGTCCATGGAGTTTCTTGCCCGTTCTTCTCCATAGGTACCTACTACGCTTTGGAATGGGCAAGTAGCTTCATATTTCTGACTGACCGATCCCTTGACAATTCAAAAGTGCCTGTAATTGGTTTATTTGAAATAAATGCTTTGAGTTTGAGTAGAATCTGAGGATTAATTTATATTTCGGACTTTACCTGTCTTTGTCGGACTGAAACTGGTTTTTCTATCGGAAAAGGACGCGTCGTCTTTTTGATTTTCCTATTTTTTTATTGTTGACGCTGCTACTTTCCAGAAGCTTATCACTTTTCGGACGCAATCGTTATCGACTAATCTAATTAGCATTACAGACATAACATAACATCACGCCTGTAATCCCCGAAGGGTTAGGCAGAGGTGTACCTACAGTACACCCACATTTCGCCAGTTATGTTTAAGTCCCATGTAATAGGGGGCGAGCCTATTGCCATCAACCGGGCACTAATCCAGACTCCGGGCTGCTACTGAGAAATTCCAGATGGAAAAAACCCAATAACACTTTGCCCGACTCGGAAATCGAACCCAGGACCTCATACTCAGCAGTAGCATTACAGACATAAAAAAATAAAAAAAAATAAAAAAAGGTTTATTGCAGAAACTTATACAACTTTTACAGTGAATCTTACATAGGAACCTCCTTTTAAGCAAAAGATATACCTGTGCTAGGAGGCCCCGCTCTTCAATAACAAATATAGTGGTAAAAGTAATGTACCAAGTAAAATAGAATAAAATTTAAACAAATAAAATGAAAAGAGAAAATAAAAATAAAAAAATAAAAAAAACTTTTCTTTTTTAAATTAAAAGTAATTAAAATGTGTGAGGATGTATAAAAAGGTGCGTTGGGGTGTGTGTGTGTGTGTGTGTATGTATGTGTTAGTGAGTGTGATGTGTGAAGATGTGAGAGAGGATGTGTGTGAATGTAATCAGGGCGTATCCTTATGACTCATATTAACGGTGCTTGAAGTAGTAGTTCAACTTCATCATAGGTCTTCAGTTTTAGCCAGTGAACCATTGCTTTTTTGCAGTCTTTAGTGGTCATGGAATAAATATTAATAACTTTGTTGACTTTATTATATAGGGCAGCGGAATTTGTATTAAATTGTCTTTTGGCATATGTAGTTTTAACGAATTCTACTGGTGCGACGTGGTGTTTTCGTCTTTTTTCCTGAGTGTGAGGGTCATAAGGCAGGATTTTGTGTAGTTTTAAGACAGCATGGAGTATATATAGCTTTCTGACTGTGAGAATATCGCTAAGGGAGTATAGCTCGTTGGTTGGAAATCTGTACGGTTTGGAGTACATGACCTTGATGAGAGATCTCTGTGCTCGCTCTAGCTCAAGAAACTTTGTTTTGGTCGCACCGCCCCACACGGGTATGCAGTAGGTAAGGATTGATTGAGCCAGACAGACATAGATCTCAGTTAACATTTTCTTAGTTGCCACATGTCTTAGGCTTTTAAATACCCAGATAAGTTTCCTTGTACGGGCCATAACCATCTCTGCATGTTGATGCCAGGATAATCGCTGATCAACGATTATACCTAGGTATTTTATATGAGTCACTTTTTCAATACATTTACAGTCGCAATTATTGCTAAATATATTATGGCAAGTGTGTATTTTAAGAGTTACGTTAGGTCCGGGTTGAGAGTTGTTATAGTTTGTAAATGCAATATATTTTGTTTTAGAGATGTTTAGCGTTAGAAGATGTGAGTTTAACCAATTAGAAATTTCGATGAGACCCTTCTCAGCAGACTGATATGCAGATTCCCACGTTTCACCAAAGAAGACAATAGCTGTGTCATCTGCATATGACAAAACGCGACCATTATCTGGCATCATTTTGCAGAGATGGTTTATGTAAATTAAAAATAGAGTCGGACCCAGTACGCTGCCCTGTGGAACGCCGTAGGTGATGTAAGATTCCTTACTAGTATACTCTCCCACCTTAACCCGTTGCCTGCGATCCCGCAGATAATCTACAAACAGTGCTAATGGGATACCCCTGACGCCTATACCTTCTAGACTGCGCACAAGAATGGGGACAGAGACGGTATCAAAAGCTTTTTTTAAATCTAGAAATACAGTTAGGCATCTTTTTCCTGAATCTACTAGTTTGACAATATGGGTGGTTAATGCTATCACTGCGTCTTCTGTAGATAATTTTTGCCTAAAACCATATTGAGCTTGTGAAATTATATTATATTTATTAGTGTAGCTGGTTAGTCGTATGTAGATTAGTTTTTCAACGATTTTAGAAATTGCCGTCAACACAGAGATTGGTCTGTAGTTGTTAACATCATCTCTGTCTCCACCCTTGTGCACAGGAGTAATTATGGCTTGCTTCAGTGCTGGTGGAAATTTCCCTTGGCTAAAACATAAGTTGGTAAAATGCGAAATTACGGGTACAACTACTTCATGGGCTGACTTTAAAAAAATTGTTGTGATATTATCCCAGCCTGGAGCGCTTTCAGATTTAAGACCCATCAGCACGCTATAGACTTCTTTAGGATCCGTTTCAAGAAGCACGAAGGAGGAAGCCTGTGTGTTTGTTGATTGATCAGAACCTTGCGGAGATTGTACTCGGTTTGCCGAAGTAATGTCCTCAGCAAGGGTTTTCCCAATGTTAGAGAAATAATCATTTAAGTGGTCTACCGACGCATGAGGAGTGGCCCTTATCTCTAGTAGTTCTGAGTTGAATTTTTTTTTTGGTTTGCGATGAGTTATGTTATTAATTGTGTTCCATATTTGTTTCGTATTCTTATTTGCCTTTAGTAGTTGTTCCTTATCATATTTCCTTCTAAGCTTTTTAATTAAACTGTTGCAATAGTTGCGATATCTTCTGTAGGTAATTTGTAATATATTGTTGTGTGGATCAGATCGTAGCTTCCTTTGCATATTATTTCTGTTTTGAATACAACGTAAAATACCTAATGTTATCCATGGTTTAATAATACGATTATTTCTCGGAACTAAAGCAGTAATAGTGTTTTGCTGAAGGCAGTTTTGGAGTTTGTCTATTAATTGTACAGATAACTCGATAGGATCATCGATTGAATTAAGCTCAGAAATATTCGTTTGTTTTAAGGCTGTTATTGCTTTATCAAAGTCCACAATTTTTCTAGTTTTCGAACATTTATAGGGATTTATTAAATTTGATAACTTAAGGAAAATCATAGAGTGACATGCAGTCCTTTATGTGAGGGTAACATTATATTACAGGTGACATAACAAATAATCCGTGCGAATGCGACACCTCACGTGACATATTTACTCCATTGTCCTTACGTCACCATTTATCCATTCATTTTAAAATGTCAAGATGATTATGCACATTAAAAATATGTATGAGGATTGTTGTACATCCTTACTGGGACGTATCTAAAAGAGCCGGAGATCCGTGTATCTAAGTACTATTTATTAACGCTTGTTGTGATAGTTCACACGACCATGCTCATCAAATGTTTGGATCGCGACATGGCATTCACTCCGTCCTGAGATTATCATAAATGAATATTTCTCTGATGTTTTTTTATTTTGCTTGTTTATTGTTGTTACTTATTTACATTATAATCAGAATAGTGCGTGTGCGACTTGACTTCTTTAGTAGAAAATCATTCGACCCAAGGTCGAGAAAATGAGGATAGGCAGTAGCACTATTATGCCTGCCAATTTAAAACATGTAAAAAAAAACCCTGTCCATTCTGTGAGAGTGTTTTTAGGTACCGTACTGACAGTCTATTTATGTGTCAATAATCAAGAAATAAGACCAAAAAAAATTGCCACTTTTTTTTTCAATGGGGAATTTTTTCGGGTTTTTATATTACATGGGGCGATCGTCGTTTAGCGGATGTCTACAAGACAAGTCATATTTATCACACCTGTCGAAAATTTTCTAATTTTTAATGGATTTGGAGTAATATTGGTACAAAAAAATGTGAATTTTAAATAGCAATAACTTTGTTTTTCAATAATAATTTAAAAAAAAACTTTTAGGTAATGTTCTTGTACCTATGTGCCCTTTTCAAATCGGACAGGGTTTTTTTGATGGTGGAAATTTCCCTACCACCACCAAAAGTGTTCAATGGATGTTAAAGGATACGTATTGTATTTATATACGGGCTCATACAGCGATGATGAGTTCTAGACACCTCCCGATTTGCAAGAGTACCGTAGTTCCGTGACCAAATGCACCGTGACTGCTATTAGCAGAAAAAGTTTATGATAGATAAAATTCAATATCACTGAACAGGATTTAGAGTAGACGAGTCATATTATAATTGGTTTGAATGTGTCATCGTTTCAATGAACTGCCATAATAATCATTATAATGAAGGCTTTTTAAACGCTAAGACCTCCACAATCGCGAGATATGCAGTCTCAGGGAATATTTCCTAGAAGCCGACGTGGGGATGCATCGAGATGGGGTCGCGGTGGAAATCCTTGGCTAAAGTGAACTGGCGTAAGTGTGTAGTACTTGACACTAACGACCGCAGGGAGGTATGGCAGAGTAAGGAGCTTCACGGACGATTTTTCCGGGCCCTACATGGACCCGATGTAGATTTACTAGCGTCCGTGACCTGGCTGCGTTTTAGTGACGTCTTTGGGGAAACCGAAGGTTTTGTCTGTGCAATTAAGGATGAAGTTATCATGACGAACAATTACTGGAGATTTATTGTGAAGGATGGCACGGTTGCCATCTGTCGGGTATGCCACCGTCCGGGAGAATCAATCCGACACATTTTCTCCGGGTGTTCTCATCTAGCTAACGAAGATTACCTACTTGCATAGACACAACCTTGTAGTCAGGATTATCCATCAGCAACTTGCTCTGAAATACAGCCTTTGGAATCAGAAGTGCCGTACTAGAGGTACGACTCAGTTCTCGAAAATGGAAATATCACATTGTACTAGGATCGATCCATCGTCACTGACAGGACTATTGTTGCCAATAAACCTGATATAGTGGTGGTGGATCGAGTAGAGCGGCACACAATGATTATTGACATAACGGTCCCGCATGACGGGAACCTCGTGAAGGCTGAGAAAGACAAACAAATCAAGTATTTTCGACTTGGCTCGTGAGGTTGTCAACATGTGGGATGTGGACTCAGCGATCATTGTGCCGATAGTCGTATCAGCCAATGGCTTAATAGCCAAGAGCCTCGGCCAACACCTAAGGAGGCTCTCGTTGGGCAGCCGGATCGAGAGCTTGATACAGAAAGCGGAACTACTGGGCACGGCTCGCATTTTCAGGAGTTTTCCCTCTCTGGAGCCCTGACCGCCAGGAGCTTGGACCCTGTTCCCGATACCGATGGGCTACAATTTTTTATATTTTGAAATGTTTCTATATTTTCTATATTCTAATATTTAGAAATATAATTTATGAGTATTTAAATGAAATAAAGGAATTATAATTACAAGCCCGGGGCAAGGGCAGCAGATGTCTTTTAGTAATCACACCAAAATTAATACTTGATGACGTTATTTCGCTCTAAAGTGATGCAAAAAGTTCGTACCTACATTAATATCTTTTACACAGACAAGTATACCATATGGAGACGACAATACTGGAATTGTAAGTATTTTTATAATTGGATCTAGTTGTCTGTTGGATAAATAAATTATAAATACGACACTAAGGCTGGTTTCACAGTTGTCCGGGAAGCGTATTTACGTTTCCGTGTGCAATAGGAGGCAGCACTGCCTTGAAACACGCACGGGTTTGTTACGCTAACTCCCTTTCAAATCCATGTTCCAGTTAAGGCAAACTGTTCATCCAAACACGGGTTCATGGACCTTAGTCCTCCAATCGCGCACGCAAGGAGCTCGCGCCTTGATGCGCCACAAATCCGTGTTTGTTCGTGGGCATTTTTGTGTTTGATGAATGTGCAAGAAAACCTAAAGTCTTTAATTTTTTATTAGGACAAAATCAACATTCAAATATGTATAAGTACCTGTAGTACCTATAGTAAGCCAATCAACGTAGGATACATGAAAAAAATATAATGACGTAATTTTATAAAGTCAATATTTTTTGGCAGGAGGCTCATTTTCATTAATTGATGCAATATTGTGAACAAGTTTTCCTTTAACAGTTTCTGACTTGGTTGGTCATCTTGATTGGATTTCGTCCTTCCACTGAATGGTAGACCTCTTTCTTTGGGACGAGCGATCGATTTTGGTTGTACGAGTACATTAATTTTTCGAGATCTTCGTCGGTAATTTTTTTCAACAATAAATGATATTATACCCGATGGAGTTAGTAGCTTCGACAAATCAGATACAAACTTTTTTAGAATGTTTATATACGCAGAATTTGAATCCTTTTCCAATATATCAGTAATTCTTTGTTACTGGGCTTTAATATTTTGAATTCAAATGGTATAACTAAACTTTGCTTGTTTTTATCATATCACCATCACAAGATAAAATGTAAGTTGTTCACAATATTATCAATTTATCTAATAGTTCCATTATCTACTATTTAATTATTTGAAACCACACTAATGTCAAACGCTACAAAGTGGAAAAACAAACGAATGCGATTGGCGAAGTGGTGAGACGCGAGCGGTGAATTTTACGTAGGGTAAGGGGATATAAGTTGGTGATACAAGTAATTTGGTGATAGTTTTTTAACAGAAAATCACACAGTTCCCTATTCAAGCACATGTATGAGACAGCGCTAGCGAGTTGTCGCGAGTGCGAGAAGGATAAATATACATTACTTGCTAGCGGAGCGCGTTCGTGAGTTTACTAAACAAACTTTTTTGACAGTCGCGCTTCAGAACCGCCATTGTTTGTTGATTTTGGTTGCGATCACGTATTGGCATAAAATTAAGTCGATTAATAGCGGTGTTTCGTGTTAAAACTATATGCAACCAATAAATAAACTAACGAACTGTTGAAAAAAGCTGTATTGAAGTCGTGATTCAGTGAAAGTAAGTTAGTATTCCTTAAATTGCGACTGTGGTTTCTTAGTGTTTTGCCAACATTTTACAATTCTTTTTTTAGAGGTTAACTTGAGATCTAATTTGCTCTTATATTTAAAATAAACTAGAGAAGTCAAAAATAGTGTGTAAAAGGTTATGTTTTGAGGTATTCGTGAATGTATTTTATTTTTCAAAATTTCGTTCTTTTTTTTTATCGCCAAATTACCTATACAAGTTTTTTGATATCACCAAATAACCTATTTAATTTTTTTATTTTTAATTAGCAATGGAGAAAGAGAGTAAATATAGAAAATACAGTCATCAGCAACTTCAAAAAGCTGTCAGGTTAGTTAGAGATGAAGGAAAAACAATATATAAAGCTGCTAAAGAATCAGAAGTCCCTTGGAGCACTTTGAAACGTTACCTGAGGAATGAAGAGGATTCTGCAAGAAAAATGGGGAGGCCTTTTGCATTGCCTTGTGATATAGAGTTAAGGCTTTTTAATTATATAATAGAAATGCAAGAATTGGGTTTCGGGCTGACAGTTTATCAAATTAGAAAATATGCGTATGATCTTGCTGAAGTGGCTGGTCGCGAGAATTTTTTGCCATCAACTAATCGCATTGCAAGCAAATGGTGGTGGAACAGCTTTAAGGGTAGGTACCACTTATGCCTTCGCGTGTCGGAGAATCTTTCGGCCTACAGAGCTTCAATGGCTAATGAATCAATGATCAAAGATTTCTTTTCGAAACTAGACGAAACTCTTACGAAACTTAAGACTAAAAATAAACCAAATTTAATTTGGAATTGCGATGAAACTGGATTGTCATATGTGGTGAAACCGTCCAAAGTTGTAACTGGCATTGGTAAAAAGTATGTTTATAAAAGAGCGTATGCTGAACGAGGTCAAACTCAAACAATGCTGGCATGCATTTGTGCAGATGGAACATGGATTCCTCCTATGATTATATTTAAAGGTGTCAGGTGGAACGACACACTCAAAAATGACGCTCTTCCCAACACCTTAATTAAATTGTCTCCCAAAGGATGGATCAATTCTGACTTATTTTTAGAATGGTTAAATTTTTTTATCAATGCCATACCGCCTGAACGTCCTGTGGTGCTGCTGATGGACTCTCATTCCGCACACATTGGAGCAGAAGTTCTAAAAGTAGCGAAAGACAACCAAATTTATTTATTTACTTTCCCAGCTCATTGCACGCATTTATTACAGCCACTTGACGTGGGTCTTTTCAAGCCACTTAAGAGTTACTGGCGCGATAGCATGAATCGATATATGAACGACAACCCTAACGATGCTCCAAATCGCAGCCACTTCCACTCCATTTTGAATCCAGCATTTGTAAGCGCCTTTACTAAAAATAATATTGAGAATGCTTTTCGTAAAACAGGCATATGTCCTTTTAACGGAGATGCTATTTCAGAAGAAGCTTTACGGCCTTCAGCTTTAACTGACACTGCTCCTACTTCTTCAGCTTCAACTAACACCGCTCCTACTTCTTCAGCTTCAACTAACACAGCACCTGAAAATTCTACTACAAATCCAAAACACACAGTTGATAACGTTTTAGTTACACCCAAAGCTTTCAAACGCCCAGAGAGATCAAGAAAAAGAGATTCCAGCGCGAAATGTTTGACACTTATAAATAATAATAAAAAACAAGAAGACCTCCAGCCACAGCCTTCAACTTCGGGCACTCAAAAAACAAAAAAAAGTAAAATTGAAGATGATTGGGAGTGTGGCTTATGTGAAGTTTTGTATTCAAGAGATGTTATAAAAAGGAATGGAGCTAAATGGATCCAGTGTTCATACTGTTTGACGCCATACCACGAGATTTGCGTTTCTATCGATGATACTGACGTTGAGGAACAACTGTATTACAGATGTGATCGTTGTTTAGAATAATATTTTGATTTACCTGATTATATTGGCAATTTCCATAATATCACCAAATTTCCTAACCACTATCACCAAAATACCGGACTCTGTCGCCAACTTACCTTTGATTACTTTGATTATTAATTTGATATTTATTGGCATTTATGTTAGTTTTTTGTCAATTTATCTTTTCTATTATTTACTTCAATAAATAAGTAACATAATAAAATAAAACTGAATTTTTGTTTACTTGTCGAATTCCTAAGTAATTAGTTTTATATTTTTTTATCGCCAATATACCTTTCCTTACCCTATTCGGAAGAAGAGTTGCGTTGCAAACCCGTGCGCGATCGAAGGACGCGTGCCTTAAATTGAACACAAATTTGGAAAAGGAGTAACAAACCCGTACGTGTTTCAAGGAAGTACTGCCTCCTATTGCACACGGAAACGTAAATAGTAAATACGCGTCCGGGAGACCCGCACGGGCCGCCCGTATACGGGAGACCCGTACGGGTAGCGCCCGCAGTGCTCTGAAACGAGACAGTTAGTACGATACGGTTGCTAGCGTTGTACGGGCTCTACCCGGAGCGGGCCGCATACGGACCAAACCGCGTCGCTGTGAAGCAATGTTCTAGCGCTTTACGTGTGTCTCCGTTCCGGGAGCCCGTACGGGCGGCCCGCACGGGTCTCCCAGACAGTTGCGAAACCATCCTAAATGTAAAAACTGACAATACTAATGCATAGGAGTGTTTTGAAACTGCAAAATAAATCCTAACATCTAAATTAATAACGTGATTTTTTCAAACAAACTACATATTAGATGTGCCGACTATGGGTTTTGCCAATTTTTGACAAGCTATAGTGACTAAACTATTGGATATATTTGGCTGAATATTTGTATGCAGACAGAGAGCGTTATAAAATAAACTAAGTTTAATTTATTGTCGTATTGTCGTCTCGACTTTGTATAAACCATCTACAAGGTATTTGTTAAATGATTTATCAAAAAACACAGATACTAACATTTATCCTAACATGACGCCTGTAATCCCCCAAGGGTTAGGCAGAGGTGTACGTACCTTAGTAAACCCACATTTCGCCAGTTATGTTTAAGTCCGTTGTAGGAGGCGAGCCTATTGCCATCAACCGGGCACAAGTCCAAACTCCGAACTGCTACTGAGAAATTCCTGATGGAAAAAGCCCAATAATACTTTTCCCGACCTGAGAATAGAACTCAGGACCTCATGCTCAGCAGTAACGCTTGCGACCACTACACCAACGAAGTAGTCACACAGATACTTATCGCCAATTATTCCCGTCACAAATGATTAGGTAAGCCTAGGGTAAAATTACTCTTAAATTTACAATATTATAGTAGAGGAAGTACGTCCAAAATGGCATATGGTTTTGATTTTAATCATGTATTTTTATTTAACATAGATACAACCAGTGTAAAGTTGGAATAATCATCTTTGATTCATTAGTTGTAACCTACGGAAACTTGTAATTGAATAAAAATTATAAAAAAAATATAATTGAAATTAATCACAACCTCTAAGGAAATTCATTTTGTCCATATAGTACGGACAAATTAACAGACATATTATACACGAAAATTGTGAAGACGTATTAAAAGGACGAAGTTTTGGTCTTCTTGAGTACATCAGCACATAATGTATGAGCACCAAGAGAACAATTGTTGCACCATCATCGCCAGCGGGGAACGAGAAAAGAGGTCGTTACAGTAAATAAATGTGCAGTCATCGCCGACACCGTTCGACTCAGCTGGAAAATCTTCAACTTCAGAGTCCTCATCATAATGAACTTCAGTACCTGTCATCTTCATTTTTCTGTCTGTTTTTTGGGATCATTAACGTAGTCAGAGCCATCAGCATATGTCATTTTGCCTCGAATGTAAGTATGTCATTTTGCCCCACAGGTTATCAGAACCATAAATAAGTCATAATTTCCTTAAACACGAGATATGTATTTTAATACTTTTAAATAATGCTAATACAATAGAAACCACGTAAAAGTCATCAAAAACAGGACGAAATTCATCAAAACAAAAAACTTTTACGCGCACAAAACGCGTTCGTACCAGTTACACCAGCATAACTGACCCAATGGCGCTACAAACTTGACAGGTATGCAAACATGGCTGATGACACATGATGATATGATAACTGCAGCATTGTAGCCTGCCAATTTCGAAAAAAGGCCTGTCTATCATTTTGTCATTTTCGACGTACTTCCCCTATATTAGTATCATTGACATACTGAGGGACGAACCAAAAAAAAAATTAATAATTGCATCCAAGTGAAGCCTCGTTAAAAGGTACTAAGTAGTTAGCGAACAATAAAGAATGTTTGTCGCATGCACGAAGCAATAAACAGGTTAAATTACTATTGTTTGCATGTAACAGTCGATTGAACAGTCAAATAGCTATGTAACTATAAAGTTTCCTTTTTTTAACCATAATCAGCTCCAGTTCCCACTACTGGGACAAAGGCCTCCTCGCGGTGAGAGGGACTGGGCTGTAACCCACCACGCAGGCCCTTGTGCGGGTTGGTAGATGTCACATGTTTTCAGAATTTTGCTTCTAGGACATGCCGGTTTGCTCACGATGTTTTCCTTCACCGTTTTGAGAGCAGTGGTGATGAAATAATTTACTCAAAGTAAAGCGCCTGTCTGGGTTCGAACCTATGACCTACAAGAAAAGAAAGAAAGAAAAGAAAGAAAGAAAAGAAAGAAAGAAAAGAAAGAAAGAAAAATATTTTATTTGTCACAGAAACACGTGCAGACAAAGACAAGAGTAGGTAAGCAGAAAACAAAATAGGTTAACCTTAGTACACCACTGCTCTTTTTCAAAGAGGCTTCGTAATTTAACTTGATTTGATTTCTGAACCATTTTCAAGGCTACGGTCATAATTCAGATTAAAATGATTCTTCTAGTTTCTTGCAAAGTTGAAAGGAGTGGCGTCACAGTAGCAAAACTATAAAGGTATTATATATAGGATTCATTATAACCGGCAAAATTTCTTCATGAAACAGACATTAGTTACAGGATTACCACTAACACAACAAAGGGATGTTGTTGCCTATACGTCGGATGATGTCCTACTCTATGCAACCAGTACATAAAATATATGCCACTGAAAGCTATGCTAATAATCGGAAAATTTACAGCAGACTAGCAGCGCCCCGCAGTTTCATCCGCAAGTCACGATCTCGTGAGAATGTCGGGATGAAAAGTATTCTATCCGTTAATTCTAGTTATAAACTATCTGCGTGCCAAATTTCATCCAAATCTGTTCAGTAGTTTTTGCGTGAAAGAGTAACAAACATCCATCCATCCTCACAAACTTTCACATTTATAATATTAGTAGGATACAAAAAAAACATGACGCTTTATTTAAAGAACCTACGTGTTCTGAAAATAGTAACAAAAATGTAACAGTGCAGAGTGCATAAGGTTGAACTTCCATGAACTTACAATCTCTTCCTAGTAGGCAAAAGGTTGTGAGTCCGGATTTTTGGATGAGAACAACGAACTCTTTCGTGATTACGATAATCAAGATAGATATTGAAATTCACACATGGAAGGAATAAAACCGCTACGAAACCGTCACTGAACTTGAATACGTAGTTTTCCTTGTGATACAGAAGTGGATAAAGTTATTTTTATAACAATAATTCTGTGTTATTTATATGTTCATGTGTTGTCAAAATATTTAGTCGTGTTGTGATGGTATCTTTGTCAAAAATTATGGTTTTACCGTAACCTTTAACATGATGTTAGGTTACTTATTTATTTTTTATTTACACAATTATTATTCACTTTTACATTAAATGAATCAGATGAAGTCATTTTAAGTAATTTGTAACTACAGGTGAAAACGAATTATTTCGTAGCAAGTGGCTACGAGATTCAAGTTGCAAAAGAAATTGGCTCTGAAAGATTAGTGATTTTCTTTATTTGTTTCATATTGTTTAAAATCAAATAAGCATAGTAATTGTATAAATAAGTTTTTGTATGATATTTTTTTTTGGTAGAGTTAAGCATCTCGCAGACAGGCGTGAAGTTTCCATAGAAATTATTCTATTAAGGTGGGTATTGACCGGTGTTACGGGCCGTAATGTACCATTCGCAGTGAGCATATTATGGTACGCCGTGTCACATACTTGTTTCGAACTCTTTGCGCGCCCGCGCTCCAGATTCTAAACACAGTAGCCAAGAATCGACGCGTGTGGCACGTGTGCTCGTAACGACTGTTACGGACGTACTGACTGAACCGCGTAACATCCAAAAGGAATCGCTAAAAAACCGACAACGGGCGGAGTACTCGAAACCAGAAACGAGCGACTCGCTGCTCGCGTGTTTGTGCTTGTTTCCTGAGTGCTTGAGTACTGATTGCACGAGTGCTCGCTTTGTAACATGTTACATTACATCCCGTAGCACCGGTCAGTATCGTCACCTTTAGAGTCACGTCGCGCCTGTCTGCAGGAGTCTTTATGGTTGCAGTGGTTTTAATTAAAAACAAGTACTAGTTTTGGCTCAGAGCCTGTTATTATCCGTATAGGATGTCATGCATCAGTTCGATTTAAAGGCGAGAGTGTTTCTTTGAAAGCGAGGTTTTCAAAGTATGTCACTCGAACTTAAAATTGTGTTTCGCCCGAGGTGGACATTCTACTTTTTATCACCCTCTATGAGAAAATAATGACCTAAGTGCAACTTATAAATAAGAATAGTACGTTTCATTTTCACTACTTGAGGGAGACACACAGATTTTCTTTTTAAACTTAGTAAAATCCATAATTACGAACGAAGGCGGAATTCATTTCACACGTTTTTTATTTTATCGCAAACTTTTTTATTTCTATTTGGTTCGCCCTCTCTTTACTTTATCATACAGCCTGTTACTTGTCCATACAATGTCTGTGATTGATCTCTTTGGTAATTAAAACGTTTACTATCATTATTTACATTCCAAATTCAAATCACCATTTAGTCCCTTGGGATTACAGAGTTCTTTTAGTCCCTGTTTACGAAGAACAAACTAGCTCTTTTTAAATAGATGTGATAAAAAGTAAATTAACAACAAACGCACTGTGATCTCTTAATTATGATTTAATTTTAAATAGTACAATTCAAATGTTGATTGATGAAGGCGTAGATATTATGTACAATAGTAACTTGCTTCCTAACCAACTTGCTTATTGTAACTACTCAATTCTGTCTGTAATTAGATACTTTCATTTTGTTACAAATTCGTAGCAATATTGCTGTGTTAATTAAAATAAAATAAACGAAGCAAAAGGAGTATGTAAGGATTGTAGCAGGTGGCGTTCTGTAGTTTCTCCCTACCCCCTGGCAAAAAGACGTTAAGTTTATATATATATGCTAAAATTAAATATCGTTTTCCATGCGTAGACACATGACTGTATTCATGGGTTACACTTCATAATCAACCTACAATATTCCCACTGCTGGGACACAAGCCTCCTCTCTTCAAGAGAGAGTGGGCTATAATCTACCACGGGGGCCCAGTGCGGGTTGGTAGATGTCACATGTCTTCGAATTTTTGGTTCTAAACCATGCCGGTATCCTTACGATGTTTTCCTTTACCGTTTTAAAAGCAATGGTGATAAAATAATCTACACAAATTAAAGCGTCTGTCTGGGTTCGAACCTGGGCTGTAACCGACTTGTAATTATTTACTATAAACTTTATTTTGTAACGCTTTTCGATTAAAATGCTTTACAGCTATTAAAAGCACTATCCATGAAATTAGTGCCTTTATAGCGCCTACAAAATGATCTATAAAATCATGAATGCTAAAACCATCACATCATCACTATAAACTGTCTATGGTATGTAGTAAGCGCTAGTAAACCTTCATACAAAGGAAGTTTGCTTTGTTGACTAAATGCACAGCGACGTTCGGGAGAGAGCACCCTTTCACAGTCCCCCAGAAAAAAGGCGTTGCATAGCATGTATAAGTTTTAAACCTTAATTTCCTATGGCACCTCCGAAAAGCATAGATTAAGGGGACCTGGAGACTGTTTGCTGATGAAAGAAATAATAAAAATATTCACCACCATCTTTTTTTCTTCTGATAGTAACCACCAGGGTGACTTTAGTGAGGTAACAATTCCAATTTCATCACAGGTCTTATCCCCGAAGGCTGAGCACCTTTTGAAGGTTTCCTTTCTAAAAAAAGGGTAGATGAGAACTGAGCTAGCTCACTTACGTTGACCATGGTACAGACCGTCACAATAGCGTAGGGAATTTTAGTTAGCCTTGTTACAGGTAGGTATACTGTGGCATTCACTAATATTCCAAATGCTGGTGGTACTTTATATGTATGAGGATATCAAGAGGATGGGCAGCTTTCTTAAAAGTGCTAGTCAAAAACATACACACGATTTTAATAATAATTTATTGCCAAGCATGGTCCTTATGATAATTAGGCTTGGAGGCCGTTGCCTCTTCAAATTATCACAATCCCGTTTAGAACAACGGTTCTAAACAGGATTGTCCCATGCGTTTTAAAGTATATTGATTTAATTAATGACGATAACAATGCTTTTACTCGGTTCTGCTCCTATATTTTTGGTAGTTGTTAATGCTTGCTCTGACCTGGACAGGTCCACTCAAATCTGTGCGGTTCTTTTCTCAAAAGACTATTTCAGACACTAGTCTACATGGTCTAACCAAGATTATGTCCTTAAAAAGAGAATTTGACCCCTGAGTTTGTTTCGCCATTTCTTCTCGAGGATCAAATCGGAAATGTCGACACCATCTAGCTTATTTTTTTTAATACGACCTGTTAAAGTGATTCCGATTTCCTATTTACAAAAAAAAAGCTTTTTATAGTTCGTCTACTCATGGCACATAGTTACTTCTTGCATCTCAATCAATTTATGTTATGTCTTAATTAAACTTTTTATTTTACATTAAATGTATCTAAATCTGCTAACCCGCACTGGGCTCGCGTGATAGATTACAGCCCACTTCCTCTCGAAGAGGAGGCCTGTATCCCAGCAGTGGGAACATTAAAGACTAATTATGCATAAGTATCTAATTCTAAATATGCGCCGTTTTTGCGTAGGATGTGCATAAGACGTCAACAGTTAAGTATTTAATAGGCAGTAAAAATAAGTACTGCATGTTATATGATCCTGCACTTATTTATGTACTCGTTTTGTTAAAATTTTATCGCATAATTTCCTGATCTTAGATAATAAATACTAACGAAGTTATAAGTAAAAGACCTGTATTGTCGAAAACGATTTAAATTGGATCATCAAAAATCAATAAAACGGTTGATTATTGTTCCAATATTTGACTAATCTCGAAACTCATATTTATAAATTGTTTTGTCACGCAATAACTGATATTTAAGGAGATTAAAATAGCTTCTAACCGATTACAAGCTAAAACACATCACGCCATGATCAAGTCGTTGCTATAAAATATAGAATACTAGTTCCCGCCAGCAGCTTCGCCCGCATGTTATCTTTATAAATGATAGCCTTTATTACTCAGTGATTCTACTGGTGAAAGATTTTTTTAAATCGGTCCAGTAGTTTTTGAGTTTATTCAGTAAAAACAAAATTACAAATCTTTTATCTTTATAATATTAGTGTAGATGTATTTAAATTCAACACAATAACATCACAAAACAAAGTAAATATTACTAACAACTCCATTAATATGTCATGCCCAATTAACACGCTCGACCGGGCACACGCAACTGAAGATCAAGCTGTATTTAATGAAAAACTTTCAGCGAGGATCTGTAAAGCAGATAAAGAAGAAGATAGATAAGTGAGGTGTGAGGTCACCTCTGCCTGGCAGTCATGTGGACGTACGTGTCGGCCCCCGCCGGCGCACGCGCATCCCCGCTACGGCGACTATAAAAGACCAAGCCCAAACTTGCCGCGCGCTATTACAACAGTGACTCTGTGATTTTTCCCGCCGTGTATTTATTTAAATCAACAATAAAGGTAAGTGAACTTGGTTACGGGATAGAGGGATGATTTGGGACACAATTCAAGGATAGATTTAAGGTTTAGGTTACAGAAAAAATCATAAACAAAAAAGAAAAAAATAATTTAAAAATTTTACTTAAAAGTCGGCTTGTAAGTAGGTATTTATTTCATAACGCTACAATCAACTCAATGCATCTTATTTTGATAATACGTTCTTGCATAAGCGCGAGCTTAATTTAAAGTCGCACCCCGCGGTTATCGTTGACGAGCTCAAGTTGCGTCAATTCATTCATGCGATGATTGCTCTCGTCAAATTTGACACGAAAATTGCTTAGTCCGTCAGTGGCAGTGTCCTTAGAATACGCGGAGTGTCTGTTGCGGATTAAAGGCAATGTACAGCGTATGTATGTCAAGCCGCAGTTGCAACACCGAGCACTGATGCTGAGAATACGTCTGAGAGCCCTTTTCTATAAGGTTTCATCACGTGCTAGAGTTTCAACTGATGAGGCTTATTAGCGTGCCTGACTATAGTACACTTGAGGACACAATACGATGCTCAGCGAAAGAATCACATGTGCAAATAACTTAACCGCAACTTAGTGACAACTTAGCTTTGCAGTTAAAACAATCTTAGACATATTTAAGCACACGATAATTTATTAATGCTAAGCATCAAAATAGTGTTTCAAAATATAACATTGTGAAGGTTATCAAGACTGAAAGATGTGGACTTTCAAATATTCATTACATGTGACACGAAAATATGTGGAGTTAAGTAAGATTCGGCTATGTCAAGTTATCGGAACCAGTTCTTGACTTGAGTATTAACGTTACTGATAAACGATCGACACTTGCGTTGTCGAACGCGTCGATGTAAATGATTATGGACGTGTGATAAAGTTACAAAAAAAGCATTAATTTGTATAAAAACAAACGTATTATAAAATAAAAACCCTGCTGACAAGGAAAAAAAAACTTAAAAGTCAAATTCCTTCAACATAGCTAACTACCTAATTCCTATTTAATAAAAACAACTTAGTTATTTTTTAAAACATCATAAATCAAAGTAACGTTTTTATGTGAATGTTTAGAAATAGCTATATCAACTATCAAGACATCGACGCATTCGTATTTATATAAAAAAAAAGCAATTCGTCTGACATTTTCGACGAGAATTTAGATCAAAATGCTTTTATAATGTAAATTTTGAACGTTTATAATATCTCATACTGAATAACAAAAAGCTATTTATATGAATCTGGGTTTGTTTAATGGCAGAATGAATTTAAAAATTTTAATTCAAACCTACGCACGATATTTCAGAATAAGCAGATTAAAGTGACATAAGTTTGAAATATTAGGTTTTGAAATTACGGTTTTTTAAGCGTTGCTTTTGATAAAGTGACTTTTGTCGTAATTTAATTCATAATAAAACAGACAGCATATGAATGATAAAATAATCAAACACAATATTATTTAAATATACAACACAATGGGAAAAAAGATACAAGCCAACAAACGAAATATAATTATTTCCATGTTAACCTTAGATGACATAGTGAGAAACAGTTAAAGAACAATGCTGTAGCTTGCTTATCCCGAGGTTATCTTTCAAACTTATTTCCTTTGCGAACTTAAACGTCAAAGAACTTTGCTTAAGTTAGGTTTAAGTAATACTTAACCGCAACTTAACTATGAACACTTTGAAACTAAGTTGTGGAGACTTTTCGTGACCTGTTTTTTGTTGTTACTTGAATAATACTGGTATAATGAAGAGACGAATGAACAGCAATTCGTTTTCGTTTTTGTAGTTATTAGAGCTAATCAAGATAATTATTTTATTACTCGGACTTTAGTCTTTCGTTAGATGAGAAAATTGATGGGGTTAGTCAACCTTATGTGAAGACACGAATAACTTACTTAAAATATGTTATTAAGCCCTTAGATTATATTACTCTAAATCTGGTGAGCTTATTTTGCACTTCTCAATTATTAGTAATTCTAGATATTATTAAACATAAACTCCGCATGGCAAATTGGTTTTGATCGGTTATCGTGTAAGATGGATTTTTTTCTTAACTTATGGCATGCATAATCAGCCTATTATTATATTTCCAATGCTGGGACTCAGGCCTCCTCTCAATGAGAGGGGGATTTCCTTAACTTAAAGTTATTAAAATCCGTAGTTTTTCAATAATTCAATTGAAGCTCTTATCAAAGTTCATATAAAAATTATTATATTGCTTAGAGCGTTTTACATCAATAAGGGCAATTTTTTATCAAATTATTATTTTCCTGATTTAGACCACCAATTTATTTCGCTGGCGCCGTCGACATCCAAATTGCTTCAATTAATAAAACGTTTTTGCTCTCAAAATGAAATAATTACAAGACGGATGTGTTCATAACATTACGACAAACTTACAGCAAAGTAATGACATGAGGGCTTGTTTTTTGCAAGAAATATTTAGAGCTAAAACTGCTTGGAATCATGTGTGATTCTGACGAGGAGCAGTCATCAGTGTCGTTAGGCAATGTCTAAGTGTAATTATTAGTCAATACAAAAACTTTGGGTGTCATTACAGTTAGATTACAGTTTTTACATTTAGGTATTCACTAGGTACCGTCGGCGGCATCGCCCGTGTGGACCCATATTTTTTTTCTAATATAATTGTAGCCTACGTTACTCCTTTTAATATCAGCTATCTGACAGAGAATATTCCGTCAAAATCGGTCCAGCCGTTTCGGAGATTAGACGGAATAAACAAACAGACAAAAATGATAAAACATAAAAAATACAATAGACGTTGTTATATTTAGTATCTAACCTATTCCGCTTAATTTTTCCTAAAGAGCCATAAAAAACCCTGTAAAAAATTGACACGTGTGAGGATGCCTCGTTGAGAGGTGAACCTCTCAACGAGGCATCCTCAGGATGACGATTGACTTGTCGCGAACCCAAACACGGCGTGTTGCCACACCGAGTGCTTGTCGTTGGTGCTGGTGGTTATTATAAAACATTGTTTTTTTCATAAGCATTTAGTAATAAACAATGTTATTTATTTGTATAGATATATTCATAATTTTGTAGATTTTAAGCCGGTCTGAGGATGACAAATGCTCAGATAGTTTTTAAAGTTACCAATACCAGAAGTACTTATGATGTAAATAAATGATAGTAGGAGTTAATATACCCGACTTTTTTTTAAATTGCTTTTTCGTTGCATTTGAGTAATGTCTTAATAAGTAACTTAGGCCAATTGGCGAGTACACGGACCTATGTCTGTCTGTGAGCAGTTTCTAAAAATATATCACAGTTTGGGCCCAAAAAATGATTATAATTAGAGTGCAAATGCAGTACTTAACTTAAAGTAAACTTGCGAGATGTATCTCTCCAAAGCTGGTGTCAACGGTGACAAGTTAAGATATGATCATTAAATGTGAAACTCTGTTTGTAAACAAAACAATATCATAGACATTGTATTTGTGTTGTTCATTGAATACACGGCATGAACCGTAACGTTTCAGCGGCCATATTATTTGTCTCAATTATTCAATATGAGTGAACGTAGTAAACGACTACCGTAAAAGAAGATACTTACCGCTATGGTTTCAACATGACCATCTGATTGGTCATGGACTTGACATTTGGCTACAAGATCGTTAATTTGTTACCAAATATAAACAAAGTTGGAACCTCCGAGTTCAAGCTTTTAATTAACACACTCATAATTAACATTTATATCCTCTTCGGTTTTTGCAACATCTTAATAGCTCACATATTCAGAAGCCATTAAAATGTTAGCCAAAGAATAATTAAAAATAATTACGTACATTTCCAATGGGCTTGAAGGACGGCATGAAACAGTAAAGTTTTAAAACAATCAATAAGTCTTAATGTGCAATCGAGTAAAAAGGTTATCCCACGAACAACAATAGCTCGGATTTTGTGTCCCACAATTAAGCTCAGTACTTCGCTGCCACTCGATCACGTGAGACGAAGGACGTCTTGAGTAACTCATTCCGAATTAGTTCGACAAACCGATAGTATCGCGACGAATCGGACAACTACGCCTCGTAATCTCGAATCGGATGCCCGTAGATAGACCATTTCGAAAGGTATGTGGATTGTGGACCCTCGGCAACTAAAATCGACGTCGACGTGTTAGGACAAATGCCAGCGCGTTGCGCAACGGTTCAAGGCTACTACTTCGATGTTTTATACGCAAAACGACAATCTGCCTTATGAATATTCACGATTGTCATTACTATTAAGCTTAATAACAGTGAGCAGGAACCGCGCAGAGCTTTGTTAGTCGAGATATCGCCTGATTGCGGGAATGGCAATGGTTGTCATCATTTCCTTATTTGCTGTGATAATATTACTAACGTAATGAGCATGTTTATTTATGACAAACTTTTGTGTAAGTAAACGCGTTGATGTCTTTTAAACCGCGCTCATTTCTTGTGTGTTCACAAGTCACCGCGGGCCTACTAATGAAGATGTATTTCGCAAGTACGGATAATCAATCACCTTATCTATTGCCTAGGCTTTCCTCATCGATAAAAGCCTACAGTTTGTCACCATAGACACTTACACAAATGACTATGGTCTATGGATATTACCTTCGTGTTTAAATATTTTGTAACTTTTACATTAAGTTGAGTGTAGATAAGATGTACAAATACGAGTTTAAGTGAGATCGGTTCGTCTGTAGGTCTAATTTTATGGCGTGTTTCGTAAATTTATTAGGTACTTTTCAATAAAAACCATAAAATAATGTTGAAAAAAAAAACATATCTTTTTTGTTGTGCGTAGTTGAGTAAACCACAACCGAATCGAAATAAAGCTGTATAAATTTAATTCTACATCCGTTTGACACATCGTGGGGGTCAAATGTTAAATGGTGTAGCAGAGTTTGTGCAAGCACATGCAGTTTATTGGCGAGTTCATGTTTATGTTAAGTGTCAGTAGTGACAAGGTTACCGTCTAACTGTTAATGTAATGTTATTACGGTTACAAGGTCGAAATTATTCGCGTAGTAAAGTTCAGTGTAACAGAAAATGAAGCAATGTCCGCTTCTGCGCGGTATTATCTATAAACTTTTGTGTATTAAAATAGAATGAGGCAAGATCTGAAAGAGAACCAAAAATTTGGCATTGGTATGAATGTACTTAAACTTTTTACTTTAATCAAATCAATGGCTTAAGTTTTTCTTAGAGTATTTCTTTTTACTAGTATGTGGCTAGATCGTTGTTACCTGTATTGTATTCCTAAATAAAATAAAGTATTATAAAACTCTAATCACTTTCTACATATGAATAATCCTATTTCTATCTAAAAATCAATAAACATTAACAATTTTTTCAATTCACAACTTGTTCTATCAAACTGCCAAAATTTGCGTTAAAAATGGCAACACCACGAGATTCGCGCCAAAATATCGTGACATTGAACTTGGAACACTTTTCAAGTTTACGTAGAACTGAGAAGTTAGCAAATGGTCGTTCCAATATATCTAACCTTTTACCAGTCGCTACACGGTATTCATAAAACGAACCATTCAATCGAAACATTGAAAACTAACGAGTCGTTTTTACGAAACCATTGGAAGTTGGAACTAATATTTATAACAAGACTAGCTTCTGTCCGCGACTGCGTAAACTTCAGAATTGGGTCTTGAGAGAAATGAAAATTGATAATAAGTAGTCGTTAAGCCATGTCATTTAAATAAATAAAAAATCCAATCCAGGTCCATGTTAAAATCAAAGTTCAAATCCAATCTGTGTGCCAGTTTTCATCCAAATCCGTTTAGCCGTTTTTGCGTGATTGAGTAACAAACATCGAAACATTCACATTTATAATATTCGCTTCATAATAAATCTATTGGTAGCAATAAATGTTTTGTAGATATATGACAGCCAGGAATTTATATTAATCTTGTACCTAGCTTTCATAGATTAGGTTCTCGAAATTCCTTAAGTAATTAATGCATTACTGGTTAGTAAAGCTAATTTGAATATAATTGAATTATGGATTCGTCGGCTAAACAAAACCAGTCGACTGGTTACTGGTTTTGTTTAGCCGACGAATCCATAATTGTCTTTTAAAGTGAAGGCACGTGAGCATATACGTAAGAAGTTGGCAGAAATATCCCAACGCTGATTTGCTGGATTCGTTTTCTCCTCTACCGATCATTATTTCTCCTGACAAAGTTTATTCTGTTTATATGTATGTATATATTTATTCTTTTCGTATTTATCAATCCCTTATGTTGCACCTGCCATTTTTCTTATCTGCATCACCCTAAGGTTGACTAATAGAAAATGCCTCAGGCATAAAGTCCGCCTTTGTACTTGTGCATAAAGTTTTAATAAATAATTAAAAATAAATTATGGATTCGTCGGTTAAACGTTTTGGATAAATAATAATTTTATCATAATAATATTGACAATTCAATGAGGTTCTTCTGAATTACCTAAATTAATAACTGTTCCTTAAGGTTATGTAAGTGCGTATCACATACACGTCGGCACTGGAACCTTTAAATATATTTGATTTTGTTTCTCATAGGATCGTAACAATCAAATATTTCAGAAGAATAAGAATAAGTTGTCTATTTTACGTCAATAATATTGGGCTTACATAATGTTGATTGCAGAAGCAAAATATACGAATTTCCCCAGGATTCATCCCACGTTCGACAAGGCAAAGTAAACATGATAATTTATGCTGCCCGTCCTCCTATTATACTTGTTTTTACTACACCTACGGGAAATTATTAGAGGCCTGATCAAAGCACACTAACATAGGCACAAGGATACATAATTTACATCCGAGGCAACATAATTTACATACTAATTTAAAAACAATTGATGATCTGCATTGCATAGAGGCGTAGGACCATACTCGTTCAAGGTCTTGGAGAAGTTCCTGGGCCAGAGACTAAAGCCAGTCCGTCTATTTCTCATAGATTTTGAGCTCCAATTCATCTGCTAGACAAGTTAATCTATCTTATATAAAAATAATAATATTGTAAAGAGGTAAAATTCGTGAGTTTGTATGTAGCGGGTAATCTGCGAAACTACTGATTCAATACCAAAAATTCTTGCACTAATAGGAAGCTACAGTATTGCCGAGTATTGTAGGATAAATTTTATGTTATATTTAATGTTAAAACAAGAAATTTCACATGGACGAAGTCGTGGGTAGTGCCTATTAAGCCAAAACATAGCATTTTAGTCTGTAAACTATGCGTTTAGCCTAGGTTGCGTCCGGGCAGTAATAATGACGTAAATGTATGTTTTACTTGTAATACTGCAAGAGATGGTTTCCTATAGTAAGCTAATGAGTTAATTTAGCATTACAATCCGACCTCCAAAAGAATGCGTTAATTTCATACTAACTCAAGTGAGTTTTGCGAATTTGATCCATATTACTACTAGTAATTATCCAACTGACAGGTGTCAGGAATGCATACTCTCGACGCGCGAGGGCCGGATTTTAACGCTGCTTTTATGAAAGATCCTTTAATCAAACCAAAAATATAACTATTGGATATTGATACACAATTATAATTACGCAATTATGTGCACGTCCGTCATTGAACTCCTCAAAGAAACCACACAAAGCGTAGCGTATAAGGTTGCGCCCTCCTTGTTTGTGAAATCCAAAGTAAGAAAACCATATTGATTGCTTAAAACTAAAGGTAAAGTTTAACTAAAAGATTAGTTCTAAAGTTTCTAAGTAAAGGGCATTTATTTGTTACTCTTAGTACTGCAATATTTATACCTAGATATTTCATTCGGAACGCGGATCCAGGCGGTGTCGACATCTTAGCATTAGCACATTAGTATTGCTGGCAATTGTACTAACCACCTAATGGAGACGAGCACGATACTGATTTTAATTCTCTAGCAGTTGCAAATGGTTATTTAGTATGTACTCTTTGATAGCAATGAGCAATGTATTGTGCAAGTTAGTAATGTATGATTACTAATATTCCTTCCGACTCTAAACGCATTCTTTAACAGAAAGTAAAAATCCTAAGGCTTTGAAGTTTTGAACTTACGTTTTTTTTTTTGTATTTAGAACAACAATCAAAACTTTTTGGCACATTTTTTTTGTTGTACATATTTATTGTTCAGCCTTATTTGGTCTATTACGTGACGGGTATGGAATTAGTATGTACTATCTTTGATCAGGGGCGACATGTAACAGGTGACAATTCGACAATTTTACGAGGTTTCTTAGTTTTCTGCTTTATTAAACAGAACTGTCGTGAAAATTTGTCAATTTAGATTATTTTTGTCAAATATGTCACATTGTCGGTTATATCAAATAGGGTCCGGTAGAACAGGAACGGAAAAGTTTACCCCAGTATAAATGTATCTAGGCTATCTAGATAAAATCTAGAACTAGAACACTTTTAGTTTCCTAAACAAAAGCAAGTTAGTCTGGTTCCCATTGTAATAAAGTCGGTAACTCGTACGTTAACAAAACTGGATAAGAAATAGTGACTCGAACATGTTAGCATATTACATAGTACCTGTACCATAGACATGAGCAAGAACATGATGGCGGCGATTCTTTGTTTAACGTATTTGCATTTTGTCTCGCAAGGAGCGTTATTTTGTATTTAAAGTTAAACAGAATACTCTATAAAATAAATCTTATGACAAATATTTCACTAATTATGTTTATTACCTATTTCCACAATTGAAATCTAAAGATTTAGAGCTAGCTCTTAAACTTTCTAGTCCCTTAAATGAGTCAAATTTAAGAATTTAATTCACCGATAGACAAGCGTGATAAACGGCTGCCTGGTTTTTGAGTAAGCAACATAATCTTAACAATAACACATCTTTAGATATACATATATCACGAACATTAGACCGTCTAGGTAATGTTGAAATCAGTCGTCTAATTTAGACGACTACAGTTAGTTTTTTAATCTCAAAGACTAATTTGACTGGTGCAAATGTCAAACACCAAATTGTAAAAACAAACAACAATCATTTGAATTGTCAAATTAGTCTCTGGGATTAAAAACGAACTTTAGTCTTCTTCGTTTGAGTAATCTTTTACAACTGCAAACTGCAGAAAGTTTTGGAAGTTTAGAACAAGCCGATCCTCCTAGTTTGTTTCGATTACTTACAATGTTGTGTATACCTACTCGCCTACTCATATTAGGTAAAAGGCTTGCTGTGTCACCAAAACTAGCTCAGACGTTACGTAGACAGTAATAAAAATTTCACTTGATAGATGACGAATTCAGTTCAATACGCATTAACGACAGGACGACACGACACGACACGACATGAATACGTACGACTGCTAATTACGTACACATACGGGGCTTTCGCTTTGTCGCATCACTGCCTATAATCGAAGCAATTGGGTAGTTTAAATAGAATGTGTTTCACTTATTGAGCAGAATTATGTCGAATCATGTTCCAATCTACAATGTTAACGTTCCAGTGTGATTTCGCATTAGTAAATACTAATTTTAGAATGCATAAATTAACGATAAATGGCAATATTTGCACGATAATATTACCAACTGTCATATAGAACTGATATCTAACCTAAACCTTTATTTTATTTGTAAGTTCTCGTGTTAATACAGAATTTATGGCCAACCAAAATGTAAGCAATATTTCAGTTCAAATGCGGTACAAAGTCGTGGCACATGTCTCTGAATTACGTTATTGTATATTGCTGTCAATAACCAAATTAAGGCGACGTGAATAAGCACAAAACAATAACGCGACTGGTGAGTGGAGGGCATCAGTGTTTGGCAAGGCGCTAGACGCGGCAAGATGCACGAAGCCGCACGATCGTGACCGAAACTGACGGACGACCGGCCTCGGGCCGTTGCGAAACATCTCGTAGAAACATTGTGGCTGCAAGTCTCGCACTAAATTCGCGATTGGGACACAGATTCGCGAAGAATACCATTCAGCTGTTGTATAGAACAGGTATTGTTTAAGTATCGTACTCGAACACCTTCGGCGCTTTGTGAACTCCCCATTCATCCTATTATTGTGTGTAATAGTGGCATTACACACGAGTTGTGCCTATTAATGTGTGTTGCCCAACTGAGGTCAGGTCTCTGATATTTATCTAATATCACTTAGACGTTTATTTAGCTGTAATGATACTCTATTATGTTCTGTTTACAAACAGCTTTGTTTCGTGTTACGAAATTAGGGTTAAATTACCTTTTTATCTTTGGAAGACTAGATTTTGCTGGAAGATTTTCATAATACTTACATGATTCTACCTCCTGGCTTAACTATACAGAGTGTACTGTACTGTTACCATGGATTCAGTACATGATTCTGAAGAAAACGGTTATTAAAAAAAAAATCTGCTGTTCCATACATTTTGACGGCGTAGGTATTGCACTTTTCTATGAAACAGCCGATTTTTTTTTTAAACTGACGAAAAGTTCTAACGGGTTCAGAATCATATACTGAATCCATAGAAAAAGTTTTCGCGTCGATGTTCCTGCCTCCCGGTATACACTATGTCATTTTAAAAGTACACATAGGTAGAGACCAATACAGCTCTACCTATGTGTACTTTAGCCAGTATAAAGTGAGCTAGGAATCTCCTTTCAAGTTTCACCTCAAATATCGTGCACGAAATCGAAAAACGTGTAATGAACGAATACCAGCTTAATTAAATTTTAAATAGCTTCATTTAATTCGGAAAGCTTTTACATAACTTTTAATATAATTACACAACGGAGTTAAAATGCTTATGATCCATAATTTCCATATTAGGTTAAGGAAGTTCATTAAGTGAAACCCTGAGTGCGTCTGCACATGACGATCCTTACCTTTAGCGATCGTGATGACGCGTCCTACACTTTATTAATGAGATGACGATCGCATTTACTGCAATGGTGTTAAGGTTACATCACGTATACACGTACCTTTATACCTGTAACATCATACTGGGCGTCTACGCGTGCAGGTACTGATGTTCTCCGCCTGACAACAGACGTCGATTCCGGGTATTAACAGCACGATCTATTCTTAATATTATTTCCATAGACTTTACCTCAACGATTACCCATGACGTGTCTCTTTATAACGCTTAGCGAGAAATAGCAAATATATACCAATTAAAGTTTACTTAAGGATCCTGTTTGAGCCAAAAAAAAAATGCAACGAAGAGGCGTGTCCGTACATGTGGTCCTACGGTATGAAGTCGACGTTTCTTTACGTTGTAGACTTTGGCAAGCAAAACGTCCCCCGAAGCGATGTCATCGAGACATGTTCAACTTCAGACAGACTCGTCGGTCGACATACTTGACTTACGTAACAAGAACAACGCATGGTTGACCAATGTAACAAGACAACCTCAATAAACCACCTGTTCTATCGCCGGCGATTAACAAGAAGCGAGTAGAGCTATACAGCAACTAAAAACGAGCTGGCGAGCAACGAGCAGCGCGTGCACGATGGCGACAAACGATTACTCGCTGGCATGCGTATGTATTATCGAAAAAACGCAGATCTGTACACTGTAAAGACTATTATTGCTTGTAGCGCTCGGCCGCTATAGTATCGCTTACCTACGCAAGAAAAGAGTCGTGTGCACCGGATTTTGTTTTCAAAATGCTACTACCAAGCGAGTGCATTGCCCACCAAGCTCCAGTGTCTCTCTTTAATAGGTCTTTTCACTGCGACAAACGAGTACTCCCCAACGATGGTGTGAACAGTCAGCGATCAACTATTAATATATGTATCTCATTCACTGACACGGAACCTACAACAATGTTTTGTACGCGAGAAAATCGTTGATACCTAGTCACTTCCTCGTCGGCGGTCGGACAGGTCGGCCTTTAGGCCAGGCCGGGCTCTAAAACAATTGCATGTATTTTCGGTTACGGTGGCACTAGCATATGACATCATACCGCCAATGTTTGCAAGTTCCGATCGTAGGCTAAGCACGTATTGACTCGACACACTAACCGACAGCCAACAAGCATAGGTGACAAAGTTACGAAGATAATGTACGCCCGGCGTAGATAGAGTTACCATGATTTGTCCGGAGATATCCGACTTTTTGGCCCTTCTTCCTGAGTTTATCCGGGCTTGTTATTTATCCGCATTGTTGGAATAAAAACAGGCGCGGGTTACTGAACGGTTAAATTAAAATATGTCGCTGTTGCATTGCAAAGGTTGAATTACTCAATGTGACACGCAACGCGTTCCAGTGCCCTGGTCACTCACTGTCACAAACCTGAAATGAAGCTTGCTTTTGAAAGATATGATCTTATATAATTCTGTGTTTTTATTTTGGCGTAAACTATTGGCAACAATATAATATTGGAAAAAAATTGCTAAGATTGAATTTTGTTTCTAAACGACACTAAAAAACGATGAGCAAAATTATGTTATAGGTATTTCGTACCTTATAAAAAATTGTGTCAAGTAGTCGAACGATAAACTAAACAAACGAAAAATAAAAGCAAATAATGCAATATTTCCATTATTATTTTAAGCGGTGTATTATGACGAAATAATCTAAAATGACAAATATTTGAGTGCTATAATATCAAATGACGACATACCTAATTAATATTAAGATTAAAAATATGTAATTAAGACATTGCGAAGATTTGAAGGTCTTATGGATTTAGTTTAATCAATCCTTTATATTTAAATAGCGGATCTTTGGCATGTCAAGTTCAAAAGCAGAAAGTCAGCCAGCAATGAAACTATTTTGCTTAGTCTAACATTTCTCTGATATGCATCTATCAGCAGGCCTTGCACTCAAATTGCAAAAATGTCACGGTTTTTGTCAAATCGAATATAAAGTTCAAAAACTTTCATCTTCATTTGTCAAAGAGTCCACATGTTTTAAATACCTACCTGAATTCTTTGACTATAGAAGGAAAAGCGCAGTAACTAGTATCGCTATTAACTACGTTTATAAAACATATCCCAAACACTAACATAACGTAAACAATTTAAAAAAAAAAACAGTGGCACTCCGGGAGTGCCGACAGAAGTGAAAACTTGCAAAAAAAATCGGCACCGCGGTAATCAACGCGTTGATGTCTTTTTAATGGTCAAAAGCTGATGTCATCACGGTGTCGCGAAATCAATAGTTTAGTCCCATCTCAAAAATACCCAACGCGCCTAAAGAAGTTTTCACTTCAAAAACGGTCACAGACACATACGTCAATGGAGGGCGTATGTGCTAATCCCCCCGAATAATATTGGCGCGGTGTTCGGCCGAACTTATTTATGCAATAAATTCTTTAGATACAAGCAATGCGAACCGGTGTGTTTATCACACATGCCTCAAGCATTTCTGTACGATTTCGTTGCGTATGATTAAGAACTTGACGCCGTTTTCGTCACAATCAGATTTATGCCCCGTCAATCTTAATTAACTGTGAATAGACCATTGTTCGGCTATTTGATGCCTGTTTATGATATATATTTACGAAACTTTATACATGAACAAGCCCCATGAATTGAAGATTGCATTCTTCTTACACGTTGTTTTATTATGAAGTTTCTACAATATTGTCGACTAATTCTTTATGACGAGGTTACTCAGGTGGATGTTTGACAAATGGATATTACTGTGTGGAAAACTTGACACCGAGTGTAAAATGAGATTGAGCGTTTATACAGAAAGATGTTGTATATTTCCCTGTTTTGATTAATTTGGCAATATTACTGTATGGAATTAAGAAATATGGCTAACTAGTGAACAAAAATATTGCTTATGAAATTCAATAATTAATATCGTAACACTGAATATTTGGTTTTAGATGTAAAAAAAGTATTTGGACATTTTCCGAATGACTTTTTTAAATCTAAAACGGTTACAACATTAAATTCAGTGATATAATTGCAATTCATTATTATTATTCTAGTGCACTAGTTAGCCACATTTCTTATTTCCATACAGTAATGTTGCCCAATTAATCAAAACAGCAAAATATTGTACAGCTATTTGCGACGTTGCCCACTTTCAGTATAAACGCTATTAACATTAATTAAACATCTGATTAGTCACTTGTTTCTTTTTAAAATACTTTCATCCATAATACTATCATAAATACTTGAGAAAGTTCAAAAATAAATCGTAAATAGTTTGCATACCTACATAATCCTGGCCACTAACGAATTCTACAAGATTATTTAAAAATAGAATGTTGTGCAATGGCGCGTATTTAAAAAAGGTGATTAAATTTTCGTAAATCATTGATAGTATAACTTTCAAGATTTGAATAATATTAGATTAGAAATTCGTTAATTTATTTATTTTAATTTACTTTCACATTTTCCTGGTATGTCCTGATGGTTGTTTTCTAGTCCCAAATCATGAATGTTTAAAAATTACTGTGAATCGTTGGTTTTTTAATTTATATTCGCATGTTTTAGTTTTCATAATTATCTTACACAGTATGTTTCTTGTTACAGATGCAGGCGTGGTTGTTGGTGGCGTGCATAGCTGCGCTTGCGACGCTCGCAGTAGCACAGAAACCTGGACGTTTCCTCTCGCTACCTAACCCTCAGAAATGCGCTAGCAGTAAGTAGAAATACAACTTAATTATATATGTATTAGTGAGCAGTGTTAGTACTTAGTGCCAGTAAAAGCAACATTATATACACTAAAAGGTTTCTGTAAATTTTATACTTAAATAGGAAGCCATGATTTATTCTGGTACAACAAAAACTTATACCTAAATATTTCCGACTAGGTTCCGCTAGCGACTTCGCCCGCGTGATATCTTTATAAATTATAGCCTACGTTACTCAGTGATAGCATTTTACTGGGAAAGAATTTTAAAAAATCGGTACAGTAGTTTTGAGTAGTTTTGAGTTTATTCATTACAAACAAACATACAAAAAATCAAATCTTTTCTTTTTATAATATTAGTTTAGATACCTAAACTAGGTGAAAATTAGATCCATAACTGAAAAGACTTCAGAAAATCCGAATCTGGAAAAACGCCAATAAAAACGTATGATTGAATAAGAGCTAATTTGTTTTCAGTTCACCAAGTAATTCTTACATATCTAGTGTATTTCTTGGTAATGTTTATTTAATTTCAAGACTACGCAACATCCTACATGGTAACAATAAATAAACAAGTATATTTACTCATCACGAATGGATTAGAATCGATATAAATAGAGAAACAGGCTCATTTGTGTCAATGTTGCTTCAAGGCAGCTGAGCGATTTATTAACCGACTTCGAAAAAGGAAGAGGTTATATGTTCGTAGCTTATGTTCGTTTTCCTTTTTTTTTATGTATGTCCGCCGATTTCTCCGTCAATTGTGGACCGATTTTGAAAATTCTATAATTGAAAGGCGAATTCTATAGCAAAATATTTTTTTGTTTGAAAGAGTATGCTCTCGAGGTGGTCCCATATAAATTTTATTAACTTTGCTTGAACAGTTTTTGAGTTAGGTTCAATAATACGTATTTATTCCCACTTAGTATGTGGATGATATGATTAGTTTCTGTCACTGATAGCTGGTAGTGGTATTCGAATTTGTGTGGGGTCGGCACCACAACTAATAACCAAAAATAACAGTGTTTTTCGCAACAGAAAAGCGAGTCCCGATTCGATGCAGCATATCGATTCGAAACATAAAATAAAAACTTTTTACAAAAAGACTCGCTTTTCTGTTGCGAAAAAAACACTGTTTTATTTTGTTTATTCATTGCCATGCATGCATATTAATTAAAACATATTATTATAGCGATATTCATCTCCAACGACATGCTGTAGGTACGAATCACACAAAACAAATTAAGTTTCTTTAAAAAAAAAAACTGTTATTATTAACGGGATACATACCTACAATAATATTATGTATAACTAACTGTACATATTATAAATTAAAGTCGCCCTTCGTGTGTGTCTGTTTTTCTTCTAAACTACGCAACGGATTTTACGCGGTTTTTACCACCATTTACAAAATTTATTCCAGAAGGTTTATTTGTGTATAATAGACATATCGTATACTATTAAATGAGAAATATTCGTATATATACAGCGTGACATTTTAATGGTCTTAGAAAATCAGCCAACTTCATGTATCCAATGACTACTAAACATTAATTTAAAATATATATATACATATATACACCGTGACATAATAGTCGTCTTGCAAAGAGCCACTCAATGTACTCGACATAAAATACCTCTAGGAGCAATTAAAAAATTATTACAATTTAACTTTTTTTACGAATGTAAGTCTCGAAAATGGCTCTAACGATTTCGATGAAAGCTGCAATATGTAGATTTGCGGGGAAGAAAAATCGACCTAGCTGGGTCTCATATCTGGGATTTTTTTTTCTCTGTTTTCACCCGAGAAGAGCTTGGTAGCCCAGGTACTTTATATCAAACTTTATTTAATTTAAAAAAAACGATGTTTTGTCATTTCATAAAAACCGTGCCGGTTCGCTAGGTTAGAATAATTAAAACTACTTATGACCCCCCTGGTAGGTCCACTATATATGGCATATATGTATGGCGGCATGTCATATGACTTCTATGAAATATGTGGGTGGACTCGAATGTGAGACAAGTTTTTGCCTGTCTCAACTCTTGAACTTTTCTTCGACAAAATACGTGGATAAAAGGCTAGTCAATCACCTCACTTAATCTTTTATTTTTTTTGTATTATGCATAATAATTAAAATTCTAGTTTCTGCTATTATGATTAAAAACAAAAAACGTCTGATTTATAATTAAATAGCTTTATTATGCTTCTCCGCCATCAAATAGATAAAGATAAAGTAAGACCAGGCACTCCAAAGACAATTTCCACGCAAACTCCGCCCCCATGCACCCCACCACTCCACTATGTACTAAACGCTAGCACATCAGTAATAAAGTTGAATATCGCGTACGCTCTTTGGTCGTTCAAGCACGGAACTAAATGTCGTAAGTCTCAATTCTTATTTCGATTATAACTAATGTAATAATTGATCTGGAGAAAAAATATCTTATATTTGGATAATAAACTATATTTTCTTATTTTTAATAATTATTTTAGACATAAAAGGCGAGTAGGCTTGTTTTTGTTCCAAATAATCTTTAAAAAAATGATTTTCCAATAAAAAATGAATGGAGCGAAAATGATCCAATTACTGTTTTATATTTGGAAAGAAAAAGATCCAATAAATCATATACTAAAGTTCCATTTTGATTGAATGTGTAACTTCTTCAGAATATGAATGCAAATTAACATACAATTTAGGGAGCCTTTTCTAAACATTAACGGATGACGTCCAAATCTATTTGTTTGACGCATAAATGACAAAACAATCCAGATTAGTAATAATTTATTAAATTGACCTTTTAATTGACATTCGCTTGATATACCAGGAAGTGACAGAAAGCAAGCCTTGAACTTATTTAACTTAGAGCAACCTTAAACGAACGTGATGAGAAAACTGGCTTCTAATCATATTCATTTATGAGAACTCATAATCTACATTACATAACATCACGCCTGTAATCCCCGAAGGGTTAGGCACAGGTGCACATAAAGTACACCCACATTTCGCCAGTTATGTTTAAGTCCCATGTAATAGGGGGGCGAGCTTGTTGCTATCAACCGGGAACAAATCCAGCCTCCGGAATGCTACTAAGAAATTCCAGATGGAAAACCCTAAATACTTTGCCCTACCTCCTTACCTAATCGAACTCAGGACCTCTTGCTGAGCAGTGGCGCTTGCGGCCACTAGACCAACAAGGCAGTCTAATCAATCTGTCCAGCCTTTTCCCAACTATGTTGGGGTTGGCTTCCAGTCTAACCAGATGCAGCTGAATACCAGTATTTAACATGGAGCGACTGCCTATCTGACCTCCACAACCCAGTTACTGGGTAATACGAAACCTCTTGGGAAGACTGGTTGTCAGACTTTCGGGCTTCTGACGACCCGTAACAACTGTCAAAGATCCACGAATAACAGCCGAGACCAGTGGCTTAATGTGCAGTCTAAAACTTTAAATCATAAATTTTATAAATTATTGTGCGTACTTAATATAATAAAATAACTATGCCCAGTAGTAATATAAAAAAAATCTTCAAAGAACTTAAAGAACTTAATCGGGTGATTCGAAAACAAATCCTATGTCGTTTCGCTTGGTTTTTATGGTAATAATTATCGATACATAATAAATATTAAGTTTTATTATACACGTTAAGCTGGCTCACAGAGAAAAAAACTTACAAATAAGTTCGTAGAATAGGTATTTTCCATGATCCGGTCTTCTATAGAATGCCACTTCGTCATTTCTAATTATGTAACTTTCGTCCATCGATTCTAATTTAGTATTTTGTTTAATCCTTTATCAGATGAATAAACTTAAAAGCACTAGAGAGATAAGGTACCTAAATAAGTTCATTTCGGCACGGTTGGCGCAGTGGTTAAGCGATTGACTGCTGCGCTGCGTGTCGCGGGTTCGATCCCCGCACGGAACAAATATTTGTATGACCTACAAGTAGTTGTTCCGGGTCTGGCTGTTTGTGTATGTAAGTTTAAGTGTTTGTGAAACGCACCCACGATACAGGAGAAATTCCTAGTGTGGGGCGACGTTTTAAAAAAAAAAAAAAAATTGCTGCAACAAGTAAATAAGTAAACATGGTCCAAAAATAAACATTGCACGGTTTGTACGGTTTACGCGAAACCTATCAAACTATGAAGAATCAGCACGTAATTATTACATAGGAAAGTAAAAGCTTCCGCGGGTCATTGGCCTCGCAAGGTCGCGGACTCGTTGGAGGACGGGGCCGCCCTCCCCTTCTTTCTCCCTCTCCCCCGGCGTCCGTCCGCACTCAAGTACGTTCTCGTAATTGGGAAAAGCATTTTTCCGTTTCCTCGTCCAGAGATATTTTTCTTTTAAAGTTGTTTAATGTACGCGGCTATATTTTCAGCCTCCTAGCTCAGTGTTTAGTGCATGCCTACCTTATTGGCTTTTGTAGTGTTTAAAGAATATGGGATTAATCTTTATGATGGCAAATTGCCAAATGGAAGCCTGTCTCATGCAAATCAAAAATCAACTTTGTGGTCTAATTTTTACATATTTCGAATAGAATTCTTTCTAGGCAGAACTTCAGTTAAACTTTTCGATCAATATATCTATCTAGCTCTGTGATGTCTACAATTCTAACATCTCACGATACTATGTGGTGATTTCCTCATTCCTTTAATAGGAAAATATGAAATCTACAACTTTTTTTTACCTATCTTATGCCACTTATGGGGAAAGGTCTCTTCCATAATTTTCCAGTTTCCTTTATGTTATGCGTTCTCCGGTCATTCGGTCAGGAACGAGTCGAAATCGTCACACGTTCAGGCCAGCGTTTCTTAGGTCTGTCTTGGTGACGACGCCCGTCTTCGGGCACTCACGAAATCTACACTACTAGTAAATTAAAATTCAAAATTTTAATTTAGTATAATAAATTCAAATTTTTAATTTAATATTAAAATTTACTTATTTACGATGAGTCAGACGGTGTGTCTCAACTCTCAACCACTCATATTCAAATGAGACAAGAAAAAACAAGAGTAGGAATACGTATTCAAATACCCTATACGCAACGAAGCACTCACTGTTAATAGGCTCGTGAGGTCAACTGAATATTTATTTTAAAAGAAACTAGTTACAGTAATGTATTTCTTAATATTAGTAAAAAAAAGATGTAACCTTTGTATTTCAAATAGGTTTTTTAATTATCATACAGTTGTGACATATTTGGAGTATTTAATTTAAACTTGAACTTTAATATTCATCTTCAATAAATAACACGTTTGTGTAAATAGGCTTTAAATATTTAGCAGTTTAGGAATGTGATTTTTGTTTACACAATTACTAACATATATACTACCAATGTTAACACTCAAGGGTAAAATCTGACCAAATTTTTACGTTAAGAAATATTTTTTAAAACGTCAAAAATAACTTATGCTTTAAAACTGAGTTTGATGTGTCTTATCTGAATACACTGGGAGGAGAAAGACCGGAACAAACTTAGAGGTCATAGTCTCTTTTAAAGTCCAGACATAATCTTGGTATAAAGACCATGCAGATTAATGCCCGAGTTGGTCTTTTGAGGAAAGAACCACACAGATTTCAGTGAACCTGCCCAGTCAGTGCACGCATTGGTCATTATTCGTGTAGCTCAACTCAGAACTTAAGTAGCTCAACGCGCATCTTAGGCCCGTATAACAAAACCTCACTCAAGACTCAAGCGTTACTTAAAACTAGTTTCAACCAATCAAAAGGCTTTAAACGAGTTTTAAGTAATGCTTGAGGTTTGAGTGAGTTTTTTTAATACGGGCCTTAGAATCTTTGTTTTCGATTTAAATTGATTTTAGCCGGACCTAGTTCATTCTATCATAGAAAAGAAAGCGTTGTTTGTTTGTAAGAACAAACTCACTTTCTTTTGTTTTATCTTTGTTCTCTTGAACATATTTTTACTAAAGAAAGAACGTACCTACTATAGTGAGTATTGACACGATTGGTACAAAATCCTTGAGAATCTCTTATCTAGGTTCTCAAGTTAGTACTTCATAATCTATCTTATACGAGGCTTTTGGTTATGTTTTTTGTTTTTTAATATGTGTGTTAATTTTTCTTACTTTCTTCTCTTTTTAAATCTTTATCGTAACCAAAACTTTTCCTTTTTAAAACAAAAAGATCTAAAACGTTTTTCCTTAAAGCCTCATACCTCCTTAACTCATACACATTTCGTGGAAAGTGAGCGGTCTTATACGTCAATAAATTAAGTTCGTCTGGCGTATTATTAATATTATGTATTATCCAACAATTTATGTAACAGATCTCAATTATTCGTTCATATATTGTATGTCGTAACTGTGTAAGTGTAACTTGGCCCTTTAAGTAACCGACAATATCATTTTAAAGGGTATACTTGCCTACTTAATTTTTCTCATAATACGAGTATGTAATTATGGCACTTTCGTAATCTCATTTTATCGGAGAAAACATCTCGGTTCTTTAAAAATGTTTAAGTAAATCTATGTCTTACCGCTTTTACTTTTTTAATAAACCCCACGGCAACGCGGTCTAATGCATATTTACCACAAACAATCGTAGAGTGAAACTAGGAAATAGTAAGATTCCGCTACGAAATGCTTATTTGTGTATTAAAGAATAATCTAGACATTGTATTACCAGTTTATTTATTACTGTTATTTCGTGGAAGACAACGACTAAAGCTGTAATTTTACATAATTAATAATAAAAATCTTTTTTTTTTGAACGTTTTATAGTAGGTACCTATTTAAAGGCAAAGTTTTATTTTTCTTTTCGAAGAGCTGCGGCGCAATTTCATGACACACATAAAATGACAATTGATCGCAAATCCTTTCCTTTTGACAGTTCGGTCACGTTCATTGCGTTATTTACGTTGTTGAGCAGACGAATTTTGACAAACCTATGAAGCAATGGATTAGTAATTTTCTTCAAAACCCTCAGATTGTGAATGAAGTTGTGAAACGCAGTTAGGGTGCTGCTTAAAATGTTGAAAGACACTGAACGAGACACAATACAATTTCTTTTTTGGTTATTACGCCTATAGGCGTTTAGTGTCCCTCTAAATGTTAGGCCCAGACTCCACCAAAGCGGAGACGAGACGAGAGGAGAGGAGATTTGTTTTAAACAACCAGTAGAATTTCGTTATTCACACATCATCTCATCTCCACCCAGCTTCAGTGGACACCACTGAGCGGAAATGTATCATATTTGTATGGCGCGATCGAAGCGTAGATGTGAGCTGTGTGTCACCGATATTGAGCTGGCGGCGGCGGCGGCGGTACAAAGCGGAGATGTGAGCTGTGCCTCGTAAGTTGGCGACGGCGCGCAGCGGAGACAAGAAATGATGTGAGCGGTGCTGTAATTTCGTTAACATTCAACGCTCAGTTCCGCTCCAGCCAGCACACATCTCCGCTCTAGTCTAGCCAGTACGCATCTCCGCACAGCTTCGGTGGACACACCCCAGCTAAAAAACATCTCTTTTCGTTTCCGCTTCGAACATATCCGCACATCTCCGTTTTAGTGGTGTCCGAGCCTTAATATTTATGCAGACACTAACTTCGAGTTTATTATCATAATCGGTTTTTGTGATGTGAAAGTATTGAGACTTCTAAATAAACACAGTGTTAGCCTGTTAGGTCTTTTCTCTTTTCGTAGTTACTGTCACTTTGTGTTAAAGAAAAATTGCATTGTTCCTATGCAGACCAGGCCATAAATTTTAGCAATTTTGTATTTCTTTGATTTTAATGTCTAGTTTTATTTATATTAGGTAAATACATCGATTAAGTAGTAGTAGGTATACTATAGCAAAAAATCGGGAAAACGTCTGTGACAAATACTTTTATTGTTATTTTAATTGTTATTCTAAACGTTGAAAGGCCATAGTTTGGATTAACCGGTTAGAATCACAGAAATGTCTTAGTTTAGATGCCATTAGTAGCTTATTTTAATAATAGCAACAGAAAAAACATGTTAATGAAGTATTTGTAACACATTGAAGAAAGACTCTCAAGAGTAATAAAATATTTCACAATCAACAATTTACAAATGATTTCTCATTCAAAAATCGTTATTAACATTAAGCATTCTCTAGGCCTTCTTCGCCTATAATAAAGTAATAAACAGCGTGTGAGTTTAATTTGTAATAAACACTAAGTAGTCACGCATTATCTACTGTAAGCACATAAGTATATGTATAATAGTAAACATGTATTCTGAGTGGAATATTATTTATCTTCGACCGTTGCAATAATACCTTGACGACGCAAGAAATCTTTACTATACAACTTCTGTACTTTTAATGGGACATCGTTAAGTTGGAATTAATTATTTTATTATAAGCTTACAAATGTGGAGGTTTGAGCTCACGGTCGTCTACAGTGGATTTTTATTCTTCTTAATTTTTGTGCTCACGTTTTTAATGCGTTTTGTTTAAACATGTCATTATCCCGTTTACAAGATTTGCAACATTAGGACACTACTTGAATTTGTTATGCTTACTGACCGTCTGAGTACAGAAGATGCTACAACTTGGGCGTGGCGGTCATCCGAGCAAAAGTTATTGTGTTTTTCTCGACGATACAAAGTGGTGTGAAGTTGCAGTATATCGTCATATCCTTAGGTAAGATTTTCCATATAAAAACTGTGGGACGTCAATATTTTCCACGAATGAAAGATAGGTATCACATGTTGGTAAATTTACCCTTAGTAGAGTTAGATATAGTTGCTTAGTTCTGAACTCCTGACACATCAAATGAACGCCCAAACAGTACCGTTAAGAATTTAATTGAAGTACAATAAATACCGTTAAAAAAACAATTAAAGAGCCCTTTGCGGCCACCATTTTGCTGGTTATTCACGCAAGCAGAGATGAGCGGTGCGACGCATTATACACATGGATGAAAACGTATCGAGCGGGCTCAGGCAGAGGGGTGAATCACCTCAACCTATTCCAACACTTATTTGAAATGTGATGGGGGTCAAAATCGGTTGGCAGACGGTTGCCATGATATCGTACCCGATTCCACTCCGAGCTGTTTGGTGCAGTAGCTCTTCTGCAGCATTGCAGCTGGCAGATGTATGCGCCGGCTCATTGTGTCTCTTTTGATGTATAAGACCAAATCTTATTTAGACTAATATTATAAAGAGGTAAAATTTATTTGTTTGTAAGTTTGTATGTAGGGGTAATCTTCGGAACTACCAGTCGGATTTGAAAAATTCCTTTTGCATTGGATAGCCAATTCTTTAGGAAGGTTATAGGCTTGCGGACGAAGTCGTGGGCAGAAGCTAGTGGTTTTATAATGTAAAAACGTTTATAAGATCCTTGACAAACGCATTGAATAAGCTTTATTAAACTCTGTCTGTTGCTAGGGTCCTACATGGTGCTGTATAGATGTCGTAATAAATTTCCTTTATTCGTTCAGCGGTCATTCTACAGATTACACAGTGTTGTCTTAAGTTATCTTGTGTGAAAATGTATTTTTTAATCGTGACTATTGCAATCTCATATTGGCGCTTACGTCCATAAAGCTCTACATCGTAACCTGTACCTCCTAATAATGTTGTTCCCGACCATTCCGGTTCGCAACGACTCAATTATTTCTTGTTTTGTTTTTAATACTTAGTTGCTGTCTTTATAGTGTATTCAGTCTATTTTAAGACTTAGGTACCTACCTTACGTCATAGATTCGTAAGTGTACCTACACATTTGGATAGAACACGATACTAAAAGCTATGCATGCCATCGTAACTCCATGGGTTCAAAATGTGACTGGCCATGGATGCGGGCTACGGGTATTATCCGATAAAACGACTTGATAATCAGGCCAACAGTTATATTTCATTTGCTTAGTGAAATTGTTCGTTATTAAAACTTTCAAATTGTGTTATATCACTGGCTTATAAAGATAAAGTATGACTTACAATTAGCTTAAAACTGTATATGAGGAGACTGGGCAACGCCGCAAATAGCTGTCAAATATTTCGCTGTTTTGATTAATTTGGCAGTATTACTGTATGGAAATAAGAAATATGGCTAACTAGTGAACTAAAATATTGATAATGAAATGCAATAATTAATATCGTAACACCGAATATTTAGTTTTAGATGTAAAAAAAGTATTTGGAACCTTTCCAAATACCTTTTTTAAACCTAAAACGGTTACAACATCAAAATTACAATTCATTATTAATATTATAGTTCACTAGTTAGCCATATTTCTTATTTCCATACAGTAATATTGCCAAATTAATCAAAACAGGTAAATATTTGACAGCTATTTGCGACGTTGCCAACTTTTAGGATGAACGTCCTTAATGTACGGAATGGCGAAATTTAACTGTAGGTTTGAGAACGGGCTGTGCAAACACTCGTGTAAATGAAGTAACTCAAACCTATAAATTAATTAACTCTGGTCATATAAATTCAATTTCACATTGTTTCGAAATAATAATCAAGCATTTTTGGACCAGTCCCTATTTTGTAGAAATCCGAAATTTAACCTACATTTCAAGAGCTTTTGACCCAAAAAATGATTTTTTTGTAATTTGCCACCATGAGTAGGCCTCGAATCGTACGTACCTAATATCAATTCTTGTGTAGAAAATAGAGTTAGCCCGCACAGTGATTAAAAATCGCGCGATTTTTTTAATCGAAATTGTGTAACACATGGTATCCTATGGTTCTACACGCACTGGAGTTTTAAAAATCGCGCTCGTTGCCGTACACTGAATATATACAATATTATTCGCAGTGCGGACTAGGCCTTAGTCCTAACAGTTCCAATGACATTTGATCCAATGCAGTAGCTCACCATAAATCGAAGTCCTCGTTAAATTGGGCTTTTAACATTCATAATGTTCTCATCAAATTATGATTTAATGCTTCATATAAATTATGGTCTTAGTTGGAATATTCGAGGCGAATTCGAAGTGTTGCAAAATGTTCCTGGTTTTTTCGGATTTCCATCTTTAAGCTAATGTAAACAAAACTAGGTTTTGCAACACAGCCTTCATCTCCGTTCCTTTCGATATTACAATCCAATTCTATAATAATAATTCATCTTTTACATTAGCCGATGGATTCATGGAATTAACGCCAGCTATATAATTTATGTAGTAACACTTTACGGTTATTTCTGATGAGTTACGATTAAGGTTATTATTGCGGATCACCTTTTATAACAGTTATAAATGTTTATTGCAGTTGTTCAAAATCCCAAGTATCCATAGAAGAGGCTGTGAATCAGTTCAGTATATTTATGTTTCTGCATCATAAATATTGCTAAATATCCATTTTCAGAAACTGAATAGAATAACTCAAATCGAGGAGCTCGTGGCTAAATAATAACAACCGCACGGGTCGATCCATCAAGTTAAGCTACGCTTGCCGGGGTTGAGTAACCATCTTTACATACCGAGACTCTTCCGTGTCTCGGAAAGCACGTTAAGCCGTTGGTCCCGGCTGTCATTCGTGGATCTTTGACAGTCGTTACGGGTCATTGGCTAAAAGTAAAATATCTGTCCCATTAATTAATTAATCTTTTCTTCAAATCTGCATCTTGGCACAGAGCTTACTGAAAGCTATATGAATGTCTAACTTAGGCTATAAACTTAGCCAGATATTCGTGCGTCTGATGTCAGCGGCTCCGTGCCGGATTTCAGAGGACAATCGCACATCCGTCAGTCTGTCACTGAGCAAGGTCTAAGCGTAATCATTGTGTATGCTCGTCGGCGTGTCGTGCGAACTTAACACATTCACATTGTAATCAAAATCATTAATAACGATGCAATTCACTATAATTACCGTCTAAATAGGACTCGTGCACAAAAAATAGAACCTTCACGATTAAGCTTAGGCGACGCGGTAATTATATGCATATATATATTTTATATGTTATATATCTTAAGTTAAAATAATGTATATTATATTAACCCTTAAAATTTGCACGTAGCTAATTAGAGATTATCGTCGTCATGAACTTTTCAGCTCTAAGTACCGAAATTTTATAATCATTGGATAGTACTTAACCAATGGTCTTTTAAGGGTTACACGTGTTCAGTTGTTTACCAACAATATTGTCTTTTAGGCTCTTTTAGAGAGAAATCGCGTTAGGTCGCACAAAATTGCACTGTACTGATTTTTTGGAATGTTGTTAGGATAGATACCAACAGTGTAAAACCAAGTTTGCAGCCTCGAAAGACCAGTGGGCCTAAAACGGCCACTTATGCAATTCCTCTAAAAGCAATTCATTTTCTGAATTCCTAGCAGATCATTAGCAATTCCTCTATGGTGACACATATTAGTTGAATCATAAATTCAATTCATATCAGAATCATAATTGGTGTAAAATATTGCCGCATGAAAAATATTAAGACCGCAATTTTACCGGTTAATTTTACTTTACAGTTTTTATTAATCATTTTATTTTTTATTTTTTTTATTTCTACAGTTTAAATGTTATTTCATTATAATACAAAACTGTCAAACAGATGAATTGCGTAATACGAATTGAACGCAGATATCATATTATTATTCTGCCAAAGCGGCCGTTTTAGGCCCCCTGTGCTAACTGCGTGGTGTTCGAAAAACTTTGAAACAATTTGAGCGCAACCGTATCTCTGTAGGTCTGCTAGAACCCAGAGCTGTATCTCGGGTCCTATTACACCTACTAATCTACGGTTGCGCCCAAATTGTAGAAAATTTTATATAATTACTTTAAAAATTCAACGAAGATTTTTTCTATAGAATGCATTTTTTTGAAGTTATAAGTCAAAACTTGAAAGAAAAACAGATCTTTCGAAGCTGCAAAATTGGTTTTACACTGTTGATATCCATTCTAAAAACATCACAAAAAATCAAATGACTGGACCAGGTACTTGTTATTGTTGTTGTTTTGTGACAAAAGTCCTTTACAAACGAACTTGATAAAAAGTGTAGCGTAAAAATTAGATACAAAACGCTAAATGATTACATATTTTCGCATCAGATATCTAATAAATGCAGATAATTAGGACTGTCGGCTTGACAATAGGCGTGAACTGGCTGGTTGGTTAAATATAAAAATCGCATCCGGTAGTGATCCTTGGCCCAGTTGGCGCGGAGCGTGACCGACGCATCTGTGACTGTGTAAGCCGTGCGGCGCCGCCCGCAGCCGCAAACACCACCGCGCCCGGCCATTGCAACATCGTCTGCCAAAATCATTCCACAAATACCTAATGTAGATTTAAACAAACATATTACATTCTTCATGCAACAATTCTGCCCAGTATTTGAATTAATGATGAAAGAATTGACACCGTACGATCCAGTTTGTAGAAGCACAAATAGGAGTTAGTTGGTTAGGTATGTAGGTCGCGGATGCTTTTAGATACACTTCATAGATAGCTATGTACAAACGATTTGTATATAAACGTGCCGCACTATGTACTAGTTGCATCCTTTGTGCATTTAAGCAATTGAACTTGTGAACTATATCAATTGTAAAAGACCAGTCACTAATTTGCACAGCATCAAGGCTGAGATGCAATAGCTATCACATAATTGACTCTTTTCTATTAATTTCGTAAACTAATGATTACCTAATGGACTTTTTATAACATTAAAACTCAATAATATAGCTATTCAAAGTGGATATTTCAGAATGCATCGCCATAGCTCTTAAGCTAGAATAAAATAACTAAAACAAGAACATTGGGTAATAAATAAATCGATCCACATTTTATATGTTAACACCATTTGAATCAAAGCTGATCTCATTTTAGAATTATAATATTTTTCTCGTTTTTGTTGACATTATCCATACGCAGCTTGAAATATGTCGGTTGCGTTTTTATGTAAGGAGGAAAGGTCACGATGCGTGGCCCGTTATGTTATGTAATGGCGTCTTGTATTGCGATACTGACATGGCGCTTGATAATAACACAATTGCTAACAGGCACCTCAATGTCACGACCGTGATAAAACAGTTTGATGTGGTTTGATGAGGTCACGCCGAGGGTCTTCGATTGTCACCTATTAACGTCGCACTAAATAGAAGCAATACAGTGTTAAATATTATTTAGACGATTGACTGCCACGAGTCAGCCTTGAGTCGGATGCTTTGTATCATTAAACAGTCATCCAATTTTTTTTTTCTTTTTTTTTCTAGGACCAAAAGAGTTCTTCTACAGAGGTCACAACTATTTCTACAGTGGACATGTTCCCGCCCTAGCCAACAGAAAAGTAGACTGGCTAGACGGTCGCAACATTTGCCGCGAATACTGCATGGACCTTGTCTCCATGGAGACGCAAGAAGAAAACAATCTAATCTTCAAGCTCATCCAGCAAAGTGAGTACTTGAAAAGTGTTGTGAAATTCTAATGGCATCTTCGAAGTACTATGTGAAGGCAACACGTAATTGGGAGCCTTCACATTTCACTAACATCATTAGATAATTTTTATAAATATTGTAATGGACATTGACGCTCTTAGCACATCTGAAGAGTGACCCTGCGGCGTCTTTATTGCTGTGATCTCATGAAATAATACTGAGACACGTTTTTTTTATTACAGATGATGTGCCTTATATCTGGACGTCGGGTCGCCTCTGTGACTTCAAGGGTTGTGAAAACCGCAAGGACCTCGAGCCCAAGAATGTGTTCGGGTGGTTCTGGTCCGCGAACCGCGAAAAGCTGTCCCCTACCAACCAGGTTCGTATCATGTTACTTTTCTCTCAATCTTTTAGTAGGTATTATCAGGGGATGGGCGTTGAGTGTCTTCATAGATCGGTTGATACCGATCTACCCAGTTTCCGAACCCAGTTTCATGTTACCACAGTGATCTGTGGTAACATGAAACTGGGTCATCTAACTTGGCAAGCAGATTAAAAATCGTGGTACTTGTAAAGATTCTGCTATTTCTTTTCACGTAACGCATTGTCGTCGACAAAAACAAGTGGGCCTGTTCTATTCTTTCCCAAGAAAATTACGAAAAATACATGTGTATTTGTTTACATTGAAAAGAACTCGTAAAGTTCCTTTGTTATGATCGGAACTAATGCGTTACATATTTCCGTCAACGAAAAGGGGAAATTCCCCATCACCGTCACGTACTTATTTACTGAATCATAAACTTTCGAAGACACACCTGTGCGTACAATTGGTGCCTTGTTGTGTGAAAGTTGAGTTATTACGCGTTTTCGAACACTGAAGTATTTCTATTACGTTATAACACTTAAGTACATAGTGTTTAACTCCGGCACTTGTTTGCGTTGGGTTTTATGATAGTGTTAACCTAAATAACTCATTTGCAGTACTATCAAAGATTAACAACTTCCGGAAACAAATTAACAAATCCATTATTAAGTAAGAAGACACAGCTGCAACTTCATGAAACGCATTTACATTGAAAATGTAATCAAATGACATTCCTTTACAGATCCCCAACGGCTGGGGCTACAACCCTTGGTCTCAGACCGGCCACAAGAAGCTGCGTCAGCCCGACAACGCCGAGTTCGACATCAACGCCACCTCTGAATCCTGCCTCAGCGTCCTCAACAACGTTTACAACGACGGCATCGCGTGGCACGACGTCGCCTGCTACCACGAGAAGCCCGTCGTCTGCGAGGACTCAGACGAACTCCTCAACTACATCGCCAGCACCAACCCCGGCCTACGTCTGTGATCCTCCTAATTTTAGATACTGCCAAACATTACAGTGATCATACTCAAATTTTACATCAGGATGTCGGGTACTAAACGATGTCCCGATGTCACTAGCAATAAAAATGCTAGTATTCTTTCAAACGAATTTAAGATTTACGTAGATATACTTCGGTTCTAACAAGCTATACACTCCATAGGATGCACATCGTACTACATCGTATTTATTAAGCACCAGCACATAAGGACTTGCCATAACTCCTACATTCGGGATCTCCCCTCACTGCCCGCATTCCGTCGTACAAACTCTGTACAGTATCATAATTTAAGACTTAAGTAAGTTTATTTTACCTAAGGGAATTTCTATTTGTACATAAAAATAAAAAATAAGAAAAAAATTCAAGAGTCGTTTTATTTTTCTGAAAAGATATCGTACAACCGAGCGAAACTTCTCGAAACCTCTGAAATCTTCGCCAATAGATAGTGCTCTGGTACAGTGTCACCGCCTGAAGCTACACTACAAATTCAGTAGCTACAAAATCCCAGATATTGACCGCAAAGCCAGTATTCATGCTAAACAAATGAAGAGCAACCTGTGCAATAATGTTGAGGTTGCAGCTGTGTGTTGCTGGGAACGTGTCGTGTTTTAAATGTAATGCGGTGCTGCTGGCAACATGTTGATAACTCTAGCCATGCGCGTATAATTAGGTAAGTGAAGAAGTACTTAGGTTCGTATAATAAAGAAATAACAAATGGAAACGAAATCGAAACAAAAAGATTTAAGCCTGATGACACCAGTGGTATACCAAAAAGTTAGTTTTTTAATCCTACTACTTTAATTACTAATTTAATTTGACATTTCAAATGTTTTATTTTTTGATTTTTCAATTTGGAGTTCGACATTTGCACCTGTCAAATTAGTCTATGGGATTAAAAAACGAACTAGGTATAAGTTAAGATTATATTGTAGGCCACAGGCAATAAAAATTTGCATCGCATAAATGGGGCCCAACAAGATGGTCTAAGAGATTGTCACTATTATTGATCCATCGTTTAAAGTGTTTTGCTGCAGCAAAAGCACAAATATGCAAACAGATAGTACAAATATCATCAATCAATGAGGAATACCTGCAATTTATGCCGGTATTACAACTACCTTCACTGAGAATATTCCCGACAGGCGTACAATATTTAGCCGGAAGTCTGAATAATTTTCAGAAACTCAGACATTTATCTAACTTCCTCTGGGAATATGTGGGGAAACCGCAGGCTTTAAAGCAAAACCATTGCAGGCAAAGTTATGGCTACATTTTCATGACTAAGCTTTTGACATAACTGGTAAACGAGATTCAAGTCCGACTATATACAACATGTAAAAAAAACAGTGGCACTCCGGGAGTGCCGACAGAAGTGAAAACTTGAAAAAAATACATCACCGCGGTAATCAACGCGTTGATGTCTTTTACTCCAGGCACCGGGGCAATCAACACGTTGATGTCTTTTTAATGGTCAAAAGCTGGTGTCATCACAGTTTCAGGAATACCGAAAAAACAATCGTCTAATTTTTTTAATAGGGAATTTTACCGGGTTATTACATGGGGCGCGGGCGGCCATCGTTTAGCAGCTGTCTACAAGTCATAACTTATGACCCCTGTTGAAAATTTGCTAATTTTTTATGAATTTAGGGTAATTTAGGAACAAAAAATGAGATTTTGAAATAGCAATAATTATTTATTTTCAATAATATTTAGATGTATAATTACTTTTGGGTAATGTTATTGCAGTATTTCGTATTGGACAGGGTTTTTTTTTTAAGTAATCAAAAGATTCATCAGTCACAAATGAATCTTTTGACTTTTTCGCTCGCTTTCTGGTTATCCTAATTGAGAAATGATTGAAAATTACACACATTAAGTTAGTCATCAGACCTTGTCCTTATATGAGGTACGTTTAGGTCTGATTGTGTGGATAGTATACCTATTATGCTAAAAAGCCGAATAATGGAAGAAGTTCAACGTTATAGTTTTACTTTTAAAGAATTACCTACTTACTTATTCGTAATTGTACCTACTTATTATCATTTTTATTTTAAAAATAATTATCTAAGAGCCTGAATTCTGAAAGTGGGCAATGTCACAAATAGCTGTCAAATATTTACCTGTTTTGATTAATTTGCCAATATTACTGTATGGAAATATGAAATGTCGCTAACTAGTGAACTAGAATATGAATCATGAAATGCAATTATAATACTGAATTTGATGTTATAACCGTTTTAGTTGTAAAAAAGGCATTTGGAATGTTACCAAACACTTTTTTTACATCTAAAACTAAATATTCAGTGTTACGATATTAATTATTGCATTTCATAATCAATATTTTAGTTCATTAGTTAGCCATATTTATTATTTCTATACAGTAATATTGCCAAATTAATCAAAACAGCGAAATATTTTACATCTATTTGCGATATTGCCCACTTTCAGGATGCACGCTCGTAATAGTAATTTTCAAAGTATGATGTCTTCGGAAAATAGATATTTCTGATGGATAGAAGTTTAACAATAAAGCATCTTTCTACAGTAGCCGCTTCTTTAGCGAGGAATTGACCTACTTTTTCCCGTGGATTAATAATGTCAAAGATTATACATGCTATGTACATATTACAAGGTACTTATGCAAGGTACTAGGGGCTTCATTACAACGACATTCCTCACACTGTTAATAATGAGCCTTCCGCATGAACGTTTTGGTTAACGATTCTAAGGGTTAATACAGTTTATGAGCATTAAAATAACCCTAGTACTGTGACTTCTACAAAAACAAATGAATCGGTTGTTACCGTTTTGACAGATTTTCGTTTCGCCAGATTTTTGTTCTGACAGTAAAAGTACAATCATAAGGAGTGATAGATTTAGTTAAAGTGATATTATTTATCTATCTATTTACTTTATCTACTCACATACATTGAGATTTGAACCTAGTAAATAAAAGATCAAAGTTACAAGACTAAGAAAAAATTACAAAACGTATGAATGTCGCCAAAACCCAGCACATCACCGCGCATGCTACATGACACAGGAACGCAAAGAGAAGAATCAGCTAAACTATAAAATATTTAAATAGAAAAAAATGCATACAGACGAATATAGAACCTCCTCCTTTTTTGAAGTCAGTTAAAAATAAGACTGAGTGAGAAGCTTGGAATAATTAAGTACTTTATAGTACAACGTGATTAGTTACATATGCCCTCTCCCGCTTCTCTTATTTATAGGCATTGTTTTATAAGACCAAGTTCCAGCCCTATATTTTACAGCAATCTAATGAAGTAGAGAGAAAATCGCACAAGCATTATTAAGTTCTGTTGCATGTTCCAGTTCAGCTGTCTATGAATAGATGGTGTGTGCTGACCTGGGCAGTATCTGCATCACAAAATCTCTGTATCCAACAAACTTTACAAGTAATCCTCAAACAAAGAAGGTAGGTTTCCTGAAAAGAAAGGACTTTTCGAAATTCCACCCTCAAGAGGTTAATAACGGGTTAAAACTTTAAAGTTTCATACGAACGAAAAGTTGCGGGAACCAGTAAGTTTTAGGACAAGAGGGGAAGAGGTTCTATAGTTTACATCTGCAATATAAAATTAGACAGTATGTATCTATTCCTGTACCCATACCTCGATAAATATGTCATAGTGGGAAACAATATAACCACCCCTTAGCACCCTGGTAGCGTGGTAGACTTACTAATACATTTATTAACATGATAGTACAACCATCTCCAAAAATTGACATCCATTACATTGGGTATGTAAACTACGTATGTATTTATATTTGATTCTAGTATTTATTAAGCCATGTCGAGCTCACTTGCAAGCATTACAACTCCGGCTGTAGCTTGCAAACCAAATAACACAATATCGTATATATTTTGCAGAATACTCCATTCAACTTCCCATAGGATATGATGTGCAGATAGTTCGTATTCACACGGCGTTTCACTTCCGTACATGTGAGGTAACAAACTCGGAGAAAAATGTAGATTTAAAGGTACATACATACCAACATAGTTTGTACATGGTACCTTATAATCGGTGGAAGGAGGAAAATGTCGTGCACATAGTTTTGAGTAGGTTTAAATGTACATGGCAATAAGAGTAGGGCAAGACCAAAGAAACGATGGATGGACTGTGTGAAACGGGGGTGACTACCGAGATGACGACTATACACAAGTATGGAAAGTAAGATAAGATAATTTATTAAATTATTATTTTATTTTTATTTATTTTTAAATGTCTTTGACATATCTCGGGACCCAGGGGTCCCGGACCTTTGGAAGGCGTACGAGGGAACGAAGCTAACTCGCAGAGGCCCCTGAGACATTTTTAAGTGTTGAGGCACCAACCGACGATTTTCCCTGTTCGCACTATACAAGGGCACTCAAGGACAACCCCCGGTTGGTGCAGGAAATGGAAACAAAAATAATGGACGTGGGTTTGGGTGGCTAAAGGGACTGGTTACCTGGAACTATGGAAGGACTATGGCCCCTTTTTTTTTTTTTGAGGGTGGGAAATCATCAAATAACTTCTCCCGCTCTGGGCGGAGCGGGAGGGCGTGTCAGACTCTTACTGACTAAAACCCACCCGTGTTCCTTCGGCTGCCCTGTTGCCGGGGACCACGATCTCCCTTTCGGTTTTCTTCGCAACCCCGGCAGGAGGACTATGGCCCCTGCCTGGTCAATGTTCATATGTACACGGATAAAATGGCACGGGGTGAGTTGCACACTCAATAAATTAATTCTTTTTTTTTTCTTGTTTTTTTGGAAGATGAAGACATGCTGCGCCGACCACAAATAAATTGGGATATGGGAACAGAATGAGTTTACTAGACGCGTTGAGTTACCAGCTGTTTAGCTACGGATGACGTGAGAGGAATTCCTACACAGGATTCTTTTAAATTTGCAACCATTTATTTAAGTAATAAAATAAAGCATTTATGTAAATAGGTACTGTACAGCTTGCTACTAGCTAGCTTAAGTAACAGGCTGTAGGACCAGAAGCGGATGTTGGATTTGTACATATTATAGGAACCGGAATAGAAGATTGTTATACTAAGGTCGAAAGGAATCAATCCCCATTCTGCGCACGGGCAGCTTTGTCCGAGTAGGAATTGATAACTTTCACCCGTGTTAAACACTTTTCTTTTCATTTCGAATTTAAGGAAAGTAAAAAAAAATTGTTTTTTAAAGATTTATTGATAATACATGAGTATTCTAGTTTAAAATTTTAAATAATGGAACACACGGCGTCATCGCCGCGGGTCGTCCCGCTTATAGGTATTTTTTAAATTCACACTGGCTGTTTATACACTGACAAGACTGCGGTTTTTTTTTTATCGATATTTTTCTATAAGGGGGTTATTACACTATCATATCTATGATCAAAGATATAATTAAATTGTAAAATAGACATTATGGGTAATTTGTGAGCTTTGTAGATAGGTATATGATATAATATGATGAATCATAATAAATGTGTATTTTACAATTTCATTATTCTGTGATCATATACATGATAATGTAACAGGGAGTATTACATTAGTAAATTTTTTCGAAGCTGCCTACCTAACCTTTAGTTCTATTTTTTAAATTCATTCCTGCCCTAGAGAGGGAAGCAATTACTGTGAGTCTTTTCCGCCCAAGGATGGGAAGCAGTGTCTTCTGCCACCCGCTACTCGGATCAAACAAACACTACTTCCGAGTATGAGAAATTTAAAAAAACTACATGTATATAAAAAATGTCGGAACTATTGCATTTCTACATAGATGTAACTACTTATTTTCGATCAAAAATATACCTAGGTACTCAAACGGGTATTGCTTTGCAAATTAACGACCCAGGGATGGATGAGCACGCCACAATTGTGGCGATAAGACTTCTCTTTGAGGAGTGGCTAGAGAGGCGCTACGGCGTCCTCACCTTCCGCCTGACGCAGGTCCTCACCGGACACGGCTGTTTCGGAAAGTTCCTGTTCAGGATAAGGCGGGAGGAAACGACCATTGTGTAGATCGCCCGTAGGACACGGTGGAGCATACGGTGGAGGTCCGCCCGGCTTCGGCAGAGCATCGCCGTGTCCTCGTGGAGACGATCAGCGGCTGTCATCTCTCGCGTCCGGCTCTGGTTTAGGCCATGGTACGGAGCTAGAGGAAATGTCATTCGTGGATCTTTGATAGTCGTTACGGGTCGTCACAAGCCCGAAAGTCTGACAACCAGTCTTACCAAGAGGTATCGTATTACCCAGTTACTGGTAATCCAAGAATCGCAAGTGATGTATGCAGTGCCCCATTACGGCTTTACCATGAAGAACGTCGACAAATGTATCGATGGACGGTGAAGTAACCGACATATACCAGTCAATGTGGTACTGGGTAAGTACCACATTGACTCAGCTCTTATACTAGTGCTGACATCTCACGAGCGTAGTCAGAACTTTTAAGTCCACACCAACGCTAAGCTATTTCTAACAACACAGATGGCGCTGCATGTTCGTAAGTAAACATTTAAATAAACCGATCTTTTGCTATACCTACTCTCGTGCATGCCAACTTAGATCATTGTTTAGATAACTGATTGCTAAATTGAATCCCCGAAGTAATAAAACGTAGAATTTATTAACGAACGAACTAAAAATATGACTGTCCACTGTCTATGTATTAATTCGTGGAAATGTCGTGAAACAGTGTACTTTCAGTGCTAAGCATAGTGCTATCTGTACATATACGTGTGTACATAATATAACCTGGTAGCGTAAACAAGTGGATGCTTGACATTGTTTTCTTTGATGCTAATGATGATATTACCTATTATAACTATAGGTAGGTGCCTAATACCTTCATTGTATCCCGTCCTTCTCGATTCTCAATTTTCTACGTATTTGTACTTCATATAGGTAATTGATATTCCTAAAATTCGTAGTAGACGGGGGAAGGGGGGTAGAATTTTACATGCTCGGTAATACCTACTTCTATCACAAATATACGAAAAGCGAGTTACGCATGCAAAAAGATATAATAGGAGAAATTCGGTTTCGTAGCCCCCTTCGTAGCACGGGTCTACGCCTAGCCCTACGAAAAATATATGCTACGTCAGTTTTTCAACGATTTATATTTTCGAATAATAACTTCTGTTTTTTTAAACAATAGATGTTGAGTCCAGTATATATCATAATTAACTGCTTAGTAAGTAGTCGTGAGGATTTGTAACTTTTCTCGTCCCTTTCAGAATTTACGAGAGTTTAAAGTAATTTGCTAAGTAAATGATATGGTTAAAATGTATTGAAATAACATACGAATGGTCGATTACCTATCTCTGCAGTCACTGTAAAATACAGTGGACGTGAAGACTATTTATTTACGTATTCAGCGGCTTTTTTGCTGAATTGTTTGTCACTACAGCACTGCAGCGTTTTTCATAAAGTATGAATACCGCTAATGAAACAAACAGATGTGAATACTTGTAATGTAGTTAATAAGTAACTGTCTGTGTAAAAAGTGCTGGACAAATATTTCAGTTTTATCGTACTAAAACAAAGAAAAAGAAAGAAAGAAAGTACATTTATTTAGCACAGACCAAAAAACGCACAATATAATTAACAGCAGATAAAAAAAAATAAAAAAATCACACGTACTTAGAAACGTCGTTGCTTGTTTTTCTCTTGCTCGATAACGAGGTGCCAGCAGCTGTTGCAGCTGAGCACGTAGCTTTAAATTCCCCGATTAATAATCATGATCAAAATTTTGATCCAGCCCATCCCATCCTTGATGTCCTCCCTCCGGTTGACGCCCTAAGCCGAGGTTCGTACCCCACAAGGGGTGACCTTAGCGAGAGTTCACTTAGTTTTAATTAGCACAGTTGAATAACCCCTGGCTGGAGGTTTTAAGTGTAGCTTAAGACACCCACAGGAAAGCCCGGTTAAGTAGTCATGATCTCAGATGTCAACTACGAGAAGCCCTACATAAAAAAGAAAAAAAAGCTGAATTGTTTGTCACTGCAGCGGTGCAGCGTGAAACAATCAGATTGTGAATACTTGTAATGTAGGTAGTCAGTAGTTATCTGTGTGTGTAAAAAGGGTTGGACAAATATTTCAGTTTTATCGTACTGAAAGAAAGAAAATACATTGATTTAGCACAGATAAAAAATCACACAATTTAATAAAAAATATAAAAAACACACGTACTAAGAAACGTCGTTGCTTGTTTTTCTCTGTATCCTTCAGATTCGCATGAAATAGCTGAATATTTTTACTTGTTGCAGCTTACAGCATTTGTGTTCCAATCAGAATTCGGCGAAACCATTGAGCCGAAGTAATACCTTGTAAGTGTACCTTGCTTTTGTTTGAGTGATGGTTGTGTTACAATTTTGTATTGTTATCAGAGATTTTTCGGGATTCGGATCTGGTTGCAGTGCTACAAGCGCTTACGGATAGGGTTTTATCACCTGTCACACCGCTGACGAGGAAGCGACTACCTATCAACGATTTTCTCGCACATGAAACGTACAAAAGATTCTAGGTCCTAGGTCCATATAAAAGAGATACATACAGGGTTATTGGTTATACGTCGGCAATCCGTTAAGGGGATGTAGGAGAGGTCATTTGCAACCAAATTATCCCCTGATGACCCCTGTGCCAATGTCAACCATTTTCGAGTAATTTGACATGTTATATTTTAAAATGTATGAAATAAAAATATAAAATGTCTCATTACTCGAAAATTGTTGACATTTGCAGAGGAGTAATTTATAACCATTAACCCTAATAATAGGTCTTTACCTATGAAATTGCCGTTCTGCCGTACTGGCTATTTAAAGTCCAATTTTTTCTTTTTTCGCTAAGTTAAAATTATTTTTATTTTTAAAATATGGAATTCTTTTTTGAAAATTAGTCATTTTTTTTCATTTGTTTCTGTTTTCATCGCATTTGTACGTTTTTCTTCATCATGGATACGTTAAAAATTCGAGTAATTATGGTTATATTTACATTTTTGTTTCATACATTTTAAAATATAAAATGTTTAATTACTTGAAAATGGATACGTATAACCATTAACCCTGTATATCAGGGTTATTGGGTACATTTTATATTTTTACATTCGTACATTTAAAAGAAAATATTATGTCAAATTACTCGAAAATAGTTGACATTGGCATAGGGGTCATCAGGGGTAATTTGGTTGCAAATGACCTCTTCTACATCCCCTTAACGGATTGCCTACGAATAACCAATAACCCTGAATATTAACAGTTGATCGCTGACTGTTCCACCGCCGGCGAATACTCGTTTGTCAAGAGAGTAGCCTATACTCGCTCAGCGACGGTCGCTGGGCGGGCAAAACACTCGCAGAGAGAACCACGCTTGGTACCTACATACGCATACCAGGGACTAATCGCTCGTCGCTATCGCGCAGTCACTGAACGTTTTAGGGTTCCGTATTTGCGAAAGAAAAAAACGGAATTCTTATAGGATCACCCGTGTATCTTTCTGTCCGTCTGTCACAGCCAATTTGCTCCGAATCTGATGGACCGATTAAGTTGAAATTTGGGACACAAATCCATTTATATGACCCAAATACGGACGTGTTACGTAAATAAATAAATTTTGAATATGGGGGTCACTTTCGGAAGACAAATAAGAAAATTAAAAAAAAGGTTTGCACACTTTACCGTGTGTCATATCAAATCAAAGAACTGTGATACGATCTCAAGTATTATCCTTACATACCTTTATAAAACGTCAAAAAAAAAGTCCCCCGCCGCGTCTGTCTGTCTGTCTGTCTGTCTGAAAGCGATAAATTCAAAAACTACCGAACGGATTTTCAAACAGTTTTCACCAATAGACGGAGTGATTCATGCGGAAGGTTTTAGTGTTAAATTCATTAAGGTTTTGTGTAATTTGACTGAAATTTGGCGATTATTGTTGAAGATGTCGGAAAAAATCATGCCGACTGGGAACTTTATTGGCGTGCGCCGCGGAAATCGTAAAAGTTACAAAAAATTTACGTTCTACAGTATTGTTCATCTCAAAAAAGTCCGCGATGGCATATGTCAATCTTCTAAGGATGCCCCACAATAACCATTTTTATCTTTCAGAATTTGATAAAAATTTCATTGTAAATAACAATTAAATTTTTATATACGAAGCTATTTTGACCGGTACCATATTAATCCTTATCCAATAAACTATGTTACTTAAATTGAGCATTTAATTTAGATTTAAATATGTCTTTACATCATTTCATTTAAATTAATGATTTAAAATATATAACAGATTCAAAATTACGCGTAACAAAATAATTATGGTCGACGGCAACGCGGGCGCAGCGGTAGGAGTCAATGACCTTTTCCACGGCTATTAAGTATGTAATCCCGGTATCGGTAGTACGTTCACGTGGGATATTTTCCGACATCCACGCGGGCGAAGCCGCGGGCAAAAGCTATTTTTTTAATAATTAAAAAAAAAAGATTTTATAGTTATTTAAGAAAATTTATGAAAATTGACCATTTCAGACCTTATCTGCGAAAATACTGAGCTTAAAATTTTAAATAAAACAGTAAATAGTTCTATACTTATAGTTTACAGGAAAACCTATAAGAAGGCTTTGGTCTTAAAATACCATGGTACATCTCCGAATATTGTGCGTACAAACTTACATTTGCAGTTGGAATGTATGGGAGAACATGTTTTTCAACAATAATATTAAGTTTGTTTGGCACAACAGTGAATTAGATTTTGTTGGCCCAAAACAGCGCCACCTCCACGGCGTGGGCGGCACAAAGGGCAGGATAAGAGGTTAAAGAGGTGGGACATAGTCTGCCCCCTTTTTTTGTTTGGCATCTCTTATTTGACCTCTGAGGTCGTGACTACTTAACTGAGTTATCCTGTGCCTGCCTTAAGCTAACTTAAAGCCTCCAGCCAGGGCATAAAACTTACGGGGGTACGAACCTCGGCTTAGGGCGTCGCTGAGGGAGGACAGCAGGATGGGACAGGCTGGAATGTTGGACTCTGCGGGATGGTGCTCGCTTGGTGGTAGGTACTGAGCGGTTTGACCTGAAAAATTACCAGTCATTTAAAAATAATCACTCTACAAAAGGAAACGAATAGCCTTCGGTTCAAGAAAATTTAATATCAATTTCCCATCGCAATGTCCATTATTTTTATCGGAGAACTTTTTTTATAAATGACATCTTGTAGGTCAACCTAGGAGGTTGTGGGCTGCTTAACCGGACTTTCAATAAATTAAAGCCTCCAGTCAGGGTATAAAACTTAGAAACTAGGCGACTACACTCTAAGGGTACCCCCTGTGGGGTACGAACCTCGGCTTAGGTCCCTGGGGGAGGACAGCAAGGGACAGCCTAGATCGGATTAATTTATCTGCGAACTGTGGGCAGATATTCAGAATTGTATAAACGTTATAGACAACTTTCAATTGAGTGATTATTTGCTTCATAATTATTAGTAGGCGTGCCACGTGTAGCACCATAGCTTTTCTTGTTCATGTACTGCGACGCTGAGATCTATAAACGTTACTTAACACGTACCGTTAGACATGTTCCCGTCTCTATCTTGCACTTTTAAGTAGTTTGACAGTTGTGCGACAGTGACAGAAATAACGCTTTGCTAAGTACGGGGTGAGTAACGTTTATAGATCTCGGTCTCAGTACCTAGACCTACCTTGAACCAGCCTACTAACCATTACGCCCCTGATTTACGAGAGGGGATGGCAGACGATTACTGATTTAATTTTCCAATTCCAAGAAATATAAGTTGTTTTTAACCCCCGACGCAAATTGAGGGCTGTTATAAGTTAGACCGCCATGTGTCTGTCTGTATGTTTGTCTGTGGCACCGTAGCTCTTAAACGAGTGTACCGATTTGAATGCGGTTTTTTAATTTATTTGGTTTTCTAGCGATGGTCCTTAGACATGTTTTATCAAAATCGGTTCAGCCGTGTGAATATGATCAGCTCTTTTCTAGTCTATGAATGGATGTGAGTATCTTCCACAGATCTGATCGATTTGAAATTTGGTATTCTGTTACTTCAATGATATTAAAAGAACATAGTAAACCTTAAACTGACGCTGCAATATCACTTCGAATTTGCAGGAGACCCAACTCTTTTACTAACTTACAGCACAGGTATCGTGTTTGGGCTCATTGGAATGGTCTCAATGAATAGGTTATGGATAGATGGTGAACAGGGTCTGGTGATGGAGTAGGAAAGAGAAATAAGGAAATCTTTGTGTCGAGGGTATTTAAAATGTTAACTGTCAAAATTGTACTTGTATTCAATTGTTTTATGAAGGCCGAATATACTCTTTATGCTACCTAATTTTATAACCCGATAACTCTCTCTCTTTAGTCTACGACGTAATTAAGTGTAGTTTTGGTATTCGAGAGTTTAATTATTGCTCTGTGTACCAAAAACGATTATAATTAATAATCAATAGCTTAGTAATTAAATCTTAACTAAAATCTTTTGGAATCGAACTCGTTAAATGCGTCGTGCCGTGCCCTTAGATACCTACTCCCACTGAACCAACGGGGGATCAAGCGTGGGAAAGGTTTTTAACGAACACGAACAATGGACATTGGGCGTGTCCGGACTTCATTTTGTCGAGGGTAAATCTATATACAATTTTTAGATTTAGGACATTTTACTAACGTTTTTTTACCCGATTGCGCGACAGTAGAGAAAGGGAAAAGTTTTTTTCTCGCGTATCTTGAATCTTTTTAACCCCCGACGCAAAAAGAGGGGTGTTATAAGTTTGACCGCTATGTGTGTGTGTCTGGGCATCGTAGCTCTCAAATGGGTGAACCGATTTGAATGCAGTTTTTTATTTTTTTATTTGAAAGCAGGTTTCTAGCGATGGTTCTTAGACATGTTTTATCAAAATCGATTCAGTCGATTATCAGCTCTTTTCTAGTTGATGAATGAATGTGAGTAGCTTCCACAGATCTGATCGATTTTAAATTTGCTATTCTGTTAGAAAATAGTAAACTTGAACTGATGCTGCAGTATCACCTGGAATTTACAGGATACCTAGCTCCCTTACCAACTTACAGCACAGGTATCGTGTTTGGGCTCATTGGAATAGTCTCAATGAATAGGTTTTAGATAGAAGATGAACAGGATGAAGTAGGAAAGAGAAATGAGGACATTTTTGTGTTGGGGGAATTGTACTTGCTATGTGGGATTATTTATACCCTCGAAGCATCCTAACGGCTGGATAGATTAATATTTTAATACATGAGGTATCGACTCGTCTAAGTCACGCGAGGTTTAAAAGCAGGTTTGTTTTTATAAAATCAAAATGGTATATTTTAGTTGCAGTCAGGTTTTTTTTTTAGATATTTTTTTTTTTTGTATTGTAGTCATATGTTGCGATTGCAATACCCAGGTAAATCTAAGTTTAAACTGTTCTTTAAAAGGAAATGAAAAACATGGTATCACGTATATGCCTTGAAGGAGTAGGCACAGAGGTGTTTTAGTACTTTAGTAGCCAGTTATTTATTAAACAACACAACATATGAAAAGATCAATCATTACAGGATATTGGATATCCCAAGGCTATAGGGTGATTATTTAAATACAATTTAAAAAAAATATACAGTTTAAGTTTTTAACCAGTGCGCAAACTTAAACACGTGACTTTACTCATCATTTTGAACAACATTTACTATGGGACCAAACCTGAAATCGCAAAAAAAAAATCAGCTGTTCCCTACATTTATGTTTGCATAACTCGTCAATATGTATGGAACAGCAGATTTGTTTTTTGCGATTTAAGAGTTGGTTCATAATGATGAGTATAATGACCCCTTAAGAGGATGCCCATGAACTCAACTTCAACCTGTATATAATAGATTTAGGGATTTTCTTGTGAATTAATTGAAGGAACAGGAAAAAATTCATTCCTTTCAGTGACTTCAAACTCAAAGTCAAAGCGTTTATTTCAATTAAAGCATTTACAGGCACTTTTGAATTGTCAAAGGAGTCGGTCATTCAGAAAGATGAAGCTAGTTGCCCATTCCAAAGTGTAGAACATTCCTATGGGCTTCATTGGGTTATGTTTAAGTATGTCTATGTGCCTCTCCCATGTTATAGGGGCGAACATATTGCTTCTAGGTTGAGGCTAAGCCAGACCAGACTCCGGACTGCTTCGAGAAATAGTTACTGTCGGAAAGGAAATGAAGGATGATATTATTTCTAGCACTGTGTCTTATTTCTGTGAATTATAAATAATAAATAAATTTTAATAAAATTTTATTTTATTTTTTAAATTACAAAAACAAATCGAGTAAAATATACAGAAAAAAGTGCAACATTGGTGTCGTACTAATCAAAAATCATTTTATCACAGACACCAGCAAAATTTCACCAGTTATCATCAATCATCGATCGTTACTTTTTTATTTCCACCGGTAACGTAGCAAATATGTCTTTTTTTTCATATATCGTTACTTATTGTTACAATATTATAAAAAAGATCTTTGTAAGTGTCTATGTAAGTGGTAATCTTTAGAACAAGTGATTCTATTCCGAATATTCTTTCAGTAATGTGAAGCTACAGTACTCCCGAGTGTGATCATAGGATATATTTTATGTTAGTGTAGTTAAGTGGAGTACTTCCAATTTACCCCACCAAGCCGCTCCACTGGTGGGGCCAAATGGAAGGCCTAAAATTTTCCATTGGAATCAGCCCCACTGGTTCGACTTGGTGGGGCAGATTTCACTAGTTTTAAATCTTGTGGATTTTGCCCCACTAGGGTTGGCACCTTAGAATTATTGTAGGTGATCGTATTTTATATTTGTTTGGAAAAGAAAGAAATGTATTTCTAAGTAAAAATGTAACTAGGACTGGTAACGTTAGACTTAGTACATACCTACTTTAGTGTATTTACTAAGATTTTATTTTATTTGTTACAAATCGTGTTATTATTATTCTGTGATTTACATCCCGATTCCTTCCAGAAACAAATAGTACTTACTTAAAATAAAAATTACCAAACAATTATTTTTGTACTTTTATTTAAAAACACTATCTAGGTATGTACTAAATCTAACATTACCACTCCTAGATAAATTTTTACTTAGATATACATATCTTTCTTTTCCAAACAAATATAAAATACGAGCACCTACACAAATTCTAAGGTGCCAACCCTGGTGGGGCAGAATCCACAAGATTTAAAACTCGTGGAATCTGCTCCACTAAGTCCAACCAATGGGGTAGATTCCACTGCAAAATTTTCGGCATTCCATTTTGCCCCACTAGTGGGGCGGCTTGGTGGGGCAAAGTGGAAGTACTCGGAAAAAGTCGCGTGCAGAATTGCAGAGTGCTTGCTATATGTAACGGTTTTGGCGAATAGTTTTGAAGGTGGTCATCAGCATCCGACAATTTACCAAAGCTATTATTAGTAACCAAACGATCCGTTATCGCATATAGAAACCGCCATAATCTATTCAGTTTCAAATCAGTACTATGATGTTTTAAGTGTACAGGTAGAGGTTGCCAATTGACCTCATTATGGTCTCTCAGTGGCCTCGCAGGCTCGCACCCACGGGATGAAAGGGCGTGGCCTTCCCTTATCCGGTACCACACGACATGAATCTCTAACAACACTTAAGATTACTTAATCACTACTTATTAGTAAGTACATGATATCTATAGGAATTAATTATGAATTAGCAGCTTTACATTACTTGCTATAAAATCTATGGTGTCCGTTAAGTTTAAAATACATATGGTGACTAAAGTCTATGGCATGTTTCATCACTTCCGGATAAGTTCTGGTTACCTTATCTGGCAGATATTTTCATGTAAATTTTGTTACGTTTTTGGCAGATATCTGATAGATAGTAGCGGACATTCAGGAGTCTTACATGCTTTAAAATGGTAGCACATAAAATTGATTGGTGTTAATTAGCTATTAATTAATTAAATGACGTCATGTACACTGTAAAGAGGTTTATAATAATGCTTGTGTAGGTTAAGCTGAGTATCGAATTGAAATAAAATAAAATGGTCTGTTAATTATGTCTCATTAATAAGGTTAATCTTCTGTTCTGTTTTTCGAGTCTTGCTCTATCATCTCATATTATTTGGAATCGATCTGTTATGTAACCATACTTTTCTTATTGAAAATCGATATTGACATCAGCGACAAATAACTATATTATGCCTATTTACTTAATGCCAAGTAAGAAAACAGTTTATCCGACTCCATTTAAGAACCAAAAATGAGGAAAACCCAATGCTTGCTTACAGCTGAATCAAGAGATTGTTGCAATGAAACCATTGTGCACATTCATCTTGTTCTTGAAAGTTACAAGTACATATAACACAGCTATGGCTACTCGATAACTGTGTTATGTATGTAAACACACATGCATACGTGTCAACAACCATTCCTGCCATTGTCTTTGTTGAAATTAATGTATGAATTCTATCATAATTAAATCATTAACAGTTTATATTTGAGACTGCCATCCACCATCAAAGTTATCGTGAGCCGTTATGGGACCGACACACCTTCAGGTGAAAACGGAATCTTGTCGACAACACGCCAACTGCGCCTCAGGTCCCTAACCTTCGTTTTTGTGTCAATTAGAATATTATAAGAAGACATAATGTAATTCGTCGACCGCTATGGTCGGTGTTCAGTGGTTATAGCTATACGATGAAACAAAGGTCGGTCGGTGCGGCGGTGCGGGCGGTGCGGCTAGTCGGGCGCGAGGGTCACGCAGAGGTGACACCGAGTTGCGTGCGTGCGAGATATGGGGAGGCGTCAGGCGGCTTTGCTGATGTCAGTGGAAGCGACGAGCGGAGGCGCTCCCGACGACGGCGCGGCGGCGGGCGCACGGTGCAGCGGCGCGGGGCGCGGGGGGCGTGCTGCCGGCGCCGCGGCTGCTGCCGGCCGCCAGTCCGCCGCGCGCCTCCGACACGAGTGCTTCGAGCGCGACAACACACGCCTCCGCCTCACGCAGGTACGTACGTCGCACGTGACTTTCATAACTTCTTTCGCTTCCTTCGAGCGCCGCGCCGGAGGCCGCCGAAGGACCCGCGCCCGGCTATTTCGAATGGTACCTGTCGCCGGATGACTAGAAATAGCCGGTGGTCGGCCACACCGGCATCGGCCACAACTTGGCGGCCTCGGAGCGGCGCCGGGGGCGCGATGACCCGTCGTGTTTGCCAAACGAGAATCCCTAAATACTTGCCGGTCATCGCTTCTGCGGCTTTTATCAGTGTTACATATTTATTATTTGCCGGCGGTACGGTGAGGTCAGCGAGCGCGCGCGGCATTGTGCGCCTTATCGTGTGGGCCGTAGGGTCGCAGAGCGTGGCCGCCGTGGCCGGCGACGCGGGCGCGCCCGGCCTCGGCTTCTGCTCTGTCTTTGCTCTGCTCTTGCGTCGTTCTTAATACCTATTGATACCTACGTCCTCACAAGTTGAAGCACAAACAATAACCAACTTTACCGCAAACTGCGTTGATTCTAACTACCGGGAACTTACTTCTGTTTGTTTGTTATTGTTTACCATCGACTATACTCAACAGTTGTTGAAATACTTTTCAAGTAGATAGCTAGATACTTAGGAACAGCAAATGCTACTGTTTTTAAGCTTCATTAGATACTTGTAACGACAATTTACAATTATTTATCTTTAGCCGTAATGACCGCTCAGATCTTAATTGTTTGTACACAACGCTAACAGATAAATTACGCGAACCGATGCTACTGCTGACCTCTCGTGCAAACAACTCACGTTCATAACAACCGACCACTGCTTAGATCTAGTTGTTGGCTTCGATGAGAAACCACAAGTATTGAAACAAACTGCAACTAGAGGTTGATCTACTGACAATGACGTCATGTGGTAACGCGATGATCTCGAGTAGTTAACTATAGGTGTAGGTGTAATGTGCACATGCATACATCGTACCTATTGAATCAATGTTGTTGAATTAAGTTCAGGTCATAAATGGGTCACTCATTACAAGTGATAATAACTATGGTCACAGATAATATATAATACTAGTCTATGGTATTAGGGTTCTATAGGTATTTCTCTGAGATTTCAATCTTTGTTATTGTTTATGAAACTTGAGGACGGACACACGTGTCGCTCAAATCGTAAGCGGCCAGAAATTAGGTGCTAGTTATATTCTTTAATCGCTAAATCAGGCGCGGCATATGAAATATTCGTGAAATGTGCGCGGGTTGCCCACTGACGAGGGATCCGGTACTCGCCGGTGTTGTCTTCAGCAGCAGTACACTGTGCGTGTAACACTTAAAACGGCATGCAGACTTCGCCCTTAAAGTTGGCAACGTATGGCCCAGTATTCCGTGGCGATGTGTCACCACTTATTACGCCCTAGACGCATCGCTCAAATGTTCTCGACCTCGCACTATCCGGCTTCATGCGATGTTCGCCTCTAAAGGTTATGCTTGTAGGGGCTATAATGTTGTGCGCGTGTTCAGGCGTCAACAACGTTTTGTAGCTGCTGTAGGGTCGAGATCCCCGACGCACAAGAGAGTGAAAGTTGGGAGGGTGGGTGAGAGCCGGGGTGGCTCCCTGCAGGAGTAGTCGACCCGGGACTTCCAACTAGAATTTGCTAAATCTGCTTCTTTTACGCCGGGACTGTCGAAAAAGCCAATGACCGTTTTTAAATTGGACGTTTATTGCCGCAATTAGAGATGACTTCCGAAGAGTAAGCTGCCGATGTTTGGAGGTCACACATATTCAACTTCCTAACACGAATAAACGTATTTTCCCAAGTAGCTAACACGTAACTAGTACCTACCTAGGTACCTACTGAAAAAGTGCTGGGAAGTAAACATACCTACCCATTGAATCATGGTGTCATTGTCGGCGCTTCATTCCTGATAGTTAAGTCATCGCTGCTTTTAACAGCCCTCGAGTTGAAGAAACAAATGAGTGTCCATGTAACTGCACCTACCTAGGTAGATAGTATATGACTGGCTTTGTTTTGTGTTTCATATCAGTGCACACAAGCTCTCGTTGATATTGGCATACCTACTCGGTACTAACGCCCCTGACATGCCGAACAGTATACGAAAAACACGTGGTTAAGTATATAGGTGCATAGCTACAACAGAGTACCTACATATACCTGACTTAATATTCGTATGTAGTCAGATTGGTACCTTACCTACCCAGTTTTATAACGTCAGATCTTGTTTTATGAAAAATATCTATAGGATATTTTTATTTACGGGACAGGGAAGGGAGGGAGTTTCAATGATGGCAATGACTGATCTAAATGACCATAGTGGTCCAGCATTTGTTGTTAAAATTGTGATAAAAAAAGTCCCACTTTTTAGAGTTTGTAGTAAGGATAATATCTGTCATTTTGATACTACATCAAAATCCATTGCTTCATATGTTTGAACAATGCGTCTGCTCGACCACAAAAATAACGCAATGGATGTTGTTGAGTTGTCAAAATGAAAGGGATTTTTATCTCTAGTGTGTCATGCAATTAGGATGCGGTTGACATGGGTGGCACGGTCACGTAGTATCTATCTAAATTGCAGTGACTTGGATCATTCAATCTGTGAAGTGAAGCTGCGCACGTCTCGGTTGGTCCATGCATGACTGACCCTGAAATTGAGTCAGTCAACGACTGAATCTCTCAAGTTCACAACGCATTTAATATACCGGTCTAAAATAGTCCAAATCCAGGCCAAAGGTCTGTTCTCATTCAAAGAAAGAATGAATATTAATCACAATAATCACCACGCTTGCCTAAGGAGGATCGAGGATTCCAAATTTGACAGTCCTCAGATTATTATAGCAAATCGAAATAAGGTAACACGTTTATTTTTTTATTTTTTTTTTTAACGGGCATCTCGCAGTTTGACCACTAAGGTCTTGGCTGCTTAACCGGACTTTCCTGTGGGTGCCTTAAGCAGCTACACTCAAAGCCTCCAGCCAGGGGCTAAAAACTAAACTAAATTAAAACTAGGCGAACGCTCGCTAAGGGCACCCCCTGTGGGGTACGAACCTCGGCTTAGGGCGTCGCTGAGGGGAGGACAGCAAGAAGGGACAGGCTGGATCAAAATTGGTTTAAATCATGATTATTATACGGGGTAGTTTAAAGCTACGTGCTCAGCGGCAACAACTTGCTGGCACCTCGTTTTCGAGCAAGGGTCGGGGAGGAGTATTATCTACTGAGGGACACGGTCGCGGTCGCAAAGGACCTCGGCGGCGAGGTCGGAATGACGGGAGGCGTCTGTTTTTGTGTATTGTGCTGGTGGCCCTATTCTGCTCTTGGAGGAGTGTGATGGGATCATCAGGGTCGGAAAGTACATGCCGCGGACGGCGGATCTGACTAATTTTAGAAGGGACATAATTGGCTGCTTCGACAACCAAGGGGTTACGATGTCTAGGAGCGGAGTCAAAGTAACGCTTGGACATGCGTTTTAGGAACTGGTGAATCGTAGGGATTCTACAGTCGAGATGGAGGATCTCGTTTCTGACATAGAAGGGAGCTCCCGTGGCTTTACGGAGGAAACGGTTCTGTAAGGCTTGCAACCTATGGATGGAATGGGACTTGGCGTGGGCGAATACAGCACCCGCATAGGTCATAATGGGTCGGATACACGATGTATAGATGCGCAGTTTGCACTTAAGTGACAATTTGCTGCGTGCATTTAGAACGAAATGGAGTCTACCTAGAGCGAAAGCGGCTCGCGAACGAACCGTCTTTATGTGCTCAGAGAAGGAGAGATGATGATCTAGGATAACACCTAGGTATTTGGCGCGCCTAGCCCAAGGGATTGGTTTGCCGAACATGGTGATAGGTCGGGGGAACGGGGGTAACACGTTTACTATACTACTGGCCTTTTATAGTCCCAGTCCCACCCACTGCAAGGCAAAAGCCTCTCCTCGTAGATCTAACTAGCATTATTCACCACGGATTCTAATTGGGCGTTAGCGATTTGCACATTCAACAGTCTTCATTATTCAATCAGTCAACGGGCATCGCCCGCGTGGACCTTAATTCTTCTTCTAACATAAAAGTAGCCTACGTTACTCCATATAACATCAGCTATATACCAGCGAAAGTCCCGTCAAAATCGGTCCAGCCGTTTCGGAGATAATCCGGAACAGAGTAACAAAAAAAAAATTGTTTTTTTTGTTATAAGTACCGTATATACTTTCATTTATATGCATTTAGTAAAAAGCTGTTATTTTGTCATTACAAACAGACACTACAATTTTATTTATTTGTAGAGACGACACAAATTTAGTAGGTATCGTGAAGGAAATAATCGTAAACCTGTGGAAATAAGGAAAATATTCTACTGAAACGCGTGCATTGTTAACTAAATGATAATTAAAAGACATCATCAAACGCGACGAGAATCGTGTTTGTGATCTGTGCCAATTGTTGTTAGACGTTTAAATCTCTTGAATTTGAAATATAATCTGTACACAGCTTTAAAAGCAGCCGTCATCACTTTCAAAGGAATGCACATAGTATGTGTTTTTTAGTTAGTGAATCATAATTAGATTCACAGCATCCCCCCCTGTCCATCAGCTCATAGATTGCTGTAATCAATGCCTGTTTTTTACCTGACTACGGCGAAGCAAAAAAGTGGGGTATGTTTGTATGTATGTTCATTCATCTGTTCCCTCATACCTTTTAAACTACTCATCATAATTTGACAAATCAGGTATCGTTCGAAGCGTCTTGATCGTCCGCTGGTTATAGACTGTTACATTATATTTAAATTAAATATGGCGCTATCTAGAGAGAAATCCTAATAAGTTCCGGTTAATTTCTCTGTTAAATCACTTAATGATCTGAAATTTTCATACAAATGTTATACCAATTTTTTATACAAATTTTATTCGTGAATTGTCTGCTAAATCATAGCCACTATCCACTATGAAACAGCAGTTCTTTAAGATTTTTCGTAGCACTCGTGGGCTACGAGAAAACAAAAAACCTGCCAAATGCAAGGCGGACTGGGAAGGGGAACCCTTCGTGTGTGAGTCCGACGATATTTTACCACCGTATAATATCTAACCGTAAAAACTTTTTTAAATACTTTTGTAAAAAAAGAAACACATTTCTTGTAACCATTAATTTTTAACTAAATTTATTTTATTTTTATTATTTGTTGTTATAGCGCGGCCATAGAAATACGCAATCTGTGAAAACAACTGTCTACATATTACGGTTCATGAGATACAGCCCGCTGACAGACAGACGAACGGACAGCGGAGCCTTAGCAATAGGGTTCCGTTTGACACCCTTTGGGAACGGAACCCTAAAAAGCGTAAAGAGAAAATAACTTTAAAAAAATCACAGTAGGTACATAGTTAAATCATGTGAGTCATTTTTAATAGTCATTATGAAAGTTAGTAATAACGGGTGCGTTACTACAGTCGCCTATCGGTTTTAAGGCTTCCGCAGACAGGCGCAACGCGACGGTGCGACGCGATTCTGGTAGAACAAATTTCCATAAAGTTTTCATCGAAGTTGTTCTACTAGAATCGCGTCGCGCCAATCTGCTGGAGCCTTTAAGTTTCCCGAGTGAGAGCTCGACACGTGTTAAACTTTTCGAGATACGTAATTTGGTTAATGGTCTTGCTGCTCTCGGGGTGCTGAAAATTACCTTCTAATTTGCTATTTGGTTATCGAATAAGGAGGTATGCAAGCTCTACTGTATTATATACACAAAAAAAAAGTTTATAAATAGGTAATTAAATAAGTGTTACGCCTCGTTACGGAAAGAGTATACACCGGAGTTATTTTTTTATTGATGTGTAACATTTCCTCTCGCTATCCTGCTGTGGGAACGATTTCATAACAAGGGACGGAAGTGTGTAACAGGAAGCCGAAGTGCCCGCTAGATTTGACCAATGAGCGCGCACGGTGCTAGAGTTGGCAGTCAGATGGTACCAACCCATTTTCCGAGAGGTTGGTACTGTCAGCCAAGATTTCAGATGTAAGGCTATCTCGATTTTTTTCTCTTTTTCTGAGTGACTTTATACAGGGTGGTCCAGTTAGTGACGTCATAAAAAAAATAGATGCCTCACTATTTGGACCAGCCTAATAGGACATTATTATGACGTATTAGATGTCTAACTGCCTCATTGGTCTTGACTGACCATGAGATCCTGGGTTTGATTCCCAGGTCGAGCATATAGTCATTGGGTTTTTCCATCTGGAATTTCTCAGTAGCTGCCCGGAATCTGGATTTTTGCCCGGTTGATGGCAATAGGCTTGCCCTCTATTACATCATAACTGGCGATATGTGGGTGTACTAAAGATACACCTCTGCCCAACCCTTCGGGGAATGCTGGCGTGATGCTATGTTAGATGTGTTGCTTGGAATGCGTCCTTTGACACATTCGATTATCTACAAAAACTTTTTATAAGTAATCGGAGTTCAATTCTTGTGTTGTTTTTTCTTCGTTAGTATATCACAGCATCCGCTCCCCAGTAATTTGACCTGCCAGGCGTGGCCGGGGTCCGCTACGGCCGATGCCTGCCGGGGTCGCGGGAAAGTCCAAAAGGGATACCGTGGCCCCTGGCAACATACAGGCAACTGAAGGAACACGGGTGGGTTTTAGTCAGTAAGAGTCTGACACGCCCTCCCGCGCCCAGAGAGAAAGAAGTTATTCGAAAATTTCCCAAGAAAAAATACGAAAATGCGTGGTCCTATGACTATCTCAGTATTTCCTATGAAAATTTATTTTAGTGTCCACGTTAACGTGCTAATAAGAGATAAAAAAGTCATGCCATAATTCTATTTTTACGTAAGCAAGCCACGCATACGTAATATAGCGCGTACACTGCGCCATAATGGTATTATATACAACATAGTCGCTAGATATCATAGTGTGACCTAATTTACAATGTAACGTGATTAGCGTCCTCCCGGACTTACCTCCTAATGAATCGGCAAGGCAAAGCCCTAGTGGCGACGTTTAGAAATGAGGTCCCAAAGCCTACTTGTTAATCAAATTTTTCAGAAAAGAGAAATTTATTTAAAAAAAACCTTTTTTATTTTATTTTATGTGTAACATCTTTTCACTCACTTTCCTGCAATCTGTGGGAGTAATTTCGTGAAAAGGAACGAAAGTGTGTAACAGGAAGCCAGAGAAGCGCGCGCTATTCGATTTGACCAATGAGCGCGCACGGTGCTAGAGTTGGCAGTCAGAAACGACCTTGACGAAGCCCCGCCCCGTTAACATTGCTTCCTTATTACCAAGGTGAGATGTCAAATGTTACACATGCAATTATTGTACTGTAAGGATCGCTCGTTTTTTTATTGCTGAATAGACCTGCTCTTGACCTCGATCACGTCTGATGGAAAGTGATAAATGAGGTCTATGATGGCACGAGCGTGTCCAGAAAATATCTGTTCACTTTTGCTTTGAAGGCAGACAGGTCACGGTATGTTATTGTAGATGATATTTTAATCGTGTTGTATGTACTATCGCAGAAACGCATATCTAATCACCGTAAGGACTATTCTTGGTTGCAGCGGTCGGCCGCTATATTAACGCTTACCTTTGAAAAAAAAGGGTCGTGTGCATGGGATTTTGGTTTCGAAGTGGTTAGATATGCGTTACCGCGATGGTACACACGGCTACATATCAAGCTATACATTTCCAATATAAGCTGATCTCAGATTGTATACGAATTCCGCACAATGAGAGGTCAGCTTAAACTGGAAATGTATAGCTTGATATGTAGCCGTATTTTTAGTCAAGGAAATTTATTGTTAAACAAATTCACACCTTGTCAATTTGCCTTGTTATAGCCATTTCACACCAATTGTCAAAGAATGACAGTTGTGATTTGAATATACGGACAATTTGAGTTGGTAGCCAATTTACTAAAATAATCAAACCATTACTTACCTCTTCTCTTCGTCATAAAGACCAACACCGGTGGTGGAAAGAAGTCTGCCGACCTATTCTGTAGAGATCTCACCGATAAAACTTAAGTGAAGTGAGCATATGAGCTGTCACCTGATGCTATAGCGATTGATACTATTGACTTCAAGTTTTCACGGCAAGATTTTTGATGTGACAACGACTTTCCTCCCGCTGTCCTACAATCAAATTCAAAACCAAAATCTAAATAATCAAATCTGTGAGAGTGATTTCGTGAAAAGGGACGAAAGTGTGTCACAGGAAGTGCGCGCTATTTGATTTGACCAATGAGTGCGCACGGTTTAAGAGTTTGCCGTCAGAAACGACCTTGATGTTGCTTATTACCAAGGTGAAATGTCAGATGTTACACATTTTAGGCGATCACTATAAGGCTCGATCGTTTTTTCAGAATAGACCAGCTGTTAACAGTAATTTTTGGTTACCCAGCTTTCAGATGTGCTTAAAAATACTTGTAATGTCAAGGCCATCACATACATGATTACTTTATATAGTATTATATTATTTTAATTATGGTGAATGTGAGGACTATGTGGATATTAATATGATGGTCTGGTAGTTTGAGTAGTTTATGCGGCCTACCCAAATGTCCTTTCTTTGGTATTGTTCGTCGAGTTGAGCTCCACGATTACTGACAAATACTTGCACTGACTGGACAGGTCCACTCAAATCTGTGTGGTTCTTTCCTCAAAAGACCATTTCAGACACTAATCTACATGGTCGTCATATGGCTTGACCAAGATTATGTCTGGACTTTAAAAGAGACTGCGGCCTCTGAGTTTGTTTCGGCCTTTCTTCTCAGAGTAGTCAGATAGGAAACGCCGAACTCAACTAGCTTATTTTTAATATTTTTTTAATATGACGTGTAAAATTGATTCCGATATCCTATTTACAGAATAAACAATTTCATTTCATTTGACAGCATTCCATAATCTGGAAACAAAAGAAAATTGTGGAGCTGTAAGCTGCTGTGGGTGAGCTGTAACCTGCTAATACTAGCTATTGTAGCAGAATTTTCCTGTCTCTAGATTATGGGATGGTCAAGCTATCGATCGATACGCAACTAGAAATATCTGTGCTACGGTTAGATTTTTCTATCGCCTATAATTCAAACTAATTGAGAGCATTTCTATAAAAAAAAACAAAATTCTCGATGCACTATAAAAGTTACATGTCGAAATACTTGATTACTCCTGAATTATTTAGTACTCCAGCAACGTTACCTACTAATAATAGTGAAAAATTTGCAAAATCCTAAAAAGGAATGTGTACAAACCGAACCCAAAAAGAGGTCGCTGTTATTTACATGCCTCCGATATGAAAAAAAGCTATATATACCTACCGACATACGTAATAAAGGTATTTCCCAACCCTTCGGTCAATGTCACAGACCCATCGATCGAACCTAGCAAATGTCATAATATTCAATTTTTATATCGGTATGTAATTAAATTAGATATAGGTACTGACAGGTTAACTATGGTCCCGAAAGTAGGTATCGAACGAAAATGTAAACAAATGGATCTGAAAACGTCCCTTTGGACGGCAATTTGTAGCCTTACAAATTGAGGGCTTTGATTTGATTATATTTAAAGCCAAAATTAAATACAGATGAATGTGTTACTAACACTATAGTGAGTTATTACATAATAATTAAACCTAAACAGGGTTTGTTTATACTTTCATCTGATACTTTTGGAACACACTATACCTGCACCAAAATAGATCCAATATAATTATGTTATGAGACATACGTTAAGTAACTTCAGAGTCGTAGTAAATAAAGAACTCGTCTTGGACGATAATAATCTAAGAATTCCAACGGTTAATAATCCTGACGTCAAACAATGCCAACTGAAATATCGTGTTGCCGCTAAACACTTCTTCGAAAGATTAATTTCTTAGCCGTTTCAGCAATTGCGTGCAAGCTGAAAGAACTCAGTAACGCGATAAAAGTATCATTTCACCGAAAATTCATTTACGCTAAAAAGACCACGTAATTAAATATTTGACATGTAATCAGGTGGTTCTTTATGTTTTCTAAACGTTTGATTACTGTTTACATAAAAATTAACATACTAACATAAACTCACGACTTCTTCTTACTACGATTTTTACATACTCCTTTTGCTATCCAAAAAATATTTTCCTTTAAAAAGCCCTTCACCCGGCCCTGGCAAGGTAAACGATTATGCGTTCTGAATCTTTCTCAACCTATACTTACTCCATAGGTTTAGGTAGTTAAGTAAAGGTAAACGAATCGTAAAAAGGGTTTTTATAGATTACACTTTCTTGTTTAAGAATACGAGAAAACCAAATTTAATAATTTATTTAAGATTTTTACAATCGTTTCCTCTTTTATTAACCTTTATCATTTTTCTTAAACTACTCCTCGTAGATGTGGGTAACTGCTTGAGCACAATTTTTTTAGTTTAATATATAATAATATAATATTTTGTAATATTCTGAAATTTCTCAGTAGCAGCCTGGAGTCTGGATTTGTGCCCGGTTGATGGCTATAGGCTCGCCCCCTATTACATGGGACTTAAAACATAACTGGCGAAATGTGGGTGATCCTGTTACTGGGACACCTCTGCCCAACCCTTCGGGGAATCAAGGCGTGATGTTATGTTAATATTTTGTAATCTGTCTATTGTAAAGAGCCCAAACTCTAAACGAACGAACGAACGTCAACGAATTATAACGTTGTGTTTAACTACCTAAACCTGCACGCGTAGCATGAGCATCGTAGAAACGGGTTTTGTCGACGGAAGAATAGACAAAATGACAAATTGAGATTGTTTATCTGTCATTTTGTCTATTCTTCCGTTGACAAAACCCGTTTCTACGGTAGTCATGCTACGCGTGCTGGAGTATAAGTGGTTAGTCTGTATTGCGTTTGCCCTTATTGTCGACAACTTGTATTTCTTCAGTTGGAATCACGCCGACGGAATACGTCTTCACAAAAAGGAACCCAAAAAATAGGCTAAAATCGATAAACGCGCTCACACAAAAATACGCACTATGAACGGACTGCTGAATAACATACCAACGCTTTACCAACTTTTTCTGTAAACAACTTAAAAAGTTGTACCATCGCATGTAAAGTGGAAATCTGCAGCTTTCGCACCTGCATTAGACGGTTGAATAATTCGCTAAGCTGTAATGGTGTGATGAGGTCGCCGGAGCGAGTCTGTGCCCACCTCGGCTGCGGCAAGCGGGCGTCGGCGGCATGGCGGCAGCTGCATTGCAGCTGGCGTGTGCTTTTGCTCGTTTTACTGCACAGAATCCTGCTCGCACTGGATATGTACCTACAGTCCTACACGTACATGTGGCACGGCCGGTGTGTGCACTTTCTACATACATACTTTACACAAGTATGTGGCGCAGTATGATGCTTTTGATCTCTGATGTTGAGCAGAATTGAAATTTAGTGGCCAAGCGTTTGAGATCAGATTTAACATAAAATATGGATAAATACTGATGTTCAGTAACACGTCTATGGTTCAGACGCATTTGGTTACGCAACTAACCAACGAAACTGCGCTGAAAGAAATTTTGTGCTTGTATAGGTTTTCGATAATCAATTAAGCTTGCTGGAATTAAGGCTGGCTAAATGTTATTCTATAAGAACGGTCAATTTCTATTCTGAAGCACTTTGTGCAACTAATATTATATTTCCCAACTTTTTCGACGCTTTTCTTTCCCTTCATGATAGAAAAACGTGCAAATTTTTGGTATCTCACATCTTTTCACGTAATATTCATGAAGCATTCACACTCCAAACTGTAATTGATTTACATATCATTACTCTCTTTCAGATGTCGCGCACACTAAGATCAACTGGAATGATAACACTACATTACATAATTATGTTATCTCAAGAATTATCCAATTTGTTTTGAAACGATAACGAACCAAACATTACGAGATTTTTATAACTTTTTACAACATTAGGGTGGACGTACTTACCTGTCATACTTTTATCATACAATTTAATTTGACCAGATTTTTCGGGTCCTGTAATTCTATTTGGAGACCGTCCATATGGAATTGTAATGGTCGTAGCTGCATGCTTATTACGTAATAGGAATTTGGGTCGGCCTCCGAGGGGATTGGGGCGTCGACTATGGGCTTTATAGGGCTTTGACAATGTCAGTAATTTACACAACAAATTGAGGACGTATTTGGGAACAAATACGTCCGTCAGACTTCCAGTCAGTCAGAGATTAGACTGCAAGTGTATGAGATGTATACACGATTGGTCTAAGGTAAAATAATCAAAGGGAAGTCTTTTTATCGATGACTACTTTAAAGATAAAGATATCTACGATGTTTATATAGAATAGGTAGGTCAGTATCATGATTACCACAGTCTGGTATCAGTTAAGTACATTATATTACCCGCAAGTAGTCATGACTTTACCAAGACCAGATGTTGTCCACATTTCGACATCCGTTGATGATTAATAACGTACTTCTACAAACCTGTCGTATATTAATGGAGAAATGGACGTTAAATCATGCCGACGTAAGCCTCGTGGGCCAATTCATATGAGTGCTGTAGTTAACATAATTGACATCGGCCTGCGAAATTGTGATTTTCAATAGTCGGTGATACGCGCTTCGAAATGAACGATGCTGAAACAATTGGCTTTATTGAAACTTCTGCTCATCCTGTTAAGATAACGTGCGTGATATACTTTTATAATGTTTCTACTGTTTTTCCTAAGCTTATTGTTCTTCCAACATTGCTAGTCTCTTGTAACTGGAGTTTGTGACACGTAAGATCTCATTACAATGACATTCGTCGAATATTTATTTTCATTTTAATGCTGACTTATTTATTCTTTATCCTACTTTGTTCCCCCACAACGTATCGGCGGCGGAAATACCAGCTCAGTAAGCTGTGAGCTGTGGCTAGCGATGAGTAAGTACATAAGTACCTATGTAGGGTACATATAAACATCTCTAGATTCGGATAGCGTAGGAACAGAGGTCGGGCGACCTCCCGTCGCCGGTCTCCGCAGGCTTAGGGCGCGGCAGGGGGCTGCTTTGCAGATTTCCCTTATACTATACTTACGTAGGTCTATCATAGACCGACGCCGACAACCTTGGCACTTCACCAGCCTAGTCTGTAACCTCTATAGACTGCTATAGAACAGACAAACACACATTAAATACAACCAAAGTGTCTGTTTTCCACTGGCAAGATGTTAACGGGATTCAATTTGACGTCCCAAAATCGAAATTTGATTTCCGTCAATCTCTTTGCATACCCGTTACAATCATGAATTTCAAATGTTTTTTGTTTACATGAATGTGTTGATGCTCACGTTTTGGATATAACCCTAGAGTTTAGGTAGTGGAATAACAAAAAAGCTAATAACATTCGCACATCCATTTTTTTATTGTTATTTCTCTCCTCTCTCCCTATTCCCACTCATTTCAATCGAGTGACCGCACACAATTCAAAACTAAATGCACTTGTTTTTAAAATTGGTATAGGTACAGTCGCTGCATGATTCACACCTCGATATCGTTCGACTTTCAAAGTGATGTTTGTAGCATAGCACCTACTGAACGGATGGCACGTGTTTTGACCCAGTTCAGCACAAAATTTGTGTAGTTACGTGTAGTGGACCTTCTAAAAACTGGTCTGCAGTTACCGCAGTCGCCAGCACTTAGTCGAGATAACGTTATCGGCGATAGCCTTGCAGAGGATTCTGTGAAGCTACATAGCATAACGTATACATAGCATGTATGTACCTACGTGCTAGGCAACGGGACTGTGGAGTACTAGATTAGGAAGCCGACCTATTATATAATATCGTGTGACTGCTGTTTAAGTTTTGTGGGGCGTAGGCTTGGAAATCTTTTGAATGGGCTATTGATCTGTGCGATTCCTGCACCCTAATTGCATAACATACTTTCATGCTCTCATTGCTTCATATGTTCGTAAAATTTGTATGCTCAGCAACGTAATTATCGCAATGAATGTTGTTGAACTGTGAAAATGAAACCCATTGCTACTGATGGCGTGTTACGTAATTACCACGCTGATTGAATGTGTTTAGATTAATCTTGCTTACTAAGAGTCTGTTTTACAGTTTTCGGATAAAACTATTTCTGAAATAAATCACTATTTATTTATTTAAATTTAGAACATTATCATCATGGAACATTATCTGTCGGAGTCAACCGGAAATTATGCAGAATTTAGATCCGAATCCGAGAAATGTCGGTCCGAAGTACTATTTGTATGAGGGATTGTGCACTAGATCCGATCTTGTCAGTCCGAATTTAGAACATTCCCAATTCGGATAGAATTCGGATCTTGAATTCGGATTCGGATCCGACTTAGTGCGAAACTGCTCTTGGTGAAAGAAGATCAGCTTCTTTCACCAAGAGCAGTTTCGCAATCTTGCAATCTAAGCAAGATTATTATCAAGTCTGTCAATCTAATTCCGTAATCATATTTATTTTTTTCACTGCCAAAGGTTTGCTGTTTCTTTGATATGTCCTTATAAGTTCACTATACTGGCCCGATTATGTTCTGCCGTTGTACTATATGAGCCAGTTCCGATTTACAAGGTACCCAACTCGTCAGTGCGCCTCGGGTGTTGTCGATACCATCAAACTACCTGTTTACCTACTTTGTTATATTAAACGAACAACATTGCAATAAATTGGTTCATTATCTCAATAAGCAGGTAGGTATGTGCGGTCAAATAAATTATGTTTTCCGTAAGCTATATAAAGTTAATGTTACCCACTTGAAAGAGGAAAAAATTGCACGCGATTTCGGAGAGAAATCCCAGAGGTTTACTATTAGGTACACCTCTGCCCATCCCTTACAGGGAAAACAGTCGTGATGTATTGATATCTTCAATAACTTGAGCTGAAATCAGTGATGCTACAAACGTCATGAAGGCAGGGTTTAGCAGGATGCTTTCATTCTCAACGCTCCCCTCTGGAACGGCGGCGATGTCACTGAAACGAAAAGAGGTCGTGAGTTTGCGTTCGCCGCCAGCCATAGCGCATCCAGCCAACAATGAAGAGCGCAGTGTGTGCCAGTGCTATATCGAACACAGAACACACACTACATAGGTACGTACGCCGCAGTTGCCGCAGATAGGCGCGTGCTGCATGTAGGCGGCACGTAATGTATGCGTGCGCGCTGCTGGCCGTGTCGTGTTGTCGCTCCACGGACGTCGCACTCGCCACTGACCTCATGCGCAGGCGTCTATACCACCTAAATATGACCTAAGCGTGGAGTATTGTTTCTTTTGTTCATTTTATTTAAATTAAATGGTTTCAGTTTAATTGCTGGTTCTGAAACGAAGTTCTGCTGATAGAGTCTTGATTACGTTCGTTTTGATTTTGTTTATCGAATTCGAATGCCTCGAAAATCATGATGTTTAGGAACATTCTTCATCGGATAAAAAGTCAATAATAAAAGGAGTTAGCTTATGTCAAATTAGGTCACTAATTTTATACCTACCATTATAATGTTTTACCTAGCGCTGAATAAATTGTGTTATACGATACCATAGAGAGAGGCATAGGTGACATTTTGAAAACAAGTGTATTGCGCAAATTGATATCAATGTACCAGTCGTTCGTGACTCGGTAGTGGACAACGCCCGTCGCCATCGTTAACAATCGTGCCGTCACCTAATTGACTCCGCTCTATACCTTAATTAGTACTCGGCTGTGATCGCGACGTTATTGCTTCTCAACGAAATAGCAGATACTTAACTAGCTAGTTCTTATGTTGGCGTGCGAGGCCACGCACCACCTGACACAAGCAGCTGGCAGCCGGCTGCCTTCGCTTGCACACAGCAAAACTCGTTTCGAAGCAGACGCCACAATATGGCCGGCAACCAACGGCCCCCGTGTCATATTATGATTACCAACAGATTTTAATTCTAAACCTAAGCTTCTGCCACAAACGCAATTGATGTATTTCGCAAATGGAGCGTACTACATTTACGCAGACGTTTGCAGGCGAACGCAAAACAATATTAAAGATATTCTTCAGTGCTACGGCCAACTGCCGAGTGTTTCTGGGAAGTGGGCGCGCGACTTTGTTGGATAGCTTTGTTGTCGCTGTGTATTGTCGAGCGGCTGTCCTTATGCCGTGTCCGTGATCGTATTTTTCCGTCTTGTGCGCAGACAGCGTGCGGTGTGGCTGTTTACACGAGCAGGCACTATATAGGTGTATAGCTGGTACGTTTAGCTAGGTAGGCGCGTAGGCAGGCGGTCGTGCGGCCCGCGGCGGCGTCGTCGCTCGACCCTGATAATTTGCTGCGCTTATGTTACTTCAACGGCTTCTTGCGACACGTTGTGGCCGCTTTCCTAGGTTTCTACTCCCTACACCATGCACTCGAATGTAGGTGAGGTATGTGCGACTGTAACGCAACGTCTTCTCAACAAATAACAGTCGTCGATTTCATAGGTAATTCGCATTGGGCACGCTTAAACGGTGCAAATTACTGATTAACGAAAAAAAAACAGACAATACTTTAAAAAAAGACAGACATTAACGTTATTTTATGATTATGTAGGTAACACCACCATATGCATATAGTAGACATTTAAGTTTCCTCCCAGCAAATTAACCGGAGTCGCTATTTATGATTATTTCGTTTGTCATTGAACGAAACTCTTGACATTGAAAACATCTTTTATGGAGTAATTCGAATGGACAATCCCAAAAAAGATATGTAAATCTTCTCCTTATTTTGTTTGACTCGTGATTTTAGACATTATTTGTATGAAAATCACATTAGGCGATGGCTATTGTTGGTAGATCGCTATGTAGAGCAAGTTTCTTCTCGGATGTTTGGGGTTTGTTTTTTCAGTTTAACTGAGTTCGGGGTTAGGAATGTAAATCGAGACTTGTGTACCTGGCTCAGTGGTCGGGTGCAGCGGAAATCGTTTGCGTCACCAGGTGTCTTGTGCAACACGTGGACCGCGAGAATGTCGGCGAGCCACCTACAAGATGCGCATAACATTCGCTCCAGCTTTCAATGCATGAAATGAGCATAATATGCGACTAGTCGACGTTGAAAGTAAATAGCCACACTCGATACCTACATAATTGCACATTAGCTGCAATGTGCAAAATGCTTTTATATCGGGTGTGCGCTATTGGAAACAGTACCTATTGACTCATAATGAGTAAATCGCTAAGTAACACAAACAAGTCGCCGTGACTGTTTTCATGCACGAGTCGCTCGGCGTCGATCTGTGCGCGTCGTCCGTGACACCTAAACGAGCTAGCAGCACCTCTGCTATCTGGTGGTTTGATAAGGCGCATTTATCAGCGGGCCTCGGCGCGGGAGGAGCGACATGAGAGCGGCTGCGGCTGTTGGGTGGCGTATGGACAGGCAGGGCAGCCGCACATGTTGCGGAACGTGCAGCCGGGCGCAGGGGCGCGGGGGGCGCGGGCAGCGGGCGGGAGACCAGGGACGGCGTCGGCACACCGCCGCGCCGCACGCACACAGCCGCGCGCCGACACGACGCCCGCGCCCGAGGAGCGTCACTACACCTTATCGCAGCCATCTTTAAACGAGCACAGTGCACGCCACCCGCCACTCGGTACGAATTCCATTCGAGAACACTGTTGCTACGATGGCCGTCGACAACCGACCGCACCGATCCTTTCATTACATGCGACGCAAGCGCCGTGCATCGTTTAGCAGCCTGCTTCAAGGTCGTGTTAATTACCAGTCGGACCGGTGACAGTCATGCTCGTTAGCGAGACTCATCGCATTAATATCTATCTTCGCATAAACAAGGCTTTTATCGTTTTCAATGATCGGCCGCCTGCAATGTAGTTCTCTTTGAGCATTTGCCGATGACTTAGGTTACAGACACCACAGTAGGTATCTAGATTGCAACACGTTTTAATAACACGCGCTGCCGCTGTAAACAGCCGCTCCGCATTCACCTACAATCTACATTGTCGCACCCTATAAAGTTTACCCTATTTAGGAGCGTCTACGGTTTATACGTTTCCACACTAGGGTGTTCTTGCGGCGACCATCTGTATTGATCTCGGGAGGGTGGTGTGGGTCGACATCCCGTCGCCTAGTCTCTGTAGAGACCGGGGCTCTGGCAAAGCCTCAGTAAAATCCAGGCTGAGGCTGTCGGGTGGGTGATAAAGGAAAACTGCCTACGTAGCCGGCCCCTGGCGGGTGTGCGCTCGGCGTAGCGTGTTGTCGCGCAACTATATATAGCCCGTGTTGGGCCGCAGCGCCCGCCGCCGCGACCGCGCTGCTCCGTCGACGACGTCCGATGAAAGGTCAATTGGCGCGCAAATTATTTGCGTCGCAAAATCCGCAACGTCGCTGCACCATCTCGACAGCGACAGCGACACTATACATACTTTAATCCCATCTCCGGTAGCTGTAAGTATTATGGTCTCACCTCGGTATAGGTACTAATGGATGATACTCGTGATCACTGATTCAACATTGGCCTAACACCGCGTACTCCTTAAGGCAAGAACGCGGCGCGCATTCTTATCGGACCTCATAATAGGTATTGTATGCCGAGGTAGTTCAGTATGTAGGTACTCCATGTACATGCCTACTTACTGTCGGTATATACACGTGCCGATTGATTGCTAGCTGTCGACGTCGGTCGTCCTCAACAGAATTACAGATTTAACTTCGTAATTATAGCACAGTTGCTTGTAGGTGGGCTTGCAGGAAGGTAGGAACGTACTTCTTTAAGAAATTGTACCGATCACTCAAAAAACGAGGCTAATTAGGTAAGCGACAAATTGTCTTATTGAGCTAACATTGCAATAACAACTTTAGAGCATTGTCACTTCATTAAATACAGTTGTTTTTATAATGTTAAACTTGCTACGAAAACTTTCAACGGTTCTACTTTACCGCATTTACCTCCGCGCCCTATAGAGTAAGAAGCTATAGAAAAACCCAAAAACAGGTATCAAGTTTCGACCCAGGGGTGGCCAGCAGGGCTCATAGGGACTACGGCTATGCATTCTTTCTACAGCACGTAGGACAAAAAACGGGTTTGAATTCAAGAAGTGGTCAATCTGAGGCCGTTTCGAGGTGAGCGCTCCACCATCAAGGCACTGCTTAGTCACGCTCGGAATGCTTACGACTGCTCGCTCCTACAAGACGTTGCAAACAAATGACGACACAGACGCACAACACAGCTATAGACGACAACGCGCCACACATATGCACAAGTACATACAGTACGGCGTATAGTCGTATCAGTCATGTACTTGTGGTTAAGCGAACTAATTCAGAGCACAGACGCCGCTGAAAACGGCTCTTTTATCAGTGTAGTGTAGCATAACAATACATTGCGCTAGTACTCTCTGAAGGGGCAGACAGAGATGTAGGTATAGTACACCCGTACTATCCAACACCTCGACCTCTACCTACACCACTATAACACTTTCGACTCCACCCACTTTTCAAAAAACTCATACGCCATGCCGATGCCGCCATACATACATATTGGAAGTGAACCCTCCGGGAGGGTTGCCGGCATTACGTTTGCGATAAAGTTAAACATCGCGGACGGTCAGCGGCATTAAGTTTAAAACAGTGTTATAAAACACTATAAAACGAAGTAAAATTGTGTTTTCAGGGGGACTTGTCGCTCGCTATACGTTAAAATAAAAAACGCTTGTATTCTAAAACCAACATATATACTTATAAATCTTGTTAAAATATACATCAGATTTTATTTTCACGTAAACCGTGAATGCTGTTTTCGCTAAGAAAAACGTACATTTAAAATGAGTCCTCCGCGAGGGCTCCCGTCATCTCATATGCGACAAGGTGAACCCTCCAGGAGGGCTCACGGCACTGAACGTGTTAAACGTAACAAGAGGCTACATTTTGCCAGTCATGTCCAACTATAAGTAGGTATATGGTAGTTGTAACTTCGCCGCTGCGGCTGAAAAGTATGCGTCGCTGAAAACGAGTCCTCGTGTGATTATTTTCAGGATTCATCGCGCTTATATTGCGTGGGGGGTAGGCAGATAATGTTGTGTGGCACACCTTCTGTTCGCCTGAATTTCAGTGTAGTTTAGATAGCTCTATATGAAAGTTTACTTAGCTAAGTACGTCTGTAGATAAGTGTTGTCGCTAAAACTACTTTTTTTTTGTGATCTTTTACTTTTTGTGATCTTTCTTTTAATTTGGTGGTCGTAATCTCTACATTATATCGATTCACGAGATATTTATTGAAAGTACCAAAGCACTACTTGACCTTACAAAAAAATAGGCAATTAAGCTAATTGAACTACTGCAAAGTTCTTGTACAGTGTACTACCGTTGTTAAAGCATTTAAGCAGTAATTAGTACTTAAAACAGTATTGTAAAGTTTCGACAATCACTTCCCTTTTCAATAAAAAAATGTTTACTGTTCAATACCTATGTGATACCGGTATAGCTTAATCTTAAAACTCTCGTATTTCCGCCCATTATACCGAAACAACGCGTAATTTTCGCAGCTCAGCATAGAAGGGTGATTAGTTCTTCATGAGAAGGGTTCCAATTCTTTCCGAATTACGTTTTGGTACTTTGAACATTAGCAGGATAGTCGGGTGAAACTTGTTTACGTATGCAAATTGTGCACTTGAATTATAAAATACAAATGAGTACAGAAAGAATAACTCTAATGCTGCAGTTTGAATGTGCGGTAGGCGACGAAGCCAATGACTTACGTCAATTGCTTTGTTAGGATAATAACCTTAATAACTCCACTGGTATAAAGCTCAAGTTACTTCGAGTCATCATTTATTTAGCAAAACAGTTTTTGCAATATCAAAGAGAGAAATGGTAGGTACGATGGTTCGTTGAGACGTTTTATAAGGTAGGCAAACTTGATGTTTGTGTCGCAGAATGAAGAAATATTTTGGCATCAGAATGGATTGTTGACAATTTTTCTTCTTATCATTGCTCCTACCCTACCATCCAGTAACAAAACAAAAACAGTGCTAATTTAACGTCCAATATCTTTCCTCAATACGGAATGATGTTGCATGACTGTTTCGGCACAAACTCCCAATGACTCAATCTATGGAAGGTGATAGATAAAAAAATACGGTAGTTGAACTATCAACGAAAGCAAAAGCGTCCTCGATAACACCAAATGACTTGTCTCGGGAATCGAACTCGAATGAAAGGGAAAGGAATGAGGTATTAACATAACGTTTATTATATTACATGTTTATAGGGACTGGCCCATATTCACGTGCTTTATTATTCAAATCCGTGACTTCGAAGTTTATCAACTTTGGGCCGTCTGCAACAAGTTCCTTTTTAGAACGTGGCACTTGGTTAATTTTTAATCATATTACCCTTGAATTTTATATGAGCAAGCGTATTGTGTGACAGAATGTGAATGCTTTTCATCGACTGAAGTGACACGTAAGTAGGTACGTTTGCTTAAGTACGCAACAATGTCGAACGGCACCCACTAATTCGTGCAGAACGGTAATTAGCTACTTTGCTTGTAGCCATTGCTAGCTCGCGTCTTAGCAGTCACAATCAGTGAATGCGGTGCGATCGTATGACCCGTTGGCGTTGCAAACAGTGTATTCAGCATGGTACTTAACGGACGGGTGCTATTTTTATGTTCATTGTGACAAATAATACACAGTCGGTCGGGCGTCACCCGGTCGGCAGCGGCGACGTGCGTGCGAACATTGCGTGCGTGCCTACATCGCATAGGTAGGTACAGTCGACGCCCGTGGTAAAGTCGACATCCCTGCATCCCTGCGCCGGCTGTGCCGCTCTATAAATACACAGCAGGTGTGGTGAGCGGCGGGGCTTGCGGCGCGCGGGGCGGGGGCATCCGCCTCTGCAGCGCTCCAAACCGCTCGCAGCGGCCATCGGACCTTAGCGACGGCATATCGATTGCGAGGGCTCCCCCTGCGGCGCGTCGCCTCCATTGTGCTCGGCCTGGGATGCCTTCTCCGGCCGTTTCCTGCCTCGGCCGTCAGTTGTCTGCGACCCTGCCCCTCGCGCCGCACCCTGCCGACCAGCACACGTCACCTGTCTAACACAAGAGTGCTCAGTACCTACTCAGGAATACATCGCTCTTGATAACACGACCTCGCACTTATAAACGATGATTGCGTTAATCATCATAAAGTTCAACGAGGTGCCGTTGACCACAAATTCACTTTACGTGTTAGTCAGCGCCGTTGGTAGCCTATTTATTAGTTATAAATAAATCACAACACGTTGTAATCCTGTTGTTTGACCATGGTTGTTTGTGCACGCATAATTATGGACTTGAAAAGTATATCAATACAAAGGTCCAATTTAGACGCTGGCTGCAGCACTGTAACATTCCAGTTCTACTAGGTGCTTCACTAAAGTATTTCGTTAATTTCATTAATAGCTTCGGTTAAAACAATCGGCAATTAGCAGCGTTTTTGTCTCGTTTAATTATTTTGAAGGAACGTAGCAGAATCTTTTCATAAACCGTGGGTTCCGTACCGCTAATATTATTGTTTTTATAAGAGACATGTTAACGACCGATAGACTTCGATTCATATATTTGTAGGAAGTGGCGAAGTTTACGGCCATCGACACGAAGACGAAGTAAATTATTAGAAATAAGTAATGTAAATCACAAGAATAAAGGCAAATAATCTTTTGAACAAAAGTTAGTTAAGTAAGTAATCCGAAGGCGAATCGGATCAACCTCTACATGCGCATAATTGCACTTTAATTAGGTGATAGATTAGTTAAATCAGCTGTGACAAAAACGACAAACGAACCGTGAAAACGTGCCAAATTAAATTTACTCGCATTATCGGTATTATGGGGAAGCAAAACAATGTGTATTGTTTATTTAAACTTAAAGTTAATTCGACCATAGAAGGATCTTCTGCTGAGGAACCCTAAAGACAAACTATAAATCAACCCGCGATCATGGCTCATTTCTCATACACTATATTAGAAATACATCATTGAACTGATCCTCATAGGCACGGATGGCCAGTTATAAATTTTGACAAAAAGACAGCCTGAATCTCAACTCTATCCTTCAGTTTGTAAGACTAAAATTGCTTAAAGACTCTCCGTCAAATGCTACAGCTGTTGGTATGCCGCCGTACGTACAGCATCGTAGATACATTTGACAAAATCTGTTCATTCTATTTCCGACTTTATGTCTCGGTAATAAAGCTGATAATTGCGTTTATGAGCTGTGTCGCATTTTTATCCGTCCACGGCAGACCACGGTTAGTCAAAAGAAGGGTTATGGTCTGTTTGTAGCGTGTCATAAAGCAGTACCCGACTTTATATCCCTAATACGCAAACGAGGCAGTTTTTGGGCAGCATTTATATCAACCAACTATGTAACACTTTCTTTTTTTTGTAAATAAAGGATTTCTGAAATTAGCTTTTTCAACTCTAACCTTTTTTTTTTGCAAATTTATCCAAACTCTGCATCCTCTCTATAGCTATTTTAACTTGTAATACACTCTTCGAAGTTTCGAATCTATTAATTTTGTTTTATAGCTACTCAACTATAATTAAAACAATAAAATAAAGCCTATTTACATAAAGTGAACGCGCGAAAACAATTAAGTATTAAACATTTTAATTTCAATCGTAAAAAGTTAAATTTCTATAAATAAAAGACATCAACGCTTCCGAATTGTAAAAATCTGTTTTTCCGCAATTAGTTTTGACAACAGCAACAACAAGTTGTTTACAATATCTGTGAAGTTATTCTAGTAGGAACTTTACTAACACTACTTCGTAGAATCATAGCACACTCGTAGTATTTCTCAACCCCGTATTAAACTAAGTGGGTACTCTACCTGAGTTGGCATTTGTAAATCTGCTTACCTGTGCTTCATCATTAGTCTTCCCTTTTCAAACGCTGTCCTTATTACGCCATTACAATGTAGATAGATACTCGGCACTCAGTATAATAATGATGTCGCATACACCGCAACCTAATATGAAAAATGTTGCCGACAACATCCAAGAGTACAAACTCTCATTAGACCGTTGCCGAGTGGAGGTCGACCGCCGCGCCGGCTCCCCTTGCCGTCGAGGATGAAAAACATAGGAGCATGACACCGGGTGGCCCTCCGCGCCCGGCCCGCGCCCACGCGCCCTCCGGCCCGGCCTCCGCCACGCCGCGCTTGTCGGCTGCTGGCTCGCCGGCCGCGGCGCCTCATTCAGCCGGCGACGCTCTCGCGCATCGCACACGTACCGCTGCAGCGCGCCGCGACACCCCTCGCACCCCCCGCACCACACGCCGCGCGCCCTCCCGGAACGTTTAACCGACAACGAACATTGTTCTGTTGCAGCGGAGTATGCTACAGCAGATGTCCTCGCCGCCGAGCGCACAAGTCGGCGAGGTCGCGACTATCGTGCGCCACCTTGAAGGCCGCGTCTGCGGCGACGTGTCTTCGGAGGCTTCCTCGGACGCCGCCGAAGATTTTGAATTACCACAGTGCAAGATAAGGAGGAATTATAATTGCACCAAGTGCACGTTCTATACGCAGAACCCGCGCGCTTATCTCGTCCACACGCGAGACGCTCACTTTGTTAGACTCAAGATTTACGATTGTCCACACTGTGTTTACGCTTCGAGACATCATCAAAAACTTATAAGACACGTCAAAATGGTTCACGGAGGATCAAAGCCGACTTCTGCGGCTGCTAAAGTGGATGCAGAGCTATCACCTCCCTCCAACGATAACATGGAGCCAGCAGAGCGCATTGAAGACATGCTTGAGGAAGTCGAGGACTGCGAGGATATGATGATGGAAGTAGATGATGACTCCATGGACCAACCTGACGATATCGATGGCGACTGCGATAGAAGTATTGACTACGCATCACCCTCTTATCGGAGGGCACATCTGTCAAAAGCTAAGGGCAAATTCTTCTCATGCGATAAGTGCAACTATGTCACACACATAAGAGCTAGATTCACAAAGCACGTCAAGTATCATTCGATGCCTATGATCAAGTGTACAATGTGCGATTTTCGAACTCCATACAAGTGGAATTTGGACCGTCACATGAAGAACCACGGTGGAAGTGGGAGTTTCAATTGTTCGATGTGCAACTTCACAGCGGACATCAAGCAGAGTCTGACGGTGCACGAAATGAATCATCACACACCGCCAGCGGGCCAATCGCTGTCGAGTCGCCGCCGCAACCGGGTGGGCGCCAGCGACACGGTTATCGCGGAGTTCGACGCAGCGAGCACGATGCTCCCCAAGGAGGAAGAAGGGAGCGGCGACTCGCAGTCCTCACACTCGGTCTCGGTGAGTCGTCGTATATGTGTTGTGTGCGTGGCGAGGGGCCGCGCCCCGGCCGCTGCCGCCGCCTGCCGGTACCACCGGTGACGTCACTCCGTTGTCACTGTTATCACGAGCGCCACCGCACATGGATTGCACTCCACATTATATCGCTTCTCGCAACCTTTTGCATCATGTTTACATTTATGCATGTCTCTTTCACGCTTCTATTTGTGTTGCACGCTCGGTCACATAACACGCATTCCCACATACTAGCTCATTATTAAAACTTACTTATCATGCAAAGTTTTTAGTATTTAGACCACCTAAACAGTAGATAAATAATTTGTTTACAAATAATGCTCGAGTCGAATCTGTAAACATTCTTTGACTACGATATTATCATACGTAGTATTGTATAATTAGCTGTACTAAGAGCACTACGCTCTCACTTTATTACTTTTTGGACTTCTAAATAAACAACAATCTGCCAGCTGATAGTGGAGTCAGACACCCACAGTTTCCCTATTTATTAGTATCGCTGGGTATCGAACCCGGTTACGTGCGCTTACTACCACTGAACCCACGAGTCGTCTCAATCTCAATACTTCTTGGCTTGATAAAATCAAATGTCACAGATTTACCGCCGACATTTAGATAAAAATACTTCAACGTCCTATTTAAATGATCAAACGTGTTTTACAGCAATTTCTGAAATTCGCGATCCGATGTATCTACGTGTAACGTAAAATATTCAAGAGAATGAATCGAGTTTTCAGAGAAGCGTAGTCCTTAGAAGCTCCGGTCTACCTTCAAAGTGAAATACAATGTAGATCTATGTAAACAAAAGTTATTTGTCCATCACCCACGAATGTCATAAGTAGTAATCCATTTCTTTTACGACGCGTGAGAAGATGAAACAGATCATCAATAATTATTTATATTCCTAATCCAGAGATTTTATTATCTCTTAAAGTCATTCGTATCAGTTCCCATTTCTTTGAAAAGTACGTAAAGAAAAATCGAGGCGGCTACAGAGGGTGAGCAATGATGCCTACTGCTCAAATAACTGTGCGTACGGTACAGTCCGCTATAATGATGGTAGTCAGTCAAGTACTGGTATACTCTTCATTGGTAACTTAACACGAAAATTGACAATTTCGTCCCGTTAGACCTGCAACCGTAGTGCGTAACACACTTGAAATGAAAATCCCTTACACTTTAACGATACAACAAAAGAAGCAATGAATTTTGTTTGTATTAGGTACTATTTTTGTTGTAAAATCGCTTTTATTGTAAACATGAAAAGGACGCACTATTGGAAGTACCTCTAAATCCCCAACTTAATTCAGTTACTTAAGCCCATAATAGCAAGCGTACAACTAATTCCTATGGCTAAGTCGCCTTTTATGGGAAGCGAATTAGCTCATTCTGTTTTACTTACCCTTTTAGAAATTAGTTTATCTAAATGACAGTTCAGGAGATACCAACGATGGACCTATGTTTACTTGTATGTACATAATTATGTTATGAAAATATCTTACAAACGAAATATTTTTTAAATTCTATTTTGTAGTTGATATTTTGCCTTCAAAATGCATTTTACTTGTGTGTTTTTTCTCTGTTTTTGCAAGTTATACATGGGTCAATATTAAATCTACTCGTAAGACCACAGATTAATAGTAATACTCGTTTTTCACTGTTTTGTCTATTTCTTTGTGTGCTTGTTTGCGTGCTCGCGTGTATAAGCGTGACGTCACTTATGAAATATCAAAATTGAGATAGGGACAGAAAAAAGTAGCTGCCCTCTTGTCTTTAAAAATCGAGCTTAGGTAGATAAAAAAAATCTCCATTCGTTACGAGTTTACGGGCATTGGATCATGCCTACACTCCAATAAATTAATACTCATAACTATTCAAATAATTCGTTATGTGTTTTTTGGAAAACATATGGACAATCAAGACTTCCATTTAAAAAAAAGCATGTTATGCGTGTGGTTTTATCAAGTGGCGGCACGAACAGTGCATAAGTTGAGAGTTCGCTTCTGCGCAGATACAGGTTCGATTCCCGCACGCCATTTCTTGTTCTTTGCCTACTACACGCGTAGCATGACAATCATAGAAACGGGTTTTCTACGGATTTTTTCGACGAATAGACAAAATGATATATTGTGATTGTTTATCTGTCATTTTGTCTATTCTTCCATCGACAAAACCCGTTTCTATTTTGGTCATACAAAGCGTGCAGATATTTTTTGCAACCAACCAGCTCGTTATGCATGTGATATTTGTTTTATTTTTTTATAAGCGCACGAACATACTAAAGAAAATCTAATGGGGAAACATTTTTTTAATAATGACTGTAACTTCATAGGGTCAATTTTTTTTAGAACGACGTAACCAATTAATAAAAGTATATTTATCTATTATTTCAGGACATGGGTCTCCAATATGCAGAGAGAGAACTAGTCAGTTGCAAAAGTGATTCCAATGACGGCACAGCGTCTGACGCAATCACCAGAAAAGAGTCTTCGCAAGATGGATACAACCAGCTTTCACCAACCCACAGCACAGACGAGAAGCAACAAAAACAAAGCAGAAAGATTCCCCGACCAATACCACAACTCATACCCTTAAACTCTTCAACACCCAACCAAAAACAAACATGCTCTGGGGAACCGCCGCAGAAAAAGTTCAAGGAATCTTTACCCATCGACATTGATGATGTATCTGCAGAAAATACTCTTCTACCAGCAAATCCATCAATAAAAGAAACTGCAGGTCGAAAGAAAAATGAATCATTTTTCGACAGATTAAAAGAAAGATTGCTTACAGAAACAGGAGAAGAAGGCTCACTAATATGCAAGATCTGTGGATTTGAAAGTAAATGCTTATCAGAACATTCGGTCCACGAGAAAAATTGCTCTCCACAAACGAACCGCATTAATGCAAACACGTCGCTTAAAAGTTTAAGTTCGACTCGATGTCAGAATTGCAGGCACAGATGTAAATCTAGCGCTGACCTGTACATCCACATGCAAACTTGTGGCAAGAGCGAAAAAGTCGACGATGACAACACTATCAAAAATGAAAACAGTAGTGATGAAGTCATTCCAATACATGAAAAAGAGAGTGAACCGCACCCAATGGAAAACGTCGTTTTCGTATGGAACAACATTAGTCATGACCCTAACAAATTTGATATACCACTAGACATTAACATAAATGATGATTCCACTCTACCAGAAATACATCGAAGTTTTGACGCTGAGATTGTTGATGAAAATGAAAGCATGAATTTGTCGCCAAGTCAAGCTATTGGAAGGAAGGTATTTAAATGTCCACATTGTCCATTTTTCTCCACAACAGCGTCCAGATTTCACGTTCATATCGTGGGCCACTTAAACAAGAAACCATTTGAGTGTTCCCTCTGCAAATATAAATCTAATTGGAGATGGGACATAACTAAACACATTAAATTGAAATCTGCGAGGGATCCTGAACATAACGAAGCAAAAGTACTTATGACCGATGAAACAGGAAGAAGAAACTATAGCAAATACAACAAATTCTTAGCGATGCCTGTTTTAAATGAAAATGGTGAAAATGAGTTTCATTACCTGGATCCTAATACTGCAGTCGATAGCACGATGGAAATGGATGAATCATTTAATGATATAACAGACGTTATGAATGTACAATTTGAAATGCAACCGCTTAACTTACAGACTCAACACAATGAAGATAGTTACAACTATATTGATAACAGAGGTCTCAATGATATGAAGAAACCCAAAAAAACATTATGGAAATGTAAAAGATGTAATTACAAGTAAGTCCAAAAACATATTATGTATTTTAAACAGTATCATAACATTTTTCTTAAATTGATACAAAAAATTAACTCTAATATTAAAGAAGGAAAGTTCAGTAGCAGTCCGGATTCTGAATTTGTGTCCGATTGATGGCAATAGGAGCGCCCCATATGACTTAAAAAACATAACTGGCGAAGTGTGGATACCATAGGTTCACTTCTGCCTAACCCTTCGGAGAAACAAGACGTGATGTGTAAAGAAGAAAACTTAACTGGAATTTTATTTTATTTTCAGAGATCCCTCAAGAGAAGCTCTTTTAGAGCATGTACGTGAACACTCCAGATCGGATGGCATTCATGACGAACTAAATAAACCGCCTATTAAGAAACCTGAAAATAATACTCCCGACCCAGCAGACCTGGCGTATCGTTGTGGCCACTGTAATCAGTTGTCTAATTGGAAACACGTCATACAGGTGTGTAACGATATTGGCTTTATATTTGTTGCTTTTTTTTTACCCAACTGCGCGACAGCAAAGACATGGTTATGTTTTGAAGTGAGAACTACTTTAAGCGCATTTCACACTGCGCTCTTTCTGAACAGTGAACTAAACTGGAATACTTAAAAAATCCATAGTTTCGGTCGAAGTTATGGTCGACTCCTTCTTCGTATCACCTACGGACATAAGATTAGTTTGGGGTCCGACCTAAGAATTAATGATATCACCATTTGACGATGTATTTTTGCCCGTTCGAAAAAGTTAATTAATCGGTTGTAGGGTTAACTCTGAAGTTTCGAACGGGCCCGTATCTACGTTGATGGACTTAGAGAGTAGGCCCCCTGAAACGTCACGATCGGCGGTGAATCATATACTCGGCGCTGATTCGTGTATACTCGGCTCCAGTCATAAGTTTTCACTTCTATCGTGTGCTTATAAGCACACATCCTTTTTTAAACTTATTATATGATAACTATTATTTACTTTTTCAGCGCCATTGCCGATTAAAACACGATGGAGTGATCAAAGTGATAACTACAGTAAAACCAAAACCTGACCCACCAATGAACATCAATGAGATCAACATTGACACTTGCAACAAATGCCCCTACAGAACGAGTGACAAGAAACTACTCATTGCTCATTTACAACAGCATCAGCCCTCGCCGAACTCTATTTTCAAGTGCTACTTCTGCCCATTCTTCGTAAAGGATGAGCCAGAATTAATCCAACATCTACTCCTGCACGGTATCACTGACCCAGAAGATTACATCGCAAAGGCAATGGGAACCAAATCCCCAGGACCAGAACCGCAAGCACCTGTTACTACGACATTAAACTCTACCAAACGTCACAAATGCATAGAATGTCCATACGAGACAAACAGTAAATCACAATTCATGTACCATGAACAATTTCATCGACTTCCGGCTGATACGCCTTATAAATGTCCAGAATGCAACTACAGCGTATCTAAGAGACACCTGCTGCACCAGCATCTGCGAGTACACGGAATCAAAAGAATTGAAACTGAAGCCGAATTAGAAGCAGCACAAAACAAGGTAGCTAAACTGGACTTCCATATTAATCTTGATGAAATACCGTATGTCTGGGTTTCTGCAAAGAATGAGTTTCATAAAATGTACAAGTGCCGATATTGTTCATACGTTAATGCTGTAAAAAGCAAAATACCAAATCATGAAAAAATTCATTGCATCGTATTCGAAAACAATGATACAACTATCTACAAGTGTTTGGAATGCAAATTCACATGTGATAGCGCCGGCAGGCTTGCCGAGCATTCCAAAACTCACGGGGAAATATATGGTCGCATTTATTGTCCCGTTGAATATGATGTACCCGATGATGAACAAATCACTAAATTGAGAAAGGTTATAGAAATTGAAAAGTCAGCAAATCCAGAAAGTTTCTCTAGAGATGAAGGCGCGCACGAACTAAGAGAAATAAAATTATTATATTTTTGTCAAAAGTGCCCAGCAAGATTTCTTGAAGACGGTGAACTGGACGTTCATGAAAAATGTCATGATTTAACATTGCCCAATAAATGTAAGAGTTGTGACTTTTCTGTCATCGAAGAAAATGAACTAGCGGCACATGATACCGTGCACACAGATGAATATCACACAAAAACGAAGATGCTTAAATTTGTTCACCACTCACATCCTTTGCACAAACCACCAGTGTTAGACTTTGTACTCTGTTCAAATACTTCAGAGATTACGTGGCGAGCCACTGGGCCAAGTAAAGCTGAACATATCGAAAGTCCTATGAAAAAAGATACAAAACACGTGCCAAAACAATATTATTGCAAACAATGTCCAGCTAAGTTCTTCAAAAGTTCCGCGCTTACCTATCACATGGGGCTTCATGGAGGTGAGGGCGAGTTTAAGTGCAAGAAGTGTAATTATGCAGTAAAGAACGTTGGAAATCTAGGTAAACATGAATTACTTCACGAAAATGAGCACAAGGCTACAACTTGTGATTATGAATCCGGTGAAGATATGGATTATAAAAATATTCCATTGTCGGGCACAGATTTGTTCCAGAGAAAGACTGAGGCTCAGAAAAGAGTATTAACTGATAAAGATAAGTTAGTTAAGCCGAACGATCATTTTCCGCCTGTCCTACAAGCCGATCCCCAATTCGGTTATTTAATGCATGGTAATCCTGAATTTATATATCCCACGTACCTGAAAAATGGACGTCAAAAAGAAAAGCGATACAAATGCCACAAGTGCCCTTCAGCTTTTGAGAAAAGAGAACAATATAAAATTCATTTGTCATTGCACGGCTCCAAGCAGAGATATAAATGTGAGTTATGTGATTATTCAGTAAAATATTATGCTAATTACGTTCAACATATGCGAAAACATCAAATGAACGATGAAGCTCAAGCTGAAAGAAAGAAAGATAGTAATGATTTTACAGAATCTGAACATCAAGAAGACGTTAAGCAAGACGACAGCAGTGATAACATTAAACTTGCAATAAAAACTATGCCTAAAGGAGCTGCTAAGAGCGACTTTCAACAATTCTCAATTAGCGACCAGCAAACGCTCAGACTGCTGCAGAGGAGACGGTCAATGAATAATTCTGGAAAGGACCACACAACTTCTGAAACTTCGCCGATTAAAGAGCGTAAAATGCACATGTGTCTCTTATGTCCTTACACTAACCAACGTCAAGATTCTTTAAGTAATCATTACAGAAGGCACGGTGACACCGATGTCCTGAACGGAGGGAGTCATAAATGTTCCCATTGCGACCTAGTGGTTGTTCAGTCGCATTTCCTTCGGGAACATTTGAAAACACACTTCAACTACCACAAAACTCTCATTCCCGAATGTTTTGTGGCTAACGAAGCTGTTAGTTTTACCATAACCAAATTGGATGAAGATAGTGAATCTGTTGATCTCAAATTAGACATGCAGAATAAGAGTTTTGCATGTTATGATGAAAAAATATTTGTGAAAATTAAAACTGGAGAGTTATTGGTAGAATAAAATATTCGAATGGTATAATAAGTGATTATAATTAAGATTAATTAGATTAGAAATTGTTAATAACAAGATGTTTGTAACAAGTAAGTATAGTTTTAGCCTAAGCCAAATGAAAAATGTTGATGTTCACCAAAGCATAGCTTGCCATATTAGGTTTATATCAATCCTGGCCATTTTGGATATTATCATGGAAATTGGAAATAAACAAAAAGGCAAAATTTAAAAAAAAATGCAATTGGGCTGCTATAATTGTAGAGGCGTTTTTCCAGACCTGAATACGACCGTCGGCGTTGCCGGTAAGTGGATGAAAGCGTACTTAGAAATTAGAATTCATACACTTTTGCTTCCATCGCAGCTGTGCTGTGACTGTTGCCGTTGTCGGTCACTGGAATAACGCCCAGTATATGACAAATCGTACTTAAGTAATAATTATCAGTTCATCTTCATTTAAAAAAATATGAAAAGCAATGTTTTTTAAGTTACCAACAGAAAGGGTAGGTTATATAGTAAAACTCTTACCCATTCGCTGCGGAAGAAGTCTGACGGCGTATTATTTCCTTATCATAAGCGTACGCCGATCGGCATTAAATAAAAAATGTCGTAGTTTGAATGGCCACAGTTACGGGGTCTTAATCTTTCTTCAGCACATAATATTAGCAAGGTGCAGTCAGCAACAAAATGTTTCTAAACGAAAAAATACACTGCTTTTTGGATGCCTAATAGTCAAGAGTTTGTTTTGTTTGTTTTTAATCTGTTTAGTTTCTTCATATTATTATTGTGTGATAAATTATTGTTTTAGAAACTTTCGTTGCTGACAGTACCTTTTGCTAAAAGATGAAACTATCAATTTCTAAAAGTTTTTAAATTGAGGCCAATAAGGCATTTTACCGTCATTATCTTTGTAATTATGAAGATAGTTAATTACACAACACGACATTTCACACAACTGGCGAAATGTGGGTGAACTATCGAAGAAACGCATATCTGTTGACTGTAAGGACTATTCTTGCTAGCAGCGCTCAGCTGCTATAGTACGCTTACCTACGAAAAAAAAGGGTCGTATGCACGAGACTTTGTTTTCAGTGTATATATATATGCGTTACCCCAATGGTACACCTCTGCCCAACCCTTCAAATACATGCCTGCTGTTATATTATGTTATCTTAGTAATTACTGACAATATTATTAAAGTGTTCTGTGTCTAGAAAGTGGAGACACAATATTTTTTATATGCATCAATTGCTGATACTAACAATACTGAAATACTGAATAATTATTTATACCATATTCTAATGATAATAAGTGTAATCATAGTTTATATTAGTGCCAGTTTTATATACTTTAGGTTTGTCCTAAAGGACACATTCCTGTTGTGCAAAATGTTTTATAAATATATGATTATTCAATAATTTAAAAAGCAGTTTAATTAGCTTCTTCCTAGATTCAAACCATGACTTAATTAATAGTTGTGTCCTGAAAAGGTCAAAATACTAATCAACATGTAACTGCATATTTGTTGAAAGGCGAACATTTACAAAAATAATATATTATAATTCAATAAAATGCTAAACTCACTTAAGCAGATTCGTTTATTTAAGTTTTAAACTAAGAACACCTTAACTACTAAACATGATTTTATAGTCAATGACAGTAGTAAGGTGTTATTAAAATAGCAAAAACAGAAACCATAATTCATAATAAAATGTAATATTATACTGATACAATACAGTATCATATTGTGTAGGGTACACTAGTCACCTTGGGATGGTTCAAAGCAGTCTTAACAGAATTTCCAGCGATTACCGCATTCATTACAAAGTACAAAGGTAGTCATAGGTTCATCAGAACTTCTGGTCTGCAATTGATTGTAGGTGCAGTTCTTCTTTTTGCATTTGCCACACTTGAGCATCTCAGTTTTTGTTCCTTGTACTGTAGCCAGCTGAGCATCATCAATAGCCTCCTTAATAAATTTCTCTCGGATTTTCTTCATCTCATCACTGGCCATTTCTTCTGGGGTCATCTTGGCGAGGCGAGAAGCTGCAATACAACCACTGAGAAAGTTTGTACGCAGTGTTGGATTTTTAGGATCTTTTAAATTTGCAACTCTTGACCTTACCCTGTTCTTATATCTCATGTCAGTATTCTTGAACTCTGCATAAATGCATTCCTCTAATTCTTCAGCAAGCTCCTCAGGGCTACCACAAGCACTTGGGTTCTCACCATCAACTTTGAGGGCTTGTGTAAGAAGTTCCCTACATTTAAGCCTCACAGCGTCAGTAGTGTTTGTCTGCGGTGGGAATGAAGCCGTTTGCAGTTTCTTGTCTTTTTCCTTATCATCTTTTTTATCTTTATCCTTACCTTCTTTTTTGGATTTTGAGGAGCTGCCATTATCTTTACCCGGTGTACCTGGTGTTGACAAGAACTTTTTCCAGTTTTTTATCAAAGTTTTGCATAAAGAAATTACCTCTTCATCCTTGCTTGATTTACGAAGATTATTCACTGTCATACCTATTCTTGTTTTGGTCAACACATCCAAGTTGATAGCCATGGTCTGTAGGGATTTCAGCAAGTCTAACGCTTCTTCTTGACCCTAAAACAAATAAACGAAATAGAAATAACCCCGCCAATAATTTCTAACTAGATCGGTAAGTAAGCATAGCGTCCGGTGGTAAAGAATTAAACAATATTCTTCCTAAACGAATAATTGAAAGTCGTAGTAAATCATAGACCACGCATTTCATTAGAAATGATGTTTTAGTAGATTTGTTGCGGTCCTTTCTAGATAATTTCTAGGCGGAAAATGTCTTTAGCTGCATTATTTTTGATCCCAAAATATTAGACCCACCGTGCCATCCGCCGAAATCATCTTCGTCAGTTTCTTTTGTATTTTCATAATATCTTCTTCCACGCTCATTGTGAATGAGTTTGATTGAAGACTACAGGTTCCCGCCTATAATGCGAAAACAAAATATAGGAAAAATATTGATAAATCGACCACCACACCGAAAATATAACTAAAGCATAGACAAATCAGAACGAATGTTGAAGTTTGAAGTCAACCATGTGGTATTGCCATATAAAAATAAATAACAACCGCCATCGCCACCACGTTCCAGCTTTCTAGAGCCAATAAGCATCAATATCCTCTAAAGTGTTTTAAAGTCAGACGCGGCGCTACAGACATGCGACGGAATAATAAATCTTTATTTATTTGTTTAGCTCAACATCATTATTACAGGCACTGATTAATAAAATGCACAATCATAAATAGAGAGGTGTCTGAAGTAGGAATGTTGCTAACTACATAATAATAATTAGTTCCACTTATTGCCGCAGGACTTTTCTCGTGAGAACGACTCTATAAATATATTTTTTATTTATAAGGAGGGACTGATTGTCTGACATATCAGCGCACAGCTGAAACTACTGGAGTTGGACTAGTAATGTGTTATTTTACACAAGGCTTCCTTTTACACATTTGCACAAGGATTGCCTCGTTGATGTTTTCCCAGATTGATTCCATTCCCTGGTTCGTTTCCCAAGGCGGGCAAAGTGTTATTAGGTTTTTCTATTATCTAAGAATTACTCAATAGCAGCCCGGAGTCAAGATTTGTCCCCGGTTATTGGCAATTGGCTAACCCCCTATTACATGGAAGTTAAACATAAATGGCGAAATATAGCCAATGTACCGTACTATAGGGTACACCTCTGCCTATAAACTACCCCGCAAAGAGACTTTTGTGTTAAAGTTTGTATGGAAGTTTCAACGCGTGAATCAACAAATTCAAAACTCGGTATTAATACTTTAAACTAAAATAAAGAATAACAAAATTTTGGGTTTCCTGAAAAGCGACCCCAAAAGGGGGTATTCAGTTTTAGAGGCGGTTTTTACTGTGTGAGTTAGTGAAATATCGAAAACGTCCCAAATGGTATTTCGAAATTTTACCCTTAAGATTGAACTAGTCACAGGCTCGAAGTCACTGGTGGCACGGTCAAAAAGCACGCTGTTTCACCTGGCATAGTATCCGACAGAGATAGGATCAGTGATCAGCAGAAAGACGCTAGTCTACATGCACAACGTTTAGTTCGCACGCACACAAACACCGTTCCGAACTATTTTAGTAAAACGAGCGCATAATAATGTATGAAAAATTCTTTGAAATTCGAAATCGAGCTTTATGGAAAAACCACTGCATAAATCGATTACAAATAAAGTTTATTGAACTCTTCGATAATTTAGCTTTGCTGATGCTTTATGTTGGATAATTTACACTTCTTTTATTACTTATTGCTAAACTTGCATAACAATTAGCAAGAAAAAATAATCTTTGTGGGCTCATAACTTTTTAATGGCTTTTTAATTCACTGTTCTACTCCGTACAGACAAAATGAATAATGACACAAAACGATATCATGTTTAACTTTGGATGTTCAATGTCAAACAGTGGAGTAAAACCCCCCTGGTATTTGTATGGAAAAAATATCAACAAAAGTTCCGCCTTAAGGAGCTGAAAACAGAGGATACAGTTTTTATGAATAATCTTAATCCTTTAATCTTAAGCGTTTGATATAAACTTGAAACTTGGCCCAAACACTTATTTATTACCTAAACATAATAATGATTAATGTTCTAAAACTACCTTTAAAGGGGTGGAAGGGATGTTAGAATTTGTTGGAAAAGGAAGAACGAAATACAGGCAAAGTCATGTCACTTATTCCAGTTATGGCACTTTTGAACGTCAAATTTTACAAAAAAAATAGAATTGGTTCTAGTCGCCCCTTCCAAAAGGATTTCGTATGGAGAAGAATGGACAAGAAACTTACTTTTAACACCGTTACTCTTTTAAAATGTTTTAAAGTATTTTGTATAGGTACATTAGTTCAATAGTTATATGAGAAGACGATGTACCTAGAATAAAATTACTATAACACAATAGGTAAAAAGAATTAAAAATGAAGCAACGACAGATAAATTAATTATGTGATTGATAAATAGTGCTCAAATATTTACAAAAAATGTAATAGTAGACGATTTTCCCAAAATTTACAATTATAATGTTGTGTGTGTACACACACACAACATTATAATTGTAAATTGAGGAAGTAATCACAGGATGTAAATTTCGCGCCCTCATGCCCCTAACCGCCGCAGGAGGAGACGCCCAGGGCGTCGGGAATCGCGAGGCGATTTCCGGCCACCGTAGGCGCGGGCTTGCGGACGGTGAGCAATGGGTGGCTCACCGTCCGATAAGGACCAGGCCCGGGTCGACGGCGCGTTGTGTTCCACGCGCGCCTCAAAGAGATGTCAGCAGATTCGAAGGGGTCCACTAGGGCCGATGCCTGCCGGGGTTGCGAAGAAAACCGAAAGGGAGATCGTGGCCCCCGGCAACAGGGCAGCCGAAGGAACACGGGTGGGTTTTAGTCAGTAAGAGTCTGACACGCCCTCCCGCTCCGCCCAGAGCGGGAGAAGTTATTTGATGATTTCCCACCCTCAAAAAAAAAAAAAAAAAGGATGTAAAATCAATGTCATACTACAAAAAAGTATAAATTAAACATTTAATTTAGCAACCAGTTTGATTTTCCCTAGATTTTAGATTATCCTATGGAGCAGGACCAGCATGTTTCCAAGCATTCTTATCTTGGATATAATCCTCTTATTTGTAATATGCTTGTTTACAAAGTACTTTTATGAGTTTTAAATTATCTATTACAAGGTGTTTTGTTGTAACATTTAACACAGTACCCCTTAAAAGATATATGAACTTTAGAGAGACGCGAACGAAGTAGCGGGCTAAGTCCTAGTTTAAATAATATTCGTTGCAAATTAAAAAACTAGCAAAACGTGACTCCGTTGAGCAAATTGGATAATGATGATCATTAGCTGTTGTACAAAAACAAATGTACAATTTTTTTATTTTTTATTTGTGCATTTGTTATTGTACGCAAATGCTGTTTGTTAATAATGCTCAAACTATTGCATCAACAAACTGCTGTAGTGGAACACGCTTTGCTTTTTTGTTACTTTTAAGATTTTGTGTTGACATTTCAAATACGTCAAATATTTGAAATGTCAACACAAAATCTTAAAAACCCGATCTTTTTAATTTTAATTTATTATAATATTTTATTTGAGTTTTATTTTTGATACTAAACAGCGTCACCAATCATTTCGTAATTATATTGGTTTTTCTAACTATAGCATAGACAACTTTTTTTTCTCGACGCCGTGTTTTTCAGCGGCATTACCTATTCAAACTTGACTATCGGTACAATTTTTGTGTGAGCTAAGTACTCTCAAAGAAACACTATAACACTTGGGGTTGCCAACCCTACTATATAATATAGTATCCTGCTATATTAGATGCCTAAATACTCATATTTCTTAAGAAAATATATAGAAGGCGAAACTACTATATTTTTATTTCCATACAAAATGGCAAGATGATCGCAATAGGGCCAGTATTTATCTCAAAAAAGCTGAATTAATGGTATTTTAAAACCTTAGTTTAGCGTCCCTATAAAAAGAGATATATATATATATATGAGAGATATTTAGAAAACAAAAGTGTTTATAGGTTCATAATAGCTAAAAATATGCATTAATACACTTAAACTGGCAGATGTGAAACACCGAAATTATTATGTACAGGTAGAGTGCGTTTCATCAAATAGTTCCTTTGCCGTAATGTTGGCTCCACTGTTAAACATTAACAACGGACCAATTACGTAGCGCCGTAGCGTATACGTGTTCGTCCTACAACAATGCAGCCAACATTACGGCATAGGAACTATTTGATGAAACGCACTCTAATATGCTTAAAAGGATAGTTTACCGACGCCAAAATTGGCGTTGGTTTGACATCGGTGTTCCAACGTTCCAATGTTCCAATGTGGCAACAGTCGGTCTGACCCGCCGTTATAGATGTTTCACATCAAAATGAAACATAGATAACTACATTTTTTTTTTGCTAATACAATTTTTTTACTGGTAATGGCTTCGATCATATTAAATTTTATATAAAAAACTTGGCAGCTTTACATTATGCTTTCCTTCCACATTTGGTTACCTAGTACCTAATGAAAAAAACCTAGGATTTAAGAGCGAGCGACGAGAATTCGATGATATTTGCACCCCGACTATAATAAGTTTTGTTCATTCATGGGTAAATGTATTTAATTTTGCCGACCGACATAAATGCAGGAAAGTGTATTATGTAGGAATGATCTCACTCAACAATAGAACAGGGTCACCGAGTTTACCAAAGAAGAAGACACGCTTTTTAATGTTATGTTATATTGTATGCTCATAGCGACATTTCTTGATGTACCTACAACAAGCTTTTGGCCGTGTCTGGCATAAAGGATAAAGGATAAGTGGCTAAAGTGAAGGAAAAACGTCCGCACTCAATGTTCTGCTCTTCCAATCGTATTTATCCGACCGCTGCTGCTTGTTTGAAGTGACAACTGGTGTACCACAGGGATCTGTTCTTAGCCCGGTGTTGTACAACATATTTACATCAGATATAGGTACCCTACACTGTTTGTACTGGGTATGGTAGGGTACAACGCGTTAAAGGTGCGACGGGACTTTGCACTCGCAGCGCATGTAGTGAAGCTACTACGTGGCGGGGCGCATAACCCGGGAGTGCTGCGGCACCTGGGACTTTGCGTGCCAGACCGGTACGTGTGGAGGCGGCGACGCCCGCCCCTGCTTGCTGTGCCTGCAGCCAGGACCAACCTACTGGCGGGAACTCTTCTCACTAGAGCCATGCGAGTGGTGAACGAGGTTCACGAGAGGGATCAACCCTCTCGTGGTGCAACTTGAGTGAATTCGCAAAAGTTACATTATATATAATATGTTACTTAGATGTAGGTTAAGATTTATGATATAGTATGTAATTTTATAGGATGTAGATTAAGGATTTAAGCATGTAAGGCCACTCTATCGCATTGGTTCGCAGATATGTAATGGTAGTTTTAGGTAAGATTTTCGTAAATAAATCATAAATAAATAATAATAACATATATGGCCGACGACATAGACTATTTATTAGTTGATGAAAACCCAGAAATGCACAGCAATAGACTCTAAAAACAACTAAACAAAACTCATAAACTCGTAAGTGGCGGTTACGTGCCTGAGCATTGCAGGCATGGAAACAGTCCTTGTGTTAGACTTGGTCCCTATCACACACAGATTGTGTAAAATATCTTGGCTTCCACTTAAATAAGCGCTTAACATGGAGGCATTACGTCGAAACTAATATTATAAAGAGAAAAGATTTGATTTTTTGTACGTTTGTTTGTTACGTTTTCACGCTAAAACGGCTGAAGGGATTTGATAGAAGGATCGTAGCAGGTGGCGTTCTGTAGGTATACAAAAATAAGTGTTACTTTGTCGAGGTTATACAAAGGAGCAAAACGAGATCTTTTTTTTGCTTTCCAATAGATAAACTGACATGAAATATTGTAAATTTTGTTTTTCGGTTTTTTTTTTTGTTTTCGAAGTTATCAAATAACTTCTCCCGCTCTGGGCGGAGCAGGAGGGCGTGTCAGACTCTTTCTGACTAAAACCCACCCGTGTTTCTTCAGTTGCCTATATTGCGGCCCGCGATACTAAAATTCTGCAGAGATCTTGTTATTATTCTCTTTTCTTTTCAGCTTTTTAGGTTTTTATCATTCCTCATTCCAAATTACATTTAAAAATATAATTTATTTTTGTAATCACCTTTCAAAACCCTTTATTTTGATACCATACTCGACAGGGTAGGGAGTTTTTATTTTTAAACATTAATTTTGGCGCCAAATATCCACCCTGCCTTAATTTTAATACGACCCAGTGACACTCGCGCAATAAAGGCGAATCTAACGACTAACATTCATCAGTATCGGTTCAGCCGTTTAGTAGTTACGAGGGAACATGGAGACGGGCATATATACACACATACATAAAGGCAGGTCAAACACATAACTCTCCTTTTATGGCTATGCCGCAGTCGGGTAAAAAGTGCAGCACGTCAAATCGTTCGCTTTTGCGCCCACTGGGGGGCGACGTCGCGCCGCAATCCGTAAAAATGGCAAAATTCAGTAACAAAAATATTTAAATAATTATTATTATTTATTATTTAAAGAGGTTTTGTGATGCTTCCAATTTATCAATATTTGGCGACAAATATGAGGTGGGAGCTCCGTTCCTCGTCTGGCCGGCTGGAGTGTGGCCAGTAATGGCAAGCCAGAGGTGAGGAGCAAGACTTCTCCCGGGAGGTAAGGTCGGGGGGTCGCTACTGCCCAACAGCTCGCCACATGCTGCCCTGCGGGTTTTGTATCTCTCTTGGTTTGGCTCCTCATTCCAGACCTGTTCCGGCAAAGTAAATTCTACCGGCACAGACCTAGAGTTCGGAGCGCGCAAGCCCCACCACGACGTCAACGTAGAGATACAGCGGTGGGGTTATTATTATTTTCTGGTACACTACTTACGCCTATAAAATTACTATAGAATTGCAAAGATTTAAAATATATAAATATAAATAACTCCTTTTAAAGGTATGGTATGGGCAAATGTTACATCTCGTCTTCTTAATATGAAAGTCGAATAATGCACGTTGTAGTATGTAGGTATATAGGTAGGTACACCTACGTACAGTCGGCCACAGATCAAGTTAGACACCCTATATATTCATAACTATACTACCAGCAGAGCAGTAGAATACAAAGAATTGTAGGAAAGAGACTGAGTATCGTGGCATCGGCCAAAAAAAGTGCATATATGTGCGTAGGTGCAAACCACCGCACCGCGTTTGTGCCTACGCACAGGCGCAAACGCGGCGCGGCGGTTTGCTAATCAATGTTGATCAACATTGATTACCTACTTGCTTTGTTTTCATTTGGAAACAATCCTATGGGTTCAAGTTACCCCTAATCAATTCAGTAGTTTTGCTGTGAAAGTAAATCAAACAGTTAAAAAATAGTCAAACGCTTACAGGCAAACAAATATACATTTTGATAATCGTAAGGTTTTTTCCCTAGGGAATGAGATATTTCCGGGCTTCTAACTATTTATGTGCAAAATCACGTCGAAGTAGGTATTTATTGCTTTATTGTGTCGTTAAGATGGGGCAAACAGTTTTAATAAATATTAAGTAATTTTTTTTTGGTTAGTAATGGAGAAATACCTGTTTCAGTAATTTTAATCTCATAATAAAATAAAATAAAAAGGGAATGGAAGTTTGTATTTAAATCGGACATAATGTAGATTTCCGAATTACTCGCGTGTGAACCGCGGAGAAAGTTGGAAATATATAATAATTCATAATAACTAACGGATGAATTGGTGTACATTCACAGGCGCAGCGCAAATCGAAAAAAAAACACCCCATATTATTATAACTGAACGCAACGAGCACAACTTGTTTACAAAATAATATAAATTATCCGTATCTATAGTTATAGCGCCGCAGTTGGCGACACGTGCTACGCGCTCCCAGCAAACGACGTGCATGAGTGGGATGTAATAATAAAAATATATCGCACCCTCTCGCACGATTCGCAGCGTTCAACTTCTAATAGTCCAAAGGCCAAACAGTCTAAGTTGATGTGTCGCCGTGTGTACCTACACGATCCTTATTTTCTTAAGGTATTGTCTAAATTAATAAATTATTTCAAGCACGCGTGTTAGATCCCATTGGCTGTTGTTGGATCCCATATAGGGTTGCCAGGCCCAACCCGGACACATATTTAGCCGGACATTTTTCCCTGAAAGCCTGACACACTGGTATATAAAATGAAAAAAAAAGTATAGATACTTTTATTTGTGTATTTATTACTGTTATTAATTGGAAACTTACTCTACTTTAATTATGAATCACATTTTGTTTTACTAAAGTAATTTGTAACTTCTTTACATTGAAAGTAATTAAAACAATCAATAATCAGGCATCTTTACCGGGGCGCGGTTAACCAAAAGTCTAACAAAAGCCGGACAGGCCGGACTTGTGTATATTTGGCCGGACACGATAGTAAAAATCCGGACATGTCCAGCTCAAGCCGGACACCTGGCAACCCTAATCCCATAACTCCTACAAAGATTATGTTGTTTCTAAGTGAGTTTACTATTTGAGTCAATAGTAATTGAGATATGGGATATTTTCGGTTACAAATGCAGAAATAACTCTTTTAAATAGATTTTTCGAGAAATACCACGAGATAGATTCTTGCGGGCCCCGCTAAAATCAATTTTTTTTTTTTTTTAACGGGCATCTCGCAGTTTTGACCACTAAGGTCTTGGCTGCTTAACCGGACTTTCCTGTGGGTGCCTTAAGCTGCTACACTCAAAGCCTCCAGCCAGGGGCAAAATACTAAACTAAATTAAAACTAGGCGAACGCTCGCTAAGGGCACCCCCTGTGGGGTACGAACCTCGGCTTAGGGCGTCGCTGAGGGGAGGACAGCAAGAAGGGACAGGCTGGATCAAAATTGGTTTATATCATGATTATTAAGCGGGGTAGTTTTAAAGCTACGTGCTCAGCGGCAACAACTTGCTGGCACCTCGTTTTCGAGCAAGGGTCGGGGAGGAGTATCAATTAATCAGGGACACGGTCGCGATCTCAAAGGACCTCGGCGGCGAGGTCGGAATGACGGGAGGCGTCTGTTTTTGTATATTGTACTGGTGGCCCTATTCTGCTCTTGGAGGAGTGTGATGGGATCATCAGGGTCGGAAAGTACATGCCGCGGACGGCGGATCTGACTAATTCTAGAAGGGACATAATTGGCTGCTTCGACAACCAAGGGGTTACGATGTCTAGGAGCGGAGTCAAAGTAACGCTTGGACATGCGTTTTAGGAACTGGTGAATCGTAGGGATTTTACAGTCGAGATGGAGGATCTCGTTTCTGACATAGAAGGGAGCTCCCGTGGCTTTACGGAGGAAACGGTTCTGCAAAGCTTGCAACCTATGGATGGAATGGGACTTGGCGTGGGCGAATACTGCACCCGCATAGGTCATAATGGGTCGGATACATGATGTATAGATGCGCAGTTTGCACTTAAGTGACAATTTGCTGCGTGCATTTAGAACGAAATGGAGTCTACCTAGAGCGAAAGCGGCTCGCGAACGAACCGTCTTTATGTGCTCAGAAAAAGAGAGATGATGATCTAGGATAACACCTAGGTATTTGGCGCGCCTAGCCCAAGGGATAGGTTTGCCGAACATGGTGATAGGTCGGGGGAAAGGGGGGGGTCTAGTTCTCGGTTTAGAAAAGCTAACCGCTTGACTTTTGTCGGGATTTACTTCTATTCGCCATTTTCTAAACCAGGCGCCAAGGTTGTTGACAGCCCTTTGGAGGTTTAGCAGCATCGTAGCTGAATTTCCCTTACAGATGATCGCTGTATCGTCTGCGAACAGAGCCAACTGCGTCGATCTGTGTTTGGGGATGTCGCTGGTGAATAGCGTGAAAATGAGGGGGGCTAATACTGAGCCCTGAGGGACTCCTGCCCTAATGGGGCGGGGGGAGGAAAGGGCTCCTTCGATGCGGAAGCGAAAGGTGCGATTCGACAAATAGTCTCGTAAGATGAGCACGAGACGATCCGGCACACCGAGTTTGTAGAGCTTATAAATTAAGCCGTTGTGCCAGACTTTGTCAAACGCCTTTGCTATGTCGAAGAATACTACGCTCGTTTGTCGGCCATGGGTGAGAGCACCGCTGATTAGCTCGACAATACGATGGACCTGATGCACGCTAGAGTGCTGAGTTCGAAAGCCGAACTGTTCGTTTGGGATGAGGCCCTTGGTCTCTGCATAGTCTCTGAGACGCTTATAAATAAGCCTCTCATAGATCTTGCCTAGAACCTTGAGCAGACTGATGGGCCTATAACTGGATGGCTCGTTTTTGGGTTTTCCGGGTTTAGGGATACCTATGACAGTGGCGTCTTTCCACGTCTGGGGAAAAATGTTGTTGCTTAACGCACCATTGAAGATGGTGGTCAAAAGCATAATTAAGTGAGCTGGGAATAGTTGGACCACCCTATTGGTGAGTCCGTCTGAGCCGGGGGCTTTACGATTTTTCAGACCTTTGATAATCTCATGTACCTCATCTGGTTCGATGGGGGGCAGGGGAAAATCAGGGTCTTCAATGGGAGGGATAGAGGCTCTACGTTCGACTTCGGCGTCGACCTCATCGAGGTGAGCTTTGTCTACTGGTAGGGTACTGGGAGAGCATTGGGCTTCAAGACTGTCGGCTAGGCACTCGGCTTTGTCGATGTCATCGAAGGCTAATGTTTTGTCCGGGCGGACTAAGGGGGGCATATGGCCTGAGTGAGGGGATCTAAGTTTTCTCTGGAGTTCCCAGAAGGCAAGGTGGGTAGGCTCAAGGTCGCTCAGCATCTTGTCCCAGCCCGTTTCACGCAGCTCCGCCATACGTGTCCTCACAGTTCTCTGTAAGTAGCGCATGTGGGCTTTGTTAGCGGCGCAGGGAAAGCTGCTGTAGGCACGGACAGCTGCGTTCTTCTCAGTCAGCAGGGCGCGCGCGTCGTCCGGGAGTTTCAGGTAACAGGGATCTGTTGCCGGAACCTCCCTTGAGCAATCGCTCAGGACGGTTTGCACGTGCTCCGTGAGTGAGTCGATCGCAGCTGTCGTGTTAGCGACAGAGTCAAATTGGTCCGGAATAGAGTCTAGTAAGGGGGACGTGTTGGATTTCAGCTTTTCGCTTACTTTCTTCCAGTCCGTCACCTTTCTAGTGGGGAGAGGGTGGTTAGGGTCAGAGGGACCTATGCGGGATACAAGATGGAAGATTACTGGGCGGTGGTCAGAGGTAAGCTCGTGCACCGTTTCAATTGAGTCAAGTCGTAAGTTAACGTTCTTAAGGAGCGTTATGTCAAGGACGTCAGGGGTGTAATTTAACATATGGGGATAGTAAGTGGGATTCATCGGAGCGATGATGTCGAAGTTAAGAATGGAAGAATGGAAGAGAGGTCGAACAAGTGTCGACCCCTGGGGTTAGTGATATTACTGTTCCAAGAAGGATGTTTGGCGTTGAAGTCCCCTGCCATAATGACAGAGTCGCTCATGCCGAAGAGTAGCTGTAGGTCATCAGAAATGAGTTGGTAGTTTTCTGAGGCCTGAGCTGGGATGGGAGGGATATAGACCGACACTAGAGTGATCGGTGAGTGACCAGTCATGCCTAGACGACAGACTGATACTTCTAATCGGGAGAGAGCTAAAATCAATATTGTGCATGCGTTTTTATACATCCCGACCACGTATCCCTTCACTGTGCATCGTCCGATACGCACTTTAGTCGGTTAATAGCTTCAGTCAGAAAACTACCTTTTGAAAGAGGCGACTAAAATCAATTCTATTTTTTTGTAAATGACGTTCAAAAGTGCTCCGTTGTGCCTATTGAAACAAATTATTTGACTTTGACTTTGACAGCCAACGAACATATCGTTGGCTGTCAAAGTCAAAGTCAGTAGGACCACATGTTATCTTTGTTTACGTAAATCTGTACCTATCTACCATAGATATAATATATCTATGCTATCTACTAACAAAAGGTTTTTTTTTTTTTTAAAACGTCGCCCCATACTAGGAATTTCTCCTGTATCGTGGGTGCGGTTCACAAACATTTAAACTCACATACACAAACAGCCAGACCCGGAACAACTACTTGTAGGTCACACAAATATTTGTTCCGTGCGGGGATCGAACCCGCGACGCGCAGCGCAGCAGTCAATCGCTTAACCACTGCGCCAATCGTGCCGTGTCGTCAGGCTCGCCCCTTATTACCGGTATTAGGTACACATGGGACTTAAAGGCTCCTACAAACAGGCGCGACACAAAGACACCGCTCGTCGTGCGACGCGACGTACCTTTGTGTCGCGTCTCGTGTCGCGCCTGTTTGTAGGAGCCTTTAACATAACTGGCACAACGTCGGTCATGCTGCCTCATGTTTGTTTAATATCAGTACAAACAGTTGATAAACAATATGCTGTCAATATGGGTCAACAGACTGCTGATCGCATGAAGTGCGGTAGACAGACTAGCCAGAAATTCTTCTTCCCGAAAGCTTTATACCCTCGGAGTGGGGCAAGGGAATTTACCTATTAGTCCTATTAACTATTCTGACACCTGATGATGACCAAGGCTGACACATCGTTGTCGTTGTTATTAAATTATGCGCCCGCATTTACCCCAAGCACTAGTCTATGTTTTTTTCCTCTTATTTTCCTGAACACTTCAGTAGGTACAGGAACTTGCATTTAGGTACCAATTGAGCAATATCAGGGAGTACTTGATGCGCTTACTCATTCATGTTTTAAGGGAAAAAACGTTAGTCAGAGGATTATGATGTCATTAATACAAACAGCTATTAAATTACAAGAACGTGTGTAAACATTACAAAGCTGCAGTAGCTATTACGAAGAAATCGTAATAAAATAATCTTCCTGATTCGAAAACAGGTTCTTCCCAAATAAAAAATTACTAGCTTCCGCCAGCGGTTTCGCGCGCGTGATATCTTTATAAATTATAGCCTATGTTACTCAGTGATAGTATAGCATTGTACTGGTGAAAGATATTTTTTAAATCGGTCCAGCTGTTTTTGAGTTTATTCATTACAAACAAAAATACAAATATTTTCTCTTTATAATATTAGTGTTAATAGGTAATGTAAATCTGTGTACAAGCTAGGCAGTGTTTCTTTGATGAAGTAAACTAAGATTTCAAAACAAGCCAAAACATTTTTTTTTTTTGTTTAAATATTTTTATTTTATTTATTTATTCCTTTTTTATCCTTTAACTTCACTTAAGACTACTTGAAGTTAACTTTGGCATAGGGAAGGAAAGGAATCGGGAAAGTGTACCTTCGAGCGTAGCGTCAACTGTAGCGACGAACGTACAGTCGAGCGTAGAGTCGAGCGTAGTGTCATGCGTAGCGATGACCGTAGCATAGGCGTAGCAAGAGCTCCCTGCCTTCGCTACGAAGATATTCCTTTATAATGTTACTCCTTAAAAATAGAGGTCAGATTTTTGAAAAAAATATTGATAATTTGCCATTAACGTTAAAATATTGTTAATTTGTGTTAACTTAATCTTACTTGAACTTTAAATCATTGGCGTTGATTTGAAGAAAGAAATCGGGAAAGTAGCACAGCACTGCGTAGAGCGTCGAGCGTAGCAATTACAGCCTACGCCTACGATACTATACAGGGTGTCAGTTATTAAAAAAACTTCGCTGTTCCCATACATTTTGACCACGCAAGTATTTCACTTTTCTATGAAACAGCAGATTTTTTTTTTGATAACCGTCTAAAAAATATCTACGCTACGTAGTCGCGTCAGGTCTACAATCATGTGCCGAGTTCATAAGTACCTACTCGTAATAAACAAGCTGAATAAGAACACCATACCTATAGTTCTAAATTAAGGATTCACAAGAAAACTATTGGGTACCATCACAATGACGGGCTAAAATGTTTTCCTACTACGTCTGCGGCATGAGGTACCTATTCTTGTATTGTAAAGAGTTATCACCGATACGTGCGAAGAATGACTTGACAAGTAAACAATTTATGTTGAAATAAATTGATTGTCACAAAATAAACTGACACAAGTGGTAGGTGACTACGTGTTTATCAGCAACTTCATACGCGGAATTGGTTTTGAGATATTGAATTAAATAACTATTTCTTTTTTCGCTATTTCAGAATCATGGACTTTTTTTTTTTTTTGGGTTAGAAATCATCAAATAACTTCTCCCGCTCTGGGCGGAGCGGGAGGGTGTGTCAGACTCTTACTGACTAAAACCCACCCGTGTTCCTTTGGTTGCCCTGTTGCTGGGAGCCACGATCTCCCTTTCGGTTTTCTTCGCAACCCCGGCAGGCATCGGCCCTAGCGGACCCCGTCAATTCTGCTGACATCTCTTTGAGGCGCGCGTGGAACACAACGCGCCGTCGACCCAGGCCTGGTCCTTATCGGACGGTGAGCTACCCATTGCTCACAGTCCGCAAACCCGCGCCTACGGTGGCCGGAAATCGGATTGCGACTCCCGACACACAGCACACAGCCCGCACATCCCATCACACAGCCACAGCATCCCCCGTCGTGAGGGCCCGTACGCGCATGATGGCGTCCACCGTAGAGCGCCCCCTGCGGAAACCATACTGGCTCTCCGCCAGATCCGGCCCCACCCGCACCAGCTGCTCGACGAGGCGGATCATGGAATTACTACTGAAAAATGGTGAATACCAAAGCCTACAAAGGGCTCAAAAAGGGATTTTCCCTAATAACTGTATAGACCACAAGTTCTAGAAGTTGACAAAGAATATTATTTTCTTGTCGACATATTACCAGGCAATTTCGTCATTGAGGAAGCAGATTTAATGCAGATTTATGAGCTGCTATGATAATTGAAAACGTCAGTACCTATCTAATTTTTATTTAATTTTTATATTATCACTTCTAGGACGGATTTGACAGAATTGCATGATAAAATGATACTATCTATACTATAATAATACCCCACCGCCGTATCTCTACGTTGACGTCATGGTGGGGCTTACGCGCTCTGAACTCTAGGTCTATGCCGATAGAGTTTACTTTCCCGGAACAGGTCTGGGATGAAGAGCCAGTCTAAGAGAGATACAAAAAACCGCAGGGCAGCATGTAGCAAGCTGTTAGGCAATAGCGACCCCACGGATCCTATCTCCCGGGAGAAATCTTGTTCCTCACCTCTGGCTTGCTTTTATTGGCCGGCTGGATTAAGCACTGATGAGGAACGGAGCTCCCACCTCATTTTTGCCTTAATTGGCCGGCTTGAGTGGAGATTCGCAAGAGCAAATGTGCTCGGAGGAAGGAAGTATTCTCGTAAGTGCTCCTAAGGATCTTGACAATCTTTCGGGCTCTGGGATTGTTCTGAAAGCCGTGGAATACCTCTCCACTCCTCAAGCACCTCAGGAAATGTTGTCCCCTTGTCACTACGTCGTTTCCGGGGGCCCATTATTGAGTGTGCAAGTCACCCCCTTCCATCTTATCCGTGTATATTATATATCATCAGTCAGGCAGGGTTCATAGTTCTACCATAGTTCTTGGTAACCAATCCACTATAGCCAGCCATAGTCCAATGTTTTGTTGCCATGTACTGCAATAGTCCTACACCAACCGGGGATACTGCAATAGTCCTACACCAACCGGTCCTTTTGTGCATAGTGCGTACGGGGATAATCGTCGGTTGGTGCTTCATTCCATTTAAATTTGCCTAAGGGGCCTCTGAGAGTTGGCTTCGGCCCCTCGTACGCCTCCTTTACCGGGATACATACTCTTGAGATTTACAAATGTAAAAATAAATAATAATAGTAATATAATAAAGAGGAAAATTTTTTTGTTTGTTTGTTTGTTTGTACCGAATAAACCACGAAACTACTGGGCCGTTTTTAACCAATAGAAAGCTATACTATCAGGAAGTAACATAAATTATAATTTATTTTAAAATAAATTAGAGATCCTTAAGAAAATTGCAATAATGTAACCCAAAGTAGGAAAAATGTTGTCTATAAAATTCTTTATTTGGCGTGAGTTGAGAAAACTATTGATGATACATAAAAATATGTACTACATGATTAAAGTACTCATTATAACCCACAAAAAACTTCGCGAAGGAATAATAATATATCTAACTGTCAAAATAGCAGCTTTTGTGTTTTAAATTTTAATTAGATCGCCGGTAGAAACAAAAGTTGGTTACATTCGTATCGTGGTATTAATTCTTATTCAAATAAATAGTTTAATCATCAAGGCTATTTATGTAGTATTAAAATACTTTTTAATACATTCGAATCGGACATTGAATTTCGAAGTTATAACGAGTATACATTTTTGTTATAAAGCAAAGTCCTCTGCCGCGTCTGTCTGTCTGAACACGATAAGCTCAAAAACTACCATGGATTTTCATAGGGTTGGAGTGATACATGAGGAAGGTTTAGGTGTATAATGCATTAAGGTTTTGTGTAAATTGGCTGAAATGTGACGATGATTGTTGAAGATGTCTGAAAAAATCATGCAAACTGGGAGCTTTACTGGCGTGCGCCGCGTAAACCAATAGATAATTGAGTTATATGAAAACAATGCACTACGGAATTAATAAATTAACACATATTTTAAACCCAGTAGTACGTTACCGTGGGATATTTTCCGACAACCCCGCGGGTAGAAGCTAATGGTTTATAATTTCGAGTAAACAGATATTTTCATCAGGATCTCGGTGAAAATCATTTATAAAATAACACATAACATCACTCCTGTAATCCCCGAAGGGTTGGGCACAAGTGTACCTATAGTCCACCCACATTTCACCAGTTATGCTTAAGTCCCATGTAATAGGGGGCGAGACTATTGCCATCAACCCGGCACAAATCCAGACTTTAGGCTGCTACGGAAAAAATCCTGATGGAAAAACCCAATAACACTTTGCCCGACATGAGATCGAACGCAGGACCTCATGCTTATCAGTAGTGGAAGATCAAAATCATCTGCCTAGTTACTAGGCAGTCGATTTAAATATTTGGGATCAAACGTTGCTAAGGATAATAACCATAAGGAAAATAAGCAAAATAAAAAACTTTGATTAAAATTTTAATAATTATGATCTTTAGAAAAAAGAACATACGTATAACTTTGAGTTAATAGATAGATGGCATTTAAATAATTTGAAAAAATAATTAGCTGCAAAAATGTCCTTACATAAGGAGGAAAATATTACATAGACAAATTATCTCACGATGCGGGTTTTATCGCTTTTAAGTGTAAGTATATTTTAAAATTTGTTGACCGTTTCGAATTTAAGGAAAATAACTAATCAAGGTAACTTGTATTTCGACTTTTTGCTCGATATACAAATATACGTATAACCAATTTTTTTTTCTAGATTTATTAACTTAATAGCACTTTCAGATAGTACGATGTCGATAGTAGATACCAAAAAAAATATTTTTACTATAATTAGCACACAAATAGAGCATAATATATGACATACCTTTAAGCAGGGCTTGCCTTCAAAATATTAGTTGAATGTTCTGCCAAAGAATAAAGAAAAACAGAAGGGTTTTTAAGATTTCTTATCTAATATTATTAAGACGTAGATATATGACAGTGACTTTGAGGTGCTAGCTTGCGTGTTCTGTACTCGCTGTAGCTCACTCGCTGTAGCTCTGTGTAGCTCACGTAACGCATCGTACGTCCAGCCAGTAATAGGACTCGCCCATCAAGGAGCGCTGTCCCAAATGAGACGTATTATTTATTTATTATACACAAAACAAACGGTATTTTAATAAAACACGTATACTAAAAGAACAATAATTAAATTACCTTTAAAATGATGAAGGTTTCAGAAAAATACGCTTGATAAATAGACATAACTTTAAAAATTAATTTCACTGTGTAATATAAACACAATCCAAAATATAGCTATAATAAAATATTAAGAAAATGCTTTAATTTAACACATCTTTTTTCCAAATCATTAACACTACTCGTTTAGACGTCATCTTCGGTATAAAATCATTTAAAGTCGGTTATCGTCGCCTTAAATGTATTTCTTTTTCCTTACATAGGTAATGTTTTAGATTTTTTTTTAAATCTTAGCTAAGCTGCTTACACGATCTACAATGTTATGGTGTATACTGGGCATTTTTATTAGCTTCATAATAATATGACATTTTAGAATAATATGATACGTCGCGGCCCACTCCCACTCATAGAGGGGAGGCCTGTGTCCCAGCAGTGGGAACGTTATAGGCTGATTATGTAGGTAGGATAAACAAGAAAGTTTTTGTAGAAATATTTATCTATATTTACCTACATTTAGTACTAGTTAGTACCTACTCCTATATGCATAACATTTTTTTTTTTTTTTAAACCTCTTTTTATTTTGTTGAGGGTATTATTATGCATGTCGCAGATACCCAAAAACCCTATACCCACTACCCACAGTACCTACATTCGTACCCACATTGAAGAACATACGAATAAGCTACGTCAAAGCCGAGAGGAAAACTTAAACACAGTGATCAGAGACACCTTCTGTCGCTTAATCTTTGGCCTTCTGCCCTTCCATACCGACGCAGGTTGCGTTACCTATATAACTTGCAAGTGACCAGCATTGCCGTTTGTAACCGTTCACACACTTGCCGAAGCACGCGGCGCTCGCTCGTTTGAACTAAATCAAAGGTAAATGAATTACGTATTATTTAATATTCTCACAAGGAACAATAACAATGAATTTATTGTGCTATTTATTATTTTAATAATATTCCGCCATAAAGTGACTTTCTTGTAAATTTCTGATGATAAAGAATTTTAAAGTGAAGGTAATCATTTGTTTACAAGATACAAATAAATATTTAAGTGGTTTTTGACGTCTTATATTAGATAAAAAATAATGTTAGTGTTAAAATGTTATTTCGGAATGTCTATTAACATCTTAAATATTTTACAAAAGCCATCACTAGTACCTATTCAAGCTTAATACTTAAGTTACTAATTAAAATCGACAACAAAGTATATTATGGGTGCAATAAATAACAATAAAAGTGCAATTAAATAATGTAACTACCCTCAATATGTTACATAATTAAATATTGTTTTAATTCGTTATTTTACTGAAGTTATTTTCGTAATTTTATTTTGGGAGTAATCGTCAAATTAATTGTTGTCTGCCAGACACGTTTTCTGCGGTAATAAATCTATAAAAATTCAAAATCTTCAATAAAAAATGATACAAAAAAATTAATCCTTGTAAAAAACGCTTTGTCTAACTTGTGAGCTCATCTTTCGATCATATTAGGTACGTAGTGTCAAACTGCCAAGCACCAATTACAAAGCAATATTTTTGTGTTTAATGTTTTGTTGCGCAAGTGTTTTGACTGTTTTTTGATTTAATAGTTAGTTAATTCTATAAATATGTAGTATTGACATGAGAGTTCAGAATTTTTATTACAATATGTAAATTCCGTGTCCTTACTAAGCATGTAATCGTTTAACCTAGGCCTTCTTCCTTAGTTGCTAGATATCGCAACAGGGGTCAGCTCTAATTGGATGATGTTGTACTGTGCGTTTGTCGCAAAAGGTTAACTGTCTCTGCCTGTTTACTTTTAAAGACAGACAGGAACGTTTGCATTGATTTGCGAAATTGTAAATATTAAAGTTTGAGATTTCGAGGGTTTTGACCGTTGCACCTTCGAAGCAGACCTGCTATCTAATTGTGTAACACATTTTCGTAAATGATTAAACAATAGACTAATGTTTCATTTTGATAGTTCAAAAAAAATCATTGCGTTATTTACGTTGTTAAGCAGATTTTGTTTTTAAACTTATAAAGCAATGGATTAGCAATCTGTTTCAAAATGATTCAGATTATCGATCGTGTTTTACGCAATTGGGTGACTATAAATGAGATAAAAAGTCTCTAAATATTTTTCAACTGCAAACTTTGACACTCCAATTACTAAGCCTAACGGACCAAACAACAAGCCTAAAGGAACTATAGTAAAGTTTTGAACCTTTGGGATGATTTCAAATTCTTTCCGCCTTCAAAGTTTCGTTACTCTCACTTCCAAGTTTAAATTAAGCTGCAACAATATTATTTACATACTTTTTTAAGTTTACAAAAGTGTAGTAAAAACGGTACCGGCTGTATTCGGTTTTATTTATTTTACGATATGTGCAAGCGTACGACAGAGTTTGTCGATCGTTAAGTTACGTCACCATATTTGTGGAGAACCTGTCCTCGAGAGTCGTAGCTTTGCAAGAGCTTGAGATCTGAAGAACCGAAAGGACCATGACCCGCTTTCGTTTACTTTGCATTTATTTCGACTTAGCGTCGGATGAGATTATTCGATGTTTTGTATCTATCTTAAATTATACACATCAATCATTATTCTCATGGCCTGAGCTTTAATTATTTACTCGTCAAATCTTATTCAAAATTATACTTTGTCAATGAAAAACTTTTATGTTAAGCAAAATAATGCCTCATTAGTAGTCGTCCAACTTGATTAATTAATAGGTTCGGGCCACTTGGGGTCTTTCCGATAGAATTTTTTGTCACCATGATAGTGGTTTAAGTTTTTATATCGAGAGACATTCGTTACTTATTTCCTGATACCAAGTCTTCCAAGAATTAAGTTCAATAATTTTTTTATATGACTCGCATAAATTAAGCACGCGCCGTTGGAAAAGCTACAACATATTCGGTCAATAATAATTCCCATATCAAGTATCTTTTCGATATCACATTATCCTTATTTTCCAGAATCAATCAACATGTTGGCTTCATACGTTGTCCTCGCGGTGTCCTTGGTGGCGGCCGCCAATGCCTACTCTACTGGCGCCCCCGAGAGTGTGTGCCAAGACATGGTACCAAAACACCCTGTGCCGAAGCAGTCCTCCCCTCCTCCTTACACCATCACCACCAGCACCAAGGTACGTTGTGACCCCATATGTCCGCATCAGTGGGTTCTTCGAAGATAAAAACCCCCTTATTGTCCAAATTCGTGTTCCGACCATATCGTCGCCGTACAGTGAAAACCTCTTGATTGCTATAAGCATAATTTTACAGGGAAAGATAAAAACAGTCTGGAAATTGGCCTTCATTGACGCGCCCCGAGATTCTCATTCAATTATATTTTACGGAGTTTTCAACCCAACAAAAAAATAAAAAAATAAAACAAAACTAAGAGGTTTTGACCACACGGCAATGAATCAATGAATAGCAGTATTAAGTCACTACTGTTTCGAAAAACGGATAACCGTCCTGTATCTGTAAGTTATAACTTCAAAATAGGTTCCTATCTTTCTCACTTTCCTAAACTCCCCCAGGATTCAAATATACTTTAAGTTTTCAACTCGCTAGATAATTAGGAAAGAATAAACACTAAACGGTTTTACAGATATCGTTTTTTATTTTATGCTGCCCTCTTGTTCTACGACAAGGATCGTTATGAAACATGGTTACGTTGCAAATGATGTAAACGTATTAAATATTATGTCAGGTAAAAAGTAAATATTTATAGTAACATCGCCTGCAATTCTGCGCGAGAGTTTGTTTTCCGTGTGCTATAGGGTTGAGTTCAATATTTATTTCTTTGCATAACTCTAAGACGCATTCATGTGAAGGTAACCCGCGAAGCTTTGTGGGTTGAAAGACCACAAACGTCCCAACTGACCTTTCAGTGAAAATGTGAACTTATCGATTCACGTTCGTGAATAGGACGTAGGTTGTAAGCCTCTGAGTTTGTTTCGGCCTTTCTTCTCAGAGTAGTCAGTTAGGAAACGCCGAACTCAACTAGCTTATTTTTATTTTTTTTAATATGACGTGTAAAAGTGATTCCGATATCCTATTTACAGAATAAACAATTTCATTTCATTTCATTTCATTTCATAAGGGTTGTATTGTAGATGTCCACGTAAGTACTTAGTGCATTTCGTAGATTTTCTGAAGTAAAAGCTTTCATTGAAAATTAAAAGCTTAGCAGCTAAAACGAAGCGTAGCATTTCGAAGCTAGGTTTATCGTTCTACTTTGGTATGGATACCGATACTAAAATTATAGGCATAGAATTTCGCGTATAGACCATTGGATAGCTTATTAGCTTATGTTATGCATCATCTGCCTAGGCTGTTCCCAACTATGAATGCTATAGCTGATTTAGATAGATTTAAGTACCAATTGTACTGTTAGTTAACGTAAAATTAACAATAGACTCCATCCCCATGCATCATCTTCAGAGTACTTAAACAATTTTTACCATTACAGGAAGTGAAAGCCGGAACTCCCATGGAAGTGGTGATCAACGGCAAGGGTCCCGGCAACACCATCCGTGGTCTGCTGCTCCAAGCGCGTCAGGGTGACAAGATCGTCGGCAAGTTCACTCTGAAGCCCAGCGACAACTTCGCACAGCTTCTGAACTGCGGTGAACCTGGCGTAAGTACCTTTACCATACCTTTTATTTACTCAAGAAGTTATTTAGATATTTTTTTTGTGGTACAGTCGACAATAATTTTTGTTTACCTGTAAAAGAAATATTTTTTTCCCTCACTGTCGAATGAATGATTGAATGAATGAAATGCACCGACCCCAGCGTAGTTTGATCAGACTTAATTAATCGAATGAACCCAAAGATTTGCACTAGCCCCTGGAGCCTCATGTTTCATGGTGTTACAGAGACTATTGCATATGAAGGAGTGGACCGGGGGGCGCGGTAATGATAGGGAAGACGTGCCCTTAGGATATGGAAGGATTTGCGAGCCGTACCGGATATGAAAGCTAGAGTAGGCACTGGCCTAGTGGTATCCATTCATTCTGAAATAATCTACCTATTACAAGAATAATTGCCTGCCCTGTATAATTAATGTGGGTGTATTATGGTACCTATACATCTACCTAACCCTTCGAGGAATACAGGCATGATAGATATTATGTGTATACATGTATTACTGTACAAGTAGTATTATAGTTGCATGTAGTTGAAATGGCAACTCATTTGCAATGCATCTGCTATTGCAGAATAGGAGGAGGTGACAGTAACCATTTACCATCTAGTGGGCCGTCATCGGCTAGTTTACAATTAAAAAAATCACAACTCTCCATTTTGCTTCGCCGTAGTCGAGTAAAAACATAAAGTAAAGGAATTTTCTATGTCTCATGTTGACCGTGAAAGGACATTACCACACGAAGATCCACAAAGGCGTTTTTTTGTAACTTCAATTATTAAATTTTTCAAGCACTTCCCGTCACTCTTATGCCTTGATCACACGTACCTAGTAGATGGGCGGTACAGTGCTCTCGGCCGAGTGCGCGGTACGTGTAAACACATTCCCGGGTGCTCAGCCGAATAAAAGGGCGAGACAGTCACTCGGGACCTGTATTATTTAGTAGACTGAGTGCCCACCACCGCGCTTCCTCGCAGTGTCCCGCACTGACTCACTTGCCCACTCAGCAGGTATAAACATGCACTCGATGCACAGAGTACTTTTTACTCGGTGCGTATTCGCTACTCAACACATTCACGTCGCTCACAGCACACTACCGTTTCCCGCGATTTTTGCGTCGCCCCTATCTGCGGGAGCCTTGACTGACTTGGTGCCAAGTTGTGTAAACACCTACTTGTCCACATAACTCCCTCGGCCTAGTACAATTTTACTGTCTCGCCCATCTAGATAAGTTTATGCTTTATGTATCTGTGTATCAGTTATATATGTAAATGGTACACCACTGACTACCTGCAGTATTGTCTCTCCTTTTCCATTTAAATCCATCCAAAGGTTGTCTGTAAAAAATCGATTTTAGCGATAAAACCACCCATTGTGTCACCCAATGTGAAAATTCTAAATTTATGTCTGTAATTTTTATGGTGTACATAATAAAGAATATTCTATCTATCTATCTAGGTACGTGTGATCAAGGCATTAGGATTTCTCAAATTGTCTGTTGATTTTATCAGCATCTTTAATAACCCATTTTTTGTTTGGCAGAATATGTACTTACATTACCTACTGGGTATTTGTGTGCGCCGCAAATTAAGTGTTGTTTGCATGAATTACGCGTCCTTCAGAAGCTTCGCGTTGCCTTACGGTTCGGTTCACAACTAGTTTTTATTAGAATATGTACTTCAAAACTTTATTGTGTTACGGTGTTATTTGGTAGCCGATTTAATGGGTCTTCATGAATTTTAATAGCCTCAATAGCATTAAAACTTAAATGCCTAAGGAAAAATCAGGATTATTTTATATTTTTATGTGTAATACAACAACTGTTCTGCCTTGTTGGTCTAGTAGTCGCAAGCACTGCTGAACATGACGTCCTGAGTTCAATTCCCAAGTCGGGCAAAGTGATATAGGGTTTTCCTATCAGAAATTTCTCAGTAGCAGCCCGCAATCTGGATTTTTTCTAGTTGATGGCAATAGGCTCGCCATTACATGGCACTTTTAACATACTGGCGAATTGTGGGTGCACTTTAGGTACCTCTGCCTAATCCTTCGGGAAAAACAGGCGTAATGTAATGTTGCGTCAACTGTTCTGTACCCTAATTGCGTAATTTATTTTCGTAAACGATTATGATTAATTTCTTTCATTTTGACAGTTCACCAACATTCATTACGTTGTTGAGCAGATTTTTTTTTCCAACTTACAAACCAAAGGATTAGCAATCTGTTTCAAACCGAAACAGATTGTGATTGATCGTGTATAATGCAATTAGGGTACTGGTTACATTCGATAAATATCTGTGTCTCTTATAGCTCATTACAAAAAAAAAAGAAATAAATGTTACAATTCTCATACAGTGTAATTACGTTACGTAGTATTTAAATTGATCCTTTCTATAGTTTTTTATACAGATGTCACAAAAAAGTTACAATCGTCCGAGCAAAAACATTGATCGATATTTTTTAGGGTGTTACAAATTGTCACATTACCTACCGATACCTACTAGGTATACTGAAGTATAGACGTAAATGGGTGATTCATCTAATCGTGGTTCGCGAATGGTGAGGACAAACTTCCTTAAAAAGTTGTTGTTTGCATTGCTACGAAGTTGTTTTTCATTCTAAAGAAGGCCTTCACGTTTTTTAAACGCTACCAAATGAAAGAATATTTTAACTTATACTTACGATTATTTGATTAATATTAATACTTAGTAATTGACGCTTGCGGTTATTTGAAATACAGGGTGGCAGGGACACGAAAACTGTAACCATGGATTCAGTACATGTTTCTGAACCCCTCTGCGGTGAAATTTTTCGTCGGTTATTTAAAAAAAAAACAGCTGTTCCATACATTTTGACCGCGTAAATATTGCACTTTTCTATAAAACAGCTTATTTAAAAAAAAAAAAAAACGACGAATAATGTCAACACAAGGGGGTTTAGAATCATGTACTGAATCCATGGTAACAGTTTTCGCGTCGATGTCCCTGCCACCCTGTATACTTAGTACATTGACGCTTTTAGGTAATTAACATTTATAACATCATTCGCGTGCGAAGTCTTCTCACTTACACAACTTGAGAGATCTCAAACAGTAATCTCGGCCACTTATCATCATCTGCCCAGCCTTTGCCCAGCCTTTGCCCAGCCTTTGCCTGGTTTGACTTCCAGTCTAACCGGATGCCGCTGACTGCTGAATACCAGTATTTTACATGGAGCGACTGCCTATCTGACCTCCACAACTCAATTAACTGGGCAACACGATACCCCTTGGTAAGACTAGACTGTAGGTTGTCAGACTTTCCGTCTTCTGACGAAACGTAACAACGGTTAAAGATCTATAAACGACAACCGGGACCAAGAGGCACGGTCTTGGTATGTAAAGATGGTCACCTATCCACAGAGCAACTGCGGCAAACGTAGCTTAACCTGATCGATCGACCCGTGCGGCTGTTATTACTTAGCTACAAGCCCCTAATCAACTGTTACTACTTTAATCTCGGCCACTTAATGGAAATTAAATACCATCAAAGCCCATGAGATACCTTGGTATCCTTGGCGAAGTGTCAGGGTAGCTCGGGAAATTCTAATTTACTTACGTCTTTTTGCTATTTACAGTTCAGGTTTTATGTTGATCAAAGTATGATTTGAGACCGTACCATATACCGTATGTATTTACAGAATTATTACAAACTAGCTGCTCCCCGCGGTTTCACCTGCATAAATCTCGATCCCGTGGGACTATCAGAATAAAAAGTATCCTCTATCCCAACCCAGGTCATGGTTTACCCATGGGTCAAATTTCATCCAAATCTGTTCAGCCGTTTTAGCGTGAAAGCGTAACAAACAAACATACAAAAAATCAAATCTTTTCTCTTTATAATATTAAGTTTAAATGGACTTTAATAAACCTGAGGACCTGAGCTATACAAAACTAGAGAAGTGGACGTAGGCATAGCTAGGCCTTCGATAGACTCTGAAGTCTGAGAAAACGATTTTTGATTTCCAGGCTCGCTTGCACCGCATCCTAACGGATGGATGGATTTTAAAATACATGAGGTGTCTCGAACGACTCATCTAGGTCTCGTTCTCGCGCCGTATTCCACCAAGTGGGCCCAGTGCAAAGGCCTTGCCGGCTACCTCACGAAGTCACGATGTTTTCCTTCACCGTTTTGTGAGTGCCTGTCTGGGTTCCTTCGGACCTACGACCTTATAACTCGTGAGTCTCGGCCGTTTCCACTAGACTCTAACGTCTAGCATTGACTGCTCCCATAAATCATTTGCTCTGCGCAAAATGTTAACAAACCCCTTCCCAGAATGTAGCTTAGTGCGGCCATTTATGAAGTGAAACCTTCTTTAGGCGCGTTGGGCATTTTTGAGATGGGACTAAGCCATCGATTTTGCGACACTGTAACGCAATTTACCGACACCGTGGAGTAAAAGACATCAACGCGTTGATTGCCGCGGTGCGTGGAGTAAAAGACATCAACGCGTTGATTACCGCGGTGCCGATTTTTCGCAAGTTTTCACTCCTGTCGGCACTCCCGGAGTGCCAATGTTTTTTTTTTAAACTCGTCATCATTGACCTACCTACCTATTGACTACTATGATCTCACCTACTTATTGACTTTGAATTTATGTAAAACATATTAGGCATAAGTTTTTAAAAGGCCTTTTCTTGAATTTTAATCGCCACTATGCATTGTATTATTCAGCATAATCGGTCAACGATTTCGGGGTCCTACGTTTGAATAAAACAGCTATCTACCTGCCTTCCTAATATGATAGAATTCTCAAAGTTGTATTGCATCATTCAAGGCTATATTATCCGGTGTAAGAGGTCGCATAGATTCGGTCGCTGCGAGGCAAAATCTATTAAGATGATATAAAATCGAAACAGACCGATATTTTCACTTTATATTAAAGATTTAGGTAAAATTAATTGCATTCCATTATAAATAGACGATTCTGTATCCTATCTGCTGATTGGCTATGTAATTACAAGTCCCATTTTAACAAATTGCACGTTTCACAAATGAGCTTGCGATTAAATTTTTTTGCAAATAAATTTGTCAAATCAAATAAATTGTTAACATCCGAGGACATAAGAACCCTTCACTCGAGCTTAAAATACAATCATCGTCATTGCCAAACAACAGTATACCGCAGTTAGCAACACAGTGCTTTGTCGGCATTTCCATGTACAAAAACATAGACTTCAACGCCTTTATCAATGAGGTATGTTGAATGGAAGGCTGCGTGTTCGTTAATTACGTGTGGATTATTTTATGTCTCTACCATATTCGCCGTACATCACAGTACAGTCAAAAAAACTGTTAGATACCCATACAAGCAAAAATCACTTTTTACACGACTGCCCAAAAAGGAGTGTAATGTTTAATGGTTCGTGTATGTACCAACATACGTATGTGTTTCTTTGTTCCACCGTAACTTTTAAATATCTGAACAGATTTGGAAGTTTGGGGTATCGTTAGAATCCTTACATCATCCCGAGTCAGGGGAGCTCTTAGATTAAAAAGTGTTAAAGAAAAAAAGTTGATTAAAAAGTGTTTCACACACTTTTAAACAGATAAATGAGTGACCTTTTACTTCGTATACACAGATTAACTAATTCAACTTGTTTATTACTTTTTAGTTCATTTTTTGTCAGGGCAGATGTGTGTTTTTAATTACTTCTTTTTTCTCTATGGTGCCAACATTAATTTTACTCGTAACTATTGTATCCGTTATTATGACTGTAAGCTTCAGACCAAAATATAGAGAAACTTTGTCAAAGCCTCGACTACTCAAACACTCAATCTCGCACAACACTATATAAAAAAGTAGTTATGACCATTATTTTTTTTTCACTGTACATTTGTACAACACATTGATACAATACAACATATGGCAGCTAGATTACAGTACTTAAAACGTTCGTGTCGTATTGTACAGAACTATTACACAGTTCGATGAAGGCCTTGACCGGGTAGACTATACGAGGTGTTTGACCTTTATGTACTTATAAGCTGCCGCAAAAGTGCATTTATTATTAATGAGGCATTACATTAGATAGTAACTGGTTCAGACCAAGTCGGGACTAAACTCAACAATAAAACATCACGCCAATATTCTCCAGATGTGGGCAGAGGCATATTATCTACCTAAGTAGTAGAAACGATATTTTGCCAGTAGGTATGTTTTTGTCCCATGTAAAAAGAGTTGAGTTTTTTGCTACTAACCAGCATCTCACATCCTAACTCCGGACTGCTAATCAGAAAGTCCTTATGAAAAATTGAGATTTTCCTTACCTGGGAATGTACTCCGATGTTTTCTTTTAAAACCTACTTAAATAGTTGTTTAGTAGATTATGATCAAATAGGAAGTAAAAATAGATACCTATCTACGAAATTACGAATGTCATACAACTAGGAACTAAATAGTGAAGGTAAACGTGCGAAGTTCTGGTCGGGTCACATTTCTGTGAATGATTGCAATCAGCACGCGTAACATGACAACCATAGAAACGGGTTTTCTACAGGTTTTTTCGACGGAAAAATAGACAACATGATGGATTGTGATTGTTTATCTTTCATTTTGTCTATTCTTCCGTCGACATAGCCTGTTTCTATTGTGGTTATACTGAAGGGCTTGCTACACGGCTGCCAACCGCGTCCCAACAGAGGTGACCTTGGTGGTTTACAACCGTGGAGTTGGTGGTTTACGACCAAATTTCAAACAGCTCTGCCTGTCGTCAAACAAGGTCACCTCTGTTGGGGACGCGGTTGGCAGCCGTGTAGCAAGCACTTAGGCGTGCAGGTCTAGTGAGAGATTAGGTTCTAGTCGATTATATGTCCCAGATAACGATAATAACGCGTATGTTTTTGCGAGCCGGTAATTATTTGATCAAATTATAGTATAATAAGGAATATCAAAGAATAATTGAACGTGATTATATACCTACCTACCTACTGAAAAGGCGTTAATTTTAATATTCCCCATAGCAACGTGGATAATTACGTATCTACATTGAATTATTCACAAAAGTGGTTTTATTTGAAGTATCCATACTTGTAAATATACCACATAATTTTCTGTATACTATAATTAATTAAGATGTCAATATTTTTCCTATGTTTTTTTTAAAGTGAAAACTTCTTTAGGCGCGTTGGGCAGTTTTGAGATGGGACTAAACCATTGATTTCGCGACACTGTGATGGAATTTACTGACACCGTGGAGTAAAAGACATCAACGCGTTGATTACCGCGGTGCGTGGAGTACTTTTTATATATTGGTAGATATTAATTTCACTGTTTATTTTCTTTTATTTACAGAACGCCATCACACACAAGAAACACGACGATAAATTTGACAGCCAGACTCTCGCCTACACATGGACACCCCCAGCTGGCTTCAACGGCGAAATTAAGTTCAGGTACAGACCGTTATTTCATGACTTATTACTAAATAGGTACGTCCCATAGTAATTAGCCTTTCATAGTAGGCACTAAGCCACACTGGTACCTACACAGGATGCCTTTGGGAATCAAAACAAACACCATTTTAATCGAGACCATTCAGTAGTGCTGCCGGTAGGTATCTCGGAAAAAAAAAAGAGAACGAAGCATTCTGAAACAAAAGAAGTCGTTATTAAAGTAAATCAGGGATGCTACACACATGTCCGGTCGGCTCATTCGATTCAGCAGTATTAATTTGTTGAACAATAAAGCCGACCCGAAGCAATTACTACGCATATTCGGGTTTCATTCGGCTTGTGCCGATCGGCAATTTTCGTTTGGCATCTACCCTCGCTAATAGGCTGTTTCCCGAATATTCATTTTGCCGCCCGGCTGTACCAAATTATACCGTTATAATTATATGTACCGGCTGTACCCGAACATGCGTAATGTGTAGCACTCCTAACACTATTGTTCAAGCTTTTGTTCTAAATGCAGCTCAAAATACATGTAGGTAGGTTGTAGGTACCTCTAGGTATCTAAAATAGTACCTAGACATTCAAGTGTCAAGGGACGAAAGGGACGTCCAGGGGTTGAGCAGATCAGGGGTTCATTACCTTTTGAAAGTCATAGCAGACGTCAGACGTACAACAATGCACGAACACGCACCAAGCGAATGTTAACAGGCTTAATTTTAGAAATGGCACGGGTAGGTGTTTTAAGTGAATCATTTGAAGTTGCGCCTTTGTTCATGATTGAAAACGATCGATTCGATTCGATAGGTCAAATAATGTCGATGGGTCAAAATTATTGTAATTGAAATAAAGACACGGAAAATATTTAGAGGTTTTAAATATTACTCGATTAAAAAGATGTTTGCATAAAAATAAGCAAACGTCAAGCCTTAAAACATTTTGAAGCACAAGACACTGCAATGAAAATTCAAAATAAGGTCCGAAATGGCCTCTAGGTTTCTGAAACTGTAGGACATACATCTCATTTTTTTTTTTTGTTTCAGTATTATTTTATATAATATTATTTTTATTTTCAGAGCTACCATTGCCCTGAACGGTGCCGTCTTCTGGGTTGGTGTTGAATCAGCCCCCGTCAAAGTTGTCAGCTAATTTAATTTAATTAATAACAAAGAGTATTATTATTTCATAATTTATATCTTTCTTACATTCCTGATGTATTTGTTTCTTCTTTATGGACAGTATGGACAGTATGGATGTATAAGATATTTCATAATATATAATTTTATAAAATTTGTTTTTTTTTTTTTTTTTTTATAAATAAAGGATAATCAAAGAAAAGCAGGAGTAATATATTTTAACAAATACTTTATTTCAAACGTAGCACCTAGAATTTTTGTTTTCGAGATCCATTTACAAAATTCAAGTCTCAATAAATACGAATATACGAATAGAGTAGGGTAGGAACTAATAGCTTGTATCTACAGTACAGCACGAATTACTTCATAAAGATTCATATTATCACTGGTAATTCGTGTAAAGAAAATTGAATTTTCTATATTTACTTACTAATTAAATTTTTAGGCTTTTTTTATTGCAATTTATTATGTCGCGGCCATGTAAAGAGTTTCCGATTATACCCTTGGGAAAACGAGGCAATACATTTTGCGAATATTTTATCACGCGTCTATAATTATGTGAGCTACACGTAGGTAGGCAGAGAACATTTTTTATCTCTCGCTAAAGCCAGTTTTAGACCAAAACCGGTAGAGCTCGATTTAAAAACAAAATAAATAAAAATCTTATAATTTACATAAACCGATATTAAATAATATAAAGATAGGCTAAGAAAAGGCAGTAGTCTGTTATTTACAAGTTATAACTAATATTTTTTAAATCTACTATGCTAGTACTGTAGATACATGCATGAAGCTTGCAAAGACTTGTAAATTTAATCCATATAGCTAGTAGGGAGTTGCTATAAGTGGTCTTACAAGATATGCATAGATATTCGACTATCAATAATGTGCGAAATAGAGGTGCTACACATGCTCGGATCGGCATGATTCGGCACAGGCCACGCTGCCCAATCGAATGTATATTTTGCCGCCGGCAGTGCCGAATCGTGCCAAGCCGAACAAACGTGCAGTATGCTTCACAGAGTAGAAGGGGGACGGACTTTTGGAATATAATGAGTTATCACAGTTTTATTTAGAGCCTTTTATAAAGGTGACCTCTGTCGTCGACAGACGTTAAGCACAATTTAGAATCTCATTTCTCCCCTTCGCCTCTCAACTATTCACGCCCACACTTTGGGACATTAATTTTAAAGTCTTTGAGCAAGCTTATGTTAGGAGTAAAGCTCGAATTCTATTCACATTGAAGCAATTCCGATAAATGATAAATGATAAATGATAAATGATAAATGATTTTATTTCTGTAAATAGGTTTGTACAAACACTTTTACACGTCAATCATATTTTAAAAACTAGATGAGGTCGGCGTTTCCTAACTGACTACTCTGAGAAGAAAGGCCGAAACAAACTCAGAGGTCACAGTCTCTTTTAAAGTCCAGACATAATCTTGGTCAGATCATGTGAAGACCATGTAGATTGGTGTCTGGAGTGGTCTTTTGAGGAAAGCATCACACAGATTGAGAGGGCCTGTCCAGTCAGTGCACGCATTTGTCAGTTATCGTGCAGCTCAACTCAGAATTAAGGAGCTCAACGATTCGACGAACAATACCAAAGAAAGGACATTTGGGTAGGCCGCATAAATTACTCAAAACTGTCAGACTATAATTAGAACTAAGTGAGAAAAAATTAAAATCAAAAAGAAAAAGGAATGACCCACATAGTCTTCACATTCACAATAATTTAAATAATATAATACTTTAAAAGTATATAAAATTCATTAATGTCAATGTGTATATAAAAACCAGGAAATAATCTTGGTCAGAGCATTTTATTTGAGGACCATGTAGATTTGTGTCTGAAATGGTCTTTTGAGGAAAGAACCATACAGATGTGAGTGGACCTGTCCATTCCACGCACGCATTTGTCAGTAATCGTGTAGCTCAACTCAGAACTTAAAAGGAGCTCAATGATTCGACGAACAATACCAAAGAAAGGACATTTGGGTAGGCCGCATAAAGTACTCACAACTGCCAGATGATCATTAAAAGTAACTGAGAAAAATAAATATATATATATGACCCACATAGTCCTCACATTCACAATAATAAAAAATAATAAAAAAATATTATACTTCACAAAGTAAATATTCATGTCATTGTGTATATAATTTTAAAGTTAGCAAAAAAAAAAAATAAAGTTCCGAAAGTAAAACACAAAAAATTATAAAATTGGAGCAGCTCAATCCCATGCCTTTTTGTCCTCAATGTAATCTTTAACGGCATAAAAAGCCTTCTGGCACAACTTGCGTTTAGTAAATGATTTGAATTTATTAAGACTTAGATCTTGTACGTGGCTTGGAAGTTTATTATAAAAGCGTATACATTGACATCTAAAGGAGCTACCTATTTTCTTGAGCCTTGTTGTAGGTACAACAAATTTGTGTTTGTTCCTAGTATTTATGTTATGGATATCACTGTATTTTTTATACAATTTTTTGTTTTTATGGGCATATAAAAGATTATCAAAAATATACTGAGAAGGCACAGTCATTATATTTATCTCCTTAAATTTATCTCTGAGAGAGTGTCTAGGACTTAATTTATAAATAGATCGAACAGCTCTTTTCTGCAAAACAAAGATAGTTTGAATGTCGGCGGCATTTCCCCACAACAGAATACCGTACGACATTACACTATGAAAATAACTAAAGTACACTAAACGGGCTGTCTCTATGTTAGTTAAATTACGAATTTTTCTAACAGCATATGCTGCGGAGCTTAGCTTTTTTGACAATTTATCTATATGTGGGCCCCACTGAAGCTTAGCATCCAAAGTTAAGCCCAAGAATACTGTGCTATCTTCAGGATTCAATTCTTCGTCCTTTATCAACAATTTAGTTTTCACCTGCCTAACATGAGGTAGGGTAAACTTAATGCACTTAGTTTTTTTTTCATTCAGAAGTAAATTGTTAACATTGAACCAGTGAACTACTTTTGAGATTGCCGTATTTACATCGTCAGTAACTAGCTGCTGACGTTTAAGTTTAAACAAAAGTGAAGTGTCATCTGCAAACAACACTATATCATGGTTATCCTTTATGAGGTAAGGCAAGTCATTAATATAAATAAGAAACAAGAAAGGACCAAGAATTGAGCCCTGTGGGACTCCCATTGTTACTAAAGATCCTGGAGATCTTTTTCCATTAATGTCAACGCTCTGAATCCTATTACTCAAGTATGAAGTAAGAAGATCCAGAGCGCTGTTCCGGATCCCATAGTGGCGGAGTTTCCTGATTAACGTGTCATGAAGAACGCAATCAAATGCCTTGGACAAATCACAAAAGATGCCCAAGGCATCACATTTATCTTCCCATGCATTATAAATGTGACCTAAAAGTTCAACACCGGCGTCAGTAGTTGAACGACCCCTTGTAAAACCGAACTGTTTGCTGTGTAATAATTTATGTCTATTAAAAAATCTTTGCAATTGCTCTAAAATTAATTTCTCAAAAATTTTACTAAAGGTAGGTAGTACTGAAATAGGTCTATAATTAGTGGGGTCTGATGTACTAGATACAAACCGCTAAACACTTTGATAAACAACTATTCTTACATTCACTCTCACAACATCTCAAGTTTCAGTTATGTTAACGCATTTCTTTGAAATTACAAATCTAAGGAAATCCATTGAGTAATTAATACATTTACATTTAAAAAGCACATATTGGTAAAAACAATTACATAAGTATAAAAGCCTGTACAAGTTAAATTCATAAGATGTGAGCATAAGGAAACAGTTTGCAAATGTGCTTTTTTATAACTAAGTTGCTATTCATCTGCAGTAATGCAAAATGAGATCAAACTGCAAATAAGTAAGTTATAGGTAACATTCGTGACATGAACGCGAAAGTATGGTTTCGATGTATACAGACGTTATGCCTGAAACAGAGACTTGGAATACATAAATACAACTACATCAGCACAGTATAATAATGTAACAGTATTACGTCTTGATAGAAAACGGGTGAAACGACGTGCTTCGAAACCTCAGTGTATACCAGTACACAATAGGTAAATACTTCAAGGTCACTGCCAAGACGTAATACTGTTACTTTATTATACTGTGACATCGGTACATATACTAGCAACTATGGAAGATGATATCTGATGAGTACCTATGAATACTGAATGAGTGTTATGTAAATATATAGAAAACAGTAATTGACAACTACACTTTACATGTAATTCCATTATTACAGCCACCAAATTAAGTTATTATTATTATAAGATTGTTATATTAAGTAAACTATATGTTGGAAGATTTAAATTGCAGATAATTCATGTATTTAAATGGTTATCTGACATCCCATTACTCTATAGAGATAGGCAATGCCACAGGTCTATATTATTAAAGATCTATGGCATATATCCTGTCATGATTCAAACATTATTACATAGTTACAAACTGGCAAGACAAGGTCATATAAAATTTGTGTGTGTTATGTGTAAAGGCAATATCGGTGAGTGTTAACAACATAATACACACACGTACAGACATTTGGATGCACACCACAACCGCTGACTCAATCAGCAATCTCCATTTCTATCACAACGTAAACATTACCTATCATATTAGGTCACCTAAGTATTTATTATGTTCTGATAATTCTTCAGAATAACGTGCCCATTGAATACATTACAACAGCATTCATATTTGCACAGATGCATATTTAAATAAAAGAAAATTAAATTTACCATCTCATATGGCATCGCGAAACAATAATAAATACTTATGAAATAAATACACCTACTCCATAGATAGTACAGAAACTAAATTGTCATTGGTCTAAAATAAATGCACTTCAATTTAAAAGTCTTACGCCTAAATATAAAACATCACAGTTAATACTGAATAAGTAGTAAATAAATACATAGAATTAAATTGTTAATTTAGATAGGCTATCATTGGTTCTGTATAAAATAGTTTTGCCTTTTGAGCTGTCTATACAGTGAGATATACTTCCCTGCAGCGGAGGTTCTTGGAACAACGTATTGTTTGCAGAAAAGCTTGGGATCTCGAGCTTTCTCAGAAAGCTCCCCACAGTCAAGTGCTCGCAGGAATGCGAGTACAAATGTGAAGCAATTGTGCCTTTCTTCATTGTACCTCTCAGCCTCCCATAGTGGGCTTTGACTCACCTGAAACCAAAAACACAATGTTGCATGTTTTGGAATGATGACATGTTTATTTACTGTCAACAAGCATAATATTGACATACCTTAAGCAGAACATTATCCCATATCTCATTCCACATCTCATCAAACTGCTCTAACAGCAGACACTGGTCCCAATCTGAGCTGGAGTCGCAGCCATTCCATTTCTTGGTCATGGGGTCCACACCACGGATCCCTTCTTCGCTGAACTCCACAACACAACCCTGAGAGTTAGTCACCCCTATGTGCAAATCTTTGGAATTATAGTAGTCGCTGTAAAGAATGAAAAATCACGTAAGCATAAACGATTTGATAAGGTCGTAAATCATTTTACGGGCAATAACTTGGAACGGATTATTAAAGTATTTAGTACTTCTGGCACGGAGCATCCAATGTGAGTACTTACTTGAGGAAATCGCCATGGGTAGGCTTCATGACAATAGCGCGAGGATGTTGAGATGCCTTGACGAAGGGGTAAGGTACCCTAAAACAAAATTATGGCGCTTAGCAACAACCTTCATATGTCATGATCGTAGAAAATCCGTTACATAAACGTATCGTTACCTGAAGGGCAGTAGATTGTAGTCATATCTATCCAGTTTCTGATCACAGACCGGGCATTTTTCAGGTATTATGGTGCAAAATACTTTGTGATCACAATGGTGGAAACAAAGAATACCCGGATCCATTTTTGCACAAAGATTAAAGTGGAATTTTCAATGAAACTGTCACTTCTAATAAATTCAACACAATCGTTAATCAATACAGTTGTTTTGAACAAACTAAAGCCGTACATGAACGCAAAATAACTTATTGACCAAGCAAAAGCCTAATGAGAAGTTCATAAGAACTTTGCCATTGTCCATGTCCACCTTTCACAACTCGACTCTCGCTTGGATTAGGGAAACCTTTCGACAAAGCAGGGTAAGGTTACGTTCGAAACTGCGACTTTTTAAAATAATTAAATCCAATTAAAAAAACATAACATTATAAATAGTATTTTCCAATGTCATTTTATTTTAATATAATGAATTATTTAGAGTTGTCATTCTCTTTGTACTAGTTTACCAAAAATTTTGATTAACATCAATTATTTAGTTTCGTAAAACATTTTTTTCTGTTCGAATCTTTTGAATTGTACAATATTCGGAACGACCGTCTACGACTTCACCTGTGATTGGGCAAAACAACAGCTGTGAACAGATGATTGATCCGCGCATTTCTATTGGTCGATAGTATATTTACTGTCAATTTGCACTTTAATGGGATTGGTCAACCGAGGGTCAACCAAATAATGGGCGCTCGGCGGCAAGATTAAAATTTGGACAGGATTAAAACTTAGTTTCAAGTTATAAAAAATACGAATACGAATCCTGTTAATAAATCATGAATTCATGACCCATACGTTTAATTCGCAATATTTATTATGATAGTTAGATATTTTTAATACGTTAAGTTATAATAGAATAGAATAATTAAAGAAATAAGTGGGGAAGGTAGGTACAGATTTTTTTTTTTTTTATTAATAATTCTAATTTGTAATTTATTTTGTACTTTTTAGAAATGTTAAATACTTCTCCATTTATTATCTTATAAACTGTTTTAAGTAGAACTTCTTTTAAAATATAGTCCTTTAACGCTTTGTGAATTTCATAATATTACGCCCTATTTAATTTCAATAGGTGTTTGGGCCATGGTGTCGAAATTTTGTCAATAATCGTATGTCATGAAGCGTTGTATTGTATGTTTACCAGTTTCCATGGCAACGAGCGCTGGCGGTAAACCACACCTCGCCCATCAGACCTAGTTCTGGCGACAGTGTGCGCTGTAAAGCGTGCGATCCTTTGTTAGCATATACTTCCCAATAATGTACTATTAAGTTAAATAGACAGTTTAGATAATGTGTGAGTGATTAGGAAACCAGTGTGCTGTTAGATAATTTTAGGAAATAAGTTTAAAAATACTGTGTACAAATTAAATATTAACTACAAAGTTGTAATCGTGTCATTGAACTTTATTTTTTTGATTGGATGCCGTTGACTTTGGAAAGCAGCATGAAAGTTGTTATGAATTTTTAAAATCAGTCAGTTTATGATTCATGATGTATTTGGGAAAGGTGAAAGGCTTATTGCAAACAGTTTGGTGGTTGCTAGCAGCAGCGCGGGTGGTGACCGCGGGTATCTCTTGCCTCAGCAGCCCCTGCCTTCATGGTATATGTATAGATGACGTCAATACGTAAGTACCTATAATCTAGTTATTTATGAAACATGCAATAGATATTGTGCAAACTACACGTGTCAGTATTTACAGTCTTACCTGTAGCACTACTTACATCTTGTTTAAACATCAATTAGCTTTAAAATAAGTACCTGGTCGACCGAGCTCTGCTCGGATGAAAATAGAGAAAACGATTTTTTCTAGATATGAGACCTAGCTAGATCAATCTTTCGCCCCGTAAACCCATATTGAAACTTTCATCGAAATCGTTGGAGTTGTTTTCGAGAACGTGATTATAAATATATACAAATATTGCTCATTTAAAGATAATAATTAATCACAATGTTGAATAAAAGAATACATTCGAATACTATTTGACTACCTTTTTTAATTGAAACTGGGATATCATTAATAATTTAGTGTAGCAGCGTCAAAGCTATCCGAATTTGATTAATTATTATTAAATTTTCATTCAATTTTGAATAATTTGAGCCAACACGAAATATCGGGCAGCATTCATAATAAATTGAATGTAGTACACGGGTACATCAAGCTATTAGATACATTTCCGGTATAAGCTGTCCTCGCATTGAACGGAAATCCTATATGCAATGCGAGATCAACTTATACTGGAAATGTATAGCTTGATATGTAGCCGTGTGTACCTATCCAGATGTGATAGGTATACCTGCATATATCATAATGTATGGTTATATTTTTCCAGCACATACGCATGCTATTGTGTGGACGGATACACCGGCGTGCAGTGTCAGACCAACTGGGATGAATGCTGGTCCAGTCCATGTCAAAATGGAGGAACCTGCATCGACGGTATTGCTTCCTACAACTGCTCATGCCCTGATGGATTCATAGGTTCGTTAACAATTTAGAAGCATTTTTTGGTATTTTAAGTACAGTAGGCCGCACGTGAGTGGTAACAAAACCAGAATAAACTGACCTCGCGGTTCTATTGAAACTCTATATTACGCTAGCTCTAGGTCAAAATGTTGCCACCATCGTGCGGTCAACTGTACTCTTCTATAAACTGAACTGATTTTGTGCTGAATGGCAAAAGTCCTGCATCCTCATGTAGTATTAAATTAATTTAATAAAATGAGGCAACACCTACGAAGGAAGACGAAGAAACCGCTGTCTAACCATTTTTACAACACTGTGGTTCCGACGGCCGACTATAAAATTCGAGGGATTTAACGATATAAATCGAGGGATTTAACGATATAAATCCCGGAATTTAAGGCCGGTCAGACGGTCAGTCAAACGACAGCCTTGTGTTGTGGTCAATTAAACCCATTTCTGGTTATAACTGGACGTCTCGCCGAATCGGCTCACGGTCCGACCACAAGTTTGCCCCCGTTCGACTTCCAAGGCTCCTCCATGTCAGCAGCCTTGCGGTCGGTCACTCTGTCACTGTAATGAGTTGCGTTTGTTAGCATGATAACTGTAATTACCGCAAAAACACTAACATTTCTAAAAAGTCAAAATGATTTTAGTCTCCTACCGGATTTCGTTTGTTTTCGATTTTCTTTTGTGCAGGAAAACAATAATAATTATTCCAATGAAATTTTTATTTTCGAAAATGTATAATGTAAGTATATTCTATTCATTTCTATTAGTTTTATTCTGTCTAATCAATAGTACCTACAGCTTAACAATCGCATTGTCCAACGTAGTACGTAGACCTAACTGTATGTGAAGATTATAATCTAAATTGACGTAAAAGTATTGATTGACCAACTTCCTAACACGTACAGTAGGTACCTAAATGTCGAATATAATATACTTAGATAGGGACTCATATTTACCAGACGAACTTCAATTAAATAGATGTAAGGTAACCGCTACACTAATCTGTAGCTACACGGATAAGTCGGCTCAACATTAGTCCACGTCAAGTTAAATATTTAGATATGACGTATAGCAATGCACCATTACGATAATGACGTGTTAATAGATACCGAACTTTTAATGCATTAGTTATTACTAAATAAGTATCTGGGCTACCGAGCTCTGCTCGGGTAAAAATAAAAAAACGGAATTTTCCCAGAAATGAGACCTAGCTAGATCGATTTTTCGCCCCCGTAAACCCCTAGTATATTGCAACTTTCATCGAGCCGTTTTCGATAACATGATTACAAATATATACAAATATTGCTCATTTAATAGTATAGGATAAGAAGTTCCCACTAGAAACTATGCAAAGAAGATCGATCTTAAATAACTTAGAATAGGTAGTAACTTCTACGTACTTACCTACTTATACAGTGCCGGTTTTAGCAATACCGGCGCCCCGGGCGAGATTTCTGTGGCGCCCCTCACTACTCTTGTAGAGTGGAAGGGCGAAAATTTTAGCTTTTGTTCTAGTTTGAAGAATAGGAAAATGCAGGCTAAAACGAGCGAAGCGAGCTCAAAAATTTCAGCACCTCGCCACGGAAAACTTAGGATATCTTTTATTCTGAAAAGTTTGAGAATGCAGACTTTAGAGAACGCAGGATGCAAGAGCGAGCTTAAATTTTTTTAGCACCTCGCTGCGTCTTTTCTTTAGCCCATTCATATAAAATTGTACCTAAACTTTGTCGACTTGTACAGAAAATTTAGAAAAAACATAACCCTATCTTTGCTATCCCGCAGTCGGGTAAAAAATGAGTTAAAAAACAGAAAAGATAGAGAAATAAAAGGTGGTTCGCATTGGATTTTCGTGTTTGGCGCCCTGAGCGGTCGCCCAACCGCTTCCTACGCTAACGCCGCTACTGTACCATAGAGGTTTAAAAGGTCTTTCTGTGAAGAAAAACCTCTGACTGAGCCTGGCCTTACCTACTTAGTTCCCGTAAGTAGATCCACGCATGTTTTAAGGGATCCAAAATTATGAAGCGAATTTCCGTAATCAAGCTGAAGCCTTAAAAGTTTTTTACAAAAAGTTGTCCTTCAATTTGAACTTAAATAAATTATGCTCATAGGCGATAACTGCGAGACGAACTACAACGAATGCGAATCCAACCCTTGCCTCAACAACGGCACATGCATAGACATGAACAACGGATATCTCTGCTCCTGCGTGCCAGGTTTCTCTGGCGAACATTGTGAGATGGACGTAGCCGTCTGTAACTCCACAGAAGAAGTTCGATGCTACAACGGAGGTCAATGCATCGAGGGACCTGGCTTTAAATTTTATTGCAAATGCTTACCTGGTAAGTGATGCTTTCAATTCGACGTTGATGGCATAACGTTGTAGCTTATTTTAACAGACACGCGATTGTTGAATAAAGATGCTATTTAGACGGATTGACATTTCGTTTCGACTAATTCTCATTCATTTTCGTATAAAGCTGGCATTACTATATAGCCGAGCTTTCATTCATGTTTATTTTCAATGATCACATAATAATTACAATTCTTCAATTCTGGCAATTTTACATGATCCATTTTTTTCCTTAGGCTGGGCTGGACCAAAATGTGAAGATCAGATTGATGAATGTGAATCAAACCCATGTCAGAACGGTGGCGTTTGCATCGATGTCCACGCAGATTACATGTGCGCTTGCGCTTTTGGTAAACTATCTCGCTTTTTGAATTTCAATCCATAATTGGTAATTTATTGCCTAGACCGTTTTTAGCCTATAGGAAGTATATATAATTTGATATTTTCAGGATTTACGGGAAAAAGTTGCGAAGTCCAAATAGAGTTTTGTGATGATAACTCTTGCAGCAACAATGCATTGTGCGTCGTCGAAGATGGCGCTAGAGTCTGTTATTGCGTTCCCGATTATCATGGGGAGAGATGCGAGCTGCAATACGATGAGTGCTTACTTGGACCTAGGTATTATTTTCAACCTTCGTATAAAATGGCTGTAAACTTAATCCATAAAAAAATCTATAATTATACTTACTTTAATTTATAGGTGCATGAACGGTGGCACATGTATCGACGGCGTAGACAATTTCACATGCTCATGTCCACCCAGACTTACTGGGTCGTTGTGCGAATGTCTAATACTTGAAGACGAGAGTTATGATTGTGAATATGTTAGTCCGACACCTCTAACTAGTTCCACCCAATCAGTTCTAACAACTTTGATGGAAGAAACTACGTCAGCGAAACCTTCTTTCACAGATATGACTCCCACAGACAGTCCAACAAATAACACAACTGTAGTTTTAACTACTGAAAAAGATATCATTTCTACTGATGAACCTGTTATTACTATAGTAACAGAAGTCCCCACAGGAAAAGATACTGATATCACGAGTATATCTGAAGAAACAACAATAATAAGCGAATCAACAACAACTAAAGCAGGAATTTCGGAACCACCAGACCGTGAAGAGACAAGACCAACCATGGAATCGGAAAATGCTAAAACAGAACCTACTACTGATTGTCAAGGAATATGTAATGACACTATAACTATACCACCAACATCTACTGTGATTGATTTCACTACTAGCTCTACAGAAAGTACTAAATACGATATACCTACTATGATACCGACGAAAGAAATGACAGAAGAAACTACTTTGACTACAGCATCTACCACCACAATAAGTACTACAGAAGAAGCAGAAATAACTACAACACCTAAAGTTGATGTTAGTACAGACAAAATGTTCACAGACATTCCTACCGATCACCCAGTAACTGATCTTCCAACTGGCTATTCGTCAACTACTGAAGTTATGGAAGTCACTAGTGTTGTTGATACAGAAACTTTTACCACAGCGCAGTCAGAATGCACTGATTCCATTTGCAATGACCATGGAAGCTGCATTAATACTCCTCATGGAATTCGGGTAAGTTAAGGAACATAGATAAGACAATGTGATGATAAACTGTGTGAAAGACAGTGTGATACCTACTTAGTAATGTGTGTTTTATACCTAGATGTATTATTAAAACTAGCGGTTTTATATGATTTTAGTGCCATTGCAATTTTAATTACGGCGGAAGATTCTGCGACGAACCAATATCAATTACATCCGCAGCTTTTGGAGGAAATTCATTCATAGCTCATAAACTGAAAAACGCTACATCGATAAATATAGAATTCAATGCTAAAACTCTGATCACCGACGGACAAATATTGCATGCGGATATAGCTAAAGGAGTTTACATGCAGCTGTACATGAATTCAGGATTATTGAAATTCAAATTTTCATGTGGTTATCAAACAATGCTATTGAGCGAACTAAAGACTTTTGTCAATAAGGGCTATCCAATGAAAATTGAAACAAGGTAAGTGATTACATTTGTCGAATACATATTGAAATAATAATCATAGATTATGAATTATCAAAACTACTCATTCCTGAATTGAATCTTTTAAATACTATAATTCTAATCAAATGTGTTTGGTTTACCTCGATGACATGTTTGTTTCTGTAACTGAAGTTACCGACATCTTACAGGTTGGATTTATACCCGGAAGATCAACACTGCAACGCGACTCTCCGTTTAAATGATACAGTGGCAATGAGTGGTGGTCAAGTAGCCAACATTACCACCCTCGATCATAACTCGACATTGTACCTGGGAAATTCTAGAGACGTTAAAGATTACGAGAGCAAACCCTTCATTGGATGCATTAGAGATTTGATTGTAAGGTTTTTATTACGTAATCCTCAAGTATACAATCTGATTTTTAGAACAGTTAATGCTTTCTTTAAAATTCTACCAATAATATTAAAATAATAATATTCTAATGAATTCTAAAAACTTTTTATGGAACAGTTACCATTTCTCTGCCCTACAAAAAAGGAACCTTTTTAAAATTTAATGCATCTTACATTCTTTTAACCTTTTTGCTTGCCTGAAGGCTTGCCTTGACATTTTAATTTAAAGGGTTCCTGTCTGTGATTCCTGTGATGACATACTGCGACTCAGGGGAATAATTTATTGTACATTGCTCACCTGGGTATTTTTGTGGTATTGTAACATTTAATTGAAAACAGAAGTATGATCTACTTTAGGTTAAATGATATTTCGCGCAAAAATTAATCAAATTTAGTTTACTTAAACATCAATGTTGGGAAAAATACTGAACCGTCGCCGTCCACTGGGGACGTTTGACCGCCGACGCTTTGCGTTGCGTTCGAACGTCGCTCAGACGTTTACGCTGAAGTCAGACGTCGCATACAGGGTGGCAGGGACATCGACGCGAGAACTGTTATAATGGATTCAGTACATGATTCTGAATAAATCTGCTGTTTCATAGAAAAGTGCAATACTTACGCGGTCAAAAGGTATGGAACAGCAGATTTTTTTTAATAACCGACGAAAAACTCGAACGCCCGGGCTTCACAATCATGTACATCCATGGTGACAGTTTTCGCGTCGATGTCCCTGCCACCCTGTATCGCACAAAATAGGACACCAAAGCCTTAGAACAGGGTGTTATTCAAAACCTTTTTATAAGAAACAAGTAGGTAACCATCTAATACTTGAGTTAAAAATTCCTCTAATTTATTAGTTAATTGATTCAGGTGTGACCTTGCGGAAATTCATTATAAAATACAATTAAAGTGGATATATTTAGTAACCTATTCGGCTTAGCAGACGGTCTGCGCTCAGCGCTTGGTGTGGCAACACACCGTGTTCGAGTTCGCGACAAGTCAATCGTCATCCTGAGAATGCCTCGTTGAGAGGTGAAACACGTGTCGATTTCTTTCAGGGTTTTTTTAAGACCCTTTAGAAATATCTAAGCGGAACAGGTTACTAAATATATCCACTTCTATTGAATTTTCTAATTTATTGATCTAGGTAAACGGTGAAAAACGCGATGTATTCGGCGATGCTCTCGACGCTGGTGAAGTAACTGAGTGCCTGTCACTATCGTGTCTCTCCGCGCCTTGCCTGAACGGTGGAACCTGTAGCGACCACCATGATGGGGGATACACCTGCTCCTGTGCTAATGGGTAAGATGTTGACAGAAAATAACACCTAAAAGTTGTCAGTTGAGAGACATTGTGAAAGAAGAAGAAACTTATAACAATCAATAGCTTGCTTCAACTAATAAACACCTTGACATGGCTAATAAAAGAGTTTAGAATAATTATACAAGAAAGCGTCTTCCCAAAAAATTAAGCAACATTTTCTTTTTTACTATTAAATCTCATAACGTCAAGGTTCTTGTTTTCAGTTGGCTCGGAGAACATTGCAACGAATCAGTCTGCCAGAACAACCCGTGCCAGTCGGGCGGCAGCTGCGTGCGTCACCCTGGCAGTGGATTCCTCTGCCTATGTCCTTACGGGAAACACGGCATCTTGTGCGAATACAGTAAGTCTAGGACCGTAATCGTGATATTTTCAAGATTTCAAAGATTTTTACTATTAACTCTTACAGATACCTACTGCGTCTTATCTCTACTTTTTGCAAAAAAGAACTGAAATCATGAAATGTATCTGTTTGTAGTAGTGTGTGTCTAGTATTGTAGTCTGTGCTAAATAAATTTATTTTCTTTCTTTCTTTTCTTTTTATCTGAAACCGGTAACAGTACGGTTGGTTCTATAATAAGTTAGGTGGCACATTTTTTTTTTTGGGTCGGAAACTATCAAATAACTTCACCCGGTTGGAGCGGGAGGGCGTGCCAGACTCTTACTGACTAAAACCCACCCGTGTTCCATCAGTTGCCTGTATTGCCAGGGGTCACGGTAACCCTTTCGGACAAATCCGCAACCCCGGCAGGCATCGGCACTATCGGACCCCTTCAGTTGTGCTGACATCTCTTTGAGGCGCGCGTGGAACACAACGCGCTGTCGACCCGGGCCTGGTCCTTATCGGACGGCGAGCTACCCATTTCTACTCTCCGCAAGCCTGCGCCTACGGTGGCCGGGAATCGGCCTGCGACTCCCGACGCCCAGGGCGTCTCCTCCTGCGGCGGTTAGGGGCGTGATGGCGCGAAATTTACCTCCCTCTCACGCGTTCCGCCTCCTCCTTCGCGAGCATTACCGCTTCGCAGAAGGAGGTGACGGCCTCCCATTTCCTCTCGCTCTGTACCATGGCCTGAATCAGGGCCGGCCGCGAGAGATCACCGCCGCCGATCGCCTCCTCGAGGACACGGCGATGCTTTGCCTAGGTAGCATCTGCAAGCGTTTTCAGTTATAATCATATTACAAGGGAAGCAATCACAGCACTGACGTAGGTATTTTTTGTCTGAATTAAACTTCAGTTACTAATAAGCGGGACACAACACAAATAGGTCGTTATTCGCTGATAGGACACCGGTCAATCTTACACTGTCCAAGTAGCGGATAAAAAATTATTTACTGATATTTTGTTAAGCTAATTACCTACTTTCGAAACTTAAACAAGTTTATTACTAATTACGATTCATTTTTAGGGTTCCATACCTCAAAAGGAAAAAACGGAACCCTTATAGGATCACTCGTGTGTCTGTCTGTCTGTCCGTCTGTCACAGCCAATTTGCTCCGAATCTAATGGACCGATTGAACGCTTGTGCAGACCAGCGCGATATCGCGGGCGCTACAAGGGTCGTGCTGCATGTAGCTCCCGCGATATCGCGCCAGTTTGCTAATAATATAGTAATAATAATAATAATTTACCTATTATTATTTAAATGGAATAAAGAAATAATAATTTAAGATTTTAAATGAATAAACGGTAATAATAATAGTAATAGCCTTAAGTTGTTTGGTACATATATGTATTTCTGTGACCCAAACACGGATGTGTAACGTAAATAAAAGAATTTTAAATATAGGGGTCACTTTTAGGGGTCAAATAAGATATATTAAAAAAGAATTGTAAACTATACCGTGTGACATATCCAATGAAAGGCCTTGTTGCAAGGGTTTCAAATATACTTTTTCCATAATTTTTAAATAATAAAATTTAATGATATTTAAGAAAATAAATGAAAATTGACTATTCCCCGAAACCCTTATCTCCGAAACTACTTGGCCAAAAAATTTGAAAAAAATACAAAGAATGGTTCTTTACCCATACATTACACGAAAACCTATAAGAAGTCTATGGTCTTAAAACAACATGGAAAATCTGTCAATATTGTGCGTACAAACTTACATTTGCAGTTGGAATGTATATGGGAGAACATGTTTTTCAACTACAATTTTAAGTTTGTTCTTGGGATAAATTCATCCCAACTACGGAACCCTTCATTGCGCGTAGTCCGACACGCACTTGGCCGTTTTTTTATAAAGAACTACAACAACATTGCTTATTTGAATACGCCACTCGTTAAAGGTTAGAAATATGACAAAGGTTAGAAAAATTGGTGTTTTGTAATAGCACTCAAGTAAATTATATTCTAGCGATCATTAATGGAGTTGTAAATTACATTCACCGACATTATTATGTTGATATGATGTATTATTAGAACATAAAACAAAATCACTAAGAAACGATAAAGAGATAATTGATTTTATTATGCTTAGCTGTCGTAATCATAAATAATATCAGGGTAGTAAATATCGTTATCAAATTATGATTTTATAAGCGGAACAAAAATCTGTGAGCTGTTTTTATGATACAGCTGTATCGATGTTTTCCCAGGTGATTTAAAAAGAACCCACAAAAACGTCCACAAAAAAAAAACCGCATGTTACTGAGTTGTACCCTAATTGCGTAATACACGATCAATTACAATTTGTTTTGTTTTGAAACAGTACCCTAATTGCGTAACTTATTTTCGTAAACGATTATAACAAATTTGTTTAATTTTGACAGTTCAACAACATTCATTGCGTTATTTACAGTATTTCTATTTTCTTAATGCCTCTCGAAAAACTTCGTATTTCGTCAGTCGTCGGATTTCTATCAGTTGCCCTTTGCACTTGGTGCAGACCGGACGCTCTCAATCGACTTGGAAGTATATAGAGTTGTTAATACTCTTTTAACTTAATGTAATTTATTTTAAAATGGAAAGAAAGCTGCTAAAGTCGCAGGCACGACGATAGGAAAATAGTTTTACAGCTCTATATAGTTCACACGGAAATCAAAACAAAACAACAATAAAGCACTTAGTTCTGAATTAAAATTATTATACTCGATAAATGTAATAATTGATGGACATGGAAATTAGCATTCGTTTGGGAATGAGATGATTCCCGGGGGACATTATGATAATACAAATACTGTACGTTGTTGAGCAGTTTTTTTTTCCAAGTTATGAAGCAATGGATTAGCAATCTGCTTCAAATCGAAACAAATTGTGATTAATCGTGTATTACGCAATTAGGGTACAGATTACTAATCCATTGCTTCAGTTGGAACAAAAAAATCTGCTCAACAACGTAAATAACGCAATGAATGTTGTTGAACTGTCAAAATGAAACAAATTAGTCATAATCGTTTAAGAAAATAAGTTACGCAATTACTGGCACATTATATCTCATTATGAAGAGCATTGCACTGATCTTGTTCCGTGTTCGTTCTAAGTAATGTCTTGCTCTTATCTGCAGAATTTTGGCCTCAAAACATTCTACAAATTTAGAAGCTTCCTCCAGTGCCGTTTATTGATATTCTTTGACTAGGTTCAAAGAGCCAGAGACATGAGCTGATCAATCAAGCGATGACGTCACGAGCCGATTTCTTTCGATACGATACACATTTCTTTTGTTTTTTTCACAGATGTAGAGATAACCCGTCCATCATTAGCCCCGATTAGCACCGGAGTATCCTCCTACATAATGTACGCTGTATCCCCCGCCGCAATGAACTCAGACCGTTTCGACCTGCGCCTGCGCTTCCAGACGACAGACATGGAACAAATAGCACTGCTAGCATTCGTTGGCCAAAGTGGCAGACACGACTCGAGGAGTCAACACTTAGCATTGACGTTTGTCAAAGGATATATCATGCTAACTTGGAATATGGGTAGTGGTAAGTATAGAGCCAAATATTATGCGTGTGTGAAAAATATTTTAAAAATAGAACTAAATTTGGTTAGGTAGTCGGCTACGACAAATTTTACTGAGGGGGGGGGTAGTACACTGCTGAGTGCATGAGTCTGTGATCATGGATCTGTGATCGAATATATAATGGAATCGTGAAATGGACATTTATTATGGGTATATCCCCTTTATATATTACACTATCATATTATATCATATACCTATCTACGAAGCTCCCAAATTACCCATAATTAACGTCTATTTTGCAATTTAGTTATGTCTTTGATCACGGATCTGTGATCGTAGATATGATAGTGTAATACCCCCATTATAGAAAAATATCTATTAAAAAAAATGCTGCAGTCTTGTCAGTGTATAAACAGCCAGTGTAAATTTAAAAAAATACCTATAAGTGTGACGACCCGCGGCGGTGACGCGGTGTGTTCCATATTTAAAATTTAAAAAAGACTAATAGGTCGGCTCATGTTATTACTATCAATTAATTATAGGTCTTTATCTAGGAAATTGCCGTTCTGCCGTACTGGCTATTTCAAGTCCATTTTTTTCTTTTTTCGCTAAGAATTCTAAGCTCAAATTATTTTTATTTTTAAAATATGGAATTCTTTTTAGAAGAATTAGTCATTTTTTTAATGGTTAGCGTTCTGTTTTCATCGCATTTGTACGTTTTGCGTCATCATGGATACGTTAAAATTCGAGTGATTATGGAGTATGAGTACCGTCGTGGCAGCAAAGCGGCAGAAGCGACACGCAACATCAACGACGTATACGGAGCGAATACTACTAACGATCGCACCACCCGTTATTAGTTTACCTGCTTCCGTTCTGGAAATTTCGACCTAAGAAATGAACCCCGTGGTCGACCGAAAACTTTAGTCGAAAATGACGAATTAAACGCGATTGTGGAAGCTGATGATTCTCAATCTACAGCTGAATTAGCAGCAGCTTTCGATGATAGCATCAAAACAATATTGGTCCATTTGCGTCGAATTGGCAAGGTCAATAAGCTTGACAAATGGCTGCCCCACGAATTGAATGATCGCCAGCGCGAAGCATGCGTCGAGTTGAGCCTTGCAGTGCTCAACAGGCACACAAATGAAGGCAAATTGAATCGCATTGTTACTTGCGACGAAAAATGGATTCTGTTTGACAATCGCAAGCGCTCAGCAAGTTGGTTAGATCCTGGTTCAGCACCTAAACAATGCCCTAAACAAAACTGACCCCTAAAAAAGTGACGATCACGATTTGGTCAATCCTTTGGCTCCGCTGCTCCTGCACGACAACGCGCAACCTTATACTGCACAGCAGACGGTCTCCAAGATACAAGAGCTGGGGTTGGAAGTTCTCCGTCATCCACCGTACTCACCAGACCTTGCCCCTTCAGACTTCTACTTTTTCCAGAATTTGGATAACTTCTTGACGGGGAAAAAAATCAATAACCGAGAGGCAGTTTCAAAATGCCTTTGAAGAATTGTTGCCTCCCGTCCAGCAGACTTTTTCAAAAAGGCCATCAATAAGCTACCACTACGTTGGCAAAAAGCATTGATTGCATGGGTAATTACTTTGATTAATAAAAATAAAGAGAAACAAGGGCGTTAACTTATTTCATGACCTAATATTTTTGAAAAACTACAACTATTTACTTTCCTTAAATTCAAAATGAAAAGTAGAGTGTATAACATGGGTGAAAGTCATCAATTCCTTTCGACCCTTGTATAACAATCTACTATGTTTATTTGATTAGGACCATATACTCGTATGTCTACTCATGTTTCTCTAGCCTCCAACTTCAATTAGAGGGAATATGTTGAAATGGTCTTGATTGCAAGCGCTGCTACTGAGATCCTGGAGTCTGAGATCCTGGATTGTGTTTTTGAATTAGCTCTCAGGATTCCAGTGTGAATTTGGGCCCTGTATATAGTATCGTCACCTCTACGGCAAACTTGCGAATCTACTGAAAATGCATTTTACAGGGGAGCGTTTTGAAAGTAAAGTATAAAGGTTCCGCGGTACATTTGGTTTTCAAAATGGTACTTTTTATATTATCCACGGATTGTCAAATACATATTCTTAACTTTACATTACATACATAAAAGGTATTCGATATTTACTCATACCCTGGCAAACTTACGAAAGTGCTACCTTGCTTAAGAAAGTGGTACTTTCGTCACTAAGTTAGGCAGAGGTGTACCTATAGTACTCACATTTCGCCAGTTATGTTTAAGTCCCATAGGGGGCGAGTCTATTGCCATCAACCGGGCACAAATCCAGACTCCGGGCTGCTACTGAGAAATTCTAGATGGAAAAACCCAATAACACTTTGCCCGACCCGGGCATCGAACTCAGAACCTCATACTCAGCGGTCGCGCTTTGCAACCACTAGACCAACGAGGCAGTCACTACTACAAAATAATACTAACATAATAAAAATGTCCAATTTGAGCTTTGGTCAACTTACGAAAGTTCATGAATCTTTTAACTTCTTTTATATTAATATTTACCTACTATGCTAAAACATCCTACGTGAATTTCGTAAGTTTACTATGGATGTACCTCTTAACATAAAACTCAGAATCGAACAATTTATATTCTGTAACCGTCAAAGACAAAAAATCGTAAATTTTCCACGGTGAGTACCACTAGGTACAGTTTTTCATCAAAATATCAATTTCACTAAAACTGCAGAGGTTTGCCGTGGATGTGACGATATGGCAATATAGGTTTACCCCGTACCTATTAAGAGCTTTTATTCTAAAAGTTAGCAACGTCGCAAATATATGCCAAATATTTACCTGTTTTGATTAATTTGGCAATATTACTGTATGGAAATATGAAACATGGCTAACTAGAGAACCAAAATATTGATTACGAAATGCAATAATTAATATTGTAGCATTTGAATATTTCGTTTTAGATGTAGAAAATGCATTTGACATTTAACTTTCCAAATGCCTTTTTTCCACCTAAAACGATTACAACATTTAATTCAATGTTATAATTGCAATTCATTATTAATATTCTATTTCGCTAGTTAGCCACATATTTTGATATTTCCATACAGTAATATTGCTATATTAATAAAAACAGCGAAATATTCGACATACATTTGCGATGTTGCCAACCTTCAGAATAAATGCGTAAAAATCATAACCGACCAAAAGTGGCTGTTCAATTATAAAACTCTGCCTACCTACCCCTTCGGAAATAGAGGCGTGATATTAGGTATGTTGAGTCAATAGCTAACCAAGTGTTGGCAACTCGCCAGAGTAATCAACGGAATGCGATATCTCAAGAATGCATGTTTTTATTGATGTTGCATTCGCAACCAACGTCGACACGTGAGTCATGCTAGGTTTTGCTGGAATCGAACTATCTAAAAGTCTTATACATACTTGGTCGGTAGGTACTCAATTAATAAAGTACTCTGCACTGTAAGTATGTGACTGTATTACTGACGTGTTATTAAAAACATTTAATCCGCGATACGATGATAAGTAGGTTTATAATACTTTCTTTTAATCGGTACGTACAATCAAATGCATACAAAAAAAAATAAACAACCGATCTCAAAAAAAAAACACTACAAAGTGAAAAATTTAATTTCGAATGTCGATGTCTTTGGTTTTTGGTATTTTCGTTTTTACCATCGACTTGTTTTTTGTAAAAAGTTTTTATTTTTCACTTTATAGTTGTGGTACCTACCCCACATACACTTTAGTGGGAAAGATACGTATTATTGAAGCTAACACAAAATCTACTCAAACACAGTTAATACAATTTTTTTGGGACCACCGCGAGCGAAGCGAGCTCGAAAATTTTTGCGTCCCTTTTCAGATAGGTTAGGCGATTGGCACACTGCACCGCATCACGCAGCGTGGCGCGGGGCAGCAGATTTAACATAGTACCAGTTTGTATAGAAAACACAATATGTTTGCGCGACGCGTTCCCGCGCGCAGATTATTTGCTATGGCTGCCCCGGACCACGCAGCGTGATGCGGTACAGTGTGCGAATCGCCTTAGATTTCCTTTCGATCATTCAAACAGAAATACGAGTTATTTATTCGAGTTAGGCAGTAAATCTGAAATTATTATGAGAACGCATAATGCAAGACCGAGCGTAACGAATTCATCTCGGCTTTAGATTAGATTTTCTTTTAACCATTCATATATAAATAGGAGTTATTTGTTGAGTTATGCAATATAATAAATAATTATAATAACCCCACCGCCGTATCTCTACGTTGACGTCGTGGTGGGGCTTGCGCGCTCCGAACTCTAGGTTTGTAACTTTGCCGAAACAGGTCTAAGGTGAGGAGCCAGAAAAAGGAAAATACATAAATGTGTAGGGCAGCATATGGCGAGCTGTTGGGCAGTAGCGACCCAACGGACACTATCTCCCGCCATTTTATCCGTTTACATATAAACATTGATCAGGCAGGGGCCATAGTCCTTCTGTAGTTCCAGGTAACCAGTCCACTTTAGCCACCCAAACCCATAGTCCATTATCTTTGTTTCCTTAACCTGCCATAGTTCTACACCAACCGGGGGTTGTCCTTGGGTGCCCTTGCATAGTGCGAACAGGGATAACCGTTGGTTGGTATCTCTACACTTAAAAATGTCTAAGGGGCCTCTGCGAGTTGGCTTCGGCCCCTCCTACGCCTTTCAAAGGTCCGGGACCCCAGGGTCCCGAGATATATCAAAGACATTTAAAAATTATAATAAAACAGCGAGCTCAATTTTTTTTGGAATCTCTTTAATGGCTTAGATTATCGTTTGATCATTTAAACAGAAGTAGTAGGTTGCAATTTTGTCGAGTTATGCAGAATAACATAAAAATTGTAAGAATTAATTATGCAAATACGAGCGAAGCGAGCTCGAAAATTTTATCGCACCATATCGCCATTCATACAGAAATGGGAGCAGGCTGCGGGTCTGCAAAGTTCGCCCCCCTAAAGGTTGCGCTCCAGACAGCCGCCCGCCTGGCCAGTGCCTAGCTACTAGCTGGCTCTAAATACAGTACTGCAACAGTAGACTCGGTATAGGTTATCAAAAGAATAATTTTTAAAGACATGCCCTATGATTGTTCCGAACCTTGTTAGAGCCAGCCAGCGCTGCTGAACCTGTAATGTTAAATTCTTCCTTAATTGATCTTGATACGAAATAGCCTATCCCTTGCTGCCATCCCCCCAGCGATGCCCTAAGCCGAGGTCCGTACTCTACAGGGGGTGCGCGTGTGTTCGCTAGGTTTACATAAGTTTTATGCCCTGGCTGGCTTGCTGCCTTAATTTATTAATGCATCCACAGATAGCCTGGTTAAGCAGCCGACCACCTCCTAGCGAGATGCCATTCACAAAAGAAAAACCCTGTTATTTTTTAATTTCTTATGAAGGTCCTCGTCGTGTATTCACGTCTCGTGCCCTAAGTCCTCGTCGCGGCGGCCATGCAGTGCGCGTATGGAGACGTGGCCGCTCAGCGGGACTCAGCGTTGATGGACGTCATAATGTCTCCGGCAACGCGCCCGCACATAGCAGCAAGATGACGCTGCTGCCTTACATTTTTATTGGTAAGCATTTTCGACTACCCTTTTATATTATTGTCGTGCTGAAATTAAATACATCCATAGGACAGGATAATGACCTTTCGGGGATTAAGGATGAATAAAAAACTCTAGTTACAATACTTACCAATTACAATTTTAACAGTTAAAAATTTTAAAACCTCCGACACAAACATTTCCTCATTTCTCTTTCCTACTCCATCATCAGACCCTGTTCAACATCTAGATATAACCTATTCATTGAGACCATTCCAATAAGCCCAAACACGATACCTGTGCTGTAAGTTGGTAAGGAAGTTGGGTATCCTGCAAATTCCAGGGGATGGCATCATCAGTTCAAGGTTACTATGTTCTTCTAATATCATTGAAATAACAGAATACCAAATTTCAAATCGAACAGACCAGTGGAAGATACTCGCATCCATTCATCAACTAGAAAAGAGCTATCTTCAAACGGCTGAACCGATTTTGATAAAACATGTCTAAGACCCATTGCCATAAAACCTGCTTTCAAATAAAAAAACTGCATTCAAATCGGTTCACCTGCTTAAGAGCTACAGTGCCACAGACAAACACATAGCGGTCAAATTTATAACAGCCCTCTTTTTGCGTCGGAGGTTAAAAATATGTTCGTCCGGTGCACCCTGGGCATCCACCCGGCACCGAACTTGCTGTTCATCTGGAAAGATAGATTCTGTGGTGGGCAGTGATTCTCATCACAACTTTTGTGAGAACCACAGTTGTGACTTATAACTCGTCTCCTGAGAAGAATCTCAGAATACAAAACGAAACGTTGGTGATCGTCCAATTCCAATGATTATCAATTTGAAAATGTAGCTTTTTTCTTAGTCATAATATATTTCTCACCCACAGGTGGACACCCATCTCCAGACTTCGCAAATCTCCCCCACGACTTGCCATTACACAGTGGTTGGCGTGGATGTGTCTGGGAAGTGGGTGGTCAAGCCGTGGGGGCCGGGGCTCGGGCTGCTGGGGGCCGCGGAGTGGGCCAGTGTGGGGTCGCTCAGTGTACTGCCAAGTCCTGCAACGCGCCAAGAGGCGTCTGTATACACTCACCTGCTACTTATGGGTATATACTTTTATTGGCGCCAGTTCGTCTAAATATCAATAGAAGTGTAAAGTGTTTAATTTCGTCATCCTCCCCTGTCCCTGTTTCAATTTATTTATAGTTGGCGGAACGCAATGGTGTACTCTCTACCGAGAGCTTACAAGCTTACAGTACATTACTTGAAAGCTTACAAGCTTACAAGTAATGTAAGCTCTCGGTAGAGAGTAGTGCGATCTTTGCTTGTAAGCCTCTGGTACATAGTACATTTTGTAGGCCTACATTTTGCATGCACCTTTGCGAGTGCCGATGGTAATGAAAAAACGCCTATTCTCGTTTGAAGACCAGACAAAACAATACTTTCTGATTGTGTGTTGTGTTGTCAAGATGTATTTGCAACGAAGGCTGGTTCGGCGCCACGTGCTCTAGTAATCGCAACCCCTGCGACCGAGCGTTCTCCAAATGTCAGGGACAGTGCGTCATCACGACGGATGGGAATACGCAGTGCGACTGTCCGTATGGGAAAACTGGGATTTATTGTGATGAAGGTAAATGGCTTTACTGGTGTAAAGCTTAAAGTTTAGTAAATTAAGATATCCTAATCCTAACTAATTAATATATTAATATTTAGAGTGTGTGTGAAGTGAGTGAGTTTGTTTGTTTGTTGGTTTGTTTGTTATGCTTTCACGCTAAAACGGCTAAACGGATTTGGATGAAATTTGGCACATGGGTAGACCATGATCTGGATTAGGACAGAGGATACTTTTTATCCCGATCCTCCCACGGGATTGAGACTTATGCGGGTGAAACCGCGCGGCGCAGCTAGTTTATAAAAGAGATTTTTAATCGATAACTCCAGAAATATTATGGGGCTGTGTTTTGTTACCTAATAAAAACTTAAAAAAAAATTGTTGATTTTCAGTCAAATTTAACAAAATATTTTGATTTTTGGACATTGAATTGTTTTTTCTGAGATTCAGCCTTTACCTGCATTCTCTAATAATAGCTTACGACTATAAATACAAGCTTATCTCCCAAACTATGATAAGCAGGTGCTTTTATTTACCTTGTATTCTATTAACTGAGGAATTCCTTAGAAAACGTGGACACGAACTAAAGTAGGTATCATATAATTATACCGCGGGTATATAGTCTGAACGGCCCAAACCGAATGGCCCTGTGGCCATTCGACCGTAAACAAAAATCGTCTACGTTCTACCTTTAGAACGTAGACGATTTTTGTTTACTTTTGCACCCGAATGTACTTGAGTCCTTACCCAAGTACATTCGGGTGCAAAAGTTAATAGTTGAAATAAAAGTTTTGTTTTTTTTCGTAGATTTGTATTATCATCTTCTTTAGAAAAACAATCAACAATAATATAAAATAGTTACAAATGTTAAATTTGGTAATTAAATAAATTTAAATAAAACTCAGTTTTATTTTAAAGAAACAAACCAACAAAATATATAATTATGTATTTTTAATCTAAATTTCAAAATAAATCATATGAATAATTAACTTTTAAACAATAAGAAATTTTACAATACGTAAAATTATGTAAATAGTTAATATTCATAAACTATGCTACTATCAAAATGTATGCGACTGTCCCATTAAATTAATTTTGAAATCATTTTATGACCGGCCCTTTGGAACGTAGACGATTTTTGTTTACGGTCGAATGGCCCGCAGTAGTGCGGTCCATTCACTTTGAGCCGTTCAGACTAAATACCCTATACCGCTACGTATAATTATATGACGCACCAACAACTTCTAAAAGTTTGAATAATGAAGACCCTCTTTCTGGCCCAATAAAAGCTTTCGCCGATTGGTGCAACGCAACACCGGTAGAACATTTTTCATGAATCTTTCATAGAAATTGTTCCACAAGAGTCGTGTTGCGCTGTTGTGAGCCTTAGAAAATGAAACTTCCTCATTTCAGACTTACTCCCTACGGACGTCCTCTTCACCGGCACGAGGTCATACTTGAAGCTTCATCCCAGCACTATATCCAGTGTGAGCTTATCTCTCGAGGCTGAGATAAAGCCGACCAAAGAACGAGGATTAGTGATGTTTGTGGAAACGCCACATTTCTACACTGCTCTGTCTTTGCAAGGAGGTTTGCTGGAGTATCGATGGACTGGTATGACGATGTGTTTTTTGGCACTCTGCAAAATTTAATCATCCTTACTTATTATAAAACAAAGTCTGGGACGCCACATCGGTCTGTCTGTCTGAACGCGATAATCCTAAAAACTAACGAACGGATTTTCAAACGGTTTTCACTAATAGACGGAGTGATTGATGTAGATGGTTTAGGTGTATAATTCATGAAGGTTTTGTGTAAATTGGCTGAAATATGACGATTATTGTTGAAGATATCGGAAAAAATTCATTTCGACTGGCGTGCGCCGTGTAAACCGTAAGAGATACGTGAAATTAATGTTCTACAGGATTGTACATCTTAAAAAGTTCAACGAAAAAATCCACGATACCAATATGTCTATCTTCTAAGGATGACCCACAGTAACCATTTTTATCTTTCAGAATTCGGCCCGACTATTAGGTATGCTATCATTGCTTCGCTTCCTTTTAATCCCGGTAGTACGTTCCCGTGAAATATTTTCTGACATGCACACGGGCGAAGCTGCTGGCGAAAGCTAGTCATAAATAATTGAATATTAGTGGGTAGTTTCAACTTGCTTTGAACTCGTCAAAGATGAATAGGTAATGATGATGATCTACCAAGTCATATTCAAGCTTTTCTGATGAAATTGACATTAATTTAAGGAGCAATACCAATATCCAATGATTGGACATGAACCCAGGCCTGTTCAATCCCCATGCATATTTATCTTTTGTTCCTATTTATCTTTGGAAAGCCGTTGTGTATTGTGTGTGTGGTTGGTGAGAAAAAAGGCAATGAAATGCGTGTTCGATATTTCATGGGGTTTATTGAAATAAAGTTTCAAATCGGTACAACAGTTGTTTTTATGTGTAAGTGATGATAAATCAACTTGATCTATATCTATGTACCTATGCCTCCAGATCGCCTATCCGGTGTGACGTCACTGGTCCGCAGTGGCGTGGTGGTCTCAATGTCACAGTGGCACAGTGTGAAGGCTGGTCGCTATGGAAGTAGGCTGTATGTATGGGTTGACGGAGCTCTCAGCACGGAAGCCATGTTGGCACATGCATACCCTCACACTGCCGGCAATGCTTCTATACTTCTTGGTAAGACTCTTTTGAGAATGGGCATTGATTGATAAAGAGAATGCTCATGATATTGCTCTCTCTGGTGTCCTGGGTTAAGATCGAGAGTCTCCTTTAGACAGAATAGCAAATACACAATATTAAAATTCAATTGCAGGGGGTGCAAAAGATTTGTCTACACTGCCATTTGATGCTATGTCAGGTGCACCAGCGTCTTACACCGGCTGTATTAAAAACCTTCACGTCAACAATATACCGCTGCTTTTGGAGCAACAGAACATCCAAGGTAAATTACCCCTTCCTTCTAGACCTCAATCTTCTTACCCTCTACTCATTAGGAATCTGAAGTTTTGCATTCCAGATTTTTGTAAATTGTGCAACATCAGAATATGCCTTTTGGGAGTGATGTCCTGTTTAGATCTTTGATGGAGGTTGTATACCTACACATCACCTCTCTTGATTTCAGTAATCCCAAAAGATTTAGGCAAGTCTGATGGCATTTTTACCGTCTCCATATGAGTTACTGTTAAGTTACGTAGATAGCAGTTTTTTTTTTCTGGAGTAGATTTATTAGAATGGAATATAATTTTTGAATGTAACAAAAGGTCTTAAATAAAAATAGTTCCACATATTTTACTTAGGTAGATACTTATTTCAGCATGCAAAAAAGAAATATAAAGAAAAAAAAATATTCAGGATGCCAATGAGTTGGCAGACCACTAGGTACCCTAATTGCGTAATACACAATCAATCACAATTTGTTTCGATTTGAAACAGATTGCTAATCCATTTCTTTATAAGTTGGAAAAAAAATCTGCTCAACAAAGTAAATAACGCAATGAATGTTGTTGAACTCTCAAAATGAAACAAATTACTCATAATCGTTCACGAAACTGGTCAAGTACAATGCAGAGAGGTATGATGTCTCCGACAAATAAAGTCTCTTTTAGCTGTGCCCACACTCAGTGGCTCAACCAGCAGGTAGCTGTATAAATTGATAATGTTAATAAAAGTATGAATAATTTGTTTAACACGACACATATTTTCTGAAAAACTTGGTCAAGATTACTGTGACTCTATCAACTATCTTATGTCTGGTGACGTATTGTTGCAGAAGGCCGTAATCTAGCCGACTGCGACGGCACAGCTTGCGGTTCTGAAGTATGTGGGGGTGGCGTATGCGTAATGGAGCGAGGCCGCGCACGCTGTGCGTGCGGCGCCTCCTCCAACTACGTGGGCACCGCTGGGCCACGCTGTAGGAGACATCTGGTCTGTGAGGCTAGCGTGTGCGTGCCGCCCAGGGGCGTCTGTAGGGCGGACCGATGTGTGTGTGCGGCTGGATACGCTGGCACCTTCTGTGATACTAGTTAGTGTTGAAATCTCTTCTTACTATGTTCTTACCTTGCGCTAGTCTTGTAGATCGAAAGAAATACGTAGTAGTGGTAGTGGTAGAATAATCAGTAAGCGCCCGTTCACACCGCGCCGGCGCTGTACCTACAGAACTATATTTTACGGTAAAAAGTTAGAATCACATATCACAAGTGTCCAAACGGTTGATAACAAAATGCAATATGAAAAAATGTTAATGGAAAATTGGCTTTACGCTGATTATTATGAAAAGGAAAAGGTATTTATTAATTTTATAAAAACCTTTTTTTTTTCAATTCTTAATTTTCGTCACCGATTTCCAGGAATCGACATAATAATTCCCCAATTCGATGGCACATCATTAGTATCATTGGGGCGCCAACCAGCTGCGAGTCATACGAACCATCAACGTATCGCACCTTCCTTGATTCGACCGAATTACATCGCACTCAACTTTACAACGGCTGAACCCAATGGTCTACTGCTGTGGATTGCTATGGTAAGTAAGCACCTAATTATTTATAGGTACTAAATAATACTGTAAAAAAAAAGGATTTAATAGACTTCTATCATTTATTTAGTCCAAGACCTCCGAGAATGATTTTCAGCTTCCAGATAACTCATATTTTTTCATAGATTTACTAAAAGCCTTCTGCAAAGTGTAGCACTGTTTGTTTCACTATATAAGTAATACAATACTACATCAACAGCATCTTCAATATTGAGGTGCTAGAGTGTCTTGATCTGCTTTATGATCTCTGCTTTGCTTAATTTATGGCGTGGATGACGCTCCAGTTAATATTTCGCAAAGGGGTTCCTCAGGGGAATATGCTCGGACCACATCTCTTTCTACGTTTTTTCTATCGTTGGCACGAGCTTTCTTTAGGTACTAGACAGAATAGTATGTTTCCAAATTAAAGCTTATAACCGGTAACGTTTTCAGGGCATTGATTACATTGGCTTAGGACTTGAGAACGGATACCTCAGACTGGTCTGGTCTTTCCATCATAGCAACACAAAAGCTGCCAGTACAAACTACGGAATCTTAGCAGGACCTGCCAGAACTCTGACCAGATTGATGCCACATGCAGGTTTTCTTACTGATGCTGAATGGCATATTTTAGTACTGCAGATGGACAAGACCAATATTACGTTGTCTGTCGACGAAACATTAGTATATACAGAGGAACCAGGATTAAAGAATGAAGTCGACTATGATGATGTCGACGTTTATATTGGTAAGGGCTGCCCAATCACAAAATTAATTATTTGTTTATTAGGAGTATTAATTAGCTTTACATAGTATTACTTACTGAACATCTACGTTACAGGTGGTATATCCGACAAAGAAGATGTAATACCGAAGAAAATATTTCCCCAAAATTTCAAGGGTTGCATCGATCATATTTCTACAACGGAGAAGTCTTACCTAACTAACTATACCGAAGTGTACAGTGAAAATGTCAAATCGTGCCAACTGTTCCCTCCAACCTAACTATTTGTGTAATGTTTGACAACCCTAGGTAAGTGTGAAAATACTCAAAGTACAAAAACCTCTAGTCTTCTCATAGGACCAAAGTTGTGTCTTATTTATCGCAGTGTTATAACATAGGTATTAGATATTTTCTAATAAAAACTTAGTTAAATATTTGAGTGCAATTTAACCAGTAAGATATTCTTCGTTTCTTGATCGTACGATAGTATTTATTAATATATAGTATGTGTCGAATATAATTGTAAATTAAGTTATTTGGTATGTTTTGTATTGTATGTAGAAAAACAAATTAAACATTCAATGTACACAAAATATAGTTTTATTGATATATTCATGTTTAATAAATTGTATACATAACATCATCAAATATTATATTAAAACATATACATTTTTCGTTATACGTTACATACTCAAACACAAATACAATATGAGATGTTATCCCCGTTATTCTCATTAATTTAAAAATGTTTAGTCCTCAACACAATGTAGTAATTTCAATTGGCATACATGTTCAGCATCTAAACATGCTCCTTACACGAAGCTCATGAACATCAGATTTATTTACATTTCATTATTAAAGCATGTACATTTATAAAAGTCGTAGAATTCATTAGGCCTATTTACAAGTGGAATAAAGTTGGAATGCTTGACCGTAGTACACAAGTTAGCTTGTAATCAGTGTATTGTACAACAGTGTAAAACTTACTTAGGAACATCGATTCCTTCACTTGATAAACGATACTATTCTGATATAATTTCTAAAAAATAAATATTTATATTAAGCGATAAAGAATAAATAATTGTTAATTGCACATCGTCGTTATCATAAAATTTTCGAAAATAAAATAATTTATAACAGTGTAAGCTGCGCTTACGTTTCAAATTATGCCGTACGGAATTAGGCACGAAGTGAATTTCTTCTCTACTACAGAAATAACAAATTTAAAGAAAAGTTCTTTGAAATCCAAAAGCAACACGTACCCTAGGAATGTTTCGGACAATAATATAAGATACTATAGAAAGAATAGAATAAGCTAATCACAGTAGAAGTAAATATTACATATTTACGATATATTTTATGCCTATTGGTGCATAATTGTATCTCAACCATAAATAATAATAAATAAATACAGCAGCATACATGGCCGTCGCCGGCGCAATACTATAGGACGGCGACGAGCGAGCCAAGTAAACTCCAATACAATACGAAGCCTACGTAACAATGACAATATTCAATGTTATTTATTATGTACATTACCTCCACGAAACAACATTAATTCTGAATAATGATACTAATAAACATCAAGTTCAAACCCCGTACAATGCTTTATTTAATCTTATTCTGAATATAAATGATACTTAAATTCATTTTCTTTTATCTACAAGAAATTCGTTTATTAAAATTATATTTATAGGTGAACATCAGTTAACAATATTTCCTAATAATGTTATTAAAGTAACAGACACCAGTATGGGAATTTCATTTAAAATATCATATTTGAAACATAATTACTAAAATTGAATTCCTGTTCTTACTTTTATACCGGGTGGTAACAATCTCTATAATTCGTAATCTCTAAATTTAAAAACAAATTAATCTATATTATATAATGTCATCAATAAAAGGTCATGTTCTGAGAATAAAAACAACAATATTATGAAGTTATCGATAATACAATATAATTAGGTACATCGATACTATCAAATAAGCATTCGGAGCATATAAAATCGGATTGTTTCTGTGTTCCACGTCCGCTGTGTCATGGTTCTGTTCCATTCACACGTCAAACAAAACGGCGGCAATATCCACATCCCTAGTAAAATTAAAACCCATTATGTTGTCACAAGTAAGAAAATAAAACCTACTCATTATGTGAATGGCGCAGACACAGTTAGTTATCAAAGGGAAAGCATTTTGATTCATTCTATAAACAAAGCATTTACTTGTAAAATCAGTCTCATTCGCATAAGGAAGTGATCACAGCATACACACTGGAACTCGTTGCAGAGCGAGGGGCCACGTCCCTCTTAACAAAACTTTAATAATAATATAGAGCACCTCGTTTGCTATCTTCTTATAATTAAATCTGATAAAGTTATGCAACAGATCGTTCGTAATTAAATTTTATAAAAATATCAAATGTATGGAAAAAGTACAAAGAGGAAATATTAAATATCGGAAGAACCTTTTGTATCACCGTTAAAACAAATATTACGATTCGATATTCAAATGAAGTATAATAACAAGCACATCGGTATTTCGCTAATACAGTAAATAAAATAATAAGTTACAAGCATAGACTAGATTTATGGAAATTTGTGAAAGTTTAGATACAACAAATAGGAGACACGATAGAACGCGAGGCTCTCTCGCTCGACTGTAAAAATATACACTCTGAATGGCAACCTCACATCGATGCAAAAAATGCAAAGCCGGTAATATTTTTGTAATCTAAATTAAAACATCAATCTCGTTCGTCGGACGCGACGAGAGGGCGGGGCGTCCGCAACCGCGTCCCGTCCGGCACCGGGACTCGTCGTACAAAAGGCGCGGACCGGGCCCAGTCCGGAGCCGGTCCGGCTACAGGCAGGCGAGCGCGCGCGGCGCCGCCACGACCAGCTCGCGTCACGGCCGCGGCTCCACCAGGCGCTGCAACAGCACGGCCACGCACACGGCCAGCAGCAGGAAGGCGGCGGCGATCATGATGGCCACGTGGCCGGGCTGCAGCGAGCGCGCGGGCCGGGCGCGGCGCGGCCGCGGCGCGGGCGCGGCGCCGGCCACGGCCAGGCGCGCGCAGCACGACCACGCGCCCGCCAGCCCGCCGCGCACGCAGCACACGCGCACCAGGTACTCCGCGCCCGCCTCCAGCTCCTCCATCTGGAACTGAGTCTCGCGCCCCGAGTACACCTGCCGAACGACACACAATTTTCTTTATCTGTTGCATGAGAGTTAAGTCCTATCATGAGATAAAGTTAAAAAAACAGCGAGTACATTAGTATCGACTAAGGCTTTCAATACTGGTATTCCGGGATCCCGTAATACCATGATAACGGATTTTAATACCGTATATTGATTGTAATACCGTAATCACGGTAGTGAAACCTCAATACCGTGATTACGGTATTACAATCATTAGATGTGAATCACATCGTTTCAACGGACTTTTTCTGCTGTTCCTTCTATCTCAATCGCCTCACTGCTAAATGCTGACAATGAGTTTGAGACTGACGCTGATCAGACTAATGAAGGCGAAGATGATGCTTTGAATTATGTTGAAACACAACCGCTCGAAACAGAAAACCTGAGTTTATTTACAAAAACCTCATAGATAAAGTGTAAATATATTTTTTATCACACCTGCTCTGAAAATACATACTAATTATACCAATTAGAGGGAAGAAACGCCTTTATCCCGCCCTTCAAATCCTTTCATCCCAAGGTATGGAAGTTTGTATGAAAATCCTTCCGACCCAAGGGTGAGAAGTATGTATGAAATTCCATTACATACCCGGTTTTTCTTTTTTTTTTTATTTGTCAGCAGTCATACTGCCAAGAGACTTTAACTGTAGAGTCTACTAATTAAATTTCAAGTAAATTGTTACTGGCCACATACAGTTTTTTTTTTTACCAGTTACCAACCTCCTTGGTGCATACAGAAAATTAAAAACGAAATTATTTTTGTATATAAAACGCGCGGAATCACGGAAGAAGTGGCTTCTTCAAGCCTTCAACTAACTCAAGATGTAAACATGTCTCAAAATATCAAGATACCCGGACAAAATGTAACATCTTATAATAGCTGCACTTTTAATAATTGTACTTTTAACTAAATATAAACATTTCTATGCATTTATGTCCATAATTTTCCTCGTAGGTGTAATAAAAAGCACTATACATCCCTCAGGATAAAGTACAGTTCCATACCTCAAATGGTTTGCGCCCCTCGCAAGCTCGTGGCGCAAATGCCATAATCTCGGTATGGAACTGTCACTTTCTTCCCTCTGAAGTAATGTACTATTAACGCTTGATTTATTTTGTTACTTGTGTAGTTTCAGACGATTAAAATTTTTTTTATTGCCTAATTATAAGAATGTTACTAAACTGAACACCAAATGATTGCTAGCTAATTAAGCTATACTTACATTTCTACAAATAATGATTGTTGTATGGTGTAAATGTCTGATGTAAACCTATGTTGATTTTTATATGACATGACATTTACATAATAATAAAAAGTTGATATTTTTTTGAAATTGTACTTTACAAATTCTATGTGAAATGCCTTCTAGCAGAAAGACTAGGTTGAGTTTAAGTTTTGATTAAATTCCTAATTCTTAGTCCTACCTAAATAATCAACCAATACCAAATTGTTAATAAAAGTTTTTTTTATTGTTTTTAATAAATAAGAACAATAAAGACTGATTAGAAAATAAAATCACGTATTAATTGACTTTTCCAATACCGGTATTGATACGGATATTTGAGCTCCTAGTATCGACTCATCTGCATAGCACTCGTACGTCATCCGTACAATAGCCTAGGAAATACTGCTTCATAAATTGTAGCACCACCACATACGCTGTATTACGATTTATGTTATGCGCCTCATTTTTAAATGAAATATTTGAGACTCACCTCCCGGTAGACGTTGTCTCTGGCGCGCGCACACTGCAGCACGTACTCGGCGTCGTCTAGCGCGTCCCACGACACTCGCGCCTGGCGCGGCGCGGCCTGCAGCAGGGCAGGGGCCCGGGGCGCGGGGGGCGGGGCCACCACAGTGCACGCTTCCAGGGGCCCGGACCACGCGCCGCGCCCGCCGCGCTCGTCACTCGCACGTATCCGGAACGCATACGTAGTCGCCTCACGCAACTTCTTCACCTTGCACGAGCGCGCCGACCCGCGATACACGGGTCGGAAGTCACGAGCGTCGAGCGAGCGCATCTCCACGCAATACTGCGCGCCCTCGCCGCCGGCGGCAGGCCACTCCAGGCGCAGGTAGTTGTGCTGCGCCTGCACGCAGCGCAGCGCGGGCGGCGCGGGCGGCGGCGGGCGCGTAGCGGCGCGCGCCTCGTCCGACCAGTCGCCCAGCCCCAGTTCGTTGAGCGCGGCCACGCGGACGCGGTACACGGTGTCGGGCTCGAGACCCTGTACCAGCCGCTCGGGCGCGGGCCCGTCCGTGTCGAAGGCCGCATCGCCCACTTCCACACGGTAGCGCAGCACGTCGGCGCCGTGCGCGGCCGGCGCGCGCCAGTGCAGGCGCAGGCTGTCGGCCGTGGCCTCGTGGCGCAGGCCGGCGGGCGGCCCGGGCGGCGCGCGCGGCGTCAGCACGTCGCGCACACCCGACCACGCACCCCGCCCGGCCGCGTTCGTGGCGCACACCCTGAAGAAGTACGGCGAGAACGGCACGAGGCGGCCGACGAGGCAGCTCGTCTCGACGCCGCGATACACCTCCGAGAAGGCGTCGTCGACGTTGGTGGCGCTCATCTCCAGGCGGTAGTCGACGATGGGCGCGCCGTTGTCCCGCGGCGGCGCCCACTCGAGGCGCGCGGCGCGGGCTCCCTCCAGCTGCGCGGTGGGCGTGTCCGGCGCGTCCGGCGCCGCCGCCGCCGTGGAGAACGTGAGAGCTTGTGAAGAAGGGCTAGCGCCCACCCTGTTGTGCGCTGTGACCCACGTGCGGTACTCGCGGCCGGGCATCAGCTCGCGCACCACGCACTCGCAGTCCGCGCCCTGGTAGGCGAGGCGGGCCGCCGTGTCGGCGTCGGCGGCCTCCACGATCTCCACGCGGTACTCAGTGAGCGCGGCGCCGCCCGTGCAGTCGGGCGCGCGCCAGCGCAGCGCGGCCAGCGAGCTGCGCGGCGCGGCGGCGGGCTCGGGCGCGGCCGGCGCGGCGGGCACGGCGGGCTCGGTGGTGACGGTCTCGCTGGCGGACCACTCGCTGAGCCCGGCCTCGTTACTGCAGCGCACGCGCGCCCGGTAAGGCGTGCCGGGCAGCAACCGATCGCAGTGTGCTTCGCGCTCGGGTCCGCGGTAAGCCGGTCGGTAACCATCTCCGGCGTCAAGCTCGAGGGTGTAACAGTCGATGGCTGCGCCGCCATCGTCCGCGGCTGGTTCCCAGCGGAGGCGGAAAGCGCGCGAGTGAATACGACCGCGCGGTGTCGGTCGTCCAGGTGGGCCGGGGCGCTCGGGCTGCGTTCGGTATGTGACTTCTACGGACCAGGGTCCTTGTCCGTCGACAGTCTCACTGCGGAGACGGAAACGGTAGTCGGTAGCACGGTACAGCCCGGCGCACACGTAGGCGCGTTCGGAGCCCGAGTACACGGGCAGGAAGCCATGACCTCGCGCCGCGTCGTCCATCTGCAGCGTGAACTCTTCGTCGGCGCGGCGCTCCCAGCCCAGCACGAGCGAGTCGCTGCTGGCGGACGTGAGCGCGGGCGGCGCGGGCGCTGGCGGCGGGGAGCCCGTGGTCCACGCCACTGTCTCCTCGCTCCACTCGCCGCGCCCGCAGTCGTTGACGGCAGCGATACGGAACCGGTAGCGAGTCTGCGGCCGAAGGTTGTTGACGGTGTGCTGGCGAGTGCGCGGGCGAGTGATCTCTACGAAGCCGGCGCCGTCGTCCATCTCCAGCACGTAGTTGAGCAGACGCGCGCCGTTGTCGCTGGCGGCGGCCCAGCGCAGCAGCAGCGAGGTGCGCGCGCGCTGGTTGACGCGCGGCGCGGGCATCTGGTCGGGGCGCGCGGCCGGCGCGCGGAACGTGGCCGACGCGCTCGTCGCGTCCAGCTTGCCGGCGCGGATTTGGAGGCATACCGAGTATTCGCAGCCCGGCTTCAGATCCCTCACCCTGCCAATGACAAGATAAAATGTTCAAATAAGGTGATTCAATATTGACATGTCGATAAAATACAACAAAACCGCTGATTGAAAACTCACCGGCAAGTAAGGCTTTGTCCGCTATAAATAGCTTTGTATCGGCCACCGCGGTCGGCTAGGAGCAGGTCGTATGTTAACTCGCCATTCGGAACTATGACGTCTTCCGGCACCGGCAGATTCCAAATCACTAGAGCGCTGGTCGACGATACGTCAGTAATCTGCTCAAACATAAATTATAGCGCATTAATTATTGTACAACTTAGCAGTAAAAATAAAATACTTGTGAGTGCGAAATTCTCATTCATTTACAAACAACGCAAAGCCTAAACTGCTGCACGGAGCAGTATTCAGTCAAAAAAACCCGGACAAATCCCTAATTGCAAACTTCCCTTGATTAGGTTGTGCTCGTGTTCTATAACAGGTAGATATATGTGACGTCAATTGTCATCAATATTAATTTAAAGTATTTCTATTTTCTTAATGTCCCTCGGCAAACTTCGTGTTTTGTCAGTCGTCGGATTTCTATTAGTTGCCCTTTGCACTTGGTGCAGACCAGATGCTCTCAATCGACTTGGAAGCATATAGAGTTATTAATACTCTTTTAACTTAATGTAATTTATTTAAAAAATGGGAGGAAAACTGCTAAAGTCGCAGGCACGACAGATTGGAAAATAGTTTTACAGGTCTATGTAGTTTGTGAACTATCGGAAATCAAAACAAAACAACAATAAAGTAGGTACTTAGTTCTGAATTCAAATTATTATACACGATAAATCTAATAATTGATGGACATGGAAATAAGCATTCGTTTGTTTTCGGAAATGCGATGATTCCCGAGGGATATTAAGAAAATGGAAACACTGTACACAGCTTATCACTGACTCAAGCTCGTAGTCGGAACCTAGCCTTCGCTACACACGTACAACTTTGTTCTCGGCGCTTTTTTGTGATCAAGTTACTTGTTAACTTATCATTCTGTTTGCAAGTGGTTTTGAGATTTCTTTTGAATTGAATATTGAAGTAGAAGGTATGTACCGTATTTTAAACATAAGTTTATTAATTATAACTGTACTTAATGATTATTTTTGACGTCGGAACATAACCTTAGAGAAACAAGAAATATCATCATATATTATTTTTCAATAATGATTTTAATTATGTTCTGATCGCTACTTAACCACTACAGTTATAATGCATGAGAGGTTAAGCTTTCCTTTAACATTCTTATTTGAAAAACCATGTTTTAAATTATTATTTTTAAATAAATTGCTTTAAATGTTTGATTTATGTAAATTTTCGAGACAAAAGTGTAACAGAGATATATTGACTCTACTGCTGTTGACATCTGACCCTTATTTGACAAGCATACGCCCAGAACCGAAGAAAACGATGCAAGCATTTTCAAAAGATGCAATAGTTATTTCAACAGGAACAATTTAGTCAATCTACTGAATCAAATCAGACCACAATGAAGAGGAAGAGAATGATGAAGATGACTGATCCTTGTATAGAAATGTGTTCTTGTATAAAACCGAGCCTTATTTTTAAATACAAAATGTATTATTTTTATTCAAAGTTCCATTTTTCCCCTTTCGCCTCATAAAACTTTAAAAATAATATAAATGCACTAAAAAAATTCAAATAACACATATTTCGACACGCATTTGATTTCAACAAAGCAAATAATAGGTTTTGTCCAGGTTTCACCCTAAATACCGCTCCGTGTGCTGACCTGACTCTAGAAGCATGAAATTTTGGACAAGACTACTATTATTGTGTACCTTTGTAGGTACTTGGAAATCTTCTTGACAAATAAGATTTGTACAAGTACCCCACAACTCTAATAATATCACATTAGTGTAAGGCTACCTAATGCTTATATGCTATCCATGAAATAAAACAGTGAATTACCTCATTTGTGTATTATTGAACATAATAACTATATAGCTAAATTAAATTTAAGGGAGGACTTTTGTAAATTCACCCCATTCTCCTAAAGGGGTTAAATAGGGGATGAAACATGTATAGATGGAACTTCGTAATTTTTGCCGATATGAAGAAATACCATTGGGCGTACGGCTGCCCATACATATAATAAAATCATAGCAAAAGTCAAGTCAAAACTGTACATTAAATATTTTTGAAAAAAAAAAATTCATAACATTTAATAGAGTATCATATTTACCTGTGGTGTGCGTCTAGCAGCAAACATGTCGAGTATAGCTTGTGCGTCAGTTTCATCTTCGGGCTCGCCATCACCCTGTACAGAGGCTGCCGCCGAGCCATCGCCTTGCACGGAGGTTTCAGCGGAAGAGGCCTCGCCTTCCTCCGACCAGGCACCGGAAGAGGTGGTACCGCCGCTGCCAGCACAATTGGCGATGCTGGCTCCACTACTGGGCCCACTGCTTGGCAGACTGCTTCCACTGCTGGCTCCACTACCGCCACTGCTCACGCCACTACTGCTGCCAGCACGACCATTCAGTTCCTTGCGTGGCGATAGTGAAGGCGTACTGGCACCTGAGTTCGCGTCTGCATTGAAAGTGACAACAGAACAGATATACTAACTAATTAATAATAGGTAACACTATGGTGATTCCCTGTACCCTAATTGCGTAATACAACACAATTACAATCTGTTATGACTTGAAATAAATTGCTAATCCATTGCTTCATAAGTTGAAAAAAAAAATCTGCTCAACAATGTAAATAATGCAATGTATGTTGTTGAACTACCAAAATGAAAAAAATTAGGCATAATTGTTTACGAAAATAAGTTACGCAATTAGGGTACTGATCTAGCCTTGCCAATTTTTTGTATTAATCTTTCACAAGTACTAAAGCTGCAAATGAAAGTTTTTACAAAGTAATCTGTTTGAACTCACCAATGCCATTGTTCCTGTTGGTCTGTTTTCGTTCCAATTTTTGTTTTAGTTTAGAGTACTGTCGTTGAGTCCTCTCATCTTTCTGGTAGACTGCCGGTGGTGGTGGGGAATGCTGCATGTGGTGAGGAACGTGGTGGAAATGCGGTGGGTACCCAGTACTGTAGTAGTGTTGTGGACCACCTGTACCATTAGTAGGAGCCTGAAACAACAAAAACAATATTGCATTAATTTAGCACCAGTTTCTTTCTACAATACCACAATATATTATCTTTTGAGCCTTTAAGTAAATGAAAATAAATAGAAAGTAAAACTATTTATTCTATCATAGTCATTCAAAATGAAATGATATCTAAAACCCGCCCAACCATTTTATTTTATTTTTTTGTATTTTTATTAGCAAGTAATATCAATTTATTACAAGTATTTTACTGTTTATTTACATGCAAGTTTCATTTTTCATAAAATTATTTATAGTGAATCTCATGAGATTACAGGTAAGAAACCACAAAAATAGAAACGATTATTAATAAAATCAACACATTAGAAATACCTGTTTAGAGTTAAAATAAATAAGCATATTGATCGCCAAGCAAACATTAACATATTGATGGAAACTTTTCAAATCTAGAAATATAATGGAAAAATAGAGTAAAATGAAGTTCAGTTAAACCGACCTGAAACTTTCCTTCTTGTTGAGAACTGTTTTCTTTATTTTGATCAGAAACACTCATTTTTATTAGATTTTATTAAAAATAATTCTGTGATTTCAATCGGCTCAATAAACGTCACTGCCACGTACTACCAACAGCCAACTGTTTTCGTGATAACACTTCACTTCACTACACAATCATATGCGAGTCGCGAGTTCGCAACAGTATAACTTTGCCACGATTAGATTAACGTTGTATAACCCGCTACTTTATATAATCACCTACTCACTGAAAATAGTCGTATTACTCGACACGCCTGTGCACAATTTTAAAAGCGGAATGTCCATACCTATAAACGCGTTTAAATTTACAAGCGAAACAATCGATGTAGCAGCGGAAATGTTTACACAGAAGGTTTACGCAGTTTGCGTCAAAGAAACTATAAAGTTTTCACGTGTATTGCAACTTATGACAGAATTCATTTACACTTCCACTCGAGAGCTGTTATGTTTAATCTAGGAATTTAGACTTAGTATTAATTGTTGGTAAATAAATAAAAACTATTCTTTCACCATTTTCATCCTGAGAAAGTCAATGAACTAACTTTGACATAACACGTCAAACTTTGATACTGACAGTTGCATTTTGTGTTTTTATAGAAACAAAACGACAAATCAGCCTGCATTATTTCCATACCTTTTAATTAACGCGTTTAATTAAATTTACAAGCGAAACAATCTATGTAGCAGGGGAAATGTTTACACAGAAGGTTTACGCAGTTTGCGTCAAAGAAAATATAAAGTTTTCATGTGTATTGCAACGAATGGCAGAGTCCTTAATTTACACTTCCACTCGAAAACTGTTATGTATTTGGACTTAGTATTCGTTGTTGTTATTAATTAAATAAAAACAATTCTTTCACCAATTTTCACCCTGAGAAAGTCGATGAAACTTTGACAGAACACGTCAAACTTTAATACTGACAATTGCATTCCGTTTGCAAGTTTGTTTTTAAAGAAATCAAACTACAAAATCAGCCTGCCTCATTCTCACTCTGGAATGAGGCAGGCAGATTTTTTTCATAATGATACTTCTTTGCTACTAAGTAAGCCTTTATCAATATCACCTCTATTTATTTCAACTATTCTCTTCTAATTTAATTTCCATTCTATTGGTACAATTTTACTCTCAGACCAAATACAAAACCGAGACGGCGCCGGCGCTGTCAACAGTGACGTGAAGCCAGTTTCGTATGTGTGCTTTTATTGAGGTGCAGTTTCATTGTAAATGGTTGTAAATGTATGCACAGAGCGAAGGTGTAGTTTTGGCATGCTTCACTGTATTGTTCGCAGCGCTATATCTTGTTTTTTTTTAATTGGTCAGAGATTTTACATAATCAATTAAATCAACCGCTCTTTTCCCAAGTCAATAAAAATTACAGTATTCCTAGTTTATTATTATCAAGCTGATTGCGTAAAAAATATTATTAGCTTATAGCGGCCTTGATGGGGCAATGAACTGAATAAGGTGTGCTTGGGCTAGTGACAATACGACGAGTCGACGTTTAATGACTACCTACCTCATGTAAAATTTTTATCGCGTTACAAATCTTAAATTTTTATTCCTATAAACTTAAGACCAGTTTATGAAAAGTTCTGGCAACTGGAACATATTTACACAGCAAGTTTATCCTTTATGTAAGTAAGTAAGTCTCCATCTTTTGTAGTGAGACTTTTTCTCTCAAAAAGTACCAAAATCTGTACAAAAGGCTTTCAAAAGCTCCTTTGTTAGAAATAACTCAGTCTTCAACTCTGCTGCACGTGCACCTATGTCTCCGGAATGCAAAGCCAATGAGAAATATACACTGAATACACAGTACTTATATAACATGGTGGCAGCAATTTGTTGGCTATTGGCTGTTGGAGGTAAAACTATCAAACGTATAACAAGAAGTTTATTAGATAACAAGAACCTGCATGATTGAATTAGGTACAAGATTGCGGGTGCATTTGATAATGTCCTGTATATTCACGACGGGAAGGTGGAAGTTCCATCTATGCAGCAGACCTGAGAATTCTTTCGATTAATCTGACGTGGGCTTTATCCCATCTTATACAACGTATAGTTTAATCTTTCTAGGACACTGTTTTTATTACGCGGTAGAATGCCAAAGTGTGCCTCCGTGGATCCTGGTTACACATATGGCGCACATAAATCAGGATTCCTTAGAAGGAGTTCGTATAACCCCTAACAAAACAAGGACCTAATAAATGAAGGAAATATTAATAGCACTATCCGGGATAACACTAATAAGATTTCCTATAGCCGTCTGCTATTTAGCTTATCTGCCACGATCTTAGGAAGCATGTAAGGAAATAAACTAGGTACATACAAAGACCTTTGTTTATAAAAATGTTGCTCTCTGCAGAGCATATCATTGATCTACCTTCGCTGTATCCTGGATTACAGAGACGGAGAAAACGAATAGTGTAAGAGTATGGCTAGTAGGTGAAGTGATTGCCTCCTATTCGACGTGTTTCATCCCTAATCTCGCGTCGACATGGGTATTATGTGCATCTATCAAAGAAATACCATAGATAATAGATGATGAAGGATGATTTTATTATTCTATGGCAATAAATAAAGATACTGTATCCCATGCCTGATTTCGGCTACGGTGACTTATTCTGTTTCTGACGGCTATAGGTTCCGAGCGTGTGCTCTGATGTGGCTAATATAACTAATAATTATCTTGGCTGTGAAGGTACGTGCACAGGGCGGACACGTAAGAATACCATTATATAGCAAGGGAGTGCTTCCGCTGCCGGCGCCGGCTCCAAACAATAACGCTATTGCGAACCGGCATGACATTACTGCCGGCAACTGCCGGCACCGCCGTCTCCCATAATGGACAACGGCGGCGCGGCGCGGCGTTTATGGAAACCGTTCCAGTATTCAGAACTCCAACTAACTAACCCCAACTAAAGTATTTTTTTAAATATTATAATCTAGTCGTTTTTGGCGAGGGGGTCACTGTTCTAACCTAAACTTTTTTTGCGAGTATAAATATTTAACCTAATCTAACTAGTTCGGTTCCGGGTACTTATTACTAGATCACTGGAATATGGAAATCATTGATTCTGGAAATTATTGGAAAAAAATAATGCTTTATCACAAGTTTTTTTAATTATGCCTACCCCACCTATCTATTCCAATATGCCAAATTGCCAACCCCGTTTTCCGCTTATTTTTCCAATGTCAACGCCGGCAGCCAATTCAACAACCAGCGCCGGCAACGGAGGCACTCCCTTATAGTAATGGTATTGTATGATGGAAGGTGGCTTACTCCTGAGGTAGTATCCCCTGCTACTTACGTAATGGTGGGGCGGTTGGTGGTGAGGCGGTGGTTGGTGGTGTTGTGGCTGATGGTGCGGCGGCTGATGATGCGCAGCGTGGTGCGCCTGCGCCTGCGCGTGCGCCAGGTAGTGCCGCATGTTCTCGTCTAACACTGGCGGCATCATAGGGGGCATCATTGTGCCTGATGGCACTACGGGCATACCACCTGGAAAATTGAAATGGCAGGACTTTAATAATGGTTTTAGAAGTTTTAAGTCAGTAAATCTTTTTGCTTGGAAGAAGCGCGTCTATCACTGAAATACAGGTTTTGGGCTATTGACCAGTGCTACCAGATTGTATAACAATTGGATAGGTAGGTACAAAATCTGTATAATTTAGTCATCTTATGTTTCCTGTTTGTATAGCAGATTGCCTTGTATAAGAGAATTTTAATAATTAGGTAAGTAAGATACATTTGTTACTTGTATACAAATTGGATACCAAGATCACAAAGTTTAAAAGGAAAGGATACCTAATACGATACCTGACCTTTTAAATATAAGACAGTCTTGATGTCATCGTTATAGATAACTTTAAACCAGTATGAAAATGTCGAGGTGACCATAAAAGAACCAATTTTATCTAATTTGCATGGATTTAAACATTTTTAATTTGACTCATTCAATGCAGTGTGGCATAACAGTGATGCCATGTAGACTGCCGTAAAGAGTACGCATGGCAAAATAACGCAACCGTTTATAGTGCCTTAAGCATTGCAATATCACTTGTTATTTTGGTTGAATGTTGAGGTTAGTTTGCTAAGTTTTGATTTGTACTCAAAATTCAAAGGTCATTTATTCAAACTAGGCTGAGAATCAGCACTTTTCGAACGTCAAAATTACATAAGACTACTATTATTTGTTTTAGTACTTCTAAATTAATATTATAATAAATAGAAATGATTTTTTTAATGTTCGTTTGTAATTAATAAACTCAAAAACTACTGGATCAACTTTAAAAATGCTTTCTCCAGTAGAACACTATATTATCACTGAATAACATAAGCTATCCTTATATGCCTACAGATTTCTCCGTCAATTGTGGACCGAGATAGAAAATTCTTTTTTGGTTTGAATGGTGAAGTGTCTCCGTATAAATTTGATTAACGTTGCTTGAATAGATTTTGAGTTAGCTTCAATAATACTTTTTTTTCCCACTTTGTATGTGGATGATATGATAAGTTCCTGTCACTGTTATTTACATAGTAGTTAGTGGTACTTATTCGAATTTGTGTGGGGTAGGTACCACAACTAAAAAATGAAAAATAAAAACGTATACAAAAAAAAAAAAACAACCGACTTAAAAAAAAAACAAACACTACATAGTGAATAATAACTAATTTCGGAAGTCGGTAGAAAAAAAACTAAAATTCAAAACTAAAGACTCCGACTTCCGAAATTAAAGTTGTTTTCACTTTGTAGATTTTTTTTGGAAGTCGGTAGTTTTTTTTTTTTTTTTTTTTTAAAGTTTTTATGTAACAAAATTATGTGTGAATCTATTTTTTTCATTTAATTCATATAAAAAGAATTTAACTCTAAAAGCCGATTTCAATTAATTAGCGGGTACTTATGATAATTTATTAAGTATCCATAAAAAGTATTTCGGTATTTTAAATCAGTGAAGTTTCACAGAACAAAATAAATATAGAATCACGTAGATAAGATAAAATAATCTACATATTCGTGATCCGTAACAGTCTAAAAACCTAACTTTCAACCTATTGCAAGTGTACACGTATTTTTGTTTAATGTTTACATTAATGCTTGATAAGATAAATAATAATCAAAAAGTTAATGGCTAGGTATAATTTTTGTATCTATTCAGTATAATATAAACAGCTGATAATGTTTGCATGTTGTTTCCAGCTCGCGTGCTGGGTTCGGAGCTGGTGCCACGTCACGGGTGGCTTAATTTCGCTTTATTTGGACATCGACGCCCGCCGTTCCGCTCCGTAACTTTGCGGTTATGAATGAACGTGTTTTGGGTGTTCGTAGAAAACGTTCTTTGTGAGATCATCCGCTTCGGTACGATCCGCCCGCGGCGGAAACGTGCCGAATAGTTGAGGCCGGTTCGCGGAGCCGCCATGAACCGCGACCGCAGTATTGAGCAATGCCGTGCACTAGGAATCCCACGAGAGCCTTGAAGCTCTTTGTTTCGACTCGCGGTAGAAGGGATTTTTCCCAGTTTTAATTCTGTACGGTTACTTAACCCTCTGACGCAACCACTAATTGAATGTGGTTTGTAGATTTGCTATTTTTAGCCCACCCTAATTACTGTTTTGGAAAACAAAATTATGGTAATCAACAAATTCCAAATATGAACCATTGTTTCCATATTTAGAAAAGTAATGAGTTCATGAAAATAGATTAGTCTGTTGAACCAAATTTTTTAATAATTTCCTAGCTCTTTTAAGTCAGAACGATCAAGAGAAAGAACGTCAAAGAAGAAAACGAAGTTCAGAAGTCAGTTACAAAAGAAGAGTGAGAGTCCATCGTTATCATTCTCCTGCCCTTATCCCGATCTATACAGGGTGGCAGGGAGATCGACGCAAAAACTGTTGCCATGGATTCAGTACAACATGATTCTGAACACCCCTGCGTTGAAACAAAAAATACCATCGCTTCTTTGGACTTCCCCACTCTCAGAGCCATCCACATTCATACTCAAAACTTTCCTCACGACATTTTTCTCATTCAAGAACAATAATGTTTTGAAATCTTGTTTTTCCATTCCTTTACGATACCTCCCAAGAGGTCTAGCATATTTTACATTTTACTTTCCTTAGTAGAAGCCAAATGAGTAAGTAAGTAAAATACATATAAAGCGTCGTGCAGACCGGCGTGACGCGACTCTAACAAAATAATTTCTAATACCCCTGCCACACACTCGTCGAGTGGCATGAGAAATAGCGAGGAAAGTAGGCAGAGATGTAGTGTAGCAACGTTACTCGTCATGCCGCACGTCATGCTTCTCGTCATGCCCACTGCTCCCTCTTTTGTCGGTTTTTGGGCGCGAGTCAAAGGACGTAGTGCGAAGCGTCGCGATTAATCGCTCGAGTACAGTAGTGTGTCGGCAGAGAGTGCATCATCGCGGCAGCGCGAGGAGCAGAGCGATGAGCATAGTGTGGTAGGGGCATAAGAAAACTTCACGGTAGAAGAATTACCGGTGTGCGGGGTCGCGTCGCGCGACATGTCGCGCTAGTCTGCACGAGCCTTAAAGGTAGCTAAATACAAATTACCTATGTAGCGATTGTCGAAGAATTTCAGTGAGGTTTCGTGGAAACTATTAGATAACTACAATATTTACCGTTACAGCAAATAAATTACCCAACCGGTATTTATCTAAATGACACAGTAGAAAATAAAATTCGCATGCATGAGTAAAAGTATTTAGTGAACTGCAATAAAAGAATACCGTAACAATAAAACAGTCGCGGTTGACTATCAATTGTATGAAAAATTCGCTTTACATTACAGGAAAATAAAGAATATATTATCAATTTATCACTATTGTTAATTTCCTACGCTAAATTAACGTTAATTAGGCGTTACTAAGTGGGGTGGCCGACCTCTTAAGAACATTAAGATACTAGGAAAAGGATGGAATTGCCAAAGTCAGGCATTATCTAGTAAATGCAGAAATTGTAAAATGGTAGAGAAACTAAACGACTGTCTGCTCACGAGCACGACCATAAAATCGATTTTATTTTCTAATCAAATAAAAACGTGCACAACACGTCATGGACTCAATGGCTCATAGGTAGGTATAATGAACTGTATGAAAATCCGCCCTTTTTTTTCTCTTTCTCTTTTTATTCTACCCCTAAGCTAAAATGGGGGATGAAAGTTGTATGAAAAACCGTCATCATTTAAATTATACAATGATAATTTGTATTCAAGGTTTTTGTTTAAAAATACGTGCTTCAGGATTTCGAAAATCTTATCGCAAAAGGGGTAAAATAGGGGATAAAAGTTTGTATGGAAAATCCGATATCTACTACTATCCACTTTAGGATAACTAGGCATTAGAAAACATTGTTTAGTGGAAGAAGTGGACTCACCATATTCAGGGAGCACAGTACACATATGCGCGTGCTGAGGATGCTGCTGGGGGTGCGGACACATCTCCTGCGGCACGTAGTATTGCTCGGGAGGGTAGTACTCTCCATAGTAGCCGTCGCCGGGGCCGCCGCCGCCCCCGCCCCCCTCCGCGACGCCCACGCCCACCATGGTGGATTCTAGCAAAGCATGGCACGCTGGCGACCGCGTCGCATCCGAATCACTCGACAACGATCTGTGAACAAGAGATAAACACTGTTAGATTGCGTGTTTTACGGGATTCCATAGTCTTCACCTCATCATTCATCATTTCAGTCGAAAGACGTGCACTGCTGGACAAAGGCCTCCCCCAACTTTAACCAGAACTCTGCTACCCGTATCCAGCGGATTTCTGCGGCCTTCAAAAGGTCATCGGCCCGCTTTGTGGGAGGCCTTCCAACGCTACGTCTTCCGGTACGCGGTCGCCACTCCAAAACGAAAGATTCGGCCCCTTCGGCCAGCTGTTCTGCGAGCAATATGCTTTGCCCACTGCCACTTAAGTTTGGCAATTCTTCGGGCTATGTCGGTTACCTTGATTCTCATGCGGATCTCTTCATTTCTGATTCGATCACGTAGGGAAACTCCAAGCATAGCCCTCTCCATTGCCCTTTGGGTGACTTTTAGCCTTCTAATAATCCCCATTGTGAGCGACCACGATTCAGTGCCATAGTTCATCACTGGCAACACGCACTGGTCAAAGACTTTCGTCTTGAGACACTGCGGTATGTGGGACGAGAAGATATTGCGTAGCTTCCCGAACGCTGCCTAGCCAAGTCGGATTCAACGATTGACCTCTTTCTCCAAGTTGGACCTGAGGCAGTCTTCACCTGTTTCAGCTATTTTCAATCAGTTATCATCATCGTTCTGCTCTTATTCCAATTTATTTGGGGCCGGCGTAACATGTCTTCTTCCATAGATCTATTATACATCTCTATGGTCTCCCTCTTACTAGCCAAAATATTATCATCTTTCACACAACCTATCTATCGTTTCTCTCATCTTCCCATCAAAGCCATCCTCAATCACACAAAACGTTTCTCTCAAAATTTTTATCATTCCTCCGCATCACCGATATATCGAATCATAATTTTGCGAACTTTGCGGTTTCTGGTAACTTCCTTATTTTCCAGAATCACTTTTAGGATCAACGATAAAATGTATAAAGCTTATGTAATTAAATTACTAAGTAATTATGTTATGTCTGTCAAAGTTTTTGTACTCCATGGTGTAATTAAAGTTCCGTATTCGAACAAACCGTTACAATTTGTCCATTCACCCGATGTCATCGTCGTCACGCTTTTTTACCTTAATGGGTGAGCAGAGTGCTGTAAGCGGTACTCAAATAAGGTGCTTCGATATTGTTTTGACTTTAATAGCCGCTCAATTAGATTAATAGAAGTCTACATTCATCCAGGTTTAGGTTCTAAGAGCTAGCGCGCACGAGTGACTTTTGTCACCGTGACAAAAAGTTGGATGCATTTAAATAGGCTCTACAAGACCTAAGTAATGTACATAAATCTGGAGCATCCTGTCTGTCAGGGAAATTGACTGTTAAACCAACTAAAATGACGTACAGAAACTTTTTGTTACGGTGACAAAAGTCACTCGTGCGCGCTAGCTCTAAATGGACAGGTTTATTGTCAGTTTCAGTGTGTAAGTCTCATTACTTTCGTTGACGCATTATTCTTTTGACCAACATTACAACCACAAAGTTATACCTACCTACTAACGTACATTTTTAAAGTTTCCTCCACAATGACGATATATGACTGTTTACCGTCACTCGCAAAATTCGTCATTCTATGAGCAGAATCCAGCGTTCTAAACCCTATATTTCAAACGTTCCAATTTTCTAACAACCGCCGCGTGCAGATTTGTGTGAGAACACTATAAAATTCAAAATAAAGAATCCCAATCCCAACCCAAGCATTTCTATTCCCAACAACCAGGATTGTGTGAAAAGATAGCCCAGGAGTTGCATCACATTTCTAAAGTTGATTTTGTCTAGTGGATGCATTAGTGTTGCGAGTTGCACAAGGCACATCGTAACGATATCGACACATCCGTGTGAGCACGTCGTGACCGTATTTGCCTTTTAAATGGGGTGCTGTCATGGCACCTCACGAGTTCTGCGTGGATGAGCTCGCAATCTATGTCAGTGATTGTGGCTTGAGCGGAGCTCCTTGAAACAAGCTCGTGCCTATTTGCTACAAAAAAGTTGTTTTAAAACTACGTGGCTAAAATATTGTGTCTTCAATCTCACAAGTTCTAACCTTACAATTTATACTTGAGGTCGTCTTCGCAATTTGCAACAGATTTTTCTACTAGTTTATTTTGCTCGTCGGTAATTACATTAGGTCACCTTTGGCGTTCTTATTAAAACAACTTGCTGACAGAATTCTGAAATTAGCTAATCAAAGCAAAAAGGCATTTACGCTTTTTGCTTCGCCCAAAAAATACGTAAATTGATGTTTATGTATTACACAAATTACTGTTTATATTTTGGTGTTTCCAATTAAATCACATTTCAAATAAAAAAAAATCCTCGTGTAGCATGATCAGAGCAGAAAATATAGGGTGGCAGGGACATCGAAGCGAAAACTGTTACCATGGATTCAGTACATGATTCTGAATTGAAATTGCGTTGATATTTTTCGTCGGTTATTTTTTTTTTTAATCTGTTCTTTCATAAAAAAAGTGTAATACCTACGCGGTCAAATTGTATGGAAATGCAATTTGTTTTTTAAATAACCGATGAAAAATTTCAACGCATGGGCTTTATAATCATGTATGTACTGAATTCATAGTATGTTTTCGCGTCGATGTCCCAACCACCCTGTATAGCAGCTAACGGTGGCCTACCTGATAGCTTTGGAGTTTGGACACATTACATACAACTTTGATACACTAATAAAAACAATAACTATAAATCAAACAAGACTAAGTTATACTCGTATTTATTTACATTCGTCGCCTCGTCACTAACTCATTAACACTAATCCCATGACAATCGCGCGCAAATACACATTCACAGTGACCGTGTATTCCCACACACATAATAATTTCAACTAATTTGATCCTTTTAATATTTGTTTGAGTAATTGTTAAGGTTTTTGTGTGAATGCATGAATGAGTCGTTGACTGCGGTCTGCGAGTCGCGTACGTTGCTCGTTGACTCATCGAATCAACAATACGTGTAGCCATTCATGTGCTCGGAAGGGCACACTGTGGTTGCCTACTAGCTTTGTGAGCAATATAAAAACTGTTACAATATAAATTAATTATTAGGTGAAGCGATATTGCATATTGCTCACTATGACAATGTGTCATTGCCATCAAGTTTATTAATACATAAAACAACACAGTTATTAATAAACTCTGTATCCTAACGGAAAACGTCACAAGAATATTGATGTCATTCATTCAGTTAAATTAATGTTAGGAGGTTGGGCAGCAGCATCCTGAAATCCGCTCATTACGTGCAGCAATCAGTCACTTGTTTACTGAATGTGGTGACTGGTGAATTGGTGATCATGATAATATCCCCAACCAAAATTCACTATAGTCGGTTATTAGGTGACTAAGTACCAGCTTATTTGTTTTAATCTTGTCGCTTCAAACAACTGCCTTTCGGAGAAACACAAAAGTCGGCCAACAAAACTTTTTTGCTTTGCTACGGAATGTCATAGAACCTACTTTGTATGGAATTCACTCACCCGCTGACAGGTGCGACGGCGCGGGCGACGCGACTAGTAGAACTATTTCTATGAAAACTTCATAAAAATTGTTCTACTAAAACCGAGTCGCGCCTGTCTGGGGAGCCTTTATGAGCTAATTTTATAGCGAAAATGACTGAGTTATGTGCACATCATACGCTCATACACGTCGCACGTTAATTATGAATACGTACCTATTATAGGTACATAAGTACGTATTTCTATTCCTATCTACCTTTATTTATCTGTCGGTTGTGGACAATCAACATTTTGATGCATTATGCATATCAGCATTATGATTAATTAGGTACCGTTAATCAAGTCTTCATACATTCCAAGGAGTATATTTCTTCAACAGTTCCTTACCTATAATAAGTTATAGTAACACCTACTTTTACACCTATGTTTACAAATAAAAACTTTGACTTTGAAAGCTTTACTTACCTACTTTGCAAAATAAAATGCAAGTAGGTACTTAGAAATCAAATCAAATTAAAAATTCAATTGCAAAAAGTTCGTTTCATCCTTTAATCCCTTGAAAGCAGAGGTAGAAAGACGTTCCTCGCAAAGTAGAAAATTAAAAGAGAAATGATAACTTCATTCCAGTTTTAATCCTATTAAACATTGAATAAGAACCAATTAATTTATCTTTTAAAAGGAAAGTGAAAGTCTTCAGCGGCAGTAAACTTTTTTAGGTACAATATTGCCGTTTTCCGGAATTACTTATTCACAGCTGCCAGAGAAAAGATTAAGGGACTTCCCTGTGGCTATAGCAGCGGATACAGATGATTAAATGATAACAAACATTTTATTTCTTATCGCTGTACCGTCACGACATGCAACTCAACGGTTATATATGTCTGTTTGATAACTCTGTAATAGAAACCTTTGCATTTCCGCTGGACAATTACACGTTACATAACTCCATAATGGTACACACGGCTACACATCAAGCTATACATTTCCAGTTTATACTGATCTCGCATTGCATAGGATTTCCGTACAATGCGAGGTCAGCTTATACTGGAAATGTATAACTTGATGTGTAGCCGTGTGTACCTACTGGAGTAATACTGTTCGACATTTATGACTACCTAGTACTATACTAAGACATTGAGACCGATGAATGGCTGATTGCTTACCATTACAATAACCGTTTATATTTTATTGTAAGCAATATTTTATCGAGGTGTACGTCCCTAACAGGAAATGTCAAATAAAGTTCATCAATTTGTTGTGTTCTTTTTCAATGCCGAAACTGCGGTTTTGTTTGTTAAGGTTGAGCAGATTAGAATGAGAACTCGTACCTAAATATCTTTGATAAGGGACGACATGATTGCCGACACATGTGTCAGATATTATCATATCTTCGATGACAATGGACAACAAAGGAAGCGACTGCAACTATTCTATGAACAATGCCTTGTCGAAACTTGCGGTTTTTTTTCGTACGTGTATGTTTAACAACTCGGGGGAGCTCATTGCTAAGTAATAACTCCCGCTCGGGTCGATCGATTAGGTTAAGCCAAGCTTGCCGCGGTCGGTCTGAGTATGGGTGACCATATTTACGGCCCGTATTAATAAACGTTCCTCAATGACGTACTCAAGTACATACCGAGACCCCGCCGTGCCTTGGAAAGCACGTTAAGCCGTTGGTCTTGGTTTTCTTTGTGGATCTTTGAGACTTTGACAGTCGTTACAGGGTGTCAGAAGCCCGAAAGTGACAGTCTCACCAAGGGTTTATCGTATTATGACCTCCACAACCCAGTATAACTGATTTGTGGAGGTCAGATAGGCAGTCGCTCAATGTAAAATACTGGTATTCAGCTGCATCCGGTTAGACTCGAAGCCGCCCAACTAAGTTGGGAAAAGACCAGTTAGATCAGTTTGTTGAACAAACCCTACATAATGACGTCAACTGAAAATCAAACCTCAAGCGAAATTCCATATTTTCTGCCATCCAACGCGGCAGCCTTTTAGGCACTTATCCCACTGAAAGCGATGCGGACGAATTTTTTTTATGACCAATGAGCTCTTCCGTTAATTTTTTCCTTTACATACTTGTGCATAATATATACATAGATTTTAGTGTTAGATTGTATAATACAGGGTGGCAGGGACCTCGACGCGAAAACTGTTACCATGGATTCAGTACATGATACTGAAACGTAAAGCGTTGAAATTTATAGTCGGTTATTAAAAAAAAAAAAACAGCTGTTTCATACATTTTGACCGCGTAGGTGTTGCACTTTTCTATGAAACAGCATTTTGGCCTGGCAATAAATTTCAACGCAGTGGTTTTCAGAATCATGTACTGAATCCATGGTAATAGTTTTCGCGTCGATTTCCCTGCCACCCTGTATATCGATTAATTAACTTTTACAGGAAAACTGTGTCAAAACTTGATTACCGAAATAGTAAGTAATTAACTGTAAATGAATTTGTTCTAATGAGGATAATATGTTCCGAGTGCAATGTGCATATTACTCATATTAGCTATCACCATGTTTGCAACAGTTTTCCTTGAAGATCGTGAAATTAATAAGTATTCCTAGTTTTCATTATATATATCCAGCCAATCCAGTTTGTCTGCCTCGTTGGTCTAGTGGTCGCAAGCGCTACTGCTGAGCATGAGGTCCTAGGTTGGATTCCCGGGTCGGGCAGTCTTATTGGGTTTTTCTATCTGAAATTTCTCAGCAGCAGCCTGGAGTATGGATATGAGCCCGGATGATGGCAATAGGCTCGCCCCCTATTACATGGGACTTAAAACATAACTGGCGAATTGTGGGTGAACCTGCTACAGGGACACCTCTGCCTTACCCTTCGGGGAAACAAGGCGTGATGTTATGTATGCATGTATATCCAGCCAAGTCGAGCAAAAACAAATTAACAAACATGACTATTAAACGAAGCCACAATGACATATTGCTTCACGCGGAGCAGACGATGGACAATTTAGAATCGTACGGAAATCTAACGCGCACGTAGGATAAAATTTAATTTCCATACCATTTCAAATTGTCCGCCGATAAATTGTCTATCGTCTGCTGTCAGAAGGATCGGTTGGTCGTTTCCTTGATTAGTCCACGATGACTCTAGTATACCTATAACTGCATTCAGTCTAATATCTAAATCGGCTTGGTCGGTGTCTTCTGGCAATAGACCACCAACACCCGTTTCTATGCGTGTCCATTAAATTGCTGATGTCTCACTATCAGATTTTCACTCCAGGGCGAAAATTGATATCGTAACTTGATTTCTGTAGGTACCTTTTGCTGTGTACAGGCCAAATAGGTAAATCCCCGAGCAATATGACACTTCGATTCGATAACAAAAACGCAACGATGAATTCACGGTGTGATGGTTTCTGTTACTACCTACTTGATAAAAGTAGGTCATAATAACACCGTTGTTAGTAGGTACATCATTTTTATAGGAAAGCAAAAAAAAACCCACGCTGTAGCACAGTATTATAAAGGCTCGTGCAGACCAGCGCGATATCGCGAACGCGACACGGGTCGCGCTGCCTGTCGCGCCCGCGATATCGCGCTGGTCTGCACGAGCCTTAATAAAGTAACAGTATTATTATATTTCGACAGTGTCCTTAAAATAATTACCTACGGTCGCTGCGTAGATAAACCTTCCGCGTCCGTGCGTACCTAACCGCCGCGCACTTGATACTCTTGCGTACCGATATACACTGATATTTCGAAGCGCGGCGTCGGCGTCGCTCGACGCCATCGTGTCGTTTCGGCCGTTTTCTATGAAGATATAATACTTTTACTCATATAAACTGTGGCGTGTAGGTACTTTAATGGAACCTTACATGTTTATTTTGAATCGTTCACTTTCTTGAACCTATAGTTAGTTTTAAATCTGAGGCCCGTTTTCACGAAAACTACGCGACACCTAAATGAATACCTTAATAAAAGGGCGCTGCTGGATTTTTCAATCGCCGCGAAAGTTGAAAATTATTAACGTGACGCTTAAGTGTTAGTGAAAATGGGCATGAGTATCCGAAAAACTTTACCAATAAAGGTCCTACTCCTTATTCTGTTTGATGAGGTGTTTCATTCTTCTTTGTTTTAAATTCCGCTTCGCTATCCGCCTCTGAATCGCCCACTCAACAAACCAAGCATTTAAATATTTTATTAAACCAATATGCACAGGAAGCGCGGCCGTTAATTGATCGTTTGCTCTATCGAGACAACCTTGACTCGAACCACGACCGAACCGCACATGCATTCTTGATTAATTCGATATGATTACAATTCGCAGCCGAATTGTGTAGCCATAGCTAGCTGAGCTAACCTTGAAGGTTGCACATATGAATATTATTACTATACTGTTCTGAGAGGCAGACTTCCTCAGAGCAGGGTTGCCAGCTGCGTATGCGGATAGAAAAACAACTGACTCATAAACCATCTCGCCTATAAAAAATCACCTTTATGTTCTAAAATCAATCTCGAAAATACTTGACCGGTTGGAATTTAGAATATTCCGCGGATACTTATATCAAATTTATATCGATAGTTCGAGACTAATAAAGTGCTATTCTGTTTTCCAATTTCTTTTTCTGTGAAAGAAAACGCTTCACAAAACATTACCTACCTATTATGTTTTGTTCCTTTAAAAATCAAAATATTTTAATTCACATAAACCTACATGAGCACTTATGAAACGTCAGAAGCTGGTACACGGTTCCAATTGGTCATTTCCTATGGAGAAGAGCCGGCAGGAAACTCCACTGTGCTTAAAGTTAGAAACCGCAGCAGACGACTCAGTAGGTACATCATTCGTAAACAAATACAATGTCGCAGTCACAGCAGACTTCCCGTCCCCCTGAATTCTCAAGTCGTTCATCTATTGCTCTCGATCTTGTTCAATTGAATAAATGCAGGGAGGTGATGGTGGCGTGGCATTCGCTATTAACGCCGGATCCTACGTGCGTTGTTATGTAAATAGGGTCGTGCCTACAGATGAGCCGCTTGCCTCCGCGGAGGTGCCCGCCCAGGGTCACGGCCGACCATACGCTCGATGCCCTCAGCCGTCGCTTATTATGCCACGTCATAACTTGCTATAATTACGTATTAGTGCAGATTAGCACCTATTTATAGCGCGAACACGGCGTATGTTAATTATGTCTAACAATAATAATCAAAGAGTTAAGCGTAGTTAGAAAGCAAATATGTATTAAGCCTCTGCCGTCAATAGCCAGCATTACGGACGTCAAGTTCTATCGATTTCACGTTTGCTCATAGCCAATTTGGCGAATACATTTTATGATTTTCATATCGGTGTGTTGGTAATTGAAACGAAGCGTAATCTCGCCGCTGACGCACGTGCACCACGCACGTCGACTATCGATCCGACAACAATTATAATTTACGATAAAAACCAGCTCCGCTAAAGAAACAAGAGAACATAGATCTGAATTTTCCTCTTAGCATAACCGACGGAGTCCATACCTAACATTATAATATATGTATCTCTCCCCTCTTGGTATCTTGTGGTGGCAACTAAATTATTAAACACCTACCTAGTTAATTGAATTTGCGGTTTTCCTAGTAAAATCCATAATTATTATGAATTCATACGTCATCTATAGGTATGATGCAACAACTGTCATCCATTCTTTGGTCTTTGAATTGGAAGCCGTTATGGGTTTTTTTTATGGGTTTTTTATTAAGGCTTGACTATCAAATGAAGGCTTACTTAATTTTGTAAAGTAAACAAAGCTGGTACAATGGCACTGCTAAAATCGTCCTGCCTGCGCCAATATTGGTAAAACGGAACTACTGTAAACTTATTGATATTCAGTGTATGTGCGATTGGCACGTATGACTCACAAAGGAATTGTATTCATTTTGTGTCAAATTACACTAGCAAACGGACAATATAATTATTACATTTCACACCAAATTAAAGAGAAAAGAAAAGATTGGTCTCACTTCAATCTACAAACATGTAAGTAAAGATCAAGAAACTTTTAAGTAGTTAAGTATTATCGAATGACGCTAAGTGAATAAAGCTGATTCAGACACTTCACTTTTTGTAAATTTTTCGGCATCTTTCACTCGATGGAAGTGAAACTTCTGAACACAAAATGAATCAGAAGTGAAATATTAATTCATAAGTGAACCAATCCAACGTCAATGGATTTCGGCATTCAGCATTTTTGACTAGCGCACCGAATGATCGAAAAATTTAATGAGGCAGATTAACTTCATTTCTATGTAGGTAAGTAATGAACGTTCATTTCTATGCAAGTAAGTAATTTTGTCGGAGTTTTTTGAACGTGAAATGAACATTTACTCGAGTGAAGAAGCGTCAAATATCAGCTTTAGTGACTAAGTTGTTATGCTAGAGCCACGTAGAGCTAAATATCTGACTTGGTGCTGGCACGTACTGACTATTAGGTAGTAGGTACCATTCCTAGGTCAGTGTACGCATGACTATGACATATTATCCACGTTCTTTGTTTTGCAGATAGTTGTGTGTATGTGTCACAGTCACTATTGTAGGCAGGTTGGACCGTTGCAAAATTCTGTTCTGGGGGCCTACCACCAGCTCATAACGCAGTATTATTTTAATATTATTTCAGTGGGAGAAAGAGATGGAGCTATAACATCCTGTACAGCTTCATCTCGTTCCCACACTGAAGTAATATTAAAATAATATTGCTTTATGAGCTGCTGGTAGGCCCCCAGTAGCAGTAGCGCAGAACCAGGACTGCTGGGCAAAAGTGGAGGCCTATGCCCAGCAGTGGGACACTACAGGCTAGCTTTTATATAACTAACTTTGGCTCGCGGTTTCGCGTGAATGACAGGAAAAAACGTTCTACATGGAAATATACATAATAATGTGCAAACTTTCAGGCTAATCTCAAACAGACATAATAGGTACCTCATATAAAAAAGGTACAATAGCTTCTAATCTCAAGATATTCTCAAGTTTTCCTCATATCAAAGAAGTTATTATTAAAACCCCATCAACGAAGGCTGCAGGCGATGACCGTTAAACATTCCCAGCCGGGAATCCCAAATATCGTGAATTACAAAAGGAAGATTCGAGTGCGTCGCGAACTGCGAACGGCGGAGACGTTCCAAGAATTAATTTACATAGCAAATGTGGACTGAGGCCGGTAGCGAGAACTGGCTGTTATGATTGATCCGCACGCTGGCCTGATCAAATGCAATGTACAATGTGAACATCTGTAAGTTGACGATAAGAAAAATTCTGGCATATTGTTAACACGTTCGACTCCACCCACTCCACTCCATACATATTGGAAGTGAACCCTCCGTGAGGGTTACCGGCATTACGTTTGCGCTAAAGTTAACCATCGCGTTTAAAACCTTGTTATAAAACACTGTAAAACGAAGTAAAATAGTGTTTTCAGGCGATCTTGTCGCCATAAGTATACAATAAACTTCCCATTGACTTCGAAACTTCCATTAAACGATTTAAAATCTGTATTAAAATCAAACTTTGAATTTGAAAACTTGACATTTTAATTATTACGTAAAATCATCAAAATATACCAGTTTTATATGTTTATATACTATACACATTGACATTGTTGAAAGTTATATTCAAAATTAATGATTACTTTGTAAAGTATTTTAATTATTGTGAATGTGGGGACCATGTGGATATTATTATTATTTTTATTTCTCAGCTAGTTTTAACGATGGCAATTTCAGTAGTTCATTGAATGCGACCTACCCAAATGTCCTTTCTTTGGTATTGTTCGTCGAGTCGAGCTCCTTAAGTTCTGAGTTGAGCTCCACGATTACTGACAAATGCTTGCACTGACTTGACAGGTCCACTCTGTGTGGTTCTTTCTTCAAAAGACTATTTGAGACACTAATCTACATGGTTCTCATATAGCCTGACCAAGATTATGTCTGGACTTTAAAAGAGACTGCGACCTCTGAGTTTCGGCCTTTTTTCTCAGAGTAGTCAGATAGGAAACGCCGAACTCATCTAGCTTATTTTTAATATATATTTTTTTAAATATGACGTGTAAAAGTGATTCCGTTATCCTATTTACAGAATAAACAATTTCCTTCCAACCTTTTAAATTTTTTTGAATATTTGTAACCGTGATAAAAATAAAAATACTTAAATTAATATGCTTGGATTTTCAAACCAATGCATATAGTAATAAATCTTGTTGAAATATACATCAGATTTTATCTTCGCGGTTTATAATGCTCTGTATTCGCTAAGAAAAACCTACATGTATGAGACAGTCATATATCGGGAACCCTCCAGGAGGGTTCCCGGCACTGAACGTGTGAATGAGAAACGGGAAAAGCGAAGTCGTTGAAGACCTATCTATAGGCGATGATAGCGAGACGAATTAGACAGTTCACGACTACAAACAGCCGTGAGAAGTAGAAAGAGTGGAGCCTTTGCTTGCCCATCAGTGGAACGGTGTGGGCTGATATAATAATAGGATAAGTATTGAATAAGTCTTGTGCACATCTATATCGTCGTTATAGTCAGGTAGAGTCTGACCTCCACCTGACTATACTTTTCAAGCATAGCATAATTAGCCAGTATAATGTTCCCACTGCTGGGACACAGGCTCGCCGCTCGGAGAGAGAGAGTGGGCCATAATCCACCACGAGGGCTCAGTGCGGGTTAATAGATGTCTTCGAATTTTTGGTTCTAGGACATAGCAAGCATATTCCATGGTAATTAATCGGATCTATGTGGTCAACAATGTTGAAATGTTAACAAAGTCAAAAGAACAGATAGCTAATACATAGTCGCACTAACAACAATATGCGCTATCAATCGTCAACTCCTTTTAACGTGCAATTTCTCCAAGTATCACCAACTTCGAAGAATCGCTTGTACATGATATTGTAAGTAGTATTATTACTTTTCATTCGTCATTACTTGTTTTCAACAGACAGGAACGGTCACATCAGCCTGTCACTTGGCGCCGGTTAGGAGGCGTATTACCTAGAACAACAAGGTTCTTGCCCTATCGTACGGGTAATTTTTCGCACAACAGAGCGCCTACGCACGCGCCACGTCCCACACGCTAGTCTAGCGGGCTAGCGTCTAGCTGTCAAAAAGCTTTTAGAACTATTTTATCCAGACATCAACATGGACACAATAACAGACCTCGGACTAAAAATACTACTATCAACTTGGATATCTGGATACGTATACCATAATTATGTATTGTAAAAATAAATTACAGAGTTACCTGTTGCCATCGTCTTGATAGCAAGTTATAATAAGGCATACAAATTGACCTTACCCGGATCACAAAAATATATCTCGTGAAATGAATCAGTAAGGTTTCAATAATATTTACGCCCACTGTGATAGAGATTATTCTCTTTACCGCAACTCACAAACAAACCATTAGGTGCCCTTTGTGCCAGTCCACCCGATACATTATCAATATCATGCATATTTTAACGTTAGTCATCACTCAGGCCGCTACGGTCGGCAGACCACTACACCACTTGTGAAGCTTCTAAGACCATTAGTGTATTGTCAAGTGTTTTTTTTCTGTGAACAACATTTGAAAAATTATAAGCTGATAAGTGGAACTCTACCCAATTTTAAAGCACTTTTCTTTTACCCGTTTAGAAATGTGGCTGTACCGGCCTTTGCTATTTTGAAGGCGAGAAAGGGGATGATTGAAGGCTGCGGCGGTCGGGAGGCGCCCGCCCACCGCAAGCGCCCACGCACTGACGCACGCCGCCCAGCCTCAGTAGCTTTTCATAAAAAATAAAACAGTTACACCTACGCGTACGTGTTTGGTGACTTTATTAATATCTATGTAAATTGAGTGTCAAAATAATGACAGCATGTTTTCAGAGGAGACTACGAATACGTGTGTTTAATGCTAAATCTATATAAGGGACATCTTCAAAGATTTCAGCTTATAAGATTATACACGGCGGCATTAAAATGTCAGCTAACACTTAATTCTCTATCTTTTCTCTGAAAGTTGAGCTTTGTTGTGCATTCTTCTTATCCGTAAACTTCGTAGGATTACTTCTAAGAAGGAAAGCTATTTGTGGTAGAAACACTTCATGGAAAACATTATTTCTGTGAAATTATGAACAGCTGAATTACTGCAATTGCTGCAATTATAACTAAATAGGTATACCTACTGACTAGAAGGCAAATAACAGCGAACAGATAAGTAGGTAATAACAAACTTATTTTATGTAGCACCAATCAAAACAGAACAGTAGCACTGTAACTTAAGACGAACTTAAATGTAAACAACTGCATTTCAGATTAGTAGTGCCGACAAACGGCCGGGCGTAAAACTATATACCGGAAATGGAGTACACTTGAACTGTGGATGGCCTATTCCTGGATCGAGGCCAATGGTAGGCGACGCCGGGTAAATTCACTGATCTAAACTACGCCACGCTTCGACGTAGAAAAATAATTAATCGACCAGTAAGATAATGGCTTCGGAATTTGGAATTGCTGAGTTAAAACAAGGAGTCGTAAATGGAGAATATGGTCTTACTGCTTCAAAAAATCGAGACAAGAAAAATATGATTAAGTATACATATATTATGAGTTATGACTCAGTGATTGTAAAAACCTAGTGCAGCTACAGAGAGATGGTAAATGGAAAATATTTAGCCTTTGTACCGGGTTTTAAAAACAGGTGCACAACGCACTTTACTCACTTGCTACACTTTACCACTTGTTTTACCGTTTTGTCCTTTCACTACAGTTAAAACAGTACTGCAACAAAGTGAACAAAAAGCAACAGGAAAACCAATTAAAAAACAGTCTGTTCAAAAAACATAAAATGTTCATAGATCCTGTACTTTGGGTCTGGCAATAATTAAATTCAAAGAATCAAATAAGTACAGCAAGACTGGTCGCACGGCGTCCTCGAAACGACAGCTTTTAATTTATGACCACCGTTTTAAGACACCACATCCAAATTGTAGAAACGCACCCATCTTTTTCTGGATGTGGAACTGATACTAATTAACTTTGGAATCAATAGAATGATAAATACACTCAACTGATAATTATTAACTTCTAAATCATTAGAGCACTTTTCAGAACACATTTCGGCCTCAAAAGTAAATTAAAAATATATGGAAAGGGAGGCACTAGGGGAGCACTAGAAACCGGCGCGGCGTCTCCTGTCACTTCGTTAACAACTGAAACGCGTAGACACACAGTATTTCTACGAATTCTGTGAACATTTAAATTTACACAACAAAATGGTCATAATGACGTACTTACATACGGAAAGTAGCTTTAGTGCCTAACAAGGAAGGCAGACGTCGATGACTCATGGGCCTGTAATTTAGGTCCTGCTGACACGGTGACAAGCTCTTTTGTTTTGGTAAAAATGCTTTTAGGATGCCGCCAGCCTTTTAACTTCAACGCGTAATCTGGAGTTTGGCAGATTACGCAAGATAGCTTTAAACCAGTTTGAGTCAAAGAACCACTAAAAGTCAAGCAGCCAAGTTAAAAATAACTTCTTTATGAATATCTAATGCCTTTACAAGTATCTAATGAATATCATTTTTGTTTTCTAATGTCGGGTTCACAATTATGTTCGGGTCAACATTGTCAAAACAGAATGATAAATATTCGAAATAATAATTTAAAGAAACTGTAATCATCGTTAAGATTAAAGTTTAACATCATTCAAAAGCGTAACGTCCTAAATTTATTACAAGTGATATGAACAAAGTGACAATTGTTTTGATATTATTGTCACATAAGGTTAAGAGATTGACGCAAACCGAAGCTAGATTACTACCATATTTAATTATCGCGAAGGCGGCAACACCAGTGGGCGATGCAACGCAAGACGATGTAATTCCCATAGTAAAGTGCCAAATGTCAACAACTTCACAAAATTTTCAAGTAGGTTATAGTCTATTCCACTATAATGACCTAACCAATTAAACGAATCTTTATAAAGGTGACGTAGTTAATTCAGAACCATTATCGAAGTGAGTAAGCACATCTACAGAGCAAGAGCATTAAAAATTATGAATGAATTCACATTACGATATCATTCATACGTGTTTGTTATGTGTAATTTCTATTGTGTAATTAAGTGTATTATGGTAGTTACGTTAAACTGTAAAGATCCTAATAATAGTAATGATAACAGTTTGATAGTGTGCACCGCAGTGAATGAGCGATTGGTGGATCGATTTCTAATAATCAATGAAGCGAGAGTCTATATATACATACATTATAGACTGTCGATAACTTTTGACTTTAGAAACACATCTATAAATTAGAGGCAACTACTGGCAAATGCGTCTTTCACGTGTCTAAAACCATTTAAGAACTTACCGAGCATTTTGTTTTTCCATTCGATGTTTTTGAATATCTTTTTGCAACTGCCAGCTTATGCCAATCAATTCGAATGCCAAACGAAAATCAATATATCCAACCGCATCCACCACATAATTTGGGTTGTTTTTGTCTGCTCTGTTTCGGATGATAAACTCATCACAATAATTTAATTTTGGATGCTAGATATGGACAAAGCTTGTCTATCGCCTTGTTGGGAGGGGTCGTACGTCGACCTCCGAATCATCGTGCACTAGAAGCAAGCCACGATTCGATCGTCGAGCAGCGACGCCCGGCATCATGTCTCGCTCCGCAGCTGAACTGAATATCAATCAAGCAAATGCTGTTCACACTTACATTGTGTACACATACAGACGCACCATATATATATATATCTACGCGTAACGGTCGTTTGCACAGAATCATTCCACATTTATAAATGCCAGAAACAATCGATGACACATATTGCCGCCGTGGGATATATTATCGACACTTTGTAGAGACTATGTAATCATTAATTACAACATAAATATTATAACTGATTCCTACGCAATATGAGGATAATAATTAACAAGAAAATACATAAAATCAATTGGGAATTCCATAATTCATCATTGATCGCTTTTAAGCCCGATACAGACATACGTTTAATTGGGAGTAAGCAAGATAATAATTATGCTCATATCTCATATATTTTCAACACAAGAATGGCTTGAAAGTCAAGTGACTAGCAATAATAATAAGTTACCTAATTGCCGATTGCACAAACGCGTAAGCCATCTAACTATCTATTGGCAATCTCACACATGTCGTAAATAACGGTTATAATTTTAATTTACCGCCGTGATAACGTAAATGGAGCACGAACTATGCCGCATACATTATTTACAATGTGCAGTATGGTATGCGCACACGCAATCACATACGAGCCAATGTGAAAAAATGTCATTAGCATCGAATGTACCTAGTTTTATGTACTAGCTAGACTCCGCGATTCCGCTTGTTTGAAAGTTATGATTTTAAGTTTGATATTATTATTAGCAAATACTGTAGAATCGATGGATACAGCAAACCTGATAGTGGAACACAGCAAAAGATTGACTAAATAATGAAGAAAGATCGTAACACCTCTCAAGCAGATTAGACAATCATATAAAGAATGCAGTTGAAAAAGAATATAAACTGAAGGGGAATGACCATACGATGGAGCAACGTTGAAGAGGCAAAGAAAATATAATGACAAAGGACAGAGTCGTTTTTTATTTGGGCCTCATTTCAGCATCAACAAATGTCTAATTTCGAAAATAACGGACAGAAACACAAAAGAAACATGTGCAAAGATAATAAAGCCGCCACATAAGTTTTGAAATTGATTTCTATTCCGTATAACAAGCGATATAAAAGTAGCGGCACAACAATAGAATTAGCGACCCAATCATATTCATTCAGAATTCAAATTATTTGGATTTCGTTTATTTATTGTTTTCCTTGTGCGTTTTCAGAATGAAACCGATTACTTTTAGGGAAATAACATCGTGGCTGGCGAAGTCATTCATCATTTCCGAGAAAAGTTTTCGACACAGTTATCTAGTGGAGTATGCCTCAAGGCTCTTGTCTGCTTTCGTCCATTTATTTTCTCATTTCAGATTGTGGATTGGGATTTAATGTGTAACATTATTACCATTTTGAATGGGCGATTATAAAATACAACAGATTAAGTACACCTAAGTAATTGGTATTTATTATCAGAAAATGGTCATCTTGATTCTTGACGTATAAATCTGTTCGGTTTTCTCTATCACTGTTATCCAAGTCTTGAGAGTATAAGTTTATAAGGCAGACTAAATCATGCTTTTGTTGCCGTATCTGTCAATGAAGTCAAGCATCCAGAATTTTCTTCCAATGATTACAACCGGATACACCGACAGCTTTAATCTCAATCGACATGGAAACACACATCATTGGCGAATAAAGTAAACATTTTATTTTTCAGTACAATAAACACATTGAGATAATGTGCACTCATTGTGGAAACACGATTAGTGAACAAGTTCCATATCGCTAGGAAATAATTACATTCAATGATTACGGGGGCCCCATTCATTAACACTCTGTTTTGGTGATTGACATCGGGATATAATTGTCGTTTATCGGATTTGGATACCCGGTGCGGACTCCGGATAAACTGTTGGAGCCAATTGCGTGGGTAACATGTGCAAGATACATTGAATCCAAAACAATTAATGAATGATTCCGTGGAATCACAACAACGGCCGAGTTGTGTCCACTGTTGGAAATGGGCCTTTGAAGGCAGCCGTGGGGGAAACAAAATTGAGTTTACTTCTGACTTCTGACGAATACAATCAAAAGGGAACGCATTGAACGCAAAGCTTCAGATAATACTCGAAAACCACCCTGATCAAACGTAACTGGCTATTCAATCCATTGAGGCCTCTTAAGCAGTTTAGAAAAACAAAGTTTGGGTCATGGAGCTGCCGCTTCGCCCCTGGTAGATGAGGCTCACGCTTATCTTCCGCAGGATACGGCGCCTTTTCCGTCGCCAGATAGCGACGCCCACCCATCCCCCTGGCGATCCGACCCACCTCGCCGTATTGTTATTTGTTATACGACAAAAAAACTCAGTATACAGATCATATACACTCTGGCTTTTGTAATTTCCATCCCAATTCTTGAGCCTCGATTTTCTGCTTAAGTTGCTTGTTGAAGAGTTAACGAGCGTGGTACATAGCCAAGATTGGTTAAAGCTTTTGTTTGATTCGAATACAAAAAGTCCCAAATGATGATGGCCAAAATGTCATTCAAATTTTTCTTTTTTATAAACTTCCTAACATGTTTCTATCCGAACTAATATTATAAATGCGAAAGCGAGTTTGTTTGTTTGTTACGCTTTTACGCTACAAGCCGTTGTAGCGTGAAAGGAAAAGGATTTAGATTTTTGGCCATGGGCCCGGGAGAAGGGTGTAAGAGAGTGCACTTGCACCTCCCTGGCTTCAAAATAAAATATAGGTGTAAAAACATTCAGAACTAAAGAAATATTTGAAAGCGCCAAACAAAATAATAGAGAACTTATTCGAGGCGTGATCCTAACATTTTCGAGCTCGCTTCGCTCGCTCTTGTATTCTGCAATCTCTGAATTCTAAAGCTTCTGTGCATTAGTGGACAAAGCACCGAACTCGTATTTCCGAAAATCTAATCGGCCCTAGCTCTTGCGTCCTACTCTATCTTAATAATCGACACAGTTGCTCCTATTTGTGTATGAATGGAGAAAATAAAACCTATAACATTCGAGGTTAGATGCAAAAATTATCGAGAATGTAGGATTCAAGAGCGAATGAAGAATCATTCGCTCTTGAATCCTACATTCTCTTATTTGTTAAGCTTTTCTGCATAATAAAGTTACTCTTTGTGTGAATGGACAAACGATAACCTAACATATCCGAGGTAAACTGCAAAAATGATCGGAGTCGCTTCATGGAGCTGAAGATGCACCCCCCTGAAAATAAACCTGCAGGCGCCCATGAATTTGGCACATGGGTATAGACCATGACATAGAGAAGGACACAGGATACCTTTTATCGCAATATTCCCACGGGGTCGAGACTTATGCGGGTGAAACGGCGGGGCACAGCTAGTGTTCAATAAATAATTGAAACAAAACAGTAGGTAGCGATAACTAGAGTATATATCGAGCTATTTGAATATATATATGTGATCTATTTACTTATACAAGTATCTAAAGCAGTAGCTCGCGAGTCGCGATGCTTTATCTAAATTGTTAAACGGATTTTCCTGGAAGCTTTCGTTTGAATATAGTTCACACGTTCTGTTCTACTCAAGTTGTTGTTGGATGGTTATACAACCTCTGTATGTGAAATAGCCGAACTCAAAAGTTTATTCGGATTCGAATCGGGGATTCCTATTTGTGGACGAAAATAGAATAAGGTTTTAAACGGCAAAGGAGGAAAAACGTGGTGGTAAATCACGTACCCGGACTTAACTTTCGATATGAATAAAACAGAGACTACAAACAGGACATGCTCAATGATTTTCTCAAGAAAATGTAAATTGCGGCAATTAGTAACGCAATCAAGGGAAAATTCCGTAACATATCTGTTACCATTTGTGGTTTGAGGCAATTTAATGGATACCCGTGTTCACGCAATCAAAACATAGCAACAAATGACGTATTCCACGGTATAAATCTGTGGTTATAATATGGAAGTACCAACGTAACGTAGGTCGCGTGTGCTCATTGCGGCCGTGCCGGTCAATTAGCTTAGCAGCCCTTAATGGAGCCCATTCACGCGAGCGACGTGAATGGAGTCGCCTTCATGAGGAATATTAATAGTAGCAGTGGAGAAGTAAGCCACCATTGATGGACTGGTATCGACCCAGTGCGTGGGTAGCGGAAAACGATGGTTAGTCCATTACAAGTGTGATAAACATGTATGGTTGCTAAAGCTATTAATGCTTCGGAGTGACCGTAAACTGATCCCTGATGACGGGTTCAGTGAGTGGAGATTTTCTTTGTTTTGGGGAGCCCGATATTATTATGAGTATGACTGAGTGATCTTGGTATGAGAAAGGAAATAAAATGAACAAAAAATAATATAAAATAAAATTAGCGTTTAGTCTGGTATTTTCGGTTTCATGTACGTATTGTATAATTATCACTTGCTTCAAAATCGGTGAAGGAAAACATCGTGAGGAAACCGGCATGCCTGAGAGATATTTCTCGACGGCATGTGAAGTCAAGTCACAGGCCCATGGGCGGCTTTTAAACTCGGACACCAGGTTAGTCACTAACCACACTAAAAGAAGAAGAACACTGCGTTGTAAGACAAAGGGCTTTAAGATTTCCAGTTTTTTTTGTCATTTTTGCAGTCATCAGAACCGTCAAAGCCCTGCGTCATCGCAGTAATATTATAAGAGCAAAAGGAAGTATTTTTTGTGTGTTTCTGTCACGACTATAAACCACTGAACTTATCGTGATGTTTGATAAAGAGGTATCCTGCGACCTGGAGAAGGACAGGCTACTTTTTATCTTCTATACAGGGTGGCAGGGACATTTCGACGCAGGGGTTTTAGAATCCATACTGAATCCATGGTAACAGTTTTGGTGTCGATGTCGCTGCCACCCTGTTTATAAAAGGAGAAACTACTAGGCTTGCATGAATTCACGATATAGTATTTCAATCTTTAGATGTTGTGCACAATTTCTGAGCAGTAACCTAACAAAAAGTACTAGGCTTGTAAGTACTATTCAATCATTGCGGTATGCTACTCATAGGATTTGAATGAGGCAGACAGATAGTTTATAACTTGAATTAACACCAAAGATACTTTTTATACCAGTAGAAAAAGCCGCGGGAAAAAGCTAGTACTGAATAAGAACAAATTTCTTTATCTAGCTTTTTTTTTGCGTTTTTTTTTTGCATTTTCCCGCGGTTTCGCTCGAGTGAAAGTCGGAAATTATACCACGAAAACGTTCGCCGGCGATGACTCAGGCACAGCTATTGTGGCGGCATGAGGACAGTTGTTTAGCTACAGCATAGCAACATGAATGAACATTGCAACCAGAACTGATATCGGTTACGTTAGCATGATAACCTGTAACCTATGAGCACCATAGTAAACAATTAATCTCCATTCATTTTGAAACTGATAGTGAAACACATAAAATACTATAAATAATAACTCGTAAAGATGTAAAGGCTCCTACAAACAGGGGCGACACGCGACGCGACACAAAGACACAGCTCGTCGCGCGACGAGGGGTATCTTTGTGTCGCGTCGCGTGTCGCGCCTGTTTGAAAGAGCCTTAACTCATTCATTGTGTCCAGTATTACCATGCAACTAAATTGTGACTCAAGAAACGAAGAGTGTTTTCTTGAATATACAGGTGGACTTTACGTAGTAAGTGTCCGTGGATAGCCAAATCCGAAATGATAAGAAATCAAGAAGAGAAGGAGTCTTCGGGACGATTTTGACGAAAACTAAAACGGATTCATTTGTTTTTTTTTAACTCAACCTGTACGAGTATAGTCATTTTTACAGGCTTCCGCAAACAGGCGCGACGCGACACCGGTAAAACAATTTCCGAGAAGTTTTCGTAGAAATTGTTCCAGCAGTGTCGGGACGCGCCTGTCTGCAGCAGCTTGTAAGAACAAACATGAATAGGTTTGTACGTATTGATAATATAAAAAGTCCTTGAAGCACAAACCCTGTTATATTCGGACTATAATTCGAACGTACTCTTGCTTTAGCACAAAATCTGAAGATACGTATTCGTTCCTACTTTAGCGCTCGACCACCGCCGATCCGTTATTCTGTGGATTGACAGCCTAACGTACGGTGGCACTTGATTAGAGTTTAATTTGGTTCTATTTCCGGGCTGTATGTAAAAGCTCCGGCCGACGCACGCGCTGCGGTTACTCCCGAGAGTGGAGCCGCACCGCATAGATAAAGTGCGGTCGACGTGCATTCAACCTATTTCTCTCCCTTCTGTATCAATATCATTTGTTACGCACTGTCGCTGCTACCTGACGAAATATCCCTAAATTGAAATTTATAAAACCATTTTGCCTTCCCATGCAATGTTTACCAACTAGAAATCAATAAAGGTTCCCAACTATCTAAATAACGAGATTAACACTTGCGCAAGTTAAGACCTTTCGGTGTTCATCTCACAATGGGTGCGCAAGTTGTGATGTGATAGCGCTGAGAATGCGCAATAAGCAAAAACACATAAGCATGTTAATTTATCGTAATTGTAGGTACGTCGTCTAAATAGAGACGAGGGCAGGTGCAGCTCCCACGCGAAGTAGTCGCGGATTACACGGCGCGCCCCCCACCCGCCGCAGCGCCGCAGTGCCGGCGCCGCGCCGCGGCTTCACTCACCAAGTCACCACTGGTAACGCGCCAGCATAATTAAGCCAATACACTGTCCCCACTAGAATAATTGCCTTCGTACAAAACAATTCGTTACGTTTTTCATAAATAAACTGTTATTTCAGAAAACGAACATATGCATATACGGTGTGTCATCTTGAGAATGTGCGTGAATAGGTTGCTCTACTAAGTAATCACCACGTACGCTCTTGTTATCCAGTGGTCAATGGTGCGGTAATCGAGGAGGTGTAATTACGGCACACACTAGTGAGGATCGAGCCCGCAGCGGGAGCACGCCCGACGGCAATGACCTTCCACAAGCCCACTATTGTACTCCTGTGGGCCAGAAAGCTGAGCTTGGAATTCCCATAGCCCATGTTGTTGGCAAATTAAAAACAAGCAGTAATTGAATGTTTCGCGCATTTTAACTTTATTACTAACGTCAATTGCGGAAACTTTTATGGCCATTTGTGTACAACAAAACGCGATGGTAAAATTTCTTGGTAACAAGAGTTGAGAAGCAGCGATTGTGACATTTGCGACTCGTGTAGTCGTGGCTAATGCATGCCGCGCCGTCGTCGCCACGCCGGCCGTGTAGCCAAAGCTGATTTAAATTTCACACATAGTTAGATATCCAACTCGCCCTCTGTTTTATTCATCCGGTCAAAGAATATGATGTCACCAGCGGGACCTCCAGCAACTAACGACGAGAGACAATCATGAACGCATTGTTTCTTTCTCGGTATTCCAAAAGTTTCATCCGTTGACTTTGATGAGCATGTTAAATCGGATGTAGATTTTGGCACACATTTTGTTACTCTATTGTATAGTATACCATCCACGATAACAATATACAGAAAACATACGTATGTTTTCGATGCGATTAGTGAGTATTTGGATTCATTTCAGTGCGTGGTAACTGCTGCTGTACTGAATGTCAATAAACCAGTAGCGGACGGATCGCACAAGTACCCATCTAATTTTATAATGACAATTAATAACAAACGTCTACCGAAAACGTACTTAAAACAGGAAGTATTTAGCAAACCATTAGGTACTTATTTACATTCAATAGTCCAATCGGGACAATTTGGGTTTAGTTCGCTTGTAGTTCATTGCTTGCAGACAGTGCTAAATCATTTATATTGACAATTTCGAACGTGATACGGTAAAATTTATCATAGCTTAAGTGGTAATCCACCGATGATTTATATTTAATAGCGTCGCGACACGTAATTGCGGTTGAATTTGTTTACTTGGGGTTAACAACACAGAAAGCAAAAACTTTGGGATATATTATTCCTTCTGTTATATTCAAAGTGGTCAGCCCGTGTGCTATCTCGATGAAGGTTCAGGTTATGTAACCTCAAGTGTTATTATATTTAGCACGAACATTGTTAGCCACGGGCATCTTGCGAGACCGCTCCGTAGCCTGACATAATGTGTGAATTTCTCTCATTGTTCTACAGCGCTCAACAATGTCTTATCGATGAGACTATTTAGAGCTTTTTAGAGTATTAGCATCAGCAGTGTTACGAAATGTTTTGTTACCTCTTAGATTTGTATAAAACTCTCCAATCCCTAACATTTATAACGTAGGGCAATATACATATTATATTTTAATAGCGTATTCGCGACAACTCTCTCTGGTTTATAATTCGTTCTATGACGTAATTCAGGTATCATCAAATTTTAATCTGTTGGTTCGTGCATGTTTCTCAAGTCATTAAAAAGCTATTGGGTATTTTATGGCTTCATTACATTACACATCATTATTATTTAATATTAAAAAATGGTTCAATATAAGGTGAACGTTTCGTCAATAGGTCACACAATGTTTTCCACAATCATGTGGAGCGAGCGTGTTAGCAACCGTAGCATGCAGGCCTATTGCGACAATATTATCTACTCGAGATAAACCCGCTTATTGCTAAATGTGTTATTTACATAAAAAATCAATAAAAGTAAATGAACTTATTACAAATACTTTTAATGAATAACTTACGTCAGTGAGTTGTAATCTTGTTATTTGTATATATGTACAGATATATCCTAATGGAGTCGTTTGACTGAGCTGAAGTCATCGTAGCCTAGTTGGTTGTTTGCAGTATTTGTTATCAGTTACCTGCACGACCACAATAGAAACGGGTTTTGTCGAAGAAAGAATAGACATAATGACAGATAAAGAATCACAATCTGTTATTTTGTCTATTCTTCCGTCGACAAAACCCGTAGAAAACCCGTTTCTATGGTTGTCATGCTACGCTTGCTGGTAAGATAGTAGATGGATGGGTGACCAATTATCATCATCTTCTTGCCCTTGTACCATGTTACTTGGGTTCGGCGCCACACGTTTTGTCTTTCCATTCTCCCCGTCAACCGTCACGCTATCATTTCCCCCTTCACTTTCATATCATTCCTCACACAGTTTATATTCATAACTCTTTTAGTCACATAAATGATGGGTGACCAATTATTATAGATAAATGACTGATATTAAATAATAGTTAGATATATGTTAATAACTTCGTGAAGCGTTGCATAGAGTGGGGTAACTATAGGCGCAGTCGTAAAGGGAGCGTCCTACAAGGAGAAATAGATGCAGATGTATTACAGAGAGGGCCAAACTACTATTACTATTACTATGACCCGCTCTGTACTGGACCACTTCATTATTCGTTTATTTCTATTGACCTAACGCATTCCTATTAGCCTGTCCTCTGAAGTTGTGATCTCTGGGAATAATTTCGGGAATCTACAATTCAATAAAATACCTACAATCTTCTAAATCCGCAACACCTACCACAAAATCCAATGTAATTTGCGTAGTATCAGTGCAAACATTACTTCACGGTATAGGAATATTATTCCATATAATTGTGTTCTTAAAAGTACATTAAATTATTAATAACTTTTTAATTTACCGATTTTCCTAATTATTATCAATATTGTATGGTCGCTGATCGACTTAAATGTATAAACGCCACCAAATAATTAAGTCCTTACTACTTTTTCTTTAGAATAGAATTTATAAAAAAAAAAACACCTTATCTGAGTTTATTTATTAGATACCGGAATTCAAAAGATTACTTTTATTGTTGTGTTCATGCCATTGTCTTGATTTGCTAGATAAATGATTCCTGTGAAATATTTGATTAATTGTAGCGATTAGAATGTTATTTATTTACTTACCTGATTAAATATTTATTTTGATACTTTTGTCTGTCTTATACTTATCAATTATTTGAGTCACCTTTAGCATAATGATATTTAAGTATTTATGTGTTCCTGCCGGACGAACATTAAGTTAAACAAATATTATAAGTATGATCAATTTGGTGGGTCATAAATAACAATAAGATTTTTCACAGTAAGTGTCTTGTAATAACATAATTTTATCGAACGTAACCACAGGTGAACGTCAAGGCAGCGGGACCACAGCAAATTTTTTGAAAAATGTATCATCTTATTCGTAACATTTGGTAACACTCTTTAAAAATAATGAATACCAAAAAGTTTCTTAAAAAGCAAAGCAGTTGTTTGTAAGAATCAAGTTCGCTACTTTTAAGGTTTATAAAACGCTAACTTTCTTTAATGATGCAATTTTTTCGACATACGTAGGTTGCCACTAACTAAGCGCGTAATTACCACAAGTACCACCATAAAAAAGTCATGACGTAAACACGTCACAGGATGACGTAAAAAATTGCGTAAGTGGCTTGTAAAATAGCCGTGATTGGCTAGTATCGCTTATCTCTCATCGGAATAAGCGATTTCGCATGCAGGTACCATTATCGTGTTTGTTTAGGTTTCCAAATACATTTTAAATGCGTTGCTTCCAAAAAGTTCTTTGTGAAGAACCTGTTTTTTAGGGTTCCGTACCACAAAAGGAAAAAATTGAACCAGTATAGGATCACTGGTGTCTGTCTATATGTCTGTCACAGGCAATTTGCTCCGAATCTAATGGACCGATTAAGTTGAAATTTGGTACACATATTTATTTCTGTGACCCAAACACGGACGTGTGTAACGTAAATAAATGAATTTTGAATAAGGGGGTCACATTTGGGGGGCAAATAAAAAAGTTTTTCAAACTGTATCGTTGGTATCGTTGTTGGGAGGATATCATTTTTTTTTTTTAATAATTTTAAAGTAAATACATTTAAAGATATTTAAGAAAATAGATTAAAATTAACCATTCCCCCCCTTATCACCGAAACTATTGATACTAGAATTTTGAAAAAAAAAATCAGATAATGGTTCTTCACTTATAGATTACAGGAACACCTATAAGAAGTCTATGGTCTTAAAATAACATGGTCAATCTCTCAATATTGTGTGTACAAATTACATTTGCAGTGTGAATGTATGGAAAAACATGTACTTCAACTACAAAGTTAAGTTTGTATTTGCGATAAATTCATCCCAACTACGGAACCCTTTATTGTGCACTTGGCTTTTTTTTTTAGAAATCATTGTTTTGTAGGTTAATGTATGGCTAATTTACCTAAATACTTACACTGCATTGAATCAAGGGGTTGAATGTGGTAATTAGCATATCGTGTTTGGCTAGTGAGCGAGAGGTGCGTGTTACGAAGGTGTGAGTCGTGTTTGTCACCTGTCGCGCGGTTGTTATTACGCCATGACCCCGGAAGTCTCGGAGCACCATGCGGATCAATGGGTCGAAACAACGATCCCCATTCTACATGCTCTACACTGAGCTATAAATTAAGGCGACGATAACCGACTTTTAATGATTTTATACTGAAGATGACGTCTAAACGAGTAGTGTTAATGATTTGGAAAAAATATAAATGTTAAATTAGAGAATTTTTTTAATATTTTAATATAGCCATATTTTGGATTATGTTTATATTACATAGTGAAATTAATTTGTAAATTTAGGTCTAACGCGGATAAAAAACTGAGAATCGCACAAAACCTATCAAGCGTATTTTTCTGAAACCTTCACCATTTTAAAGATAATTTAATGATTAATCTTTTAGTATACGAGTTTTTTTTAAATACCTTTTGTTTCATGTATAATAAATTAATAATGCGTTTAATTTGGGACAGCGCTCCTTGATGGGCGAGTCCTATTACTGGCTGGACGTACGACGTATTGTATGAGCTCAGTACAGAACACGCAAGCTAACTCAGGGTCACTGTCATATATCTGAGTCTTAAACCAATTTAAAACATTGGTAAACAGCATTGGTATCATTACTTTTTATAGAGAGTTTGAGCAAGTACCAAATTTTGATATGGATATTTGGCTCAAGTTGAAGAAATGGTCATTGATAACATGAAAAAAGTTAAACAATAATGCACTCAAGCCAGGAGAGACACAACATAAACCGATAGGTTAGTAAGACATCTTGCAACGCAACTAGTAGTAGAATGAAGAGATCGATCACGTTCACGTTCCGAGGCTGAGAGTCGGGGAGCGTTGCATTGTTACATCACGCGTACTTTCTAACTGCCGACGACGTGCCATAGGATTTATATAGCCATAGACTTTAATTAAAGTGCCCCTCTGACGGGAGTTGAGAACTGCGAATGAATTACATGATAACACTCCACCGAGGTGAGGACAATGGAATTGTGCAACATCGTACACTTTCGATTTCGTTTAAATAATGATAGGTATTCTTTCGTTCGAACTATTTATCATCTTGCAAAATGCAATGCTAATGCTAGATCGTTATTACCGTTTCGATGTATTACAAAACTGCATCGGAACAAAGGGGGTCGGTGTAGTCAGCTCGAATCCTAAATACCTAACGCATCGGAGCACAATCGAGGATGACGCGCCGCTATTGGAATGCTGATGTAGAATGCATGCGCAGCACACACACTACGCTAGATAACTGGACCGCGGTGCGTCGCCGACCAGAGAGAGGGACTGCATCCGCATACAATACGACATACTCCTAAACAGAAAATTTCGCATCGCAATCTGATAAGTTGAGTGGAAAGATGAGACTGGCGGAAAAGCGTGAAGGTAAAACGAAGCTCGGAAGCGTCGCGAGTGTGTAAGATATAGAAAGCACTTTAGAAAGGAATCGAAGGTACGCCGTGACCCGCAGACGAGGTGAGCGGCCTGCCTGCGCCCGCGCCGGCGCGGTGTGGTGCGCGGCGCAGTTACGACACCACGCGGAACTGGCGGCCTTCGCTGTCAACCTTTTAATTACTCATTTTTTAGCTTACTTCCATCTCAGTTGGGTGAATGCATATTTTCCGCAGTTACGTACCTATTTGCCGCCAGTTTTTCATAAGAAATTGAGAAAACAACAATAGAACAAAGGGAAAAGGGAAATCTACACGAGAGATAAAGTCGTTTAGTCTGGGCTCAAACGATGTTAATTAATTGCATATTAGCCAAAATTAATGAATACAAAGACATTAAAATAAGCGAATACCATTAGGCAATCAAATTTGATTTGCAAGATGTCTACTGCCATTAATGCATTACGAATGAAAAGAAAATTTGAAATGAGCAACTGGTAATTGCAACAGGCAGTTATTTAGATGAAACGTTCGTAGAATTTTATTAGATTGTGCGCCTCATACGTTCCAGAGGCGATCTCCAATCGGCGTGGCCCCTCAATTGTCGTGAACGCACGTCTGCTCGACGCTCGGCTGCTCGTGGCCGGGAGCTTCAATAGCCTAGTCTATAATATACACACATCAAAAGTGTCTAGGGATCAACATATATTTTTGCAATAACTTTTCTCCTGATTGATATTAATTAAAATTTTCTTTAAGGATTCATCAAATAAAGTGTTTTCGTTTGTCACAGTAACGATAAACCAAGTCACCTTTGCATTAATAAAGAAATTTGCCATTTTCCTAATAAAGGGATTTTTGACATTTGAACCACTAACATTAAAGTTCGAAAAAAAGACTGAAATAACAGTTTTCTTTAAAATTTTATTGGGTAACTTAAACAATTAATAATCCGTGTTTCTACCGCGAACACTAACAACACAAGAACATCGGTTTGGCATACTCAAAATGAGTTCATCCAAATCACGCTGTGGAATGGCCGCCCATGTTCGTTGCAACAACAAAAAAAGGTCTTCTTGCGACTGGATACCCTCCATATTCGGCAGAGCTCTTCTCTGTAGCATATCCCATGCATGCTCAATCGGGTTCAAGTCTGGCGACTGAGCAGGCCAGAGCAGGACATTGATGTTAGCTGCGGCGAGAGTCTGTCTTACAACTCTTGCGGTGTGCGGTCGTGCATTATCATGCATTAACTGAAATAAGGGACCGATTTGCACTTGTAGAGGAACGATGACGTCAGATACAATCGTCTCAGCATAAATTTGAGCGTTGAGGTTGCCTCTGATCCAAATCAACTCAGTTCTTCCGCCGATCCAAATACCCGCCCATACCATGATGGTTCCACCACTATAAGGATGGACTTCCTGGCAGGATTTTAATCGCTGCTGCGTCCAGGGGTTCTCCAGTGTCGTATACGTCTTGTATCCGGTCTCATACCAAAACGAGACTCATCAGAAAAGCACACGAAACGCCATTGTTCTTCTGCCCAATTTCTGTGTTCAAGAGCCCATTGATATCGAATCCTACGATTGTGCATTGCTATAGGTGGTACCCGTAGCGGTCTTCGGGAATGAAGGTTCACTTCATGCAAGCGGTTTCTGACTGTTTGGTCGCTAATTAAGTTCCCTGAAGAGTGATGAAGCCTCACGGCTAACATCATGGCGGTTATTGTTGGAGCTCTTCGAGTTAAGATTTGAATGTATCGGTCTTGTCTCCGTGTGGTGCAGCGATACCGTCCTCCATGGCGCTCAGCCACGGTACCAGTGCTTCGGTAACGTGTCCAAAGTCGACTGATAACACTCTGACTTGTATTCAGAGCTAAAGCCACAGTACGTTGCCGGGAACCAGCTTCTATCATTCCCACGGCTCTGAGCATTTCTTCCCTGCTTAAATGACGTCGCCGCTCCATAATAACGTTGGTTTTAATCAGTAGTAGGGAAACAGTAGCACTAATAATGTCTTCAATGCGTTGTATGTTTTTATAGGGAAAATATTGACAGCTGATTTTCATCTTTTACTCGAATTTGATTAACAGTTCCTGTTTCAAATTATGAAATGCACCAATAAGGATCCATATAAATTTATATAATCATAAATTTATTACAAAGCCACATCTCAATCTCAAGAAATCCGCATAAAAATGCTTGATCCCTAGACACTTTTGATGTGTGTACATACCTACGTAACGTGGATAGTTTAGGCGATGAACTCAGCCAACAGGGCGATATTTAGTTAAGCGTTGCGAGAGCGAGGCCGCGCCGCCAGCTGACGCTCAGCTGTTACTCTCATCAGCGCCAGCTCGTGTTTTGACAGTCACACTAAATCCTAGCACTGCTGCCATCGCAATCATTCTGATCTTAAATAATTATCTCTAGACAGATTTAGTTTGTCTGAGGCCATTCATTATAGCAACCATTATAGAAGTGCTAATTTGGTAATACCTTTCGAATGCAGTCCTGATCAGGCTGATCATAATTCAAACCGAACAAGCTAGAAAGCATGGCTTGTTAATAATCACGTAGGGTGGCAACTGGCTACAATCAGTGGATGGATACTAATAAATGATCGTTCGTTCACTCTCCGAACAAGGTTAATAAAAGTTACAATGAAGTCTGGCGCCGACAGTCGACAACAAGCCGCGGACTCATCAAAGTTTCATTTAAATACTTTCTGAATAATTGTAAATGAAAAGCAGCTATAGCAGCTATTAATAAAACAACTTTTTAAAGTTTTAAAAACGTTTATAAAATGCATCGTATTTATAACCCTTAGGCAAATAAAAATATTAAATAAAAACACAGTCGGTCTTGCTTGTTACTAGGCCGTAATGGAATTTGCAGTGATGTACAGACCACAAACAAATCGACATCAAGTCACGCATTCATTCACATTTCACATACCCAAGGGCTGAATACTTAACAATGCATGCGCCTAGGCAGTCGACCACAATGTGTATGTATGAGCACAGGCATTAGCCAGCGAGAAAGCAAATCTTGTATCTAATCTTTGTGTCTTGTATTTAAACTTAGACATAACAACGATCCATCTGTCTGTTGTCGCCACATGAGATAATGTAATTTGGAACACACCGAACTTTTTGATTCTGTGGTTGAATTTCGTATAATTAGAAGACATGACACATACCATTTTAACCCCCGACGCAAAAAGAGGGGTGTAATAGTTTGACCGCTACGTGTGTGTTACTGTGTGTGTGACTGTGTGTGTCTGTCGGTGACAAAACAGGTTTTCTAGCAATAGTTCTTAGACATGTTTAATCAAAGTCGGTTCAGCCGTTTGAAGATTATCAGCTCTTTTCTAGTTGATGAATAGATGTGAGTATCTTCCACGGGTCTGAATGATTTAAAATTTGGTATTCTGTTACTTCAATGATGTTTTAAGAACATAGTAACCTTCAACTGACGCTGCAGCCTGCAGCATCACCTGGAATTTACAGGATACCCAGCTCCCTTACCAACTTAAAGCACAGGTATCGTGTTTGGGCTCATTGCAATGGTCTCAATGAATAGGTTATAGATAGATGATGAACACGGTCTAGTGATGGAGTAGGAAAGAGAAATGGTGGAAATCTTTGAGTCGGGGGTTTTTAAAATTTGAACTGTTAAAACTGTTATATTATTTTACTAAGACATTTTCAAAATGATCAAATAGTATAAACATAAACAAATGCATTTCGTAAACAGATAGAATAATTATTCACTAAATTTGTACTACACATGTCACTAATCGCCATCAATGTAATATAGTTAGTTAGTCATTGTTTGTTATTTGCGAACTAGTATTTCTCGAGATCTAATGCAAATTTTACTTTTTTTTTATATAACCGAATTTATTATGGTGTACATTAATACAGCGGGCACACATGTCATTTTACTACGCATCACAAAATAGCAGAATTCACTGGATAGTGATGATGTGCCTGCTCGATTATTTAATCAGAAAAGTATATGATTAAAATGTGCTAAAGAACGAATGTGTAGTTTACAAAGTACAAAACTTTTTACAAAAAACAAAAAAACAACCGACTTCCTAAAAAAACACTACAAAGGTAAAAGAAAGTTTAATTTCGGTAGTCGGTGTCTGGTTTTGAATTTTCGATATTTGCAACCGACTTCGAACATAGAACCTCCTCCTTTTTGGAACTCGGTTAAAAAGAATTTTTTACGTGTTGCGGGCTCGCGGCGTTTTTTTCAAGTTGTTTTGAAGGCACGTTGTTATTACAGATTTTACCAATTACAGTGTAAGCTTAGACACAATGAAAGATATCAATCAAACGCGGGTTTCGAGTATAATTGCGAACGTATGTAATTTGTAATGTAGAGAGCTCGATAAGCACGCAATGTTGATTGTATCGTGTCGCACATATAGAAGTAATGTCCGATGGTTGTTTGTAGCATTGTGAGCGACACAGGAAAACATGAGCGGTGCATGATGCGCCCCGCCACCGGTAACAATGAGAAGTTTTTTTAAACACCGCGAGACATTTCAATTGTAGATACCTACTTACATTAGCATATACGAGATGGCTCCCAATACCCGCCCATCTTGTTCTTTGTACGTACCTGCAAAAGTTAAAACAATTCGTGAATAACAGCCCATTAGATTAAGTTCGACATACCTATCATATCATGTCAATCCCCACAGAGTGCATTCAGAAACACCTACGTAATAATTAATAGTAGATTATTCATTAAGGGAATATAGCAGTGTCTTAGGTCACGGGTGCTATATTGAATCTCCGAAGGATTTTAGCCCTAGCGAGGGAGTATAAACATGAATCCTGAGTGTAGCGAGGGTTTCAAGCTCGCCCAAGACGAAGACACCTTTTTCCCCGAGAAAAATACTCTACTTCTGTGAGGAAAGAAAAACAAATTTGATTTTCAAATTAGTCGTTCTGAAACTGTTAAATATCCGGGTAAAACTCACTCAACTAGTTATGTGCAATTACATACTAATGATTTATCTAAATTCATACAATTTCGTCAAAAACACAATAAATTGTATTTTTTTTTTTCTTCTTTGGTTTATGTTTTTGTTTTATCTTCTACGGTTACACACGTTGTCTACATCTCATTTTTTATAATTTCCTGTCGCAGGTATGCTGGAAGAGATTTCCTTAGAAATAAGCATTGCCTTTGTACGTATTTTTCTGTTCCTTTCTTCTTGTCTGTTTATATGTGTGTGCATAAATGGTTAAATAAATAAAAAATAAATAAATAATATCGGAAATATGCCGCTCAAATCAAACATTCTAACGAATATTCCAACGTATCTACTATCTAGGGGTTCGCGCCACAGCAACTGATCAGCTGTTGCGATGACCTGCCGCCATTACCGCCACAAATAAAGTAGAAAAAGCGGTTGGGTCGCCCAACCGCTTTTTCTAAAATTATGGAATAATGTGCACAAAAGACGAGTCGTGCACATTATTCCATAATTTAATAAAAAACAGTTTTTTGTTTTGGTAAAAGTTTTCTGAGGTTCTATTTGTTGAAGTTACGAATTCAAATCACAAAGCACCAGCTGATAATAATGAAATTCTTAATAAAAGCTTTAATGACTTGCTAGGTTTGCATGACATGTGAAATTTTATTTTCTTGTACTTATTAAATTTGGTGTTTTCTTCCATAAGAGCTTAATAGGAATCTAACCAAGTAATCAATTACTCAATAAACAAACATTATATTGTGTGATAAATAAACAATTGGAGAAAATAAACATAACTAATTTTATGTAAACGAGGAAGCTGTTCGTAAACATTCAAAAAGTCTGGAAAAGCCACAGCGTCATTTGGCACGAGGTTTAGGATTGTTTTCGAGTGCAGGAGATACGGCTTCTGAGAATACGCATTAAAGATAAGAGTAACAAGTAATTAAAAGTAAATTATTTTAAAAACTAACGCAATCAGAACCCAATTTTAGTTCAGAAGAATAATAATTTAATAACTATTAGTTACGATGATTTAAATAACTGTTATGTACGAATCGATTAGTATAATATGGTGTAGTAAAAATGATAACAATAAGCAGTAAAGTTCAATTCACGACAGTCATTCCTCTTAATCAGTGTTGGCATAACAATAATTCAGAGAATGGCTATCAGACGGTACACAACACACACAGTGTGTTCTGTATAAATTACGTCAGGGACACAAATCTCGAGGCATTACTCACTCAGCAGTTACGTCATATACAGGGTGTTCGGTAAAGAATGGATAACCCTGACATAGCATATAATAGACCTTGTGAACGTTGTCAAAAAAAAAAAAACTAAATAAAATCTCCCAGGTACACTTAAGATATTTTTTTTTTAAATAGTGCCATTTCTAGTATTTTCTAGTCACATTATTAACTGCCTCTCTGTCGATACAACCGATGGAGTTCATTCATTTCTGGGCATGGTGAAGAATAAGGTAAAAAAAGTTAATTGAATATCTTGATACTACTCGGGATATATACATATTTTTTTTTTAGAACGTTCATAAGGTCTATTATAATGCTATTTCAAGGTTATACATTCTTTACCGGATACCCTGTATACGAATGAATAGAAAATACAGGTACATTACCAAGACTTTTTCGCGTCGGCGGCGGCGGCGTCGCTCTCATAAGTTTTCAGAAAATTTAAGTACTTACCGCCGAAAAACAAGGTTATAAAATAATACAATTTTACAATCAGATTACAAACGCTGTCCTGCACGCGTAGCATGACGCTTTCTATTTCTACGAAGAATAGACATAGCTCTTTCTATACAAATTGACATTTCGTCTCTCCATTTTTGACATCGCACCGTAGAAATCATTCTAAAATCTGTCATTTTGTCTTCCGCTTCTAACGATCTTTGTCTAGGTCCTTTTACATGTAGACTATTTCAGAAGAAAGTTTTCTATCCAAACTGTCAAAATCACATAGGTAGTGAAGACAATTTGATTTTGTAATCGCCATGCTTAAGACGGTAGATAACTTTTTACTCGACGGCCACAAAGTATATACGGTTATCTACAAAATCATGAAACGCTCTCCTATAAAGGAGAGCGTTTTGAACGCAAAACTGTGATAAGTAATCATTATAATAATTAAAATTCACACCAACACCTCGAATTCATGTGCAAAAATAGTATTGTATCTTTTTTTTCTTTTGCTTATATCTCGAAAATGGTGTCTAATCGCAAAAATAATGAAAATTTCGACCCCCTTTATAAAACCCTCAAACCCCTAAGACTGAACATGTAGGTAATAATTTTTCTTATTTTCCATACAAAAAGTGAAAAATTCCATATAAAATACGTCGAGACTTCGCGCCTCCGGCTCTAAAAAAAATCACGGGGTAGAACAAACAAGTACCACGTGGACTCGCGATTGTCAAATACGATTTAAGTTGTGTCAAAATTATATTTAAATTTAGGGATTTTTTGTTGCAGAATAGTTTTAAGATTTCCATAGCCAAAAATAAAGGGGTTTTAGTGATAGTTTAGTTCGGTGTACAAGAGAATCGGCACCATTACCAAGGAAATGGTTAAATCCAATATTACTGTAATATTGTTTTCTTCCACTACTACTTCGACACTCTTAATATCAATAAAAATTGAGAATCAAACAAAGAAAAAAAAATCCTATGACAAAACAAACAATTCTGAGTCGAATTATGAAGAGTGAATTGCGTAAAATGTGCAGTTGTGTCTTTCTACTTTACTGCCGTCCTGTCTACACGGAACGTCATTTTTGTCTATTCTTCTGTCGACACAACTCGTTTCTACGGTGGTCATGCTACGCGTGCTGTCATTGTTATTGGTAAAAAGTATTATATATATATTTTTTTTATTATTATTATTTATTTATTAATTATTATCATATATTTTTTCCTAAAAATAACCCAACAGATTGTAAAAAAAACGAAATAGTTACACGCGCCGCGACTATCACGCCGTAATTCGTAATACACGTGGGATATTTTGTGGATGTGCGAGAAATGTTTTGATTGATATTATGTACAAAAATAAATGTTTCGCTAGCCGAGGTTAATAAGAGCTGAGACTTAACATCCGCCTTTTCCGCCTAGACATAGGTTCAGCTATATTATTGTCGAATTTTACACAGGGTTATTGGCAGGGTTTTGAGTAATTTGACTTTTTTGTTAAATGTATAAAGTAAAAATATAAAATGTAATAATAATATAATTAATCAGCTTATAATGTTCCCACTGCTGGGACACATGTCTCCTCTCGGTGAAAGGGAGTGGGCCGTAATCCACCACACGGGCCCAGTGCGGGTTGGTCAGATGTATTCGATTTTTTTTTTTGGTTCTGAGACATGTCGGTTTCCTCACGATGTTTTCCTTCACCGTTTTGTGAGCAGTGGTAATTAATGTAAAGAGCCTGCTTGGGTTCGAGCCCACGGCCTACAACTTGTAAGTCGGGGCCGTTACCACGGGGCCACCACTGCTCTCATTTAAAAAAAATTGAAAAATGTCAAATTACTCGGAAATGGTTGAAATTGGCATATGGGTCGGTCATCAGGGGTAATTTGGTTGCAAATGACCTATCCAACATCTGTATAACCAATAACCCTGTAGATTCTTTACCTTACGTATTGCCAGCAACTTGTTTATCGTATGCCATCGGTTACTTCATCCATGGCTACAATTTTTTTTTTTTTAAGTACATTCAGATTTATCATCATTAAATCAAAATAGTTTCATCACGATCAAAAAATAAATAATAAACTATGGCATTAGCATAACACATAAATAAACTGAAAGGTATCATTTAATTAAAAGCAGTGTCTGCAGTTCCGGTTTCACATTTTCAGAATCAAATTGACGCCGAGCTGTCACAGAAAACATTGAAACATCGAATTAACCAAACGAATTTCATGCAAACGAGAACAATCAGGAAGTTCTTACCTCTGTTTTCAGCTTTATTATAAAGAGCCTTGGGTTCATTTATATGTATATAATAACTATTTATTATCAAAAACGTGCTCCGACGTAAAGAGTGCTGCCTATCGATGCTATTTACGTCAGGTCTGGAGGCAGGCTGGCCGGGCTCCAGCTGACGTGGGAGGCGCCCCGCCGAGCGCCCCCGACGCCCACGAGCCCCTATCGATCGCACCCCCGACCCTCGTCGTATCCCCGATGCACCACTTGTTACATGTCTTGCTAATCATACTAAGATAAAACCGGAACTTTTTATTTTTATTGAAGTATTCAGTTTTTCGCTACGAATAGTGATTTTTTTGTTGCATACGTGTCATTATGAAGATTGTTTCTACAAAATATTTGTGATAAGTTGTGTGTCAAAAAGCACAAGAATATATTAAAAGTTAAATACATAAGAAAATTCCTATACAAGACTTATGTTCACAAACCATCTTGGTACTACAGAATTCGTCGCTAGGCGATTTGTAGGCGAAATCAATTTAGGCTACAAACTTACGAATTTGCGATCAATTTTTATTATAACCTGGCAACCACACAGATTTCAAAATTAATGTATTTTCGGAGTAGAGATAGTATAGAAAGTGTACGTGGTTTGGCATTTTGCCAACCGTGTAAAAATAGCTGATTGTTTACTTTGTTATGGAAAGTGGTGTCAATATAGGTCTGCGTGATAACAGTCATGGAATAATTCATGCTGATTGTCGTCTTTCGGACAATCCGAAGGAAATATTGCAACGCAAAAACGTTTGCAAATTACGTAATATGAATTGTTTACAAGAGCAAGGCCACGGGGAAAACACCAGCATCGTTCAGTGCAAGTGACGCTGTTGAGCTAACAAACTTATAATTATGTCCCTTTTTCAGTAACAAACAGTAACACCAATGTTATTTTTAATAAGGAAAACCATATTATTAACAAATTACAACATAACATACTCCGTCCATTAATAAGAAGAGTTCGTTAATAAGAAGTTGAAAATAATAAATATACTGACAAACAACAATGAATTATATTGTGATAGTGATACCAAGTATTTTATTATTATTTTATTAATGTCAAAGAGACAGTTATTCATATCTGAATGACCTTTTAATCTATTAGCTGACTTAGCAATATTTGTAAAAAATATAAAAATACTGTTTAAAATTGTTGTTCATTAGAAATATTAGAAAGAAATAGAGAAACTTAACTACAAGGTGGCATAGATACATTGACGCGAAAACTGGAACCATAGATTCTCAGTAAATGATTCTGAGCCCGCCTGGGTTGAAATTAAAAAAAAAAACAGGAGTTTCATAGAAAAGTGCAATACCTAGTGTACAGACGGATTTTCAAAATTCTTTTTTGTTTGAAAGGGTATACTTCTGAGGTGGTCTCATCAGGTCAGGATCTGATGATGGAATTCTGGAGAAATCGAGGGAACTCTTCAAATATTATAGGCACACCTATAGCGTTTTGGGTATTTTTAAAGTAACTCGTGCAGTTGCTCTCGGAAAGCACCATTTAGTGAAGTGGAACTGATGGTGAAGACCACAGATGGCCACCGGAACTACTCAATAATTAGTATTTTACTGGTTACGATTCGATTACTTTAATATGGTTGCCAAGAAATGTATGCTCGTCACAATGCATATGGAGAAGTGGAGCTGATGGTGAAGTACCAGGAGAACTCCTCAACGATTAGCGGCCCTGCATCGGGATAAGCAATATTTTGTAAAAGGTGATGAGCAGTTGACATTAAGCTATTGTAACTTAGATAAATTACAAACTGACCCACTAAAAAGCGAGAAATGAAAACATATTTACAAAAAAAAAAAACAACTGACTTCTAAAAAAAAGAAAAATAATAAATATTTCGGAATTCGGTGGCAAATAACGAATATACAAAACCATAGACACCGACTTTATTTTTCACTTTGTAGTGTTTTTTAGAAGTCGGTTGTTTTTTATTGTAAAAAAGTTTTTTAATTATATATAACGCAAGTTTTTCAAGTAACGCAGGTCAGTTTAACTAAGGAAACAATGAACATAAACCTATTTCCTGGGATACACTGAATCCCCAGTTATACTGACTGCAAATCAAAATGTGACCCCGCTAACATATTGCACATGAAAGTGCAATACCCATAACGATCATTGTTGTCCCCACAAAGGTATGTGTGAACAGGATTCGATGGCGTTTTAGATAATTGCCTTAATAACAAAACATGCTGAGCGGCTTTCATGCAGTACACGCGGGGAAAGTGTCATGTGGTTGATGCGCCTCGTGGCTTGGGGAGATCGCATCGCACATCTGTCGCTCGCTGTTTTGACGTTAAGGCTGCGGGCACGAAACCAGCGGTGAATAGCGTTGGCCAAGCGGGGCGCGCGGGCGGTGGCCGCGGTGGCGATGGCGCGCAACGTGACGAGATGGTACAAAATAGTTCCATCCCCACCGCCCTGCTCGGCCATCGCTCCTCGTCGCTGGTTTCTTGCCCGAAATCTTAAGGCTCAATTTACTTTGCCGCGGAACGGAATGGAAGCGATTTTTGAAGTGAAAGCTTCTTTAGGCGCGTTGGGCATTTTTGAGATGTAACTAAACCATTGATTTCGGGACACAGTGATGACACCAGCTTTTGACCATTAAAAAGACATCAACGCGATGATTACCGCGGTGCGTGGAGTAAGACATCAACGCGTTGATTATTGCGGTGGATTTTTTTTTCAATTTTTCACTTCTGTCGGTTTTTTGTAGAAGGTATAGTGTAACGTACAAACTAGATACAAGACTAATAACAGGTCGCTCGTTTACTCGAGAATTCTCCCGCATTCTCGGGAATTCCCGCAGTTACAAACTAGCTTGTATATACATAGTTTGTACGTTACACAATTGACATACAGTTAATTTTAATATGTACGATATCGTTACAAAAACTCGCTTCCATTCCAGTGAATTCAAGAAAGAAATTTTTTTTTTGTTTTCACTTCTGTCGGCACTCCCGGAGTGCCACTGGTTTTTTTTTTTTAAGTGAAAACTTATCTACGCGCGTTGGGCATTTTTGAGATGGGAAAAAAAAATTAACTCGCGACACCGTTACCGACACTTCATTTTTGTAAACGCGATTGTGCTCTTTATTTATATTATATTACGGATCAATGTTCCATGCAAGTATTTTTACTTTAAAGGTTTTGGGAGTATTTTTTTTAGTTTTCCCTTCTGTCGGCACTCCCGGAGAGCCAGTTTTTTTTTTTAATTCGTCCTTGACATAATCATCCTATTATTTGACATTATATACCTACAATTTAATTTCAACTCTTTATTAGTGTTTTTTGTGGTCACGATAATTATTCAGATTTGTAACAATAGATTTTTATTAATTTATTTATCTTTTGTATAGATTCTTTTCTAATTTATGAATGAGAACGCTGTAGGATTAGTTGGACTGTAGATTTGTTCACCATTTTGTTAAGTAGTTACCTGGTACTTGTTGAGAGACCTACACTGTCCTCCCATACCTATTAACAGTGTTATTTGAATCTGTTAAAAGAGTAACCGTGGAGTTTCTTGCCTGCTCTTCTCCATAGGAAACGACCAATTGGAACCGTGCACCTAGCTTCTGACGTTCCATAAGCGTCCATGTAGGTTTATGTTAAATAAAATATTTTGAATTTGAATGATTCCGCACCAGTTGACTGATCATTGCAGCGGCAGCGGTAAGCATGCACGACATCGACACCTAACACAAGTATTTATGTAAAAATTAAAAATCCGGTGTCACACGTAATCTGTTTGATTTATGCCCTAACACGTGACCTTTTTCGATAATATTTTTTTGTCGTAAGTAGTTGGGTTAATTTTAGTAAACTGACTGCTAATTAAGCCCTTTTATTTAATATCCAACATTTCATGACTACATGTCCTTTAGAGGGCACCATATTCATTTAATGTGTCGACACCGCCTATAACCAGCGGACGATCAAGACGCTTTCAACGATACCTCATTAATTTGTCAAATTATGATGCGTAGTTTAGAAGTTATCAGGGAACAGATGAACATACATACATAATTACATACCAGTCAAAATCATAAACCCTCCTTTTTGCCTCGTCATAGTCGGTTAAAAATAATTTAAATTTTCATTTTAATTAATGCCCGTTTTCGCCTAAACAAAAGCGCTTGGTAGGATTATTATTTTGGAACTAAGCCGAGCGTTGGAAATCAAACAGCGCGCTTTTATTTATTTAGGTGTTGTCTGTTGGTTAATAATCTCCTACTTTAGGAAGTCGGTTAAAAACAGGCATTACGCATATAAAGCAAAGATTATGCAGCTGATTTTGTGAAATTTCTATTCATTCAAATAATGTTTGATTCAGTTACTATGGTAGTTCCTAACTTGATTTATAATAATATAAAAGAAAAGGTGAGTTTGTTTGTTACGCTTTCACGCTAAAACGGCTGAACAGATTTGTATGTTAAATAGAAAAAAAAAATGTTATATGTGGCGATTTAAATATTGATACGTTAAAAAGGAATAGGACTACTTTGGAACTGGAAAATTTTCTACTGAGTTACAACTTGACATTAGAAATAAATCAACCTACCAGGCTTAGTAGTAACACGTGTATCGATAATTTCGCGCATAACATATGACGAGGATGTAAAGCTGAAATTGTAGATCTGATCCTTTCTGATCAGACGTCACAATTACTCAGGGTTCCGATAAATAGAACATGCCGCTTAAAATTATGGAAAATTGTAAGAAAAGACGACTCCACAGAGAACCGTTAAAAATTCCGAGAATGCATTCGAAGTTTACCTTTTAAGACGCAGATATATGACAGTGACCTTGAGTGGTTAGGTTAGGTTAGCGTGTGCTGTACTGAGCTCACGCGACGCGTCGCACGTCCAGCCAGTAATAGGACTCGCCCAACAAGGAGCGCTGTCCCAAATTAAACGCATTATTAATTTATTATACATAAAACAAAAGGTATTTTAATAAAACTCGTATACTAAAAGATCAATAAATTAAATTATCTTTAAAATGGTGAAAGGTTTCAGAAAAATACGCTTGTGATAGATTTTGCGCGATTCTCAGTTTTTTATCCGCGTTAGACCTAACTTTACAAATTAATTTCACTATGTAATATAAACATAATCCAAAATATGCCTATATTAAAATAATCGGTCTTTACCTAGGAAATTGCCGTTCTGCCGTACTGGCTATTTCAAGCCCATTTTTTTCCTTTTTCGCTAAGAATTCTAAGTTCAAAGTTATTATTATTTTTAAAATATGGAATTCTTTTTGAAAATTACTCATTTGTTTAATGGTTACCGTTTTTTTTTCATCGCATTTATACGTTTTTCATCATCATGGATACGTTAAAAATTCGAGTGATTATGGAGTATGAGTACCGTCGTTGGTCGTGGCAGCAAAGCGGTAGAAGCGGCCCGCAACATCAACGACGTATACGGAGCGAACACTACTAACGATCGCACCACCCGTTATTGGTTTGCCCGCTTCCGTTCTGGAAATTTCGACCTAAGAAATGAACTCCGTGGTCGAGCGAAAACTTTAGTCGACAATGACGAAAGGCGATTGTGGAAGCTGATGATTCTCAATCTACAGCTGAATTAGCAGCAGCTTTCGATGTTTGCATCAAAACAATATTGGTCCATTTGCGTCGAATTGGCAAGGTAAAAAAGCTTGACAAATGGGTGACCCACGAATTGAATGATCGCCAGCGCGAAGCACGCGTCGAGTTGAGCCTTGCACTGCTGAACAGGCACAGAAATGAGCCTCATATTGAATCGCATTGTTACTTGCGACGAAAAATGGATTCTGTTCGACAATCGCAAGCGCTCAGCAAGTTGGTTAGATCCTGGTTTAGCACCTAAACAATGCCCCAAACGAAAACTGACCCCTAAAAAAGTGATGGTCACTGTTTGGTGGTCTAGCGCCGGTGTCATTCATCACAGCTTCTTACCAAACGGGATGAGCATTACTGCAGATGTGTACTGTGAAGAACTGAACATAATGATGGAGAAGCTCGCACATCTCCAACAGCCGGGACCAACGGTTTAACGTGCTTTGTGAGGCATGAAGGAGTCTCGGTATGTAAAGATGGTCACCCATTCACGGACCAACCCCGGCAAGCGTAGCTTAACCTAGCCAGCTAATTACCCACTTAAATCTAGATTAACCTAGTTAGTTAGCTAGTATAATATGATATAAGGAAATTTCACAAAAAAATTGGCACTTCACTAGAAAGCTGAGAATTTAACCGCGTAAAATCCAGATTGGATAAAAATATTGTTTCCAAGAAATGTTTACCTTATCATATTATTTTTAAAGCTGATTATAGTAAGTTAACGGGCGATATACCGGAATTATCGTACACGTCATTTGTGGGTTTCTTCAATAGCCAGGCGACTCAGCAAGCCACATTATTAAAATAAAAAATCAGGTTTAGACTACAGGCGTGTAGCGATCAATAAAGAGATTAATTTTGCTAATAAAATAATTTAAAAATAATTACCGTGATTAATGTCGTAATTTTTATGGTGTACATAATAAAGAATAGTATTCTATCTATCTATCTATAAAATAGAGTAAATTAAATTTTTGATTTATAAAATAAAAATGTACGGACAGCAAAACAATCTTCATCTTTGGACGAGACTATCAATTTTTGTATATGTATATATTTGTAATCACGCTCTCGAAATGGCTCTAACGATTTCGATGAAAGTTGCAATGTAGGGGTCTCATTTATGTGGGAAAATTCGTTTTCTTTATTTTCACCCGAGCGAGCTCGGTCGCCCAGCGCCCAGGTACTTGATAATATTATGTGATGCACACAGCATTCAGTCGTCTGTCGCAGTATCTGTTCAATCTCTACTAGCCTTTGTTAAATAATTTTCAAATCTGCCTCTAGCTACAATATTCTAGTTAAAGGCTTGCTGGACCTCAGCGGTCGGCTTGCTGGCTTTTCAAACCTGATATTTTTTTAAGGAAATGAGGATATCACTCCCATATACAGGGTTATTGGTAATAATGTGTCAGCAATCCATTAAGGTGATGTAGGAGAGGTTATTTACAACCAAATTATCATAAGACTCCTATGCAAACATCAACCATTTTCAAGTAATTTTAGATTAAATTTTATATTTTATTTCATTCATTTCAAAATATAAAATGTCTAATTACTCGAAAATGGTTGACATTTGCATAGGATCATTTGGTTACAAATGACCTCTTCCACATTCCCTTAATGGATTGCCGACATTTATTACCATTAATTACCAATAACCCTGTTTATTCATTCTTCAACGAGTTTAAAACAAATTAGTTGGAAGATTCAAGGGCAAAACAACAACAAGTTCTTCCACGTATCATTTACAATCGACGGGTATGTATGTATCTTGCAGTAATAACGCACAAGAACTCGTCTGACATGTCGCCTCTGAGCGCACGAGGAAAATCCTTAACATCCTGTTTGTATGCACGAATGCGTTTATAAAAGGTGAAAGCGCCAGGTAGCCCGCGAAATTCAAATTTTGTCTGTGTTCTGTGTCACAAAATTATGATCATTAAAATCATCAATACAGCTCAAATTCAAAGTTCAAGTTCAAATTACCGTATTGTATGGCTGTTTCATGAAATCATGACATTTGAGGCCAATCCTAATTTACAGAGTGGTATTGATGATTCTTATTCTGTAAATATATTTGATTTATATTTGTTACGGTCGAAAATCATATTTTGATCAACATACAAACTGAAACTGACCTGTAAATTGCAAAAACACTAAGAAAATTTGAATTTCGCGGGTTAATAAATCCTAGAGGAAGCCGTCATAGTAAGTTTGCAATAAAGAAGTCGCACCAACATTTTCTTTCCTGACATGTACAGAATTCTAAACCAGTACCCTAATTGCGTAACTTATTTTCATAAATAATTATGCCAAATTTGTTTCATTTTGACAGTTCAACAACATTCATTGTGTTATTTACGTTGTGGAGCAGAATTTTTTTTTCAACTTATGAAGCAATGGATTAGCAATCTCTTTCAAATCGAAACAGATTTTGATTGTGTTGTATTACTCAATTAGGGTACAGTTCATGCTCTGTTCCAAGTTCCAATTTATAGCGCTCGTGTACCTCATGAATGTTAACTGATACATTGTCTGAAGAGGTTTTCTTGAAATATGTATTTTGAGTTCTTTTGCCTGTCATTTTATTACTTGGTGTACGACTACAACCTAGATTTCGTTAGTTTACCACAATTTTAAGAATTCTATATTTATCAAGTGTATTGTTTGTGTTAGGTTAAACCTGTGGGTAAAACGGATACAATGGTAAGTAAAGTATTACCAGTATGGCAGCATTAACTTATTGTAGTGTCTCACTGCAGGGTAAGCACTCCCGTAACCTCTTTCCACTTCTCTTAAATCTTGAACTGCTGACGACTAGTCTGTCCTGCTCATACCGTTATTTCTGTCTAGGACTGTCGCGATGTCGATTTATTACCAAAATATAAGTTTTAATTGATTCGAACTTCTCGTATTTACTGATAAGTAGTGTAAATACATAGAATTAACTTCAGTATATCCCGAGGTCTTTCTCTCTCTACATATTTCGTACAGCTTATTTCTATTATTAGGAACTCGAGGCGATTTATAGGACAATCAATTTATCTCCATTTCATTGTTTTTTGTTTTTCATCAGAAGATGAAAAGCGATTCACGCAATTCAATTAATATGTGATGTTTTTCTCGCCTCTGAGCAACAAGGACGGAACAGTGTCAGTTTTATCAGCGTCACTACAAATAAATGTGAATCATTTTTGTTTAGTTCATACATATTATCATTATGATAATATGGTAGGGCCCAAATAAACACATGTAAGTAATGTTGTTTCTACATTACGAATGAGATTCTCTGTCAAAAATGGTTAAATCTCGTGACCTCATTTGGAACATCGTTAATTATAAAATAACGCAGACAGACCTTCATTCAAAAACATTACGAGTCAAATGTTGCAATCAAACAAATCAATTTGTCAAATACACGACAAATAATTGATTGATGATTGACAAAATCGATTATTAAGCACTAATAACGCTAATAAACAGGAATATGTCGATTTGAGCTGTACTGATATTTTTCTGACCGTACGCACGCGGTCAATGTTCGCAGTGACCAGCGTCGCGCCCGCCCGGGCCCCACGCACCCACTATTGCGAAAATAATGCAGCAAAATACTATGTCACGCACTGTTTTGGGTATATTTTTATAGTCTATTATGTTCTCATGCGTGTTACTGAGCCAAACGTAGAAACGCTTTTGTTTTGGATAGTTATTGCGGCCTTTATTGTAAGTTACACGATAAACATTACACATTGTCAGTATAACGTAATAGATTTATCTCGTGACTGAGAAAACATCTGTTATTTATGCTAGATGGTGGAATGAGATAAATAAGTACAAATACAGATCGACGATACGTGAGATGAAGAGATTAGTGAACTCTAGTGAACGAGACAATGCAAATCGAGAGAGATCGATGACATGTTAATGTTTTGCGTTGTTTACTTGAAGCTGATGTAGGGCATCGTGGTCTAGGAAACTTTTAGAGGAAAATGATTAGAATATTGCTAGCTTCTTAGTTAATATTTTTGAATATATTCGAATAATCGTATCGCAAACGAGTTGTGGTGTGGAGCGCGGGGCGCGGCGCGGCGCGCTGGTTGTAGGGTGCGGGGTGCGCGGGACGCGGCGCGTTCAACGAACGTCCGCGGGCCGGCACGGGCCCAAGGTCGCCGCGTTCACTCGCCCGCCACACCACACCGCCACCATCAACCGGCTGCCAACTAAGGGTTTTATTTTACCCAAGATTTTGCATTATTTTTAGCCTACAACCTTGTATGATTGCCCTGCGCTACTTGTCTTTAATCCTGAACGTGCATGCCAGCCCACATTCCTCCGCGATTATTATTTTTATTATTTATTTATAAATAATTCGTGCAAAAGTCAGGTAAACAATTCGTGCTAAATAACAATTAAATAATTTCATAGATTTACTGTATACGATCCACGCGTGTTGCCAAATCTGCGCAGACGTCGAACTAGGTTTGAGCTAGTTTCCTTTATTAGTAATAGATCCAATAAAAGTATAATTTTATAAGCACAGCTACCTACCTGTTACACTACTTTATTTATAGGTTTCTAGCTGACCTATCGAAAATATCGATTGTCATCTAAGTCTGTCAGTTGGTCGCTTGAGCCGGATGTTTGTGCAACGTGCAACTCATGCATAGTTTCGAAACACGAAAAGTGAAGGCTGGTGACGCAATCTTTTATTAGTAAGTTACCGACGAAGCATTCACGTAAAAGTACAAGAATCTCAAATCGTAATTAAAAATTCTGTATGATAATGGCAAATAGCGTTATCCAACGATGTTACGTAATGTTTTAGTTGAACCGTCTTGTTTGGCGGTTTTCATTAATTAGCATTTGTATCACTACCTACTATACATTTACTACGACTCGAGCGATACATAAGAGATCACACATGGATAGCAAGCAGCAGCGGTTTGAGCAGCGAAAGTTTCTTGCGATTGGAAAATCGTACATAATCATGTGATTATTTACGACGCTAACTTTCAAGTATTTCTTTGAAATGCGAACATAAAATGTATAACTTTTATTGCGTTCAGTGGTCTCTGTCACAGTGTCACGTCACTTAAACTTTAATTTAGTAGTTAAACAAATTAGTTATTTCAGTATAGTAACATTGGTAACCAGTTCTGTCATTGTCTGAGGATTAGTTTAGAAGAGAACCTTATCAGCTGTGTAACATCAAACGTATGCACCAGCTAGAAGCTAATGGAGGTAAATAACCAATACCATCCAATAGGTATATACGAGTATAATATGTAGTGTTGACTGTGGTGAGACTAGTTTGAAAAATGTAGCACTTGGTACCTACTCTACATTTTAAATAACATTCAGTAATTATAGAAACAAAGAACCAAAACACCGTTCCCTAAGCCCATAGCCATGAGTAGGTAAGTGGTAGGCACGAACGATCAGTGATCAAAGGTGTCGATATTTTTGGAGTAGAGAACTCAAGCTGGCCTTAAACAAGAATGAATATTAGCCCTTCAGCAAAGGCAGAACTTGCGGTTGTTAGAACTTGAGGTATATCTGATCTACGCCATGTATACAAGGTTATTGGTAAAAAAATGGCAATCCATTAAGGAGATGTAAGGGAGATAATTCATTTTAAAATATAAAATGTCAAATTACTCAAAAATGCTTGACATTTGTATAGGGGTCATAAAGGGTCATTTGGTCGGAAATGACCTCTCCGACATATTACCAATAGATGTAGATAACAGCCAGTAAAACTATTGGTCAGTCTTCCTTAACACAAAAATAATCCAAGCTATAAATAAATACTTCAGTTCCAGTTCTATTTGTGATTAGTTGCGGCTGATTAGCAAATAGTCACCAGGAAAAGTATTAATTTTAAGAAATTTGTTAACCACATAAGGAAAACAGTTTGTTTGCCCATTCAATAAAACATACCTACCTGTCAGTACATATTTACTAGTCACTTACATAAAATATAAATCGTATTATGTTTACATAACAGGTACAAGTGGTACCTGAGATCGATAGAACTTTTGTCTTGACGCATGTCTCATGCTATGGAAGAAAAAGCGTGTCTAATGCCACAGAGCCAAGTTATTTGAGTGTTATTAAAATAACGAAGAAGCATTTCGTCACACAAACTGTATTAAATAAAAGAAAAATTATAATAAAACAATATTACCAATGTAAGATTATTTTATACTAATTGCAACACATACATTTATGCTGTCATAATATTTACATATAATGACAGCTGTCAGGTCAGGTGGAAATTTGGCGGAAAAAGTTCACAACGCGCGCGCGCGCTCGTAATTTTGCATTAATTTATAGATAGGAAGAATAATAAGTTACTTTGTAATAAAGTGTTGAATGATGGACACCAACAAGAATCAATGTAAAGAAGAAATTATGGAAAGTGGCATTTTTTCTACTAAAGTTAAGTCTGAATTAATACTCGATTTTCTAATCATACAACGTTTGAATAATAATTTCAAAACAAACGTGTTTCAGTCAACTAGACGCAATCTCAGTGTTCACAATGGCTTCACTAATTGCTACTCTATTGTCACATCTGTTTCTTTTACCTCGCTGTGTTTTACTCATAAAACTCCATTAGTTAGGTACTAATTATTAATATTTAAAAAACAAACACCCGTTTATTACACGAAGTTTTGTAGTTTAAAACTGGAACATAAATATATGTCACATAAAATTTATTCGCGTTTCGAGAGCCCATTGGCAGACCGCGCCCTAGCCCGGTATGCTATTGCGAGATCAGCCGCACACGTGTCTACGACAAATTGGTACTTACTAACACCTAAATTGTGACTAATAATAAGTGGTACAGCTGCGTCACTCCAAATCATAGAGCGCTGTGAACTACCTACTAACGTGAACCTTTGACCAAAACATTATTTTGATCTAGAGAACGGAAGAGATTTTGGTCACAAAACGAAAACTCAGAGAAACAAAATTGTGTAACCAAACGTTCAATAAAATAAAACAAGATGAGACATCCTACTCTAAGATGTCTCTAATTCAAGACGAGGATAATAAACACACAGTCGTCATCATTTCTAGTCGTGCAAGCCTACCACCTGCGATAATTTTCTTCTTCTGCAAAGCAAAGTGACTGCGGCGTTGGAGAAATTCCTCGAGTATTCGGTTCAACGGCCGCGCTACGCCGTGAGCGCTTTGCGCCTGTGTGACTGAGTGAGCGGCGCGGACGCACACAGGCCCACACCCGTGCCTCAGCAAACATGACAGAACCGTTAACCGCTATCCTCTACCTATACATCATCTAGCAATGGTCTAACCAGTCTTCAGCATACGTCACTAATGTCACTGAAGGTTCAGTGAAAACTTAATTTAATTTTGGATCAAAGGACCAAAGAAGATACAGTGGTTAGTGACTTGAAGCAACAACTGAATGAAATAAAAAAAGGATACCAAAATGACTTAAAGTGATGATCCATAACAGCTTCGGCGGTAAAGTGCAATGCAACCCACATAAGAGTGCGGCGACGTCGGTATGCAACACCGCGGCTGCACCAGAGAGAGAGGAGGCTAGCCGCGGAATGCGATTATATCTCTTCAAGATTTCATCACTAACACTGACGATCATATCTTCATTCACCTTACAAAATTTAGCGCAACGCTATTAACAGCGGTGTTGATGAAATGAATTATGAAAGTTGCAGAGCAAAATTTTACTTTTTATTCAACTAAAACTGAAACGTTAGTCAAGGCTATCTGGTACAACAGGAAAGACTGCATCTCGCATCGCAAGATGACATCCTAACCGATTTACTGGTAATTGAAAGTAATTCAATTTAGAATGAGTGTTTATTGCGGCTAATAGTGTTGTCCGGTAAAACGAAAGGCGTCCACTGCGAGTGACTATCATATTTTATACGTTACCAAACACAAGAGGTTTTATCAGATGAAAAAGCCTTGTAGTTTCGTTTTACAATAGCTTCATTCGCCAGAGATAGACCTCACTTGATTGTAGAATCTGTGCAATTACAAGACTGCCGTCCTAGATTGCCAAGTTTAGGCTGATACCTAATGTTGTTCCTACTTCCTTATTCCATATTTAAATCACAATGATGAAACCAGGCCGCAAAAGGAGTTGTATTATCCTGATGACGAGATATTTCGTAATGATCACATACCTGCGTTATCTCATAGAATAAATTATCTATCTAATCTCGGTGCAGTATGCACATAGTTGATTAACTCCTGAGTCGACAAAGGTTTAATTATATCACAAAATGCAAACAGTATAACATAACAGCCAAAGCTAGACAATATAGCAGCAGTAATTCTGTTTGGGTACCTATCTACCATTTTTTTTTTTCGCAATGTTATGTGAATTGGAATCATAACCCATAGCAACCTAAAGCCTTGGCACAAGGAGACAGCAACTGACGAAACTACCACTTTAATGTGATTTTTCTAGACTGGCAACTCGTGTGACATTTTGAATCAGAAAATTAAAAGTTGTCTATTAAAATGTCAAGGACCCGCGTGCTTAACTACCTAGACTTGGCATAGGTTTGTAAAAATCGATTCGAAAAGGTTAAAAAAGTCGATGTAACACAGTCTGCGAAGTTTTGAACTACTTCTAACATCTTTGTAATGATTCGTATGTTCTTTACTTAACAACTATTTAGTAAAGATATAATCTTTTGTAAGTTTCGGTAATAGGTTTACCAATAATAAAAAGGTCAGGCAAGTATCTATCGCTGCTGTATGTAAACAATAAGACATGATACCAATTCTGAGAATTTACACAAAGGAACGTGTTTTAGCTATCTGAAACGAGATTAAAGGTCACCATGATTGTGTGAATTTGACCCAAGAACCGGACACTACGCGATAATGAATTTGGTGGCTTACGTATTGTTGCGAGCAGTTTGGCTTTACTAAACTGTAATTTAATTTATATCATTTAATCAGCTAAGCTGTTTTATATTTAGAAAGTGTTCGGATTTCTAATAAAAATAAGTAGGCGGAGAATATTGACCAAAAGTAGCTAGGTAAAACAACATTTTGTAGTGGCATGGACTAGTAAAATCCGTGGGTAGTCTACACTACACTAGTCACATGACATCTCAGAAAACAAAATTACCAAAAATGTTGAATAGAAAAAGAAGCTCCCTACAGAAATAAGCAGGTATCTCAAAATAGAAACTAAACTTTTTTGCATAAAAAATATAACGAAATACTGATGATATGCCTTGTGTTTGCAATTTTGTATACCTTCGTCTGACATGAGTCATTCTGTAAGGTATGGCAGGTTAGAATCAGCCAGACCGCAGGAATAACAGGTAGCCATTGTAACAGGTATACAACACAACAGGATTAAAAATGTCAGACCTCTCGTTTATATTACTTTATAGATACACCTAAAAAGTTTTTTGTAGATTGTGGGTCACACAGCGGAAGCGACGACGGACATGTTTCGAAATATAGCACGCACTATCGAACTCATTATACTCATTATGTGAGATCACGAGTAATGTCACTGAGATAATAATTTATCAAGGGTTTACAGGCCCCTTGCGCGGGCCCAGGGACTGTTGCCAAACGTTGTGGGACTTGCTTATCAATTGGTAATAGGTAGGTACAGAGTTCAGATTACTGAGTAACATAAGCAAATTATATTACGCAGCAAATGATACAACTATTATAAATTAAAATACAAAGTATAATTCTACATAGAACTGTGCGTTTGTTACTTTATTACCAAAGAGTACCCCTAGATAAGATACTACTATTCTTGTCAAATTGGCAATAACTGGCAACCCTTTTCGATTTTGTTAGGGGCAAAACTAAGGAAATGATGAGATGCCTCGTAAGTCGTATGGAGTCAATAAACTTTCTCATTAGGTTATTTTTGCAATATACCTATTATTCATCATCTTTCCTATCAGTATAGCACAAAGATGCAGATGAAGACATTTTGTAGGTACCTACTATGCTATTATATTCAAACAAAAATCTCATTAGGTTTTGTCCATTGTCTGCTGCTTAAATGTAGTTAGTTAAAAAAAAAACAGACATAATGAATATTGTATGAAGATGGTTATGGTATTGATATAACGGGAACTCCACTATATTAAAAACAAAGTAGGCACTTAAGGAAGGTACCTAAGTGAAGAATACGGCTTACAGATTTCATAAACAGAAATCGTTTTTGTAACACGCAATAAGTGTCATCTCGTTTGAAACGCACACGCTCATATTTCTTCGTACATTCAACGAAGCTGGTTAAACATATTTACGTGTGGGCTTATAGAGACTTGCGCCGTAATGTCAATCAGCGACGCAATTTATAGCATCGTCCCCAGCGTAATTTCATGTATAAAACGTAGAACTTCTGTTAGTAGACAAAGTTGCAAATGTGCAATGGTCAGTGCAGTGGAGGCAGCAAGCTTTGAGTCACACTGACATTGCATATAATCCGGCATTCCATATGGAATGCGGTCGCTCGACCGCTCGACCGGCCACGCACCGCCCCGCGCCGCTCACCTCCATGATTTCTTACCCACTCGCTTCCGTCTACCATATGGTGTAGTGGGATAGGACCGAACCTAACAAGAATCTAATAAGTTTCAAACCTTTGAAAAGACAAAAACACACTACTTAAGCTTAAGATTGGCTCAGGTAGACATGTTATTTTCGAGTTCCAAGCGTGACATCCTCAGAATTAAGTGCGTCGATACAACAGGTTTTGTAACGTGACTAGGAAGTACATGCTCAAAAATAATTATGCAGATTTTAACGTGGCTTATAAAAAAAAAACGACTCTTTTCGTGATCGACCACATAATTATTATGACATGGGTACATTGTACACAATTCCTGATGTTCCGGAGCATATCGACGAGACGATCGCCACGTAGCGGCGAATCAAACAAACGTCCCGTCAATTGAACAATATTCGCAGAAACAGAAATTTCACTCACCTTCGCGAAAACCCGTCGATCGTTAAAAATATCCACTCGACTCGATCGCACAGATAATACGGTTATCGTCCGTACAACACAAATATTCACCACACCAAAACGACAACATAAATAAACGCGGGAGGAGCCGCCGACACCGGCACGGATTGCTCGCAGCCGACGTACTCTTCGCACTGATCGAAATGCAACTCGGAAAAATGCACAGGGCGGGGTTGTCGAATGTCATAAACGGTCGGTTACAGAGGTCGGACACTCGCCGTTCGGGCTCGAGAACATGAAATACACCGGCGCATAACGCAACGCCGCTCAGCGGACTGACAGACCCGCGGCGGAGGGAGAGGCGCGGCGTGAGGAGCGAGGCGGCGCGCGCCGGCCGCGACGTGGCCGCCCGCACCGCGACACCCGCCCGGCCGCCCGGCGCGCCGCTCAGCGCTTAGCAACGCCAGCGCGACGACGCCGCTGTGCCGCTGCCGAGACACCCGTCGGCGACCTCATGTACGACATACCTCCTTGAACGATACATCTTGTGTCACCCGCTTGTCTCACTTAGGTGGTATTACGAAGAAATTCACTACTAAAATTTGGAAACAATGCAGCACCTAGCTGATTCAGGAGATCACAAGACTGCGATTGAAGGGATGAATATTGGAGAAGACGCTCGACAGCTGTTACGCCTCCGGCTTTGAAAATGTCGCAGAGATTAACTTTAAACTACCCACCAAAAACATTTATAACTTTTTAGGCTGACTACTGTAAAATTAGCATATATGAATTTCTTCTGATTATTCTTTAAGTGCCTATAGAAAGGCTGGGTATGTTTATCTTATATGGTAACAACAACCAGTAATGGAAAGCCACCAGTGTCAGTGTAAATTAGAAAAGAAACTTCACAGATGCTTCATAAACATCAAAATTTATCCTCTACTTGTGATGGGCCGTAGTTTCATGGAATAGTCACATGATACTAAAATGAAAATATCAACTTAGGTGGATAATACTCTTATAATCCAACAATATCACTAGTGTTTTTAAATCTATATAAAACCCCATGAAAGCAAGACTGCAAGAAGACTGCCTCAGGAGTTGGGAGCAGTGGATGCATGTGTATTGTTCTCCGAGATCCTGAAGGCAAATAGGACCGAATAAACCAACTCGTTATCAAATGTTACAACAGAGACATTCGCGTAGCAGGCTATGTCAACAGTTCCTGTTCTATCCTACAATTACTGCACTTTCTTTCCCATTGTTAGCGTGATGAAATCAGTTTTACTATCTCTAGCGATCGAGTGAGATTAGCGAGGCGCGGGGGGCCGCGGGGCGGGGCAGCCACGCTTATTAGTCGCGCACTTGATGCTGTCCCGGTACTTTCACCCATGCAGGTACTTAGCTGTCACTCATGCACATGCAATCAGAGCTTCATTTCTTGTATGTCACCGTCATCAAACTGGTTTTATGGAGCTGGCAAAAATAAAACTATCAATCAGAATTTGATCGTTCTTTTTAATACTTCTCATCTTTAGAGATCACAGAACGGACTGCTTATCTTTATATCAACAACATGAGTCACTTACACCTATATTATTACAATTAGTATTCACTCACGAAGGCTGCCGCTGTACACTCGGCCCATGATTTTGTAAGTGATTGCTATGGCTTTAAACAGAGTTCCGAGAGTCATTAAACATATTTATTTTTCTGGATAAATACGAGTATGAGTATGATATTGTTTCCATTAAGCACTAAACAGACAACATCAATATAAACAAAAGTGTGGATATAAATATTAGTTAAACTTCTAACAGGGTAATTTAAGACAAACGAGAAAATATCCTCTGGATTTTACAATCATTATAACGTTACAATTTCCACCGCGTGTGCTTAAAACGCTTGAAGAAAATATTCAGATGTTCAATTTTTTTTACTTTTATTTCTTTGCGAATCCGGCATTTTTCGGACATACATCATGACTGCATGTGTTGTGTATATTTTGACTCGTTTTCAGTAGATGCATTATAAAATCTAATTACGAATTCATGAATGTAAAAAACCTACCATGTTCATCACATTTTGACAAGAATTTAACTTAAAATAACGACTTAAAATCATTCAAACATAATGTTTCTCTTATCTTTAACATAATATTATTTGCAGCTTATAGCCAGGGGTGCCACGCAGGGTCCATTCGACAGAGGTTATCATGGCTGTTGGCCGCAGTCACTAGGGTTGCCACCTTACTATCAGGTCCATCGAAATTCGCCATAGAGTTAAGGCGGTTCATTATAACCGTAACTGCTTTGTTAACCATGTTTATAATAGTTTCGTTGTCCATTTCAACAGGTTTATTTTGCTCTGTGGAAGCCCCTGCTGTTGGTAGTCCAGATTTATCTTCTAAGCGTTTTCTGTAGCCAGTGACCATTTCATCCCGCAGAATTGTTCGAAGGATAGATTGTATCTGAAACGAAAACTTGGTAAGACTACATTTTTTCGAACCATATACAAGTTCACATTAAACGCCGAACCCAAAAACCTATTTTCAATAAAAGACAGATCGCTATTGATGGTAGACAGTATAATTCTATCTGTCATTGAATGTCGTCCCACAATTCCGTAAGGTCCTTGGATTCTCTGACAGATTATTGGGACGTTAAAACCATAAATAGATATGTTCTATATCTCCAGTATGCCAAAACTGGTGATAGATAGGTTATTGGGTTCGGTCGTAAATGAACATGAGTTAATTCACGATGGTATCAACATCTAAAGATAAGACAAAACATTGTAGTGAAGTTTTGCGAATTAATTTAATTAGACCTTGTAGAGTTTTGGTTAGTGGTACTTTACCTTGAAATTGGGTGTAACAAGACATCTTGCGACGGAAATAGCAGAAGCCGTGAGTGGTCCCGTGATGCCTATGGTCGTCAGCAGCTCGGAAATGTTCGGCGTCAGTCGGAACGGCACTGGCCGGTTACAATCCAATTCACCTGTAGGTAGACAAGCCCTATTAGACACTCATTCAGACAATAACACGAGACTTTATCAGGCGACTTCAGAAAAACGGACATAAAAAAAGTAAAAATACAAATTCTTACCCCAAATTTTTCATAATTAACTGAAACTGAACTGAAACTTTATTAACTATAAAGCCAACAAAAGTCTGCCATAAACACGAACAACACCAAATTCCCTATAAAAATGAAAAGGTCTCATACCTGTGGTGTCATCAACGTCAAATTTATAGTAGGCAACGTTGAGAAGTCCCGAGTCCTGGTGGACATACATCATGTCCGGGTTGAGTCTGGTTAGATGCAGGACGTATTCTGCGAAGCTGGCTAGGGATAGCTGAAGAGTCAGCATCTTTCGGAATGTCCAGTAGTCTGTGGGCGCGGAGAATGTGGCCGCAGCCCATTCGCGTAGCATGCCCTTTGGCACCATTGTTGCTTGCACCTATGTTGTGAAATGTTTGATTATTGAGTGCAGGTGCGCCGTGTCTAATAGAATGTGGCCGCAGCCCATTCGCGTAGCATGCCCTTTGGCACCATTGTTGCTTGCACCTATGTTGTGAAATGTTTGATTATTGAGTGCAGGTGCGCCGTGTCTAATTGCTTTATTGTGACTAGATTATGCTCAGACATGTTGTTATTGATAGATGTGTTTTCTAAGCAATATGGTTTGCTAATTGTTAACCGATTCGTTGCGGATGGCACGTTTCAGTGCCATCACTTCTTTTTAAGTGTGGCGTCAGGCACGGATATGTGTCATTTTGAAATCGATGATAACTCCTTCAATTAAGTTTTATGGAAGTTTTACCTGAAACCAAACTATCTTCATTTTTCACGTATATTAAGCTCGTAGCCTTCGTTTCTGGATACTGTAATATTTTTAAAAAAATAGGGGGCACCAACCTTTTTGGAAGTTGAAGTATTTGATATTAAATCATCATATGATAATAAATTATAAATGTATTACAGTAAAGCAGCTAAATCACTTTGCTGCGGTTGTCTTTAGCTTGTCTTCTATAAAATTTTACACCCGCTCTAAATAAAGATAAAGTTTAAACAATAAAAGTATTTATATAGAGATGTTTCTTCTCCTCTTTTAATTACAACTCTCTAATCCTTATCTATAAAGAAATATGCATATACGTCGTAATCACATTTGGGTATCGATAGTGGGTAAATTTTATGTCTCGAAATATGGTAGGTACCTACTTACATAAAAAATATCACCGTGCGTCGTACCACGCTATTTTAAACTACGACAACGGGAAACAAATTCTACGCGGGTGGAACCGCGGGCATCGGCTAGTATCAAATAATCATATAAAATAATTATATATTAGTACTACTATCATTATTATTACTATTTAATCTAACTTAGCAGTTTTTATTTGCGTAGTTTAATTATAAACAATTGAAATTTGTTATGCAAAAATTTTTAGACCCAATTTAATACCTCATAATCAATCAAATTACTAGGAAATGCAAAATAAGTTGAAAAGGTTGAGCACATCTGTATTAAATAAGTCACTTACCTTCCATTTCCACAAATACACTTGTTTCGCCACTTTTTATCGCTTAAAACAACGTGCCTGACCGTTCACGTTAGATTTCACATGTAAACTAAAAGTATTCGAGCTTTGAATACGTAAAAAAATGTCAAAACACTGTTTTCTTTTCCGCATGGCTGAAGACACAGATGAGTGTCATTTAATCGTATGGCGTTGGGCACTGATCAGTGTCACGTTATTTTTGTTCGACGCCACGGCTAGAAGTTAGTGAAATTAGGCATCGCAACGAATCGGTTAAATTATTTGGTTATTATGACCAATTACGACTAATTAAAATCCACACCCTTTCTTGATTGGTCGTTTATCACAATGTCTTACAAAATCGTCAGTGTACTTACTTCACGTAGAATGTCCCGTAAAACTTGATGTGAAGCTTGCGAGCCGCGTGCTTGGACGGCTGCGAGTCGTTCATAGTAACGTGCGACAGGAGCATCGTATTCAACCCCCCTACAAAAAAGTTAAAATTTCAATTCACGAACGTGCGTCACTGTGACTCTTGTTTCATTATAATAAGGTATAAATTGGAATGATTAACGCGCGTTCGCCAAATGCAATATTTTTATTTGTCCTACACTTTTGATTACAAGCTTCAAGTATTAAAGAACCAAATGATTTTTTTTTTCTTTGTTCCTCTTAAACAGAGCACCTGCCATCTTATCTCTTCACCACCCTTGGTTGACTGGTAGAGAATGCCTAAGGCATTAAGTCCGCCTTTGTACCTTTTTGTATGTGAAAAGTTTAAATAAATAAACCTACCTGTTAGCGCATTCTGTTCGATATATGTCAAGCAGTGATATCGAACTGGGGTTGTCTTCTACGAGTCGCATTTGTGGTGATACCGAAACGACCCGCGGTACAGTGAAGTGCAAAAATCTTCTCGAAGTCTCCTTTTGTTTTCCTAAGTAATGATTCAACATTCTCAGTAGTTGTAAGACTCGTTCTTCTCTCCTGGCGTCACCCAGCCCCGAGTCATTGACGACTAGGTACGGGTATATCTTGCCGTTGTGACCGCGAATGTACAGTCTGCGCGCAGAAGTGTTGTGTTTCTGCACAATCTCAACGCGCGGCATAAACCTTGCGATCCGAACGTGGTAGTGCGTATGCTTTGGTAGCAAAAACTCGCCAGGTAGTTCCACTTCCGCTGTCTTCAAGCTGAAGTTGGACAAGAACCTACACTTCTCTTCGATGAGGAATGATCTGGAAGGTTAATTAAGAATTATAAGTAGTTTGGATTGGTTCAGTGTTAACCGGTTTGTTAGTTACTCTAAAATGACGCGACCATGTTTGTAAATGCGGTAGTGGGGCGCGTCATTACACACTGGACAAGCTTTACATGAGATGATCGCTTGAATTGTTATCATGAACCCGAAAGCTACTGAAGTGAAGAAAGCATTAAGCCAAAACCCTTTCTAAAACTACGCAATGAGGTTAGATCCAGCGTGACAGTGTTGCTAAGGAATAGATAAGATGGACGGCACAATCGTGATAAAACTCCTCTGTATTTACCTCAGTAGGGGTGGTCAATGCCTGACTGAACTACTTACTTGGGCAGAACCTTTGTCTTTGCCTCGAGTATCTTGACCCATTTTCTTAGTTTTTGTATAAGATTTTGTAATTTCATAGCGTTAGGCTGCGAAAAGTCGAAGTCTGCGGTGAACTGACTCTTCATCTTCTGGAAGACCGGGTCCTGCACGGTAGCCTGCGCGCGGCGGGCGAGACTCTCTGATGCAGCTGAAGAGAATGCACCACTTACAGAACTTGTTGAAATACTTTCTGTAGACATACAAAATGGAGTATCTGTATAAAGTGACGCTCGCTGGAGGCACAACATCAGTTATATATTCAGAAAAACCCAAAATAAAATGAGATTAGTACAAACTACTTGTGAACTGTGAAGGAACAATAAATGCGAGCGTTGTTACCTGTATGTCATGTCAAAGGTATAATCGCACAGCAATACACACTGTACTGTATGTTATTATATCTCTGAAATAAATTGTAAGTTATTGTGTTTTTATGAGTGAATAATAACTGATGAAGAATGCTGATATATCGTGATCCCATTGATTATACGGATCATGGTCATTTAATCATTTTAAGGCTTTATTTATTAAGCTTGTCACTTTTTTCAATACACCATCTTGAAATTAGTGGATTTTAACTGGCAGTCATATTTATTATAAAATTTCTGCCCAAATGGCGTACTCAAATTGTATCCTTGTGTCTACGGTGTACCTAATCCTTTTAACCATAGACAGAGAAAGTTCAAAACAAAAGTATAACGCCTATCTGTGTCCATATAAAAGGGTGTGTACTCACTTATACCAATGCCGATGCCGAAGGTGGAGACGACCTTCTTGATGAAGTTGAGCGTGTGCGGCGTGACGGTGGCGTCGGCCACGCCGGCGCGGTGGTGGAAGGCCACCACGTGGCACTTGGCCAGCCCCGCGCGCAGCTGACGCAACACCTCCTCGTACCAGTTCTCGCGGAACCATACCATCTGGTAGACAAGGTGATAGTTAATTAGTTACGATAAGTGGGACTGTTAGGTTAGGTGAGGAGCTCGTGGTTAAGCACTAATAGCCGCACGGGTCGATCCATCAGGTTAAGCTACGCTTGCCGGAGTTGGTCCGTGGATGGGTGACCATTTCTACATATCGAGACTCCTCCGTGCCTCGGAAAGCACGTTAAGCCGTTGGTCCCGGCTGTCATTCGTAGATCTTTGACAGTCGTTACGGGTCGTCAGAAACCCGATAGTCTGACAACCAGTCTTACCAAGGGGTATCGTATTACCTAGTAACTGGGTTGTGAAGGTCAGATAGGAGGTCGCTCCATGTAAAGTACTGGTATTCAGCTGCATCCGGTTAGACTGGAAGCCGACCCCAACATAGTTGGGAAAAGGCTTGACAGATTAAAGTGGGACTGTTAGGTAATTCAAATATTTTAAACGGATTATAAAATAATCGGGACGAGCTCTGAGGCCCTTTGTACACATACGTTTTTCTATTCGTGAAAAACTACGGTTGATTCATCGTGTGTAGGCACGGCCGTCAGTTTTTTACGGATCACTATGGAATATTGTTGACAGACACGGCGGCACTACGGCACGACGTCGTCGCCGTATATATACGCATATACAAGGTCACACGATTAGTCTACGGCGCGGTTAGCACGCGGAGTGCCGTAAAGAAACCGTGCCGTGTACAACGGGCTTTAGGTCCGCTTGCACCACAAATCAAACGTTTAACTAAAACAAAACATAATTCGGTCTATCTCATTTAGTGATCTGTCAGTGTGCCTAAATATGTAAAAAAAAAAGGCTTAAACAACACAAAAACCGGGTGTCATTTGGGTGGACAAAACCCTGATTTGGCTTGCACTTTATCCATTATGAAGCCATTTTTCTACTTATCAAAATAATAACGGTGATGCTTGATCGCTTTATTTAGCTCAATTAAGATCAATTCCTGGTCATTGTAATTGTTATGAGCTGCATATGATTAAATATATTAGGTATGTTCAAGCACATCGCACTGAAAGCGTGAGCGAGGCCTTGATTAATTAAAAAATAAAGTTGCGAAGAAGTGCAAAACTGTAACTAACCTGATCGACAATGCCCTCGAGCGAGGAGAGCACGGTGGGATGTATCTCCCGCTGCATCTGCATGATCTTGGAGCAGCGCCACATGGGCAGAGTGGCCTTGATGGGGCCCGCCTCGCCCGTGGAGCCACTGCTCGATGATGATGCACTTTCACTCACCTTGGTGCCAGCCTGTGTTATGATTATAAACAAGTTTTTCAGATAAACAGCCGTGATATACAGACACCGATGGTTACCAAAAATAAAAAAAATTGGAGAAATAAATAACACTTAGAATAGTTAATTGATTCAGGCGTGACCTTGCGGAAATCCATTATAAAATACAATGGAAGTGGATATATTTAGTAGCTTGTTCCGCTTAGCTATTTCTAAAGAGTCTTAAAAAAAACCCTGAAAGAAATCGACACGTGTTTCATCTCTCAACGAGGCATCCTCAGGATGACGATTGACTTGTCACGAACTCGAACACGGCGTGTTGCCACACCAAGCGCTGAGCGCAGACTGAGTTCAGTCTATTATATTTTTTAACACTTAGAAGCTAAGAGCTAAACTTCCTCTTTAAAAGCGATCGTCGCGCGGATCCGCGTGCATATGTCACTTTTTGTTCGGAAAGCGTCCTCTGTCGGCACGACCACGTATTCAGGCTCACCGAACAAAAAGTTCAAACGATCGTGTATTCGTGCGACGATCGCTTTTAAAAACTCCAGATCCTAAGAACTACGGAGTCTCATTTTTATCGAGGTGTTATTTCTCTTTCTATGTTCTCATAAAGTATACACGCAAGCTGGTATTTTAAAATATAAGCAACGACATTATAAAGCATAATCTCAGAGCAGGGCCGTCTTAACCATATTGGGAGCCAGGGTCCGAAAATCAGCCTGCGGCCCCCTTGCCAAAGAAATAAAAAACAAAATTTTTGTGTCCCAAATTTTTTTAAAATTAATACTTAAGTCCACAAAAAATGAGATACATTTTCAAACACCAAATTCAATTTTTCTGGCTTTTAAGTTGACAAATTTTTTAATGATAATGTGTCGTCTGTTTTGAAATCTATTCGGTATACGTTCGCTTTCAAAACAAATCGATCAACTCGATCGACTTGCGCCCCCTAAGATCTTGCGCCCGGGTGCTACGCACCCCTTGCACCCCCGGGTAAAGACGGCCTTGCCCCAAAGTAAATATGCAAGTACTCTAAAACTGAAAAATTTTTGATGGACAGTTGATGTCCTCACATTAATTACCTTTGTACTTTTCTGTTCTATCTTCGTTTCTTTTTTTATGTGCAATGAATGAAAGAAATGCACCGACCCCAGTATGGTTTGATCAGATTCGATTAATCGAATGAACCCAAAGATTTGCACTAGTCCCTGGAGCCTCAACACCATGAGTGTTACAGAAACGAATATATCAAGGTGCATATCAAGGAGTAGACCGGGGGGCGCGGTAATGGTAGGGAAGACGTGCCCTTAGGATATGGAAGAATTTGCGAGCCGTACCGGATATACATCCTTGAGTAGGCAAGACAGAGTAAGTAGTGGAGAGACAGGCGATATTTATCTATGGATAGGCATCGTTTCTTTTTTGTGTAAATAAAATAAAAATAAAACTAATTGGCCAATCATCACTGAATGAAATAATAATACAATAAGTAAACTCACGGCGGAGGTGGTGGGCTGATGTGGTAGGTGCGCGGCGATGTTTTCAGCAGTTTTGTGTCGTTCACGTTGTTCAATCTTCAGAGTCAAGTACAGCGTACGGATAGGAAAATATACTGCTTGCGGGTACAGACGCCCGACCTGTGGAAATTATACTCTACAATAGCAAAGATATAGTTTACGGATAGCTTTATGTATGAATTCAACACATTTTCATAATTTTTCAGTTAAGTCTATAGTCGAGCATCCTTCAATAGTAATATTATTGTAATTTAAACCTTATTTCAATGTTCATAAAAATCACCATTATGCGAGCTTGTAATCCCTCGCCGGTACAGCGGTGAAGTCGAGATATGTTTTACGATTTGAGCCACGTAACTCGCAACATTTTTGTTCCAAACCTGGTATTTGACGGCACTTTGATTTTTGAGTTTAGACCCTTACAAATAATAATATATCCTAGAATGGAAAACGCTAATCACTGTGAACTATGCCAAACGGTTGATAAATGAGTAACTCACATGGCTCAGAAGATTGAGTATAACATTCCCATCGTATTGAACGAGGCAAGCAAGTAGTTGTGGTATCCATGGCAACCACTGAACAGGTGGTACTCCCACTGAATATTTGTCAAGAGCTTCTGCTAGGCTGTTCTTTTCATCGTCGAAACTTAGCATCCATAGCACCTGAAATAATTAAATAAAGCCCTGTCACTTATCGTCGCTCCGCATCCAATACCGCGAATGTGACATTTTTGTAGAAAATCTGATTTTTGCATTTAAAAATGATTTTCGTTAAAAATGTCACATTCGCAGTATTGGATGCCGAGCGACGTTATGCCACGAACAAACCTAAAATAATACAAATTTAACTCTAGAATTTTTTATAACTTCAAATCATAGTGAATTGTTGAAAATCTTTCTTACCTTTGCACAGTATTTCCTCGATTTAGATTCATTCTGATGACGACAAGCATGCAAGAAGCAGGTCATAGCGGACACTCCCACTTGGATCTGTCTCGGATCCCTTATGAATATTTGCTCCAAATAGTCACCCCAAAGGGCCCACGCTTTCACTAGCGTATCGTGTAGTTGGACTGCCGCTGCGAAAGCTTTGTTCGCGTCCTCTGATCGCCCAAGCTGTGCTAAGAGCAAGCCTTTGAAGGCATAAAACTCAGCCGTCATCTCTTTAGTGAAATACTTGAAGTTCGTAGACTCTATCATGTCTATGCCATCCTGCAACTCCTCCTTGCCTTCAGTCCATGACATTTGAATGTGACACTTGACTTGCTGTCTAATCTTTTGGAAGCAGTCCACGATCGGAACACTAGGTATTGTGTATATGCGGTGTAAAGAGTCCAGGCACACGCCTGACAAATTGTGCTTCCTTGCAATCTTTGCGAAGTGAATAATCGCCTGAAAAAGATGAGTAGTGACGTAATTTCTACCACAACACAGAAGTTGGAGCTCTAATAAAATTGTCTACAGTGCTCTACTCTGATACAATAAAGGCTTCCTCATCACTATGGCGGATATAAGAGATGATGAGGATAAAGCCCCACTTGACCGCACGAGATAAGATAACAACCAGATGTCGCCACCAGCGCAGACAGCGGTGAAAGGGCGGTACGATCAAGTGAGGCCAAAAAAACTCAAGAAAATACTTACATCGGAACTCTGTATCGTGGCAGAGACCTGTGTACAAACAACACCATACTCCATTTACCAATTCTTCTACCAACCATGGTGATTACGGCAATTCCTCAAGAATGGTTCGCAGCGTTACATAGTTCATGAAGTCAATCACAATGCTTATGCCTGTAAACGAACACTGCTGAACAAGGGTCTCTAGATATCCCCCCCCTCTACACGTAGCGGTTGTGTAAATAGGATTGCCGTAATCACCACGCCCGGCTTACGGACTGGTGATAGCAGTATGTTGTTATTTTCGTACAGAAGGAAGCTGCCTATCAAAGTCGCCTATTACAAGCCTACGGGCCAGTTTCTCGAACGAAAATTATCACAAAATTAATGTGACGAATTGTCAAGCGCGCGTAAACTGCTGCGACAGGCTGTTGACATATCAAACAGCCAATCTCAGCAGTTTGACAATTTGTCACATTAATTTGCGATCATTTTCGTCCGAGAACCCGGCCGTGCCAGGCTTGACCCTAGTTAGAGACCCAGTGTTCAGCAGTGAATGTTCGCGGGCTTTTATGTATTTTTTCGTTACCTGGGCGCTAGCGTGTACGCCCAGCATGCTGTGGTTGGAGGCGTGGTCGGTCTGCGAGTCGTAGTGCGACGCGATGAACTGGTAGTGGTGCTGGCGCCACGTGAAGATGGCGCCCCAGTGTGACAGCGGGTCGGCCACTACGGGCAGGCGGTTGCGCCACGTCTTCACTATGGCCTTCATGTCGTGCAGAGACGTCGGGCGGCTGTGCAGCAACCCCTGTGTAGTATGAACGAAATACAGTCTCTTGTTTTTGACAAAAGAAGAAAAAATTATATTTGAATTCAGAATCTCAGATAATTAGCAAGTTTTAGAAAATTAAACTTAAAGACATACGTGATAAAGTTCAAATTCCAATGCAGCCAAATTTTTAAGGACTTTTTAATTAAAAATGCTCAATCATAATTCAACATAGACAGCATAACGTCAAAGTATATAGTTGAGGAAGTAGGCGATGGAATGTACATTATCTAAGATTCTGAATTGAGTATAGGAAGAAGAGATAGCCTATGTGGGCGATAGCTTGCCCTAATAACAAGGTAGCAAAGAAAGGAAACGTCAGAAATGTTTCTCTTATACAACACAAACATGCTTAAAATTGATAATGTATTTATTATCGATACAATGTTACTTTCGGTTCACAGATGTTATACTCACGGCGTGAATCTGTGAAGGCTCGCTCGATTCCATATGCTGCGTGGCAGCGTGTAACAGCGATAGATACGCATGTGAAACGATGCGTCGCAGCAACGTTAAGTTAATAGAGCCTTATATCTATCGGCTCTTGTACACAATGGCCGATAATGGCGCATTTCTGACGTCTATGCTTTTTTGGTTGATGTTTTATACTTTTAGTATAGCAGTTAAATTATCAAACTATTTTGATTAAATTTGAGTTCGATGTAATTTAAGCTAATTGTAGCAATGGTTTCAAAAGATAGCATTTGAAAGGCATGCAGTAAGTAACGCTTATGCAGGACGGCAGGGACATCGAGGCACAACCTATTACTATTATCATGGGGTCAGTACGAGATTTTGAATACCCCTGCGTTGATATTTTTCGTCAGTTATTTAAAAAAAATTGCTATTCTATACATTTTGACCGCGTCGATATTGCAGTTTTCTACAAAGCTGCTGATTTTTTTTTTTTGATAACTGACGAAAAATTTCTTCCTTAGGTGGACTTGAATTATGTGCTGAATTCATGGTTACAATTTGCGCGTCGATGTCATGCCACTCTGTATTTATTAAAACAGTGCGTGAATGTGCTATGGTGCAGCAAAGGTAAAAGGTTTTTGTCTGTCTGTTAGTGACAATCTCAATGTTTTCTGAATTTAAAACAAGTTATCTTATACAGGTTCTGCCTTTCATTTCAGGTCAGAACTCTAATATATGAAGAGTATATTGGTTTGTATTTGAGTAAGTTCCAAAACATGAAGAGTATGTTCGTCAAACGTCTGCGTACTTTATAAGATCTCCGTGTGTCTGTTAATATCAAAGGTTTGTTTTTTCATAAAATTATTTGAAATTGTACTGACAAACGGTCGCAGGGCGGAATATATGATTTGAATAGTACTGTCGTAAACGCCTTGCCTACAATAAATATCGTCAGTATGTGTGCGTACAGGAGCATGTACCTGGTGTATCTGCGCGGCCTCGCTGAGCTCCATGAGCTGCTGCGCGGCGCGGAGCAGCGGCAGGTGCGCGTGGCTCACGAGGCGCGGCAGGCGGCGCCACTCGCGCAGCGCCTGCGCCGCCGCCGCCTCCGCGTGCCGCTCCACGCCCGGCAGCGACGCCTCGCCGCCCGCGCAGATGCACAGGTAGCCGCGGTATAGGTTTACTAGCCACGCTGCCAATAACGGTGGATGTTTGTAATAAGTTTCTTTGGTGAGGGAATTAAACTAAAGTATCGACGGCAGCAACAGTAGCAGCAGCAACAATTATTTGTATACAGATAGTAAAATAAAATAAATAAAAATAAAATATCTTTATTTCAGACCTAAGCAGTCCATACGTAGTTAGTGGTTAAAACAAACTGTGCTTACATGCTATGTTATTGTTGTTAGTACCTAATTCTATTTAACATAAACCTATACCTAATTCTACCCAGTGCCTTTGGATGGGGCAGTCCACTCTGCTAACAATCATTTTCAGGATGCCGTTCCGAGTGCTATGCATAGTGCCGCCCACAAAGACACATCCCACTCCGCGATTACTGTACTATAAACTGTAATTTAGTACCGAGCCGAATGGTGGATCTATACCAATTAATCGTGAAACATATAAACCTTTACGTAATGTATGAATATCCTGTTTCTGACAAATAAATTACTTTGACATTGAAAGTTTCTTATCTCGAAAAAGCAATTATCAAAAGGAGATTAAAAAGTTGAATCATGTAAAGTTGTAAATACCCCGCCTCATTTAGAACATCCGTATATATATAAAAACGTAGTACAAGTCTCAAATCTCAGTTTCGTAAAATCGACAAATATAAACACATTACACATAAATCGCCTGTCGATCCTAATCTACGAGTCTCGCCTCTCGAAAATCAAGAAACTTTTAAATAGCATTAAGGACCTTAGCACACCTCCGCTACTCGAAACCGAGACGCAAGTCTGTTGAATTAAACTAATGCGGTTTCGCTGCTATGGTTTTGCGGCAGAGGTATGCTACCCGCCTAGGTAAGCAAGAAAGAAGAATTCATATCAAAATAATTTCCATTTTGAATTGTATCTTTGTAAAAGCAAGGAAAGCTTATGAACATAAAATATACCACACATTTATCACGTACCCAGTTCCTTAGGACAGTTGTATTCAACCTCAGCAAGCGCCTCCTTCATAGTAGTCCAGTTAGGGTTCCTCCACGAACTCTCTAATATCAGGAAGGGATCTCTTCCACTCCTTGTCAATCCCAGTTCTAGTAGAGAATCCCACTGGTTCAGTTCTTTGGCGCACTTGAGCCAATGTTGGGTCCAAAGTGTGCACTCTTTGTGCATGTTGTAGGAAGATGGGTTGGCGGTGTACTCCTGTTTAAGTTTGGCCATAGCGACGTCGTACGCAGCCTAGAGTGACAAAAATAATTATTCAAGTATTGTTGCTAATTGCACCTATAGTCACATATCTCGTCTAGTATGTAGGTAACCAAGGTACGTCTTTTAAAACAGTGATACCAGCCAGTGAGGCGTGCTACACATATGTTCGGGTCGGCATTCATCGGCACATTCGAGTCAGCTTCGAGTCGGCATTGTTGCCGAATCGAATGTGCCCTTTTTTTTGGGTGGGAAATTATCAAATAACTTCTCCCGCTCCGGGCGAGCGGGAGGCCGTGTCAGACTCTTACTGACTAAAACCCACCCATGTTCCTTCAGTTCCCATGTTGCCGGGGGCCACGATATTCTTTCGGACTTCTTCACAACCCCTGCAGTGTGTGTTGCACGCCTAACAATAGAATTAAATGTCTACCAGATCAAGTAACAATAGATTTTACTGAAGCTTTCGCACCAAGATGGAATGGCATATTTTAACCTTTTTACTAACTCTTTTATGCCGCAAATTTTTAATAGGTCATTCAAAATGTAGGTATGTAATAATCCACCGCTAAAACGCAACTCCATATTGAGTCGCCATGAGCATAGCATAAGAATGCTGTCACTGTGACGGCGGTGTATTCAACTGAAATATTTTCAAGAACTCCTTTGTGAAACGTTGAATGTATGATGTAATACGTACTTGCGCCTGCTCGAAGAAGCCTTGTTGTTCGTACGCGATCGCGACGTTGGTCTCGCGGTAGCGCGCGTGTTTCTGCCACAAGCCGGACCACATGTCCTCTTCTTGCAGCAGTTCGAACATGTCGCTCAACGAGTCTAGTACCTCCTGCGAATTAACAGTATTGATGAGTGTCTAACATAGGAAATTGAACTTTATCACTAAAGTTGTAAGGCCCATTTTACATGGAGATTTTCTCGCCAATTTTATGGCAAGAATGTGCAGGGGACTAGCGTTCATTTCGGTTATGAGTATTTTTTTTATTTTCTTTCGGAATAGTATTTTGGTGGCCAAAAAATCTCCATATAAATGGAGTCTTTATAGGGATAGCGCATACAGATTTACATCAAAATAGCATTTTGACTAATGTCGATGTTTTGACCAAGTCACATTGATTGTGGTCAAGATAAACCAAAGAAGAAATTATTTCAATGAAAATCTGTGCGCCAGTAGAATATAACAGGTTTCGCGAAAGCCAACGAAACTACAATAACACATTTAAAGCATTTCACTAACTACATTTTAGTTTTAAAATAGATATTTGTTACCTGTATTGTCATAAGTTAATTAATTTCCTTTGGTTTCTGACAAAATTGATTTCAAAAGCTCTTCTTCCAACCCTCTAAAAATCCATCTTTTCACTTTGTACCAGTTTAATTTTCTTTGTGGTCCAGATCATTTTGTACAGTCCGTTCTTCCGAATATTTTAGTTCAGAAGTTTACATTATGCCAACAATATGAACGATACTTGAATACACTATCGTAGATAATTTACATGAATGTAATAAACCATGTTTGTAATAAAATGGTCATATAAATTTCGGTTGCAATGGAATTTGAACTTTGTCATGTATGGCATTGAGTATATGTTCTCAAAACTTGATAATTAACTGAGATTCTGAATTCAAATATAATATCCGGTTTTTTAATTGAGAATTTGAAGCTGCGATCTTGTCAAGCTCTACTTTAACATTACTTAAGGTGATTCCTTCAATGTAGCGAAACTCAAAATTATTTACGTTTTTTGCAAAGAAATTTTGAATTTTGCGGTATCTCATCTTAAGTAACGCGTAAATAAAGTTTGACAAGTTTTCAAATCAGAAACCGAGTGTTAGTGAACTAAAGTAAACAGTACTTACTGTAGGTGTTGTTGTTTCGATGTCATAGTCGTATATTTCGAGCGGCTCTCTTTGCGCTCGTCCGCTGGCCTGGTCGATGGCCATCTGCTCCAGGTTGAGGGTCATACGGTGCCACAGGTTGTGGGTCTTGCCCAGGTATTTCATCATAGGCCTGGGAACAATAGAAAAGCTCAATTAGGCTGTCTGTCCATTGACGCGGAGCGAGGCAGCGGAATGTCCGTTCATTGATGCGGAGCTGAGTGGAGCGAGGGAGTAATGCGGTGCAGAGTTGCGGACTGTGTCTGTTCATTGATGCGGAGCGAGGTCCGCTTCCCCACTCCGCTTCCCGATTTTGTATGAATTTTTAAATTAGTTCGCAAATCCCTGTCCACTGAAGCGGAGCGAAGATTTTATGCAATTCTATTGGTTAATATTGAAAGCTGCGCTCTTCGATACAGTGGACAGTAAAAAAAAAGCAGCCTTGAAGGTATGTTAAACACGTACGTCTCTTCTTTACGCACGCTACGTCACAAATAGTGGCTGTACCTTCACTGAAGCCATAATCATAACGTTACCTATCAAATGGTATTGTCAGCTAGAAAAATCACTGCGGGCCCTATCAGAATACCAGCGCTGCGACATTATTTTTTAAATATCGCAGCATATGCTGAGATAGGAGTCTTTTGGCCTCGTACAGGACTTTCTGTTACTTTTTTTTTTATTTTTTTTTATTAATCTTTTAATGAGTGTGTTTTAGTTTAATTTGTGATGTCCTGTGCGAGTCCCAATAAGTACTTTTTCTTTCTTTTAAAAACGACATTTCCCTCCCACGTTTAATTTTATGACGTCAACTGATGCAGTTTCGTATAAGGATTAAAAGAGTAAGAGAGCGTAGAGCGTCTTTTAATATTCATACGAAACTGCATCAATTTAACCATAACATTAAAAAATAGTTTTTTATAGAGACAAGTACTTACGGCTTTATACTGACGGGCGGGTTGCACCGAGCGAGAGCTTCTATGAACGTGTTGAGAGCGCTGAGCGGCTGGTCACGCTGCACCACGTGCACGCCCGATATTATGAACGGGACAATCTCGTTCATTACAGTCTGAAAATAATTAAATATTGCTCATAATACAGGCTCTAATTGAATTAGTTGAAGAAACTTCCGTGACAGGTATTAATATCAACTCATAATAAAAATTAATAAAAAACAAGTAGGTAGTATGATTGTGGAACTCATAATTTCAAGAAATAGCTGCACGACTACAACGGCGGCGGCGGGACATACGAACTATGGAAAAATCACGTAGCACTCAAATATCTTTCCAAACTATCTCTTTCTCATTTCCTAAATTTCAAATTCATAATTTTCATCCGTTAGTTGTCAAATTGTTTTGAACGATGCAAAACCTCTACACTCTTTTTACAGTTGTCCAAATCTAACATAAAACATACGTTTTGGAAATTTCTCGCAAGGATATTCATAGTGTTATTGGGTTTTTCTATTTGAAATTTCTCAGTAACAGCCTGGAGTCTGGATTTGTGCCCGGTTGATGGCAATAGGCTCGCCCCCTATTACATGGGACTTAAAACATAACTGGCGAAATGTGGGTGAACCTGCTACAGGGACGCCTCTGCACTACCCTTCGGGGAAACAAGGCGTGATGTTATGTTTTTTATGATCTTCATAGCTAGGCTCCAAGTTTTTCTTTTATTATCCTCTAAGTCTCGTCATTACAAGGTTGGGGGAGGTCTTTGCCGACTGGCAATCGGACATTCAAAATATATACAAACGCCAAATACGAGACTGACGACTAAACTTTGTATGTCTGACCAAAAGGCAGACTAAATAAATATAACGTCATTACAAAACTCCACTTACCCCCAATTGCCTTTCATCCAGCGTATTCCACAGTCTGGGGAACAGTCTAAGCCAGGTATGATGCGCGAGGGCATCGTCCATGTGACACAGTTGCGCGGCTGCGACTACGAGCTGCTCTGTGCGCACGCGGCGCGCTAGCTCCAGGAATTCTGATTGTTTAGCTACTATCTGGTTTAAGGTGCGGAGTCTGTGGAGCAAAGTATTACCAGTTGTTAATATTACGTTGTTTTAAATTGGCTGCGAGTCTTTTAAAGAAGAGATACAGACATGCTGACGACACAATATAAGAGTTTGCGGTCTATGAAAATCAATACAGTTAATTTTCGATTGTTAAGTGGCATCAAGGAAGGATATTCCCATGAAATTTTAGATTAGTAAAACTTTAAAAATAATCGTTTTTCAAAAAGTTTTCATCTGGAATTCCAAAATCGAAAACAAAAAAGGAGCTAGAGCTCAACTATAATTTTAAACGACTTACCTATTCGTCACAGTTTTAGTGCAATCCTCTTTTTGATTGGAACTGGAATCGAGATCCATATCAAGCACATCTTCCTTATCAGGTTCCAATGAGTCGCTGAACCCATCTGAAGATTCTTCCTTCACACTACTGAAGATCACGAACGATTTGCGATCTTCGCTGTCGGCTGAGTTTATCACAGATGAAATGCTGGGCAGCAGGTATTTTGGGTTGGATAGACGGATTTGGGTACCTAGTGAAGTTAAAAAGAAAAATTTTGTATATAATATGGTTTTAGTAATAACTTAAAAATATAAGACACTTGTATCTCCCGCAATAGGAAACCTAAAGAAGTTAAGACTCGTTGTAAACTACTTATACAAAAAAATGGTATTGACAGATAGACAATATAATTTTAGTAATTAAAAGGTAGGCAATAGACTAAAGATTACAACTCAAATGATAAACTAAGCAGTATATTATGAACATCACAGATATAATAATATTAACACAACATAAATAATATTAATATACTAACTTGGAACACAAGTTACAAGCAGCAACTCAAGGCACTGTTTAATCCAGAAGTGCTGTCCAATATGTTCCCAGTTCTGCGAGCATATGATGTACAGCAGCCGGTCGAAGATGCGCCGGCGCACGCTCTGGTCGTACACTTCGAAGAACTTCGCGCGAATGTTGGGTTGTGGACAACGAAGACCCGCGAGGAATGCTGGTTCTAGCTTCATTGATAGTTCTGTCATTTTTAGGTGGTCGTCTCTGGTCGGGGAAGAAGTAGTCATTTGAATGTTCATTCATATAAAAAGTCGGTTAAAAATCAGGATGTAGGAAAATCCTAAAAGGACCATGTTCTAAACCTAACATAGATTAAATTGATAAGTTCAAGAATTTATATACTTGACAGGTTATTTGAACAGTCATGGGTAATTTGGATATTTATTTTGATTAATGGAAGACTGTGGGGAGACCTTAGCCCTGAAGTGGAACTGTAAAGTTTAAAAAAGAACTCAATAGAACTGAGTTAGAAGTTAACTTATCCAGTAGCTTTTATAATCTCTCAGAAGCTTAAACCAACAACAAGAACTAAATAGATTTGCATCTTCAAGAAACCCTATAATATATCTCAAGAATAAGCAAATAACAAACACATACCTGTACACATAATTAATAAGCTCCAAGAACAGAGCATTGAGCTCCAAGTCATCAGGGAACCGTTTCTCCACATACTGCATTAGTTTGACCAGTAGTATTGACTTCTCTCTTAGCGAGGGCGCCGCCCCGGTGGGGGCGGAGGTCCCGGCCGCTCCGGGGACTGTGCCACGCCATTTTACCCACTCTTCTACCATACGGATTATGGCTTTCATCACCTTGAATGGCAGAAGATATACATAGTAAAAAACAACGCCGTTTCATACCAAAGTATTGCAAAATGTACTTTAAGCTATAAGGAACACGGTTCACCTTGAACATTTATCTACCATGCAAATTATGGCATAATAATGGCAATGATGTACTAAACAAAGAGTATTGTAAAATGAACTCTAAGCTGTCTATGGCAGATTATAAACATACAAGGTGGCAGAGACATCGTAGCGCAACCTGTTACCATGGATTCAGTCCATCATTCTGCTGTAAAAATACTTTCACAGAACATTGATCCGTAACTTAATATAAATAAAGAGCACAATCGAGTTTACAAAAATGAGGTGTCGGTGACAGTGTAGCGAGTTCAATTGTTTTTTCCCCATCTCAAAAATGCGACGGAAAATTTCAACTCCAGGTGGTCCAGGATCATGTACTGAACCTATGGTAACAGGCCTGACACCCTGTATTTTAAAATGTTATAATAGCAATGATAAATCGTTACCTTTGCGTCGGTAGTTTTCTCGATGAGTCCGACTAAAATGGTGCCGATGAATGTCTTCCTTGTGTCCACGGTCATCACAGACACGCGAGCTTTCAACAAATCCAATGCCAGTATCTGAAAAATAATAATTGATTTTATAATATAGCATCACGCATTGTTTCCCCAAAGGGTAGAGCAGAAGTCCACCTATAGTACACCACGCATATTTGATTTTATATTGTGTGATAACCGTAAATACTATAAATACATAGGCAAGCGCGATAAGGTAGCTGAGTGTGTAATGATCACACTCGTTTCATACGACGTTTTTCAACACACTTGCGAGGATACAATAAACTTGTTGATACATTTAGATCCTTACATATTATAAAACAAAGTCAAAGTCTGTCTGAACGCGATAAACTCAAAAACTCCCGAACGGATTTTCAAACGGTTTTCACCAATGGACGGAGTAATTCTTGCGGAAGGTTTTTGTGTATAATTCATTAAAGGTTTTGCGTAAATTGGCTGAAATATGAAGATTATTGTCGAAGATGTCGGAAAAAACCATGCCGACTGGGAGCTTTAGGCCTGAATTCCTCTTACGCTGATGTCGGTAGCATACGGTCGGTCGCGTACGCAACGTACGAACGTACGCGCCGCTGACGTCAGCGTCGCAATATGGTGCTATATAGACCACAACGTATATACGCACGCGCGACCGACGTACGCGACCGGCATCAGCGTAAGAGGAATTCAGGCCTTACTGGCGTGCGTCGCGTAAACCGTTAGAGATACATCAAATTTATGTTCTATAAGATTGAAGATCTTAAAAAGTGGTATATGTCTATTTCCTACGGATGACCCACAGTAATCATTATTATCTTTCAGAATTTGATAAAAATTCCATTGTTATTTCCGAAGCTATATTGATTGGTATGATATTAATCCTTATCCAATAAAATATGTTATTTAAATTGAGCATTTAATTTAGATTAAAATATGCCTTCACATCATATCATTTAAATGAATGGGTGGGAACAAAATAATTATAGTCGGAGCGCAGCGATAGGAGTCAATAACCTTTTCCTGGACTATTAGATATGTAATCCCGGTACTGCCCGGTAGTACGTTACGCGGGCGAAGCCGCGGACAAAAGCTAGTTATATAAAAAGTGAGTTTGGGAATTTGGAATATGTTCTTATGCTAGAACTGGGCGTATCCCATCTAAACTACGATTATGCAGCGTTATTATGGAAATCAATAGTGGGCTCGAAGTTATAATAATTTTGATCTTACTAGTATGACGTAGAATCTACACATAGATAACAAAAATACTTACAAGCAAATCAGCCAACGCATGATCCGGACTGGGGGCGACATGGTCTCTAGTCATTCGTGTCAATACTCTCATCAGCGGCTGCAGCAGCCTGTCAATATATGAAGGGCTAGACGCACAACATGCTTTAAGCATCATGAGCGGTCCTAGTAAAGCGCTGGCGCCGCTGGGGGTGGTCGTGCCGGCCGCTGCAGTGCCGCTAGCCGCTTGCCCGCTAGCGGATTTCTCGTATGTAGCTAAGCCTTCGAATGCGTATTTACTTACGCATGCGTATAGGGTTTCTAGTTCTTCGTACTGTGAAATAATTGATGTTTTAATTAAAAAAGGAATAGGATAATAAATACTATTCAAAAAAATTATTGTTGATTAATGAAGGATGTCTCAAATCTCTTGTTGGCTGTTGCGATTGGTAGGCGAAAATTAACAGCTGCAGGGGTCGATTTTCAAGGTTAAGCGACCGTTGCCGAGGTCGCTCCGTGGATGGATGACCATTCATAACATACCGGGACCTCTCCGTGCAGCAGAAAGCACGTTAAGCAGTTGGTCCCAGCTGTCCTTCGTAGATTTTTGACACTCCTTACGGCAGAAGCCCAGTCTTGCAAAGGGGTATCGTGTTACCTAGTAACTGGGTTGCGGAGGTCAGATAGGCAGTCGCTCTATATAAAATACTGGTATCCAGCTGAATCCGGTTAGACTAGAAGCCGACCCCAACATTGGTGGAAAAAGGCAGATTGAATCAAACAACTTGATATGAGATTTACGGCGAGATTCACAACACACTTTGAATTTGCTAAGTAAAATAAGCGTTTCATATGAAAATGAACATTAACAGTGTGCAGATAGTGTTCATATTCGTCTGAAACGCTAACTTTATAAGCAATGCCAAAGCCCGGTATGTGAACCTCAACCTTAGCAAGAAACTGAAGTCGATAGGCTATTAGAAAGCGGGATTCAATCCCGTGGAAAATATCAATATCAGACACTTATAAAAAAAGGTCAATTTACATTTATTTTAAAGAACTTTTTGCAGAATACCAGTACCTTCGACGCTTGCGCAGCTCCGGTAGGTTCAGTCGGGAATATCGCCGTAAGTTTAGCGAGTAGATTGTGCGTCAGGCGCACTATCTTAGGGTTGGTGGACGACACACAAGCCGCTAGTCCACGTTGTAGCGGCTTTAGAGCTACCAGGATCTGTTCCCGGCGTAGTACTCCTAATAGGAATACTAGAAGTTCTAAGGCCGTGCATGCGTTTGCGCAACCGCCTGCGTTGGCGTCTGCTGTTGAGAATACCTGTAAAAAATGTAATATTTTGTTGTTTTCAAGATTTAGTAGCTCAGAATAAAGCAAAATATTTTGTTGTTTTCTTTTCAAGATTTAGCAGCTCAGAGTAAAGTAGAATTTATGTTTACATGCCATGACAATCGTCTCACACTGCCAAAATAAGCGCAAGATTAGGCGAAAAATTCGTTTATCTTGCTCTTGCTCTCAAGAGGCCCTAACTTCTTATTAGAACAGCACTATACAGTAGCCGACCGTTAATATAGCACATCAAGCTTTTGATTAGAAATTTACGATACAGGTATAGCTTACAGAGAAGATCCACAAAGCCAAACTTTTTGAAAACCAAATGTTTTCAAAAAGCTTGGCTTTGTGGATCTTCTCCACATTAACGGCCGGGTATCGTACTCGCGTTATGAACTGAGTCGTCGGGCCATAAATGTCGGTAGCAATAACAATGTGCAAAGCCTTGCGTCTTATCGATAGTTTACTACCTGCTCCATAAGGCGAGCGCGACAGACTAATAATAATGATTTATGGCTCGACGACTCAGTTCTTGACGCGGCGACAATTTTATTTTTTACTATAAGTACTTACTTTATCCAACCACGGCAGCTTAGGTTCACACATATGGGGCCAAACATCAGGTTTCAACGCTGTCTTTAGTAGCAGAACACATCGACGAGACAGTTGTTCGCCCGGCGATGAACCCGCGGACCCGCCGCCCGCCACAGAGCCTTCGTTCACCTGCACATGTGGGGACACAGGCTGTGATAACAATATTTAAGCGAGTGGATATTAGTTATCGACTCGCTTAAGATTAGGTTTTTATTTTGTGCATCCGGTAGTTTACTTGGTAGTGGATAAGTCCTTGCTTCCTACCGTGGGACGGTATAGGCAAAATAATAATTGTTTTTTTTTCATATTCTAACACTAATGGATTTCTTTAATTAAAGCAAAAATATGTCTTTGTGATTTTTTTGTGCGTAATTTAGCTGGAAGTCTTCAAAAAATAAAATTAAATAATGATGCTTGTGTTTGAAAATAATCTAAGAGTTTTATTATTAAATTGATGGTACATTTATGTTTTAATTTGTCGCCAAATTTCCGTTATCTTATTACATACTCTAGAACACGATTTTCCCACGACATATAGAGCGCTCGGTGCCGGAATGAAATAATATAAATGATATTCTGCTTATTAGCATGTCGATGGCAAAATCGTTCGCAAGTTCAGAAAAAAAGTTTACAAATTCACGTCCAATGACGCCTTTATCATCTTAGGCCAAGACTTATCCTTGGCATCAAAACTAAAACAAATGCATCAGTTTTTTAAATTGGCTAACGTTCTAAAATTTTGTATAGAATATAATATAGATATTTACTTGACAAGCGAGCCTCAACAGTAGATTAACAACAACATCAACGTGTTGTCTGTCCAGCGGCTTGGCAGCATCTGGCTCCATACGGGACGCACTAGCCTGCGGACTCGCCCAGCCAGTGTTGAGAGCTTTACGTCCTTCAGAACTACTCTCGTCTGATGACACGCGTTTCATTGCACCGCTTGGTGATGTTGCAACCTGTGTATGATATAAAGGCAAATGTTACATGAAAACGCTAACCAAATAACTTCATTCTCTGCGCTGCGACATACACAATTTCAGATAGTTAATTGATTCAGGCGTGACCTTGCGGAAATCCATAATGAAATGATGATGTGGATATATTTAGTAACCTTTTCCGCTCCGCGTCTTGAAAAGACCCTGGAAGGGTCTTTTCAAGACTCTTTAGAAATAGCTAAGCGGAAAAGGTTACTAAATATATCCACATCATCATTTCTTTACACAATTTCATAATATTTCACAAGTTAGTAATACCAATGAATGAAATAAAAATTAAACATCAGGGGTAGATTTGTTTTTTTGTTGTTGTTATCATTATCTCTAAGAGTTAATACTCAAATACTGTTATTGCGGAGCCGCCTGGAGCCTGGTAATCAGTGTGACAGGTTTTCCTAGTGCAGATACCAGTCTCCCCCCAAAGGATTTATTAGATATTGTAATCTTCATATTTTGAAGGCCCCTTTGTAGATGAAAAATTAATGTTTATTTATTTGAAAACTGGATTTGAAAGGTGCATAAACAGGGTCATTGGTTCTAAATTAATATGGAGAATGAAGACCAGAAGAACGTATGCTAATGCCGATCACAATGAAATAAATAGTACATTATTGCAATGACCGCGAAATAGGTTATTGAAGGTCGAGTATGAGTTTGAAGTCCGAGCCGTAGGCCAGGACTTCACTAATACGAGACAGGCAATTGCCATTTCCGCCGAGGCATATATAGTGCTTTTCTTAAAAGAATGCAGGGAAATAAAACATACTTTTAATTATGTATGTAAATAACAAATCAAGACGAATTTTCAGCTTTGCCGCCAATTTTCTATTTATTATCTGTGCCGAAAGGCAAAAACATTTATGGCTATACGGCCACGTGAACGCAATTTGTACCAAGCTAAGAGACTTACTTTGGTATGCCAAGAATGATAAAAGAGATCCAATCAAAGAGTATTTAATAACCCCCCAGCACGCCGTTTCATATAACATTGCCGGAGCGTTGTAATGTTCCAAATTCAAAAAACGCTCCTGCAACATAATGGATTTGATTTTCTTTGACCGTAAATTCGATACTTCGCGTGTTCTTTTTTCGAAAGTAATGACAATATTTCCATGCATGTTTGAGAAAAACGCTTTTATACGGGCGATACTTTACGGCAATGTAAGGTTATCAGTAATATTTTTACTATGGCCCGGCCAAAGAAAAGGGGGGCCTGTGTCCTTCAATGGGCCGGACATGGTGGATGATTATTATTATTTAGTAGCTGTGCCCCGCGGTTTCAACCGCATAAGTCCTGAACCTGTGGGAATATCGGGATGAAAAGTATTCTATGTCCTAATCCAGGTCATGTTCTACCCATGTACTACAAATTTCACCCAAATCTGTTCAGCCATTTTAGTGTGAAAGCGTAACAAACAAACTCACTTTCGCATTTATTATATTAATTAGGATGGCCCGGCCAGATATTGCTAGTATTGCAGTGAACAAATGTTCCTTACGTGAAAAGGCAAAAGAAATTCACTATGCTATGTAGCCAAAAACTCTTACCACATTATCTTCTCCGGAGTGGTCACGTATCCTCTGCAGTTCCCACTTGAGTGCGACCTCGGCCAGGTCTACGGCGAGGCGCCGGTGTTCAAGAGAGGCCGTCGCGGAGAAACCGAGGCGCTGCATCGCGGCTACCATGTGGCCTACTAGCGCGTGACGGACTGGGAAGTAAACCTGGGTGGAGAAAGAAAAAAGGTGGTAACAAGTTGAGGTCAACGCAAGTGATTATTAATTAACGTGTTTGTTTTTTTTTCAACGTTTGCAAGCAGACAGGTGTGGTAAAACGCGAGACTATCAATTAAAAAAACATTTGGTTTTAACAGAGAAATAAAACTTTCAAATAAAAACGTTTAGGAACCTGCAATACAAAAAGAAATACTTCATGTAGAAGCGATATTCCCGTTTCAAACGCGTTCAAAATCGCAATAATTCTAAAACTTCGAGGCGTATGATATGCCCAATACGAAGAATAATAACTTTTTCTTTGACACTAATCAGTTCTAAGTACACAATAACCCCAACTTACCTTATAATGCCTAACAACAAGCTGTAGAATATGGAACAGCTGTTGCACCGAGTGTCCATCCTCCACTATGATCTTCTTGGTCCAGTGTGTGAGCATAGTGTTGCCATCCTCCATACGTTGCGGCATGGCCGGCGTTAGGATCTCTAGCGCCTGACGAACCACCGAGCGGGCTTCCACTGCATGCGCTTTTAGAAGACTGTGGAATACTGGTAGAAAAAAAAAAAATAATAATTCAATACTGTATTGAAGAAAACTATACAAAACTGCATTATATGGAGGAAATAACTTATTTCTCTTTAGAGGAGAAATGGGTAAATATGAGGATTGTATGGGTGTTTAAAGAAGATACTTACCTTGCAACACAATTCGCTTGTGGATAGCGAACTTTGCTATGATATGACTCAAAAGTAGATGTCCGTGATACCTGTAGAAAAAGAATAGGGTTATAATCACAGAATACACATCAAAAATATAAACAAAATGAGAAGAGTAGAAGAGGTTTTTTGAGTGCAACTAATAAGCGCCGTAGGTTTTGTAAACGTTCTGATAACGTCGAGGGACGTGCCCACGTCAAAAGCAAAGTTATGATTTTGTTTTCTACATACCAAGTAAACATCCATATACGGATGCAGGTGGTTATATATTTTTTTTTTTTTTATCAAATTAGATTTTTTACAGCTGTAGTTGCAATCATGTCATTTGGTTTAAATAGGTCTTTATTTTTATTATTTTATTTATCTTTTATATAGATTTTTTTCTTTTAGATTTTGTAAATGTGAGAATGTTGTAGGCTGTAGACTTGTGGGCCATTTTCTATTTTATTAAGTACCTGGTACTTGTTGATAGGCCTACACTGTCCTCTTATACCTATTAACACTGTAATTTGAAAACATTGTAGAAACCATTTATTTTTTAAAGAGTAACCGTGGAATTTCTTGCTCGTTTTTTTTTTTTTTGTGAGACAGGTGTTCATTCTACCTATACTGAACTACTGTGTACTTATAAAAAAACAATATCTGATTCGAAAATTATAAAATCGAGATCCTATACCTCCACTGCCACTACTGTCAATAGCAATGTTTAATATCTTACCTAGTCGCAGGATCCACATAATTCTTGCCCAGCAGACAGGGCCAGGCGAAGGTCATGAGTCTCCGTAGTTTATTGCCCTGCTTCTTATTGTTCGCATCGTGTATGTGCGCAGACGCTTGCTCCAGTAGTAGGCACGCGAATTGCAGGAGGGAGATTCGAACCGCGTCCGAACACGCGAACGGATTCTCAGGATCGATCACCTGAGATAAAAACTGGTATTAATTAACGCGACTATTTTATATGATTGTGATAGAAATTAGGATTTACTATCGTACGTTTGTAGGGGTGGAGTAAAATGAAAATTCATTAAATAAAGTAAGCCTTAAATGAGAGACTGTTTCGTTAGTTAAATGTATTAATAACTAGCTGCGCCCCGCGGTTTCACCCGCATAAGTCTCGATCCCGTAAAAATATCGGGATAAAAAGTATCCTATGTCCTTCTCCGGGTCAAGGTCTATCCATATCCCAAATTTCATCCAAATCCGTTCAGCCGTTTTAGTGTGATGTCGTGACCAAGGGAAATAGGGATTCATTTTTATATATGTAGATTTGTGGGACTCAATAATGTTAGCTTGTGTAAAAATCTAAGAAAAGTTTACGTTTTTAAAATGCATTATGTTTTAAGAAAAACTATCCCAAACGAAATGAAAGTTTGCGATCTTAAATAGTTCGCAGCATTTTTAATATGTTAGAATGTTTTTAAAAGCCTTAAATAATATGAAAAGCCTATTTAATTCATGCTTTTGCGGATATTTTAATATTTAAATGCCTAGAATATTGTGTGTAAAAGCCTTCATTGTTCCATGCAAACTCATCTTATTTGCTTAATATAATAACATACTAGCAGCGGCCCGCGGTTTCACCCGCATAAGTCTCGATCTCGTGGAAATATTGGTATAAAAGTATTCTAGGTTATAAACTATCTGCGTGCCAAATTTCATCCAAATCCGTTGAGTAGTTTTTGCGTGAAAGAGTAACAAACAAACATCCATCCTCACAAACTTTCGTATTTATAATATTATTATATAACATAACATCACGCCTTGTTTCCCCGAAGGGTTGGGCAGAGGTGTCCCTGTAGCAGGCACACCCACATTTCGCCAGTTATGTTTTAAGCCCCATGTAATAGGGGCGAGCCTATTGCCATCAACCGGGCACCAGTCCAGACTCCAGGCTGCTACTGAGAAATTTCAGATAGAAAAACCAGATAACACTTTGCCCGACATGGGAATCGAACCCAGGACCTCAAAACCCTATAATAACCCTAATACCAGCCCTATAATACTATAAATCATAATATCATGGACCCTATAATAATATTAGTAGGATAGGATTTAACAAACCCGTCAAAAACGACTATTTTAAAATTAAAACTTACGTTATTAATAAACACGGAGACGACATTGTCTGGATTATCCTGGTAGGGCGCCGGCGGCCCGCCCACGATCTTCTGTCCCTTATCGAAGCTGACCGCGAAGCACGGGATCAGGATCATCTGCAGTACTTTCGCTTTAAGGTCCTGTGACATGGCGTCACTGGAGAAATGCTCCACGAAGCGGAAGAATGCTGCGCGCTTCCATTCTATGTCGTAGGTCTGTGCTACCGTGTTCTCGAGGAAATCTCGGAGGAACTGTGAAAGGGAAAATAATCGTAGTTATTATGGGAAAAAGGCATACAGTCGTTTAATTCAGCTCGTTTTTAAGGCTGTGGGTGGCTACAAGATTGAAAGCAAATAGTGGCATGAAACTATGAATATGCTTTATATTCAATCTACTTGGTGATAGATATATTTTTACCTTATTTTTGATGAAGTGGTTATTTAACAAGACGAAAGTAACATAAAAAACCCTGGAAGAAGTCGACACGTGTTTCACCTCTCAACGAGGCATCCTCAGGATGACGATTGACTTGTCGCGAACTCGAACACGGCGTATTGCCACGCAGACCCGCCGTGTCGGTCGATTTCTTCCAGGGTTTTTATGGCTCTTTAGAAATAGCTAAGCGGAAAGTTACTAAATATATCCACGTCTATTGTATTTTATAATGGATTTCCGCAAGGTCACGCCTGAATCAATTAACTAAAACGAAAGTATTATTGTTCAAAACCAGTGCCAGCACCCAGCAGTTCATGAGCGAGTTAACGTCAACGAGGTATTTCAGCAAAGATGAAAGACTAGTCTTTCGAAATACCTCGTTATAATTTAAAACCAAACTTAAAAAAACAAGTGCAATCTAAAAACAAGAAATACTTCTTTACCTGGAAGTCAGGTATGAACCGATCACACAAAGCTCGCAGCAGCTGGAACAACAAGTCTATGCTGGACTTATGTTGCACGAAGTAGTGCAGCAATATCTTCACTATCAGCTTGGGCTCCTTCCAGTGAGTGCAGTCTACTATCTCTACTTTTTTGTGGATTTCCTGTAACATATAAAAAAAAAGAAATTACAAACGAAGGCCGGATTATACACATCGTTTAATCTTCATTTTAAAAGATCTTGTATGTAACGAAACCTGCAAAATCAAGTTAATAATAAGATTATAGCTACCATCATGAAGTCTTTCCAAATTGGTTTATGGTAGTTTCTAAGCAACTACTCAAAATAACGAAATAGGGATAATAGAACAATATACTCACATGATACGTGTCACTGCACCAAATACGCTTCAGCAATTCAATCAAATCTGGCTGTCCAGACAACCATTTTTCATCAAACTTGATCAACAAAGATATGACCCTTATAGCTTGGAACTGCATTTCAGCCCTGTCAGCTGTTGGTAAGTTGGCAGCAGTACCGCCAGTGTTGGCGGCCAACAATTGCATAAGGCGCGGTTTCTTGGTCGTTTGTAAAGCCTCTCGGTACGGAGGGCCAGCTTTCGGGTGTTTGATTAAAAAGACGAGGAATCGGCTCCATTGTTGGTCTTTTATGTTGTTGTCGCTTAGGATTAGGTCTAACGTTTCTTTTGGATACCTGGAAATTAAATACACTTAGATATTTTCTTTGCTCAATAGTTTCAAATAATAATAAATAACGGAACGGAATGTAGGAGAGATGATAACTTATCCTTGCATATTATAAAACAAAGACCTCCGCCGCGTCTGTTTGTCTGTCTGAACGCGATAAAATATGACGATTATTGTTGAAGATGTCGGAAACAATCATGCCGACTGGGAGCTTAACCGCCGTGCGCCGCGTAAACCGTTAGAGATACATAAAATTTATGTTCTACAGGTTTGTAAACCTTAAAAAGATCAACAAAAAGTCCGCGATGGCATATATCTATCTTCTAAGGATGACCCAGAATAACCATTATCAGGGTTGCCATAAAACAAACAAGTTGTTTTAAAACACGTATTTTAAACAGTGTTTATAACAATTTGAAATTATTTTTTTTTTTTTTATTAAGGTTAGATAGTTTTGTACACTTTGTCGCCAGTCGAAATGAATGAATACCCCGCAACTATTTTAGGGATTCCTCTTTTTTGAATATAGTCAATCCTACCTATGTCTCTAAACTTCGTCTTTTGTCGAAAAGAGGTAATCTCGCAATAATTTTAGGGACTTCTCCATTTTTAAATAACTTTTAGGTAAGGTATATCTGAGAACGAAAATCAGAATTCGTAATTCTGAACATACAGAGCGTACTGGGTAGTTCAGTATCTGAGTTACATACCTGCTTTGATTGATTACAAAAAAAAAATAAGTATGTTCACAGATTAGATAGTTTATTAGTTACTACCTAATAACTAATTTTAACTAGTATTACGTTGTTGTGATCCCCAATCCTTTAAAATTGTCTAGAAATGAATTATATTAGGCCTGATCGATTTTTGTTGATAATAAATTTGATAAATCGGTCAATGAAAAAAAAAAACACTTATTTAAAACATTTTAAACTGTTTGTTTTATAAAATTTGAAAAAAAAAAACTTTTTTTTTCCAACCCTGACCATTATCATCTTTCAGAATTTGATAAAAATTTCATTGTTATTTCCGAAGTTATGTTGACCGGTATCATATTAATCCTATTCCAATAAAATATATTATTTAAATTGGGCACTTAATTTAGATTAAAATATACCTTGAAATCATATCATTTAAATGAATAGTTTAAAAGATATCACAGATTCAAAATTACGCGTAACAAATTAATTATGGTTGACGGCAACGCAGATACAGCGGTAGGAGACAATGACCTTTTTGGCTATTAGGTATGTAATCCCGGTAGTACGTTCCCGTGGGATATTAAACGACAACACGGGCGAAGCCGCGGGCAAACAATAGTTAAACAATAATTCCCGTACCTCATAAGGAACTTGACAAGTGGTTCTCTAAACGGTGATCCAGCTTCAATCATGAGTGACTTCTCGGTGTGGAATATAAGCCGACACAACACATCGATGAAGCGAGGGGAAGCGGCCGGAATTTGGTGGAATATACCGATCAGAATTATTATCTTCTGTTCGTTTTCCATGTTCTTTGATACACTTTGGAGGAAGTTTCCACCTGAGAAGAGATTTACGATATGTGTAGTATGCAGAGATAAAAACAAACAAAATAGTATTAGATACTCCGATTGGCAAATCTGCAAATTATTACTGATTTACACTCGTTTTAGTATCCTGCTTTAGCCATTGGCATAATCAAAGTAATTAATTTATGTTAGGTTGACAGTAAGCATTTTTTGTCAAAACTTCCAAACAAAAGAAACTAAGAAATTGTAATCTAAATGCATACCTCTGTTAGTCTGTATAGAATAATCGAGCAATTTCTTCAGGAGTTGCAGCAGCTGCTCACATAGTTTCTCACTGAACGTCGAAGGGAACAGCTGAGTCAAGTACGAGAGTCTCTTGGCTCCGTTCACGCTCAAGTGTCTATGGTCACCGAGGGTCAACAAAAGGGGTCGCATCACTGGGTGAACCATTTCCATGTCGATTTGGAAACCAGACAGGAACTTCTGCATGCACTCGAAGCCGACCTGCGAAGATTTTTAATTGTCAATGTGGTCTGATATTTATATCACAACTTTCGATAAATTCGTGGACAGGAATTAAAAAAAAAAAACTTAAAGGCATGGTCTGCTTTATGGATAATACACGCGCAATCCGCTAGTGATGTTCCATGATTGAGGTTGTCAATGGTAAAAAATTATTATAAGATACCAAAATGTGCAAAAAAATACTGGCCAATCAGATATTGTAGATTGCGATAGAATATGTAACTTTGCGTTTAAAAATATAAAATAATGTAAGACTTACTTGTTGCAATTCCTGGTCATTCTTCTCAAGCGACTTGTAAAGCACTTGGAATATTTTCTCACGGCAGTGCTTCTCCTGAATATAATGACAGGAGGCAAGAGCTTTCAACGCTGAGGCTCGTAACGGCACTAAGTTCACGCCCTTATAACATGGCAGCTTGCCTAGCATCGCGTCTTCAGCCTCGCAGAGGGATAGCAGCTCCCGGAAAAATACTTTGTGTTCATTTATGTTTAGATCTAAAAATGTTGAAAAGCATGTGATAAAGAAGTATCATTTAAATTATTTTCTAGAAGAACTGAGCATAAACATTATGGCCCGTATTTTAAATGATGCTCAAGCATCGATCTCGATTCTCGACTCAAAATTTCAAACTGACAGCTCACTCGATTTAAAATTAAAAATGAGAAAAACTATTACGCATTTTTAGAGAATACGGGCAAAAAAATAACTTGGGCCTTTGTTACGAAACCAAAAAAATATCACCTAATAAGTCTCACTCACCTATTGTAAACAGTCTGGGTTTCAGCGTAGTACAGAATGTGGTTCCATCCATAAGACCCATCTGTGCGTTGGCTGGTTGGTGTCGAAGCAAATGTTTCTTGGGCGGAATAATATCCGCTAACACTTCTCTATGGGGATCCATTACTTCTGTTACAGTCTTCTTTTGTAGCTCCGCTATTAACTCTAGAGATTTCATGGCCTAGTGCACATAAAAATAAAGTTAGAATAGGACATCGCAGAAAAACTAATTTCATCAACGAAGTAGCGTGTCCTTACCTGTTGTCGCACCAGAAGATGGGGACTCGTCACTTGCAGAACAAGTTCTTGTAACACATCATGTAAGGCTCTTGCCTTCGCAGCGGCGACGTCACCCTCTGCCTCCACCGAATGTCCACTAGGACCAACCACGCAAACTCGAACAAGCCTCTCCAGGTTCACTGTAGCCATATCTATTGCTCCCGAAGAAACTTCCCCAGTCAAATCCATCATAACGAAGAGTACGGCCTTCAAAAACGTGAACACGTGTTTGTAGACCCATTCTAGCGCCATCTTCTCCACCATAAACTTGACTGCGATGCAGCCACCTAGCTTGGCGTACCAGGCTCGTTCGTAACACAATGCTGACATTCGTTCAGCAAGGTATTCCATCAAAGGCAAGCGGCACGCTCGTTCTCGACTACCCAGTACCGTTGCAGCAGTCTCTATCATAAGAACCAACGCGAGATGACCAGGTTTACATAACTCTTTCTCTTCATGACCCATTATAACAGCGATTGCATCGACAAGGACCAAAGCGTCAAGACCTTCTTTAGGTGAAGAGCTTTCAACAAACGGTCCCGCTTGTTGCGCGATCGCTACCATAGTGTAGTGTCTCACTAACGACACCATCGTTGGCAGCACGTGGTGACGTAACTCCTTAATAGCAGCGGCTACAAACATTCCAGTAAGAGCTGTGCGATGAGTGTTACGTACAAGACTATTAGTACACTTGTAATAAGGTCCATTTTGAACCTGAATCTTGCCATCGATAAAACTAGGGTGGTTGAACAGCTTCTGCAATGTCGCCCTGTCGTCATCCAAATTGAGGGACGAAGCTAAGTAACACCTCAGTACCTCCCAACATTGTCGTCTGTAAAACGGATCTGTCATGCTGGACTTAAGCGCAGAAAAGGCTGTTTCTATTACTTTATCTACCTCGAAATCTATAGGTTTCGCTTGTTCTTGGAAGTATGCTTGTACCGCGGGCGGTGGCGCGTCTGTTTCACGATACTCCAACCTTTGTGGTTCTATCATCATTTTGCGATTGCCACCGCCGAATTTTCCAAGGACTCTGAACGCGATTCTTGCGACTTCATTATTCTGTAATGTTCTCCAAAGCGCTTGCATGAGGTCAGCCCTGACAGGCTGAATGTGTTCGTACAAAAAGTCGGGCTGCAAGTTATCGACGCAAAGCTCGAGAGTCCTCAAACCTTGTGATATTAATGTATGGGACCCGTTCAGTGCAGACACCAAAGGATCCATGAGCATCGGTAAATAAGGCAATAGACTACTTAATCTAACGGGTACAGTCAAGCATAACTCGACGAATAGATCTTTCATGTGTTGTTTGTGAAGGCCGCTTTGCAGGCGATTCAATCCTTCGAGTAAGTTTGGCAAAAGTGGTAAGAATTCTTGGTAGAGTAAATCATGACTGCCGCCGCCGATGGAGCGGAATAACGCCCTTAGAAGTAGGAAGTAATTGTAGGGTTCCTTAGCAGTCATGGCATAATCCATGGCTTTGTTGACGATGCTGTGTAAGTGTGGCCTAAGCATTTGTTCATTTTCAGTAGGGAAAAGACTTACGGAACCAAATACCAATTTGAAAAGCCTAAGGTAGAGGTTTGACCTCTCCACATTCGTTCCCATTTCCTCCATCCTTTGGAGGAGGTACTCAACAAGGACTGTTGCAAATATCGGCGACGTAGCAGGATTGGATAAAAATGTGTTGGCGATTATTTGCAACGTCGTATTTTTGTTGATTCTTTCTACCATGTGGGAAATTGTCGCGGTAAATATCTCTTGGAAGGTTTGTGGGTTCATCATTGAAAACTGTAAGGAAAGAATGACATTGTATTGAAACTTCCATAAAAAACAAATTAAGCTTATTTTTTCAATACCTTTCTTAGAAATTGTTCTTACCACTCCACTAAAATGCTCCAACACCTCTTTCTCCTCCTTAGACCGTACATGTGGTTGCGCGGGCGGCTGCGCAGGTGCTCGCGGTGCCGCTAACGTATATATGTCAAGCGACTGTAGTCCCCATCGCACTAGACGTATAAATACTAGCGTTTCGCGCGCACTAAACTGCTTTTGACCAGTTATGGTGGTAGTGGATGTACCTTCCGTGTTTGTTGTTGTTTGCTGTGATAGAAAGTATATTTTTGTTGATAAACGTTGTTTTAGTATGTTCATTATACAGTCAACAAAAGTGATAAGTATACAGATTGCCCATTTTCAACTACTTTGAATACATTCATGTTGTTGTGAGTAGTCAAGTCTTTGATATCTCTCTTGCCTTAAGTTTAAAAATGAGCAGTAGAATTTTTGCCTGCCTGGCTAACTTTTTTGTTGACTGTACTGTGCAGATAAGTGTTACAAGAATAAAATGATGATGTGGATAGATTTAGCAACCTGTTCCGCCCAGCTACTTCTAAAGAGTCCCAAAAAGACCCCGGAAGAAATCGACAAGTGTTTCACCCCTCAACGAGGCATCCCCAGGATGACGATTGACTTGTCGCGAACACGGCGTGTTGCCACACCAAGCACCGAGCGCAGACTTCCAAGGTCTTTTTGGGACTCTTTAGAAATAGCTGGGCAGAACAGGTTGCTAAATATATCCACATCATCATTTTATAATGGATTTCCGCAAGGTCACGCCTGAATCAATTAACTATGTTACAAGAATATTTAAGTTAATCACAATTTTACTCTTAAGAAACATTTTCTCATCATTAATCCTAAGTACCAATAAGTAAATTCTACCCAAGTTTGTTTTTTAATAAATGTCCTTCAACTAACCTTGCACGAAGCACAGCCCCAAGTGATAGTCTTAACTCCACAGACCAGCGTCTTTACTAACGTCCTATAGTCTCCTACATTCAGATTGTTCATCTGTGAAGACGGGAACCCTATCTTAGACTTCTCCTCACTCTTGGACAGACTGTCCAGGAAGTCTGGGGCCATTTTCTCTTCCTCCACTTTGACTTCGACTGTGGAAGTCGTTGGGCCTGGGGTGGTGGGAGTACCGGGTGTGGTACCGTTTGTACCATTGGGTGTTGGTGTTGTTTGTTTACTAGAACAAATTAAACACATAGTGGTGAAAAAAATATGAGGTAATTGGAATTTATAAATGATATTTGCTCTGTTTCTGAGGTTTATAACCAGAGCTTTTTTTTTATTCGGAACACTGAGTAAAGGAAAAACTTTGCCTAAATTGATAATGTTGGCGAATTAATAGTTATTATAAGTTAATTGACGCACGGTTGGCGCAGTGGTTAAGCGATTGTTTAAGTGAGTGCTGCGCTGCGTGTCGCGGGTTCGATTCCCGCACGGAACAAATATTTATATGACCTACAAGTAATTGTTCCGGGTCTGGCTGTTTGTGTATGTGAGTTTAAATGTTTGTAAACGCACCCAGAATACTGGAGAAATTCCTAGTGTGGGCCAACGTTTAAAAAAAGTAAATATGACATCCTCAGAAACTGGGCGTTAGCAATCTGCGTTTCAAGCAAAAGCGAAATTTTTCATCAGCTACTTAGACCATCCTTCTTTACAATGAATTAAATAGAAAAATTGTTCTTTCAACATTTTCAACAAAAACACATCTGCACCCTTACCACTTATTCATCAACGCGGGTAGTTGCAACTTGGATATGGTCTTGAACTTCAACACGAACACTTCTAATATGCGCATGAGCAACTGCCGCCCCTGCGGCTGTGTGCCGGCCGCGGCTGCTCCTTCACTCTCAGACCGCTGACGAATGCAGTCGACCAAGTTTAGTAGTAACTTGCAGGACATCGTTTGGATGCTGTATGGGAAATTGGACATACATTAGTGATGGTTACTGATAGTTCAAATCGGTAAGTAAGTAATTAAGAAGGTTTTCACTTAAACAGCCTTCGTTTTTGCAGGGCGGACTTTGGTTATAAGTGATATTGATCGAAAATGTTTGAACATAACAGAATTTAAGGTGTTATTCATGTGGCATCAAATTAACAGTAATATAACACTACACAATATATGTATGTATCAGGGATGTTACGGAGCTTCGGTTTCGATTCCGAAAGTTCGGAACTTCCGAAGAATTTTACACCTTCGATTCCCACTCCGGATCCGATAATTTTGAATCGGAGTTATACCGAAGTTCGAAACGCAGCGATTCACGTGACTTGAGCGCGTATAGCTAAGTTTTAACTCGTCGCCAGGGTATGATTGTTCACTTTATACACGATCGCGCTCGAAGTCTCACTGTGCGTTTGCACTAGCGAAACATTCACAACAAAACATGTTGAAATCTCTAGTTCCTTTCAAACTTTGTATGTGGATGTTATCGCTAATATTTGACGTTGATTAAAGAAACTGATTAGAAAGACGGAATTATATTTCTATTGTTTCATTAAGACTTCCCTTAAGACACTTTCTTCTACTTCCGCCTCCGCCTCCGGTTCCGATTCCGATCAATCAAATTTAATGCCTCCGATTCCGGTTCCGGTAAAACGACTACCGTAGCACCTCTGGTATGTATCAATCAATAGAAAATATTCAAAATGTATTGTCATCAGAACTGAACAAGTATTCTATGTTGCAACTTGATAGACCAAGAGCAAGGTATACAAAAAAAAATGCAAGATTTGATCTAAAAAACAAGTAAAGCAAAATAAAAGCTAGTTTATACCTTGTAGGAAGAGATTCATCATGCACATTCTTGGAGAACAAATGAGCAGCGATAGCGAGGTCTGTCAGTGGTAGGAGTTGTCTGACATGGTGAACTAAGTCAGCTAGCGTTGAGTACGCAAGCGGACGCAAAGATTCGTGAACGGTCCACCCGCCTCCAAGGAGTACATCCTCGTCGAAAAGTCGCTCCATGTATGGAACAAATTCTAAAAGAAAAATAAATGTGTTACATGTCAATTTCAGCTGGGGATTATTATTTTCGACAGGTTCAAAAAGATGAGTGAGTAGATAAGAATGAGCTAGTTTGGAGAAAAAAAAAAAAAAAAACAATCTTGAGAGTTTACTTTAGTAGTTTACTTTAGAGTTGTTTAATTTTAAAACATTATGTGTTTATCCTGAAATAAACATTATTCCATAAAATTAATTTCGCCGTAAATATGAATGGCGTTACATTTTTTATGACAGTTATTATTTAGCAACTTACTCAGTCTCAAATCCGTAGCAAGGATATGTCGTGTCGCTATGACCAGTTCCTTTCTCAGATGCGCTACTTCCGGTGGACATAACGTCAACAGCCCTATAATGCCCTTTACCATCAGATTGGCGTGATTAGCAATCGTATCTTGGTATATCCTGATAATGTAAGCTAAGAAGGCTAAAGTCTTTATTTGGGCACCCATGAAGTCTACAAAAACCTCCTTGTTGAATGAAGCAGATTGTCTGTAAGTAAATATGTATACTTAAAAAAACTTTCGTGAAGTCGAGACGAAATAGTTATTTCGCCTTGTCTTGCATAGCCCAGCATTAAACTATGCCAAAATGGCTGAATGTTTCTTTTAGACTAATGATTCCAAAATATTTAAATAGAAGACTAAAAAAGATCCACAAGTCTGTTGCAGAACTGCTAACAGATTATGAAACAAATAAATGATGTTCAAAAGAGTAGAGAGTAACAAATGTGGTTATCTACTATTATTAATAATAATCTATATATATAAATCATAGTCATTAAACCAGTTATAACTCAAGACCGGCTGGACTAATGTTTATGATTTTTGTGTTTTTGGATTTGTCTTCGCCCGGAATAAGGCAACATTGGAAAAATTCAGAAAAAAAAAGATATGAAGAAAAATGTTTTTATAAATTTTGCATTATGGTATATATGCCATAAATCCTAACAAAAACTACTAGGCTTGCATGAATTTTAATGATATCTCGGTAGGTAGGTAGGTATGTAGGTTGGTAGGGTAGGTAGGGAGGGTAGGGTAGGTTGGTAGGGTAGTAGGGAGGGTAGGGGAGGGTAGGGTAGGTTGGGTAGGTAGGGAAGGTTGGGTAGGTAGGGAAGGTTGGGTAGGTAGGGAAGGTTGGGTAGGTAGGGAAGGTTGGGTAGGTAGGGAAGGTTGGGTAGGTAGGGTAGGTTGGGAAGTTTGGGGAGGTAGGGTAGTTAAGTGCGCCGTAGATAAGTTCTTAATGCTACCCGTGCGAAGCCGGGCCGGGTCAGCTAGTAATATTATAAGAGGTAAGTTTGTAAGTTTGGATGTGGGAAGTAACTACTGATCCAATTTAAAAAATTTGTAAACTTCCCAACCTACCCTACCTACCCAAGGTAGGGAAGGTTGGGTAGGTAGGGTAGGTTGGGAAGTTTGGGGAGGTAGGGTAGTTAAGTGCGCCGTAGATAAGTTCTTAATGCTACCCGTGCGAAGCCGGGCCGGGTCAGCTAGTAATATTATAAGAGGTAAGTTTGTAAGTTTGGATGTGGGAAGTAACTACTGATCCAATTTAAAAAATTTGTTTACTGGCAGAAAGCTACACTATTGCTGAGTGCATAGGGTATATATTATAGTATAGTTGACTACCACGCGGTCGAAGTCACGGGCAGAAGCTAGTGAAGAATACTAGGTCACTATTTTGTGGTTCTTATTTGAACATACCTGTGGGTAGCAGCAGGTTGCAAAGTAATGGTCTCCATGATCAAAGGGATGAAGTTGCTGACCTCCTGATGGACATTTTGCTTGTACAATTGGTACATGAGAACCACTATGATAGGTAACTCTTGAATCACCTTCAAGGAGAGCACTGACCTTGGGATTAGGTTGTACTGTAAGTGAAATAAATAAAAAAATAAATAATACAAAAAAATATTACAGAAGTATCTCTGACTTTGAGGCAAATATAACCATAGGACATGTAACCAATAACCCTGTATATTTAGAAGTCTTATGGGAATTGAAAATGCAATTTGTCAAATAAATGTTAACTTTATGATGTTTGATATTGTAACATATCAATACCCTAGTTCACACTCGTACTAATTACATTTACACCAATTTTACAGGAGAGCAATTCTTATGTTCGTATATGAATATCGAAGCAGTGGTTAAAAAACATTACAAATTGAGTACTTATATCATAGAATAGCCTTTTGAGAAACTATAATTGTAATAATTATGTAGGGGCGCTGACGCAGTCGTTTTATATTCCTCGCATGCGCAGCGCCCGGCGAAGCCAGTTCGCCCGAAACCGCTATCCGCTATACACGCGCCGCAAATACAACCCTGTAATATCAACTCTAGTAAAGACTGATATAGCGTACAACATCTATTATTTCTCTCCGCACACACTACCCTGGAACACACACAAAATTGGTGACCCCGACGTGATCCTAAAGTGTGTGCGTTGATCGAGAACTGGCAACTCATCCTAACATCCACGCGGTATAGTGTGAAAACCCACAGTGCTTATTGAAAAAAAAAGTCACAAAGTCAAGCTTGAAGATGGAAGAAAAAGCGACCGCTGAAGAATACGTTCTTTCACCCGTGTCCGTGACCGACAAGATAGAAAATTTTTGGACCAAGTCACCAGAATTATGGTTCGCCAAAGCGGAAACAATTATAAATGCGCAGAAGATGTCCGACGACTCCAAGTACCGAATATTAGTCTCGAAGCTCAACCAGGAAGTCACAGAACAAGTAGCATCAATTATATTCGAACCGCCCAAAGAAAAAAAATACGAGACCTTGAAGGCAAAGTTACTCTCAGTTTACAGAGAGTCGGATGAATGTCAAATCAAAAAGCTTGTTTGCGGAATGGAGCTGGGAGACCAGCAGCCATCACACCTTCTTCGAAAAATGAGGGAGCTAGCCAGGGGAAGGGTGACAGACGAAACACTCCGGGTGATGTGGAAGAACCAACTACCACCGTCTATACGCAGCATTTTGGCAGTATCCGACGAGGCAAACTTAGAAAAATTAGCGTCGATCGCAGACAATGTAGCAGAAAACGCAACTCCGGTCCACAGTGTCGCTAGTGTAAAAGAAGCGTCAAGCCCATCGAAAAAGGATGACGCAGTGATAGCCGAAATAAGACAACTTGGTGACAGATTACGCAGGCTCGAGAGTACACCCCGAGGTCGTTCGCGAAACTTTAGATCTAGAAGAAGCAGATCCAGGTCGGGATCGAACTCCAGGTCTACCAAGGCGATGACAAGTGATGACCCCAACTGGTTGTGCCGGTACCACTTCCGATTCCGTAACAAGGCGACGAGGTGTGAACATCCGTGCAATTGGAAGAAGTCGAAGCCAGCGGAAAACTAGTGTCGGTGCAGTCAGCGACGGGTGGCTGCGACCGCGTGCACGGAAATCACCGTCTAAGCGTCCGGGACAAGAACTCAGGTTTGAACTTTTTAGTAGATAGTGGTGCAAATGTGTCAGTTCTACCTCGCAGAGTGGTTTTCAAGAAAAATAACGCACAAAGTGCCGGGTATAAATTATATGCTGCGAACGGAACCGAAATAACCACGTACGGTACACACATGTTAGAACTAGACCTAAATCTTAGACGAGCGTTCCGTTGGTTATTTACGATAGCGGACGTACAGCAACCAATATTAGGTGCTGACTTCTTAGCTAAATATAATTTACTAATTGACTTGAACGGACGAAGGCTAGTCGACCAGGCAACAAATTTAGGCGCGAGAGGAAACCTCTCTGACTCGACTGAGCCCACGGTTAAAACCATTGTTGATGACTGCCCCTATCATGAGTTATTATGTAAGTTCCCCGAGGTAACTAAACCAGTTTCATATAAAGAGACACCTAGACATAGCGTTCGTCACTTTATAGAAACAACAGGTACCCCGGTGCACGCACGAGCGAGACAGCTACCACCGGACAGGTACGTAAAAGCTAAAAACGAATTTAGGGTCATGCAAGAGCTGGGGATCTGCAGGCCGAGCCACAGCGCTTGGGCAAGTCCTCTGCACGTGGTACCCAAGAAAGACGGCAATATTAGGCCATGCGGAGACTACAGACGTTTAAATGCGATCACCAAACCGGATCGCTACCCTGTACCTCGTCTTCATGATTTTACATATATGTTGGCTAATAAGAAAATATTCTCAAAGTTAGATATTAACCGAGCATATAATTGTATACCTGTCGCGGAAAATGACATTGAAAAAACTGCTGTCATAACACCTTTTGGCTTATTTGAATTTATGCGCATGCCATTCGGATTACGTAATGCGGCACAAACGTTTCAACGTTTCATGCACCACACGGTATTGCAAGGTTTGAATTTCCTATTCAACTATGTAGATGACGTCATCATAGCATCAGATAACGAAGTAGAGCACAAACAACACTTAGAAAAAGTTTTCGAAAGATTCAATGAATACGGCATAACTATAAATTTTTCCAAATGTAGCTTCGGTAAACAGAAATTAGAATTTTTAGGATATGAAGTGTCAACAGAGGGAATTAGACCTCTAGAAGATAAGGTAAAAGCCATTGCAGACTTCCCAAAACCGGAAACAGTTGAGGAACTTAGAAGATTTCTAGGAATGTTGAATTTTTATAGGGCAAGTATACCTCAATCGGCTAATCATCAAACAGAGTTGAATAAATACCTAGGAAATACAAAACGCAAAGATAAAACAAAAATTAACTGGACACCAGCAGCTGAATACGACTTTGAGCAATGTAAGAAAGACCTAAAGAACGCAGTCATGTTATCATATCCAACGTCAAATACTCCGTTAGCGTTAATGACCGATGCGTCAGACACATGTGTGGGCGCAGTATTACAGCAAAAGCTAAACAACAAGTGGAAACCATTAGGGTATTTTTCTAAAAAATTAACACAGGCACAAATGAAATATAGTACATACGACAGGGAATTATTAGGAATATATTCAGCCATAATTCATTTCCGCAACATGGTTGAAGGTCAACAGTTAGTTATTTTTACAGACCATAAGCCTTTATCATTTGCATTTAGTAAAATAGGTACAGATAGAGAAACTTCTCGGAGAGCCAGACAGATCATGTTCATTAGCGAATTCAGCACGGACATAAGACACATTAGTGGGAACGATAATTTAGTTGCGGATACATTATCCAGAGTAGCAACAATATCGTGCCCCACAACGATCGATTTCGCAGAACTTGCAGCCGCACAGGAAACGGACGACGAGCTAGCAAAATTGCAAAGCGAATCGAATAACAATAACAACATAGTGTTGAAACGTATAACTATATACAATACAGAGAAATACATTGTCTGTGAAGTTTCAACCGACTCAGCACGCCCATACTTGACCAGAAAGTTTCGACGTTTAGTTTACGACTCAATACATAATATGAGCCATCCAAGCATTAGAGCAAGTAGAAAATTAGTTAGTGATAGGTATTTTTGGCCAAATATGAATAAAGACGTTGGAAATTGGGCCAAGACTTGCATTAGATGTCAAAAAGCGAAAGTTCAAAAGCATACCAATGCAGATTTAAGTACCTTTGAAAATTGTAAGCGTTTTGAACATATTCACATAGACATAGTAGGACCGCTACCAACTACACCAGAGGGATTTAAATATTGTTTGACGATAATAGACAGGTTTACGCGTTGGCCAGAAGCATTTCCATTAAAAGAAATAACTGCAGAAATAGTAGCCAAAACTTTATATGAAGGTTGGATTAGTCGATATGGGTGCCCGGTTAAACTCACAAGTGACCAGGGAAGACAGTTCGAAAGCAATTTATTTAGAGAATTAATGTCAATCATGGGAATACAGAAAACCCGTACCACTCCATATCATCCTCAATGCAATGGAGCGATAGAAAGATGGCATAGGTCATTAAAAGCAGCACTAAAGGCACGTTTAGACAATAAAAGCTGGATAGATGAACTAGCAACAGTAATGTTAGGATTGCGCACGACAATTAGGTCCGACACAGGCGTAACCGCAGCACAAATGCTATACGGCAGTAATATTAGGCTACCAGGTGACTTTTATGACCATAGCAATGTACAGTTGCATGATGACAACAATTTCGTTAAAAAAATTAAAGACGTAATAGATGGATTGAAACCGTCCACTAGAGTAAACAAGTCACCTCGCAAGATTTTCATACACAAAGATTTATTAACCAGTGATTATGTATTCATTAGAAATGACGCAGTACGGAAACCATTACAATCGCCATACGATGGACCATATCGCGTCATAAGTAGAAACGAAAAAGTGTATCGCGTACAGTTACCAGACAGACAAGCCAACATATCTATAGATCGCTTAAAACCAGCATATATATTGATAGATGATGAATTGCCATCAGAGGAAGTAAATAAAAACATATTAGAAAAAAATGATAATAAAAAACACAAACAGGTACAAAATAAAATACAGAAAAAAGTAAGGTTTCAAACAAGCAAACCCAGTGACGAAACATATACAACGCGAACTGGACGAATAAGCAAAAGACCCTCTAAATATCGAAATTAGCATTTTTATAAGGTAGGTCAATTAATTGAACATAAGTACTAGGTATCGCAGTTGAAACATAGTAAGAATCAAAACAGTCGCGAAATTACACCACGTACACCGAATTAATTTAAAAAAATGGGCACCAATCAGACAAAAGAAAAAGTAATTGTTAACGAAAACCTATCAAATGTTGCACAAGTGGACAACAAATTGAATATCATTGGCTGTGTCATGATAGCTACCATAATATTACTCACCATATTGTTAATCTACGCAGGAAAACGAAGGATCATCAAAAGCATTCGAAAGTGGTTGAAAAAGGAAATAGTGGCAAGTTCGTTAGCCACACCGAGCATAAGGGTAGAAACGGTCCAAAAACCGCAAGAATCGCCTAACCCCAAAGTCATTTATTAAGATAACCTGCTCCTCAGTAACCATCGTCCATTCAAGTCAAATTACATAAAGTTTAGGTCCCAAATTCCAAGTGACGTTTAACGGTGCAAGTGCTACTTTGCGAAATGTGTGAATTAATGTTATGTGTGTATTTTTAATTGGCGTCACCATGACGAATGCTGTGGACTCCGCAGGGGTGCTAATTTCTTTTTATGGCAGAGCATGTCGTCACGGTGACTACCCTTAACGTCGTAACTTTATATGTGTATTAATTAAGTACAATGTCAAGACGGCACCTTTAAAAGCAGGTAGCCGCACTAGCTTAAGATCAAGTATTGTTAAATATAAGATTTATTCCTCCAAATGACTTTGTATTTCATTAGCAAATAAAAATGCATTGTAAGAATTTGTAATAATAGCAACCTTTTGAATCAATTGTACGTACAAATAAATTGTACACTGCTTATACCATTGCAATAATAGCGTAAAAATATTTAAACTTAGATATGTAAGTCATAACAATGTATAAGGCGTCAATATCAGGTGACGCGATCACGCCAGACATCCGGTTACAACATTGTTATTCAAACCAAATGCTGATTGTAACTTATAAGTAATACTTTTAGCCATAGATGTAATTAATAATACGTTTTAGAGTAACATATTTTATTGTAAAAAACCAACAGTTTTTTAAAAAAAAAGGGGAGGAATAGTGTAGGGGCGCTGACGCAGTCGTTTTATATTCCTCGCATGCGCAGCGCCCGGCGAAGCCAGTTCGCCCGAAACCGCTATCCGCTATACACGCGCCGCAAATACAACCCTGTAATATCAACTCTAGTAAAGACTGATATAGCGTACAACATCTATTATTTCTCTCCGCACACACTACCCTGGAACACACACAAAAATTATTTGAAATTTTTAAAGTCTGCATGCTGAAAATTGATGTCTTAGAAGCTCGTCCCCTTATTTAATACAAGTGTGCACATCGAAACTATGAAATCAATGCAGTTAGGACATAAATGTTAAAAAAAAAATGGAAGCAAACGAAAATAAATACAAAAATTTGTCATAATAGTTTCAAATATCATTGTGACACTTTTTTTTAATAGAAGGATAAGGCTTTACGTAACTTCGGTAACATAAAACGAGTGTAAACTATTGTGGGTAAATACATGCTTAACTTCCTAAATGCTTACTTTAGAGTTGTGGCATAGATTGACAGTTTCAAATTACTCTTTTTTTTTCAATTAATCTTTTTCCAATAACCGATAGGGTCCATATTGATCTTTTACTATGCTATGCTATCAATGTAATGCATATGGAATGCAATAAAGAATTGAGTATTGAAAAACTATTGTTTAAGTATAAAAGGTTCTAGATTGTCTGTACTATCTTCGCCTTAAAGCTTTGCACCTATCTTCCAATCACCCTGTATAACTTGAAAATTGTAGGCTGCAAATACTTAAGGTTATAGCACGTGGCAGTATGTAAATGCTACCATGGCAACCCAGAGTGGTTACCCGGCCATCCGTCTGAGGGCACCCGCGCATTCTCCAGTAAGTTCTGATTGTAATCATCAGTTAGTTAAGTAAGCTACCCATCAAGGAGTGAATGTACATGCACTAAAAACTCAAAATTTGTGTTAGATTTAAACTTATGTGATCTGTGTAATTACAGTGTAATTCTTAAGGACCTGCATTTCTCTTACACCCGTTCCCCAGCTATAAGGTTGTTTTTTATTTGTGTCAAATCAATCAACATACAACTGAGTACTAACTTCTAAAGCTCTCGCTTTTGGTTTGTCTAGCTAAGTGGGGTTTTAAATTTTTATTAATACTTACAGTAACAACACTGCCATCAAGGAGTTTCTTCTCAGTGTGTATAGGTGTAGTGGTGTAAGTTTCTTGTAGTAGCTGATCAATGTTCACTTCTGACAAATCCTTTACCCTTATTGTGGGTTTGGGTTCAAATATTTTTGGCAAATGATTTGGCAAGTCAGAGTATATTCCTTTCACCCACTGCAGGAACTTGTGAATCTTCATAAATCAAGAAACAAGAGAAGAATAAAATTACATTTTTCTCTATGGATTCAGAAGAGAAATGCCTTACAAACATTTAAATAAAACAAGGAAATTACTTACATCCACATCAGTAGTGTATGGAGGTCTGTATTGTTTGTGCAGTTCCATAAAAATCTTCAGGCACACCAATACATTCTCTTCATTTTCTATTTCCATTAATTTTAGCATCAGTACAAGGATATTCTTGACATAATTTCTTAAAGTCTCGCTGATCGGCAAACGGTGAATCATCTCAAGTATCAGTTTCCGCACTTGCTGAATATTGTACTCCGCTATGAAGTGTGGTTCCCCTTCTTGTAGTATTTTGAGGAATATTTTTAGGGAGTGTTCTAGGAATTGGGGATATTGAGGAGAACTGAGTATTACCTGGTAAGAAAAGATTAGAACAATAATGTTACATTTGTTGGGTTTGGCTGGTACATTGTTGTTATTTTAGCATTTTTCTTAACAAAACAGTAGTCTGACAATTTATTTATTTTTATCAAGGTAGACATAAAATTGTTGTTTATTACGGCATTCAATGTGCCGTCTTATCACAACCAGCGTTTTCTGTCAGGTAACCTTAATGGGCTACTTTGTTATCAATACCGGTTACCAAAAAAGTAATATTCATACAAAGATATAAACTTACCTCAAAGTTTTCGCTGAGTTCCTGGGCAGCTTTGAGCTTGATCTCATCCTTAGCGCCAGGATCCGCCAACATGGTCACATAACTCCTGTAGGTATTCATCTGGGTGTGCGGGTCCCCAGGACCGCCTGCAGCCATCGAAGCCATCATTGTGCACAGCAAATAGTCTCACAATTAAGTATTTTCACCAGCAAGTGAATTACCCAACATGTTGTTATGACAAAAAATATACAAAGAAAATGGTCCTTCACACATTTACATCTTTCAATTATTAAATGACAGGGGTTAGATCATTATTCTTTACATTAGTCACAATTAATCTCTATAATAAAAATATTAACCCAAACAACCGGACAAAACAAGCAAAGCAATGCACGCAACAAGAGAGCTCAACACATTTAGAAAGATTTTTAATCTGTGATGAATAATGATTGATTTGGCGCATAGACTATAGACTGAATGAACGAAAAAACGAATAATAAAAAATAAAGCCTTTTTGATACGATCGAAATCGGAGATAGTAATTATAAAGGTTACATAAGTCGACTGACTGTGGTCCAGCCCGTCCCATTGTATGCCCCTGGTTGGAGGCTTTGAGTGTAGCAGCTTAAGGCAACCACAGGATTGACCGGTTAAATAGTCATAACCTCAGAGGTCAGCTATGACATGCCCTAAGGAAAAAAAAAACTGACTGTGGTTCCCTGGTTTTCTTTGATCACTTTTGCCGTGGTAAGGCTGCCTGCCCACACATTTCTCATATTGTTGGCAGATTTCTCAGCATCGCTGCCTAGCTCGGGTGTGTAATATATGGCATAATAACAAAGTAGACGTTTCTAAATTATAATAAACGTTACTTATAGATTTTGAATATTACCAATAGAAAATGAATATATACTAATTGAATACAAAATGAAAAAATGTGCACTATAGAAAATGTTCATTAAACCATATAAAATGAAATTATATCATTTCATTTTTATATTTAAAAAAAAGTATATTAATGAAATTAGGTAGAACTTTTGTTATTATTTCAAACGTTACACACCCGCTTCATACCGCTTCAGTGGACAGGTAGCCTAAAGTTACGGGGTAGCCCGTAGAGATGGGCTGAGTGATGATTTTTCTGTATGAATGACTGCATGAAAATAACAATATATATATATATATATATATCGATGACAGGATCAATGACAAAATCATAAAATGAGTTTTATTTAAGTATATGATCACGTCACTTCAAATGATTGCGGAACAACTTTGTAAAATTAAAATTAGATATTTAGTAGGCATTGCTCCTTTAGAGTATATATGTTCTGTGAGGCATTGGTCGTACCTACTTGTCCACCCTAGTTGGTTATCCTCTAAGTTAGCCCGCGAAATTAAATTTTTCTTTTTTTTTGCGAAATACATGGCAGTGTATTTAGTATAGCATTAATTAATAATCATGGAAATGATCAATATGTTTCAATTAGCGATATTTTATTCTGTTTTTTGAAGTGAAAACTTCTTTAGGCGCGTTGGACATTTTTGAGATGGGACTAAACCATTGATTTCGCGACACTGTGATGGATGACACCAGCTTTTGACCATTAAAAAAACATCGCGTTGATTACCGCGGTGCCGATTTTTTTCAAGTTTTCACTTTTGTCGGCACTCCCGGAGTGCCACTGTTTTTTTTTGTATTTCATGGCAATCTGGCGTTCTTGCAAGTAAATACCTGGTGTAAAAAGTTGGTCGCGTAAAATACGATGAAATGATTTTAAAATATCAATGATTTTTACATGTGACATGATATCGGGCCCAACTCTAGTAGCCCGAATTCAAATTTTCTTAAGTTTATTCTATTTGCAGGTCAGTATCAGGTTGTATGTTGATCAAAATATGATTCGCGAGCGAAACAAATATGTATTTAAAGAATATTAACCATCAATAAAACTCACAGATACAACTCAAGTTTACTGGGGCTCTTTTCTATTTATCGCTGGTGATTTCAAAACCTCTTTGACATCGCTAGTGACAAATGTGCTGGCAAAATGTGTGGACCGTGAAAAAGGCGCGGTTAGAGAACAAAACACATAGAGGAAAGTAATACAATATCGGATAACAAAACACTAATACTCATAGAGAGCTAAAGTTGCTGCGTGCATGTATCTAGCATAGGTAATATTTCAAGTGTGGTGGGCGCATAGACATTTAATAAGGGTGGGCGGTAGAATTTAATTTGATTCTCTATGGTTACATAGTATGGATGACAGTGTTGCCAACCCGTACGATAATTATGGGGGCGTATGATAATTTGGCCAATGGTACGATGTACGATAATGAATGTCTCATGTACACACGGCGACACATCAACTTAGACTGTTTGGACTTTGGACTATTAGAAGTTGAACGCTGCGAATCGTGCGAGAGGGTGCGATATAAATTGTGCTCGTTGCGTTCAACTATAATAATATGGGGTATTTTTTTTCGGTTTGCGCTGCGCCTGTGAATGTGTACCAATTCATCCGTTAGTTATTATCAATTATTATAAATTCCCAGCTTTCCCCGTGGTTCACGCGCGTGTAAATCGGAAATCTACATTATGTCCGATTTAAATACAAACTTCCATCCCCTTTTAATTTTATTTTATTATTAGATTTTATAAAATCACTGAAACACGTATTTCTCCATTATTAACCAAAAAAATAATTATTACTTAATATTTATTAAAACTGTTTGCGCCTTCTTAACGACACAATAAAGCAATAAATAGCTACTTCGACATGTTTTTGCACATACATAGTTAGAAGCCCGGAAAATATCTCATTCCCTAAGGAAAAAACCATACGATGAATAAAATGTATGTTTGTTTGCCTGTAAGCGTTTGACTAGTTTGCAACTGTTTGATTTACTAGGTAACTTGAACCCATAGGATTGTTTCCAAATGGGTCAACATTGAATCCCTACTTGCTTTGTTTTTCATAGTTAGGTTAAATATAAAACAACGTTTTAAAAATCAGCTCTTTATTTCAATAAAATTATGACAATAAAACACACACATACTTAACAAATTACATACAACATTTACCTCTTATTGGCAAATAAAACTTAATTACTAATAAAAACATTAGCTATTTAAGTCCTATTTTATTCAGATATCTATATTTTTAACCTATATCTTATGTGAACGTTTATAATTTATTATTATCGTAATCTAGCGCGGTCTTGGGTGCAAACCGGTCGACGAACGGCGCGCTGTCACGAAATGTAAAATAAATACCTTACAAAAGTTATCTAATCAGAAACAATGAACTAATTACCTATCGGTGCAGCCTTGTAAAACAAGATGTTCAAAATGGTAGCCATTGTCCTGGATGCGATTACTCTCTTAGGTAATTATTAAATAATAATAATAAGTCCTTTATTCTGAATATCGAAGTTAACATTTCATATTGTGATAGTGTTGAGGTTTTTCTCTTGCATAGGCCTCCTCTAGCATTTTTCATTGCATTCTATCTTGCGCTACCCTTCTCCAGTGGTGTCCAGCCATGATCTTCAGGCGATTACTAAATGTTATCTATAAAATACATAATTATATTAAAAGTATATCACTCACGGTTATCCCCGTCCTCCTATAATTTTTTTTTGATGGTATGACCACCCTCTCGCAACATCACTATCAGCTGCCGCTGCTGTGGAGTCAATTGTGGCGTCATTAATAGTGGTGCACCACGCACTAGCACAGCAAAATACTAAGCCGACGTTCTCACAGACGTCATAAAATCGCAGCGGTTTTTTTTTCGTGTAAAGTTGAAGACTGGGATGCACTCTCGTTCCAGCGCGTTGAAAAAAAAACACTGTTGTATTTTCAACTCTCGGTGCTAAGCAGAGTGTGGAAAATCAAGTGCACGAAAAAAAATCGCCGCGATTTTATTACGTCCGTGCGTACGTGGGCTTACAGTCTTATTTATAAAAAATCTCGCTAATCACTGATTAGCCATTATTTAGCTACGCAATCGTAAAGTAACTAAGTTTATAAACAACAAGGAATATAAAGAAAAAACAGTCCGTGAGAACAATAGCCTCAGCTGATTTGGGAACTGACTGGCATAGATAAATCATAAAACATTGAACACGAGCAAGACTAGGAAACATCTTTGGCAAAAAAAAGTGCATTTGTGTGCATAGTCGCAAACCGCCGCCCCGCGTTTGCGCCTATGCACACAGATGCAGTTTTTTTGGCCGATGCCACGATACTCAGTCCTTTTCCTACAATTCTCTGTATTGCTAAAGTACGGAGAGCTGTAAGCCACTTTTTACAAAACATAAAATACTCACACTTCCTTCCCTTTATATTTTGGAAAGAGCCCTATTTGCGAGAAATAACCCCCATTTGTTTCCACGAATATCGGACATTATAATACGTAATCGCCGGGATAATAGTAAAATTCGTGTTCAGGCACCTAACACAGCGCTACAGTATAAAAACGTTGTATGCAGAGCGCCAATAATTTATAATAATATCCCTAACTGTTTTAAGAAATTAAATTTAGACCAGTTTAAGAAAACATTTAAAAAAATACTGACAGAAAAAGCATAATGTTAATGAATTTTTAAATGATAAATCGCTCTGATGATACTGACTGAATCTCTTCTATTTATTTTAAATCGCATGACTATTGACGTATTTAATTTAATATTATTGTTATTGTTTTTATGTATATTATTGCTCATTGAATCTTAATTTTGAATCCTATTGTCTTTCGACATAATTTGTACACCAGCCATGGTCAAACATGTTGAGCCAAAAAATACCTTGTTACACCTATAATAAGCATCATACCATGTATATTATCTACACATGGTTTTGCAAATAAATGAATCTGAATCTGAAGCTGGTAGTATAGTTATGGATATATAGGGTGTCTAACTTGATCTGTGGCTGACTGTACAATAATTTAAGATTTGCTAAAAAAGCAAGTTCCATTAACAAAACGTATTTGTCAGACAAAATTAAAAGCAGAACAAGAACAAAACAAAACAAAGTCAATTGTTAAATATGTCAACATAACAACATAAACAACTAAGTATCTCTCTTTCCCTCCCAAGTTTTTTATTTAATTTTACAGTGAAAACACAAAAATATCAAATAAAAACTATGACAAAACCTTTTTACGGTTTGTGCTGCTAGCGCCATTAGTGGTGAAACTTGGCAAATACTTGCCCTTTGACTCTATTATAAAATTATTCATTGTCTTTTGATAGTAATTTCAATTAACGTTATACATTTTTTTTCTTTTGTACGATTTTTTGCCCAAAAAACGATAATTTCGACATGGGATCTCGATAATTTGAACTTTTGGAGTTGGCAACACGGATGGATGGTATGGTATAAAACTCTATTGTTTATTCCGTGTCATCGGCATCGATGGATGCTTTTACAAGTTACATTACATTTTTGTAATGGGATAAAAATGGGTTGAAAATGAAATAAAAACAACGTACGGGTTGTGAAAAAGTGAAATTATCAACTCAAATACAACTTAAAATGTGATCATGGCTACTTTTACAACAGTGTTAGTCATAACATTTTGGCTTCGGTGCACAATAGTGTATGGTTACGAGTTCATATCACAATATCCGAATCAGCCTAATGAGACATACCATTTCTATCATCTTGCCGTGGATAGAGTCAGCGGCCAAGTATACGCTGGTTCGTTGAACTGGGTTCACCAGTTAAGCCCTGACTTGAAACCAATCCAAGTTATAGGCACGGGTCCGATACTAGACAACCCAATGTGTCATGCAAGTGGCTGCCCTTCAGCAGATATACAGACCACACGGACTGATAACGTGAATAAAATATTAGTGATAGATCAAGAATCTGGAAGAGTGATCGCGTGCGGTTCAGTGGCGCAGGGTTCCTGTTCCAAGTACAAGCTTGGAGACCTGTCTGCGAAGCCCGAGTTCGTTCCTGTTAGTGTGGCAGCGAATGACGCTGATGCGTCGACCTACGCTTTCATCGGGCCTGAAAGGTATAATTCATGGGACCGATCCAATGTGCTATATGTGGGGACTACATTCACTAATAATGGAGAATACAGACACGATGTTCCTGCGATCTCCAGCCGCGACCTGATGACTCTGGACACTGCACAATTAACCTTTAACAAACAAAGTTCAATACAAATAGATGTTAAATACAGAGATAACTTCCTAGTGCAGTATGTGTATGGCTTTAATGCTAGTGACTATGCATATTTTTTGATAATCCAGAAGCATTCCCACCTGGCTGGTAATGAGGAACTGGGGTATGTGTCCCGCCTTGCTCGCACATGTGTTAATGATGACAACTATAACAGCTACACTGAAGTGACGCTGGAGTGCCATGTTCGAGAAGAAACTGTTAGTGGTAAGAGTGAAGTGGTCAATTATAATTTAGTTCAAGATGCTAAGATTGCAAAGTCTGGTGCAAACCTAGCTGCCCAGCTGGGTATAGAGACAGGAGATCCTGTTCTTATAGCTATTTTTAGTCCATCAAAAAGTATTTCTAATGAACCTATGTCTAAGTCAGCTATTTGTGTATTTTCTTTGCAAGAAATAGAAATTAAGTTCAATGAAAATGTTCACATGTGTTTCAACGGCAGCACTAAAGCACGCAACATGGGCTACATATCTGGCATGATATCCGATGGAAAATGTCCCAGTGTTGGTTCAACAGGAAATATTCTTAACTTTTGTGAGGTAGGTCTTAAAATTAGTGGACTTTATCCTATAAAAACCATGTCTGTTATTAACTGGAATGATACTTTGATTACTTCTGTTACTATGTCTGTAACCGGTTTACATACTGTAGCATTTCTAGGCACCAACAATGGAATTCTGAAGAAAGTCTTGATCGATGCTGATAAAGCATTAGAGTATTCTAGTGAAACAATTTTACCTGGTCAGAGAATTCTACCAGACACAACACTGTCACCATATCAAAAAACACTGTATGTGTTGGCAAGAAATTCAATAGTGCAGATACCAACTGAAAGATGTGCTGAACATGGAAATTGTTCCTCTTGTCTAGAATCAAATGATCCCCACTGTGGATGGTGTTCTTTGGAAAAACGCTGCACTGTTCAAAATATGTGTCAAAAGGGGACACAAAGTGCACCAAGATGGTTGTCTCAATACATTGGCCAGCAGTGCATTGACTTTGAACAGATTCAACCTGACAGAATATCTATGAATGAAGTAACAACAGTGCAGCTTATAATTAGAACTTTACCAGAACTACCTTTTGAAGCTAAATACAAGTGTGTGTTTGGAAATGCCCCTGCCATAGATGCTGCTGTAACATCAAACGGCCTAGCTTGCCCTACACCAGATGTCAAGCATAGACCTAAAATACCACAAAGTCAAGATCATGTGTATGTTTCACTTTCTGTTCACTCATCAGAAACAAATAAAGATTTTGTTTCCAGAAACTTTGCTTTCTATGACTGTTCTAAACATACAACATGTCACTCTTGTATATTGAGTGAATGGGCTTGTAATTGGTGCATATATGACAACAGGTGCACCCATGATACCTCTGTTTGTCAAAGAACCATAATAAGTGCTGAAAATAATCCAAGTAAACTGCTAAATCATGGTATTGGACATTGTCCTAGAATAAGACAATACAAGAAACCTATTTTACTACCAAATAATGTGCCTAAAGAATTGGAACTTGAAGTTGAAAATCTACCTCACTTACAACCAGGGCACACTGGATTTCAGTGTATAGTGAGTATTGAGCTAGCCAACATGATACTCCCTGCTAGAGTTGAATCTAATCACTATATTGTGTGTGACAAAACAACCTATTCATATGAAGAGGATGTGGGAGAATACAATGTGAGTGTTAAAATTGTCTGGAATCATAAACATTACATAGATACAATCAACATCACATTGTACAAATGTGAAATTCTTGGATCACATAGAGAACATGCTGATTGTTCTCTTTGTATAACCCGAAACTCTATCTACAAATGCACCTGGTGTGGCAACTCTTGTTCTTATAGTGAAACATGCTTAGAAAATCCAGTAACTGAGTGTCCAAAACCTAGAATTGATATGATCAAACCACTAAGTGGACCAATAGAAGGAGGCACCATAGTAACCATTGAAGGCAGTAACCTTGGTTTAAGAGTTGAAGAAGTATCTGGTAAAGTTCGAATTGGAGATGTTCTCTGTGAAATAGTAGACTTTGAAGTTTCAGTAAGCATCACATGTCGCACAGGACCCTCCAATGGCTCTGCTGTAGCACCTGTTATTGTAGAAAATGATTCTGGCCACACAGAATCATCTGTTTTGTTCAGTTATAAAAACATTAACCTTCAGGGCCTCTACCCAACACTAGGACCAGTTGCAGGTGGCACCCAGTTAGCCATAGGGGGGCATCATTTGAATATTGGTTCATCTATATCTGCTTTCCTGGATGAGCTGCCATGTTCTGTCAATACTACACAGACCTCAAACAGCAGATTGATATGCATTACTCCAAAGGCAAATGCACCTAGAGTGATTCACACATTGACAGTGGGAATAGATAATGCTAATCGAACTTTGTATGGAGATTTGTTTAATTATACAGCAGACCCTACTATTATGGAAATAAAACCATTGAAAAGTTTTGTATCTGGAGGCAGAATGATAACAGTTCATGGAACAAACTTACACACAATTCAGAAACCTCTTATGAAATTGTATTTTGCCAATGAAGTGCTACCTGTGAACCATTCAGCTTGTACTGTGCTCAATGAACATCAGATGGAATGTCCCAGTCCTGCAGTAAATAAAAAATATTTCGACATTTTGCAAGCGACAAAAACTCAGACTAGTACTCCACAAATAGCAATGAAAGTCGGTTTTGTTTTGGACAATGTAGAAACAATGCATGAAAAACACTTTAATCCCCCACGAACTCATATGGTGTTTGTTGAAGATCCTCATGTGTATCAATTTCCTAATAATGGCATAAAATCTTACAAAGGAGATCCATTGGTGATTGAGGGTGAAAATTTAATAAGGGCAAGTGATGAAACAGATGTTATTGTTACAATTGGAACAGAACCTTGTAATGTTACGAGCCTAACAATGCAACAACTTTTATGCACGCCTCCTGAAGTACAACCAGCTAATACTGATGAAAATGGTTTACAGATAGCAGAAATTAATTTGCCTTTGGTGGTTGTAAAAGTTGGGAAAAACTTGCGATTCCCAATTGGCTATCTTCATTACGAATTACTGAGAAACTACAATTTTCCGCCGGAAGTTATCGCAGGAATCGCTGGTGGCACTTTCTTTCTAGTGCTTATATTCATGATTGTATTAGTGATGTACAGACGGCGTAGTACAAAAGCGGAAAGAGAATATAAAAGAATACAAATTCAGATGGATACTTTAGAGAGCAATGTTAGATTAGAATGTAAATTGGCTTTTGCTGAGTTGCAAACTGATATGTCTGATTTGGCAGCCGATTTGGAACACTCAGGTATACCGACGCTAGATCACGTAAACTACGTAATGAAGGTATTCTTTCCAGGAGTATCAGACCACCCTATATTGAATGTCCAACGTCAATTATTTATAAACGCTCCCAGAACCAATTACGATGCAGCTATGATTCAATTTGAGCAGCTTTTAAATAATAAATGTTTCCTTTTGTCATTTATAGACACATTAGAGTCACAAAAATCATTTAACATTCGAGACAAAGTAAATGTGGCTTCTTTGTTGATGATAATACTCATGGGGAAAATGGAATACGCAACAGATATTTTAAAATCTCTTTTGTTACGTCTTATTGATAAATCTATTTGCAATAAGCATCCCCAACTAATGCTAAGGAGAACCGAAAGTGTGGTTGAAAAAATGTTAACAAATTGGATGGCGTTATGTATGTATTATTATCTCAAAGACTACGCAGGTTCTTCCCTGTTTTTGCTCTTCAAAGCAATAAAACATCAAATCGAAAAAGGAGTTGTCGATGCAATAACTCACGAAGCTCGATATTCTTTATCGGAAGAAAAGCTTTTGAAGGAACAGATTGACCACCAGACCATAACACTGCATATAGTCCAAGATGATTTTGATGAAAAAGTTCAATGTAAAGTTTTAGATTGTGATAGTATTTCACAAGTAAAAGCTAAGATATTAGATGCACTTTTTAAAAATACGCCGTTCTCTATGAGACCATCCGTCCATGAAGTTGATTTAGAATGGCGACACGGAAGGGGAGGACATGTTACGCTTCAAGATGAAGATGTTACAACGAAGACGATAAATGGCTGGCGTAAATTGAATACTTTAGCTCATTACGGTGTCAAAGAATCCGCCGTCATGTCCTTGATATCCCGCCAAAACGACAGTTTTAACACTCCGTATAAAATACCCTGCAAGAATTGCACAGGAATATACTGTTCTAATTCCCACATAAGAGTATATAACAGTGACATCACAGACCAAAATGTACATTACTATCACTTGGTGAAGCCTATAGAGTACCAGCATATTATCAACAAGTCGTCAGAACATAGCCACAAAGCCATTCCAGAGATATTCCTCACAAGACTCTTGTCTACGAAAGGGACAGTCCACAAGTTCGTTGACGACTTCTTCAGCACTATACTTACTGTCAACGAAGTTTTGCCACCAGCAGTCAAGTGGCTGTTTGATCTCTTTGATGACGCGGCACGGACCCATGGTATCATGAATCCTGAAGTAGTCCATGCTTGGAAGTCCAATAGTTTACCTCTTAGATTTTGGGTGAATCTCATAAAAAATCCAGATTTTATATTTGATATAAATAAAACGGCGACTGTTGACTCTTCATTATCAGTTATCGCTCAAACTTTTATGGATGCTTGTTCATTAACAGAACATCGATTATGTAAAGATTCTCCTTCTAATAAATTACTTTTTGCTAAAGACTTGCCTACGTATAGGGAAATGGTTATAAGATTTTATCAATCTGTATCTCAATTACCTCAAGTAACAGACCAAGAGCTAAGTACTTCTATGCAACAACTCTCGGTGGAACAGTTGAATGAATTCGACACTCTGTCTGCCTTAAAAGAGTTGTATATCTATGTCAGTAAATATAGAGAACAAATTATATTAGGACTAGAAAACAAAATGCACTTAGCTCATAAATTAGATAATATAGCATGCACTATGGAAGGGGATCCTACATCTATATGCTGACTATATGACACCAGTCACGATTTGATTGCATTTACGTAATTTATTTATATAATACCTACTTTGTAAAAAGAAGCTTTAATTTATTCTGAAAATACTCAGATCTAATAAAACTGATATTGTAAAGACTGTAAAATATCAGTTTCATAAGCATAACTCTAGTTAGAAAGTAAAACTATTTTTTTCAATGAATCATGATGAAATACTTAATAGCTATGGACTTATTTTTTGTCGAAGTACCTATTTAATAAGTATTAAAGTATCTTTTGTATGTGCTAAGTGAAATTATTGTAACTATATTGGCATTTTTTACTCAGCATTACGCTATGGGACTATTTGGACAAATTTAATTTTTATTTTCTCATTTGGAAATTGAAGAAAAAGTAGACCTTTTTCTTTTTTGGGTGGGAAATTACCAAATAACTTCTCCCGCTCTGGGCGGAGCGGGAGGGCGTGTCAGACTCTTGCTGACTAAAACCCACCCGTGATCTTCGGTTGCCCTGTTGCCGGGGGCCACGATCTCCCTTTCGATTTTCTTCGCACCCTGGCAGAAAGAAGTAGACCTATGTTTAAAATAAAAAATCCGTCGTATATCTAAAATGTTATTAATTCCTAACTGATACCTTTTTTACAGTACACCTCCCTATGTTTTGGAGACGATTCAAAAGGTACCCAGGTCCGAGCGCTAATGATTTGTATCTTAGATTATAGATTAAGAAGAGTAGTAATATAATATACTATCGCCATCGCTCTACCAGGTGGCTAGAGTGCGTTTCATCAAATAGTTCCTTTGCCGTAATGTTGGCTCCCCTGTTAAACTTTAACAACGGACCAATTACGTAGCGCCGTAGTGTATTCGTGTTCGTCCTACAACAGTGCAGCCAACATTACGGCATAGGAACTATTTGATGAAACGCACTCTAACATGTTTTGTTTGCTCGGAGAAGTTTAGTAGGCATTCATGACAATTACATTTTTGGATCAAAATATACGTAATTATTTACGTTAACTGTATAATCACAGAAAAGTATACCACTGAACCTTGGAATAAAACTTAAACTTGACATGATATAAGTAAAAAAAAAACAATTAAAACAGGGTCCAAAAACAGTACGTAGTCTGAATTCGTATTTGGAGAACACACTGAATCACATGTATAGAGTTTGAAAACAAGCAGTCCAGTACCCTAATTGCGTAATACAACACATCAAAATTTGTGTCAATTTGAAACAAATTGCTAATCCATTGCTTCATAAGTTGGAAAAAAAATCTTCTCAACAACGTAAATAACGCAATGAATGTTCTTGAACTGTCAAAATGAAACAAATTAGGCATAATTGTTTACGAAAAAAGTTACGCAACTAGGGCACTGTTCAAAATGGCAAATAAACGGGCGAAATCAAGGCACATTCCATTAGTTTAATAATAAATGTGTAATTTAGTAACTATTGCAAGTAGTACCCACTGGATTTAGATATCTTATGTTGTTAAGTTTTCCAAAAAATATGGTTGAACGCCTACAAACTTCTGTGACAAAAAAAAACATGTTAACACCAAACAGTGATAAAAATGGTTTATATAATTACTATTATTTTTACTGTAACAATTATACAAAACGTTTCCGCCGGGCCTAGGTTTTTCTATGGTTCAAATGGTCCCATAAAACTAAATTTGGAATTTTTGTAATGCATTTAATCTCCCAGTGGCCATGCTATTTTTATAATTTTAATATAAAGCGAATTAATGCTCTCTTTTAGGAACAACAAATATGATTTTATAAGAATGATAATATAAATCTGGCACAGAAATTATTTTCAAATGTAAATGTTCTTATTTGTATTTATATCTAAATTACTTAACTATTGATGTGTATTACGCTAAGATGTATGTGTAAAGAGAAATAAGAATTAATTAAGGAAAATGTTGTGATATTTGTATTTGGAATATTGATAGTATTAATTTATCATGTTAAATACTCTAATTTATTCAGCAATTGATTGATTTTTTTTTTACTACGGAAATTTTATTCTTTAAAAAAATCAAGGCTCATTGTCTTACCACCGTTAACAAGGGCTATTTGTGTTATTTTCTGTAAAGCAACAAAACTCCATTCTTATTGTTTTTAATTATTTCATGATCTCATTATATTTTTGCTCAATTATCTTTTATATATTGTCAATTTGTATAAACCCCAGTTTGCTCGTTTCTGTATGAATCTCGAATGTATTGTAAAAAAAAACATTGGCAGAAAATGTCGTAATAATATTCCATTTACAAAATATGTTTAAAAATAGAATTAGTTAGATATAATAACTTGCTAGAATTTAAGACAGCGTAAATTCACCCGTCTTTGAAATTTTATATTATTGACTTAGAAATATACTTATTTATCAATCCTTTTGTAATGAATAATTTCAATATGAATGGGATAAAACAAAATAACGGACTATTATTCATTTTAACGTTTATTACTTGTACATAAATAAAACACAGAACTTTAGGCAATTCAGACATACCCCAAAAGTCATTTAAATTAGGTACATAATTCTTATTGATAAAAAAATAAAGAATATGTACTGTCAGCAAAATAAAATTACATTAATTAAATTACATTGGTGTGATCATATTTTTTTTCAACTTTTGTACTGTTAAATCTCGACATATTCATAGTTACCTAAATTACATAGATAGCAATTCTATTATTTGAATCTATCACATTGAAAGCTATTAGTATTCCTATGCTTTTAAACATTTGTATAATATTAAATTCTCATATCATTTCTTATTGCAAAACACGTTTCGTGTTTTAAGAAAAGGAAAAGAGTGTTATTGATTGAATTAAGATTTTAGAAACAAATAATAATATGAACAGAGGAACTGACCTCCTGATTGAAGAGTTGAAAATGCAATTAGCAAAATGATCACTTACAAAAATATATTGACATTTGACAAGTAGGTATTATTATACTTGCATCTTTCTTATCACGTTATGCCTACTGAATCTCTACTCGGTTTAGATATTAAATACAATTGCTCATCGAATACAGACGTGATTATGCTACAAGATAATTTCTTACAATCGTTCCAACTCTCATTACTAACACACTCATTATAACACGTTAAGATCAGTGGAATTGCTTCGAAGTGTTAAATATAAAGTTTATAAATGCTCGTTTTTACTCCAATTCACCAATTTTTTTATGAAACTTCAACGCGGGGATTATTTTCGCGTAAAAACGATCCTTTAAGGAACGGCAGAAATAATAGTGTCATAACCACATAGTAAAATTAGCCCCCGTTTACTCGTAGCAATTTAATTTAATTGCAGAGTATCTGTATGATCTCTGGTAGAATAGCGAAAAATATCCAACTGTCTGGGGCAAATCAATTATCCTTTTTTTTTTTTCTTTATACAACGATTTTAGGTGGGATCATAATCACCATTGGAATATTCTGTGCAAGAACTCTAACAAACATAATAATATTATCATCAGCATTTTCAGTAAGTTTATTTCGTTTTAAAGTCTGACTAGGCCTTAGAATCGGACTTCGAAAGCCTATAAAATATAGTCTCATTACACTCATATTGTGCAGGCCTTTAAATTCACAAACGTCTTAGAATTGCAGTTACATACACTCCTTGCAATGAAACAAAAGTGCTCACACTAGGCTTTACATCTGTGTGAGTGGGGCCGAAAAACGCGTCAATACGATTGGTCCAAATCCTGTCAAACATTGCATGTAGACGCTACTCACACAAACGCATAGCTTTACAAACACTAAAACATTGAAATACCAGGCAGTCATATAGCTAAACATCGAAGTTGCTCGCAGCACACTAGCGTGTACGCAGTCATCCAATCGGACGTAAGTATTATATAAAAAGAGATTGTTCTCATCGCATGTTATTGCTACGCATCGTGATATCAAACTTGCTTCTCCGCTTAGCATGCAGTACATAGATTCTTACAATAGAAATGGGTTTCTAATTTACTGTACATATACAAAACCTCGTCTAACCTGACCTTTTGTCAGAATTTTGACCCCCTCGACTTATGAACATTACATTGGACGGAAGTTAAGTTAGCCCTGACTAAAAGCTCACAAAACATCGCTTAGCGAACAATTCCATAACTTTAAAATAAATGTTTTTATAGGAACAGTACAAACTTCATTACAATGTATAAGTTTAAAAACCCATTTCCAGCCATACACTTGCAAAAAACAACTGAACAATATCTTTCTCAATATAAATTTATATTAACAAATGCCATAATATTTATCAGTATTGTGTTTTATTTTCTACCAGCTTACTAATTTTTATAATCTATTGCAAATACATGTTCTAATAACAGGCATCATATATAAATATCATCTGAAATTGACAGTACACTGCGATTCACTGCATTATGTATAATTTTGCATTGAATTCCATCTACTAATAGGAACATTAATAGAATTCAATGCACGGGAATGATGTCAATGAAATGCATTTTAATACTTTGTCTAATCTATTAGTAATTATTAAACTGAAATCCAACTATTAATTGTGCAAATCTGTATTTGTACTATTTATATATTAAATATCAACAAAATATTTAACAAATAGAATTATTATGAAATTATTATTCAATAAATATCTAAACTTCATGTACTCATAAGTTTGTAAATGATTCTCACTTGTAGTGTCAAACAACAACGTTACATAACATACTTGACTTAACTGGGACTTAGAACCCAGGACCGTTAAACAGTAGTAGCTGTTTGCACGACCGTCATAATTTCCACACAAGTGCACATCAATTAAAATGCAATAGTAATTAAATAATCGGCTATAATTTAACACTATGTCAAAAAATAACTGAAGGCCCGTGTCCTCTGCGTGCATTCGAATAAAATTAGCGAAATAAGGCGTGGCATAGACAGTACAACAGTTTAAAAAAATGTGGAAGGCAGTATCATTAAGGGGCCGTGCACGAAAACGACAGATTTTGATCAATTTTGTTGATTTTTGTGAGAAAGGGAAAAATAATTTAAACAGAATTATTTTGTGATTTGAAAAGTGTTTTGCATGTGGAAGGGATTTTTCAAATAAATTAAGTATTCATGGAAAATCACTAATATTCACAACAAGTTTTCCGAAAAATGACGTGAGACGTTTGATCATCTTTTTAGAAGAAACTACTTTTGATTTTTAACATTAAAAAATATCATTGTAGGTGGCAGGATCACTTTTTTCAACTTCGATACAAAATATAGCAGAAAAATAATGTTTAAAAAACCTATTAATTTAAAGATCCCAGTCAGTATTTTATTTTTCTATTATTTAACCATTACAATAAATTTAAAAATCACATTATGGTTCATTCATCTATCCTTGAAATAAAATCAAAATTTTATTTTATGATAATACAATATCTTCATCAGGATGAAACTAGTACCAGGTGCTGTGACCGACATGAATGGTTTAACGCCACAGAAATTACTTTTATAACCACACAGATTTATGTTTCAATTATTTCAAGCTTTGTCACAATTAGATATGAAATTGACAAAAGAGGGTTGCTTTCGGGCACGGAGCCTTAATGCAAAAATGTTTTGTGCAAGTTACAACAGACCGCACGTTGTCACTTATTTCGATTATAAAAATACTGGTAAAAAGTTTAAATGACACTATTTTGTATTAAAATATTCTCAACTACTACATTATTATTTACGCCACACCTGATCGCGTCAACTGGTCACAACATAAAATAAGTTACTAATATTAATTCACATACATTTTGACATAGAGCCTGGAAAACATTTATAACGAGTTCACAAAAAATATTTATAAAAAGCTTATGTGCTGTTTATAACAAAATTGCCTATTAGGACCTGCCTAATATCTTACTTAGGGCATTGACGACGCGTTCCCATACTCTAGGCTTTGGTAAATACGGTTTTGCGTTCTATATCAATATAGCAACTATTTATTACGACGTATAAAAACGTGGTGGAGAATCGTTACCTCCAAAAGATGTACTTACAACACAATTTAAGTACTTTATAAAAATGTTACTGCTGTTGAAATGGACTGCAGTATTTTTATATTAGTTTTTCTAATAATAAATATTAGAAAATATAAGTATACCAAAGGGCTCCACGAACCACTATTTAATTTAATAACGTCTAGTATGCTTTCACGGGTGATTTTTCTAATGGATCACGATAGACGATCGTGGCTGATTTGATGAGATCGGGCTCCTCCTCGGAGGGGAAGCACTCTGCGGAGGCGTCGACGTCTTTGTGCGAGCACTTGTTGTGCGCCATGAGCAGGCCTCCAGCTAACCCGACCAGCGCTCGGTCTAGCCAGTTCACCGGGTTGGCGTACACCAAACCTCCTTCGTAGAAACCCAAATGACCGCCGTGTGCCAATTCGAGAAACATCGCCTTGTCGTGCGAGCCTGTAATGATAAAAAAAATAATATTTTCAAAACACTACATAGATACTGCGGTAAATTCAATATGACGTTCAAATTGTAGGAGATAACCTCAGTCTGATTCATAAACATTTTTTTCTACAAGTTGCTGTTATCAGTGTATTTGTCACCGTGTCACGCTACTTGATCATGCAAATATTTCACAAGAGTATTTTTTTTAAATAACATAACATAACATTACGCCTGTATTCCCCGAAGGGTTAGGCAGAGGTGTACCTATAGTACACCCACATTTCACCAGTTATGTTTAAGTCCCATGTAATAGGGGGCGAGCCTATTGCCATCAATCGGGCACAAATCCAGACTTCGGGCTGCTACTGAGAAATTCCAAAAAAATATTTAGTAATAAATTATAATAATAAATAAATAATAATTATTATAATTATTTATTAATATTTAGTATTAATTTATTAATATTTAGTATCTTTCGCAGAAACCAATCTTGGTTTATTTAAGTTTAAAACTACTGATTGACAATTCCAAGCAAGTAAAAAAAAAAAAAAAAAAAAAAAAAAAAAAAAAAAAAAAAAAATAGTCAATTACCAATTTCTCCCGTCAATTTTGAACCGATTTTGAAAATTCTTTTTTTGTTTGCAAGGGTATGCTCCTTCGAGGTGGTCCAATATAAATTTTATTAACTTTGCTTGGATAGTTTTTGAGTTAGCTTCAATAATACGTATTTTTGCCCACTTAGTATGTAGATGATATGATAAATTCCTGTCACTGGTATTTACATAGCAGGTAGTGGTATTCGAATTTGTGTGGGGTAGGTACCACAACCAAGAAGTGAAAATTAAAGCTTTTTTACAAAAAAAAAAAAAAAAAACAACCGACTTCCAAAAAAATAAAACCAAAACCAAAGACGCCGACTTCCGAAATTAATGTTATTTTTCACTTTGTAGTGCTTTTTTGGAAGTCTGTTGTTTTTTTTTTTCTTGTAAAATGTTTTTACGAACATCATCATCATCATCTACATCATCTAAACTAACGGAAAATTTTCTAAAACGAAATTTCTGATGTAACTAACCTTGAAAATCCGAATTTTGTAAACTTAAGACATGTATAAATATGGAGATTTTCAATCAAGTTCCACAGGTTTCGTTCACATGTAGATACAATGATAATGACCTCATTCGTGTTGCGCAATGTTTTAATAACATTCGTTTACATTGAAGTTATGCAGAAAACATTCGGAGAAAGCCCACGCTCCGCTCTAATAGGTACCTATAGATAATTTATAGATTCGTAGTATGCATAAAAATGAAGGAAAGTAAGTTACGATGGTCTATAATGGACGTGTCATATTTCACACGCAGACGGCAGGTAAATAATGTTAATGAATTACCGAAATACCGGTGACGGCTACATTACCAAATATTACCACGATGTTTGTTCACTCATTCACTGTGTAGAACATGCCTCTTAAATAAATAACTGTTGAACGATACTACTAATGGACAGACGGTTCTATTTTAAAATTGAACGATAATGTTACATAGAAGGTAGACAGGACCCTGAAAATACCTAACAGGTCTGACCTTGAAAAACCGGTATACCGAGTCACTATGACGAAAAAACTGGCATTTAGACACACAATATTTGTAGAGAAAACCAAACGCAGTTTTGAATTGAATTGGAAGGGATTCTATGTGATACAGAGAAATGAGGTTTTTTTTTAGCATGAATGTTGACGGCTATAGGAGTAGGGGAATTCCAAAGAAAAGATGGATGGATTGATTGAGAGCTTATCTATATATATATAAATGAATCCCTATTTCCCTTGGTCACGGCATCACGCTAAAACGGCTAAACGGATTTGGATGAAATTTGGGATATGGATAGACCTTTACCCGGAGAAGGACATAGGATACTTTTTATCCCGATATTTCCACGGGATCGAGACTTATGCGGGTGAAACCGCGGGGCGCAGCTAGTATGAAATAAAAAAGACCTGCTATGCTCCGACGCCGCAAATAATTTGGTATAAGGGCAGAAGGGTGATGGTGACTTGAGAAAAATTATCTCTGAAAAACAGTACTTAAAATGCAATTGAAGTGGATATATTTAGTAACCTGTTCCGTTTAAAACAATACTGTTAAGCGGAACAGGTTACTAAATATATCCATCCACTTCAATTGCATTTTATATTGGATTTCCGCAAGGTCACGCCTGAATCAATTAACTATCTAAAACATTACTTACTGACAAATTCCCTGACGATAGGTAATAATGGTTCGGGAACTATTGGGTCGTCGCGTGCGTTGATGAATATCATCGGGGTTTTTATATTCTTGAGGTAGAATGCCGACGAACTCCATTTGTAGAGGTCTGCCACTGATTCGAAGCCGTACACCCTCCTGGAAAAACATGATAAAATTGTGTTTAGACTCGCTGTTGGTTACACGAATATCATTTTCGCCATTAACGCATGTTTACTCATATGAACGTCTGTTGATTTTTCTCATATTGTTTGCAATGAGCTGGTTACACATGTTGTTAGGCTAGATTGAGGTGGAGCACTGCTACATTCCATCGGATATTCCAAAGTTTGTCTGCATGTGCTGGGGACTCCTACCGTTTGTTTTAGTAAGTAGAAGTTTGTCACAACATATCCCTACGCCTTTGAGAATGAGAATTTTCACACAAAAAAAAATTAAAGTTTAAGATTCAAAATACAAAATTCGAAATATTTTTATTTCACATAAACCTACATGGGCACTTATGAAACGTCAGAAGCTAGGTGCACGGTTCCAATTGGTCGTTTCCTATGGAGAAGAGCCGGCAAGAAACTCCACGGTTACTCTTTTAAAAATAATTGGCTTTTACAATTCTTTCAAATAACAGTGTGACTAGGTATGGGAGGACAGTGTAGGTCTTTCAATAAGTACCAGATACTTGAGAAAATAGAAAATGGTCAACAACTCTAGAGTCCACTAAGCCTACCTACAGTGTTCTCACATTCACAAAATAGAAGAGAATCTATACAAAAGATATATAAATTAATAAAAATAAAAACCTCTTTTAATTAAACGCAATTACATTATTGCTATTACAACTGTAATAAATCTGAATAATTATCATGTGCACAAAAGCCACTAATAAAGAGTTGAAATTAACTCGTAGGTATATAATGTCAAATAATAGGATGAATACGTCAATGACGAATGTAAAAAAAAATGCGATGAAAATAACATGGTAATTTGGGAGCAGTTAATAGACTCTTATGATGATTGGCAACGTTCACTTTGACTAGGTATTTCTATTAGTTGGTGATCCACTAGGCGGTTATCGGCAATGACCCGTCTTAGGAGTAGGTCGCTCATAAAAGTACGTTGACACGGCTAAGTTAAAAACCACAACAAATATTGCAGATGGCGTGATCGGTCAAAGATCACAAGCACAATAAAATGGCGTAGGAGCACCACAATTACCTATTTACCCCAATTGACTGTTACCATATGTACAAAGGACAAACATACGTTTACCGATGTATGGAAGTTATGCAAAAGGTATTCTAAGTTCTTTGTTAAACATGCATTAAAATATTGTTACCATGCATAAAATGAATTAGACATTTATGTAAGTTCTCGTACCCTACCGAAATGACTAACCCATAATGGCAGATGACTGAAGTGTGTGGGAGAGGGAGGGCATTTTGCTCAACAGTAGGATCTAGGTAGATCGATAGAGTAAATAAACCTCCGGTTTTTGAAAAAAGTCAAACGACAATCAACTACATTAACACCAAACAGTTCATCAGACTTCCAAAAAGCGAGCCTTAGCCAAAGGACGATGCGATGTTCCAATCTTTGATAAATTCCTTTGCGGTAACTGTTCATGCAATTTCATAACAGCTACGTGTTAAGAAGTTCTCCGTCTTTTTACTCGTCGGAAACTACACGGGTAATATACAAACTTAATAACTAAGTAATGACGTAAAGAAAGCATTCAGCATTATGTAGGTATGAAATAAAATTTCGAATAAATTGAGTGCAAGTATCATACTGCTAATGTGGGCCAGACTTACTTTCACTGTTATCAAATGCATTTATTTTCATGGATGCTAGCCCAGAAGTAAAAATTACTGTTACTGCTTATGCGTTTAGGTGTTGTAGTTTAGTGTGATATATTTATGAATTTTATATTAGAGACATGCACACTTGAACCTAATAGAGTTTAGGCCAGTTTTTTAACGTCGTAAGAGATTTAAATAAGATTGAACTCAACCGTATTGGTCAGGTATATACTGATTCTTGCATTGAAGTAATTTTTAATTAGTTTATTTTGACTTAACATTAAGCCGTTTGTTCTAGTAGGTTTAGGTCAAAAGGTTGATAAGTTTGAGGACATTTCGACACAATGATAAGTCGAGGACTGGATGCGGAAGATATTCATTAATTGAAAATGAGGATATCGCACATATTTCCACAACGAATTATTTAAGGGTATTTGCACCTACGATTTTTAAAGCAAGTTAATATACGTAGTGCATATACCTGTAATTTTCACAAAAAAAAACCTGAAAGTACCTAGTCTTGTGGCCGCCACATGCGAACTACGCATCAAAGACCTGACATCATACAAATCCTGCATCGCGCAAGCAGGGTTTACAACGCGATCAGCATATATACAACTTTCCGACATCAATCGTTAGGCAATTGCCCGTCTGGTGGGCAACTGCCTTCAGTTGTAAGATAACCGAGTGGTTGCCATCCTGATGTTCAGAGGGAGCGCATTTCAAAGAAATACCGCCTGGACAATGAAAGTGAATAAAACCAGAGAGGCCGCGGCGGCGGTGGCGGAACTTTACACCCTGTTCCCCATACCTCTAAAGTCTATAATAAAAAGGATTAATTTATTTTCATCAGTCTTACCTGGAATAGGCCTCGTCGAGATCAGGCAGTGTTCCCGCCGACACAATCATCTTCTCATCTAAACTATATCTGTTCTTCATTTCAGGGTTCAGCAACATTCTTTTGTGTCGCGTTATGATGTTGCGGTAGTTGTCCGTCATTATGTACAGGTAAAAACGACGGAAGTTCTGCCATTGCAGGAGGTACACCATAGTGCTAGAAGTAATAAGAATAAGGTTTATTATTGCTTGTTCAGAGATTTATTTGATGGGTAGAGCTGAATGACGCGCGGATGGTGGGCGAATTAATTGATCTATCAATTCATTACATTATATGGAAACTAATTGTGTTTGAGAGCTCTTTATGGTATCGGTCTCTACTCTCATACCGATAAGAATACTCAATGGGCTGCCAGTAGCCCGAAAATGAATGAATTGAATAATAAATTTAAATCTGACGATAATTTTAAGTCTCCATTTAGATATCGAGGTGATCCGGGTCAGTTCAGGCGGATATTAGTAAAATACTGATATTCAGCATGAAAGTAAGTATATAAATAAAACGTTAAACTGATCCGACCGAATCCGGACCCCGATTTGCTCTGAAGAGGTGTGTCAGTCATAATAAACTGCTGATTTAAACTCAGTGCTGCTATGCTACGTAATATTTAGGTCAAGACAAACAATTATTAAGATAATGTCACCATTCGCGAAATGTTATTATTATGCGAAACGAAAAACAAAACAAGAAAATAAATCAAAACTTTGTCGAATAATTAAGTAGGTATCTACAACTTTTACGAGTAATTTCTCAACCAAGTCCCGTCTTTACTAGAAAATTCTTACGAAGGTTAGATATTGCAAGAACCAGCCTATGTGGATTGAGAAGACATTGAAAACAAACACTTAATTTCTACATTTTAGATAGCAATATTGCAAAATTTCTAGTTTAAAACTAGTCTTTCCATATTTTTTCATGAGCGGAACTGACATCACAGCCTATTTAAGGGTCTACGAGTTATGTCCAAAAATAAAAGTTATAAAACCTAAAACCCAACTACGTCAAAAACGTCAACTATAAAATTCGGAGTCACACGTCGTGTTATTCGTAAATCACAAAGATTACTTGTGACTCCGGATTTTTAATTTGTCTGTCTGTGATGTCTTGTTTAACGACCTTTTGTCAAATTATGATAAGTGTAGCGTTGTGTTGCGCGTTACTCCCGCGTCGCCGCATCTAGAATATACTGTACACGCTTCCCGCCGCCAGCGCTCGCTCGCGTGGCCAGTCGGCTCCCCGCTACGTACCGAGATAGACCGCGCCGCGCACGTTGCGATCGTGCGACGGACCGCCATATTGTACTGTAAAGTTGTTCGTCTCTCGAGAATATCTTATACCCACACATAATAAAGCCACGTATTGTGTTATAAATGGCGCCCAACTCGTGGCACGTACTCCGTACGGCAAGTACCTACCTACGAAACGGAAAATTACCGACGCGAGTGCGAATGAAATCCACGCAAAGATTGTGTTCTACCTAGTCACGGATCGAGTAATCAGTGTATCTACTGGACTATACTGCCGTTATTTACCGTTTGCGTTCATCGCCGAGTGTTACCGTCGAGAAAATGCCGCCGAAAACACGCCGCGCGCACGCAAACGAGAAGGAAAACGATGGTTCCAGTAGTGATGAGGAAAACCACGCGGTAGCTAACCCCGCGAGCGTGAACACCACGGCAACGGCTACACCGATCCCGGCAACGACATGTGGCAACATGATTTCCATGTCCGAGGAACAACTCACACGATTGTTATCCAACGTCATGAGAAGCGTCGCGACGTCGACGCCGTCGTCAGCGAGTGACGACCCGACGGGACCGACTCAACCCACCGCTGCACACACTGGACCGACCGCGCATGGCATGCACGGCATGCACAGCAACTTTACCCGTTGCACGGCCCGATTCGACGGAGCCGCTCGCAATACCGAAGCCCTAGAAGCATTTGTCGAGAGCGTGCTCATCTACAAAGAGTGCGCAAGTGTATCCGACGAATACGCCCTTCGAGGTCTACCTATGCTGCTGACCGGAGACGCCGCAGTGTGGTGGCAAGGCGTGAAATCTACTGTGGAGACCTGGGACGACGCGATACGCCGCCTTCGATTCATGTACGGCGCCCCGCGCCCCGCCCACCGGATCTTACGAGAAATATTTGCGCGCGAACAAAGTGATAACGATAGTGTCGATTCCTTTATATCGCGAGTGCGAGCAGAAATGTCGCGTATACCATATAAGCTACCAGATGTTATGCAAGTAGACATAGTTTACGGCCTTTTAAATCGTAAGTTCCGTAAAAGAGTGTCACGCGATAGTGTAAGTAGTGTCGACTGTCTACTCGAGCGAGCAAGGTATGTTGAGGAGACGCTAGCCGAAGTAAGTCATGCTAAATCGCTAATTCATCCTCACAACGCGAGTACCTCGCTTAATAACAGTAATAACACTGCAAGTTCCGCGAAATCTCGAAATGTAAACATTAACCCTCCAACGGCAACGGTTAATCAAAGTAACCCTTCGCGCGCTGTGTCCGACTCTAGTTCGAATATTTGTAACGATACGAATTTAAACACGAAACGTGTTCGACCGCGCTGCGCTTTCTGTAAACGGTTTGGCCATTCGATAGATGAATGCAAAATTAAAATAAAATCGGGCGACCAAGATAATAATGCACCGCTGTCATGTTACGGCTGCGGTCGACAAGGAGTAATACGCTCGAAGTGTCCGACGTGCAAAGGCACACCCTCCGCCGATAAGGTGAGTTCCGCCGATAAGGTGAGTTTCCAAAGCGCTATCACCCATGAGTTTGATCTGTCACACCCTACAGTAAAGATAGAAGTTGCGTCTTTAGTAGGTGTTGCAGTGCTGGATACTGGTGCTACTGAGAGTCTCGCTAGTCCCGGACTCTATAAAATATTATTAGACAGCGGGACCACTTTCACGAAAACACGTCGCAACCTCGGCCTCGCCGATGGAACACAGCAGGTACGTGACTTATTATCATGTGACACGAACGTCACCATTCAGGGACGCGTTATCCCCACCACTTTCCTAGTGATACCGGAAGCGGATAATAGGACGCTTCTAGGACAGGACTTTATTGCTAGAGCAGGTATATTAGTGGACCTCCAACATAACTGTTGGCATTTTTGTAATTTCCCAGGGCAGAAGTATACTTTTGTGCAGTCTTTTAGCCTTACATCCACCAGCGATTCAGAGCTGATGCAGGTTGATACCACCGGCTTGGCGCTGAGAGAAGATGAAGGGACGAAGCTGTCACCTGCTCAAAGGACACAACTCAACCAGCTCATAACTGAGAGAGTTGACCGTTTCGCCACCGAAGGACCTCCTACAACTTACGCCACTCATCACATTCGGGTTTATGAGAAGCAGGAACCGACCGCTTCACCACCTTATAGAATGTCGCAAGGTAAGAGAGAGTTGTTGAACGGTGAGCTTGAGAAGCTGCTGCGCGCAGATGTCATAGAGGAGTGCGAGTCGCCATGGGCTGCCAACGTCGTCTTAGTTGCGAAGAAGGATGGCGGAGTCCGCTTATGTGTGGACTACCGTAAGCTCAACGCCGTGACTAAGCCAGATAGGTACCCACTCCCGCGCATGGAAGACGTGCTTCACGCTGCGAAGACGACCAGCTATATGACGACGCTAGACCTTCACTCCGGTTACTTTCAGGTTTGTGTCGCTGAAGAGGACCGCGACAAAACTGCATTCGTTACACCCTCCGGCACTTATAGGTTTAAGAGAATGCCGATGGGACTACGCAACTCTGGCGCCACGTTTCAGAGATTAATAGATCGTTTCAAGTCAAACTTGAACGTGCCTATACGAGGACACGATGTACATGACAGCTCCGGTATCCCACCAGACCCCCAAGGAAGTAGGCCTGTGACTATTCTTGGATATCTGGACGATCTAATAATCTTGTCGCCGAGTTTCCAAGGTCATATTGAAGATCTCGAAGCTATCTTCGACAGACTCAAGAAGTTCGACCTTCGAGTCAATCGAAAGAAAAGCTGCTTCGCCCGTGACTCTGTGAAATTCCTTGGTCACATAATTGTTCCTGGAGGTCTACAAGTAGACCCAGAGAAAACCTCAGCTATTGCTGACATGCCTGCCCCGAAGAACGAGAAGCAGCTCAAAGGTTTCCTGGCCACATCCAGCTGGTTTCGACGGTTTGTACCGAACTACGCTACAATCGCCAAGCCTTTGACTGACCTGCTCAAGAAGAACAGTAGTTGGAGATGGCATGATGAGCAGCAGACTGCTTTCGAGCGCATCAAGGAGCTTCTGGTCACTGCTCCCATTCTTCGCCAAGCTGACGAGTCCAAGCCTTTCTCTCTCCGGACAGATAGCAGCGGCTACTGTCTTGGCGCAGTTTTAATGCAGGGGGAGGGTTCCGACGAAAGGCCCATAGAGTACGCCAGTCGTCTCCTCTCGCCAGCCGAGCGCAACTACACCACCACCGAGCGCGAAGCCCTTGCCGTCGTTTGGGCAGTCACGAAGTTCAGAGGTTACGTGGAAGGCTCGGAAGTAGTGGTTAAGTCCGACCATCAGCCGTTACGTTGGCTGATGAGCCTTAAGTCCCCCAGTGGTCGTCTTGCCAGATGGGCATTGACCCTTCAGGCCTATAACCTGCAGATACAGTACACTCCCGGAAAGGTGAATGTGATTGCCGATGCACTAAGCCGCCCAGCTTGTTGCGAGGAATCCCCAGCTGGTTGCGAGGTATGCTTAGTGACCGTAGATATGCCACATAGGACACCTGAAGATGTGCGCTCTAACCAACTCAAGGACCCAGAGCTGAAGAATATCGTCGAGGACCTCGAGACTACCGACGATCCCTTCAGGGGGAGAGGGTGGTCAGAGAGAGGTTACCTGATGTCTGACGGTGTATTATACAGGTGTGCACCCGAATCGGAAGACGCCGAGTCCGCCTGCCTCGTGGTCCCTAAACATGAGAGAGAAGCCGTCCTTGTAGAGTTCCATGACGCTCCCACAGCGGGCCACTTTGGTGTTGAACGTACCCTACAACGCATCAGAGTACGATACTTTTGGCCAGGTATGAAGGCTTTTGTCGCAGACTATATTAAACGCTGTGCAGCTTGCCAGCGATACAGGATAGACAACAGGAAGCCTGCAGGACTACTCCAGACTCCTGCACCCACCCGGCGATTTGAGGTAGTATCAGTCGACTTGTTCGGACCCCTACCAAAGACTCCGAAAGGTAACCGTTGGATCTTAATTCTAGAAGATACGTGCTCCCATTGGGTTGAGCTATTTGCGTTGGAGAAGGCCACCAGTGTGGAATGCGCCGAGATTTTAATATCCGAGGTCTTTCTGAGGTACGGAGTCCCGCGTAGGATGATCAGCGACAACGGAGTTCAGTTTGTTGCTGAGGTGATGCAGCAGGTCTGTCACGTGATGGGTATCAGACAGTCTTTGACGCCGTTGTATCACCCAGAAGCGAACCCCGTTGAGCGGAAAAATCGTGACCTTAAACCACAGTTAGCGATACTGGTAGGAAAGGATCACGCGTCGTGGGATACTTATCTCGCGGCCATAAGGTTCGCGATGAACTCTGCTGTTACAGCGAGCACTGGATTTTCACCAGCTTTCCTTACTTTCGGGAGAGAGCTGCGCGCGCCATCGGACGTCGTGGCAGACATGAAGACCATTGTGGATAGCGATAATTTCGTCCACAATATCACCCCTTACCTTCGTAAGTTATCGACGGTGCTGCTTGACGCCCGAGATGTCCACGAACGTAACCAGTCTCTGCAGAAGAAGTACGCAGATGAAGGCAGACGCGCCCCCCCAGAATACAAGGTAGGTGATCTCGTTTTGTTGAAAACGCAAGGAATGAATGATGTCGGCCCCGGGCAGTCTGCGAAATTTATACCCCGGAGGGATGGCCCTTATCGCATCCGCGAAGTAGTAAGCCCTACTACTTACCTAGTGGAAGGAGTAACTAGAGGTGAGCACGTAGGACGTTACCACGTTTCTGATTTGACTCCTTTCATCGGAGATGTCGAGGCTCCGGTTAAAGAGAAGCGCAGACGCGGTCGACCGCGAAGGTTTGATTGCTAGCCCGAACGCGAGGGCGCTATGTTCGAGCTAGAGGGGGAGTGTGTAGCGTTGTGTTGCGCGTTACTCCCGCGTCGCCGCATCTAGAATATACTGTACACGCTTCCCGCCGCCAGCGCTCGCTCGCGTGGCCAGTCGGCTCCCCGCTACGTACCGAGATAGACCGCGCCGCGCACGTTGCGATCGTGCGACGGACCGCCATATTGTACTGTAAAGTTGTTCGTCTCTCGAGAATATCTTATACCCACACATAATAAAGCCACGTATTGTGTTATATAAGTAGTTTAGAAGTTATGAGGGAACAGATGAACATACATACCGGTCAAAATCATAACCCTCCTTTTTGCTTCGCCGTAGTCGGGTAATATCCCTATTTACATAATTATCCGAAATTATAAACCGCTATTTATCATTTTATATTCACGTTACGTTTTTCTTTTAATGGTTAATTGGTGTGCGTTGCGTTCGACAAAGAGATTTAATGTGGCATTCACAATGACGATAACCTCGACCTCTCGCGGGACAAATTGCAATAAAAACTTGATTAAATAAACAATTCAAGATTTCATTCAGTACTTACTCTATAGCGTTGTATCCCTGGCATATTGAAATCCCGCCAATTATATTGGAAGGTCTCTTCCTGTCCTCTCCCAGGTACTTGGCAATTAGGTTGCCTCCAAGACTGAATCCGACTAGAATTAGTTTCGTGTTGGGGTACCTTTCCATGAGGTTTTCCACCATATAGTTGTAGTCATCCGTGTGTCCTGGAAGCAAAGCTATTATTACTAAAAGAAGACAAGTGTTAATTACATAAGAACCAATTAACAACGTGCTATCAATATTTTAATGACTGCATCGATGTCCTAGTTTACAAAGTAGCATAGATTAAGCCTAGGTAATTAAGATTAACGATCAGTTACGTTTTTTGTTCTAATGAATTAGCGGTCACGCGTGTGTCATTAAGTTTAATTTAAAAAGTGAGAATTAAACTCATTTTCAGAACAAAATGAAATCATAAGCTTCAATAAAATCAATGTGGCATCTACGTCGCCACATGTGAACTACGCATCAAAGATCTGACATGACGTTACACAAAATCCTACATCACGCAATTTTAGAGTTTACCGCGTGAGCGGCATATATATAACTTTCCGACTTTAACCGTTGCTTGGGCAGTTGCCGGCCAGACACAACACCCGTCTAGTCGGAGGATTCTTCCTTTTCTATAGAGGATGAGTGAACTTTACACCTGTTCCTCATACCTCTAAACCCCTCAGCTGTATCATTTTGTGCCAGTATTGTTATTTATTTATTACCGATTCAAACACGAATCATTCGCTTCTTTAAAATTCGTACTCTTACCAAATGAACTTGACCATTTTGAAGGCCCTCACCAATATGGTCAATGTATTTATTTCAAGTCGAATATAGGTACTGTCGCGAACCTCAATTGGTATGCAAACCGAGTTACATTGCACGCAATGGAATATAATCGCTACGAGATTTGTGATAAAGATAGTGCCCTAATTGCGTAACACATTAGCAGTAGCAATGGTTTTCATTTTTACAGTTCAACAATATCGTTATTTACGTTGTTGAGCAGACAAATTTTTCGAACATTTTTTTTCAATTTTTCAAAATTATTTTTGAAAGTGTGTTACGCCATTAGGGTGCTGAACCTACACCACACCAAAGTTTATGAAATATCGTTTAGGATTAAGGACTATGTAAAAAATGCCTTTATATAACTTTCAGTAGTTTAAAATACATAGGTAATTCTTATCAAACTATACCTACATAGTAATTCAGTACCTAAGGATAATTCTTATTTATTGCTTTGGGGCATATCAAAATGATTTTACCTACCGTATAATATAATTATTATTCATTATCAAACCATTCAAGCATGCCTTTCGTTAAATAAAAACTGTCCTAAAGATAAGCAAACAACTAACTACGTTATTACTAGTATTTGTCACTAAAAGTACCAATCGAGCGGTGAAATTGCAATTAAATTAATATACTAGACATTATCAGAAAATAATGTTGTTCAAAATAAAAAAAAATGTCTTTTAAAACTGTACTGTTTTTTAGGTAAGTACCTACACGACCAGTATTAAATAATGTACTTTTAAATACATAATGTCACCTTGAAATATTTTTTTATTGATCGAAGCTCAATTAAATGCTCCTTGCAGTATTTCTCGCGGTTCAATAAAAAATGTCTGCGAAAATTATGAGAAATGGCAAGTGTTTTATATTACAGAGGTACGACATAAGGCATACTCTAATAAAGCACCGAGAACCTATTATTTATTGACGGTAGTTTCATTCTAGGAAGACAACAATTTTCTTTTGACGCTAATGCCTTTTTCCATGCATAATAACACGGAAAAACGTACTGGACTCGTTTTTTGTGAAAGTCACGGACGTAGTATGTCGTTTTCCGTTAAAATGGACGTACCATCGGGGCAACGCATATCTAACCAATTTGAAAACAAAATCCACGCAACCCTTTTTTTTCGTAGGTAAGCGTTACTATAGCGGCTGAGCGCTGCAAGCAAGAATAGTCCTTACAGTGTACAGATATGCGTTTCTTCGATAGTACTTATAGTTACGTTGCATGACGTTCGCAAAGTATTAGTAGGTGACGAAAAATATATTATTATATTGGAAATAAAGGGGTTTCCCTCTAGACTGTTGGTAGCAACAAAGTAAAAGACACAAGAGTAAAGTAATTCATATTAATTCTACTTGTAATATAATATTATATTAGTAACTATGTGATCGCTAGATTATATGTATAGGTACCTAACAAATTCAAATGTTATTTTAACAAACTAGGCTGCAAATCAGCATTTTTCGAACGTCAAAATTACATAAGACAGTCCCACAAAAACCCACGCCCTTTACCACTTCTTAGTGCTTTAGCTGGGAAGATGAAGTGACGCAACAAACTCCCCAGCAGCACAGCTGTCTGTTCAGTTAGAAAAACTTGATTCTATACAATAGCCTACCTACCAATATACCTACTTATGCAAAATAATTTACATTTCGCAACACAAAACATTAAATTAAATTATTTGCTATATGTCAGCTAGCACACGCCAAATATACCAACAAAAAAAAAAAAATCGAAGTTTATAATCAAGAGGAAAAAAAAAATAGATGTAGACGCATATAGTATTGCAGATATAGAGTCGTAGACCTACACTGAATGTAAATAATGGAAGCGGTCAAACTAATAATCAACTTTTTTACAGTCAATGGGGTCGGTCAGGCAAAGCTAATTACAGATGACGCCACCCTCGCGCCTCGCTAGTAACTATTAGCAGACTGTGTGATAAATGTTTTCTTACTTTTTGCTTTTACTAGTATAAGCGCTCTCGCCATAAAAATGCCCGGTTTAAATTGATCACTATAATAGCCTTTCCGCTGGAATTGGTTTCCAATTTTTTAGGCATAAGATTGACTCTGACCTATAGTTTTATTTTATCTCACATCAGGAAAACGGTGCGGTTGAATAGATACAGGCATTATGTTGAATAATTAAATGATTATTAAAAAAAAAAAACACGTATGAAAAATGTTTGGTGTTTGACAGATAAACAACACCAGCGACAATGCGACACCTAGCGGGATAAATTTGTAGCGCACGAAATTAAGGCTCACTCGTACAGACCAGCGCGATATCGCCGGCGCGACACGGGTCGCGCTGCCTGTCGCGCCCGCGATATCGCGCTGGTCTGCACGAGCTTTTATACAGCAGCAGCAGTACCTAGTAACCTAACGTCACTTGATAATATTAATGGGGTTATTATCAAGTGACTTTAGGTTACTACTGCTTATATTCGTCTGGCACATCATAAGGCCTGGACTCCACCAAAGCGGAGACGAGAGAAGAGGAGATGTGTTTTAAACAACCAATAGAATTTCGTTATTTACACATCTCGTCTCCACTCAGCTTCAGTGGAGACCACTGAGCGGAGATGTATCATATTTGTAAGGCACAATCAAAGCGGATATGTGAGCTGTGCTTCGCCGAGAGCTGGGCGGCGGTACAAAGCGGAGATGTAAGCTGTGCCTCGCAAGCTGGCGGTGGCGAGCAGCGGAGACGAGAAGAGATGTGAGCGGCGTGCAGTGAGCGACGCCGTAACAATTCCTCTCTAGCTAGCACACATCTCCGCTCCAGTTTAGTCAGGACGCATCTCCGCACAGCTTAGGTGAATACACCCTAGCTAAAAACTATATCTTCTCGTCTCCGCTTCGAATCTCCTTAGCAGCGAACTCCGCTTCCATTTAACTGACTAGCATTTATTACATTTATTTACAATTATAGCTCGTGCAGACACGGAAGAATAAGAAGTTCTTTTGTATTCTTTTCTTCACAATCTAATGCGTGCTAAAATATCATAACAAGAAGATTGCGTAGATTAAAATCCTATCCTCCTAGACCCAACTATGGCCGGAAGTTGCAAGATGGTCTACATAACGTGTGAAAAGTTGAAAGAATGCAATGTGTAATATAAGCACGAATCCAAGAACTTTAGAAAATATTCATAATACATAATAGATATTGTAGTATCTATTCGTTTTTATGTTTACAAACCATGGCGCATGTAGATATTAGCTAGGTACTCAACGATTACATGATTCCATTGAACAATAGCTGTATGGCGGATTGTCCATTACCTCGGTACATGGAACGCGTGTAAGGACTTTATACATACTTAGATTCGTATATAATGGATTTATACAAACTTATGTATGGTACAATCTCTAATTATCAAAGTATTTAGAACGGTTTCCCTCGAGCATATCCATGCGTTTGCGCATTGCCGTCAACGCACCGTATAGCGCCTTTACCATATTAAATTATCCCAGCTCAATATGTGATTTAAAACTTTTATTATCCATCTAAGTATATCTATACATATTATAAATTAAAGTCATTTTTCGAATGTGTATGCGTGACCGCGTTTTTCTTATCCACGCCAAGGATTTTGTTACGGTTTTCACCATCATTTAGGCCGGGGCCCGCACTGGTACCGCGACAACGACGCGGCGACGACGATATGAACGAATAAATTTCGCTCGTCATTTCTGCAGTGCGCCCACCGACACAAATATTATGTTTATACAGGTTGGTAGGGACATCGACGCAAAAACTGTTTCCATGGATTCATCACATGATTCTGAACCCCACTGCGTTGAAAATTTTCGTCAGTTATTAAAAAAAAAACAGGTATTTCATAGAAAAGTGCAATACCTACGCGGTCAAAATGTATGGAACAGTTGATTAAAAAAAAATAACCAACGAAAAATTTCAACGTATGGGAGTTCAGAATCATGTACTGAATCCATGTTATCAGTTTTCGCGTCCATGTCCCTGCCGCCCTGTATGAGTTTGTTTTCACGAAATCGCTCTCGCTGTACCAGTGCGGCCCCGGCCTTAGAGAATTGGTTCCGGAAGGTAATTAATGTGTTAAACATGATTACCTTTAAACTAACATATAACGTCGTAATAACCGTCCGAAGGGGTGGGTCGCTAGTTAGATAATCATAAGTGCTACAAAAGTGTTCAATTTCGCAGAAAGTATTAAGTGCATTTGTATTGCAATCAAACGTGATTATTTATTACGCTGCGTTTACTTTGAATATTTCTTTGTTTATGTTTACAGAATTTATGAACGGTACACACATCGTACTATTATTATATTTTCAGAATTATATTCATTAGACTCATCAATACAACTCTATAAGTTCAGGTTACCGTATTGTTTGACTTTTCAGGAATCATATTGGGAGTAAAATCAAATGTTTGAGGATTTACCTCTTTGGGTTCTTTTTCAACTCTCGTATCGGCACGAACTATTTGAGAATAGCTTATTTCGTTTTAAATAAAAATATTAGCAGTCACCAAGGTACTGAGCATTACCCGGGTTTTCCTTACCTATTCATGGAGGCTCATAGATGTGCACTTTTAAAGTGATCAACACGATCAATTTACTTCTCCCGAAGTCCCGACTCATACGTTGGATAGAGTGTCGCTTATAGATAATAATATAAAAAATATCTTACCATACGAAAAGATTCGATTGCCAGAAACTGGGACGCTGTTGAGAGCTCCTATATGGTTGAGCACGGCACAGCGGTAGCCGTGGCATTGTGAGTAGTGCACGTAGGTTCTGATATACACGCTTTCTGATGTGTTGCCGATGCCGGGACAGATCGCAACCGTCACGTCATCTGCGGGGGAAAAAATAAGGTTAGTGTTAGAGAAAATAATGTGGTAATGGTGCGTAGTGTGGAACGTCCTCCAGCTAGATGGACTAACGACGTTAAAAAGGTGTCTGGGTGGGACAGTGTGGATGCGAAAGGTGGAGAATAGGGTGTTGTGGCGCTGCTTTGGAGAGGCCTATGTGCAGCAGTGGACTACGATAGGCTGATTCGATGGAAAAAATATGTATTTGAAAGGACAGTGTCTCTCGCCTAATCATTATTGGGCCATTGCTGCATTTGCTCGCTTGCCAAGAGATTGAAGATTCAAAATTCCTTTATACATGATGAGGTGTGCCTTCTGATACTACCTATCATTACAACGAATCTTGACATCTTTCGGGAAAACCGGTTGCTTGTCTCTAATTGTGATAGAGAGACGTCCATTTGCGGTGTAATATCACACATTATAATGGAAGTTTACCGCAATAGCTTTCATTTTGACATCCAATACTTCATAGTTTCGAAAAATTGGTCTACTCAACAACATAAATGTGTGAGTATTACGCAATTACCCCGTTGGTTTCCAAATTGGGAAATAAAGTCAATCAGTTGAGTCTGGAGAGATCGAGCAAGTATAGCTGGCCAATCAAGGAAGGCCACCTAGCTAGAAGGACCTCCAAAAGGTTGATCCCTTCCTAATATTATGAGATAAAGGTTTGTAAATAAATAACGTAGGTGAGGTACATAACACGTGAACCGTTAATATTCTTAGAATTACTTCCTCACTAACTGACTTGAATTCTAAGCTGTGTCAAGGCCTATCGGCAATCTGTGCTATAGAGTTACTTACAGTCAGCATCCAAACACGTAATCATTGTAAATGGTTTAATTTACATAACATAACATCACGACAGTATTCCCCGAAAGGTAAGGCAGAGGTGTATCTATAGTACACCCACATTTCTCCAGTTATGTTTGAGTCCCATGTAATAAGAGGCGAGCCTTTTGCCATCAACCGGGCACAAATCCAGACTTCGGGATGCTACTGAGAAATTCCAGATGGAAAGATCCAGTAACACTTTACCCGACCCGGGAATCGAACCCAGGACCTCATGGTCAGCAATAGCGCTTGCGACCACTAGACAAACAAGGCGACCACTAGACAAACGAGGTGGTTGACGTTTAGTTTAAATGAAACTTATTTGTTTTATTATTTTTCAAATTATAAATTGTGTTTGCGGGGCTGACATGGCCAGAGATCGCACAAAATAGAGAGGTTTGGAAGGAAAAAGAGGAGGCCTTTGCCCAGCAATGGGGCACAATGATGGCAAAATAGTGATAGAGATTACTTTATTAGTATTACTTTCTAACGTTCGCCGGCGGCTTTTCCCGCGTGATATCTTTATAAATTATAGCCTATGTTACTCAGTGATAATATAGCATTCTACTGGTGAAAAAAATGTTAAAATCGGATCAGTAGTTTATGAAATTAATCATTTCAAAAAAAAAAAAAACACCACTCCGGGAGTGCCGATAGAAGTGAAAACTTGAACAAGAAAATACTTGCATAGAACATTGATCCGTAACGTAATAAAAATAAAGAGCACAATCGCGTTTACAAAAATGAGGTGTCGGTAACGGTGTCGCGAGTTCAATTATTTTTTCCCATCTCAAAAATGCCCAACGCGCCTAAAGAAGTTTTCACTTCAAAAACAAACATACAAAAATAGAATCTTTTCTCTTTATAATATTAGTGTAGAAGACTTTTATTATTCGTAGTGTATAAGTGTTAGATTAACTAGATACATATATTCCAGTATGATAAATTCCAATAAATTATTTGAAACATGTTAATATAACCTATGTTGATATTGATTGAACATCAGTGCCACATTCCCACTGGTAGCTAAATGTAGAAATAGCCGACTGGATGTGCAAAAATAATGAACGGCCACTATGCCCCCCCCCCTCCCCGCTAGGCCATAAGCACCGGTGTCCGCCACTCGACTCTTACAACTTCCGTAGGATGACGACCAACTGATTCATGCATTGTTTTTCCTCTAACGACTGCATAGAAACAACATTCGCAAACAATTACGTATACATATACATTATTCTCGACTGCATAGGGCATCAGCAGCGTATAACGTATCGGACGACATACGATACCTATTTATGATTTTAGAGATTATTTTTGTGCGCATCTGTATCCTAATTAACTTATTTTCGTAAACAATTTTGCCTAATTTGTTTCATTTTGACAGTTCAACAACATTCATTGCGTTATTATGTTGCTGAGCAGATTTTTTTTTCCAATTTATGAAGCAATGGATTAGCAATCTGTTTCAAATCGAAACAGATTGTGTTGTATTACGCAATTAGGGTACTGACTATGACGTGAATGTGAGAACGTTGTAGGCTGTAGACTTGTGGACCATTTTCTTTTTTATTAAGTACCTGGTACTTGTTGATAGGCCTACACTATCCTCTCATACCTATTAACACAGTAATTTTGAAAACATTGTAGAAACCATTTATTTTCAAAAGAGTAACTGTGGAGTTTCTTGCCGGCTCTTTTCCATAAGAAGCGACCAATTGGAACCGTGCACCTAGCTTCTGACGTTTCATAAGTGCCCTTGCAGGTTTATGTGAAATAAAATATTTTGAATTTGAATTCAGCGCATCATCATAACCAAAAATAATTATTTATTCTACCTTTTAATACATCATAGGTGAAATTAGACGATATCTTTTCACAATTCAGACTTCATGGAAATTAACTTCACCCGCGTGGAGTTCAGAAATTATTCCACGGCAACATACAACCCGCAGGCTAAAACAAAGTGTCCTTTGTCCTCTGCTCATGGTCAATCTCTGTGCAAAACTTCATCCAAATCCGTTTAGTGGTTAATGTGAAAGGTAACAGACAGACAGTGACTTTCGCATTTATAATAATAGAGTATGGATAATATGTAACTAAAGTAGCCCATAAGTAACTTAAAAGGGAAATTTGTAAGTACACACGGCCACACATCAAGCTATACATTTCCAGTATAAGCTGACCTCACATACATGTCCAGTTTATGCTGATCTCGCATTGTATAGGATTTCCATACAATGCGAGATCAGCATAAAATGGACATGTATAGCTTGATGTGTAGCCGTGTGTACTTGAGTATTGACGTTACTATAATCTTCCACGAGTTACACATTTTCCTCGCGTGTCTAAGTAGAAAAGTGGTTCCAGTTACCTACTAATTTTACATTATATGACTGTAAAAGGTTTATGATTTCTGTGGATGAATGGTACTGCTGTTTCTATTACATTACATTATTTTTCGTGAAAGCATTTGATACGTTGATATCATTTAGCATAATCAGCGTTATCAGCGTATAATGTTCCCACTGCTGGGACACAGGCCTCCTCTCGGTGAGAGGGAGGGGCCATGATCCACCACGCGGGCTCGGTGTCACCGTTTTGAGAGCAGTGGTGATGAATTATTTACACAAAGTAAAGCGCCTGTCTGGATTCGAACCTACGCGTACGACCTAAAACTCGTAACTCGCGGTGACCTTATTTGAATGGGACTTAATATAAGGTCGCATTAAAAATAATTGAAAGGCTCAGTTGTTCTGAATACCGTATATTAACTGAACATTTCTCCCAGTCTGCTAGCTCACTGTAAAACTTCCTGCTATGATAACGAGCTGATAGTGCTATGTACATTTTGAAATCATGACTAAGTCGCTTTGATATTTCATGACAGGTTTATCAACATTACATATTAGCGCATGGGTACGAGTTTTACGCGAATTTATTCGCTATTATCTCAGGGGACTGGAAACCGATACGACAATGCCACTGATAATAAAAAGTAGGTATGTAGGTAAGCATGACGTGATATCGTATGATACAATATCATATCAGCGCGTGCTCCAAATCTATTTTACTGCTTTTTTCTAGTGGTCGCAAGCACGACTGAAGCGTGACGTCCTTGATTAGATCCCCAAGTTTTTCCGATGGAAAATTTTCTCATGACAATAAGCTTGTGGATTCACATTCTCCATATACTATACGCCTTCCACTATGGGGAAAACTGGCGTTGTGGTGTTATTTTATAAAACTAAACCTCGCCACTATCACAGATTGATACCACTACAATCAAAAAAGTTTGTAATAAACCAGTTTGACAAGCTAAACTAAGCCGAACAATACCTTGGAGTTGCACGAGAAGAACCAATCGAGTGGTAAGACAGTCGCGAGTTACCTATGTGACCTTGCACCGTGTTTATTTACTACAGAAAATATGTATTGTTCTGACTAGGGTTGCCAACCTTACTATATAATATAGTATCCTGCTATATTAGAGGTCTAAATATTATATTTTTTAAGAAAAAATATACTGCCCTGCTAAGCCCAAAGGCGGTATCTCTGAGATCGACACTTTTAGTATTTTTATACCATTCAATAGCTTTAACAATTTCGCATCTAATGGTTTTATATCTCCATGTTTTCTTAAATTTCAATTCACAAAAAGTCAATTTTCTCAAAACTTACTCCGGTTGAAATACCGCCTTTGTGCTTAGCAGGGCAGTATAGTAGGCGAAACTAATATGATATTTTTATTTTAATACAAAATTATATAATGATCGCCACCTTAATTTACCAACCTTTTTTTATTAACCGTCTATTTATTTTATGAAATATTAAAAAAAAAAAACTGTTAATAAAGTTTCGTACTCATAGTAGCAAAAAATATTCGTTTTTTATATACACCTACTATATTTATTCGCTATCTACTATATTTTTATAGGCAATGGCTTCGAAAATACTGTAATTATTTGATATAAAAAGTTGGCAACCCTAATTGTGACGTTCGCAAGCATCAGATCAACTGGTACAGCAATGTTACTATAATGTTTCTCAGTGGAAATACCCAGTGGAAAGGTGCACCTATTTTCGAATACGTACGCACAGTTGGATTCAGTTATCAACACTCAACATACATTGCGATAGGAATCTATATAACAAATATTATGTTATGATAACTAGGAAACCAACAGGAAAACCTATACGGAGTTCATGGACTTGAGCCAAGGTGATAAAACATGTGTGTTTAAGCTATAAGAATGAGCCCTTTGCTATGTTAATGAACCTTAATCTTCATGAATCATAATGCAGTCTTCAAGTGCACTGCAGCAAAGGTGACCTAATTGCAGGACAGGCATGACCAGTTATCGCACAATATAGGGATTTGGATGGAAATATTGGACACCTTCGCTTAACAATGAGGCATAAATTAAGTTACTAATTAATCCACAAGGTGTTTTATTCTTTACGTTTGGTGTTTTGGACGTAAGGGGATTTCCAAGTCTTGAAAAACTGAAACATCCATACCTTCGTGCTCGTTTCCAACCGGTTCGTACAGGTCATAGGTGAGGGTGGACTTATCGGGCAGTACCAGCGACACCCGGCCGCCTATAGGCCAGGGACAACGGACACGCCCGATTAGACTGTGTAGTATCGTCTGAACATGGCCGCTGAAGCCCCACAGCCGAGTCGGTATGTATCTGAAACGCAAGGACTTGGTAAACAACTTGTTGGACTAAGTATGAACGATTTTCATAGAAATATTTTAGGGTGTTTTGTTATAAACTTATGACGGTCGATCGATTTTAGAGCCGGTACAGTATACAAAAATTCGTGGAGTATTTTTTTATGAATTCGTCGTCGCCTTTCGGTGTAAACAGGAGTCGAGGGCCTTACATTTTTTATAAAGTAAGGGTCGAATATCAGCAGTATTTCCTGAAATGTGTCTTTCTTTTGGGTTATTCCGATTACCTGAGGATCAACAAGTTTTTAGGGTTCCGTACCACAAAAGGAAAAAATGGAACTCTTATAGAATCACTCGTGTGTCTGTCTGCCTGTCTGTCCGTCTGTCACAGCCAATTTACTCCGTATCTAATGTTCTGATGAAGTTGGAATTTGGTACTCACATGTATTTCTGTAACCCAAACACGGACGTGTAACGTAAATAAATGAATTCTGAATATGGGGGTCACTTTTAGGGGGCAAAGAAAATATTTAAAAAAAAGTTTTGCAAAATATACCGTGTACCGCAAATGAAATGGCTTGTTGAGAGGATTTCAAATACATTTTTTTTTAATAAATACTTTTAAAGATATTTAAAAAAAAAAACGAAGAAAATTGACCATTCCCCCGATTGGTTTTTCAACTACAATATTAAGTTTATTCTTGGGATAAATTCATCCCAACTACGGAACGGGTCATTGTGCGTGGTCCGACACGCACTTTGCCGGTTTTTTTTATTAATGTACGATGACGACGTAATTAATATATTTAGGTACATGGCGCGCAGAGACGAGTGCGGTTTCGTGGTAAGTAGGTACATAATTTTCATCCGTGACTCAACCGTACCTAGGTTTACTCTTGCTATGAGTCTAACATGAATCATTATTTGACGCGCTCTCCAAGGCAAGGAGTTTTTATTCCATGTGCGGCAAGGCTACCTTAGGTTCAATTTACATTGCCGCGGAACGGAATGGAAGCGAATTTTTGTCATGAAATTGTGTAAGGCATAATGAACTTTATGCCAATTGTTTAAAGGACAAACTAGATTCGAGATGTTGGCTGCAGGAATTCCCGAGAAAGCGCAGGAATTCTCCGGAAAACGCGCGACCAGTTTTTCTATTCATATCTAGTTTGTACTATACATAATTGGCATAAAGTTCATTATGGTTTGACCAAATGTCATGACAAAAATTCGCTTCTATTCCTTTCCGCGGCAATGTAAATTTAACCTTATGCTACGCTAAACGTGGATCGATTGACCTGCAGTTAGTTAAACGATTCCTTAAAAGGCTCTTTCAAACAGGCGCGACACGCGACGCGACACAAAGACACCGCTCGTCGCGCGACGAGCGGTGTCTTTGTGTCGCGTCGCGTGTCGCGCCTGTTTGAAAGAGCCTTAACCTAGATTCTAGCATTTATTTCTACACCCTATCTTTATTTTATTAAGTTGTAGTAAGTAGTAGGATATGATTAGAATTTGTCATAGTTTTAACTCTCAAGTTCTCAACACATAACTTTGTAGACATGTACTTTGATTAAGTGAGCATAGTTCAATGTCATTGGTATCAGTCATGTATTTGTTGTTATTTATGATTAAACATTGTACGTGTTGATTAATATCAGGATAAAATGTAAGTTTAATGTAGGTAATCAAGAACGACGAGACGAGAGACGTCATACAAGAACGTACTGTTGAAGGTCTAATAAAGTTAAGTAGTTCCCGCAAAACCTTAAAAAAAAAAAAAAAAACACAACTACCCTGCCAAAAAACGAACTAAAAAGTAATAAGCAAGTTGTATTAGTTAATCTATTATACAAAGCGAAAGGTCACTCATTTACTCGCTGATTAAACAGATAAATAAAATTGTTGTTTTAGTTCGTTTTTTGGCAGGGCATTATTTTTTAATTTTAATTTTATACATTTTAATGTCAAATTTTATTTTAATTTTAAAACCTGTCATGCTAGTCAGGCTTCAATATTTCAGCACTTAAGATGGTTTTATACCCTCACGACGAACCGTCTAGAACATAGCTAGCTGGACAAATTTTCTACGATTTTTGGTTCCCAAGGGCTTTCTTATAACATGTTATGACTACCTAATTTCGTTTTGGTGTAAGGGGAGGCATTTTGGGGAGACAGGGAGTGGTGGTTATAGACTATGTAAAAAAATCCTTTGCATACTTAAAAAAAATATTATGAAAATAAAACATGAAAACAAACAACCATGAGTAATCTGCGCGCTAAAAGCTATTAGTCAAGCACATAGCAGGTAGTCACAAAAGAGGTCTAGCAGGTGGAATTTAGCGATAACTCTCAATTTTTTTTAAGTTATCTAATTTGTACTTAGTGTTGTAAGTTAATAATGATAAAATCATACTCTCTAATTATCGTTATCACTTATTTCTTCCTCTTCTGATGAATTATCAGCAGTATAGTCTTGCAGCTGCATGTTAACATTGGGTCTAGGGATTTGAACAGGGTTTAAAGTATTAAATTTAACACTGCAGAAGGCAGGCTACCTGTTTTTTTCTTTTTGGAAACCTCTCTTAGGCTGTTTATTAAACTGCCGGGGGTGCAAAGAAAACCGAAAGGGAGATCGTGGCAACCGAAGGAACACGGGTGGGTTTTAGTCAGCAAGAGTCTGACACGCCCTCCGCCCAGAGCGGGAGAAGTTATTTCATAATTTCCTACCCAAAAAAAAAAAGGCTGTTTATTAAAGGGTCAGATGTGATCAACAATCTTACTTAGAAGATCGTAAACTCTTCTCCTTTTCGTTTTATCACTGGACTATCAAACTCTTTACTTTGGCGTCCAGCAGTTGAAGGTGCAGTGGCAGGAGATGGCTGTGCATTGTGAAAGGACACCTTAAACTCGAAATCTTTTTACATCCATTCTTAATTTTTTTGCCAAAAACATCACGGCTCTTTTAGTGAGTGTATCATTTTATTTATTTTTGCGCTAAATGCGCTGATTAACTTCTTCAGATCCCTGGAAGAATCTTTAGTGTATTTTGCAGATAGTAGACCAAACAGTCCGCTATTCACGTTTTCCTTACCCTGTTTGAGCCACTCCTCAAAAAATTCTAATCTTGAGATTGAGAAGAGGTGCTCCAGAAAAAAAAAAAAATATTCCACCGCAGTCCACAAGCTAGATTTATTATTATATGTAGGTCTATAACACGCGTTGGCAATGCTTTCCGTGTTCAAAATATATAAAAAAATGGGGAAAAAACTGTAAAATTGGAATTTGATTTAAAATAACTAAAAAATCATTTGTAACTTGCTAACTTTTTTGCATAATAAGATAGTACCTTTAACTTCAATAATCATCACTAAATTAAACCAAAACCACTTTTAAAATTATTCGCATCCAATGCAAAATTCCTAAAGATAATCAGTTTACTAACCCTTTTCTTTTATAAGTACTTACCGGCGACCCTTAATGAGCGCAACCCCACGTGCATTATAATTCTTGGAATTGGAGGTTCGTGGGTATTGCCTATGATACTAGAAAATATTTTTTTGCATATTCGATATCGAATTTTGTCCAGCTAGCATGTTCTAGACGAACCATAGTGCGGCGAGGCGAGGCGAGGGGTGGATGGCGTGGGGATGAAATGTTTGTTTTGTATGTACACTCTACCTATGTAAAATGTATGCCAGTAAATTGTATAGTTTTGGAATGTGCTCATCAAGGCTTTCAATTGGTTACCCATAATGAAATTATTTTATTTACACATTTGAATATGGAGCCATACTGCCGCCATTTTTTTTTTAAATATGTACTATGTCACTCGGGATGATGTAAGGATTTTAACAATACCCCATACATCCAAATCTGTCCCGGCATTTAAAAGTCATGGTGCCACAAAGAAAATCACATACATACACGAACCCTGAAAACATTAATTACACTCCTTTTTGGGCAGTCGTGTAATAATGTTATTTATTTTAAGACTTGTGTGAAGTGAAGACACGTACCTATATCTATCTATACTAATAATAGTTTGTTTTTTTGTTTGTTTGAATCTCCTGAGATTAGCGAGTTAAAAAAAAATATTATATTCGACTGGTAGTTCCAGAACAATTTAAAAAAAAAAATTGCCTTTGATAGCCCAATTCTTGAGGAACGTTGGCTATTTAACATCACGCTACGACCCTTAGTCGGCCAAAAAGAAACAAAATCCGACAGAACGCTAAGGGAAAATGAAAAAGTGCGGGCGAACGATACGATGCGACGCGACGGGGGAACAAGAAGTTTCGCGCGGGCAGAAGCTAATAATACTAAAATATATAATTCCTAATTCTGAAATTCTGGAGCATTGACTACCTAGTTATTAGATACCCATTTTTAAGTTATTATAATAATATTACATGCACTCAAGAACAAAATATACCTAATCAAATATAGATATTTAATTCTACAAAATAAATTATAAGTAGACAGGTACAGGTCGTGCCACTAAAGATGAGACTTGACGCACCACGTGGTTTGACTTGCGCAGTAGACGATTTATGGGTCTCTTTAGCGGTATGAGGTCCCCGCTGGGGCGTCATCGGGGCGGGGGAAAGAGCGGCGGGAGGCGCGGTCAAGTCTCATCTTTAATGGCACGACCTGTACCTAAATTACGAAATAATTTGTATTTACTTTACATGTACTTAATAAATTGCTACATTACCTATTGTATATTTAAATTTAAAGTAACCAGACGATAATGTGATGCATGTGGATCAATAATTAACCAAAACAATGCTGTTATGTATTCAATGAAGCAATAAATGATATTCAAGGCTGAGTGAGTGAATGAGTCAAGATTGTTATAAATACCTATTGACATCAGGGTTAATTTTTTAATAGATGCCGGTGGCATTTTTAACAAAAATTTAAAATATACTTATATTAATATGTTTAAAGATGTTTTAATTTGTTTTTCATGTTTATTAAACTTGTTTTTTTTAGTTTCATGTTGTTTTTCCTAATTTCTTTAGTTGTGAGTCAGTGTGTGGAAGGTTTTGAACCTTAATATTACATTAATACCTTTAGGAATGTTTATACATACAACCAATGCATATTATAGGTAAAAGGTCTGTTTCTAAGTTTTGCCACAAGACATTCTGATGATACATGTGACTTGATTGTCTTGAATTGTGTAGATTGCTTGATATTGCAAACTTGCACTCAATGCCTTATTGTAAAAAGTATTTGCTCAAATATGAACTGATGCTGGGGTCGGCTTCCAGTCTAACTGGATGGAGCTGAATACCAGTATTTTACATGGAGCGAATGCCTATCTGACCTCCACAATCCAGTTACTGAGTACACAATACTATACCACTTGGTAAGACTGGTTGGCAGACTTTCGGGCTTCTGACTACCCGTAACAATTGTCAAAGATCTATAAATGACAATCAGGACCAATGGTTTAATAAACATAACCATCAATCGACCAATGCCGCTGTTATCATTTTGCCACGAACCCCTCTCTAGAGTCTACGACAACAAATCTACACTTATATTAATGTTTGTAAGTTTGGATGTAAAAGGTAATATCTGGAAGTACCAATCTAATTTCGAAAATTGTTCCACTGGTAGAAAACTACACTGTTGCCGAGTGCCATAGGTTATGTTTTATAGCACCACGCGAGCAATCGCAGGCAGAAGCTTGTTTATAATAAATATAATATTGAATATACATAAACCAAATAGATATTAGTGTGACACTCTAATTATTTCTAAATGGCCTTGTGCTTAGCATCAAATAATAATATGTATTTGAAAGTAGGTGTGTATTGTATGTATAAGGTGTAGGTAACATTGTTAGTACTGTTTATACATATTCATACAATAAAATCTACCATCAATGTAGCCAGGTTTTTCATAAATATTTAATAAGTTTTTAAAGTTAGTGAACTGTTGACATAAATTATCAAGTGTTTGTAAACAAAGATGAAAGAAAAAAAAAAATAGCATTTTTTTTAAAAGTCAAAAACTTCTTTAGTCGCATTGGGCATTTTTGAGATGGGACTAAACCATTGATTTTGCGACACTGTAACGAAACCAGCTTTGGACCATTAAAAAAACATCAATGTGTTGATTACCACGGTGCCGATTTTTTTTTCAAGTTTTCACTTCTGTTGGCACTCCTGGAGTGCTACTGTTTTACTGGGATTTTTTAAATCTTTTCTTTTTAATTAATTGTGTAGGTAGTGATGTGTGGGATTATAACTTGACTTTACATAAAGTAGTCCTGACATCATAGCTATTATGGATCTATGGCAGTGAGACAAGTTATGTAGTCATCTGTGACTCACTTTACAAAAAAAAAACTTTGCTAAATCTGTAGATGTTGTTAGAATCTAATTAGAAGTTGCTTTAGACCTATACAGGCAGTTTTTTTTTATTATGATTTTGTTGGTTTATAGAGAGAATGTTTGTACACTGAATTTTGGCTAGTGGTTAATGTGTTTATGTGGATTGTGGATATCAGTTACATCACATAAATAAGAAAGACATCATTACTGTTGCCAGGCTTACATACTTACTGAAGTAAATTAACTTTATATTGAGATTAAAATTAAGGTCACCACATGAATAGCAATGGTTTAGAAAAAGATAAACAAACATTAAGTACATAGTTCAAACAAAAACAGATATCAACAACAATACATGATTCATTTGGGCTACACCTATTATTATTTCTGGAAGGTGCGTATCCGGCATCAAATAATTTATCAAGCGTATAGTAGACCAGCATTAACTAAAAGCAATAAAAATGGATAACATATCACTATTTTTAATAGTGATAATAAGTGCAAAATATGTAAAACGAAAATCTATGTAATTACAAAGATATTTAGCGAGATAAAAAACCGTGACAAAATTTACGACTTCAGTAACTAATGACATCATCAATCTAGCTAGCCTCATGCACGAACACGAGGATGTAAATAAACGAAACTATAAATGAAAAAAATTAGAAAAACAATAAGAATACTTACGGCTCATTTAGGAATGGTGATATAAATAAGATGTTCTCAATAAAACTCCTATCTCTCCCATATATCACAGGTTTTTGGGGCTGACTGTTAACGTTCAATATTCTAAAAAGTACACACAGGATGACCGCAATAACCGCTAGCAGGACTGTCGACATTTTGATGAAATTCAATCGGAATCAGATCGTGGCGTTCGATGTTAGGAAGGGAATTTTACATAATAACGACAAACCGTATTCCTCGATAGGCGAGGAAATAACAAACATCCACCCGCCGCACAACACACAAGACTAAAAAAAAATCACTATCAACATAGTTCAACATTTCACTCACCGTCCCACGAGTTCTAGAGTCCAAAGTCAGCCCCGTTGGCTGGTTTTATAACTGTCATTTTCTGATTGGCTTACTATTTCCAATGATAGGTAGCCATTGGTTCAAAAAAAACGTCACTGTACCATGTTTCCATGAACAACAAACCTCCAACCATTCCTCCAACAAACACAAATTATTGAATGAATGAAAATAGAGCTGCGAAATAGTGAAAAAAATTGCAATAGGGTCTACGGTTTAGAGTCTGAAACAGATATTCTCAAACATCTAGAGTAAATAAATAGTTCAGTTCGAATTGAATAGTGTTGTTACCATGGAATTAGTATGTACTATATTTGATTACTTATTTCTTTTTGTTTATATAATTTTTATGTTCTCGTACTAACAACTAGGATAAGGTTAGATATTAGCACAGAACATATATACCCTAACGGGGATATTAGTAACCAAACAGGTATGCGTGTGCGCGTATCCATGACTCTGCCCATGGATAATACAATATAAAACTCTGCCCGTGCCTAACCTGAAACAAGGCCACGTCGTATAATTATAGTAGACTAGCTGCGCCCCACGGTTTCATCCGCATAAGTCTCGATCCCGTGGGAATATCAATATAAAAAGTATCTTATGTCCTACTCCTAACCCAGGTCATGGTCTACCCATGTGTCAAATTTTATCTACGTCCGTTCAGCCATTTTACCGTGAAAGCGTAACAAACAAATTCACTTTTGCATTTATAATATTTTATAGTTATAGGATTATTTTCTTGCACAAAATGAGAGGATGCACGAATATCTGATGAATAAACTTCAAGTATGCCTATCACCGTCGAACATGCGACCGTTTATGTTAACCTCGTGGATGTGTTGGCTGGTAGGCTTTGGTAGAGGTATACAAATGCTAACAAAACTCCGCAGACGTGATGGTTAGTGCTGGATTAACAGTAGCAATTGCTACGGGCCCCGCGCAAAAGGGAATCCCACGTATTGATACCACCTCCGCTTGAACGTAATTTTGAATTTTCTTGATGTCACAAAAACGTGATACGTAATACCTTTCCCGACTAAGACAATCTAGGCCAGACAATCGGTAATACAATATTTAGCATATTTCTAAAAGTTGATGGCAAATTAACGTATTGACTATTGAATTTCTTTTTTACTACTTTATAACCCATAGCAGTTCAAGGGCCCCTCGACTAAATATGCTACGGGCCCCACGCTTCATTCTGGCACTGGTGATGTGTATCGTTATCTAATGACCTTAAACAAAAAAATTAAATAAATTGAAAATTTTAATTCCAAGTTACTAAATTATGAGTTCAGATTTTTTTGATGTGTAATACGTTCCTCTCGCTTACTTGCAATCAAAATAAGTCTAAAAATATAAATAATTATATCTGTGGGAGTGATTTCGTGAAAAGGGACGATGCAAGACGTGAGACTGATGCAAGGCTCGTTCGTTTTTTGGTCCTTAAATATTATATATATTATACCCATCACGTCTGTGGAGTTCGCTTATTTAATTTGACCCATATAAGTGGAATAATACTTTACTGTTGTCCCAGCTTATGTCTTAATCAGCCTATAATGTTCCCACTGCTGGGACACAGGCCTCCTCTCTTCGAGAGGGAGTGGGCCGTAATTTACCACGCGGGCCCAGTGCGTGTTGGTAGATGTCACGTCTTCGAATTTTTGGTATCGACACGATGTTTTCCTTCACCGTTTTGTGAGCAGTGGTGATGAAATTATTTACACAAAGTAAAGCGCCTGCCTGGGTTCGAACTCACGACCAACAACTCGTAAGTCGGAGCCGTTACCACTGGGCCACCATTGCTCTCTGCTTATTATAGTGGACGAGGTTAATTTATGACTTTATGAGGGCCAAGAAATCAAATATTATTATCTTAGAAGAACATAATTTTATTAGAGAAAAAATGTTCGTGAGCATAAAATAACTAATTACCAATAAATAACAAGAATGCGACAATTTCACGACAAAAAGGAAGTTCGCAAAAATCATTAAAAAAAAAAAAAACAAGGAGCCATCCATAAAAAGTCGTTGGTACTTTCAAAACATATGCAAATATACCAATGTAACTTTTCATATTCAATATTTTATTCGAACACTGTATTAAATTATTGCGTACCGAGATTATGAAAATCTTAAACTAAGTACACTATAAAGAATTATAATTCTTTCATACACTTCTAAAAGTCCCAATAGTCTTCTAACTTCCATGAAACGTCTTTAAAACCTAGACTGCATCTAGCTTTTGTGACATGTATACATAGATTTCTTTAACATTTATCGATAATATGATTGATTTAAGCTAAAATATACAGATATACATTTGTGATTCAAACATAGTGAGCAACACTTGTATTAATTATTATCTATTATAATATCTATGAATATTTAATTGTAACTTATAGCATCTGTAAGTCGTCATGTAAGGCATTGCTATTTGAATAAACTGGGCATTGCTGGAGCAGCGTCGTCAACAATCTAAATATAAATGTTATTTGTTGATAATCAGTTATTTATTTTATAATAAAACCATATTATTATAACCGTTGTACGCAATAAAAGGTTCATAATATGTTAGAGGGACAATAAAACAAGAGATCAGAAGGAGATTATATGGACAATTTGGATTTTGTTTGGATACATATTATAAGGAAGTCTTAAATTAGCAAAAAGCTATTTCTCAATTTGTAAAAGATTCTTATAAAAATATTATAGACAACTATAAATATATTGCATAACTTAGTGTCATATTAGTGTACACGCCATAATGAAAAACTTAAATATAACAAGTAATGTTCTATAAATACCTACGATAAGAGTCCATCCGATGTTCACCCCACCAGCCTTCACGTATCAATAAATATCTGTACATACTCTTAATTATAAATAGATGGGATATCAGATGGTGCACAAGTATTTTAATTACTATGCCAATACTAAGCCTTCACTGACAAACTACATACAAAATAAAGTCACGAAATGGTAAAATTACACTAAAATTAATATAACAGTAGCATAAAATTAAATTGTGATGATTCTAATACTAAAATATAATGGCAAAAATGAAATCCTCAGCTCAGCGACTACTCTCTCGTGTACTGTACTCTTAACAACAATGTTACTATATTAATTGTATCAAATAAATGTTAACAAATGCTACCAAGTTATCTGCTATATTTCGATAAGCTTTAAAATATGTATTCGTAAGATCTAAATAAAGTACGAGCTATATAATGAACTTTATTGTGCTGTGTAGAAGTTATCATTTGGATAGGTACTTAAAATATGAAGTATTTATTATGTTCAACGTAGGATGTGTAAATATATTTGCTGTTTGAAGAATAACTAACATTTTAACAAGAGAATCACTAACATCACCACTGCCATACGTCAAATTAAATATTTTACAACTTTAGGACAGGATGAAATGGATAATTCTGCCTTATAGACAGGAATGGTTTTAAAGTACGAGTCTGAAACTAATCTTGTTACCTACAATGTTCATAAGCTAAAGAACTGCAAAGTATCACATCAATAAGTTGACTAACTTAAGTTCAGCAATGATGAATGATTGGGTAAATCTGACCTTAGCGCGACTTCGATCCAATTTAAAGCTTCACATTAAATTCTGCAAAAGCAACCTCTGTATCTTTGTTTTTGAAGTACATAATATTGTCAATATTCGTACACAGTTTACAAACTAAATATGTTTGTTTATTGATACATTCAAACAGATAGCACCACCATTCCTAACAACCATTTACTTTGTTCACACACACACACCTCAATCCTGGATTTACTCGAGTTCAATCTTAGCTACGCTGAACTAAAGGTATAAATATGATTAGGGCTGTAGCTAAATTCGATCTATATAAAAGTTCCTTGTAAGGTTTAATGCTAGCGAGATAGCAATGGCCGCGCGTAATGGACCGTAGTGAGACCATAGAGGTAGGGTCAGCGTATGAGGCAGGTGAGACACAGCTCCGCTGATCCGATGCAGTCGTCGTGACAGAAGGCACCACATTTCTTGCATAATATCATGGCGCGCAGGTTGCACACGCACGCGTCATCTGCGCCCACACTACGGCACCGCGCAACGCTCTGGAATTTAATACGTACTGATTAATATGGGCTTTATCTTAGTTCCATTTAGGTAGGATATAAGTAGAATGAATTCACATACTATGATGCATTCAAATGAAGATATCAGACATGTCTAAGATAATCTTGACATATCGTTGGCGTAGGTGGGGAACTAAATAATCCTCAATTTTTCGTAATTGCACCTACCACTGTTTGTCTCTGCATCACCCAAAGGTTGACTGGTAGAAAATGTCTATAGCATTAAGTCCGCCTATGTACATTTCTGTGCTTGAAGTATTAAATAAATAACTAAAATTTTCTTGTTTGGAGAAAATTGCGATTTATTTAAGGGCATAATTTGGGTGTTACGAAAATGGTGAAAAGTCAATTTGACCAAAATCGCAGTTATTTAGTACTCCACCCACGCTGACAATATAGTGAGTTCACACAAAACCAATCTATGAATAGGTTAGCATTTGCTACTGTTAAGTTGCTGTCAATTTGGACGATCCGACAAAAAGGATCTTAAGGCCTATTTGGACAAGCAAGTTTTTTAAGCGCACAATATGATAACAATCAATACTAACCACATTAGTATTCTGGTTTGATGGTGGGGCACTAGACGCTCGGGGCGCCACGTTTGGAGTCCTTTGTACTAGGATGTACTGGCCCACGTTGTTAGACCGATTCTCGTTCAACTGAAAACAGCATATTTTTATGTTTTATACCATTTATTGACTTATTTATTGTTAGGAGTAATTATGTGCGTTTATTTGTTGGAATACATTTGTTGAACGTGCGTCTGACGAACGCAGGATTCACGTCACGCTATGTTGAGCTAATTATATTATGGGCCCGGGCGAGTGCAGCCGGCGACACGCTTAGCTGACACCACGAAATGCACAAGTGGCATTTAGTCAATGTTCATTTTATACAAAGAAAAAGTTTACAACCTGCTATTTTAATACTGAGCTTCTTTTAAGAAAGGCTAATATTTATGTATTATCACCCTTACAACATAGTGCATACATCTATATTACAAAACATATTGGAAAAACGTTAATTATAAATAACATCATCCATATAAACTAAGCGGGACACTATTGAAACTAACTCAAAAGTACCCAAGCAAAGTTTCACCTTGAGAGCATTACCTTTCAAACAAAAAATAATTTTGAAAATCCGTTTTTATATAACGGAGTAATGCCCGAACATTCATTAAAAAATATATATAAACATCTGAATAATTGAAAACATCCTCCTTTTTTAGAAGTCTGTTAAAAATTCAGAGGGACAATTCCCGCATTTCTATGAACATTCGCATTGTATTTTTGACATTAATTGTCTCTTTGTGATGAGATTGCGACTAGTATTTGAACGTTTTTAATTACGAGAATTGGGCTTCAAAAACATACTTCATTATGAGGCAGCACAGAGACCGGTAGTTGCCGGACGAGTACGGGCGGCGGAGGGGGCGGCGGTCGCACAGACCGCGCGGGCCGCGTCAGCAGCGCGGGCGGCGGTCGGAGCTGACCGCGCAACGCGTCTCGGTTTGGACTGTTCTGGATCGCCGCCTGACATATCTGGTAGCTTCGTTCTAGGTTCACCGTGCCAGGTGGCACTTTATTTGAACTTCGACTCCTGAAATAACAGAAATATTCAATATTATTTATAGATTAAGCCTGTTAGGGGTGATTTAAAAACAGTTAAAAATACTTCATATAAGACACTAAAGTTACTGAGTCACATGAAGAATACCTGCCATCATTACATACCTGTTAGATTCCTTTCCCAACTTAGATTTTTTACTTCTTGCCCACATACCCTGTGCAATAGTGGTAGTGTTCATAGGTGGGTTTGTGACAGCAGTGTTAGATATCAAGCTAGTAGCTGCTTCTATTTCTTGCTTCACAGAGGAGTCCTTTATCGACTGACAACTTTCAGACGAGTTAGAAGATTCCATATTAAAATTAGCATCCCTATCTTCTTTGTACATACAATTTTCATCATTCATATTTATATCTTCCATGCTCGTTTTGGAGTCTTCACTAATATATTTGGCGCTTTCTGTATTTAGATTTGAAAATGGGTGCAATGTCATAACATTCTCATTGTTTGGCCAGTCATTATCGGTTTTCCATGAGACTGCAGATGCTTTGGGTTTAGCAGCATCCTTCATATTATTATCATCAGGGTAAGAAACAATCTGGAACAGGATACAAGTTACAATATACAGGGTTTCTAAGCAATTATTGGAGTTATCTAAATGATACTAAATAAACTTACAGATGTATTAGTGACTTCCATCATTGGTATTGATGAATTCTGTGTCAAAGGCATTGTAACAACAGCAGTAACATCTGGAACAGTTTACAAAAACAAATAAATTACATTGTTAGTAAGTTTATGTCTGGTTAAACTACATAAAATATATAAGTCATTAATGTCAAAAGAGTTTAGAGCTACCCTCAAATTGTATGTTTACAAATATACTCACTAGTCTCACTCATGTAGGATGATAACTCCATCAAGTTAGGATGAGGTGAATATTTGACATCTTCACTCTCTGTGAAATTAAGAAGAAATTGCATTACAGGTTATTAATTGACATAAAATTAAATAGAGTTTAAATATAACTGTTTTTTGGTTAGTGAAAGAATTACTTTCACAACAATGCTAACAAAAAATATTATTGTAACCATTTTGTTGTGTAGTTTTGATTAAAATGCTACTTATAACATTATAGACAAAATAATATCAATTATACACTTACGAGAAGTAAGTATTGAGAGGCTTGTCTCCAATATAAATGACTCTGCATCCTTGAAGTGTTCATCATAATAATTCTGTGTCATGTTCTGTGGCAGGCTTTCTTTCTCACATTTCTCAGGACTGTTGATAACATCACTTTTTAAATGGGGCTGCACAGGCTGTGTTACTTGGCAATCAACCTCCTGGCTAAAGCTCTGACATACATCCTGCTCCACAACAGCCTCTTTGCTATGGTGTGGTGATTCTGCACCAGTGTCAGACTTAGCACATTCCTGATATTGCTCAGATACATATTCTTCTTGAGTTTCTTGTGTTATTACATCTGGGGCAGTGCCTTTATCAACTTCAGCACTTTCCTCCAGCTCTGTCACAGCGTTATCATAAGGAATGGACTCAGTAGCACCTGTAGACTCACTAGCAGTCATGTTATTTACATTCATATCTATCTTCAGGCTGGACACTGAGGATTCACTTCTTGCATCATATTCATAGACAGATGCAGTAGCTTTGCTGTCTTCACTATTTGTGTCACCATGATCCTGACCTGAATACAGCAGTTCATCATTAGGACAAACTTGCTCACCAGCATAATTTGTTTCAACATCTGAATAATTATTAGCAGTATCTGCATTATGTACCAAGTAACTTGTATTATGTATTCCATATTCCTCTTCAAACTTAATTCGCTTTGCCAAAGTATATTCTTCATCATTTTCATTACTTGACCTCTTGGAAGTTTCAAGTAAATTACTATCAGAGTCTGTTGCTTTATCTTCTCCATCTTTTGAAGTCTCTTCTATAGTAATAACACTGAGATCTAGTTCATGCTTCACATCATTGCGTTCAGATTCCCCATCTGGCAGCAGAAGTGGATCGACAGGTGTTGTGGATAGTGATTCATCCATCCTCTGAGTTGAAGATGAATCAGAAAAACTAAAGTCCACTGGATATTCTTCATAGTTGGGATGACTGTGACTTTTTGTATGTTTCAGAGGCAATAAGTCTGGCACTGGAGCAGACTGTTTACTGCTTCCAGTGACTGGTTCTTCTATTACTTCATCAGCTCTGGCTGAAGACCTTGTCACTGCACCTACTGATCGCATTCTTTTACTAGTACTAGAAGATTTACTTTTTTTAATTTTTGGAACAGTACTACTGCTTGTTATTGAAGCTGTTGGTCTTAACTTTATTGTAGTTTTAAGTGAAGGTCTATCTGAATTTAAACTGATTGAAGATTTTTCTTTTCTTGACTTCTCTCCCCAAATAGGTTCAAAATGTTTCAATTTCCATGGATCTATTTTGCTTTTTTCTTTTTCAGCGTCAGTCTTCATTTTTTGTTGGTTTTCTGGGGTTAATTCCCCGCCAGAGAGGCTGTCTTGCCATTGTAAGCAGGCACGAGCAAAAAATTCATTATTCAGACTAGAAGAATTTAAGCGACCTGAAGGACTTAACCTATCCACACTTGGAAGTAGCTGCCCAAGCTTATATTGGTATAAAGGTGGAAGAAGTGAAAATGTATGTTTATTTAGTAATGCCCTAATGTTTGTATTTACTAGTATTGAATCTGGTGTCTCTAAGTCAATGCACCCTTCTCTTGTTTGTTGTAACTGTGCCGCTGTTGATAATTTTTTACCACTGCGTTTTCGAGGTTTCAAACAGAACCCTGGAATGCTCGCCAATACCTCTCGCATGGTAGATGGTCTGTTAGTGTTACAATTAGTTTCTGTGTAGGATGTAGCTGCTGTCCATTCTCTGTTCTCAGGAGGAGGTGGTGGTGGCAAGGGTTTTACTATTATCCTAGGCAGAGGACGCGAATGATTAGAATTTTTCTTTCTTCTCTTTGACTGCTTTCTTGAGGAGTGCTTACTTGACTTTTCACCATCTTCAGGAATGCGTATGATCGAGTACTGGTCATTTTTACATGGCGTGTATTTACTGTCCGTCGAATTATCTGAATATTCCATATCGTTGTCTATTTTATCCGCAGGTGATACGTCTAGTTCCATTGTTATGTTACAGCGTGAGTAAATAGCAAATAATGAAATGAGAATGATAGACTGTTGCCGATAGTGATCACTATTTCAACCCATCGTGCGTTTCTTCGCGATCCAAAAGTGCCTTTATTATATGATTAACAATACAAAAAAAATATCATCACTTATTTGATAGTGCAATGTTCAATAGCATGACAATATTCATACAATACAACTCTTTTTTTCTCAAGATTATTTGGCTAAAGAGCAAAACGCAAAATGTCACAACAACGCAGAAAATGGATTCCAACATAGATAAAACATGAATTAAGACATATCAACGAAACCGCGAATTTAAAAACCGTAATTTATGTTTCGGAAGAAAATAGTTTTTAATTTCGATGATCGTCAATTAAAAAACTTACACACGATTTAATTTATTCAATCAATCAACTGAACACAACATCATTTTTGCATGTAGAAATCTGGAAGTCCTCATGGATGTTCTCGTTCTGTGATATCCTCTGACTTCGCTCTACTCGCTGTTCGCCCGTTATGCGTTGTTCAGACAGAGGCGGTGCCAGTGGTGGTACAATAAAGGGCCTGCTACACGGCTGCTAACCGCGTCCCCGACAGAGGTGACCTTGGTTGGCGACAGGCAGAGATGTTTGAAATTTGGTCGTAAACCACCATCTACACAGTTGTAAACCACGAAGTCACCTCTGTCGGGACTTGGTTGGCGGCCGTGTAGCAGGCATTATTGCACTAGAATATCTGAAACACTACAGGGGAAGCGTTTACCACGGGTAAGAAAGCAGCTTTAGAGGAAAAGTGATGTGTATATAACTAGGGAGATACGAAGGAAACGAACGAGTGTATGGTACAAAGGCTAGTTTAATACTCTTTGTACATAAGGAGTCAACTGACAATATTAATATTTAGAGCATGTGGGTAGATACGCATCATTCCTCCACACTTAGTTTTGAAACCTGTTGACAAAATAACATAACATAAAGTAACTTAACATAACATAACAATCTTATACTAATCTACTTATAATATTTAGAATAGTCTACTTTCTTTCTGGGACGCGGCCGATCCATCGCTCGATATCTTCGTCAATACCGGGCCACCACATCCTACTGCGAGCATTACATTTCATTTTTACAATGCCTAAATGAGTGCTATGAAGTTCACGCAGCATTCTTTCGCGTAATGCCAGAGGAATTACCACCTTATGTCCACGCATTAAAATACCCTTTTCATATTGTAAGTCTGTTCTACACAAAAAATATGGTCGAATTGATGCACAAACAATCTTTCGGGGCCAACCGACATTGGTATATTTAACGACAGTTTGTATGATTTTATCATTCTCAGTGGCATTCTTTATATCCGTAAACAACACGGCCGGCGCGATCGAGTCTAGAAAATTTAATGAGTGGTATGCGTCATAGCCCTTATCTGTTTCGCACACAACATCAGGTATAGGCGCACGGGAGAAATAATCGGCGACTAAGTTATTCTCACTCGATATGTATTGAACTGTATAATTATAAGCGGATAATATTATTGCATACCTTTGTAATCGTAATGCTGTAGTTATCGAAATGCCTGTTTTATTATTAAATATTGATACTAACGGCCGGTGATCGGTTTTAAGAATAAATGGCTCGCTCCTACCGTACAGGTACTGATGGAAGTGTTTTACCCCAAAAATGATAGCCGTCGCCTCCTTCTGTATTTGACTGTAATTACGTTCACTTGTCGAGAGCGAACGTGAGGCGAATGCCAATGGTCGTTCATGGCCATCGCTATCCCGCTGGGATAAAACTGCACCAAGTCCGTGCGGCCCCGCGTCAACTGCCAGGACCAGCTGCGCGCTCGGCTCGAAATGCGCTAACACGCGCTCTGAGGCAAGCTCGGCTCTGACGCGGCGCACAGCGCGGCGCTGGCGCGGTCCCCACTCCCACCTAGCGCCGGCGCGCAGTAGCTCGTGGAGCGGGCTCATAATACTCGACGCGTTTGGGATGAAATTCCTGTAGTAATTAACTACTCCGAGAAACCTTTTGACTTCTGTTATATTGGTCGGTTCCGGAGCGTTCAAAATGGCTTTAACTTTGTCGCGGCTAGTACGTAAACCATTTCTATCGATAACGTAACCTAAATAAGTTACGTTTTCCTTAAAGAACTCGCATTTATCTTTTTGAAGGCGCAACCCGGCTTCGTCTAACCTACTCAAAACCTGAGCTAGTCTCGCTAAATGAAGCCTTTTCGTTGGCGCAGTTAAACAAATATCGTCTAACCATATGCTTACTCCTTGGATACCCGACAACAATACCTCCATTGCTTTTTGGAATACGGCAGGAGCATTGGCAAGACCATAAACTAAGCGTGTATATTTAAATAAACCCTTGGATGTATTTATTGTGGTAAGCTCTTGGGAGTCTTCCGAGAGAGAAAATTGGTTATATGCATTCTTTAGGTCTATTTTTGAATAATGCTCGCCCCCACCAAGCTTCGCGAACACTTCCTCAATTCTAGGTAGCGGGTACTTATCGATTATGAGATCCTTGTTAAGTGTGACTGAAAAATCTCCTGCGATCTTAACTGTGCCGTTATCTTTCAAAACTGGGACTATAGGAGTTGCATATTGTGAATTGCTTACTGGCACTAATATACCCAGACCGACTAACCTGCTCAATTCAGATTCCACCTTCTCTTTCAACGCAAAAGGTATGGGACGAGCCTTAAAAAATTTAGGCACAGAATTTTCCTTCAGTTGCAAATAAACTTTAAACTTATTAAAATAACCTAGTTCGTCACGCCATAAATTAGAATACTGTTCCAATAATGCATTAACTTCATCGTCTTGGCATATTTTATAAATGTTTGTTAAAACTAATCCAAAAGCGGACATAAAATCACGACCGAGTAGGGGCGGGCCATTTGAGTCTACTACATAAAATGTGACCTCTTTCTTAAGATTATTATATTTTACTGTTTCTTCAAAATACCCCAATGGTGAAATTTTATGCCCATTATATAAACACATTTTGATCTTACAGTTATTTAATTTACAATGTGAAAACATCTCCGAATACATTCTTTTAGACATGACAGAAGCGCCAGAACCGGAATCTAACTCCATAGTCACAATTTTATTTCCGACGGTAATTTGTAAACATAACGGTTTATCCGTCACATACCTGATATTAAAATTGTGACACTCCTCACAGCTTGCTTCCGTGTGTGTGTCACTGTTATTGTCCATTTTATTCACTCGCACACGGGATTTTTGCTTTTTGTCACACACTTTCTTTAAATGACCCTGTACACCACATTTTTGACATTTATAATTTTTGTAACGGCACTTGTCCTTATTATGGTTTTTTAATCCACACACTGAACAACGGAAATCTTCGTAAGATGGCTCACGATCGCGACTTGACGTGGACGCTCGCGCCTCTCGCGCGCTCGCCCGAGCACCGCCATCGCTCCCGGCTCGCTTACCGCTCCCATCGCTCGGCCGCTTGTAACCTTTGCACGATATCTTGTTTACTGCCTCCTCTTTTATGAAGGCTGTGTCAGATATCTCCTTCCTCGCTTCCCTAGAGCTTTCAGCTCGTTCTGCTATCTCCACTGCTCTCGACAAACTCAACGCTGAGGCATCCTGCTCAAACAATTTGTCGCGCTCGGGCCCAGATCCCAGGCCAAGAACGAAACGATCAGTAAGGTTCGTGTCTAAGGCAGCTCCAAACTCGCAGTAGCTCGCCAAACCTCGCAATCGCGCCGCCCAATCGCCAATCGATTCACCTGTGTTCCTTTTCGCCCCGTAAAACTTCGCTTTGTCCGCAAAGGAACATTGCTTTCGTTTGAAATGAGTATCGAGCAACTCCACCAGCTTCTTGAAGTTCAGCTCCTCCAAATCTTGCGGGTATGCCAGATTACGCACCAACCGGTACGAGTCATCTGACAAATGCGTGATCAAAATGGCACTTTTATTGTCTTCTTTAACATCGTTGATCTTCAAAAATTGCGTCAACCGTCCTTTATAAATTAACCACTCGCATGATTTATAATCAAACGTGGTTAAATTCCCCAAAAAAGTCTTCGCCATTTTCTCTTTTTCAACACGCGAGGGTAAGACCGATCTCGTCGCCAATGATGTGTATATAACTAGGGAGATACGAAGGAAACGAACGAGTGTATGGTACAAAGGCTAGTTTAATACTCTTTGTACATAAGGAGTCAACTGACAATATTAATATTTAGAGCATGTGGGTAGATACGCATCAAAAAGTCAATAAATTATGAACGTTTTATAATTTATAGGTTATTTTGTGTTTGTTGACTTCAAGTTCGTTTTTTGTTAAAAACTGGAGGCGTACGATAGAAACAATCTGATCAAAATTGAAAACCAACTTGATAATGATCTTCCTGACCGAAAAACTTTAGAGATAGCACTTCTAGCACTGATCTAATATGATAATATAAGCACACACATACTTTAGTATAATTTACTTAATATCACATCACAAGTGCCTGTATGTAATGAAAACAGACTTAGTTCACTTGGGGGCATCACCTTTATACCACTTTCTCCCTTAAAAGTCTTCAAGTTTAAAAAAGATGGCACATCGTCTCGACGAAATATCGAGTTCCATTTTTTTCTCAGACAGCTATCTCCCACAGTATTCTCCTTATAATATCTTTGGCAAATACATCAGTCCCCTCATTTTAGCAGTAAACAGCTGCGCAACTTGGCTCAATAAATTATTATGCGTAAAAGAAGTCGCTTGTTTACAAAAAATGTATGGCTAGCTGTCAAATTATTACATGCTGGATATCAGCACCATCTGAAGTGAGCTAGTGGCTGTTTTTATCCCCATTGATCACACATACATTTATTCCTGAGACTCCTTGTATTGAAACAAAGAGTAAAATATGCTTGATGGCACATTAGATGTGCGAACCCTCTGGTCACAATGCAGGTAGGGAAGATGGTTTCACTATCTTTTTTACTACCTGCCACTGACGTTGTCGATTATTAAGAATCTTCCGAAAGGTGTTTAAAGGGCTTGCTACAGGGCAGTCAACCGCATCTCAACAGATGTGACCTTGGTAGTTTACAACGAAATTTCAAACAGCCCTGCCTGTCGCCAATCAAGGTCACTTCTGTCGGAGACGCGGTTGACTACCGTGTAGCAAGCCCTTTATTCGCTTACGTCTTATAGCCCTACCACACACTCGTCGAGTGGCACTGTGGCATTAGGAGTAGCGAGGAAAGTAGGCAGAGACGTAGTGTGACAACATTACTCGTCATGCCGCACGTCATGCTCCTCGTTATGCCCACTGCTCTCTTTTGTCGTTTTTGGGCGCAAGTCAAAGGACTGCTCGTCGCGATTAATTGCGCGAGTATAGCAGTGTGTGAGCAGAGAGTGCAACATCGCGGCAGCGCGAGGAGCAGAGCGATGAGCAGTGTGATGAGCAGCGTGAAGAGCATAGTGTGGCAGGGGCAATAAACCAAGGATTGAAAGATATCCCAAAGGAGAAAAACGCGCAGCAACTTGGAACTTAATTATTATTGAATCGCTACACAAAACCACATCATTTAATTTTATTAAACCAAGTGAATATATTGGTGCTTTTCAGTGCTGCGCCCAAAAAGGCTTAGATTACAAATTGAAAGTAAAAACCGTCTATTGCGAAAGGACATGAGGTCTAACCTACTCTAAAAAAAAAAACTTTTCCTTATGGTGATGCCGCTTGCTTCCGCGACGCCATCTTGTTTTATTCAGGATGAATGGCGTAGTACTTGTGAATTGTAAAAATTGAAGTGCATATTGTGTGATTGATTATTGTGAGAGACATAGTACAATTAGAAGTCTCGAATAATTAAAAAGCTTTCATACCAACAGTTCAACTTCAATCATGGGTCGAGGAAGGTAAATATAAATTGAATTACACAGCACATTGTTAGATAAAAAAAAAATGGTATTTTCTCATTTGGATATTTTGCATACTTAGAGATCGTAGTCGTGATAGACGTCGCAGTCGCACCCGCAGCAGAAGTAGGAGTCGCAGTCGTAGTCCGCGCTATGGTCTTGGATCAGGCGGTGGTGGTGGTGGCGGAGGTGGAGGCGGAGGAGCTTACGGCGGCGGCGGGCGTAGGAGTAACCCCGGTGCAAACCTGCGGAAACCAAAGTGGGATCTAAGCAGGCTGAAACCGTTCAAAAAAGACTTCTACGTGCCCCATAGTGAAGTGGAAAGCAGACCCGAGTCCGAAGTGGAAGCTTGGAGGAGTGCCAATGAGATTACTCTCAAGGGGCGCAACATACCTAAACCGACAATGACATTTGAAGAAGCTGGTTTCCCAGATTATGTTATGGATGAGATTGAAAAAATGGGATTTTCTAAACCTACTCCAATCCAGGGACAGGGTTGGCCTATTGCTCTGAGTGGATGTGATATGGTTGGTATTGCTTCTACTGGTTCAGGAAAAACTCTTTCTTATATTTTGCCTGCTATTGTGCACATTAACAACCAGCCAAAATCTAGTCGAGGTGATGGTCCCATCGCTCTTGTATTGGCACCAACTAGAGAATTGGCACAGCAAATCCAAGAAGTTTGTGATAAATTTGCAAATACATCTAAAATTCACAATACTTGTTTGTTTGGTGGAGCTCCAAAGGGACCTCAAGCAAGAGATTTAGATGCTGGTGTTGAAATTGTAATTGCTACTCCTGGACGACTTCTGGATTTTCTAGAAAGTGGAAGAACAAATTTAAAAAGGACTACATACTTAGTACTCGATGAGGCTGACAGGATGTTGGATATGGGATTTGAGCCACAAATTAGAAAGATCATTGAACAAATCAGACCAGATCGTCAAACTCTTATGTGGTCTGCTACTTGGCCAAGAGAAGTTCAAAGTTTGGCTGCAGAATTCTTAAAAGATTATCTTCAAATTAATGTTGGTTCACTGCAATTGGCTGCTAATCACAACATCTTGCAAATTATTGATGTTTGTATGGAATATGAAAAAGAAACTAAATTAAGCACACTCCTGAAAGAAATCATGGCAGAAAAAGAAAACAAAACCATAATTTTTATTGAAACTAAGCGTCGAGTTGATGATATAACAAGAAAAATGAAGCGAGATGGGTATGTTTTATTCTGTTGTTAAAATATGATGTGCTATCATGTCATATATACTGATTGTACTTAGCATAATCTAATTTTAGTAATATGCTTAACCTGAGGGAACACAAATGAAAAAAAAGTAAAAAAAAACTATGAAACTATGTGAATAACATGTACTTATTCAGTGTTTGTTTTTCTTTTAGATGGCCTGCAGTGTGTATTCATGGAGATAAATCACAAAATGAACGTGATTGGGTCTTACAAGGTAACGTTAAAACAAATCATTCTTTGTTGATATCTTATGATGATTTAATATTTAATTTATTATTTTGACAGTAATTTATATACTAGCTCCACAATAATAGCAATAGCAAAACTGATTTAATATCGAACTGGTGCTGTATGATAATATACAAATAAAAAATAGCACAAGTGGTTATCGAGAAGCGGTGTCGGACATAAGACGCGAGCGCGTTGGGTGTAGCGCAGCCAGTAAACATTTTCTGAATCCGTGTCTGCATGTGCAGGCTGTGGAGAGCTGCGGCCGTGCGGCGGGGCGGCAGCGCGCGGCTCGTCGCCGCCATGCCGCACGCGGCGGCGACGGCGCGCCCGCACCGCGCCCGCCTCTCGTTGTCGGGGCTAAGCCCTATGCACTCTGACCCGCTCCCGCGGCATGTCTGAGCCGCTTCTCGCGTGGCGCGGCGGCCGGCACCTCGCGGCGCATGTCTCACGCAGCCCCGCGGGTGTCGCCGCCGGCGCGAGCGCGCCCGACCACGGTGGTCGGCACTCGGTTCTCGCCCTCATGCTGATGGGCGACCTCTCACCTCTCGCTCTCAATTTTTATTTTTTGTGCGATGTATGACAGACGGAGTCGATATTATTAGTAAGTTTACTAATACAATAGTGAATGGAATAAATTTATATTTACGTCTCTCATTAAACCTCCTAAGGTTGCCCTCAATATTTGCATTTAGTTACCACATGTCATGTCATTTTCCTATTCTTCATCTTTACTTACTCTGTGATTTTATATTATTTTGTTTCTATTATCTTATGTAATTGCATATACATATTTGTTTCCCATAATAATTTAATTTATTCATTATCAAAACATAACAATCATTACTATATTGCATAAACATAATTGGTGGCCTAGAAGGGGTGAAATGTGAGATGAGTGGCAATTGAATTGAGCAAGATGAACATCATAAAGTATAGATTGACATACTGGAAATATTGATTTGGTGGTTTATAAAGCTTTGCCGACATTATTGTGGGAGCGACATTACCTGCAATGGAATATATTTCTTTATTAATAGTTCTTCTGAAGTACTTGTGCAACATATCTTCTGATGCTTGTTTATAAAGGTTTGCGTCATTGTCTCATAAAGTGCATTAGAATTTATTTAATAAAAAACTACTGTGGTTTAGACATGGGTAAGAATTTTGATGTCATGCAATGTCATAGAACAATTAATTAATATTTAAATGAATTACTAGTTACCTAGTAAGTACAAAACAGCCAGAAGTGAAACACTTACCTAAAAACTTTTTGAAGTGACAATGTTGCAAGTGTCTACAAGCAACATTGTTTTAATGTTGAATGAAACAATGATTGATAATGTGTTGAAGGTGCTTATACATATAATTTCTTACAGATTTTCGTAGTGGGAAAGCTCCCATTCTAGTAGCTACGGATGTTGCTGCTAGAGGTTTAGGTATGTTTTTCGTAATAACCACAAATTATGCTTATACTCAGTGTTACGTTCATACTCTCAAATTTAAAACTTCTCATTTCAGATGTTGATGATGTAAAATTCGTCATCAATTTCGATTACCCAAGCAATTCAGAAGATTATGTTCATCGTATTGGAAGAACTGGACGAACAAATAAAACTGGAACGGCGTATACATTCTTTACGCCGTCTAACGCAGCCAAGGCCGCCGACCTTGTTGCTGTACTGAAAGAAGCCAAACAAGTGGTCAATCCTAAACTACAGGAACTAGCTGAACGAGGTGGTGGCGGTGGAAGACGTAAGTACAAGTTGAAAGTTAATTTAGTTAACTTTAAAACCTATTTAACAAATTAAAATTTATACCAATAAATTGTAAAGTTGGATATAAAATTGTTAAGTTTTAAATAATATCTATTCAGTAAACATGATGGTTATTTAACTTGTACGTTTTGCTCACCAGGTCACAGAGGCCGCGGCGGCAGATATCGCCGCGGGCGCCGCTCTCGCTCTCGCTCCCGCTCGCGCCGCCGCCGCTCCCGCACGCGCTCTCGCTCCCGCGACCGTCGCCGTAGACGCCACAGCTCCTCCAAATCATCGCGAAGCCGTTCGTCGAGGTCATCCAGAAGTCATTCGCGCTCCCGTTCCCGTTCGCGTAGCCGATCTCGCTCAGGCAAGTGCAGCCCCCTGAAGACTACTACGGATTCGGGCCAACAACAGGCGCCCCAAGCTCTTCTTCCCACGCCGAAAACCCTTCTGCCGACTCCCATCGGCCCCCAACTCCCTTCTCACGTAGGCAAAGGGCCCTCCACTCCTCCCATAGAAAAAAAAGTGACTCTCCCCGATAGAAATATCATTCAAAATAATCCACCAAATAACGGTAATGCAAATTATTTACAGCAACCTAATCAAATACCGCCTCTGATGGCTCTCAATCCCCAAATGAATATGTGCGCTCCTCCTCCTCCAATAAACGGGCAGGGCTTCACTATACCTCCCTACTTCCCCGCCGACCAGTACGGCATGATGATGCCGAACTTCTCTGCGGCGATGCTCCCCCCGGGCGGCTGGGCAGCTCCGCCGCCTCCCCCGCCACCTCCTCCGCCCTCCGAGTCCCCGGCTAATGGGAGTCACGAGCAAAGGGGCCCTGGGCAAAGTGGCCTCGAGTCAGATTCCAGAAAACGCGGGGCTCGCTCTGGCGGGCTCGGTGGCTCAGGCGGCTATTCACCCGCTGCGGGCGGGCTCGGCTCCAGCGGCGGCGGGCTCAGCTCGTCGAGCGCCGGGCTCGGCTCCAGCGCCGCGGGCGGCGGACTGGGCTCCGGCGGCGGGCTCGGCTCGTCCGGTGGGCTCGGTTCGTCCGGCGGACTAGGCTCCGATGGCCCAGCCGGCAACCGCTCGAGAGGCCGCGACCGACGACGCCGCGGCGGCAGAGGACGTGATCACGACGACTTAGACTCGGCCGGCTCGAGCTCAGGAGGTCTCGGCTCGGCAGGGCTCGGTGGAGGCCCCGACGGCGGCGGGCTGGGTCAACCGCCCGGCGGCTACAGTTCTGGCGGTCTCGGCGTACCTCACGGGAGCCTCTTGCCGCGCATGCTCCCTCCGGCAGGCGGCGGCGGCGGCGACGGTGTTGCACCTCAGGGTGCTAATTTTACTGCGTTCGGGTCGTATGGATCTAAGAGTATTAAACAGAATAGTAATATGCAAGGAAATGAGAGTAGCGAGGGTTACAACGACCCTGGTTGTAGAATGGAATTTTATGGCCCACAAAACATGGGACCTGGCCGGCCATACGGTCTCGGTATGGATCAGATGGGTTCCAACGGTGCGCTGGCAAATGGCTCCGTGGGGTACAATAACGACCGCCAGAGGAATCGCCGGCGATGATTACGACTGAGGTTTGTTATATTCAAACCAATGCCAACTCACCTATTTTAACCACTCCATTACTCCACTATACATTACACAGACGAGCTGCCTTGGTGGCCTGTCAATTGAAGAATTTTGTTATTTATTTTATTAATGCATAATATACACCTCCATAATGGTTGTTATATTATTGTACCGTGCTCTATAAAACTTTGTCAGTAGAAAATAATACTATTAACTCATTTTAAAAATGTATGTCTTTTTTTTTTGCAGAAAACGGATACAATGGGGACTCTCGTCGACGCAAGAGACGTTAAACGCCGGTGGAACATGAGGAGTAAGCAACTTAGTTACATAAGATTTGACGCAGACTATTTGATTTTCATTCCATGTTGTATTTATTGAATGTGCGACCATTAATTAGTGCAGTGCCACACAACACATTAGTGCAGTGCCACACAGCACATTTAAAAAATATTCTCTTAATTCTCACTGTAGACTGTACTCCTTTTAATTATAATAATGCATTGTAAATAAACATTCATTTAACTGATGTTTTAGATTTAATAATTGTATCCCATCTGATATTTAGCTGCATAAAAAGTGCCAGTATATTCTTTAACACGACTATTTTTCGATGTGTAATAAATGTACTACAATACAAACTTTGAGGCAGTCACCTAACATCTTTGTACATAAAATTAAATGTCGAATATTTAGTCACTATTTTATCTTAGATAAGAATATAGCATCAAATTTTTAAATTTCTTCAAAATTTAAGATTTACAACTATAAAAAGAAACCTAATAAACTTATAATTGTCTACTGATTAATTAGCCCATTTTGTACCTATGAGTGTGAATTAAATGATGGCTCAGTACCGACATTTTCAGTGATAGTATTTAATGGTTCAAGAGATGTCAGCTCTGTGCCATTTATTTAAACAATAATAAATAATAAGCCTAGGGTTTGGTTTTTATAATTGTGTTTGATGTGCTGTTGTGATCAATTTAAGTTCTTAGCAGAATATTAGATTACGTTAAGTATGTACTGTCGTATGATAAAGCAATTACTTTAGATATCTATTCCCAAGAATCTTTGACTAGTGATTGTATCTTGTAATACATTATATGTGAACGAAATTAAAGTTTTACACTAATGAGTGACTTTTTTTTATTATACACACTACCCATGCCCCACGACGTAGATTTTTCTACTGAAGTTATATAAGCATTCACACTAGTGGGTGACCACAGAGACATCATCGAGCACTCACCGTCCATCCAACTGCACGGCAAGTAATCATGATCCTGCAGAGACAAGTATGCCTGCACATAGTGCAACATAATAATCAAATCTGATGAATCTGTCAAAACGGAAAGAGGCATCTGTTGTAGCAACAGCAGCTCTTGAGCATGAAGATCTATGTTCAACTACTTCTGCGCAATTCCTACGGACTTTTTGATATTGCATGATCTTCCTAAATGTAAGTAAACTAACAAGGAATGTTTAGTATAGAAATAAACAGACGAAGAAATATTGAAGTGAATTTGTATGAAACTGAAGAATCACCATAAAGCCGGGTCTACTACACGTATTTTTTTTTCGAAACGTTACACAAAAATCCTTACACATAAACATTTGTTTTCATACAGCAGTTGTCTTCTGTGTTTTAAAGTATTTTTAGATATTTTTTTTTTTCGAAAAAGCGTACTTAAAAAAGTAAGTATCTCTATTTCAATTCATCGTCAATTTATCACAACTTGTTCACAATTATTGACAAGACAATATAAACTTCAAAACTTTGTTGACAGTGATACATGTGCGTGGTGCGTGCCGTGCGGCGGTTGAAAATGAAACAAACCCTTCCCCCCTACCCTTCACCGGGAATGTTTTACATGCAGCTCGGAAAACAAAAACATCGTGTTTGCATACACAAATGTGTATGGCCACGCCTCTTTGTTTCGATGTTTTTGTGTAATGTTTCGAAAGAACACGTACAGGAGACCCGGCTTTACATCGTCACACTGACACCCGCATTCCGCAAAGGGTTCAGCATAGGTGTACGTCCATATTCCGCAATGCAATAGGGACAGTGTGGGAACCGAACCCACATGCTCAGCAGACGCGCTCACAGACTACAATTATACAGGGAAACTAGACCAACGAGTCAGTCAAACCGATGCGTTGTCAGATTTTATTGTTATGGTAACTAAAGTAAACAATTTTACGCGAGAGTAAAAATTATGTCATCTCAAATTATTTTTGTTGTGAAATAGAATTTGTTTTCGATCAACTTTGAATAATACAAAAAGCTAGGTAGATTCTATCAAGAGAAAAAAAAAATTGGTGTCCTATAAAATGAGTTTTTGTGTGGATCTGGTATCTGAAGACTCTTTTTATGAAAATATTACTTTGGGAGTGACAAAACTGTTAGGTATGTATGGAAAGGTCTCTGAATTTACCTAATGCTTGCACATCTAGAGATGATACATCTCTAGAAGTGCAAGCATTAGGCAAATTGTTGAAGCATCCACAGACTGTTTTGCTAGGTTTTACTTCTAAAATTAAGTGAACCTAGGTACTTCTTGGTATTATAGGGTGTCTCAAAGTCTGGAGTAAGTAACATAATTTTATTATCAACAATGTTTTTCTAATATTTTATTAACATAACACAGTATTCCTACAATAGTTTCTTAATAATATGAATAAATAATCCTTAATATGAATTAGCTCTATGTTTTGGTAAGAAGTTAAATCCGTCAGGTACTGGACCTAATAACATTTCACTAATTTTTATCCAGTCAGAACAATTACCTGATGCCATCAATGTCTCTAAGTCATCTCTACCAAAATATGAAGGTGGTCTCTCATTAATTCTTTGAGGAGGTTGTTCTAGTAACCCAACAGGTACATATCTGTACAAGAAGGATAACCATTCAAGTAAAAATCTGCGTGTGTTCTCCACACCTTGCATGTCAGAACCCCAGTGCTCTAAGCCATAGTTAGTGTATTTCTTAATTATCTCAAATCTTTCATTACTTCTTATGTCCCAAATTCGCTGCTCTTTAATCTCAGTAAATATCCAGGGTTTGATAAGTGCTCCTCTGCCAATCATCACCCCCTGTACTGTGGGAGCAATTGCTCTTTTCTCTGCATAGTCTTCATAGCTTAATATATCACCATTTCCATAAACTGGACAGGGTGCTGCTGCTTTTGCACAAGTTTCAATATATTCCCAATCAGAAGACCTAGTGTACCTTGCCTCTCTTGACCTACCGTGCACTGTAATGAGTGATGCACCCCACTCAGACATTTTTGGTACAATTGTATGAGTAATTTTTTTGTCTTGATAAATACCTGTTCTCATTTTAATTGTAAAAGGTATGCTTAGTAATTTGGAAGCACATCTGACGGATTGCTCCAGTGTATTTAATCTGTGCATCATACCACTGCCTCCACCCTTTTTGTATATCAAATCAATAGGACAACCTAGATTTAAATCAATGAAATCAAGTTCAGTGTTCTCTTGTAGCAATTGTGCTACTTTTGTAATAGTATAAATATTACTTCCACAAATTTGTGCTCCAAATAAGTCTTCTGATTCATGTCTTTTAACTAAAGCCCATTCTTGCTTCATTCCTTTGAGTAAAGATTCACACAAGGCCATTTCTCCACATGTTATGTCTGCCCCATACTGCTTACAGATCCTCCTGAATGGTAGATTTCCAACTGTAGTCAAAGGGCTAAGATACAGTTTATCCCTCCAGTCTATAGTTTTCCTTTCTGTTGGTAATAATTTAATCAAGTCCTCGTCAGTGATGGCCCCACTATTGGTAACTTTTGCTTCATCAGGGACATTGGTCTCTTTTTGTTTTTCATCATTATCTTTTGATTCTTCAGTACTTTCAGTAGGCTCCTTATCAATTGGTTTCTTCCTTTTGTCCATAAGTTTTATAAGTTTTTCAGAAAAACTAAAATCAAACTTTTTTTTCTGAAGTGATATTTGAAGCGTAGGTTGAAGTGTGTTTTTAATATCATCTTTCCATTGCTTCCATTTATCTGAGTCTACTTTATTGTAGCCTTCATCAGTTATATGTCCAGATCCAAAGCGACAAGCAATGCCCCTAGGACAGTTCCCACGGGTATCATACAAGTGGCACCTATCACCTAAATCCTTGGGTTTTGATTTTAGATAATCAAGTGGGTTGTGAATATATATACAGTTGGTATATAGACATGGATGTACGTACTCAGGAGCTTCTGCATTGATAATAGAAGGGCATGGTTTACTTTCCTTGTTATCGTGATACGTTTTTGGTCGAGCTTTATTTTGACCTCTTTTCCTAGTCTTTTTGAATTTCTTTTCGTCATTGTCACTAGTTTTAGCTTTCTTATTGTCTACAGAATTTTCTTCTTCATTGTTACCGTCTAACTTACGTTTGTTAAGAGAATCCATATCGTTTTCAGCACTGCTGTTTTTAACCGGTCGCTGAATCACAAATTCTTCTTTGATGGCACAAACGCCAGCCATTGTTTTAGTCATTTTTAGAACAGAAATATACTATACAAAAGATAATCTCAATATGAATGCTTAGAACTGTATTTATTTATGTAAATATTATTTGTGAACTGTGAAATAGGTTATATTCTTTTTACCACGAGTTGAAGGACGGAAGGGAACGGCATTATTACCCCGCAAGAAAATCAATGTCAATCAATGTGACAATTGACGTTTCTGAATTCTGTCTCTTCATTGAGATAGTAAAACACGGAGGCGCCGCGATATTCTATACATAAGTTTGCTTATACAAATATGGGTGAAAAACGAACTAGAATGTGAAATATCGTGTTATTTCACTCTTTCTAATGTGGTAATCGTATTTGATAAAAGAGACAACAATATTTCAGTTGTTCCTCATAATGGCAACATTTTGTTGAGACGTAGTAACAGTTGTAGGTAAGTGCCATATCCGCCATAATATGCGACAAGTTCATGGTAGTTCTGCTGTCAAGTGGTTGTTTACTTTTTGTTTTATTGAGATTTGTGAGAAAATTACGTGGAGTTTTCCTTTAAAACTACATATATACGTTGGAAAACACCAATTCAACATGCCTGTGTGTTGTATTGTGAAGTGTGGTGCAAGAAAGAAGGAAAATCAACCTCAATTATCTTTGCACAGGTTAGTAGCCGGTTTTCATGCAATAGTACATAAAGTGATAAACTTTCGATGAAAAAATTGCTAGGTGATCATTAAATACGGCTTAAATTTTAATATATGGGTTTATTTCCGTCCAACAGACCTTTTTATTATTTCATAATTTCATTCGTTTGTTTACAATGATATGTCATGGTGGAATAGTGTTGTACCGTTTCCGTAATAGTTTCTGATACTAGTTCCTTCGCTGCGCTGAAATGATATTGCTAGGTCCGGCCCGTGGTTTACAGCAAACTGTACTCTTTGGTTCATAGCACCGAGAGACCGTTCCGCAGAGTTTTATGTAGTGTATACGATTTTTTTGTTGAAGTTTTTAAAATGAACAATACTGTAGTACATACATTTTATGTAACTTTTATGATTTCCGCGGCTCACGCTAATAAAGATCCCAGTCCGCATGATTTTATCCGACATCTTCAACAATAATCGTCAAATTTCAGCCAATTTACACAAAACTTTAATGAATTATACACTAAAACCTTCCGCATGAATCACTCCGTCCATTAGTGAAAATTGATTGAAAATCCGTTTAGTAGTTTTTGAATTTTTCGCGTTCAGACAGACAGAAAAACAGACAGACGCGGCGGTGTATTTTGTTTTATAATATGTAAGGATGTGTATTATTCCGAATGTTCATTTATGATAAAATTGTTAAAAATTTAATTCACTAATGCCCGTTTTCACCGACAGCTAAGTGACACTTAAATGAATACCTAAATAAAACTGCACTGTTTTTCAACTCTCAACGGTAGACTCAGGTCTACCGTTGAAAATCCAACAGTGGACTTTTATTAGGGATTCATTTAAGTGTCACTTAGTGAAGGTGAAAACAGGCATAAGACTTTCATGCTCACTCGATACTAAATATTTGGCTTTGTTTAAACGTTCACTTGCCAAAGATTAGGTTTGCGTTACAAATATTTGTGAAAACTTTATTTGCTAAGTAATAATTCTATAAATGAAATTATAATTATGCGGAAAATTGTTTGAGAAGTGATAAATTGTCAATACTCGTTTTTTTCTGTTACAACGGACTATTAGCTAATATTTTTTTAAATATGATTCAACCGTGATATCTAGTAAGATTCGTTATACTATTACGTACTAGTATCAATACTCGAAATAGTAACACCATGTTCCCTGAATGACACAACCCTAGCATTGGCAGCCATTTTATGCGACATTTTGAGTTGTAGGTATGCACCTTTTTTTTGTAGGTATTTCCAGTCCATACTTATTAAATGTCTATGTGTCTCTTTTACCTTCCTATCTGTCAAATTTCAAGCCAGGCATAGGTATTCAGAACCATAAATCCTTTTATAAAAAAACTGATACTGGATATGGCGAAAAAATATTTTCTGCCTGATGTCAGTTGATGTATGAGAGCGCAATAATATTTGTCTTTACTTTATGTTATCGAGAGTTCAGTAGTACAGACTCTGTACTGAATTGATCGTTATGTTTAACTAGCTGTTACCACTCTATTTGTCTGTAGACAGACAGAGTTACTTTCGCATTTTTAATAATAAGTATGGATTTTCACACCATTTTATTTGAATTTAGCTCCAGAGTAATGTGTATGGCTGATTTGATACATACCACAGCATTAAATAAATGATGAGCCTGAGCCATGTTGTAGATGTAGATCTTAGAGTATATTATATTCTAATGTTATATACCTACTCTAAGATGTAGATGTCCGTGTCTCGGATATAGATGACCATGTCCATTATGAAACACTGCTTGTCTGCTTCCAGTCCTTGATTATGTCGGTAGATGCACCTATTTTTGCATTTTCATATTGCAGAAGCGGATCCAAGAATTTGCAATGTCAGCGTAGAACGTCGACCCCCCTGTGACCGTGTCGCCATCTCTACATGGGAACAGAGACATTCCGCTTTACTTCCCGAGGATCTCCGCAATTTTTATGCTTCGACCGATGGATTTCAATTGACTTGGCATTATAAGTATTCAGGTACAGTTCGATTAAAACTTAATGGGGTGTAGATATTTAGTTAATGAGTTCAAAGTTATGCGGATAGCAAAATATGGTTTCCGATGTTTCTGCTAGGTTAAGGATACTTTCAAAAATAACTATTATGGTAATTGTTAAAAAGTCTTCTTGGTAAATCTAAGACGGTTAAATGATAATCAATAAAATATAATTTTACACTTACAGCCGATGAAATTTTACCAGTTGGCTCAATTCGAGTGAATTCTTTGAATGAGTTGTGCCTTACACCAGCTTTGAAGGACTTGTTAGATTTTTCACTAACGCGAACACTTAGTGGACCTCGACCATTGCTTAATACTAAGAGCAAAGTATTTGAGATGGATTCGTGCAGGACTATTGGAAAGGTATTGCTTTTATCAATTTTATCTATAAATGGATGTTAATGTATTATGAAATTGATAAACTCCACCACTGTTTGACCGACTTCATGGTGGTCGGTCAAACAGTTGGCACTAATATGTATTTTGTCATGGAGGTTTTTATTTCCAAACGTTATATTCTTGAGCCTTATATTTTTGCGTATATAATTGGTGCCCAACGTGGGTTTTCTATACGTAAACTTATATTTTGTTACAGGTATGCCTGGTGTACACTGGAGGGATGTGGTCAGTGTGGCTAGCAACACGAGAAGGTGCCTGGGGCTGGCTAGCGGATTCCTTTACGCAGTATTTTAGAATGGCCCTCGTGCATTTGGGTCTTCCGGGATGGCAAGCAACCTTTGCTAATCTACCGCTGATACCTTGGGCTGAAGTAAGAGATTTATCGAACCTCTTACAACTTACCTACAAAAGAAAACTTTCTACTCATATATTGGTATTTTTACAGCAATTGTTCCTGTTACTTGCGCCACATTTATTGGAGAAATCAGAGATAGAAACCAACGTGATATCGGTTGTAAGCGAAACTGGATTAAATCATATTGATCCTAATATATTCAAGACATCGGTTCGGCATCACAAAAATTCTACGCGACAAACTAACCAGTAAAATATTGTAGTTAAATTCAATGAGTAGAAACTGAAGAACTAATAAAATATTCAAATGTCCATGCGCAGAGTTTTTATTGAAATATTAAAAAGCATTGAAATAAAATGAAGCAATGTAGTTACATAATGTATATTGAATAATTCTTGACATAATAAAATTTATAGCTAAATAACAAAACAAAATGGACGGAATGTGAGATTCTTAATGAAGTACAAGCTAGGTTCACAATAAAAATGTAGCTTAAATAAGTGTTACAATACTATGTAAGCAAATATTGAAGCTGCCATGTTTCGGCACCATAATATATATTATGTTATATACTTCTGTATCAGCTGTTCTGTTTCCTACTTCACAGAAAAATACATTAAAAAAATAAATCTTAAATCTATAAATACAATCTATCAGTTGTTACAATATTAACGTAAATTAATTTTCGTGTTTCTTAATATTATAAATTACTAGACAAAAAACGAATACAGTTGGTTCACTCCGTATTTGAGGTATGAAGCTATCAAGTACGGGGCGGGCCCGTCTTGTCGAGCCAATTCAGTGAGTGTAACTTAGTCAGAAGATATAAGAGTTATGCGATAGAAAGAGAGGCAACTACTAGGTGAATATAACTATAGGTAATTAGCGCTGTGCGACCTGAATTGCACTTTATTATGTCGTGACAAGAGTCGCTTTTTATTAAAAATGATTTAGTGGAGTGAACCATCTGTATTAATCTGTGACTATACTTGCATTAGTGAATAAACTCTGCCTGTAAAAAATAACAGAAAGAATTGGTAAAGTTCCTTTATTTAGTAATATAATACTTGAGTTTGAAATGTGATGCGTTTCGTGTGATGCAATCTGCAAAGTTTATCAAATAATATGTGACAATAAATTCATGCTTCGTTTACGGGCAGTGTGATACAATATAACAGAAATGCAACTATCTTACACACTAACTAAAAGCGAAAAGTTTTAACTACTACATACGTCCATCAATTCGTACAAAATATACTCAATACTTATAAGTTAGGCCATACAGTTGCACAATTACTTTAAACTTATACTAAAATCTTAATATGATGCTCGATACCTCAGGTGGGAATATTATTGAATAATTTCTTTATTACATAAAATGTAAGATACTTCTTTGCATTCATAAGTCTTTAGTTCCTCGACTGATGAGCGTTTTACATTTCGTTTCAATATTTATTCTAGATTTGAAAAACGAAAATGTTGGTATAGCAATTTGAACACACAATCTGATGAAATTATTATTTGCCATTATCTGTACACCAATGGTAACAAAATGGCGTATTTATATTAATTGGAATGCCTCGTTTAAATAAATAGCAACCCTGGTTTTCAGCAAGGTTCATAATGTGGCACATTGTTTCAACATATTCCGTTTAAATACATCTGCACTTATAAATTCATTTACATAACATTTTTAGATCAAATTATTAATTTATTAAGCTTTTAAATACAACCGTGTGATGTTTGTTTACTCTTAAAATTAAAATGTTTAAAGATTTATCAAATAATTGTAGCTACGCCATTTCAAATGCTTATATAAAGAAAGTTATGTTAATGTGATTTGATTGCAGTTTGCTTGATTGCTATGCACGTGATGACGTGACTACAGCTAATACATTTTATTATTGTCTCATCGACCCGATTATATCCATTATTTTTTATTAGGTCCACGTTTTATGACACAATTAACGGAGTGTGACTATTTTTGTTGAAAGCTTAGATATGTTAAAACATTTTCATGCTAAATTCAAAGTCAGTGCGGAAAGACGCTATGTCAATAGCGGCACCAGCGTATCCGAAGCCGCATGCGCTAAATGGAATGCGTACTTCAGGCTACCTATTCTGTAAAAAATTCGCCGTGAAAATTAGATGAAGTGAGCTGTTAATAGAGTTAATAGAGTCAATCTTCTTTTTTTTACCGCAACGGGGAAGCTCTTAGCCTGCATCTCACCTGATGGTAAGTGATCATCAGGCCGAAGGTGGAAACATAAAAATGCTGTTAACATTGTTGTTATGGCGACTGACTTAGATAAGATGGTGGTAGCTAGACAAGTCATACCACCAACCAAACCGAGCAGAAAATTTTGCCCCCACTGGGTATTGAACCCAGGATCTCTGGGTCAGAGACAGGTGGTCTAACTACTAGATCATAGAGGCCGAAATCCCTAGCGTCAGGTGGTAGGGACCTCACTATAAGCTCACTTCAGCTAAGTTTTCACGTTGAGATTTTACTGAATATACCGGCGGCGATACTAACATTAGTAATGCTAGTAAATCCAACTGACAGGGACCCACTGGTGGTCGGTCGACAGCGAATGCAATGCGTCCATGATTTTAGAATAAGTCGTGTCGGCATTATTGTTAGTTATAACGAGATCTATGTACTTTTCGTGTTGTCGCTGAATTCGGGCGCTGTCTTCTAGAGTTTGTTTCATGTCTTCTTCCTGTGGATTATTGTTTTTAATGAGTACCTTAGGTTGAAGTCTACTATTAAACAATATCGGTGACAACTGATAAATACTACACACATCAAAAGTGTCTAGGGATCAAGCATTTTTATGCGGATTTCTTGAGATTGAGATGTGGCTTTGTAATAAATTTATGATTATATAAATTTATATGGATCCTTTTTGGTGCATTTCATAATTTGAAACAGGAACTGTTAATCAAATTCGAGTAAAAGATGAAAATCAGCTGTCAATATTTTCCCTATAAAAACATACAACGCATTGAAGACATTATTAGTGCTACTGTTTCCCTACTACTGATTAAAACCAACGTTATTATGGAGCGGCGACGTCATTTAAGCAGGGAAGAAATGCTCAGTGCCGTGGGAATGATAGAAGCTGGTTCCCGGCAACGTACTGTGGCTTTAGCTCTGAATACAAGTCAGAGTGTTATCAGTCGACTTTGGACACGTTACCGAAGCACTGGTACCGTGGCTGAGCGCCATGGAGGACGGTATCGCTGCACCACACGGAGACAAGATCGATACATTCAAATCTTAACTCGAAGAGCTCCAACAATAACCGCCATGATGTTAGCCGTGAGGCTTCATCACTCTTCAGGGAACTTAATTAGCGACCAAACAGTCAGAAACCGCTTGCATGAAGTGAACCTTCATTCCCGAAGACCGCTACGGGTACCACCTATAGCAATGCACAATCGTAGGATTCGATATCAATGGGCTCTTGAACACAGAAATTGGGCAGAAGAACAATGGCGTTTCGTGTGCTTTTCTGATGAGTCTCGTTTTGGTATGAGACCGGATACAAGACGTATACGACACTGGAGAACCCCTGGACGCCAACAGCGATTAAAATCCTGCCAGGAAGTCCATCCTTATAGTGGTGGAACCATCATGGTATGGGCGGGTATTTGGATCGGCGGAAGAACTGAGTTGATTTGGATCAAAGGCAACCTCAACGCTCAAATTTATGCTGAGACGATTGTATCTGACGTCATCGTTCCTCTACAAGTGCAAATCGGTCCCTTATTTCAGTTAATGCATGATAATGCACGACCGCACACCGCAAGAGTTGTAAGACAGACTCTCGCCGCAGCTAACATCAATGTCCTGCTCTGGCCTGCTCAGTCGCCAGACTTGAACCCGATTGAGCATGCATGGGATATGCTACAGAGAAGAGCTCTGCCGAATATGGAGGGTATCCAGTCGCAAGAAGACCTTTTTTTGTTGTTGCAACGAACATGGGCGGCCATTCCACAGCGTGATTTGGATGAACTCATTTTGAGTATGCCAAACCGATGTTCTTGTGTTGTTAGTGTTCGCGGTAGAAACACGGATTATTAATTGTTTAAGTTACCCAATAAAATTTTAAAGAAAACTGTTATTTCAGTCTTTTTTTCGAACTTTAATGTTAGTGGTTCAAATGTCAAAAATCCCTTTATTAGGAAAATGGCAAATTTCTTTATTAATGCAAAGGTGACTTGGTTTATCGTTACTGTGACAAACGAAAACACTTTATTTGATGAATCCTTAAAGAAAATTTTAATTAATATCAATCAGGAGAAAAGTTATTGCAAAAATATATGTTGATCCCTAGACACTTTTGATGTGTGTACTTGCGTAACACACTTGTAATTACAATCCGAATTATTTTGGAGGGAATTTATGATTCATTAATACGGCCTATATAACTTGGCCGGTCTGAACATAGGCTCTGCGAACTTTCGCGCATGTTCTCTCACTCACACTCGCCTCATTTGGTTCCTAAAAAATGTTATTGCGCAGGCTTCTGCGCGAAGTTCGGAACTGCCAAGTTATATCGGCTGTATTGTACACATCGTTTGTTTGAAAAATTCGTCTTCGTCAGCCTAAATAACACAAGGAAGGAGAATGGTTGAATTAAGTTTTCAAGATTTTGACCCAATATACGGCAAGAGGCTATGTGCGTTCAGTGACGTTTATTGGAGACTTCAACCTTACACCACATATCACAATTAAGACAAAATTAATATTACACTGTTCAACAATAAAAAAAACATTCCCGTAAAAAAATCAAAGAAACATTCAACTTACCTCATAAAGCGATGCAAGAGACTCAAGGGTGCGCGCGCGTCTCGAACTGTAGCGGATGGAGCTCTGCCTGTCGAACTACGAAACGCATGCGCAACAAACGTCAATGCATATCAACATATTCGTATAAAAAAACAGGGAAGTAACATGCTCTAATAAAGTAACAGGGATTTTATTAAGGTAACTATGAAATAAAAAGGCCCTTTTACGAGCTGGGCTTTGTAAGTTCAAAATAAATAGAACAAAATAATTATCTTATTCCATCGGGCATATAAACTCTATTTTACTCTAGTTGAAAAGAATAATCATAAAAATACTACAGGCATTCATAAAGTCAAAGCAATACACACCTGGGCGGAAACATGGCACATCGAGTTTTACGAAAAGTTCGGCTTTGTAGAGCGTTGTCTTTGTCACTCATAAGTACCTGTGTTACAGTCTCGTTCTAATGTGCGATGTGTCGTATCAACGCCCGGGTATAGTTGTAGCAAATCACGAGCGCGTGTCATGTAACTTTTATGTATTTGAAATAAGGTTTAAATTGCAATAACCGAGCTCGTGAAATGCAACAAACTATTTAGTGGTTCGTTTCTCACCGTTAAGTTCCGATTGGAGGCATAAGTGAGGTTCCTCAGTTGTTCGATACCCGGTGCTCCTATCATGACCACGAACGGAAGAAATTCTCCGCTGTTGTGAAGCAGCTTCAGAGATTGTGGAGCGCAGTCCAGAATGCACATTTTACCTGGAAAATGGTGAAACGAATCTTAACCATCTATAATCTTAACTAATCTTCAATAAAGGTTCGATACGCTACCCGGCAGTAATGTGACGCAGCAATGTCGCGCAGCATTGCTGCCGTGCTCGGAATGTAATCTCATATGAACCTATAAAAAATGTATGGTGGCCAGTAGGGACGCGGCAGCACTGCCGCGTGCAGCGTTGTTCAGAATCATACCTTAAGAGGCATAGGTATGGTCCTAAGTAGGTCCTCGATATTTGAATAGGAAATGGATCTTTGAAATTTCTTCAAGCGGAGAAATATGTAAAACAACTACAAAATACGTGTTGAAATAGAAGGCATATTCTTCTCTTTTTTTAAAGACGGTTTAAAATGAAAATCCGCCATACCCAATGTTATTTTAAAACGCATACAACTATCATCACGGTAACTCTAACATCAGCATGGCAGAAATAACCTCCGATAAAACCACCATTCCCAACATGGATGTGTCTATTTACATCGATTTATATCTCTGCCTATTTATAAATATGATAAAAGACTCACCTTCCTTCATAACAGCACGTATGGAATCAAGATGGGTGCCGTACAGATGTCCGTTATGATCGCCATACTCTAGGAAGCGGCCTGCGTGTGCGTCGCGTTCCATCTCCTCGCGGGATACGAACCAGTATGATTGGCCGTTCTCTTCCATTGGCCGAGGGGGACGAGATGTGTCTGTGGGGGATAGAAAAGGGTAATTATTAAGGAGTTTTCCTACAACCAGTAACTGGCTGGCTGGATTGCAGTATTTTAGATTCACTGAATACAAGGTTTTGAAATGATTCGTAATACATACTCAGTGATTGACTTGTGTGACCGTCGGACTACCAAGTCATAGGTCTCGAGTTCGAACCCAAGGCACGCACCTCTGACTTTTCGGATTCATGTGCGTATTGTATAATTATCACTTGCTTCAAAAAAGGAAAACATCGTGAGGAAACCGGCATGCCAGAGAGATATTTTTCGATGGCATGTGAAGCCAAGTTAGAGGCCCATGGGCGGCTTTAAAACTCCGACACCAGGTTAGTCTCTAACCACACGAAAAGAAGTATATAATTTGTGTATAGTTAGGCATAGGACTACTTTTGGGACATATTTATGCCCAACAGCGATAGGTAGGTATGAAGAAATGCTAAAAAGCCCTTTGCGAAAATCAAACGACTTTTGGGTTACATTCAAGCAATCACAACAGAGCTGATCCCATCATTTAATTTGTATATAAAAGATTCAACAAAGCTCTTATTCGAGACAAAACTATTTGAAATCCAAAAAAACTTAGTAGTAATAAGTAGACTTACGAGGCACAACAGCACCGAATCTATCAGCATGTTCCGCAATCATGCGGTTCTTGATAGTCCGTCTGCCCACACCCCGTGTTCCCACCAATGCTAGCACACGACGCAAGAAGGGCGGCGTACGCGCAACCTCTTCGTACAGCGCTAGTTCAGCGCCCTCTAGCTTCACGCTTGAACGGGACTCGTATACGAACTTCTTTTTCTTCTTTGATATCTGCGTTTACAAACAAAAAAGGTGAGCTTGAGAAGAGGAAGTAGTGGAAGTGTGTACCAGCAGGGGTCGGGATTATTTTTAATATCTTTTTTCTAATATAGTCATTCTTCGCGAGCGTTTAGGCGTGTAATTATTGGGTATAGCATCTCGCAGGTCAACCTAGGAGGTTGTCGGGCTATCCTGTGGATGCCTTAGTAAATAAAGGTCTCCAGCCAAGGCATAAAACTTGTAAATTAAGCACGCTAAGGCATCTCCTGTGGGGTATGGACCTCGGCTTAGGATATAGCTGGGAGAGGGTAGCAAGCTACAGGCTCAGAGGCGCGGGCTGGCTCGAGCAAGGATGAAATGATGCCATGGTTATAGGCTGGGCTTATGTCCCACGCTAATCAGCTTCTGAATGAAATGGTACGAAGATCTGGAAATGGGTAAGACCCTTTGATAGCGGATGCAATGACCTACGAACCGCTATTAGATGGAGACATACCAAAACAAACCGACTTAAGTCCACAATAAGAACAGTGGGCGGTCTTGTTTGACAATAAAGTGAAATCGTTAACCCCGGGCCTTACTAATCTATTGCTACGACTGACCGATTCTCGAGAACTGTTAAGTTGTTTAGATGACGAGGTAAAAAATTTAGGTATTTAAAATGTTTTAGAGATTTTCTTGATACTTTTTGCGTTATTTTTTAGGGTTTCGTACCTCAAAAGGAAAAAGGGAACCCTTGTAGGATCACTACTTCGTTGTCCGTCTGTCAAGACCCTTTTTCTCAGGAACGCGTGCAGGTATTAAGTTGAAATTATTATCAAATACGTAGGTCTAACGGTCAACGTTCAACGTTAGTGGACGTCTTTCGGCTGAAATGATGATGATGACGTAGGTCTAACGGTGTTCGTCCTCTTGAAGTGAAGCTCTAAAAAAATCAAGCTTCTAAGTCATTAAGTAATATTTTCATACTCGCAAATAAATCAATATCTATAATCCCGTTGACCTAGAATCATGAAATTTGGCAAGAAGCAAGGTCTCACAGCACGAGTAAAGGACAAAGTCCGCTAATCGTTTATTTGTAGTTTCATCACATATTTTTATTTTTTTGCTTTTACCAACATAGGTACATTTACAGTTGCCGGGGTTGCGAAGAAAACCGAAAGGGAGATCGTGGCCCTCGGCAACAGGGCAACCGAAGGAACACGGGTGGGTTTTAGTCAGTAAGAGTCTGACACGCCCTCCCGCTCCGCCCAGAGCGGGAGAAGTTATTTGATGATTTCCCACCCTCAAAAAAAAAAAAAAAGTACATTTGCAGTTGGAGAATTGACCATAACGTATATCGATGGATAGAAAATGTTTTTCAACTACAATGTTAAATATGTTTTTGGGATAAATTCATGGCAAGAATGGAACCCGGTCCGACACGCGCTTGGCCGGTCTTTTTTTAACAGAAAACGAAAGCGATATTTTGCACACGGTTGGTTAGATACAGATGAAAATGGCGGAGGATCGAGCGTACTGGCATGTAAAAGAAATGGCCAAGTCTTTGCCTAGGTTGATGATGAGGATAGGAGGATACTTGGTTTAGGGCTATTTCAGAGAACGTATATATGGGTTTTGGCTCTTGAAGAATAACAAAGAAAAAATATTATTAGGCGAAGTTCACATGATCGCGCGGCACCGCGCGGTGCAAGATCTTGAAACTGTGCAGAGCGGTAGCGCGCGTTAATGTAGACGATAAACACTATTTAGTTTGATCTTGTACCGCGCGGTACCACGCGGTCATATGAACTTGGCCTTAGTCATCTGAACATTTAAAAGTATTCAAAACACGTCGTGGGCAGAAAGTGGGCGATGACTCGTTCCTAATAAGAATCTTAGGGTCATTAGTTTTATGTCTAGACAACTATGTAATTAGAGATCCCTAAACAATACTCAGTGACTCATAATTACAGTATTTCATCAAAATGCCGGAACAATAAGTGTTTTGTTAACATAACACGTCTGGGCTTCATAACAATGAAACCAAAATCGCTGACACGAAATGTTCGTGAGAATCCCTTGATTCATAAATTGACAATGAAAGTCAATATTATAAACAATGTGCATTGTGAATGTTTAGTCACACAAATGTGCTGATGTTGGACAGTTCCGGGTACATTGACTGTGGTCCATAGTTCACGAAAGTCGATTCATTAATAGTAATTGGATGCTTCCGATAATTTGGTCACACTTCAGTTTCGAGGAAACAGCTGAAATAATTACGTTAAGTATCTAAATCCTTAGCACTGATCCCGATACTTTTTTCTAGTTAGTCAGAGACAGATATAGGTTAGCGATATCGCTGTCGCGCTCCTCCTTCTGGTTAGTCACTTCGGACCCTGTATCACTACCGAGCGCGACAGCGATATCGCTTATTATCTGAATAGGCCTTTTGAATAATGTTAACTATATCAAAGTGGCTATTATAGCAAGCGTAGCGTGGGCTTCGCCTCTCATAGGTAGACCAACCTTATAAAAGAAGCTGGGACAGACTGGATGAAGAAGGCAGAAAACTGGGTGGTGTGGCACTTTTAGGGAGATGCCCTGCTAAGGCGAACTTGATAACTATATTAAAAATATACATTTTTGTACTAACTTTTGACGGTGGCTATACCCGCGTGGAGGTCGGAAATGATTTCAAGGGAATGTACTACCGGGATAAAAAGTATCCCAAGTCCTACACCCCAGGTCTTGTACGGTAACATGGGTAACAGACAAATAGACAGAGTTACGCAGTGGAGCAGAAAAATGTGCCAATATTAAACAATAGAATCTAAATTTCGCTTCAGAGCTCCACTCCTATTGGTTAATATTGGCACATTTCTCCACTCCGCTGCCTTGCTCCGCTTCAGTAGACAAGCAGCCTCCCTGTCGCTTTTTAAATATTATATGTAGTTCTATCTATGTTCTATGTTATGGGGTTTGGTTTCCGCACTTAGTCCGTCAGGTGGACCATTGTACGTGGGCCATGGCGGCCGCTTGGGGGGTTATTCCAACCAGCCCACCTCCCTCCAGAAGTTAATCAAAACTCCTGGTCTGTTCAGAACATCTGTGAAAGATCTGGGTGACCCGAGGGTTTCTGTTCTAATCTGGGTGACGCCTGTGCATTCAAAGAGCACGTGCGCAACGGTTTCCTCAGCCTCCATGCACGCCCTGCACAGAGGACTGTCCGTTATGCCTATCGTGTGGAAGTGTTTGTTTAGCGAGCAGTGTCCTGTGATGGTCCCCGTCACCAGGCGCAGGCCGTTCCTGTCCAGGCGTAAAAGACTCCTGGTTAACTTGCTTATATTATATGTAGTATAAAAAGTATGGATTCGATGTTCCATATGTACACAATAGAAAACTTACCCTTGCACCACAGATACTGATTTTATGCACAAAGTCAGCTTCGGGCGCGACATACGCCTTGCGCCTCTCCTCCAACTCTGGCGACGGTATCAACCCCACGGTGTCTGGGTTCTCTACATGACTTGCTTGCCACCAGTTAGGGTCCTTTCGGTCTGATACCTGCAGAATAATATAATTGCATATTAGTAACTTATATGTATTTAAGAGAACAGTAATTTATGTTAGACAGGGATTTAAAATTTAATGTATAATATATGTAATAACTTTTTTCAATCAAGTTCATTATTAATTTTAATATCTGGGTAACCCGTGGTATTAATCAAAAGAATATCAATTCTCTTCTGGATGTCTTGGTGAGGTGGTTCAAAGATGATATAAGGTCTGACCTTTACTAGGTGGTTTAGCCAAAAGATGGCTACCAGGATATTTAATTACAGAGCAATGAGAGCAAAATGTTATAACTGAAAATGGATGAACAAAACTTACCTGTAAAATATCTCCTCTTTTAAACTCTAGACCAATTTCCTTGCATGGCAGGAGAGTGTCCTCCTTGGGGTCATAGTCAAACAGGGCTCTCATGAAGCACTGAAAATAATTATATTAATTTTATTGTCATTCTTTCACCCTTATTATCATTTGAGTTCATTAGATGTCACACAACTAACTTTCTTTGTTTTTTAATTATTTTATAATAACTGCACATTATACTAAAAACTCTCACATGTGATGTCATTACACAATTACTATCGTGATTTTATGTTTTGATAGTATACTATACACAGTACGATATTTAATGTTATGTACATGCTATTTTTACTGTCATCCTCAGAAAAACATTAATTTGAACATTGCATAATCAGTCTGTAATGTTCCCACTGCTGGGAAACAGGCCTCCTCTCTTCGAGAAGGAGTGGGCTGAAATTTGAACTTATTATAGCTAAATCAATTAGCATATAATTTTATACTCACACTAAGCTTATTTGATAACTGAGCAGTCTTCTCTTTAAGATTAGGCCCAACTTTGAGAGTGATTCTGTCATTGGGCTTTGCTACGGCTTCCTTGAGCTGGTCTTCGGAGTCTATGTGGACACCGTCTACTTCTAATAATACATCTCCTACAGACACTAATGCTTGTTTTGCGGCAGCACTGCCCGCTAATATCCTAGCTACGATGAGCTGTCCATGCTCATCTGTTGTTACCTGAAATGAAAAGTAATTGAAAACATTGTATTAATATACAAATGCGGTAGAGAACTTCTAACATTGAAATACAGGGTTATCTCATTGAGACAGGGTCACAGAAAGATATAATATAATGAGATACAGGGTCACAGAAAGATATAATATAGTGAGATACAGGGTCACATCATTCTATTGAGAGAAAGAGTTAAATTCTACACAAATGTTAGATATTTGTATAGGAATATTGATTACAAGGTCAAAATAGTAATTATGTAGTTTTGAAAATCAGATAAAGTAAAGTAATTAACTTATTGACTGTTCCTTTGTCTTGTGCACTATGAAAACCAGTTAACTACAAGTTGTAATTTAAATGTTTTCCTTATTCAGTTAAATTAACTTTCAACACATACAGGTTATTGACACAGAACACAACTTATTATGCTTGAATAAGGTTTTAATACCCGCAGACAAAATATATGCAGGGTTATTGGTTATCTGTTTTACAACCCGTTAAAAGGATGTAGGAGAGGTCATTTGCAACCCAATGACCCCTATGCCAATGTCAACCATTTTCGAGTAATTTGACATATTATATTTTAAAATGAAAAAAATAAAATGACAAACAAAATTTTTAAATGAGTTAAAAGGGGTCATTTGGTTGTAAATGACCTCTTAATGGATTGCCGACATTTTACTAATAACCCTGTATATTTATATTCATACTTACAGTTAATCCTAAAGGCTGTCCAGGCACCTTCCTGAGCCCCACAACTTTGACAGTCTCTACAGGCATGTCACCGTTCTCGTCTATGGTTCCGTCAGTGCCTTCTGCAGTGTCTTTACTTCCTTCTAACTCAGGAATCGGTGGCTTTTCTTCAATGCCAGAACCTCGGTCTACCCAAATTGCACCTATTTGATCATGAGCATCTATTAAAGCCTGTAATAAAATGGTTTATTTAGTTTTTTGTAGATGAAACTGGGCAAAGATTGTTAGTGTCTAATTAAAACAAAACACAAACTAATATGTGCTGTTTTTTTCTTGGTATCTATGGTAACTGTCCTAATATTCATTAGTAATTCAATAACAAGTGCAGTTTGTCTGCTGAAGAACTCATTAAACTAGCGTCTAGTACTAACAAACCATGCAGTAAATATTTGTGTTACTTTGTAAACAAGTCGCTGAAGGCTGGCTAATATTGGAAGGGGCGTACCTACCTTAAAGTGTGCCCTGGACACAATAATAGCGAGTTCGGCTTGTTCAATAGTCCGTATATTGGTGCCACGGTACTCGCTTAGTAAGCATATTATGTTTACGTTGCCCAGCGAGACTGGTTTTACGATCAAGTCTTCCTCCGAATCGATAGACTGTAATAATAACACTCACCAGTAATTAAAATAGAACCCAGGAACGCCTGTTGGCACTCCAAAATACGAGTAACGAGCATTTATAGGCGTGGCACTTGTTGTCGTTAAATTGTTGAATGAAAACTACAATATTAGCGTGCTGACTCCACGTTGCATTTCCAATAAGAACTAAATAAACTATTTACGAGGTAATACTGGAGAGAGTAGCAGAAAACAGCTACATTTATGTACTAATTCTGTTTTTGTTGTAATAAAAGAACACACCCAAACGAAACGAACACTGGCACGATTTCGCTTGTTTTCCAACTGCGAAGTGCGAATTTTTGACAGTTATTAGTTGGAACTGTATACAATTGTGAACCTTATTCCATTGATATAATGCTGATAGTTAAGTCATAATTTATCGATTCTCTGTGGCTGTATCACTGGTACACTGTGTCTGTCAGTTCAAAGAGAATGGAAGCGTTCTTTGTTCCGAAGCGACGGACTAATAGCATTAGAAAAGGATAGCGTAAAGAAAATGACTCTACTAACTTTACTTCATGTTTACGATTTTTGTTCGTGTATCTGTATAAGAAGACACGTTCTGAAAATACCTGAGTATAAGAAATGCTTATTAAGTTATTTCTGCTTAATAACTTAGAAGTTGCAAAGTTGCATTATCTAGGTAGGAACTCAAAGAAAGAGAGTGGAAGTGCGTAAGCGGAACCCGTAAATCATAGATACGGTGAAACCGGAAAAGGCTCTATTTGGGATATTTACACAATAAAGGGCGAAATTATTAAAAATTAATACAACTTATTGGCAGCTTGGAACAAATTACTAAGGGGTCATGTTTATGCTATTAACTGGATATTAGGCATGTTTATGTCATCATAGGTACCTTTTCCAACAATATTTACCTCACATTTTCTTCCGAAATCAGGACTCTCAACTATACTTCTCAAAAATATTACTTCGTGATTAGCTAAATCTTCAGGCTTCTGCTCCTCCTTTTCTAAAATAAAATAAATTTGTTTTAGGAAATACATATGAGGTAGAAAGTATTTTCCTTTTTTTTTTTACGAATTATTTAGTCAGTCTATCTTGTCAGCCGTCACCGTTTTATCTGTTTTTATTGGGTCGCTTTAGTTGTTCTTACCCCGCGTCCTATTTAAAAGCGAACTTTTTATTCGGTGAACCTGAACGCGTGGTCGCGCCAACAGAGGGCGCCTTCCGGTTTTCCGAAAAAAAAAAGTGACATTTGCACATTATGCACGCGACCGATCGCGTTTACGCGCGACGATCGCTTTTAAATAGGAAGCGGCTATAGTCTAATAAGTTAGCTACCCATATATCAGCATCAGCCGCTCCAGCCAGTACACCTCTGCCTCTGCCTAACCTTTCGGGGTAACAAGGCATGATGAACTCTTCACATGCATAAGCATATTTAAGCATAATCAGCCTATAATGTTCTCACTTGTGGGACACAGACCTCTTATTGAGAGGGAGTGGGTCGTAATCAATCACACGCGGGTCCAATGCGGGTAGGTGGAAGTCACATATCTTCGAATTTTTTGGTTCTAAGAGATGCCGGTTTCCTCATAATATTTTCCTACGATAGGTATTAATTAAAATGGGTCATATATCTTTGATTTATTCGTAAGTAGGTCATCTATGTTTCTTTTATTTATCTAAACATATTTAGCGAGTCAACTAGCAACTAGACTAATCTATGACTTACAATACGTAGACTTTATTTAATGTTAATAGGTATTTTAGTGCCAAAGTTCAAATCCCTGCTCTGCTTTAAGTAGGCCTGATTCCGCGGCATCGCGATAACGGTAGGTAACATAATATTATTAGGTATGTTTCCCATATCTTTGTGACATCGATTTTTATACGAACTTTATTGACATATAGACATAAAAGGTCACGACTCACGCAAACATGTATTTTATCAATAACACGTGAAAAGGGGATTTGTATTCTACCCCTAAATGAAAATAATATGTCACAGAAAGGGCATTTGTTATTATCCAGAATACAAGGCCATATAATTGTATGTCCTAGATTTAAAAAAATAGCTTTGTTGGCAAAAAAGAAAAGGTGATGAGTGATGACCATAGATAAGACATGTACCTACGGGAGTGATGACAGACAGTAAGCTTACAATCAACACAATTAAGTTCGTACATCACAATGTTTTGGTTTTATCAATTAAATTAAAAAGATTTATTGAGTTTACGAGACAGCTCTGTTTATTTACTTGCCTGTCTTCTAATTTTCTAATGCTGCTATTACTCGGAACATGGTTCGGAGTACCTTGGAGAAACATTATGTTTTTGTTAACGTTTCCTTCCAGGAAATATTTACGTAAAAAAAACTTTAGAACAAGCTATATATAGTATCTATGGCTATAGTATATACAAACGGAGGACATATTTATTATTATTACTTATTGAAGTGAAAACTTCTTTAGGCGCGTTGGGCATTTTTGAAATGGGACTAAACCATTGATTTCGCGACATCATGATGACACCAGCTTTTGACCATTCAAAAGACATCAACACGTTGATTACCGCGGTGCTGATTTTTTTCAAGTTTTCACTTCTGTCGGCACTCCCGGAGTGCCACTTTTTTTTTTTTAGTAGGGGTACACAGTAACGTAGTAAAGTTTGTTTAGGATATTTATTATATTTTAATTTAAAGCTATACGCCTACAAATTAAAAGTTCCTGTTGCAGTTGCCAACAGAGCAACTTTTGTTGTGATAACTTTTCGACAATATTATCCAGGTGATACGAAGACTTATAAACATAAGGTTTAACCGCGGCTTCACTCGCGTAGAGGTCGGAAATTAATTATTTCACGGGAACATCCTACCGGGGTTAAAAAGTATCCTGTCCTAACCCAGGTTAGGGTTGTACCTGAGTGCCAAACTTCACCGAAATCCGTTGAGCCGAAAGGTAACGGGCAGACAGACAGAGTTTGTTCCGTATTTATAAAAAAAAAAAAATTATATAACTCGGGACCTTAGGGTCCCGGTCTTTTGGAAGGCGTACGAGGGGCCGAAGCCAACTCGAAAATTGTCTAAGGGGCCAATTAGACAATTTTTTATGGAATGAGGCACCAACCGACGATTATCCCTGTATGGACTATGTAAGTGCACCCAAGGATAACCCCCGGTTGGTGCAGGACAATTGTAGAACATGAAAATAAAACATATGCTATGGGTTTGGATGGCTATAGTGGATTTGTTTCCTTGAACTATGGGATAACTATGTAGGGGACATAGTTACCTGACCAATGTTATATACTATACGAGGATGAAATGGCAGGGGGTGACTTGCACACTCAATAATGGGCCCCCAGAAACTATCGCTAGCACATAGTGACGTAGTGACAAGGGGGCAACATGTCCTGAGGTGCTTGAGGAGTGGAGAGGCTCCACTCTAGCCAGCTAATTAAGGCAAGAAAGAGGTGGGAGCTCTGTTCCTCGTCAGTGTTCACTCCAGCCGGCCAATAAAGGCAAGCCAGAGGTTAGGAACAAGACTTCTCCCGGGATATAGGGTCCGTGGGGTCGCTACTGCCCAACAGCTCGCCACATACTGCCCTTTTTTTTTTTTTTTTTGACGGTGGGAAATCATCAAATAACTTCTCCCGCTCTGGGCGGAGCGGGAGGGCGTGTCAGACTCTTACTGACTAAAACCCACCCGTGTTCCTTCGGCTGCCCTGTTGCCGGGGGCCACGATCTCCCTTTCGGTTTTCTTCGCAACCCCGGCAGGCATCGGCCCTAGTGGACCCCTTCGAATCTGCTGACATCTCTTTGAGGCGCGCGTGGAACACAACGCGCCGTCGACCCGGGCCTGGTCCTTATCGGACGGTGAGCCACCCATTGCTCACCGTCCGCAAGCCCGCCACATACTGCCCTGCGGGTTTTTGTATCTCTCTTGGTCTGGGTCCTCACCCTAGACCCGTTTCGGCAAAGTAAACTCTACCAACACAAACCTAGAGTTCAGAGCGCGCAAGCCCCACCACGACATCAACGTAGAGATACGACGGTGGGGGTATTTATAATATAATTATATATTATTAGTACAGATAGTGCCATCCACGAAGACGCGCCCCACTCTGCGATTACTGTACTGCAATACGGAGCGGAGCGGAGTGTGGCGCGTCTTCATGGATAGCATTATCATATAAAAATATGAATAAATTCTATAAAATTATATTACGAGTAGGTGGCTATAATAGTAATGTGTGTATAAGTATATTAGTATGGATAAAAGAAATCGCAGTGGGTGTTTAGATTTACATTGCTAATTGCGAGAGTGCTGCGCTGGCCAGTGGCCGGACAGCACGCAATGTTGCTGTCTCTACTCGTATTATTAATATGGCGTGAACACAAGAACAAATACTACTGCTGACAAAGGAAATCGGAACATCTGACATAAATTATGTGTATGTAAAAGGAAAACTGACATAAGTATGCATATTATTCATGAATTATGTATGACGAGACTAGTTGATCTAGTTATATCATATACCTTATCAACTAATACCAAATTAATCATAGTACCGGTAGGACGGTAGGTTATTACCTACCAGTCTACCTAAAATTGCGCCAAATAAATCTTTGAACATAAGCAGCTTTATTAAGCTGCTTATGTTCAGAGATTTATCTGGCGCAATTTTGAGTTACTTAACTTTAGCAGAAGACCCTTGATATAAGATGTTCCAATGACGAGGTTATTCGTTTAGTCTGTATTCGATACCGTTAAAGTTTAGAAACGTGCCGCCTCGATAGGGGGAAGGGAAGGGGGGGGGGGGTAAGTAAACCCCCCAGAGGCACACACACAAAGGCGTAGTCGACAGGCTTTTATTTCTGTCTTTAGGGTTTAAAAGAACCTAACACGAACCTAATCTGTCCGAGCCGGTGTGCCTCAAGGCTCACTAGGCTCGCTCTTGCATCCGTAATTTTTTTTTTTTTACTTATCTATAAAAATAAACGCTATAAAAAAGAAAGTTGTGGCGGGTTCAGGACACCCTCTAAACCCAAACCCCCAAAACCCCTAAATAACCTCACATTCTTTCTACCGTGGCGGCACGTTTCTAAACCCAACCCGTCGATACTCTGTATTTTCTGCCATATGTAGTCAGTACCATCGAATCAAGGCCCCCCGCCTTGATTCGATGGTACTGACTACATATGGCAGCGGCTTACAATCTGTTATTTATGCTCTCAAAAAGGTAAGTGCGAAGCTTCTTGGGACCTCTGGACCTTAAATCATGTCTGCAAGGGTGTGTCGATTCCTTTGTAGGAGCTTCTACAAAACAATCGCAGTGAAAATAGCCAGATAGTTCAATAATATGACAAAAAAATAAATTTTGCGTCATATTAAAACTCCGTGCGAAAAGAGAGGAATTGAGACAGAGTTCAAATAGACTATCTCAGACTGAAAAGTCGGTACTGAACTACCTAAACTACTTTTCAGGAAATTGCGAGACAAAGTGAACGATACGACGAAAGGTATATACTATAATATATAGGATAGTAATAAGTTTGATTTTCGTTCTCCAAACTCACTAATGCACTGGGCAGTGCATGAGTGTTTCATTTTTCATTTGATTAATTCATTGATTCATTTCATTCTTTCATTGATTCATTTCAGTTTGATTAATTTCATTTTGATTCATTTCATTTTCATTAATTTCATTTTGATTCATTTCATTTTCATTAATTTTATCATCATTTCATAATCATCATTTATTAATTTTGTGTGAGTCATATGATACTTGAATAAAGATAATTCTATTCGATTTCATTCATTCATTTGTTTCATTTAATTTTCATAAAGTCTTTTGTCGAACAATGCTGCACTTATGCAATATTCATCTGCATCGTAATAAGATCCCCGACTTATTACTTGTTTCGTTTCAATTACTGACTGACTGCGTAAGTAGAATGGTCTGAAAACAGTACCTAACGCGATTTGAGCAAGTTTTTTCGTAAATACTTGTTCGCTCTATTTTGGCCTTAAGGCGCGATTCCATTAGGCAAGTTACTTGTATGCAAGTTGCAAATTGCATACAACTTACCTAAACAAACCTGCATACAAGCTACAACTTGTAACAAGGTAGTTTGAACTTTACATTGTACATAATGTACATTTTTTATTCAAGTGACGTGCAAATTGAACGCGCAAACGTTAGTTGCACGTTTCGAATTGCGAACGTGTGACGTGTACGCGTTTCATTTTTGGCGACAATGTTTCTTTTTTTATTCAATCGGTAATATATTTATTATCTCAGAAATGACTCGGCAAGCAGCACCGACCGACGTCTTCCACCCATGATATCCTACTCAATTGTTGAACATCTCCACTTGTATGCAAGTAAAACCTGCATGCAATTTGCACACTCTCAAAAACATGTTTCTAATGCAAGCTACTTGTACGCAAATATGACATCATACTTGCATGCAAGACTTGCCTAATGGAATCGCGCTTTTAGCCCTAAAAAATGGGCCGAGCATTACGTAATAATAAAGACAATACTTTTATTAGTTACGTACGAGTCGTAACTGATATAAGAACTTTACTACATATAATATCGGCTTAACTTTAGGTACGATCGACGGACGACGCGACAGCGAAGTTTAGCGCAGTGGCTGATCCCAGCCTTTTTTCCGAAAGATTAGAGTTCGTTCCACTTATCATTCGTATGGCGTAGCCTAGCCTAGACATGACAGTAGACACATTAGAAGTAGTCTGGGGGTTTGGCCAAGTTAGATTTGTGGCTTTAAACTTCGCCTAAAATGTACGGTACAGGATAATTCCCAGTGTTGTTTATTTGAACCACACCGTGTTTAAAATGATAGAAAATTATGGAATAGTTATTTTTTTATTAAATTCCATGCATGAGTTATGATTTGATTTATACATAGGTACTAGTAATATATTTAGTAAGAAGGTTATGAAAACTACATTGATGTCACAACAAAAGTTAATGTTTTGATATTGGTCAGTTGCTTCATGTTTTATTTTCGTAGAATATAAAGTAAAATGACTGTCTTCCAAGTATTAATTACAAATAATTTTTATTGTAAGTATTACTAAGTACGTACTGTACTTTTTATTTTATGCACCCATCGCTAAAGTGATTCATGCTGTTCTTATGCAGAATTTTTGCTTCGACGTAAAATATCTGACCTACATAATGAAGAAATTCTTAAGAAAATGGGTTTTTCTCTTTACAGTTTTCCGGAAAAGAATATGATGCAACAAAGCCGCGAATTAATGATACCATTCAACGGAGCGATGAATATTGATGGCCTGTGGTATTAACATTGTGGGTAATACGCAAGCAGTTTATTACTCAGTACATTTATTATGGTTATTAACTCTGTTGAAAACAAATTAATGGAATACTCAGATAATATGGGTAGATGCCAGCTTTATAGAGTTAATACTGACATTTATTGTGTTCAATTGTTGATCGTAGTTCATGAAAACGTAATGTTCATTGTGTGCATGATTTCAGTTCGGTCGGCAGTCGGTACTATTATTCAGTAGTAAACTGATCATGTTGAGAATTCCACTCAAATTCCGGGTTAGCAGTTTCAGGAAATTTATATATGCTTCGCCTGTTCGGCAGAATATTATCGTAATTTTCTCAGCTCCGCACAAAATTTTAAGATGTTACTCGCGATTTAAACTCTCAATAATTTCAGACTGCTGCAATTGTTTGTCATATTTCACACACTGAAACTCTTTGAGGTTATGCCGTGAATTAAGATTTCACCGAATCAAATCAGACGTACGCCTACAAACTGAAACTCACCTTCGTCAGGAGGTTTATTTCCGAATGCGAAATCCTTAAATCCTCGCCAGTTAACAGTGTACCGTCCGCTGCGTCGCACTATCATTGTTATTTAGGTAAACACTGCACAAAGCGTGCACTCCCGAGCGGATAACACGTTGCTCACTAGCGGAGGACGGAGTTACCGGGCACCGGCAGAAATTCGCAACAGACGTGCGGGATCGATGCGTGGCGGCGACGCGTCACGACCGAGCCGCGGCGTCAGCTGAGCGCACGTCACACCGGCGCCGCCCGCTCGCCCCGTCGCGCTTGCGCATGCCTGCCCGCCCTGCACAGGCCGCCCGCCCGCTCACAGTTGGCATGTCGTCTACGATGCTACGGCTCGTTTTTAAACACGATTAAGCAGTCGCCTCTTCCTTCAATGATCGCTCACTGAACACAGATACGAAATGAGAGTAAATGATGACTGATGCTGGACGGATTTAGTTTCTGAGGCCGACGTTCTTTCGCAAATAATACGTTGGCGCCGAGTGTTGCGGCGGAATGTTTACACGCTTTCTGAGTGGTAGACTACAGTTTACTAGCACGCGATGTCTACCGACAATAGCACTCGTTACACAGATTTAGACTTTTATTGCGAGACTAAAATAAAGATTACGGAAGTTGGCTTCACACTTTATTGAAGCCGCAGGAAACGTTGCGAATAGCATCCTCGCATAAAAATTACTCTTAGGTATTTATTGAGAATGAAACTTCTTCGCACTATTATATACCAGCAATGTACATAAAGTTGTCTTATTTAAAGCTATGAAAATGTAGCCATAAAGCTAGGAACATAAAAATATTACGATCGAACTATAAAAATTGCGTGCCACTCACATTCGATACTTCACGTACATTTAAACGTTAATGTTACATCCATCCTATTTATAGAACAAACGGGATATGAGAAGAGGCACGTATCATAAAGAAGTGTCGGTACATTACTTTGTGAGTAATTATAATCTTAGGTTCAAGGCCTGTCTGTTGACAATGATGAAAACTTTCTCGGATATACTTATATACGAGTTCAAGTGCGTAGGAGGCTACATAACATATTATTGTGTAGCTGTTATATATTATTTCTGTTTCATTAGTAAAGTAAATAAAATATTTCAGTTATATACCTATATCTGGAAAAGATTAAATCTACGATGTCCTATTAACCTCGTTTTTATTTATATTTGGGTGCGAAAAAAACAAGCAGTGCGTCATTTTAGCAACTTTTTGTTAAAGTCGCGTCATTGTTTGCCGGTCTTTATCATTCGAAGAATTTTTATGACGAATGATAATATTATTGGGTTTTCTTTTGGCAGAGTCTCGAAGTAATTCAGCATACAATTTAGGCTGATAAGCTGGATTTGCAGTTTACAGACGCGATGCTAAACTGAAGATCACGCATGAAGTCTCAAGAGACCCTGTAACTTCGAAAGTACTATAGAAATAGAACAATGAAATATAATGGAACTTTGGAAAATTTGGCAGGCTATTGCAGTATTCGTCCAACAATGTTATTCCGTTCCATAGTCATTTCAAGCGAGACTTACACCAAAATTAATAACATATGTAACTACCTACCTATCTATTTTTACTGTATCCAATTGAAGATTAGAAGAACACCCACACTGGCCCTCACCATACCAGCGTGGTGTAAAACGTGACGAAAACGTGTGTCACTTTATGCCAAAGACAAGTCGAAGTCAGCTTGAATTGAGGTGTTATGAGAGTTTATTCTAAAAGTGGGCAATGTCGCAGATAGATGTCAAATAATTCGCTGCTTTGATTAATTTGGCAAATGAGTCTGGTCACGCTAAGTCTGCAATGGAATAAATGGGCAACCCCAGAAAGTTTTATAAATGGTATACTTTTACATCGGGCAATTATCGATTTAGCCGCGAATGTCAAAAATGTGCCCAAAAAAAGAAAATGTGAAACGCAAAAGACAACTTCCGCTACCTAGCTGACTATGTTTTTTTTGGTAAGTTTAATACAGTAAATAAGATAATTAGATCGTTTTAATGAACAAGTCAGCAACTTGCGCTTTTTTGATATTTTGTCTTTTGCCTAGTAGATTATGTCGTACTTATGCTTTACCTCCATACGATGACAAAACTGTATCAAATCCACACTGCATCGTGCTAAAGTGACTATTCTTTACCAGGAATAAATCGGAATATAAACAAAATAACCTATCAAAAACAAAAAGACAAAGTATCAACTTCTTTTTTCGTGGGACAGGATGGTGTTGCCGTCTATAGATTTTCAAATTCCACCGTTTTTTACTTATGCAGACTTAGCCTGGCCAGACTATTACTGTATGGAAATAAGAAATGTGGATATCTAGCGAACGAGAATATTAATAATGAATTGCAATTAAAACACTGAATTTGATGTTGTAACCGTTTTAGGTGTAAAAAAGGCATTTGGAAAGTTCCCAAATACTTTTTTTAGATCTAAAACTAAATATTCGGTGTTACGCTATTAATGATTGCATTTCTTAATCAATATCTTAGTTACTACAGTACAGTTCTACTATAGGTACACCTCTGCCTAACCCTTCGGGGAATACAGGCGTGATGTTATGTTATCTTAGTTCACTAGTTAGCCACATTTCTTAATTCCATACAGTAATATTGCCAAATTAATCAAAACAGGTAAATATTTGACAGCTATTTGCGACGTTGCCAACTTTTAGGATAGTGTCAATCCCACAGCTCACTTCACTGTTATCATGGTGATATATTACAGAATATCTCGGTAGGTGATTTCTTCAAATAACAAACTAGGATCGCCAATACATTTAACAACTCTTCCAAAAAGTGTGATAGGTGTAAGACCTCCTTTCTTCAGAAAGCACATAAGTACAGTGATCGCCAATCTGTCTGAGAACTCTGCCAAGCGTGGTGATTTGTAGGTAATTCCCGTTGACCGTTTATCTTACCGGTCATTAGTTGTTAAGCGGTAGATTAGAACTGCCTGATATAATGGTAGCTACTTAGTACTTATCTTTTCGCTCGTTTTTCTTCACGAGGTTTACTGTACCTATTTAAAGCGATATCGCTGAAGAGTACGTTGGCACCGAATTCGTGCAACAGTTACTACCTACTTGTTGGTTTTCAACGTTTTTCACGATCCATCGTGTGTAAATAATGGGACCTGGTTACCTCTTCTCTTAGTAAAAGTACAGCAATTTATTTCCTTAGGCAGTTACTGGCACGGAAAACGTCAAGTTTTCTAAATGGTACTTACCTACTAGTTATTAGACGAAGTACCTGATAATTACATAAATCTGGATTATTAAGCAGGATACGGTGTTATTAATTATGCCATTATTATACCATTATTATTACAATAACCATTATTTCGTAGTATCTACTCGATTAATAAAATATTTTTATCATTACTCATAAAAGGCCCGTAACAACAGTAGATTGTAAAAAAATATTCTAAAATACAGATAACCTTTAACTTAACTATGTTTTAAAAGCTATTGATGAGTAATTTGAGTATAAGTTTATATGAGAATAATAATTTTAATTAATATTTTTGTCTAGCTTGTATAGTTTTATGTATATTTGGACACATTCGCACGATTTTGTCCGCCGTGTCTCTTTTGCCAGTTTACTACGTGACTTTCCTTTGACGAATTGTGACCTTGAACATCAGGTTAAAAAGGTAAGGTTCCATGAATAAAAAGAGATTTACCAGTTCATTACAGACAGGTCTAAAGTTCCTAGTGAGTAAGGAAAGTGAGCAAATGCGTAGCCACGCTTCATGTATAGCACGGTGTAGGTTGCACTTGATAAATTGTGCCAGTGCCGGATTTAACTTGCACAGTGAAATATAAGGAATGATTGTGACAGCTGTTTCTAGAATAATAAACGATATTGGTGAAGCAATTTGATCGTAAAGAGGACATTGAAAAGAAGTTCCAGATATATGAGCTTTGTCCTTTTTCTAGCAAGCACCTACATATAAACAGATGGAGCCCTTAGTATGTGTTCTACAATTATGTCGTCAAATCCGGCGCTGGATCGCATTAGATAATTAATGAGTGTTACAATATCGCGGCGGCGCGGGCGCGTGCTCGGTGCTGATAGCGCGGGTCACAGGTTACTCTTATAAGTGAGGGCAGCATCTCTGCCGGAACAGTCAGTACGTTGGGCTATGCGGCGACGCAGTTTCCTACATTCTCTCAAAATTAAGTGATTTAATCGATTTATTGGCTTGACCAAAATGCCGTGGGCAAGCATCAACAGGTAATTAATATTAACTTTGTGATTGTCAAGTTACTTAATGTGTCGTTTTGTTTGTGTACGTGCTTGTTGATAACTCTACCCATCAATTTGTTAATAACAATAAATCAACCCAGAATCGTTATCTGGTTCTCAATCCTAAAATAGACTATCGTGATTAATTAACATTCAAATTAAACATGTTTTCAGAATTTACGCGAAACCATCAAATACGAGTTCAATGGAAACTCCTATGACCAGCACCATCAACGCTGGTCCAGCTTTGACAGCCTCAGCGGATTCCGGTGGTCGCTTTGAACTAAGCGATCACGGATACGGCAAGAGTGCTGTCAAACTCCTCCATGTTCAACGAGATGCAGAATACCACTCCATCCGAGAGTTCGAAGTGTTCACGGAATTAAAATTGCACTCTGAAAGCGCTTACGTGATCGGAGACAATAAAGACGTGGTGGCAACGGACTCTCAGAAGAACACGGTGTATCTGCTGGCAAAGAAGCATGGAGTGAAGACTCCCGAAGAGTTCGGTGCAGTAGTAGTGGGCCACTTCTTGTATATGTACAAGCAAGTAGTAGAGGCCAAATGTAGAGTCGTTGAATACCCTTGGGAGCGACTCCAGGCGGGCGCGCCTCATAATCACGCATTTGTATTCTCGCCGACTGCGACGAGATGGTGCCAAGTGAGGCAAGCTCGACACGGTTAGTAGTGGTTACAAGAATTCGTTTATGTGATTGAGTTATCATTTCAGGCATTTTATTAATAGTTTTTCCTTTATCAAACAGAGGCAGTGACTGTGAAATCCGGTTTAAGTGGCCTCCGTGTACTTAAGACAACGCAGTCAGCATTCGTAGATTTCGTTCAAGACGAATACACTACGCTTTCAGATGCTGCCGAAAGAATATTCAGGTAATAATTTTTTTATGTCCCATTCATTTATTGATTCAGGCCTGTTATCTCGGTCAGAGGTCTCGCATTCCTCCTTTTGTCATGATTCAATTACTTCGTACGTATATCTTATCGACGACTGATATGTATTGCAATTACTTTTTTCATCCAATCAGTGTTAATATTTTGTCATCCACAGTACTGTGGTGGAAGCAGAATGGATATACGACAATATGCGGACAGCAGACTTCGACAACGCTTGGCTAACTGTTAAGGACGCCATCTTGGACAAATTCGCCGGTCCTGCAGACATTGGCGTGTACTCGCCATCAGTGCAGCACACCTTGTATCAAGCACAGAAAACTGTGTTGGAAAAAGTACCAGAGGTAAGGCTATCTTATTCTTCTTGTTTCATGCCAGTACTGGCTACACGACAACAGCTCCTGCCGTAGTAAGCATAAAAGCTAGTCGGCAATACTAGCAGCGAGGCTGACTTGCCCAGAGAGTGTCCGAACGTTGCTCAGTATCGAATCACGTGGAGGCTGTTAGAGTGCTCCTCCATCTACCTATAATATTAGGTTAAACAATTTCCCATGTACCCTTATATCATCAGCAATTCTTAGACTTAGGCAATTTGCAATTCACCTTCAGTATCTGACCCCGTGTGCAAATACTAATTAAAATTGCTGAATATTTGCACACGCCCTCAAAATACTGAAACTGTAGGTATATACTAAATATTGTTATCATAAATAGTTGATAGCGAAATTTACGCTTGTAAGAAATTCGTTTTAATTCACCCTATATTAAATAGACAAGTAATGTTCGTACCAGTCTCGTGCCTTGAAAAGTCCTTTGACAACTTACTTATATCAACAATTAGCTTAATAGCTGTATTTAATACTAATTTTATGATGCTAATTGTTGTATTTTTGCACTTTAAGTATTGTTTCTTTTGGTTGTGTGTATGGAACACTTCCGAATAATTCTTGGTTGTTTTTTTTTTAACATTAGCGGTGACCTGTGATTACTTATCAAAATTCTTTTTGGGACTACTGTTTCACAGAGTTAATCAACATTAAATAGGTGCAAAGTAGCAACAATGCCTAAAAATTTTTATCTTTGTGTTGTTTGAAAAACATATTCAGTTTTAAAGAAAGCTCTTTCTCTCTTTGTAGCGATTCACACGTGAAATGTCTTTTGAGTAGTACAGAAATAAATATTGCAAGTTTCTATGTTTAGCTCCGGCGGTCAATAGCCCGCAGTGTTGCCGCACTCATTATTTCTCTTGGGAACCTGTTCTCAGGATAATATGACGTAGTCACAGTAGTAAAACAATCGTTATTTTTATACACAAATCAAAAACATCGTTTCATCGTTTCGTTTCGTTTCTTTTTTTAGGTGACATTCAATAGAAAAAAAAATTTACACGATAAAGAAATAGCTTTCATAACGTTTTAGTTACCTATGCTAAGCAGCTTTTTGGCTTTTAGAAGTTTTTTAGATAGTTGCTAACATTTATAATACAAAAACAAAAAAATAAAAATAAATTTGATATAAAATAACCTGAAGTTAAGTAGGTATGTCAACTATAATATTTAACTAAACTTAAATATTATTAATTATGATTACATTTACGGATCGAGAGGGCATGGGAAGCCGTCTCCTCCTTCTACGAAACACTAATGCTCACGAAGGAGGAGGCGGAACGCGTGAGGGAGAGGCAAATTTCACGCCCTCACGCCCCTAGCCGGCGCAGGAGACGCCCTGGGCGTTGGGAATCCCAGGCCGATTCCCGGCCACCGTAGGCGCGGGCTTGCGCACGGTGAGCAATGGGCAGCTCGCCGTCCGATAAAGACCAGGCCCGGGTCGACCCCCGCAGGAGGAGACGCCCAGGGCGTCGGGAATCGCGGGGCGATTTCCGGCCACCGTAGGCGCGGGCTTGCGGGCGGTGAGCAATGGGTGGCTCACCGTCCGATAAGGACCAGGCCCGGGTCGACGGCGCGTTGTGTTCCACGCGTGCTTAAAAGACATGTCAGCACAATTGAAGGGGTCCGATAGGGCCGATGCCTGCCGGGACGCGGGAAAGTCCGAAAGGGGTACCGTGGCCCCTGGCAACATATAGGCAACTGAAGGTACACGGGTGGGTTTTAGTAAGAGTCTGACACGCCCTCCCGCTCCACCCAGAGCGGAAGAAGTTATTTAATAAATTCCCACCCAAAAAAAAAGATGTCAAGATATTATTATTTAAGTCCAATATTATCGATATAGTCACGTGATCACGACCACATTTATTATAAATTCAATATATCTCGACCCTAATTAAACTAACTTTAAAACAGTTCCTACGCGGAAGAGAATCCTCTTTACTGACATTCTGGTAACAATACGATATGAGTGATATCGGTGGTGACGTCACAATCAGACTGTTCTTGTTTTCGAGCCACAGTCACGTGAGGCAAAGGTCACAAGTTATCGAGTTCAATTTAAACATAACTGGAGGCCTATTTGATTTATTTTATTAATATATTTTTTTGTCAAAAAAATTATATGGCCTTTACTAACTTTCAATTTATTTTGCTTTGAACAGATTTTTATTTAATGAAAATGTAAATATTAAACAGATAAGAGATCATTCAATTACTTATTGAAAAGAAAACTTCTTTAGGCTCGTTGGGATTTTTTTTTGATGGGAAAAAACAATTGAACTCTTCGACACTGTTACCGACACCTCATTAAATTTTTTTCCTGCACAATAAAATTGTTCAAGTTTTCAGTTCTGTCGGCACTCCCGGAGTGCCACTGTTTTTTTATATTAAATATTAGAAAACGCTTTAATAAGTGACGTGATCAAGCAACAGTAGGTAACAAGAATTATGCAGCATATTAAGTGTTCTCAGGAAACAATAGTATAATCTATATCGATCCACAGCACAGCCGGTATTCAATTAGTGATATCGATTTAACCAGTATTAGTCCTCGTGTCATATGTCTGATACACAAATGTATGATAATACATCGCAATAACAAATCTATGAATTCGACGTATTACAGTTAAAAACGTATGTATCCGCCCGGATTTGATCTCGCGACATTATGACGTCCAGTATATGATGCGATTTTTGTCCATAGCTTTTTGGTCCTTATCATTCCAGATAATAATATTAGTGAACGTAAATATTAATTTATTTTTGAGACTAATTTTTAATTTTGGGTTTCTTTGTTCACAGATCAATTGGATCAAAATGGCGATGCCGAACAAGCACTACCTCAACATCGATATGTCTAAATTCCCCGCAAACGTGACTAAGGGCGACCCTCGCCACGTCATCTACCAGCCCATCGACAAGCCAGCCGGCCTCATCTACGCGCAGCTACGCCGTAGACCCAAAAGTCACTTGTGACACCGCGCCGCTACGCTTTGTAGCGCTACGTATTTTAAGTTTTATGTTCGTTCCACCATTATCTTAGTTGTAAACAAGGGGATGTTTCTGTTAATCACCCCAAACTCATCTTTATAACTCTCTCAGAATTATAAAAATATCGCCATTGTATTCATTATTTTATAATAAACGTTAATTAATTGTATCTAAATCTAAAGTACTCGTTATGTAATCTAGTCAAGTTCCTATTTTAATAATTTGAATAACTGTACTAAATATATGTTGGCTACAGTTCCAATGCGGTTTCTAACCATATAGATAAGATTGTTATAAATAATCTAATAAGTATGACAAAGTTAAATAAACATTCAAAGTATTAAACTTGTGTTTGAATTAATCGTATTTTAGAATCATTGAAAGAAAACTAGTTTTTATGGACATTTATTAAATACAAAAAACATGTTGCTTACTTTCACTACGTTGAAGTTTACAATGTTTTTAATTCTCGTAAAGAGACATTAATGGTTTAACAATATTATGACGAGGACTGGTCAACGACATATTATTACGTATATATTGATTTCAGGTACATAATGCTATACATAAGTTACTCTTAAAAATAAAAATTAACATTTTACAGACGTTTGGTTCCGATGATTTTGTCTGCCAAAGCGTAAAGGTCCTCGACCGTCTGTAAAGAAAATAAAAAAGGTTAAGTCATGAACTCATAGTTAATACCTTTTTTTTTTTTTTTTGAGGGTGGGAAATCTTCAAATAACTTCTCCCGCTCTCTTGTGTCAGACTCTTACTGACTAAAACCCACCCGTGTTCCTTCGGTTGCCCTGTCGCCGGGGGCCACGATCTCCCTTTCGGTTTTCTTCGCAACCCCGTCATAGTTAATACCTAGACTGAGAATAAAGACAAATGACAAGTATTTTATTAGCTGTCAACTAATCGTAGAGTTTTACAGAACTGATTGAATAACCTTACAAGATCTAAAAAGTTAGTTATGTAAATATAAAAGTGCAGGAATATACGAGACATTCATTGAGTTGAAAAGGAGATCGTAGACCGTGCGTGTGAAGAAAAAACCGGCCAAGTCTGAGTCGGACTCGTGCACGAAGGGTTCCTTACCAGGATCTATAAAAACGAGCAAAAAAAATCATCACGTTTGTTGTATGGGAGTCCCCTTAAATATTTATTTTATTCTGTTTTTTAGTATTTGTTGTTAAAGCGGCAACAGAAATACATCATCTGTGAAAATTTCAACTGTCTAACTATTACGGCTCATGAGATACAGCCTGGTAACAGACGGACGGACAGCGGAGTCTTAGTAATAGGGTCCCGTTTTACCTTTTGGGTAAGGAAACTTCAAAAGGAGCCTCTGTCCTTGACCTTCATATATCCAATCAACTGATACATAGGTATTTAAATAAGTAGGTAGGTATTTGTATACACACATATCAATCTGGCTATCCTTGGATAAATCGTCTAGTAATGAGACATCTGACTGAAAATGATAAAGAAAAGCAAAATAAGTTTTTGGTTTTAAGGGTAAGTGCTTCTCGTTGACCCGAGAATGTACCTACCTACAAATGACGTCATATCTTATTAGAGTATCACGCAATATGCTGTGATGCAGAAACTCTGAAAACGTAAACAATATCTAGTTACACACGAATCATACGGAAGTGAGTCGAAAGGGTTTTTTTTTAAATGACTTTGAAAACATTCTACATGTATTTCTTCCTATTATTCCTTTCTATTTGTCTCTAAAACAGATATTGATTTTGTTCTAACCAATATCTTTTGATTATCTTAGGCTGTAGTAGCTCAAAACAACTGTTTTGTTTACGAATAGCGTGAAGGCTCCTACAAACAGGCGCGACACGCGACGCGACATAAAGACACCGCTCGTCGCGCGACGCGACGTACCTTTGTGTCGCGTCGCGTGTCGCGCCTGTTTGAAAGAGCCTTAAGGGGGATTGAAATGGCCAAATGGTGCGATTTACTATCATTTATGTGAATAAACAAAACACTGTCACTCTTGTAAGGAAACAAACTCATTGTTATGTAAATATGATGTCCAAGTGGACATAAACAATGTATATTGTATAAATAGTCTTTAGTATTAACAAACCCACAATGCGGTTTGTTTTAAAATTAGATGACAGATAAAGAATTAATAAGTTAATGCTGCAGTCATTAACTTAACTGGTTCGGAATCGAATGTCTTTATTGAAGAATATCTTTAAGGTGTATTTATCTGCAATAATAATAAGTATTATGTCTAGTTTATACCATTGGCACACATCTTTTAAATAATTTTTTTAGGAGAAACCGATTTTTGTGAGTACTTATTCAGAATTTAGTAAGAAAACTGCGAATTTCAGTATGCGAAAACATTTTTACATGCTACGATATTAACTTTTAACATACTTCTATGAATATGTTCACAACGACTTTATCCTAAATTCAACGTTACTCGAACAGTTTATTTGGGATTGGTTGTTACCATGAAAATATTTTATTGTGTGGTAGGCACCTAAGTTACTATTGGAAAATTCGGCGAACTCTTTAGGCCACACTTAACAGTAACTTAACTATTGCAAAACAACTCAATATGTAGACGAAAAACAAATTATCCTTCTAAATTAATTTAAAAAAAAGGTTGAACGACTTGACTTTCTGTATGACTTAGCAAGATGCTTAATAAAATATTGAAAGCCCCAAATTACAATAGCATGAAAATGAATCCGCCAATAATCCCCACCAGACAATGGCTGAAAAAACTTCAAAGCTAGGCCACACAATATACATAGAAATTAAAATGTGGTATGTTCACGTCTCTAGTCTGTAAAGCCAAAACATTTAATTTAAGGTTTTTAGTTTATTATGATTTTAGTTAATGTAGATAATATTCTATCGTTTGGATAGCACGAGTGAGTGGCGAGGTTGGGTCATTACTTATCAATCGTGTTCAAACGTGATTCACGTCCAGTTTCTAACTGGTTTGAGCCGAATTTATTAAAGGCCCGGACATACGGCTTGTAAGCATATCGGCAGTTAAGACGTGTCAGCTGCGGTCTTAATATTTTTAATGATTAGAGAGAGATATAGTTAATTGAATATTCCTAACGCACAGTAATTTCTTGATCGTCCTAATTCAGTGGTGTGCATTAGCTATAAAAGGTTTTTTAATAAATCATTTTGGCATATTTACATTAACTCCGGAAATTTTAACGGGGAAAGTTTTTAGTTCAATGCACCAGGATCACGCGATTTGGTATTAAAAGTTAACTGGGTATTTCAAGTACTTATTTGAATTTGCGAAAAGAAACGAGAAAATGTGCTATTTCGGAAAGTTTTTACCACCTTTTTACGGTTTTAAAAATTTATGAGAATTTTCAAGTTCAACTTGAATATATCAACCACATACCTCAGTCTATTTGGAGAACCTGCACTAAATTCATGGATTTAAAAGAAATGCTTGATAGAGTAGCAAGAATCTTAGAATTAAAAACTAAAGTCAGTCGATTTGGGACACTTACGTACTAGGTATGTATATTGTCTAGGAATTTGTATAATTGTTTTCGTGGTTAGAGAAAATTCAAAAGCCTACTAACAAATTTGTTGGAAATAATATAAATTAGAAAGCTTCTGTGGGGGGCTTTACGAAAATACTGCTCACAATGAACCAGTAATTTCGCGGAGCCCCCACAGAGACTTTGCGGGGCGTAGCTTCCTCAAGAACTAATTCAGGATTTGGCAGCATTTGCTTATTCACGTGTCTATGCAGGATACAATAGAATTACAACTAGGCGCTTTACTTTTATTCGTGATATTGCTCCTACGACTAAAAAAATTGACTCAGTAGAACAAGTTATGTTATTTGAAAAAACAGCGATTAAGCAAATGCCGCCAAATCCAACATTAGTTCTTTAGGAAGCGGTAAAAATAATGAATTTCGTCAAAACTTGTCCACTGCAATCCTGATTGTTTTCACTATTTTGTGAAAATTATGGCAGCAAACATAAAATACTACTGCTCCATACACAAATGAAATGGTTATCTCGGCGTAAATCTTTAACAAGGCTATTTGAGTTACAAACTGCGAAATAGAATTCTCAACTCAACCTATGCAGCTATTAAATGAAAATACCGCAAAGAGTGGATATCAAACCTGACATACGACTTCAACTCTCTTCGATCAAGCCTAACATCAAACAATTGATGAAAAGTAAAAATCTATTTCAAAATCGATTATTAATCAAGAATACACATAAAACCAGGTTTTGATTATTTTAGGGCTCCGTCAAATATTCCGTTTTCCAAAAGGGTTTCGTCTCCACAAAGAACCGCTGACCTAGATGATATTGCTAAGCTAAAATGATTCAATTTTATGCTTCTAAGATTGTCAATAAATAGTCAATTCAATAAATGGAACTTTGTCCTAGTTTGAGGCACTGTATTAAAATAAACTATTGGAACAAAGTATTAGGCAGCTAGACTCGCGACAGTATTGCTACGAATCTGATAAGAAATAACGCGAATCCCTATAATAATGTATGCTCAACACGCACTTACCGACCAAAGTCTGAACAACGAGCAAATTGTGTGTGTTTAGGTAGCTACGCGATTGTTTGATAGTATTTCGACAATAATATTAAAACCACTCTATATATTTATACAATATGCAAAAAAAAAAACCCTGTCCCATCCGAAAGGGGCGCATATTTACTGCAATAACATTACCAAAAAGTTTTATTTTATTATTATTGAAACAAAAAAAGTTATTGCTATTTAAAATTTTTTTTGTACCAAAATTACCCCAAATCTATTAAAAATAAGTCATGACTTGTAGACACCCGCTACACGATGGTCTACAAGAAGACCGCTACACGATGGTCACCCGTGCCTAGAAAACTTGAAAAAAAAAAATCGGCACGGCAGTAATCAACGTGTTGATGTCTTTCTAATGGTCAAAAGCTGGTGACGTCATGGAGTCGCAAAATCAATGGTTTAGTCCCATCTCAAAAATGCCCAACGCGCCTAAAGAAGTTTTCACTTCAAAAATTTGCGTTTTTTTTCCTGTAAATTACCACATAAATAGACTTTCAGTTCAATACTGAACAACACCCTTTTTTTTTTTTTTTTTTTTTTTTTTGAGGGTGGGAAATCATCAAATAACTTCTCCCGCTCTGGGCGGAGCGGGAGGGCGTGTCAGACTCTTACTGACTAAAACCCACCCGTGTTCCTTCGGTTGCCCTGTCGCCGGGGGCCACGATCTCCCTTTCGGTTTTCTTCGCAACCCCGGCAGGCATCGGTCCTAGTGGACCCCTTCAATTATGCTGACATCTCTTTGAGGCGCGCGTGGAACACAACGCGCCGTCGACCCGGGCCTGGTCCTTATCGGACGGTGAGCCACCCATTGCTCACCGCCCGCAAGCCCGCGCCTACGGTGGCCGGAAATCGCCCCGCGATTCCCGACGCCCTGGGCGTCTCCTCCTGCGGCGGTTAGGGGCGTGAGGGCGCGAAATTTGCCTCTCCCTCACGCGTTCCGCCTCCTCCTTCGCGAGCATTACCGCTTCGCAGAAGGAGGTGACGGCCTCCCATTTCCTCTCGCTCCGTACCATAGCCTGAACCAGGGCCGGACGCGAGAGATCACCGCCGCCGATCGCCTCCACGAGGACACGGCGATGCTCCGCCCAAGCTGGGCAGACCTCCACCGTATGCTCCACCGTGTCCTCCGGGCGACCCACACAATGGTGACACCCGGGCGTTTCCTCCCGCCTTATCCTTCCGCCTGACGCAGGTCCTCACCGGACACGGCTGTTTCGGGAGGTTCCTGCACTGAACAACACCCTCACGAGAGATTCTCGCAACAAGCATTTGATATATCACACGGTATATCCCTATATTCAAAATTCATTTATTTACGTTATACGTTCGTGTTTGGGTCACAGAAATACATAAGTGTACCAAATTTTAAGTTAATCAGTCCAATAGATTAGGAGCAAATTGGCTGTGACAGACGGACAGACAAACACGAGTGATCCTATGAGAGTTCCGTTTTTTCCGTTTGAGGACGGAACCCTAAAAACGTAAGGGCTGATTGAATTATGACTACAAGTGTGTGTGTGTACCGGCTAATGACTATTATTACACGAGCGCTAGATGAGTCCATAGGTCGATTTTATCAGTGGGTCAAACTAAGCTGGAGTCAATCTGCTTCTAACCGGTATAACACGAGCTATCGCTCCTGCACCAGACTATATAAACAAAACAATTATGTAAATCTTTATGATAGCAACCGTAAGACCCGGTGACACAGTGATATCCACGCATCCAGATGATTCTAGTTACCAATCCTACAATGCATCTTTGGTTCCTACCGTGAGGTTCTTCAGTTGTTTGATCTCGGTAGTCTCGTACTTGAGTTGCGCGAACCGCTCATCGGTGAAGCGAACACCTTTCTCTAGGTCCAAATGCTTCTGTTCTTCCAAATCTTCGCGACATTTCGCTAGTAGTTGTTCGGGTGTTAGCTGTGCGCCTTCTTCCACCATAACCTCTTCTTCTGGCATCTGTTCTTCGGCCATGGACTATAAAATAAAAGTAATACTTTAATATAATTGAAGCTCTAATTATACGTTTCAAGATTTAATTAAACTATCGTTACCAGGTCCAACTTCTGTGAAGCTTTCAATTTTCTGAAGTAAGCTTCGGCACGTTTCTTGGACGCAATGTTAACCTCGCGGTTGACCATTCGCCAGAACACGAACACAGGGTGATGGAACAGCTCAGGTGGACATTCCTTCAGTGGCGTCTTCCCAACTAGGATTAGTCGTTTGAGCCTTTCCATCTCATCCATCTATCGATAAAAAAACACTTACTGTTTATGAAACTATAAAATGCACACGTTCAAAAACATTATGTAAGTTGGTCTGAACGGTAATAAAAGCTATATTGATTGGGGAAGTACTTTAGGGGAAATTGTTGCTCGTCGCAGGTACTCCATGAAATCGTAAAGTTCATAAAGCAATCTTTGATTGATGGGGGGGTAATTAGTTTCATGTTGACTGGCGTTTAATAAGCGAAACACAGTAAAGGTATGCAGACGTTCAGTGATAGATGATTGATTTGCATTGGCAGTAGGTAGGAAAGAGTGTTTTTAATAAGTAAACCTGCTAAAAAACTCACTTTTGCAACAACGATAACTTTAGTAACGCTAGATTAAATTGACTTTTAAAAACCTGAAGGTTATTGTGTGATAATATGGTCTCCAAGAACGTTGCTTAGTCAATAATCTCGCATTAAAACTGACACTTTTGATAATAATCGATCTCAATTTCATTATTTCAATTCATAACTGAGCAAGTCAGCATGGTTCTAGATGACCAGTTACTGCAAAAAGGTAGAAAGTCGTGATCTACTCACAACACGCGTGTTGATCCTCCTGTTGAGGGTCTCCTCATTGACGGCACGGATCCTCTCCTCCAGCTCCGTCATGAAGGTCTTGTCCGTGAGCCGTACCAGGTTGCAGCCCATGTGCTTCTCCAGCCGGGCACGGACATGCGGATGCGAGAAGCTGGATAAGATAGCAATAGATCAGGATTTTGATAACGAATTTCATTTACACCGATTCAGATTTTTTACACCGATTTTGCAAAATCTTTTGCTGTGAAATCTCCTGTCGAATTATACATATAGTCGTTTTATTTTGACAAACAATTTGCAAGAGACAACTTGATTGTAAGTATATTTAAAAGCTTTCAGAAACCAGGCATCAATATGATTTAGACCTCAGGTTTTTGTGAGGACGATCAAAAATATTTTAACAGGAAATTCGAAAATCACTAAAAAGCTTCGTAAAATTATCTACACAAACTTTATATAACACCAAAACTTGATAAACAATGCTAATAAACTAAACGGTGTGTTAACACAACGTAATTTTGGCGCCAATTCACCCACAAATAACCTCACTTTTACAAATCACTTGAACGCAAAATAAAACGAAATATCAATAAAACAAGGTACCATCCATAGGATAATGTGTTGAAACCATAAATAATCAACCACTTGATATAAACAAAGCGTACGTGAGTTTATACAATTAAGTTTTTTTATGGCCTAAGGTACAAAGTTTTACGTACCAGAGCCGCGAGGTTTCTTGGGAACCACTTTCAGCACTCGTTTTGCCGGTGGCTCACGCAGAATGGGTATACACACTGGAGGCGACCAGACGTCTCGACGTTGCCGTAAACTTTTAGTAGTTTTGACGCTACATGCTCAGTGTCATAGTTGAGACCTTTATCGTGGTGTACGATGGGCCTGGCACAGTATGGCACGGCCCCCACCGACACCACATGTTGGTACAAAATTCGTGTAAAGAAGTATTCACACCTTTGTTCGGGCCGGGCGGTGTCAGGCGTGAAGCCAAAATGTTTTTTTTAGCTGTGATCTATTTTCAAATTTTTGGAACAGATTAAGAAAAAAAATCATAGAAAGTAGGGATAATAACCCTTCCTAGACAATACATACCTTGCTTTTCTGTGGATTTGGTAATTTCACGGGTTGTTGTGAAGCATTGATAAATCACAGGGGTCAGGGATACCAAATATTGGTTAATTTGTTTTTTAGTATAAACGACATCGTTAACGATTAAAAAAGTATGTGTTATCCCTCCAAGTAGCTGTCAATAGAACGGATGAAGTAAAGTTCAACGGTGCAAGGTTACCGATTACCATTTTGTACTCGTATGAATCTAAGACGAGAGACATAATACATAATTAAAAACAAACATTTGAGATAAGATAAAATACTACACACCGCTATTTGAAAAACGACTAAAATGTTTATGTATGTAAGACTAAAATGTTTTTGTATCAGCTGTTTTGTGTAAGTTATTTTGTCTCCAAAGGAAAAAATTGCGCGTGCAGCAACGCCGTGTACACGTGATAAAAATTCTTAAAAAGTAAAGAATAAAAGAGAGTTATATCTTACTTCTCTCTCATGTAACAAAATGTGCCTAAACGTGACGCGTCCTTGAAATTTCACTCTCAATTCTCGGCCAATATCGAATCGCGGCCTAAGAAGTTTTACATTAAAAAAAACTGTTCATTCTAAAAGGTTCTTAAGCTCACGTGACTGTGAAAGTTTACCAAACGCCATACATGGCACCGGCATGGCAATTTTGACTAACCGTTTATTGAATGCATAAAGTTGCATATATTTATGTCAATTTGTACCCAAATAGTAATAACTTAAGAGATATACGATATTAGCACATTTTTGCTATGAAAGCTATTTCGATGATTCAGCTGGTGGAGTAAATCACTTTATTTTGCAACCTTATACTGGGGAGGGTGCGAAGCGAAACACATAAAATTGCCATTATATAGGGAAAGCAAATAATTGCTTAAATAGACTTGATAATACACAGAAAAGACATTTGAAATGAATACTGAGTTTTTTACTGAACCGGTCGCCGAATATCCGCGTCTTCGAAAAGAAAAGCACTATTCTGTTTCGCATCCGGGGCAAATATATTAATGACCAAAGGAATAGTAATAACTAGCTATTTTGCGTGTCTACGTCTGCGATCCAGGATGAAAAGTAGCCTATATCTTCTTTTCCAGGTTCCAAATTTCATCCAAAACCATGCAGCCGTTTTAGCATGAAAGCGTAACAAACAAACAAACTCACTTTCACATTTATTATAATATTATTACTTAGGATTCAGACTTGTTCCGCAAATTAACTGACTATTCTTCAAATTGCTTATCATCACAAGATAGCGACTTATCAGGAAAATGATTTATCACTAAGGGGAAATAACCCGGCTTATAATGTATTATGCTGTAAAGAGATGCTCATGCTGACCTGGGTTTACACATTTTCCTGTTAGATAAGATCATGTGTTTTGAAATTATACTTTTCCGTCAACGAAAAGAAGAGTAAAATCTCTATCCACATAGATCCAGGTCAAGTCCTTTCGGATTTCGGCATAAGGTATAAGGTATACGCCCATAGGTTAGGTGGAACGACGATCTTATCAAGGCGGCTGGTAGCAGAGTTACGAAGTATAGACTTATAACATGAGATTGGAGAAGTAGTATAAGAGATAGCCGTACTTTTGGTATTTATCGCTAGGAAGGCTGATTCAGTATTTGGTGCGTGTAGAGGAGGGTCCTCTGGTGACAATGGTGACGGTCTGCCCGCATGCAGCCGACCAAGTGACTATCTATGGCCGCTCAAAGACGTGTTATGGTTATCAAAAATGAACGATCACTAGGAATTTTGATACTTGTATAATATTAAAGTATGCACAGTACATAGGCACTGCTCATATTTATAGCAATTGATTTTATACCTGAAATATAGAGTTCGGAAGTCTACGGTGAATGAAGCTCGACTTCAGTTCAGTTAGGCTTCTTGGCATTCTAAATTTTGTGACAATTATTGCCACCTATTGTCCTAGACACTGATGAAGATAGTGAAGAAGAATCAGGTCAAGCGTCATCGCGTTGATGTGCTAATAAATATTATGAAGGCGTAAAATTAATTGCTACTCTATTCTTATTTATCTTATTACGCTTGTTTAATTATGTTAAATTTAGTTTACCTGATTTATGTTCGTGTTTGTGTGTATTGTTTAAGTACTTATCCCCTTACTATTAATTTTCCTTTTCAAATTTTAGTTTCGATTGAATTATTATCACAGGCGATCTATAAGGCGATATATGTTATTTTGAATGTTTATAAGCACTTTCATGTTTCTATAGTTATTTTGTTTGATGTTGATTTTATTTTAGATTTATTTAGAATTACATATTTTGTGTGTTTCAACATTTTAAGTTGCTAATAAGAAACGTTACCATTAAATATTAATATTATTATAATTGTACCAAAGGCAATACAGAAGTACCCATGTCGCATTATGCCATGCAATTATAAAAATGAATAAAATAAAACTAGTGGTGTTTTCTTATATGTCCATTAAAAGCCAACACAGTAGGTATTTATATATCAGTTTTAATGTTTCCATTATATATACCTACTTAATGATACCTTAATGTCGATGCTAGACATGATAAGAATAATGGAAAAGTATTACGACGAAAGTAAATCACAAAATACATTATTTAGTACTCAATATTTTTAAATGTTTAAATTGGCTATAGATCCTAAACCGGCCGATGAATATCGTCAGTTTTTATACTGTTCACATAGGTACTGCGCATAATTTAATACTATGCAAGTATAAGCCTTCCTAGTGATCGTTCATTTTTGGTAACCATAACACGTCTTGAGCGGCCATAGATAGTCACTTGGCCGGCCGCATGTGGGCAGACCGTCACCATTGTCACCAGAGGAGGGCCCTACACCCACCAAATACTGAATTAGCCATCCTAGCGCTAGTTACCAAAAGTACGGCTATCTCTTGGAATAAAGCCTATGTCCAGCAGAAGCTGGTTTAGGCAGATGAAGATATTGAAAATACATAGTATTAAACAAAGTCGCTTTTCGTGACTGCAGAGATTTTTCAAACTCCACAATGGAATTTGATGCGGTTTTATAGGAGAATTTTTTACGGAAGGTTTAATTATACATTAATATTTAACTTAAATATAGCACAGACATCTCGATGTTTTGACATAATGTCACTAGAGGCACTAGTGTGAGTTACGACTACGCATCGACCGCGTTCGGTTCTCCGATTGGCCCTTCACCAGTGAAGGCCAGTGAAGGGCTCATCGGAGCGCCGAACGCGGTCGATGCAAGTCGAGATGGTTAAAGGAAAGTCACACTATGGCCTCTGTGCACCAGTGTGACGCAGGGGCGGGTCACTATAGTAATTACAGACTGTTCATATAACTTGTTCCTTGCCGTCATATTGGCACCATTGTTTGTCAAGCTGTTTTCAATACTAATAGAGTTCAACTACCAATTACATGACTGCGAAATTCAGTGCTACCGGATCACGTTACGGGACAAGTTTTATTGAACGCACAGTAATATAAAATAAGTCGTCCACTGTTTTTCTATGTTCTATGGTGTGATGCTATATGATGTGTGTATGCCTAGCAACTGTGGCATATATAGTATAGAAGCTACCGTTGCTAGGCTACGGTCCACCCTAGTTTCCGAGTGTTTCTGGCGAGTCGGTGGATGGTGACACGTAGACACGGCTCCGAGGCAGACATGGTAAACATGTGGTTTCCTATATGAGGGGTGTTTTTACCTATTGTGAGCTATAATGTCATTTATGAGGCTATAAAAATAAGGGTGGTATATTTTTTATAAAAAGCTCTGGTATTTTTTAAGCAATTGGGAAACTAAATTACTGCATGTGTTTAGTTTACCAAGTAAGTACTTCGAAAAGTATTTTAATTATTATGAGTTGCCTGAGTCTACCTATTACGACTCATACTTGTATGGTCTTTTCGGCATTCTCTACCAAATCATTAATTAATTCAGAGGCCCATGGGCGGCTTTAAAACTCTGACACTAGAGGGGCAATTCCCGTAATTTTTAAGAACGCTCACATTCGTATCTCATTCTCTCATTCATCATGGTTGACAAGTTTGACAGATTGCGACTTGAATGTGAACGTTTTTTAAGTAAGAGAATTGGCCTTCAGGTTAGTCACTAACCACATGAAAAGAAGAAGATTAATTAATCTAAATCAGATTCCTTTATTAGTCCACTCACTGATCACAAAAATACCACTTAATTTCCTACATTTTAACCTAGATGCAAGTAATGCAATGGAACGTTTTTGTTAAACAAACAATAAAATTAAGGCACTAAACCAAGGGTATACAAATCGAACCGAATCGAGTACAAAGTATCTTTGAAATATACCACAGACTACCATAAGTAATCTTCGTATATTCTGAATCTATGACTTTCAGGGCTCATTTGAATTCATATCGATATTGATATCGAAGGGTTGGGCTCAATAATAAGAAGCATCATAATTTCCTGACAACATTACCTAATAAACTTTTATTTATTAATAAAACAGTGTCACTGTGTCGGTATATTATTGTATTTAATTTGATTTAATAATAGCTTTAAAGATGACTGATTTTTAGGGTTCCGTACGTCCGAATGAAAAAAAGGTATCCTTGTAGGAATCCTCACTTGTCTGTCTGTCCCGTCTGTCACAGCCAATTTGCTCCGAATTTACTGGAGCATAATACGAGGGTCATTTTAGTGGGGCAAATCAGAAAGTTTAAAAAAGTTCTGCAACCTGTACCGTGTGGAATATTAACTGCAAGGGCTTGTTGTGAGGGTTAGTTTTTCTTTAAAAAACATTTAATTAAATATTTTTAAAGTTATTTAAAGAAAAAGATGAAAATTGACCATTCTCCCCCGCTTATATCTACCTACCTATATTTATTAAACTACTGCGCCTAACATTTTGAAAAAAAAAAAACAGAATTTTGTTCTTTACTCATAGATTACAGGAAAACCTATAAGAAGTTTATTGTCTTAAAATAACATAATAAATCTCTCAATATCACACGTTCAAACTTACATTTGCAGTTGGAATGTATTGGAGAACATGTTTTTCAACTACAACGTTATGAATAAATTATCTTAGGATAAAAAACATGGTAGATCTATAACGTAATTCATCGTACAGAACCCTCACCACGGGAGTTCAACTCGCACTTGTCCGGTTTTTGTAGCCAGTTGTCATAAACTTCATATTTCTACCTAATGGCACACATTTCAACAGACTTTTTGTAATTTAATCTATTCTAAAATAGAACCGATTTTAGTATAGATTCTAGATAGATATAGGTAAATTATGGATAGATGAAAACTCATGAATAATAAAATCTAGGGTTTCGTTCGTGACTACGTTTTTGGTCTGACTTGGTAATTAGTTTATTAGGTTCATATTTAGATATTCCCAACGCTACCACTTATTATTTAGTTTTTGTGTGACGCATTCTGGCAACTTAATTATACCACCATTAATCGCGAGTCATTGTAGTTACATTTCACAAAAATTCTGCAATTTAAATGTATACTTTACAAAGTTATTAAAACGCAGATTTATGCCAGTGACTTTGAGTGGTTAGCTCGCGTGTTTTGTACTGAGCTCACGCAACACGTCGTACGTCCAACCAGTAATAGGACTCGCCCATCAAAGAGCGCTGTCCCAAATTAAACGCATTATTAATTTGTTATACAAAAACTAAAAGATATTTTAATAAAACACGTATATTAAAAGATCAATAATCAAATTATCTTTAAAAAGGTTTCAGAAAAATACGTTTGATAGATTTTACGTATTTCTCAGTTTTTTAATCGCGTTAGACATAATTTTACAAGTTGATTTCACTTTGTAATGTAAACATAATCTAAAATATTCATATATTAGGTCTGTCAGTCTACGAAAACAGTGCTACTATCTTTTTGCCATCAAATGGCAAAAAAAGTGCTACGAACTGATTTGTTAGAATAATTTGGAAGGAGCTAGGAAAATATTATAACCCATAGAATTCCACTAAATTCTCGTCTCCGCTCCGCTCCTGAGATCATGGCTTCAGCGAAGATTTGTGATTAATTTAAAATATTTGTAATATTAGCGAAATGTTTTGAATACAAAATAACCTTGATAAAAAGTGTCATAGTAGACATAGTTATGATTTTAGTTTGCGCATTGTGTATATTATTTAACAAGCGTATTTAGAGTTATCCAGACCCATAAAATAAATGGAAGACAAGACAGTAAATACAAATGGTGTTCTGCCTACCAGACGATATAACTTTTACTTACGTAACAAGAATTTGTAGATAAGCTTTAAAGATTATTATTGTCTTGTGACTTGTCTACATGTAATTCCCATTGGTCTAGTCTACATAAACCACATCTATAATTCTGCTACATCTTTAGAAATCTGTATCAAAATGGGTGATGACTGCAGGATCTGTAATTCATCAAGAAAAACTTTCATTTTCAATGTTTAAAATATAAGCCATGCTGTCAGTTTGTCTATTAATACTATCAGTGACGTATACGTAGCTAACCATTACATCTATGAGCATATACATTTCAGCACGATTAAGTAAATACGGCGCATCTCCGTAATAAACCAACCATAACGGAAAATAGTTCTTAGTTATCTGTGCCATTACGTAATGCCGTCACGTCAATGTTTACGGAGCCCAAATTACGCGTGACGATACATTTATTCGTCACTTAGGTTTTCAGTTTCAGTGCAAACGTCAGAAATTCCGACCAGAGTGTATGAATGTACGTTTAAAATGTTTGTGATTAATGCACGAGTCTGACTCATACGTTTGTGACTCAGAATGTCAGAAAGATTTTCCCCTAATTCTGTTTTGTTTCAAAATACATATAGGTATGCAAAGCTTTTACGTTTATATCTCTTTGTAGTTAGATTATATTCGTTTTTTTTCTAGATCTGGTAATAGATAATAATATCATCACCGATAATAATTATTAAACATTTAGCTACGTCGATAGTCTATAAAATTCTCGACCCAAGAACATATATATTTTTTACTGTTATTCAAAGTTTTGCCTCATTTTATGTCTGGCAGACAGAACGTTCGTCGCCAACCTACAGTAGTAAATTAGTAATAGTGCCTTAAACTTCTGCTTTTGTGGCTATATAACAAATAAACACTAAAACAGCATGATTTTGAACCATGGCAGCGCTCACAATAAAAGTTTATTGTACCCTCTAACTGTAGGGGCGTGACGCGATGCTACTTAGATATGGCGTAAAAGCTTCCATACATTAAGTGCTCAATTATTTATTTTTGAAAATCAATAATGAAAGCTGACTCACATTGTCTGTATATTGCGTATTTTTCAAATGTTTCCACACAATAAGAGAATATGTACAGCTATATAATTTAACGTTGTTATTTTGATTTGTAAACTAAATAATTTATAAGACTGTGCGCAGACTGGGTCAAGTTAATTTTACCCAGAATATTAATGAAAAACAAATAAAAACCTGTTTTCATACTGAAAAACTGATCTGTATAGAAAATGCTGGTTTGTTTCTAGTGTACTCACGTGTGTATAAAAGTTAGCGTTTAAATAAATGAAGTTTTTAAGCACTTCTACTGAAAGCCGAGAATTTACCTCCATCTAATAAATTGTTTGATAAATGCAATACCCGAAACGTGGCAGTAAAGCCGTAAGTGTGATATTTTTAAAGCTACTAAACGTCACGGACATTGAACGGTTTTAGAATTTATATACTTACTTCACGTTTCTACTCTTCATGAGGATTAGATTTTATGTTTTATGCATTAAAATCGATGATGTTATTCCAAGTGTGAATGGGCGAGATTCCAAGGTGTCGTCATTAATGTTATTTACGTTATTGTGATTGGTAGTTTGAGCGGAGATGTGTAATATCCTGTTAGCAGATGTGAAGAGTATGGTCGTTGGGTTACGCTCAATGATATTAAAAGTAAAAAGAGAAATAGGATATACACGCTCCGCAAGTGGCACGATAAAAATTTGCCATATTTCATCTTGTCTCTTTTTCGCTTCTGATAATTACGACATGCCGTCCTACTTCAACGTGTCCTCTAATAGTCTGACATTGTGTCGTTTTTGAAGAACAAATGTTGAGTAGAGGTAAACTATCTACGTCTTTTTACTAACCTATATATCATTGGTTACACTAGAAACTTTGGGACCTGGGAAGGTTAAAGAGTTCTCTGGCTTTATCCGCAACGCGACGATGTACATTATTGAGTGTGAATGTTTAGAGAGAGCTGACCATTGCACCACCTGTTTCATTTATGTATTAGCTTTTCTATATAGAGACAATATCGAGTAGATATTCAATATGTTACGTGGTCCGGTCCTACTGAGAAGACTTAAGTAAATAGGGCAACCATCCACATTAATTTTCATTTCCATGAAGGCATTGCACGAAGCTATCGCCAAAATCGCTAAATCTTTGGTAATGGATTGAAACAAATCCTTTTAGACTGTAATTTAACTTCTCTGTTCGTAGAAAAACTGGAGATATAGAAAGTAGTTCACTGACTGATGATTCCAGATGTGGGTCTGCAAAATAGCCTGAAATTAATAAAACCCAGGTGAATGTATTCCGGATCATTCATCTAGGAGTGATTTATACCTTTGGAGATTCATGCGCCACGTATTCATTCTGTGAACCACTTTCAGCAGAGACCATAAATTAAGTGTTAGTCATCAAACAGAATCTTGGCTCGCTGTAGGGTGATTCTTCAAGTGTTCGTGGCGCTACACGCTTTGTCATTCTTCAGAGTCTTCGTGCTATATTTTCCTATAGTTTTTCCTTCGCTTGGTTCCTTGTCATATAGGAGGTACTAGTGCTTGCCACTTTCAAAATACGTTTTTGCACGAATTTTTTCTCTACTGTTCGTTATTACGGTCTCTAAGAATATCTAACTTCTTAGTCAGGTTGGGATAGGTTAGGAGTACAAACAGCTGCATTAATAAGGTACCTTTTAGACGTTTAAATAGGTACCTTAGAAAATAGGGTAAAAGTTACTTTCCTAGCTTTAAATGAAAAGATGGATATCCCATCCATGCATCTTCTCACCATTCGAAGCATGACTTTCGTAACTTCTGGAAAACTACTATTAGGCTAAATAATAAGCCGAGCTTACCCGTGAGCGTCGACGATGTGAGTGATTCGAAATGTATTGCGGACAAATTTAAGGATCAGTTTATGGTGAAATCGCCATTGGAACCATCACGGTCATTCAGTGTGGAAGGGTCACATGGACAGGAGATAAACACCAGATTCACTGCAAAGGATGTTAGGGGAGTTATAAAGCCAATGTCGCGTGATAAGCATTGAGCACCTAAAGCTTGCCGGCGCCCAGAGTTCGTGCCATGTTATATATATTTTGTATAGAACATGCGTACTTATCAGCAGAGATGATGAGGACCGTGGTGTTACCAATTGTGAAGAGTAAAACCGGTGACCTAAGCGAAAGGAGCAACTAAAGGCCAATCGCACTAGCCACGGTGCTTGCTAAGGTTCTTGACAGTCTGCTTAATGCACAGCTTGACCGGTATGTAAACACTCATGACAATCAATTTAGTTTTAAACCGGGACTGACTACTGAGAAAGCTGTCTTGTGTTTGAAGCAAAGTCTCAAGTACTACTCTGATAGGAACACACCTGTTTATACCTATTTTCTCGACCTCTCGAAGGCGTTCGACCTGGTTAGCTATGAAATGTTATGGCAAAAATTAAATAACATCTCAATGCCTTTCGAAGCGATAGAAATTTTAAAGTACTGGTATCTTAACCAGGTCAATGTCATTCGATGGTCGAGTGCTCTATCGGAGCCGTACAGGTTAGAGTGCAGGGTGAGGCAGGAAGGGCTGACCTCACCAAAGCTCTTCAACCTGTACGTGAACGCACTGATAGAGGACCTCAGCAGCACTCGTGTCGGCTGTCATATTGACGGTGTTTGTGTCAACAAAATTAGTTACGCAGACGACATGGTGCTGCTGAGCGTCTCGGTGTGTGGTCTGTCTTGGTTGCTGGGCATCTGCGAGCGTTACGCGCTGGATCACGGTTGGCTCTATAACGCTAAGAAGAGTGAATGCATGGTCTTTCGGGCCAGGGGTCGGAGTGGCCCGGATTCTGTTCCACCAATTAAATTACACGGTGTCAGGTTAAAAAGATTTCAACAGTTTAAATATCTTTCCGGCATTTCGTGACCTCTGACCTGAGGGATGATGCGGACATCGATAGCGAGCGAAGGGCGTTGTCTGAGGGCCAATATGATCTCCCGCAGGTTTGTTCGTTGCTCGGGGGCAGTTAAAATAACATTTTTTTAGACCGGTTTGTACGTCCCTGAACACAGCCAGCCTGTGGGGGTCATATACCAAGAAGCAGTACAACGCTCTCCATGTTCAGTATAATAATGCGTTCAGGGTGTTGTTGGGGCTGCCCTGGCACTACAGCGGGGATGTGCGCCAATGCCTGTGCCAACAGACTCCGGACCACCTCCAACACCATCCTGAGCGTATTTGCGAACAGGTTTGATTGTCATTAAAACCATTGTTATATGATTAATGTAATGACAAACAAACAAATGAGTCAGAGGCAGGCGTACTAACAATAATATTTTTTTAATAAATTTAATGATTTTAATTTAATTTTATAATTTTAATTTTGCTTATATTATTTAATTAATTATTTTATAAATATTAGATGTGATTACAATTTTAGCTTTATTTCAAGTGTACAACGTAATATGATTTTAAATGGATTAAAATAAGTATTTTTTAAATTTGAATTTTGAATATGAATTTAATCGCGCCTCAAACGTCCTTCACTACGACTTAATTTATAATAATACTTAGTGTTGTGTTTTTGTAGAGAATTATTAATTATTATTATTATCAACACGATTGTTTTTCCTCAATCTTTTGTTTATAGATTAGTACAGTGTGTAGTGACCTCAGATTATAATATTTTGATTATAAGTTTTTGAATTAATTGGTCACGGGTTGAATAGCGTGATATTTAGATCCGTACGACTGACGAATGTCGGTTACTTCTGGAGATAAATAATTTCCTAGTTTGATAATGACGAATAAAAATTAAAACTCATTAGTAATTAAAAGGCCGTAGACCTGAGATACCTAATTAAAAGCGGATTTTCTTGTAGATGTGTCACCGCCACGTATAAGTATTTAAAAACATCTGTAAAACATATTTGACTTTTAACTCTTACTTTTTGTTTGACTACTTTTCAGCTAATTTCAGAATTATTTGAATAAATGTACCATTAGTAATAATGAGAAAAAAAAAAATAAAAGGATGAATTGATAAAAAAAAAATGTTTTAAATTTGAGATTTTCCTTGTGTGTTGGGGTTGTCCAATATTCAGAGATTCATCTGTATTTTACATTGAACTGGCGATCAGTTCAATGTAAAATACAGATGAATCCAAGCGCCTGTCATAAAAAAAAACACAGAACGGATTTATCAAGATTTGTAAGATGAAAACAAGGAAAACAAAGATTTGTATGTTTGTGATAAGATATCAGTTAATACGCAAAGTTTATTTTATATGGATTTTGATGACGACTTGACGCTAATGATTGATGTCTGTTGATATTAATTTATTGCTGACAGATGACCCCCCTGACAATGACGATTTTGCTAACGTAAACATCATTATTCTCAATGACAATCGGGACTCGAAAATCTCAATAGTAGCTTAGCTAATTAGCTTATTAATAAAATAGGAAACAAACGACATCCCGCATATACGGAATCATAACAAATAAATTTGAAATGATCGAGGATAGCGTCCTCGATCATAGCGTCATCCCTCTTACAGAGAGAAGGCGTGTGCTCGCCCAGTGGGAACGTTGTAAGCTGATAATGCTGGAGGAAGCAAATTTCCGATACTGTAGGTACTAAAAATAACTCATCTAATAAATAATTAACGTAAGATTTCAGGCTGAAATCAAAAACTCAAGAATTTCAATATATTATTGTTAAATTAAATCCTTGATCATTGTTTTCTTTTAATCAATTTGAACTCGATAAAATATTAGAACGTAATTTAACTAGAACACCAAACTATGTGGCATAATGTTTAAATTAGTACGCAACAAAAATTCAATAGTTTTCAATTGATAACCGAATTATCAGCTATTAATCTCCGACGTAACATGATGTTTTATTAGTGCCAAAAACAAAAAATGACTACCGATATCTCTCCAGAAATCCATTAAAATGTTTACGTTAAATCAATATACGAGGGTGCGAATGACGTAAAATACTTTGCGATACGCATTTATTATCATCAGAGTACTTTGAACCATAACAATAGCGTGTCTCGCCGCCCCATCCTGTCAGATAGCATGCTAAAACGTTCTACAATGATTTATTAACCCTTAGTAAAATTGGTCACAGTTATGCCAAAATATACCAACCCACAATCTCAAAAAATAACGAAAATCTAATCCAACATTCGAAATTACTATCGAATAAAAATAGTCCTAAAAATGTTCTACACCCAAAACTTGCTTTCAATACTTTCAATAGATTTAAAAGTAATTAGTTTTATCATAGATAATATTAAATCTATAGCTTTGGATATTCAAAATCATACATTATAATTATTTCGAATAGAGCTGATTAAAATTTCGGAAAATGGGAGAAAATTTTAAGCAGGCTGGTTTGATTTGGCATAACCTGGTCCAAGTCCAATTACCGGATATAAACAAACTTAAAATTCATCTCTTGTTTTCATTAGCTGTGAGAAGTGCAAATATTTTACGAACGTGATTTATTAATGTCGTCGTCGGTATGACGCCCTTGACAACTAAAATAATACGATTGTGTTTTTAGGTACTTCATATGTTATTGAATGGGGGCGTAATTTGATTTATTCCACGACTGCTCTGCATGCGATGTTTATATCCGGTGTGATGATAATTACAACATTTATTGACTTCCTCAACAGCTGATAATTATCAATGATACCTACCTACTTTTGCAGTGCAAATAAAAATAAACAAATTAGTTTTTTTGAAAAATAAGTGTAGTGCTTAAGTTAAAGTGGTAACAGCGATGATCTGAACCTGAGGGTAGATGTTCTTCTTGTCGGGACATCGAGGAAGGTGGTGTAGTCTTCAGTATCTGCAGCAGATCGTCTCCGACCACGTCCAGCGAGCAGCTCTATGGTCGTCCAAAACGAGCCTTCGGAAGCACTCGATGGTGTTCGCTGCATCTTGGAGTGGTGATGATCACAGTTGCATGTTGCCCGACCCGTGGCTTAAGGTGCAATGACTGCCGCCGCCATCATAGTTTCCCGGCTACCCCTTCCCCCATAGATTCGACACCCGACGTGTTCCACACGCGAACATTAATCTCCCGCCTCGACGCCTTTTATGGCTAATTCCCCACGTCATCACTGATGTCTATAGACACTTATAACACCTTTTAATAGTTCTTTTATAAATTTAATAGTTAATTTGCTAGTCAATGCAAAGTTGTGAATTTGTTTTACGTTTTCTGTAGAAGCTGAATAGACGCGAGCTTTACAAGGTTTTCTTTACGATATAGTAAAATATTTAAAGTAAATTTGTTTTTTTTTTAAATAGTTTTATTTCCCGTCAAAAATCGTGTTTATTTAGTGGACACTCGGCTTAACTGCGGCACATTGGTAGAGCCGATTCATCCGGAGGTGACCCGGATAGCACCAACGTCGCCGGTCGCGACCGGGTCAGCCGGATACCTCAGCGACGGCCTTCACAGACTCACGACAATAATGTGTTTTTTAGGTTAACATACAATTTTCTATAGATACAGTTGGAATTTTGAAATAAAATGCATAAATTCAACTATTAACTACGATGACTGGAACTTTCGATGAGTATTTACTTTCATAGACAACGTACCTAAGTGTGGAGTCATGTGAACTTTTAATACCTCATATATTTCAAAACAAGATGATTTATGAAAGCAATCGTCGTGTGATAGGTGGCAGGTAATGTGGTTTTGTCATTTGTTGTGGAACATTTGAAATAAAGATGTTACGATACTGCTACTGTACGAGGTCACGTGAGCTTCTGGCACGTGCCTTATATCTTTATGTTTACATTAGAGTTATAAAAACATATGATTAGGCAGAAGGCTGACGTCAAACTATTTGGAGGTCTAATGAACCAGTTAAATTATTGATAAAAACATGTCATGTCTTAAAAAAAACTTTTATAATTCTAGTTCCTGGTATCTTATCTATTGCTAGTAATGGTAGTAATAAATATGATACGTTATGAGTGCAAAAAGAACCATATGTTCACGTTCAATCGGTTGAGTGAACTATGAAATTCAACTCCATAGATATCGTATTTTTCTAATGCATCAGAATGAGGAAAACCAGATTTGATTTTATCAACACGCCAGATCCAAATCAGTTCTCTAACAAAGCCGTTCATCGCATTGTTAGTAATATCTTGACTAATTATGTAATATTTAGTGAAGCATTTAGAAACGATTTAGTTTTCATTAGGTAATGCATATAAAAAAGAGGTTAAGTGACCAGAGAGGTCGCGTTCTTGATGGACGTCAAATAAAAAAAGAAAACCAGATCACTTCCAATGTGTTTAAATGAAATAAATAAATTGGATTCACTCTTCACCTGCGGAAAAGCTTTTCGACATTGATAGATGTTACTTACGAGTAGGTATAGTAAATCTAAATCAGCTCTACTCACGCATATTGAATGATAACAGCTTGCCACCATCGCGGTAGGTTGGGCAGTTGGAATCTTTTCATTTGCTTCCGACCCATTTCACCTTCGCCAGTTTCATCTTCACCTTCAACCTAGAATCATAGTTTACCCAAATGCGAGTGTATTTTGCCGATTTGCTCAATGTTTTACGATAGACAAATGTGATCAAACAAAATCGATGAAATGTGTAAGCAAGAGAAGATCGGCATCGTAAGGCTGCCTGTCCACTGGAGCGGAGCGAGGCAGCGGAGCGGAGAAATATGACAATATTAAACAATAGGAGCAAAGCTCTGAAGTGGAGTTTTGATTCTATTGATAAATATTGGCAGATTTCTCCGCTCCGCCGCCTCGCTTCGCTTCAGCGCACAGGCAGCCTAAAGGTACCATTCCGTAGCCGACCGCAAGCGGCAACTGCAGGCTTCTATCAAAACCTTCAGAAAATAGCGACACCGCGCCTTCATTGAAATACGTAATGCATAGCGCGCACTGCGGTGTGTTTTGCTACCGCAAAATTTGTGAAGTATGGAACACAGTGGAAGCATGTGCACTGCGGGAAAAAAAAACGCATTCGAAAAAAGCTGAATTTTATTCGCTGCGGCGAAAAAATCCATCGCAAGTCACCGCACAGCAGAATACATAGAAACCAGTCGTGTCGCGGCGACACGTCGCCTGCAGTTGCCGCCTGCGGTCGGCTACGGAATGGTACCTCAATATAATATAACATCACGACTGTAATCCGCGAATGGTGAGGCAGAGGTGTACAGTACACCCACATTTTGCCAGTTAATGTTTAAGTCCCATGTAATGGGAGCGAGCTTATTGCCATCATTCGGGCACAAATCCAGACCCCGGGCTGCTACAGAGAAATTCCTGATATAAAAAACTCAACGACACTTTGAAAACACTGTACCGATGTCGAGCGACAATATTAATCGTCAAAACATGGAGCAAATCTGTAGGCACCTTACGCCATAATTATTCTGTTGCTCTAAAGGGATGGTGCTATCCATCTGGTAGGAAAAACTTCATCCTTATATCACAGTGGAAAAATAATCCTAAGACCGGCCATTACACATACTTACGGAATTCCATTTCGAAATATCGATTCGGAATTTAAAAGGCAGCAAATCCATACAAAATCAAGGATCACACGTACGAAATTTTCTTCGATTCCTAATTCCTGATTCCGTCTGTAGGCTGGGAAAGGGCCCGGCCTTACTGCATGGATTTACTGCCTTCGAAATTCCGAATCGATATTTCGAATGGAATTCAGAAACGGAATTTGTTATATATGTGGCCGGCCTAACTTGTTGAATGCGATTATCAATATTCAGTTGGTAACATAGCTACTTAGGTAATCTAAATTCAGCCAATTGGAATAAGCCCTTTACTGAAATCAAAGGTTACGGCTGACAAGGTCTAGCGTTAATCATCCTTTAGTCTTGGTAGCGGGATGTAGTTTATTTAAATAGTGCTACTAGGGGAAGCCAGAAAAAAGCCAACGCTTGGTTTGGCGCCGAAAGTTGAAAATCCAACATCGCGTTTATATTTAGGTATTCATTTAGGTTCCGCCTAGTTGTTAGTTAAAACTGGCATAAATGGTGAAAATTTTAAGTAGGTACTTACATTAATTTTGACTCTCTTGTCCTTTTCATCGTCTTCATTGTCGGTAGCGTTTCCAGCCGGGCTGGGGTTTGGCACTTCAGGCATTTTTGTAATTTTGGGAAAATGTTGTTCGAAATACTACCACTTGAGAATTTAAACCACTGAATACAAAAAAAATCACGTAATAATTTCAACTAAAAACCAACATGTTATTGTTACAATAATTTTGCCATAAAACTGACTTTTAATTTTGGTAGGCCACGACAAAAGTGACAGTTTTACATCATGTGCTATTTATTGTTGTTTTAAAATCTTGCAGTTATGCCAGTAGCATGGCCTATTAGATGTCATATCCAAAGAGGTTTTTATCTTAATATATAATATTTAAATCTTTTAATAATACTATTCAGTTTCATCCGGTTAGACTAAATGAAAGCCGACCCAACCATTACTTTGGAAAAAGCTATGTAAATGAAGAATCTTATACGAGTGCACTTTATAAGGTTTATGAAGTCTCTCTTCTTTCCTTATCACCGATAAAGAGGTAGGTATGTAAAATATCGAAACTTCTTGTTTTTGAGTAAGTTGGCATCACTGTTGGCTGTGTGGTTGGCAGCAATGTCGACCTCGTCCCACATCAAAAGTCGGCGTTAGCCTTCTTTTTAACCCCCGACGCAAAAAGAGGAGTGTTAGGCTGCCTGTCCACTGGAGCGGAGCGAGGCAGCGGAGCGGAAAAATGTGCCAATATTAAGCAATAGGAACGGAGCTCTGAAGCGGAGTCTAGATTCTATTTATTAATATTGGCACATTTCTTCACTTCGCTGCCTCGTTTCGCTCCAGTGGACATGCAGCCTTAGGCTACCTGTCCACTGGAGCTGAGCGAGGCAGCTAGGGAGGAGGAGCGAAGAGCGAGGGAGTAATGCGGAGCGGAGTTGCGGACTGTGTATGTCCATTGATGCGGAGCGAGGTAGTGCGCAGCGGAGTTGCGGACTGTGTGGAGCTAGACCAAGTTCACGGACGAGTAATTTGAGCGGGTTGCAATACCTCGCTGCCGGTTTTTTCCGCTGCCCCGCTCCGCTTCCCGGTTTTGTATGAATTGTTTAACTAATTCGCAAATTCCTGTCCACTGAAGCGGACCGGAGATTTTATGCAATTCCATTGGTTAATTTTAGCATAGCTCTGCTCCACTCCTCTTCTCTCCGCTCCGCTCCAGTGGATAGTCAGCCTTATAAATTTGACCGCTATGTGTGTGTGTCTGTCTGTGGTACTGTAGCTCTTAAACGGGTGAACTGATTCCAATGCGGTTTTTTTTATTTGATAGCAGGTTTTCTAGCGATGGTTCTTAAACATATTTTAGCAAAATCTGTTCAGCCGTTTGAAGATTATCAGCTCTTTTCTAGTTTATGAATGGATGTGAGTATCTTCCACAGGTCTGATCGATTTGAAATTTGGTATTCTGTTACTTCAATGATATTAGAAGAACATAGTGACCTTGAACTGATGTTGCAGCATCAGCTGGAATTTGCAGGATACCCAACTCCCTTACCAACTTGCAGCACAGGTATCGTGTTTGAGCTCATTGGAATGATCTCAATGAATAGGTTATAGGTAAATGGTGAATAGGGTCCGATGATGGAGTAGGAAAGAGAAATGAGGAAATGTTTGTGTCGGAGGTTTTTAAATGTTAACTGTTAACATTGTACTTAAGCAAAAAGAAGGTGTGTTATAAGTTTGACCGCTATGTGCGTCTTTCTGATCTATGAAGACTTTTGTTTGTAGAAATAACCACATTATAAGTCCAAAGGTTATATGGTCTACGTCCTAACCCGACCATCATTAAACTAAGCGACATTTATGACATCGTTTTCTTGTAAAAACAGACTTTTAAAATATGAAGGAAAATTAAATAAAACAACTGTAGTACCTAGCTATTACATTGAATGTTAGGATTTATTAAGACTTTTTAGTTTGATGTCTTTATTATTTTGTTTGTTAATTGCAGCTTTCCAGAGATGGCGCATTTCGGGATCCGCAGGACCCCAGTCATTGCTTGGACGGCAGTTGTCACGAATGCGCTATGAAATAAATTAAAACAGGAATATTGTCATTTTTTTTAACTTTTTTATTGTTGGGAATGGTCTAGGCAGATGATGATATTTTCATTATCATGTTAAATGGAACTGTGATTGATATACTTATTGAAACAATCTGAGATAAATCATGTAGATCTCTGTAGGTAAAATCTTTACGAGTACAGTAGACTACGTAGGTAGGTACCCGGATTTAGGTAAGTATGACTGAGCTGAAAGAGCTTGTTAAGCTACGGTTACCTAGAATAGCGGTGATCACCACATGAAAATGGCACCGGGTTTTGACAGGTGTCAAAAAACGCTCTCTAGGGAAACTCACCAACTTTCTGTCATAAAATAGCGTTGCAGTGACGTCATTCGACGGTAAACGGCGGACTATATATTGCAGCCACCGCCCGCAGTCTAAAGCGACGGTTTTCTAGAAGAGCGGTGGCCACCATAATATAGTGCACGCAATTTTCTTGACACCGTAAAGTCACACCCCGCTACCCATAGATTTAAATTGCTAAGTCGCCATCACTGTACTACTAAGTACAGTGAGGGCGTGTTAGTTCTCGTGATTAAGAGAGCTCACATATTATTAAATAGCGTTTCCATGACAATCAAGTCAATTCACCGCGTCATGGTGTGTCACAGGTGCAAAAACGAAACAGAAAGGCGACTATCTTTTGACACCGTAGGGCGACTCTAGCAATTTAAATCTTTGCCGCTGTCATCATTTTCATGACAGCCGTCACTGCGGCCGTTAAGTGCGGCCACCGCTCTTCTATAAAGTAGCTTAATACCAAACACAGTCCCATTACTGACAGAGATGACTCTACAAAGCCAAACTTCTCTAGAAATCGATGTGCATTATTTTCAGCTGATTTGTATTTTTTGCATTCCATCAAGGCTGATTGTTAAAAACATGAACTTCAATAAGTCTCATGTGACTCACACGAATATCCGAATTACTTGGAAATACTTATAAAATTAATTCGTTCAAGTAAATATTTTGCACCTGCATAATCAGTGATTCCGATTTTAATTTTTATTTTGAGTAGGTTTATTTTCTCGCCTATGTTTATTAGTGGCATGTTTGTACAGATAATAAAATGTAAGCTAACATACCTGTATGAGTGTTCCTTTTGAACAGATTAGCAGTCGAAGAGCGTGTATTGGTATACAAATGACCGATGCGAGAGTAACACACCAGCCAGCAAGTCCTGACACCTCTCTTAGATAGTAAATTGTTATGACCTGGAACAGAAGAAGACATTTTAACATGTTCAGTGCCGGGAACCCACCTGGAGGGTTCAACTAGTCGTATATGGGATGCCGGGAGCCCTCGCGGAGGGCTCATTTTAAATATAGGTTTCTGATATATGTTTTAGCAAGATTTTTTTGTATATTCGTTGGTTTTAAAATCCAAGTATTTTTTTTTTTTTCATTGTTACGTATAGCGACAAGACGCCCTTTTTTTGTGGGTGGGAAATCATCAAATAACTTCTCCCGCTCTGGGCGGAGCGGGAGGGCGTGTCAGACTCTTACTGACTAAAACCCACCCGTGTTCCTTCGGTTGCCCTGTTGCCGGGGCCACGATCTCCCTTTCGGTTTTCTTCGCAACCCCGGCAGGCATCGGCCCTAGTGGACCCCTTCAAATCTGCTGACATCTCTTTGAGGCGCGCGTGGAACACAACGCGCCGTCGACCAGGGCCTGGTCCTTATCGGACGATGAGCCACCCATTGCTCACCGTCCGCAAGCCCGCGCCTACGGTGGCCGGGGATCGCCTCGCGATTCCCGATGCCCTGGGCGTCTCCTCCTGCGGTGGTTAGGGGCGTGAGGGCGCGAAATTTGCCTCTCCCTCACGCGTTCCGCCTCCTCCTTTGCGAGCATTACAGCTTCGCAAAAGGAGGTGACGGCCTCCCATTTCCTCTCGCTCCGTACCATGGCCTGAACCAGGGCCGGACGCGAGAGATCACCGCCGCCGACCGCCTCCACGAGGACACGGCGATGCTCCGCCCAAGCTGGGCAGACCTCCACCGTATGCTCCACCGTAGCGACAAGACCCCCTGAAAACACTATTTTACTTCGTTACAATGTTTTATAACACGGTTTTAAACTTAATGCCGTAGACCGTCCGCGATGGTTAACTTTAGAGATGGTTAATTTTATGTCCGTAGGTGATACGGAGTAGGAAACGCCCGTAACTTTGGCCAAAACTACTTATTTTGTGCTTAGGGAGTAGACTTCCTGCTTCTTGAATTCTTTTGAGCATATTAGCGGATTAGTTGTTCTATGATGTTCCCTCATGACATTAGCTCATCGTTCTTTTGCATGCCTAAAATGGCATTTGGAGTCAGCGCAACATGATAAGTACTTAGGTATTTATTGGTCATCATCGTCAGTCTTCCCTTTCTAGCCATATCATCTGGCAGTATATAATCCATTGTTTCTGTGGTCTTCCTTTACTCTTGGAGCCATCCACACACTATCAAAATTATCCTCTAGGCATTTTATTAGATAATAGTTTTATATTTTGTATCCTAAATGGTATCACGTTCTTTATTCGACCGTTGTGTCAGTGGAACCTTCGGATCGCGCGGGTCGTGAATTTATTTTTGGTCTATCTTTAAATTTGTTAGCTAGCAAGTAGTATTTCCTCAAACATGCTTGTAAATCGAACATTATTTTGACAACCTTCTTCGTGGTAAATCGAAATTTTTGTACTGGTCAAATACAAGCGAGTAGGCGGCCGGCAATGTTACTTTATAAATCCCTGTTGCGTTTAGATTAGTATACAAATCCATTTCTGTCGTGTTATTTAAAAATGGAACAAACTTATTACTTCGACCCATGGCAACCAAGTAATTTATCAAAGATTTTATTTAAATTTCGAACCGGCTTACTAAAGAGCTGTTTAGCGTAAAGAAGAAAAAAATAACATATTGGCGCGTGAAAAAATTTCTTTGTTCGTCATTGATTCTGGAATCTTTATTCACATAATTTACTTAGTTTGAATTTCCGCGCATTGCTTGAGAAAAGTACTATACAAGCCTTGGCCGTAACCAGGCATTGATGGACTCACGTTATGTGCGCCTGGGCTTCGTCTCGGCCTACATTTTCACGATCGTCCATCAATGCCCTAATTGCATAAGATTAGATTGATTATTTATTTATTGCTTTTTGCTTAAGCTTATGATTATTGATTGCAATAACCGCAACAGAAATGTTCCTACTTTGACAAAATAGATCGATCTCTTGCCAGCGAATCCCTCAGCAAGGAGTGTCCGCTCGCCGGACACAATAGACAGTCGATAAGTAAATTGAACGATATCTAAAACGGAAAATGCCGGCTGCCAGCCACATGAAACTGGAACAAGTGGATCTGTCCAATAGACAAGCAACAGTACCTTTACTATACAGAAATTAATATAATCAGGTCATAAAATATCAATGAGTCGACTATTTCCCACCGTAATCTCTTAGTTCACCAACATATGGAAATAGCTGAGACTAATAAATGAAGACACTGTGTAATTACCTACTGGAGTGCCATAAACAAGGTTTATTCATTTTATTGTTTTATACACTATTTCGCTCCGCGGATCCACCTACGTGTTACGCGAATATTTTATGTGTCTCAACTTTTTGAAATTGTTCCAAGGTTTTTCTTCTATTGTCAAAAATAAGCTTAGAATTTTTGCGTTGTTTACCTTGTCAAAAAGTTTGACAGGTACAATAATGTGAAAAATGTAAGTACTTCAGTTAAAAAAAAAATAAGAACACAAAAAAACAATCGCAAAAGACTTGAGATCGTATTTGGATGAACTTACGATTGAGCTCAGGCTCAGGAACTCAGGATGAATATTATTCTGTTTACTAAATTATCAAAGGCCTATTTACGACTCGACTCATTTCCTGTTACCAATCAAATTGGTCTATACCAAGTCATCGTTATAAAGTTCTCCTGAGTCACTAACATAGGGATATTGCTAGTACAATTTGTGGACCCATCCATTTCAAAAATGATCCTTACTACTACTACAATAAAGTCGTACCACAAGTATAACAGGAATGATATATCTCCACAAGATTAGCCAAATTCTTCCCAAAGGTCTTCCAGTCATGAACAGGATATCAGCTGATAGTCTTTTTGGCCCGTAAGTGTAGACTGCGGCTATAATCTCGAGGGCGCACACGAGCGGAATACAGGCTAAGGCCACGTGCGCGTCCAGTAAGCCAATCACGTGCAGACCTCCCTGTTGAGAATAGAAATTGATTAAAAACACGGACTGAGAGAAGCACGTGGCATGTTACGCGAGGCGGTCATAGAGTTGCTTACAAAAAAAGTAAGATAAGTGTTTAATATCAATGCGTAATCAGCCTATAATGTTCCCACTGCTGGGATACAGGCCTCCTCTCTGTGAGAGAGAGTGGGCCGTAATCGGTAGATTACCCGCACTGGGCCCGCGTGGTAACGCGGGCCCAGTGCGGGTTAGTAAATGTCTCGCTGATGGTGGCGCGTATGTTAAATCATTCGGTTCCCTACAAAATGGTTGAGCTGGATGGTGTTGATCCAAGCGTTATGTTCGTGAACGGGCGCCGCGCGCCGTCAGTTGACACTGGTCATCGTTATCTGCCAGAACTTATTATTTCTCTTATATTTTGAATTATTTTTTTATATTGTTCTCATATATAGACGCAACAAGAATAATTTACCCAGAATTTTGTAATATCTTCATTTAAAAGAGTGTCCTTGGAGTTTCTTGCCCGTTCTTCTCCATAGAGATTTACGTTTTGGCATGGGCACCTAGCTTCAACTTTCTTCTGACTAACTGACCGACTCTTTGACAATTCAAAAGTGCCTGTAAATGGTTTAATTAAAATATATACTTTAGGTTTGAGTTTGACATGTCTTCGGAATTTTTGATTCTCGGACATTCCTCACGATGTTTTTCTTTACCGTTTTGAGAGCAGTGGTGATGAAATAATTTACACAATATAAAGCGCCTGTCAGGGTTCGAATGTCAGGGTTTTAATACCAATTAATATAATTAATTGTGAAATAAATTTTAAGTACGTGTTGGTACTAGAAACTTCAGTTCGCCTGAAAACTGATTTCAAAAGGCCCCCACCAAAAAAAATGATTCATTCGCAGCCATGGTAGCCTTGTAGGATAATTAAACCCGATATATCGTGAAAGCTTATCGTAAAACGGTACTCCAATGAATTAGACCATATTACTAACAATCCGTTGTTATCATAGGTACCTACCAAACGAGTTCGCAATCATGCATATGTGTGAAAGTTTCAAGCGGCGGAGTCACGCGAACACGTCATTCAATTGCAACTTGTGAAATGTACCAACAGCGAGCAATCTATGTATTTGATGGATAACAATTCTTTATGTATTTTTCAGTTTAAACGGTGGGCCGTGTGATATAAAGACATTTGAATACAAACCTCTGTATTGCAAATGATTGAAATTGCAAAAAGCGCCAGACATGTGAGGAATGTGATGAGCCTTTTTCGTGCACGGTATGCTGGGAATTCGTCAACTAGACCTGCTATAATTGCTTCTATTGTGACGAACTGTGAACAGTACAACACACAAATACATACCATTATAAATAACTAAAGTAATAATTATAGTCTTTAAAAGTTTTCTCATTATCAAATAGATCAATCAGAAGCATATTTCAAAACGATTTTCATCATAGATATTTTGCTGAGATAGCGAGTAAAAAGCTCATGATTAAACCTTCTTTTTTCGTGGTGAAATCATCAATAAGTGGGTATGTTAGGAAAGGGTTAGAAGAATCTATGATTAAATACAAGCAAGTAGTTATGTTACCATTGAATCAACTCCCAGGAAAAACAACATAACAAAGAAAGTAACGGCCCAAAAATTAGGAGCTGGCATCATAGTGACTGCGGCAGGGTAGGTGACGAAAGCAAGTCCAGGCCCTGCAGTAGCTACTTCACCCACTGGCACCCCAGACCGTTCCGCTGCGAAACCCAGTACGGAGAACACCACGAAACCAGCCCAAATACTTGTTCCACTGTTCACTAAAGGTATTATTATTGAAGACCTGAAACATTACAATACTTAAATGGTAATTTCATTATTTCATGTTAACTGAGTAATGGGGAAATGACAAACCTCAGGTTCCTGTAGTGGAATTTATTGAAACTAGCCATACTAATTAAACCACCCCATCCAGGACCCAACGAATAAAAGATCTGCGTAGCTGCGTCTGCCCATACCTGCGAAGAGCGTTTATAAAAATAAAGTACCCAGAATATAATCAGTAAAATAATGTACGTGATATATGTATGAACTTGGCCTCATTCCTATTTATAGAAACTTACTTTCGGCTTCTTCAATTGCCCCCAATCCGGGAGGATATAGAACAGTATGCCCTTCCAAGCGCCAGGCAACGTGACGCCGCGAATAAATAACACAACGAGCACCACGTAAGGAAATAGCACCGTGAAGTATACGATCTGTGAACAAAAATACACAACAATTCAAAGAATTGAAGGTTTGAGGAAAAAGCGTTACATTTATTTTGTGATTGACAAAACGGCAACGTGCCAAGAAAGATCAATCGGAAAATATTGGAAAGCTCACCTTTCCGACGGTCTTGACACCGTTACAGATGCAGAGGTAGACGATGATCCAACAGATGACGTTACACCAGAACACTGGCCACACTATGCCACCAATCTGACTGATGTTGGGTGACATTCGTAACAGACGAATGCTGAAAACATAAAGATTGACAATAATAAAACGTTTATCAAATATTGAATAAGCTTCTTGATACACTGAATACACTTACTGAAAAAACTCATCCTCCGGCGTAGTGATAGACCCATTCGAGGTAAAGAAACTCGAGTTACCGCTTATCTGGAAATAATTCCTCCATGCGTAAGATACAGCTATATAAAGAAATTGCTTAATCCATAAAGCTAAAATTACCCAACCTCGGTGCATTTGTCCGTATTCCAGGAATTGCCACAATTTTGCCAAGGCAAGGGTGAGCTCATTGAGTGATAAATGTACAGCACTGGATATGACATGATGGCTGAGAAGTACGTTACAGCTATTATGTTGGCTATTATGGCCGCATAACCCGCTCCTGTCGAGGAAGAACTAAACATAGACATTGGAATCATAATCAAACTCAATGCCACAGGAAATATTACCTTTAAACAACGGGTTAATGTTGAAAACTGAAATGCATCCAGCACTAGCAAACTGTCCTAGCGTGGTTTCTAAATAAACAAGCGGTATACCGCATATTACTAAAGTGAGGAAGTATGGGATGAGGAACGCTCCTGAAACAAAACAAAATAATGCAAATATTATAAAGACACGATTGTCTGCTCAATATAACCGGGATTTGTGATTATGTAAAACTTTGACAGACTTTTCGTCCATTAAGATTAGGACGGTGACTACAAAAAAAAGGAATCGAATCGAAGCAAAGGACAACAGTCACTCACCTCCCCCATTCCGGTAACATAAATAAGGGAATCTCCAGATATTGCCAATGCCCACAGCGTATCCAAGACATGATAGCAAATATTCCGTCTGACTGCCCCAACGCTCGTGAGGAGTTCCAGCCATTAACACAAACAATCGACCGTTAGACCCTTTAACTGATCCCGCACTGGGATTCCCGACTGTACTCCACAAATTGAGGATATGAATACTTGCTATAAAACACTTTAATCCGACTGACATAGGTTCTTAAAAACAAGTCTCAATAAACGTTTATGCAATTTAAGCTGTTGACAATAGGATAATGGATTCTATATGTAGTGCAGTTCAACGTTTTGGTTTAGGGTCCGAAACAAACCGTATTGAACCCAGTTCTAAGGCCTGGACTCCACCAAAGTGGAGATGAAACGAGAGGAGATAAAAATAACAAAAGTTATAATGATCATATAACCTAATTTCATTTAATATACTTTTTTTAATAGACCGATGAAATGATATGATGAATTATTATATAATTTCATTTTACCTAATTTTATATGGTTTAATGAACATTTTCTATAAAGCGCATTTGAATTAATATTCAATTAGTATAATATTTAAAATCTATAAGTAACGTTTAATATAATTTAGAAACGTCGTCATTTGGGTTAGGTTAGGTTAGAACAGTGACCATTAACGCGCGAAGGCGAGCGAGCGAAGCGAGCGTGTCGCGTCAGTGGCCGCCGAGCGCCTGATCCCCTTTATTGTTATTGTACGTGAATAATTTGGGTTAGGTGAGGTTATAACAGTATGATTTTCCTGATATTTATTTATACATTGCAGATTTTTTCTGAAAATGAGTAATTAAGAAAATTAGGTCAACTGAACGTTTTATAAAAAGAGCAGTATACAAATAGAAAATGATATCAAATGAACGTTATACTAAATGTTATTAGAGCAAAAGAAGGTTATATGAAATATAACATTAGATCAAATGAACTTAGGTTATTTATTTTAATAGCATATGAAAATTATATCATGTGAACGTTATTTCAAGTTATATAATACTATCTGTTATTATGCAATATTATATTACACACTCATCATATTTATATGGCGTGATCAAAGCGGAGATGTGAGCTGTGCCTCGCAAGCTAGCGACGCGACGGCGCGCAGCGAAGTCGAGAAGCTTCGCTTTAGCCGCACAAAGCTCCGCTGTAGCCAGCACACATCTCCGCTTTAGCCAGCACACATCTCCACTCCTGTCTAGCCAGTACGCATCTCCTCAAAGCTTCAGTGGATACACCTCATGGCCCGTTCACACATGGGAATCCGTTTTACTGGTACGTTTTTAACGGATACGTCATAAATTTATGCTCTGTTCACACATAGGCACCGTATAACGTTCAACGGATCCGTCATTACTGGATGCGATGTGTGAACAGAAAACTCGCAGTATACCGCCGCTATTCTACAAGGATGGACGCTGTCGTGTTGTATTACCCCCTCCTACACCCCGCACACACCGCCCGCCACGCACACAGTATCTATCCGTTAAAATTTTACGTATCCGTATATTTTTACTGTTCCGTCGTCCAGTATTCGACGACAAAACGGAATGTCATTTTTTTACGGAACGATATTTTTTACTGTATACAGAATACTGTGCCATGTGTGAAGTCGCTCATACAACTACATACGCCATCGACGAAAAAAGAACGTACGCGATAAAACGGAACAGTAAAACGGAGACATGTGTGAACCGACCGTTAGCTGAAAAACATCTCTTCTCGTCTCCGCTTCGGACTTTTCCGCACATCTCCGCTTTGGTGGAGTCCGGGCCTAAGGCTGTGGGTATATGAAGTGACCATGATTATTAAAGGCGAAGATAGTCGGCACGTTTCTGCATGAGACTAAGTAGATGGTCCTAAGTTTAATAAAATTGTCTTACTTCCTTGACATGAAAAATACGGATACGTAAGGCCAAGGTATGTGCTACTAAAAATCTTTAAGAAAATTTAAGGTTTTTATTTAAATAATTGTAAAGCTTTATTTTATAATTTTATATTAATATTTTCATTTGTTGTGGGTTGGGAGCATAGCAGGGATGTTGCGTATTCAAATTCTTTAACATCCGCGGATTCGATGCGGATACGGATTTTTGGTGGCTCACATCCGCGGATGCGGATACGGATGCGGATCTCAAGTTTTTTAAGGGATCCGTCAAAGCGGCAAGGTGAAATTCAAAATTTCTTACGTTTTTTGACAATTGCAGCGCTGTTTCGTTGTATGTTGATAATAATTAAATTCGCGGCAATTATAATAAAATAATTACTAAATTTTATTCATTTAAAAATCTATACAACATGTAAAAAAAAACCCTGTTCGATCCGTGAGGGTGTTGCTTAGGTATCGTTCTGAGAGTCTACTTATGAGGAAATTTTTAGAAATAAAAAAATAATTTTTTTAAATGGAGAATTTTACTAGGTTATTACATGGGTCGCGGGCGGCCGTCGTTTAGCGGGTGCGGTGGGGGCAGCGAAAATTTGCTAATTTTTAATGAATTTGGTGTAATTTTGGTAGTAAAAATATGATTTTTAAATAGCAATAACTTTTTTATTTTCAATAATAATTAGATTTTTATTACTTTTAGGTAATGTTATTGCAGTACCTATGAGCCCCTTTCCGATTGGACAGGGTTTTTTTTTACATATTGTATAACTTTCGAAATTATATGTGTTTGATGAGATAAGATATATAATTTCCATTTTGTTGATTATATCACCGTTTTCGACCCACATCTGCATCCGCATGAGCTCCGCATTGATTAATACGGATGTGGATGCGGAGGATTAAATAAATACGGAACCTTCGAAATTGCGAAGGCGAATGCGAATATTTGCAACATCCCGAATGCATAGTACCTACCACCATTCTAACTGATAATTCTAAATGAACACGAATGTGCTACTTTAAAGTATCAATTCCGAAACCAAAGTGGCAAGTTAAGTTATCCGGTATTACTTGCCGCGAAGTGGTTTCTACACCCTCCGTTTTTCCTTTGGTGACTTTTGTTGTTTTTTCTACCTGACTGTACTGGAGTGCCTGTGGGATTAAAATTAATTAGTTTAATTCCATGTATCTACAAATATAAGTTCGTGTTATAAAAAAAAAAAAAACCTTTAAGAAAATGCAGCACAAGCAAGTCTCGAATGAATGCCTATTCATATGAATTTCTGTGACAAAAATGTATTTTTATCAGATCTATTCAAAAAGTGCTAGTTTGTTCTTCAAACAGGGATTAAAAAGCTATTTTAATCTAGGGACTAAAAGTGATTTCAATTTGGAATGTGGATATTGTTAGTGAAAGTTCCAATCACCAAAGAGATCAATCACGGACATTGTAGGAACAAGTAACAGGCTGATAATAAATAGAACGCGCGCGCGACAAATTAAAAATAAGTTTGTGAGAAATTAACGCGTGAAATGCATTCCGCCTTCGCTCGTAATTGTTTACTCAAATTCGAATTTTACTTAGTTTTTTTATAAAATGAGTATGTCTTCCTCTAGAAGTGAGAATGAAACTTACTATTCTTATTCATAAGTTGCACTGAGGTACTTATTTTCTCAAACAGGTTGATAAAAAGCAACGTGTCCACCTCGGGAGCAACACTATTTTAAGCTCGAGTGACATACTTTGAATCCATCGCTGCGCTCAGGATTCTCCTTTAGAGATAGTGTTTCTTTGAATCCAGAGCGGAGCGAAGGATTCTAGAGTAGAATCCCGAGCATAGCGAGGCCCTTCGACTTTAAAATAGTTGTTTGCTCCCTTGGCAAACAATCTATTATTTCTGTTTCAATTCTCACCTTAGTTATGAGAAACTACTTTGTATACGATAACGAGTTTTTCTCTAGCTGAATTATACCAGAAAAAAACAGGGCCTGTTTCTTTCGTTGCCCTCGTCATTGAAGATATTTCATATTATTGTGACTCATATCAAATGCTTTTTACATACGTTATTGGTTAAATAACAGCCGCACGGGTCGATCGATCAGGTTAAGCTACGCTTGCCGCGGTTGGTTCATGGAACCCATCCACGGGCCAACCACCACCTTAAATACCAAGACCCCTCCGTGCTTCGGAAAGCACGTTAAGCTGTTGATTCCGGCTATCATTCGTGGATCTTTGACAGGCATTACTGGTGGTCAGAAGCCCAAAAGTCTGACAACCAGTCATACCATACATAGTTACTGGGTTGAAGAGGTCAGATAGCCAGTTTGTCTATGTAAAATACTGGTATTCAGCTGCATGCAGACCGCAAGCCAACCCTAAAATAGTTGGGAAAAGGCTAGGCAGATGATGATTAGTTTGTTTACGAATTGCTTTTACTTTCACACCACTAAGCTTTTTATAGAATCATGATCTTTATGTTAAACGTTGGCCTAGTATTACTATCATATTTCATTTTGATGAGTACTTTTATATTGATAAAGGCATTTACGATACATATATTTCTGGGTTTTTAGAATAGAGTTCTATGATCTTATTGGAGATTTATTAATGTCTATAAATCATTTGATAATAAATTATGTGAAAAATAAGCCTGAACTCTTTAGTTTATATTTTACGAGAATGGTAGACACAGATTTTTTAATGTTATATCAGGTGTCCCGTACAAAGAACGAACAACCAAGTGGGTTTCTGTAGGTCTGTAGCACGGAAAGTTCGCTCACATCTCAATAATAACAAGAGAACCTCAGTATAACTCTACTACTCATCAGGAATAGCTACTGGCTCGATAGTATGTTAAAATATGTATATGTCCCGGAAAAGATACTAAGATTGCGAAAATGTGACTTACAGTAAGGTCTCCATCTCCCCAATGGATCGCATCATTGGTGCCGAGGGTTTCATCCCAGTGGAAGTGTTGGCCGGGTTGACTCCAATCTGGGCACTTCAGAGCGCACCTGATCGTTGCCACGGTCGCTCTCATCTCTCCCGGTGGTGGCAGCGCCGACGTACTCACTTTCTGTTTGACCGCTTTTTGTGTTGCATGCGTCTGTCAAAAAAGGGAGAACGTTTCCAACTTGATCTGCGCAAATCAACCTTATATTATTTTTGAATTGCCCTAATGAAAACGTCTCGACCGTCTTTAGGCAGGGTAGTAATCGTAGTGTTTTGTTAAGAACTGAGAGGAAGGTGCAGTCATTCTTTTGACATAATTGCATTGTCGTATTTTTAGGGTTTAAAAAGAAAAAAAAAAACGCAACCCTTACAGGATCACTCGTGTGCCTGTCTGTCTGTCCGTCTGTCACAGCCAATTTGCTCCGAATTTAATAGACCGATAAGTTGAAATTTGGTACACATATGTATTTCTCTAACTCAAACACGAACGTGTAACGTAAATAAATGAATTTTGAATATAGGGGTCACTTTTGGGGGGCAAACAAGAATATTTTTTTTAAAAATTGTTAACAGTACCGTGTGACATATCAAATGAAAGGACTTATTGCGAGGATCTTAAACATATTTTTTATATAATTTTAAAATTAATAATTTTAAAGATATTTAAGAAATTCTATGAAAATTGACCATTCCCCCTTATCTCTGAAACTACTGGACCTAAAATTTTGATTAAATACATAGTACGGCTCTTTACTCATAGATTACAAGAAAACCTATAATAAGTCTATGGTCTTAAAATAACATGGTAAATCTCTCAATAATGCGCGTACAAACTTACATTTGCAGTTGGAATGTATGGGAGAACATGTTTTTCAACTACAATGTTAAGTTTCTATTTGGGATAAATTCATACCAATTACGGAACCCTTCATTGTGCGAGTCCGACACGCACTTGGCTGGTTTTTTATTTAGAGTTTAGACAATGCAGTGATAGCCTAGTGGTGTGACCGTCGTACTGCCAACCTCTGACTTTTAAGATTCATGTTGTGCGTATTGTATAATTATCACTTCCTTCAAAAATGGTGAAGGGAAACATCGTGAGGAAACATCATGTCTGAGAGTTATTTCTCGACGGCACGTGAAGCCAAGTCAGAGGCCCATGGGCGGCATAAAAACTCTGACACCTAACTAACCACACGAAAAAGAAAGAAGGAGTTTAGTGACTATTTGACTTCTACATCGGTGTTTAGAAAATGTCTGTGCAGATCACACGAGTTCACAAAAGCAAGATTTTTAAGGTGTCATACAAAATAAATCGAAAACTTACAACTGTATAAATGAGTCTGAGGGTAATAATTGTTCGGAAGGTGTCCCTCAAGGCGGCCAGGTTGGGACAGAAGATTTTGAGGGTGGGCTCCTGGAAGTTCATCATTTTGTTCCACTGCACCCTGTTGCTCTCAAATGTGGTGAAGTTGTGAATCTCTAGGGGATTCTTCATTACCATGTTACTGTAGATGTCTGACGAATGCGATGATGCTTCGTCATTAATAGCTAAAATTGTTGTTTACTTCGATTACAATCTCGAGGTGGTCGACAGTTTCTATCCCACTTTATAGACATTGTGATATATACATTTCAAATAAATTACGTTCAAATTCAGTACCCTCTGAAGGACGCCCAGTTTTTTTTTTAGTCAGCGGTACTATCTACAGAAACTGTTAACTAATAAAAAAATAACTGCATGGGGGAATTCCTCAAGTAATCTTTAAAATAATGGTAATAAACTCGATACAAGAAATACTTACTCGGAGTAATTTTACTTATAACGGGTCCAGTAGGCAAAGGAGGCCACTCCTCATCCTCGGGTGGCGGCAACATTTCTATGAGGGACTCATTTCTTCGAAACATTAGGAATTTCCTCCTCACTACATCTAGCAATGGTATCTCCAGCTCTACGTGGAAACTCGTGACTACTCCCTGGTGAGACGGTGAAAATAATACCTTATAAAAATCAAAACCTGCCGAAGGAGGAGCTTATTTGCAAAGTTCATACCAATGGACCCTCGGCTGTCACACTAGCAGCACTAATAAATGTATAAGTCAGGGGCTTTGCCTAAATGTAGGTTATAAAACTATACTACGTTACCTTTTCGGCCTTTGGTGGTTGAGGAACGGACATAATTCGAAAAACAGTGAAATTAAAGTATCCAGATCGTAAATCATCTGGATGTATTTCCATCGGTGGTGCTGGTTCTTGTGCTGGTCTGTCAGATTCGAGGATTTCGCGGCAATCAAGCCATCTTAAACGTGGTAATTTCATCAAAGTAGCACGAGCATATGCAACACAGACCTTAGTTAAAAAAGATAAAATATATTAAGTATTTCAGCTAGCGCCATCTGGTTTAATCATAAAGTACTATTTAGTAACCGTGTACCATACCGAACATGGGTTTCCCGATAACTGCAGCCCATTAATATTTGGCAGTCGTGCCACAGCTTCGAGTACTGGATCTAAATGATAGATGTCGTTGTCTGACAAATCTAACACCGTCAAATTGAAAGGTAGCAATCCTATTGAAGAGATTTTATCTGGAAACTAGGATAAGTATTAGCACTATTTCCGAAAAATTGATTAAATGACTTAACAATAGTACGATATTACCAGATGTTAACAAATTCTTAGACAAACCCAAGTATAGTAGTTCAATGGGTAAAGATTCAGCAAATCCTGATATATCGCTGAAACAATTTGTTTGAAGCTCAAGGCTCTTGACAGATGGTGGAATAAATTCTGTATTCAGATCAGCTAAAAAGTTTCCGCATAAATTGAGAGATATCAATTTCTTATACTGAGCTAATCCTTCATCTAATTCTGACATCTGAAAAAAATAATGAAGGAAGCCTATATTTTTGGCGTCAAATAAGTAAAGGAAAGTTAGGACTCATGGATGAACAGTTTGTCGCCGAACCATATTAATGACTTTCTAAACAAGAATTTTACGTAATTAAAAAAGAAATCTAACGTGGGTGAACTGTGACAATGAAAATGATCACACTCTATTGCCTTAAATTGCTTGTAATTTGAAAATCAATTACAAGTTGTTAGAAACTCATTTACAACGACGCAGTGCTGGCAATAAATTAAATATCTCAGCTTTACTACGCTGCATCCGACCGATCACATCAATTAACAACATCTTGTGGATGGTTCAGTGTTTTGTAAATGTTTACCAAAGCTATGAGTTAGGGTAAGTGTAGCTTTTTCATATAAGTCACCATTCCCACAGGATCTGACATTTTTTTTAAGTCGTTGGTCATCTATTACTTCTCGCTGTTCCTAGCTGTGACGAACGAAATACTAGGAAAACTATCAAATCTCCCTGTAATATTTTTTTGAGGCGACAGTTAAAAGTGCCCGTGGTGCATGTGGACGGCTCCATTTTTTTTTATCTAAGCGTCGTGGATAAATAATAATATAAGCCACGAGGACTTTGATGACTTTCTACGAGTATTTTTACGACACAATGGATTAAAGGCAGTGCCTTACAATCCTGAAAAAATCTACCTACAAACTAGTTGAGCAGTGTTATTAACCTCCGAATCATTCACTCGTAACACGTTTACCATTTTCATAGCATCTCTCAAGATCTTTCGGTCACCTGATTTTACGGTACTTTTAATCAACTTAACTAAGTCGTCTGTGATACAGTTATCATTGTGAAAACATATTTTCGCTTCTTCATTTGCGAATCTTTCATTGTCCCACAATGCCGCTGGCAACAAGAACTCCCAATGCTGCTCAAGAGTCAGCCCAGACTTCTCGTCAAGGAAACCGTGTATAATGCTCTTGCTAATTTTATTTTCTACTGCTTCAGAAAAGGTGACCCTTGGTATGTTTTCTCTTTTACAAAGGGCCTTGTGACTGCGTACTCCATCACTGAGAAGTGTCCAATCTATATCAGTTTCTAAACGGCTTTCAAAACCTAGTTGGAAAAACATAAAAAATGATTAAAATGCCATTTTATATTAATCAGGTGTGTATTTAAATGCGTGAACAAAAGAAATGACGACGACTTTCCTGAAAAACCAACCACAAGAATAGTGTGCTCATAGATGGTTCAGAGGAGATAGCTCCTACATAGGTACCTACAAAGTTGTAAGTTCAGCAGGCAGCTATTAGTAAAGTTGTTAACAAATAATTATATTCCCCTGAATAATCTTTGGTTGCAGTAGCGCCATACAAAGGATTGCCCAGTGTCCAAGGTACCTACATATAAATAATATTTAAAAATGTTCATAGAAATAATGTAGGTACCTATAGCCATTAAACAATGTTCAAAATTAATCACCCTCAGGTCCGGACTCCACCAAAGCGGGAGTCGAGACGAGAGGAGAGGAGATGTGTTTTAAACAACCAATAGAATTTCGTTATTCACACATCTTGTCTCCACCCAGCTTCATTATCAAAAAGGTTTTCATATTTGTAGAAGAGATGTGAGCGGCGTACAATGAGCCGCTACTTCCCTGCGTCACATCACAATCACACACATCTCCGCTTCAGTCTAGCCAGTACGCATTTACGCACAGCTTTGGTGGATACACCCTAGCTGAAAATCATCTCTTCTCATTTCCGCTTCGGAAATCTAAGCACATCTCCGCTTTGGTGGAGTCCGGGCCTTAGTCTATTCATAGTTTTGCAAAGTTATGAGATGAGAGCATTGAATGTACCTACCCTCTATAACATCATTAGGAATATATACGAGACTAGAACTACTGATTGCCTGTCGTACAACTGCAGGCGCTGCCTTTTTAGGTGCCTCCTTCGGCTTTGGAGGCATAATTTATGTTTAAATTGAACTAAAACCAATAAAAACAATAATTTGCATCGAATTATAAAATGTGTTGAACATAATGGTCCTTCATTCGTAATTTTCCAAAAAGATTTGCCTGCAGTAGAACAACTCACAACAAACCGGTTTAATTTTTTTTTTTTTTTTTTTTTTTTCATGGCGTTGCACTATTCGTGCTTATTGCCACTGACAATATATAATCTGATAATGACAAAACGTAAGAATCGATAACTCGCGAAATAATAAAAAGAATTACAAAGGGAAATTTGGAAACGGAAAGGAGAATAGTTGTTATTAAATAAAAATAATAAATTTTAATAAATTTAGCAGTAGGGGAATATAATACAACAGAAATGTAATGAATGTAATCAATTAACGCAACCAGTGACCCAACAAAAAGGCCTACTCGGTGCGTCTTTATACTAAACCAATAACTACTTATAAATTATGTACATACATATTGAAATTTACGTTTAAATAGATATATCATTATTCACAAGGAAAAGTGCTATGGTTTTATAAATATCTACATTAAAATTAAATAAAATACATGAGATAGAAGTGGGAAAAGGGACTCGGAGGGAAACAAGGCTTTGGAAAAGTGAGGAGTGGTCATAAAGGGGGCAGGCAAAAATAAAGTGGTTCAGATCTCCCACCTCAGCGCCACATTCACACTCAGGGCTCTGCACAATGCCGAGTCTGGCAAGATGAGCTGGAGTGCACACATGACCCAATCGCATACGTATGAATATTGTTGAAATCTTTTTGCTTAGCTTGTACTTGCTAAACCAAGGTTTGACAGGAATGGATGGCTGAATATTACGATAAAATTTCCCTTTCACTGATTGCCCTAACCAAAGCTGACCCCAGGATTCCTGTAGATAAGCCCCGGGCAGAGCAGCCAGATCTTGGGAGTTGTTTTTGTACGGAAAAACGTCTCCACTTAATACGGCATCATTAGCTAACTGGTCTGCTCTCTCATTGCCTAAAATACCACAATGCGAGGGTATCCAGGCAAAATGCACTGAATATCCCTTAATAGAACACCTGTGGAGGAGTTCACGTATTTCAAATATAATAAAAGAATTATGAGAATAGAAAGGAAATCTGGCCAAAGATTGTAAGGCACTCCTTGCATCAGTTAAAATGAGTGAATTCCGTAAGCCCATAAGGAGTATATATTCGACAGCTTTGAATAGACCGTAACATTCTCCCGTAAATACAGATGATTCGGGCGGGAGCTTTATTTTTTGAACGACATTATACTGGGAGTGGTATACACCTACTCCCACACATGAGTCTCTTCCATGCTTCGAAGCATCTGTAAACAGGAGCTGACAGCCCTTCCAGTCTCTATCCATAGTGAAGTTGAAGTTAATGTTATGACATACGTCATCTCGGTAAATGTTAAGGTTATAATGAATGTTTGGTGACATAATTAATGAACTGTAATTACAATGATAAATAGGAAGAAATTGAGATTGGTGGCAAGGAGCATCAATTAAATTGTATTTTCTAAAGCTTTTAACTAAACACGGAGTATCTTTGTGCCTCCAGTATGTAGACGAAGTAACTTCTTTAGAGAGAATAGAAAGTCTATTTCGCAAAGGATGATTTGTAAATTGCAGACACCGAGCCATAAATCTATCAGATAAAAATTGACGTCTCAAATGAAGTGGAGGGTCTCCACATTCCACCTGAAGACAATTAATAGGACTGCTTTTCATTGCACCTGAAACTACTCTAAGTGCCTTGGATTGAATTCTTTCCAATTTCTTAAGACCAGCAACATTAGCAGGTTCAAGCAAAAAGGTCCCATAGTCCAATACACTTCTAATCAATGTGTTGTATAGTAGTTTTAATGAAAAGGGATGTGCTCCCCACCACACACCAGCAAGACATCTAATTATGTTGATATTTCGTTCACATTTAGTAGTTATATAATCACAGTGTGGTAAACCTGTAAGATGTGTATCCAAAATAAGGCCTAAAAATTTTACTTGATTTTTAACCGGCATCGAGATATTATCATATGTTACTGTAACTACTGGGGACTTACGCATTCTAGTAAATAAGACTATGTTGCTTTTATCAATTGACAGGTGTAGACCATTGGTTTCCAACCAAGTCTTCAGTAAGCATAAAGAAGAGGTTAAGGAAATACAAATATTTGCAACAGAATCACCAGATAAATAAAGAAGTATATCATCTGCATATTGAAGGACTTGTACTGACTCATTTAAAGAGGATTCTAAATCATAAGTGTAAATATTATAGAGAAGTGGACTAAGTACAGAACCCTGAGGAAGACCTTTCCATACTAAACGGGTAAATGTACACCCTTCAATATCTAGATTTAAAGATCTCGTTGAAAGCATATTAATTATAAAATTAGACAGCATTTTTGGAATTTGTAATAAATTCAGCTTTTGTTCCAGGACTGATACTAGGACATTATCGTAAGCTGAGTTTATATCCAGGAAAGCAGCAATTACGGAGTTATTGGAAGAAAAGGCTAAGCGAATATCAGTTGTGAACACACTAAGACTGTCAATCGTACTCTTACCCTTCCTAAAACCAAACTGTGATGTTGCTAGCAAGTTTTTGCTTTCCAAAAACCACTCCAAACGATTCTTAATGAGATGTTCAACAATTTTAGCAAGAACTGTTGAAAGTGCAATTGGTCGATAAGAAGTGACCTTAGAAGAAGGTTTGTTTGGTTTCAGAATAGGAATAATTGTTTGAGACTTCCAACTTGATGGAATGTTGCCAGATATTAAAGCTGTATTGATGAGATCTAAATATATTAAAAGTACAGAGTCAGACAGATTGGCTATAAATGAATATGGGATACCATCTTCACCAGGAGCTGAATCCTTAACATGTGAAAGGACTCCTTTCAACTCACTTAGTGTGAAGAGAGAGTTCAACTCGGAATCCAAAATAGGAACATAGGGAAAATGCATTAAAGATCTCTGTTCTGGGACTGAAGGAGGAGCTAAATGATCCATGAACTCATTGGCCAACTCTAATGGCAGTTTTGAGACTGTTGTGTTACTGAATGCTGACCTGAATCGCCTGATATTTCGCCATACTACAGATGCGTTAACTTCTGGAGAGATAGATGCACAAAATCTTTGCCAACCTTCAAATTTCTTTTTCCTAAGGAGCTTACGAGTTGTACGAGCAGCTTCTTGGTAAATCTCAAAATTGTGACGAGTCATAGTATGGCAGTAATTTTTTTCAGCTTCTTTTCTTTTTTTAATGGCCTGAGTGCACTCAGCATCCCACCAAGGTGGTGAAGGAATTTTGCCTGTAGCACCATTCTTAATAGGGAAAGTATTATCTGCTACCTCTATTAAAATTCTTGTAATTTCATTAGATAGTAACTGAGGATCTTGTAGTAAGGAATTAGATAAAGCAGAAATTCTTTCTTCCGCACAATTTTTGTATTTATCCCAGTCTGCATTTTGAAGTCTGTACTTTAAGCGCGGTTGTGGTATTGGAATGCAAGCGTCTGGTTTTTTATGTGGAAAAGAAATAATTATAGGAAAATGATCACTACCATGAGAAGACGGTAAAGGAGACCAGGATAACGTCGATGCTAAATCAGGTGTGCAGATTGAGAGATCAGGAGCACTTATTCCCTCATCTGGATTTGTTTGGCGTGTTGGGAGACATGTGTTTAAAATGCACAAATTGTTTGAGTCTAATATTTCTAATAACTTTTCCCCATAATAATTGGAACTAGAACTTCCCCAAGATTGATGCTGTGAATTAAAATCGCCCATTACCAAAAATGGTTTAGGTAAAACTGTGAAAAGGTTATTAATTTCAGAAAGAATATTTACAGTAGGGCGGGAATAATATATACATACTATACAGATTTTATTTACAATAGCAGCAACGGCAGAGATATCGTCACTGAGACTTGGAAGAGGAAAAGACTGAAAAGACAGGTTATTTTTAATAAGCATGGCGACACCGCCATACCCATCGCTTCTATCCGTTCTTAGACAAGCATAGCCAGGAATTCTAAAAGAGAACCCCGGATTAAGCCATGTCTCACAGAGAGCGACTGCAAAGGGATTGTATTTATTTAATATATAGTACAGATCAGATTTTTTATTCACAATGCTGCGACTGTTCCACTGAACAATCTTGGTTTGATTTGGATCCATTATGGTTAATATTAAATAAGTTAAACAGCGTATCAATTACAGTGGCAACGTTGGACGGTTCAATGATATTATTTTTAGAAAAAGTATTAATTAGCATGATTATTAAGTTTAAAATTTGACTTTCATTATTATTAGTTGTTGTTTTATTTTGCAAAGCAACACCATTACCTGACATTGAAACTTCATTATTAATAAGTTCTTGATGAGCTGCCCGGTCATACCCCTTGGCTTTTTGTGGGGGATCTCGAGGTTTTAGGAATACTGTTTTTCTGTGAGATGTGAAATTTGATGTGTCTGGTGAATTTGGCGAAGGTCGTGAAGAAGAAAATTTATTATTTGTATGTAAAGGAGCAGATGTTACCACATCTGCATATAGTTTGGAGATTGGGGGGTGCAGCTGCGACGCTTCAGCATATGACACGCAGCTATGGGCCATATAGTGCTTAATTGATTTTTGTCTCTCAAACTCTGGACATTTTTTGTTAATGGCGTAATGAATGCCACCGCAATGACAGCACTTACCGTCACTTTCGTCTTCAATACTACAAGTGTCAGCAGAATGCCTCTCCCCACACTTGAAGCACTGAGAGTTCGATCTACATTGTACCTTTGTATGACCAAAATGACAACAATTAAAACATTGAATTGTTGGGAATGTGTACAATTCTACTGGCATAGAATTGTAACAACAAAACACACGTTTTGGTAAAATTTGACCGTCAAAGGTGAGCACGACTGTTTGAGATGGTTTCCAGACAGGGGTCGGTTCGTGCACTTTATAATTAAGACGCCTTGCCTTAATAACTTTCCCGCATCCAGTGGGAACAGTCACATTTTCCATTATTTCGTCGGGAGACCATTCGGTAGGTACACCTTTAATAATACCCATACGACACACATTAATAGATGGAACAAATGCCTTCAATTTCTCTTTCGCCAAACAAGGGTCATTTATAAAAGAGTTTGCATCTAGGTAATGAGAGAAGCTTAAAGAAATCCTATTTCGACCGATCCGTTTTAAAGAACCATTGACAATATTATTATAGCGACGTTTTTTAAGAAAATGCCCTAAAGAAATTGGGTGTAATGATTGAGCAGAGTTTCCAGTATCAATATTTTTTTGAATATGTACAACATATGGCGACAGGTCTGTGGCTGTGTACAAAGCCCTAGCAACCTGTGGCGCCTTCTGGGGAAGTTCTGAGGTGGGACGAATCTCAGTCTGGGGACCATCCACAGAACGTGGAGTGGCTTCCAGATGAACTTCTACCGATTCATTTTCGCAATGGCAATCTGCTTCTTTATTGGTTCCTGAAGAGTGACCATGTCTCCTTCTTTTATTGCAGTGTTTGCACATTTTGCGTGGAGCTCTAGCCCTTTTCCGCTCCGATCTGGTTATGGACGCATCAGTATCCATACTTGATTCGTCGTTAATTATAGTTATATTAAGCCCAACCGAGGGGACTGTGCCCCCCGGATCAGGCGGTTCCTTGTCCATCGGACAGAATAAAATAAAATATGAAAAAACTTACCCTAAATGTGGAGAATTATATACACAGACAATAAAAATAATTAGCTTAATTAATATCTACAAAAATCTACACAACTTATCTCCAATCTCAAAAGTTTTGTCTTATTTAAAAATCCGAAAGAAAAATCACAACCGCCAAATTCGACGATTCCCGCGCTTTTTCAACCGGTTTAATTAGATTTATAAAATTTGACGTATGGCAGTTGAAATCACAGATAAATAATACAATAAATGTTCAAATCAAAGATTATAATGTATATAATGTACATAAAGCTATACAAAAAGGTTTTCATACGATTTTCCTTTTGCATAAATAGATGTCGATAAAACAGTAGGTATTGCTGAACCTCCGATCCTGCTCGCTAGGTGTCGCTAGCTAAAACCACTAAGAACTATTTTGTTTCAAAACCATGTGGATGAGGTTTGTCATAATCACAATCTGTGGCACGGTTTCGCGACAGACAGCTGGCAAAGAGCACGTCGAGTAAAAATCATTTTGTTATTTTACGGAATGACTACAATAAGAACGATATTTTTTTATTAGGTAGTCTTTGAGGTGTTGTATGATAATAAGCTCAAGGTAATTGTATACTTCTGAGTAAAATAGTCGCGTGTGATAATGTAAATATTATGTTGTTCCTAGTGCAAATTCTTGAATGCTTTGATTTATGAAGTGACATTGACATGTGATTGCGCGGGAATTTCGAGTTCTGCGGTGACCGCAGGTGGTTCTTACGCAGATGGATATTATTCGCGTCAGTGTTTTCTTGAAGTTATGTTACTGTGGTTATGTTGAGTGAAAGTGAACTGTGCAATGCGGTTGTGTAGCTTTGGTGACGTTGTTCTTGCCAATTTAGGTGCATGCCCTTGCGAGGTTGGCAAGATCCCATAATATATGCGGACTTTTTTATGTTTACTTCCGCCACTAGTGAAGTAACTACGAATTTATTCCTTTTACGTAAAAGTTAAGGTAAGTTAATACATTGTAATTAGTTATATGTACATTCACAAATAAAATATTATTTCCCAAATTAAAAAAAAAAATGTTACTTTAAAAAATGCGAGACCTATTAGGTATTTGCGGTTTAACATGTAATAAAATACTTTGATGATAGGAAGTTATTAAGAGTTGTGACCGTCGTTGAAAATAATTAAATTGTTGTTAGACAGGTTGTTCATATCCGATCGCCACGGAATATAAATTAGGTACGGTCACAAACCAAAGTTGATTAAAACACTGTTAGGTGCTTTTTTAGGCTATCTAAATTGATAAAAAATTACTCTATAAACAGCAGTTCAGCAAAAATTTTAGGGAGTGCCTCCGCTGCCAGCGCCGGCTCCAAAAAATAACGCCATTGGGAATCGGCATGACATTACTGTCAGCAGCCGAGATTAAAAACATCAGCTGCCGGCACGCCGCGCCGACTCGATGGACACCGGGCGGCGACGCGGCATTAATGGAAACCCTTCCAGTATTCAGAACTCCAACTAACTAACCCTAACTAAAGTATTTTTCTATATATTCTAATAGTTTTTGGCACTCGCCGGTCGCTGTCGCGGCACCGCTCGCTTCTCTCGCTCGGCTCGAGCGTAGGGGTTTCTAACCTAATCAAACCATTTTTGCGAGTAAAAATATTTAACCTATTCATTATTCAGCTGCATACGGTTAGACTGAAAGCTGACCCTAACATAGTTGGGAAAAAGCTAGGCAGATCGAGTCTCTGATTACTATTTACTCCTGTCCTGTCAGTGCGTGTACCCTACCCCTAGGGGAGTCTAATCTAGCTAATTCGGTTCCGGGTACTTAGTACCTACTTGAAATATATTAATGAAAAAAAAAAAATGCTTATTTACCTTATTTATAATGTTTTTTTTTAAATTATGCCTACTCCGCCTATCTACTCCAATATGCCAAATTACCAACCCCGTTTTCCGCTTTTTTCTAAACTCAGCAACCGGCGCCGGCAGCCAATTCGGGGGCCGGTGCCGGCAGCGGACACACTCCCAAAATTTTAATGTTATAGTAAGAAGTTTGTGTGATTTTTTAAGTGTAGTATTAAAAAAATCCCAAATGTTGATTGATGTTTAGGTAAAAAAAAAAAACACAAATTAGGACAGTTTAAAAAGATTTCATTTTTGTTAAATTGGTGTTGGTGTTTAATTGGTTTTTGGGTGACGTCTTTGAGTGTGGAAACTGTGACTACATTGTTGTTCCCACCTGTTAAAACCAATGTTATAGGTAAATAAATAAACATTTCGTTAGGTACATTTCAGGTAGGTAGTTCTTAGTCTTGTATTGCCCGACTCATAATGCGAAGCATTAGAGAGTGCTTTGCGATTGAAAAATTTGTTTTGCCTCCTTTCTGCAACTGTTTTTATTGTTACACTTGATTCAAAAACGTTGACGGAAAACATCGTGAGGAAATCAGCATGCCTGAGAGATATTTCTCGACGGCAAGCCAAGTTAAAGTCCCATTTGCGGCTTCAAAATTCTGACACCAGGATAGCCATTAACCACTTCAAAAATTGATTTAATGCAGCAGAAACGAAAAGAAAACATTAAAATAGTTTTAAAAAAAATCCCGTCAATCAAGTGTGAAATATAAAAAGTAAAAAATACTTAATGAAAAGTCGTTTAAATAAATTGTTTATTTAAATAATACATATTATTTTAAAATTCTTTTTTTTTTAATTAGGAAAAAAAAAAACACTTTTTCACGTCAAATATAAATTCTGTTTTAATCTAGATCTAGTCGGTATTTCCAATCCGACTACTCCATGTTTTTATGAAAGGTATCTCGCATGTCAACCTAAGAGGTTGTCGGCTACTTAACCGGGTTGTCCTGTGGATAGAAGTAATTAATATTAATAGTAGTTATGTAATAGTAGTGGAATACTTATTTATGCATAATCTTGCTGGGCACTGGTATCCCTAAATCAGTGGTAACCCAAGTAATTTAAGAAGATGCATTTAACTATTGCGGTCACTATTGCCAACTGGTACCTTCTATCTAATGTAGTCGGGTAATACGAGAAAACAATAACTTAAAAACGCTTCTATTTTGCTCCGAGTCAGATAATAACAGGTAGAAATAACGATTTTTAAGTTTAATAGACTATTTCTATGATAACATTGCAAAAAAAAAGTGGTGGTACTCCGGGAGTGCCGACAGAAGTGAAAACTTGAACAAGATCGCCTTGGTGGAAGAAAAGTACTCGTATAGAACATTGGTCCGTAACTTTGTGTAAATAAAGAGCACAATAGCGTTTACAAAAAAAAAAAACCCGAAACCTTTAAAATAAAAATACTTGCATAGAACATTGATCCGTAACTTAATAAAAATAAAGAACACAATTGCGTTTACAAAAATGAGGTGTCGACATGGTGTCGCGAAAGCAATGGTTTAGTCTGATCTCAAGAATGCCCAACGCGCATAAAGAAGTTTTCACTTCAAAAACAAGCTCATTAACCGATGAAAGGAAATATGTTCATTTTTGCGCTCTGTGCGATTCATACATCTTAACACACAGCATCGCCCTATAATATTACTTATAATTTGTATTACTTTAACTTATAACTTATAAGTTTGTATTACTTTGTACCCTATAAATTCAATGAATTATGAAATACGCGCCACAAAATCAGTTCACCGAAAAAATCGTACAGTGACAGCAGTTTGCAGCCGTTGTCTGTTGGACACAGTCTATCTATGGCTAACCAATGCGGTTTTACAAAAAGTTCGTATACGAAAGGAGATAGAGAAAAAAAATATTTTTATCTCGTTTACTCTCACTACTGGGCCCCTGAGTTCGTGCCTGAGCTGCGCGGTGCAGGAGGGGTGACAGTTGTCACAAGTTGACGAATCACTGAGCTCTCGCATCACGACACCACACCCCTCCCGCACCGCGCAGCTACCTCAGGCGCTCAGGCGCGGACTCAGTTAAGCAGGCGTCGTTGTCTCATTTTTATTAATAAAAAAAAAATAAAAAAAAATTTAGTTTTTATAATTTTTCTGTTTTTGAATAAGCGTTATGAGGGTTGCAGTTTTGGATTTTCCAAATATTTTTTAGTTTTCTTAGCAAACCGTTTAAGAACAACATGCATGTGGTATTGTTTCGACAACAGTAAACTTTCCAACTGCCAATTACCTAGATCTGGTCGAGTCTCTTTGAAAGACAATCCATATCCACAGTCCAGCATGCTTAGCATGACCACAATAGAAACAGGTTTTGTTGACGGAAGAATAGATAAAATGACAGATACACAATCCCAATCTGTCATTTTGTCTATTTTTCCGTCGACAAAACTTGTAGAAAACCCGTATCTATGGTTGTCATGCTACGAGTGCTGAGTCTTATCATTAGTTCACAGAACAGACTTTCGTTTTTCTGTACAGTGCCTTTTGGAATCATCGTCATCATCGTTGGGATGTCTTTTGCCATAATACTTATCTATCAGCAGTCATTTCAAGAATATACACTCTTTCTAGCCGTAGATAGTCTTTCATTCACATAAACATCAATCTAATGAAATAGCTGACTCAAAATTGAATAGACGCACCCAGGCAATTATTGTCCATTTAGGAATTTGTAAACAGAAACCTTTCCATTCGGGAGTTCGTACATAAGTACGTACTCGAAAAATTATAAGCGAACATTTTATATACAGAAAATAAAAAATCATGCGATTGTTCCGAAAAAAGAATTCGCTATTACTATATGTTGTTTGGCAAGAGACATCTAAGTTCAAAGGTCTACCATATAAGTACCTAAGATTTTCTCTAGCTTTGTGCAAAATTTTCAAATTCCCGTTTTTCTCAATCGTAAATGCAGAATAAATTTCATTGTTAACTTTGAAATTTGCCTAGTGCTCGTGGTTATATCAATCGCGTTCGCGAGGTACCAATTGTATTTCTAATTTCGCTTATGAAATTAATTTCAAATTAAGTTTGTACTATTTACCGATTTTGTTTCTGTTGGTCCAGGCGATTTCACATATCTTTCCAGTATCTGGGCGACCCAGCTCTGCTCTGGTGAAAATAGAGAATGCTCATTTGATAGTATAGGAAAGTTCATACTAATCCATGTATAGTACTTACTTATTCCATTCTGCCATGATAGTTAGGCGCTGTTGCAGCCCAAGATTTTGGGGGGTTCACCATGGGTGTCGAGGAATATTTTTAGGGAGTAACATCTTGTTGGTCTAGTGGTCGCAAGCTCTACTGCCGGGTAAAGTGTTTTTGGGTTTTTCCATCAAGAATGATATGTGCATATATCTCCAGCTCCACGTTACTCTTGTTATTCAGGGACGCAGCTTTTACATGTGGGGGGGTACTTGCAGGCAAATTGGTCGCAGTTGCAGCACTTTTTTATAGATAGTCATTATTAAAACAGTAGATTATGAGAAGAGCGAGCGAAGCTAGTTTGAAAATTTTAACAACCCGCCTTGGATAGGTTAAGTTTTGTTTGATATTTTCAATCATAAGAACTCTTTTGAACTGAATGCAGAATACAAGAGCGAGCGAAGCGAGCTCGAAAACTTTGCACACACTCGAATAGGTTAGATTTTCATCTGATCATTTTAAAATAACTAAGAATTTATTAAGAGCGAGCAACGCAAGTCTGAAAATTTATCACTCCACTCTGAAAAGCTTCCGTTTTCTTTTTGACCATTATACAGCAATAAAACTTTGTCGAGTTATGACGAAAGGTTAAACTCAACAGTTTTACATCAGCTTAGGTTTTGGAATCTGGCGTTAACCTTAGACTTTGAAAACTTACGTACAAGCGGGGTGCCCAAATTTCCGAGTTTGCGTCGCTGGCTCTTGCATCCAAGATACTCTATTTTTATTATTGACTTTTTGAAGTAAAAACTTGTTCAGGCGCGTTGAGCGATTTTTGGTAGGGCAAAATCTTATGGGTTGGCGTCACCGACATGCTAATGTTAACAGCACAGCACCTATGAGTATGACTTCTTGCGCTTGTTGTTGCTCGGGAGTGCTGATATATGTGGAAACCAAATTAATATTAATTTAAAAATTGTGAAATTTTAATTTTTGATCATACAATTACTTAATTGTTTTTTTTTTTTAAACGCTGTTATTTCATGGTTTTAAGTTTTCACTTCTGTCGGCAGTCCACATGATTGCTTATTTTCTTAATGTTTTTGGAGAATATGCCCATCGTAACTGCAGGTACTTGAACCACGGTAACCTGTAGCTGTAGTACAGTTTTAAAAGTTAGTAATATGAGTAAATCATTCAGACTTCCGACAGCGTGAGTTTTTGTGGGGGGTCATGACCTCCAGGACCCCCCTCAGACCGCGCCTGTGATAGTAGGTACTTACTTATTCCATGCTGCCATGTCATTATTCTAATGTCATTACTTTCATGTCATTGTTCATTAACTTGTTCTAAACTTTGGGCAACCAAGCTTTGCTCGGGTGAAAATACGGAGAAAACGAATTTTCCCAGATATAAAATCGATCTAGCTAGATCGATTTTTCACCCCCGTAAACCCCTATATTGCAACTTTCATCGAAATCGTTAGAGCCGTTTTCGAGAACGTGAGTACACAAATATTGTTCGTTTAATAGGATAGGATAATCGCGCATTTATGCAGGAACGCCATTCCATCAATCTAATATGTTTTGTAAATGCCTTGCAAAGGTATGTCAGTAGGTAATACCAATATAATACTTTTAAGAACCTGTTTCTTGAACTCATTTAAAATAAAAGTCAAATTAGCCTTGAGTCGTTTAATCCATATCTTAAAATAGCAAATGCGTGCATTTAAAACATCGTGTTAATTTCGAGACTTCGTTCATTTAGCCAAAAAGAATAAGAAGTTAACCTTTACTACATTTAAGGACTTTTATATTGTAGTTTGTACTACTGTAGTTATCACAATTTAATTAGGAGTCAGCGTATTGCTTATTCTTCCATACTTTTCTGGCAGCTCACTTCATTACTTTTCTTGCCACATGGTCCATAGTTAACTTGCACTAGGTACTATCGAAGAAACGCATATCTGTACACTGTAAGGACTATTCTTGCTTGCAGCGCTCGGCCGCATTAGTAAAGATTACCTACGAAAAAAAACCTGCCAAGTGCTTGTCGGACTACGCACAATGAAGAGTTCCGTAGTTGAGATGAATTTATCCCAAATACAAACTTTGTAGTTGAAATACATGTTCTCCAACTCATTCCAACTGCAAATGTAAGTTTGTTCGCACAATATTGTCAGATTTACCATGTTATTTTAAGACCATTGACTTCTTATATGTTTTCCTGTAATCTATGAGTAAAGAGCTGTATTTAATCAAAATTTTAGGTCCAGTAGTTTCGGAGATAAGGGATAGGGGAATGGTTAATTTTCATTAATTTTCGAATATCTTAAATATCTTTAAAAGCATTTAAGTATTTTAAAATTATATAAAAAATATGTTTAAGATTCTCGTATCAAGTCCTTTCATTTGATAAGCCGCATGGTACTGTTAGCAAAACTATTTTTTTAATTTTCTTGTTTGCCCCCCAAAAGTGACCCCTATATTCAAAATTCATTTATTTACGTTACACGTTAGTATTTGGGTCACAGAAATACATATGTGTACCAAATTTCAACTTAATCGTTCCATTAGATTCGGAGCAAATAGGCTGTGACAGACGGACAGACAGACATACACACGATTGATCTTAATATTATTTTGATTGTTCTTAATATTATTTTTTCATCTATTGGCATGCCACCTTAATTCTAATTGCTTATTTATGTTCTTTTTGTATGTCTTATATATTGGCAAAACATAGTGCGCATATTTTAGAATTTACTATCTGTAACCATACCTATGTTTAACAAAATAAATGATTGATTGATTGATCCTATAAGGGTTCCGTTTTTTCTTATAAAATGTCGCGATCTATAAAATGGGTCCTCGCGAATCCCTTAGAGACAAATTTAAAGATATTGATATACTGACTCTGCCTTCTCTATATACCATTTGTTGACCATTTTCTATTTTCTTAAGTACCTGGTACTTATTGAAAGACCTACACTGTCTTCCCATACCTAGTCACACTATTATTTGAAAGAATTGTAAAAGCCAATTATTTTTAAAAGAGTAACCGTGGAGTTTCTTGCCGGCTCTTCTCCATAGGAAACGACCAATTGGAACTGTGGACCTAGCTTCTGAAGTTTCATAAGTGCCCATGTAGGTTTATGTGAAATAAAAATATTTTGAATTGAATTTTGAATTCCTTTTGAGGTACGGAACCCTAAAAAGGGACGTGTACAGGGGATAGTGTTTTCAAATTGTTTAGAAATGCGTTACCCTGATGGTACTTATACCAATATAATTGCTGAACCCTATTGTAATTATCGCACAGCAGGGAAAAAGTATCTTCGCATCTTCGTATGCCATATGTATGCGTTATGATAGATGCAACAACCACGTTTGCATAGGTTGGCGATTTTTTAATTATTGTATGTCACACTGTTTTCTTTTACCAGCAGTGGTGGCTAAGGTCTGCGGCCAGCCCGTCGGTTGAACGCGTCCCAGAGGGTCATGGCCATCCGGCTGGCCCGAGGATACCGCACGGTCTCCTGCGAGGCGGCGAGCCTCCTTGCCGGATTACCGCCATGGGATCTGGAGGCAAAGGTCCTCGCGCACATTTGGGAGTGGCGCGAGGAGGCGAGGCGCCGGGGCTTAGCTCCGCTGCCGCGAGAAATCGCGGCTCAGCGGACAGAGCTCCGGCGGGATCTCATGGCGTCATGGAGAGTGCGATTGTCGCAACCCAGCGCTGGGCACGCCACAATTGCGGCGATAAGACCCCTCTTTGAGGAGTGGCTTGAGAGGCGCCACGGCGTCCTCACCTTCCGCCTGACGCAGGTCCTCACCGGACACGGCTGTTTCGGGAGGTTCCTGCACAGGATAAGGCGGGAGGAAACGCCCGGGTGTCACCATTGTGTGGATCGCCCGGAGGACACGGTGGAGCATACGGTGGAGGTCTGCCCAGCTTGGGCGGAGCATCGCCGTGTCCTCGTGGAGGCGATCGGCGGCGGTGATCTCTCGCGTCCGGCCCTGGTTCAGGCTATGGTACGGAGCGAGAGGAAATGGGAGGCCGTCACCTCCTTCTGCGAAGCGGTAATGCTCGCGAAGGAGGAGGCGGAACGCGTGAGGGAGAGGCAAATTTCGCGCCCTCACGCCCCTAACCGCCGCAGGAGGAGACGCCCAGGGCGTCGGGAATCGCGGGGCGATTTCCGGCCACCGTAGGCGCGGGCTTGCGGGCGGTGAGCAATGGGTGGCTCACCGTCCGATAAGGACCAGGCCCGGGTCGACGGCGCGTTGTGTTCCACGCGCGCCTCAAAGAGATGTCAGCATAATTGAAGGGGTCCACTAGGACCGATGCCTGCCGGGGTTGCGAAGAAAACCGAAAGGGTGATCGTGGCCCCCGGCGACAGGGCAACCGAAGGAACACGGGTGGGTTTTAGTCAGTAAGAGTCTGACACGCCCTCCCGCTCCGCCCAGAGCGGGAGAAGTTATTTGATGATTTCCCACCCTCAAAAAAAAAAAAAAAAAAAGTGGTGGCTAAGGTTGACTAGTTTATTCTTATGAAAAAGTAAGTACCTGGGCGACCGAGCTTTGTTCGGGTGAAAATACGGAGAAAACGAATTTTCACAGATATGAGACCTAGCTCAATCGATTTTTCGCCCCCTTACTTCTATAGTGCAACTTTCATCGAAATCGTTAGAGCCGTTTTCGAGAACGTGATTACAAACAAATATATTATAAATATATACATACAAATATTGCTCATTTAATAGTATAGGATAGGATATTGGCACTTGTCAATTTAACGCTCTGGGGCAATCACATCATATTTTATTTTAATTGAGGTTGTTAATGCCAAAGTCCATCGTCTTAAAACAAGTCCTCAAGGTGAAGGTAGACAATATGCGAGACTGTATCTGATTCACGAATATCCGAATGACAATGTGAATAGAAGAACAAAAATAAATGATCAGTATCTGTCCACATATTTTGTCGGAAAATGTAATTTGTCTAAAAAACTAAGCCAGTTATTCTCATATTAGGTTTTTGATTCTCAAGCATATCAAATATGCAAGAGCGTAGAAAAAACATATTACAAATGACGTAAACGCAACTGCGTCAACCACCTCGGCCATAACCATTTCGACGTTCTTGTCAGACAAATTAAAACGGTGACGTTCTGCCAATGAATGGCGATATAATTATACATGCTCATACGGATGATCATAAACGGAACAAAGAGACGTAGGTACCACACCGATTCCAAATAAAATAGGGCAGGTAGGATGACGAATATAATAAAAATAAAAATTAAATTAAAAAAATTATTCAAGTATAAAGTAAAATTATGATTTATATTAATTACAATCGAGGAAAATTTTATATATATTGCTTGTAATCATAAGCGAGACTGCTGAGTACGATGACAACGTCCTGGGGTTTTTTAGGAGTGGAGAAAGTGTAGCCGTTTTCCAAATGTAGTTTGGAAAAAAAGAGCACATTTTATTTAAAAAAATTATATACATATATGTTCTATATAATAGGGTCTATTGTCGTCAACAGTGTACCTAGGTACCCGGTGTCTTTGGATCAGTATTTTTGTTTTTTGCCTTTAATTGTTGAGGAGTTCTCCAGGTACTTCACCATCAGCTCCACTGCACCATATGAATTGTGACCAGCATCAATTGCTTATCAACCATATTAAAGTAATCGAATCGCAACCCGTGAAATAAATATTATTGAGTACTTCCGGTGGCCATCTGTGTCCTTCATCATCAGTTCCACTTCACCAAATGGTGCTTTCTGAAATCAAATGCACGAGTGACTATAAAAAATACCCAAATCGTTATAGGTGTGCCTATAATATTTGAGCAGTTCCCCCGATTTCACCAAGATCCCATCATCAGATCGTGACAAAATGACAATGGGGCCAACTTGAAAGTATACCCTTTCAAACAAAAAAAGATTTTATAAATCGGTCCAGCCGTCTTCTAGTAATCGGGGAACATACATAAAAAAAAACCGACTAACTGAGAACCTCCTCCTTTTTTTTAAGTCGGTTAAAAACGTAACTGGCGAAATTATGTGGGGCTTACTCTATACACCTCTGCCGAGCCGAACCCCACTGAGAATTCATAAGCAGGTTTTTTTTTGTATAGCATAATAATTGTTAGGCAAAGGCGTCCCCAAGTACTTCCAGGAACTATTTTCCCACGTTACCTCGATTTGATAATTTCATGTTATATTATTTCAACAGGTCACAAAATCAAGATGCAGCCTTCATTCACAATGCAAGAAGGTGGTTTCGGGGTCGGCGACTACGCAGTCTTTGGTGTCCTATGCGCAGTGTCATGCGCGGGAGGACTATGGTACAGCGCAGTCGGCTCGAAGGTCAAAAAGGTAGTGGATGTGAAAGACTACCTTCTTGGTGGAAGAACGTTGTCCACCTTCCCTGTTGCTATGTCACTTATTGCCAGGTGAGATATTATTGTGGAGTTGATTATCTTTTATAAATATTGCAAAAGTAAATAGCTGTCTTCTGGGTATGCTAGTTCTATTGTAAACTTTTCCATCGCATCCCAGCGACAACGATGTCAGACCAGAGATGTCAGAAATTATTTACTGAATTTCATCTTGACATGGTAAACTTGTATTGAAATGTGTTAATAATATTATATTGAGTGAGTCTTAATAATTACAGCTTAAACTGTTTGCATACGTTAGTTAAAGTAGTTAGTATAAGGATAATTTTAAACTTAATATCTGTAACTTGTACCTACTTTCTTTGCAAATAAAGAACTATTCTATTCTAACGGATCCAAAAAGAACCGGTTTTTTTGTCGGAGTACACGACTGCTTGAAACGTCCTAGTGGAGTTACTTGCTCTTGTAAGGGAACTGGAAAATTACATGTAGTGTAATAGATCCGCTTTAATTTTTTGTTAATCATGCATTTTGAATTTACGACATCCATGACACAAATGTTTTTTTTTTTTTTTTTTTTTTATAAAACATGCCCTGCCTTGGGTATTTTAGAGATATGTACCTACCTAAACTAAACATCGCGGCAATAGTTTTTACAAATACCTATTTTTCAAATTCTTCCTTATATGTTTTTTACCTCAAAATTATATCTACCACTTGAAAAGTGTTTGAATACTTTTTCAATACTATAGAACACGAAAACAATCCTTTTTTTCGAGGAAATGTTGTGTAACTAATAACGTTGAATTGACTCTATGATTGAGTCATAGATCTATGGATTGGATAACTTTTACCACACTCATAAACATTTGGAATGCGTCTGGAAAATACCTTCATTTGAAACCTAATTAAACAAATATTCCATGCATGTGGGATAAGTTGGCAAAATAAACGATTATTACACTTGTTAAATTTTATTTTTTTGTGACACTTCAAAATATCAGCGTTGCACCGTAAAGGCTCTTTCAAACAGGCGCGACACGCGAAGCGACACAAAGATACCGCGCGACGCGACGTACCTTTGTGCCACGTCGCGTGTCGCGCCTGTTTGTAGGAGCCTTTAGTCGTCGTATCGTGAATCTAGTTTCAGCCATTCGTCCCCTCTCTCACTCGCACACATCCTTCCCTTTCTTTCATCCGCCGCGTTCCGTTTTAAACAATTTTAGCTGCATTCATATTTTATTGTGATACAATATTTTTATCCCACATGCATGTCTGACCAAATGTTTTATTTCAGTTACGTCTCCGGAGTGACGATATTAGGGACACCGGCGGAGATATACAACTACGGTACACAGTACTGGCTGGTGGTGATAGGAGTAACTTTGAGTTGTATTGCAGTAGTCACCATATACCTGCCCGTCTTCTGCACACTCAGGCTATCTTCGTCTTATGAGGTACGTTGTATTTCTGCTGGTTGAGTTTTGTTAATGTTAACATGCCTTATTTTTTGGACAACTTATTGTGACTCTATGATCTGTACTTACTCCTGCCTGCACTGAAAAAATACTTGATAAAATTGATAAAAAAATATTTGCAGCTATCAAGGAACTTGTTTATATACGAGCACATAAAGTAATATGATAATGGCAATAAAGTTATGTTGATTAAGCAACAGACAAGTTGTCTTGATAAAATCAAAGAAATTGTCAGTACAATGAAGTTTGGTTAATATGCCAATTATTTCTGTTGATTGAAGTTATAATGAACTTGGTACTTAATGGTTATCTAGTATTTTAGTAGTTTCAGTAATGTTCATGCTTAATTTTATACGGTAAATCTATTCTGCAATCAAAGGACCTGATTATTGTGAATTGGTAACTTGATTCATTTGATTCTGTTCGATACTAGAATCAAATATTTATATGTTTATGCTAATGATTTCTATTGATTGAAGTTATAACAAACTTAGTAATGATTATCAAGTATTTTAGTAGTTTCAGTAATGTTTATGCTTAATTTTAAAAGGTAATTGTATTCTGCGATTAAAGAACCTGATTACTGTGAATTGGTAACTTGATTCATTTGATTCTGTTCGATACTAGAATAAATAATTGTTTCCATTTACAATTAAAAAAATGTAATGAACTTTTATTTAAAAAATGCAATTCCTGTGGAGTTTCAAGGCCAGGATCTTCACCACAGAAGGCCAAACTTGTAATGAACCTTGGATTTCTAGAATGTTCATTATCTAACGATTTCCCGACAAACTTTAAGAGAACCTGATGTCTGAAAATCTTCCTTAAGTAGGTAGTTGCAGTAGGATCTGTAAAAAAAAAACAGTTGCACTCCGGGAGTGCCGACAGAAGTGAAAACTTGAAAAAAAAAAAAACTGTACCACGGTATTCAACGCGTTGATGTCTTTTACTCCACGCGCCGCGGTAATCAATACGTTGATGTCTTTTTAATGGTCATTAGCTGGTGTCGTCACAGTGTCGCGAAATCAATGGTTTAGTCCCATCTCAAATATGCCCAACGCGCCTACAGAAGTTAACACTTCAACAAAAGAGAACCATTAATTAATTATAATAATTAAATAGTACGTAGGCGACCAAACTCTGCAAAGAAAAACAAACGCACACTGAGGGTTCCGTACAGAAACCTACTACAAATTACTCAGTTGAGTGAACATGGTACGCGGTTTCTATGTAACATCAAGGGGGGTGCCTACGTGCCAATTGTGTGCAGTGCGCAATTTTTTTTATTATTTTAACTTATTTCTTTATTTTTATTATTTGTTGTTATAGCGGCTATAGTAATACACAATCTGTGAGTATATCAAGTGTCTACCTATTATGGTTCAAAAGATACAGCCCTATGACAGACAGAAAGACACCGGAGCTTTAGCAATAGGATCCCGGTGGCACCTTTTGGGTACCTACGAAACACTTATAACTAAAAAAAAAATCATAATTGGAAAACAAACAATGGTAACAAAGAAAATTTTTTTATAAAAAAATTCATACTTACGTTTTTATCGATGGCATTATATAGAAACAGTAGCTGAACTTCGTTCCGCCTAACAGTCAATGAATGTGCATGTTTAGGATTTTAAAATTAATACAAAATTCCTACACTACCTACCCTACCTACCCTACCTACCACACTACCCTACCTACCCTACCTACCCTACCTACCCTACCTACCCTACCTACCCTACCTACCCTACCTACCCTACCTACCCTACCTACCAACCTAGGTCACCTACCTAGGCAATTTATTATAGGGTAGGTACCCTACTTACCTACCTACCTACCTACCAACCTACCTATCTACCGAGATATAATCAAAATTCATGCAAGCCTAGCAAAAATGAAAAAAAAAATGTTTGGGGTGGACCACCCTTATCACTTAGGGGTATGAAAAATAGATTACGACTGATTCTCAGACCTACCGAATATACATACAAAATTTCATAAAAATCAATCAAGCCGTTCCGTTTCTACCCTACCTACCCTACCTACCAACCTAGGTCACCTACCTAGGCAATTTATTATAGGGTAGGTACCCTACTTACCTACCTACCTACCTACCAACCTACCTATCTACCGAGATATAATCAAAATTCATGCAAGCCCAGCAAAAATTAAAAAAAAAAAATGTTTGGGGTGGACCACCCTTATCACTTAGAGGTATGAGAAATAGATTATGACCGATTCTTAGACCTACCGAATATACATACAAAATTTCATAAAAATCAATCAAGCCGTTTCGGAGGAGTATGGTAACTAACATTGTGACACGAGAATTTTATATATATAGAAGATTGAATAGTTGTGGCTGAAGTTGCATCAAAGCTGGGGGCTCGTTTCTAATTGCTCTGCCACTGACACATTTATTGTTTCTATTTCTTCTTAGGAATTAAGATCTTGAACTACAATGTCCTGAAACAGATTGAATGCAGTAAGTTACACAAGAATCGTCGATGAATTAATGTGAAAAAAATATTATGATCTGTGCTAAAAGGGTAATTTAGGTACTTACTGATAAAAGTGGGACGTAGCTCGGGCGACCCCCATGCCTGGAGAAGATCGCACACTTCTTCCATCTCAAACAGAAGTATGACCACTACGACGGCTACTGAGATTCACTCACAGCACGATTCACTGCACAGTTCATAGGGTACTGTCAGTGGGTCTTCTTAACTTATGCTTTTGGTTGTAACCGGGCAGTAACTAACTAAATAAATAATAAATCACACCAACTGTTCGACAATGTTAAATTATATGTCATGCAAACCTATCCTAAAGTAAGTCATTTAAGACCTGAGGTGTAGCAGGGTATTAATATTGTACTGAATTTCATTAAAACCCGCTAGACATTAATGTGATTTGAATTTGGAACATAAAGTAGAAATCGCATACGAACATTTACGATAGGTAGTAGGTACATACTAATTCCATGCATTCACCATTAAGATCTGCACTAAAAATAAATTGTTCGAAAGTCGAACTGGCCACCACGAGTACCTAGAATATAAATAAATTAAAAATAGAACACAAATTAAAAAGAGGCGCGAATACTAAAAAAAAGCTTTGCTTTGGTTAGGCAACAAATTACTTAACTACAAATTCTCACAAAAATGTCGAGTGACGATAGTGATTTGACTCCGCAGTGCATTAAATCTGAAGCATTGCCAACAATCTACCCCCAGAAAATTCCAAGAAATCGTACATGAAAGCCTACGACGATTTTTACAAATAGAAAATTACAAAGGGCGTCAAGTCTGTATCTGAATCAGTGCTTTTAGTCTACTTCCAGCATTTATCATGTACAAAGAAGCCAAGTAGCCTATTTGTGCATCGATTCGATGCTCAAGTCAACAATAATCATAAAAAATAATATACAAATTAAAACATACACCAAATTACTGGCATTTTTAAAAAGGAAATCAGAAGGACATCGTCCTAAGAAATCAAAAGTTTTCACAGCTCAAAATTTGGAAACGTTTCTAAATGAAGCCCCTGACAACAGATTTCTTGCCACAAAAGTAAGTACCTATCTATTGAAGCAATTTTTAGTAACTAAAATAGCTACATACTTACTATAGATAAGTATAGGTAGGTACTAGCTACCCGCTCTTGACTCGATCGCTTGTGTGTGATCTACTGATGTGATGTTTCGGCTCTAAGTTAAATAATAATAATTATTGTAAACCTTCGTAAGCTTTATTATTAAAAATAATAACATGTCATACATAAAAAATAATATATTACGTAAGTTACCTTCCTACTTAAATACTAACCTACCTACCTATTTATGTTACAGGTGGCATTGACTTTTGGAGTGAATGGCGCTTGTCCTGGAAATGAACTCGTAAACTTTAATGATCGAAAATATCGAAAAACATTCAGATTTGTTGCTGGTAAATTTGCCAGATACAAAATCAAAGAAAGAACGGTCATTCGTAGTCCGTGAAGAATATGTAAGAATGATCGAAAAATACCAAGCTCTACGCTCCTCTAATATAAACACTAACAGATTTTTCGTAGCTTATAATACTGGCAAGTGCACCAGGCAAGTCATGCCGAACGAAAATGCGAAATACCTGAAATTTACAAATGCCGAGCTTTACACGGGCCATTGTTTCAGGAGAACATCGGCTACTCTATTGGCGGATTCAGAAGCAGACATGACCCAAATTAAAAGACACAGTGGCTGGAAATCTGATGTAGTAGCAGAGGGCTACATTGAAAATTCTATACGAAATAAGGATAAAATAAGCTGCCGCATTGGTGACAACATCAAACTAAAAACATCGTTGATAAATGATCCTTGGACACCTTTGTCACCACAACCTTCCACATCAAAACACTATTCATCTAGCCCGCTGCCTCAAGAACCACCTTCACCAACTTTCATGATCCAAAATGGTCCTCAGCAGACCCAAGTTTCTGAAACTTTACTTAACAGTAATACTCAAATAAACTCTACCTCAACTTCAATAAATGTACCGAATAAAAACATAACTTTGTCTTTCCAAAACTGGTTTAATGTATCAAACATTACCTTTGACATTGAATTGTTTTAAATAGATCTACTAATTATAATTGTAATTTTAATAAATACTTTGATTTTAGTACTATTGCTTTTAATTGTCTCGTAGATGGTGTGAAAAGTAGAGTATTCTCCTCGCGGATAAAGGTGCCTTCGTCTTGGGCGACCTTGAATCCCTCGCTTAACTCCCTCGCCCCACTCGGGAGTTAACGCTAGAATCCTTTGTTTTGCTCGGGATTCAAAAAGGCGCCCGCTTCATAAGACACTACTTTATCCCCTTAGTGCATAATCTACTATACTCCGCGTGACAAAAGCGTGCCATGCTTAGGATCACGAACGAACGAAATGAACAAATCTCGACCTGAAACACCGTGACGTCTGACCGACAACAAAGGGCGTGTTTACATTGATCAACTAATAAAAACAATAAACTGTTATTATAGAACTTATCATCCAACTTGAATAAATCTGTGATTATCAGTGCTATAAAATGCAATAGAAGTGGATTATAATGGATTTCCGCAAGGTCACGCCTGAATCAATTAACTATCAGTACTATGCTTACATTATCTTAATCATGATCTTAATTCCTTGTATGAAGTGAATGATAGAGAAAAGTTGATCATTTTGACTTTATTGTAAAATATTTTTTCCGTCGATAATATTAATCATAGATTCCCTCATTTTGATATGTGCAGATTATAAAGACTCACACTGTATATAAGAAACAGCTTTTTTATCACACCTGCTCTGAAAATACATACTAATTATACCAATTAGAGGGAAGAAACGCCTTTATCCCGCCCTTCAAATCCTTTCATCCCAAGGTATGGAAGTTTGTATGAAAATCCTTCCGACCCAAGGGTGGGAAGTATGTATGAAATTCCATTACATACCCGGTTTTTCTTTTTTTTTTAATTTGTCAGCAGTCATACTGCCAAGAGACTTTAACTGTCTACTAATTAAATTTCAAGTAAATTGTTACTGGCCACATAGTTTTTTTTTTTACCAGTTACCAACCTCCTTGGTGCATACAGAAAATTAAAAACGAAATTATTTTTGTATATAAAACGCGCGGAATCACGGAAGAAGTGGCTGCATGACCTTATGATCTTAGTGGTTCCTCGTAGCTCATCACCGCAGCCTTCTTCAAGCCTTCAACTAACTCAAGATGGTAAACATGTCTCAAAATATCAAGATACCCGGACAAAATGTAACATCTTATAATAGCTGCACTTTTAATAATTGTACTTTTAACTAAATATAAACATTTCTATGCATTTATGTCCATAATTTTCCTCGTAGGTGTAATAAAAAGCACTATACATCCCTCAGGATAAAGTACAGTTCCATACCTCAAATGGTTTGCGCCCCTCGCAAGCTCGTGGTGCAAATGCCATAATCTCGGTATGGAACTGTCACTTTCTTCCCTCTGAAGTAATGTACTATTCCTGGTTATGATTATGTCGATTCAATGAATCTGAAATTCTTGCTTCTTGTGTAGAAAAAGGTTACATTTACTTGCATATTTCCAGCTCTATAATGAAATGCAATATTATCAAAACAACATAACGATTCTTAGATTAATTAATGCACACCTAAAGGTACAACTAATTACAACAACAAAAAATAATTAACAACACTTAAGGTGGTGCTTTTTGCAACAAAAGGTGCAAATAATTATATCTGTGTTTAGAAACAGTAATTCGTGTGTATTCAATTTGTAATATTTCAAAGAGAAGATTGGCAAAAAACATGGCATAGTTACAAGCTTACAACCGAATGGACAGCTATGACTGTCTGGTAGGTACCTACTTAATTATAATTTCAAAACCACAGACATTAATCATTGAAATCATTAACTTTTATGGCTCAGATTGTTTACCAATGAAATATTAATAACGTCCAACAATCATCTCTTTCTGTGCTCGAATAATTTATCTTATGTCTGTGTAGATCTTATCGCTGGTGATCTATCACGAAATGACAACCGTTTTGCACTGGACTTTGCCCTCGCGCAGCAAAAAACGCACGGGTTTAATGTGACTGAGTCCAATCAGTAGAGACTAGAGGTTATTTTATATCCGTATTATTTAAACTTAGTAGGTAGGTACCTGTACCAGGTAATTTAATATTGTTGCGATAAATTTTTGATTTTTGTAAGAAAAAGTCTGTACTTACACAAAGCTAATTTGCATTGTTTAAGGTGGATCAGCAGTTGTAGCCCGCGAAATTCAAATTTTCTTACGTTTTTTTTACAATTTGCAGGTCAGTGTCCGGTTATATGTTGATCAAAATCTGATTCGCGACGTTAATAGATATGTATTTACAGAATTATAATCATGAGAATCATTAATATATCTCTCTAAAACAGATTTGTTCCATACGAACAAATCTCTTATGGAAAAGTTCATACGGAACAAACACTGCAAAAGATATAAGTATTAAATGCTTGTAATGATTATAATTCTGTTAATACATATACCTGTTATAGTCCCGAATCATATTTTGATCAAGATATGGCCTGACACTTGCAAATTGCAAAAAAACGTAAGAAAAAATTGAATTTCGCGGGCTAATACTATACAACTTTAGGGGACAATTATATAACTGTTTTTTTTTTGGGTGGGAAATCATCAAATAACTTCTCCCGCTCTGGGCGGAGCGGGAGGGTGGTGTCAGACTCTTACTGACTAAAACCCACCCGTGTTCCTTCGGTTGTCCTGTTGCCGGGGGCCACGATCTCCCTTTCGGTTTTCTTCGCAACCCCGGCAGGCATCGGCCCTAGCGGACCCCGTCAATTCTGCTGACATCTCTTTGAGGCGCGCGTGGAACACAACGCGCCGTCGACCCGGGCCTGGTCCTTATCGGACGATGAGCTACCCATTGCTCACAGTCCGCAAGCCCGCGCCTACGGTGGCCGGAAATCGGCTTGCGACTCCCGACGCCCTGGGCGTGTCCTCCTGCGGCGGTTAGGGGCGTGAGGGCGCGAAGTTTGCGTCTCCCTCACGCGTTTCGCCTCCGCCTTCGCGAGTATTACCGCTTCGCAGAAGGAGGTGACGGCCTCCCATTTCCTCTTGCTCTATACCATGGCCTGAACCAGGCTCGGACGCGAGAGATCACCGCCGCCGATCGCCTCCATGAGTACACGGCGATGCTCCGCCCAAGCTGGGCAGACCTCCACCGTATGCTCTACCGTATCCTCCGGAATTATGTAACCCTGGATGGTTGTCTCTGAAGTCATCGTAATATGATGTCGTCCACTAATAATATCAAAATGATTTAAAAGTTGTACATAGCGGTTTAAAAAGAGATAAGTTATTAATTATTTATTTAAATGTGAGAAAAGTAAACTTAGTTTATAAACAAACAGTCATATGCTTCGATATTCTCTCTTTCATACACCAAACATTACGAATATAATAAAATAAGGAATATAGGAAATCCAATATAAATATGAATACATAATAATAACATAATTAAATAATAATGAAAATACTTCTAAGAATTTGAATAATAATTACCTACATTATTCTTATGCAATACATCAAATTAAAATAACTAATATTCTATACCTATATACACAAACCTAATAATATACAATATATACATAATTATACACCCAATTAAACACATCTAATAATTTATATTGAATTGCTACTTAGCCCTCTTCCTCTCTACTAATTTTGCTGTACCCGACAGGGTCCATGTTGGTCTTTTACTTTGATAAATCATCTATGTAATACATATGGAATGCAATAAAGAATTGAGTATTGAGTACTTATATAGGTACATTTGGTACTTTAAAAAGAGACTGACCCCTGGGTTTGTTTCACCATTTCTTCTCAGGGATAGTCATATTACAGAATAAATAATTTAATTTCAATTTCATTTCATTTCAATATTATTTCAATTTCATTTCAATTACATTTCAATTTCTTTTCAATTTCATTTCAATCTCATTTCAATTTCATTTTAATTTCATTACAATTTCATTTCCTTTTCTTTTCAATTTCATTTCAATTTCATTTCATATTAATTTCAATTTCACTTCAATTTCATTTCAATTTCAATTCATTTCAATTTCATTTCACATTATGAAGTGTTCCGTGACTAATAAAATTGCTAGAAAGGTTACCGTATTGAATACTGAGAATCATCATATTATAAATTTGTTATCTCAAAACTTACAATAATTTTAGTAAAATAATTATAACATTGCATAACCCGATGTTATTAGATTCATCCAATGTTATTGTTTGTTTCAGTACCTAGAGTTACGGTTCAACAAGAATGTTCGCGCATGCGCATCCGTGTTGTTCTTACTCGACGAGGTAAGTTCTTTTGTTTAATTAATTATACTCTAGTCACTGTTACTCTAATAGTGTCTTTGAATTTAATATGCTTGGACCAACATAATTTAACATTGTACATTGATTTTGTGTTAAAACACCATGGAAATTTGAATACACGATGCCTGAGAGAGATGTAAGTATGTATGCCCTGGCTCGCCGCCTTAATTTATTAAGATACCACAGGATAACCGGATTAAGTATAAGCAGCCGACAATCTCCTAGGTTAAAATGCGAGATGCCATGAAGAAAATATAAAAGAGGCAAATAGAGAAATTAGACATACTTCTTTGTCCCCAAATAATGAAATAAATAGTAATATATTTTTATTTCAGATCAAATAAAATCCTGTGTTAAATGTTAGTAAAAACCACATTCTTGATACAAAATCGAAACGACTGACACCTACGTGTGCAGCCGTATCCATTGAGGCAGCATGGGGCTGTCCCTGATGCTGTGGGAGCTAGCACGTATTCTAACGAGAGTAGAAGCGCACCGCTTCCGTATAATGGCATGAAAACCATCAACCCTGGCCTCAATGAACATCCCTGAAGCGCTGCAAAAGCGTGGTAGACCCAACAGCATCCTGAATACATTGTTATACTGGACACGCAGGGCGTTGTATGCCCTGAGCGTATACCCTGACCCACAGACTGCACGTGTAAAAATACTGGCAGTATGCTGTGAAAAGGTTGTTTTTACTTACCTTGTACGTAGGGTTGCCAGGCCCAAAAATAAAAGAGCCGGTCGCATTTATATTTAGCCGGTCATTTTTCCCTGAAAGCATGACGCAATTCTTATAATGAAAAAAAATAATTGTGTATTTGTTACTGTTATTCATTTGAAACTTACTCTAATTATGAATCACATTTTGTTCTTACTAAAGTAATTTGTAACGTCTTTACATTTAAAGTATCTAAAACAATCAATAACCAGCCTTTTTCATTACATTGAATGTAATTAAAACAATCAATAATCAGGCACCTTTTGACGGGCCGGGGTTGACCAAAAGCCTAAAAAAAGCCGGACAGGATAGTAAAAAGCCGGACATGTCCGGCTCAACCCTAGTCGTACAACGTGCAAATCTGCGGATCAGCATATTACCTCGGACAGCCATCGATAAAGGCAGGACGATAACTTTCTCGATTGATAACATTTTCAATTATGCCTATTTTAAGTTGCAATCTAGTTAAGATGAAGGTGTGTATTGTTTTGGCTAAATCAAATAAAGTTGAATAACTCTAGAAAGATGTATTGGTGTTGTCTTCGAAAACAGTTTACGATTTTTACCTATGGTATATTTTTATTACTCACAAACAAAGCAAAGGTCTCGTTTAATTTACATATGCACATAACTTACGTAAGTAAGTAAGGGAAACAAGAATATATTATTATGTCATGTAAGACTGCTACCACGTGTTCTTACTGTTATCTAAGAATTCAGTTAACATGCGGACATCGAGGGCATTGAATGATAATATACGTACATGACATGACATAACAGCTTCAGCGGTACTTAGATAGATAGATAACACTTCTCAAAGTCTTAGGCCGAAATCTATAAACGTTACTTAGCATGTTGCCTAAGCGTTATTCCTGCCACTGGTGCCGATTCTCTTGTCACAAATGCCTCTAAGCTAGTCTAAAAATCACTAAAATTTAGTTTATTCATGTCAAACGACTATTTCCCATTCTGAAATAGACTAAAGTGACACAACTATGTTTTAGTTTGACAGCACTGAGATATTAATTTAGTAAAAATGGTAATTTTGCTGTTCTGAATTTGACGTTTTTCACGTAAAGTTTTAATTTTCCAACTAAATCTGACTATTTCAAATCAAGATTAAAAAGGTGTGGAATAAAATATGAACTAAAATTCACACCAACACCTCGACTTCAAGTGCAAAAACAGTACTGTATCTTTTTTTTTCTTATGCTTATATCTCGAAAATGGTGTGTCCAATTGCAAAAATAATGAAAATTTCGACCCCCTCTATAAAACTCTAAACCCCAACACTCAACATGTAGGTAATAATTTTTTTTATTTTCCATACAAAAAGTGAAAAATTCCATATAAAAACACGTCGAGGCTGCCCCCCTGCGAGCCTCCGGTTCTAAAAAAAATTTCACGGGGTAAGGCAAACAAGTACCACGTGGACTCGCGACTGTTAAATACGATTTTAGTTGTATCAAAATTATATTTTAATTTAAAGAATTTTTGTTGCAGAATAGCTTTAAGATTCTCATAGCCAAAAGTAAGTAAATTTTAGTGATGGTTTAGTTCGGTGTACTAGAGAATCGGCACCACTGTCGCACAACTGTCAAACTAAAAGTGTAAAATAGAGTCGAGAACATGTCTAAGTCAAAGCACGTGCTAATTGAGTGTAGCGTTTGTAGATTTCGGCCTTAGACATACTATAGAGATATCAAAGCTAAAATTTCGATTTCGATGACTAAACAGAAAGTTGAAAGAGATAGTGTCTAACTGTCAATCAAGTGGGCCTAATGCAGTCTTATTTATCAGAAAACGATACCTGGCAATTTTTAATATGGTTAGGTAATATCTCCTAGTACCTACTTGAGTACGGTATTTAAAACTCTTTTTGCTTGTAAGTCCCACTTTCCACTGCCAAAAAAGACCATCATGTTTTAGTCAGCTGTCATGAATTCTTGGCGGCATTCTTAATGATTATGTCGACTATATCGCTGGCCGACTATGGGTAGGAAATAGCACACATATCAACTAAGGAAAGAGATCGTCACCGTATATATCGCCGCGGTTCGTGAGCTTGTCCCGACGCGAGGCGATTACGTTACGATTCCGATTAGTGTGCGTTGCAGTACGGAGTTTCATACAACGAATTCTGAATGGCTCGAGTTGATACGGTGACGATGCTTTGCCGAGATAATGTGCTATTTCCTTATATCTGCCTATCCATAGAGAAGTATTGGAGAAATAAGTATGTCATCAAAAGGAGTACAAAATCTTGGCAACACTACTTAACTATGGAAGTGTAATTTCCTTCGTCAATACACTTCAACTGATGATGTCATAAATCAGCCTTGAAGTCACTTCTAGGAATCGAGGAAAAAGTATCAATTAGGTACTTAAATATCATTCATTGTTTTTAATTCTATTCGCTCTACAGTGTTAACTACAAAAATAGGAGAATACCAAAGAAACGAGGGATGGACTGTGTGAAAGATGATATGGCTAGAAAGGGGGTGACTACCGAGATGAAGACTATTGAGAATTATGGAAAAAAACCTGTTGCATCGGTGTACTAGAGAATCGGCACCACTGTCGCACAACTGTCAAACTAAAAGTGTAAAATAGAGTCGGGAACATGTCTAAGTCAAAGCACGTGCTAATTGGGTGTAGCGTTTGTAGATTTCGGCCTTAGACATACTATAGAGATATCAAAGCTAAAATTTCGATTTCGATGACTAAACAGAAAGTTGAAAGAGATAGTGTCTAACTGTCAATCAAGTGGGCCTAATGCAGTCTTATTTATCAGAAAACGATACCTGGCAATTTTTAATATGGTTAGGTAATATCTCCTAGTACCTACTTGAGTACGGTATTTAAAACTCTTTTTGCTTGTAAGTCCCACTTTCCACTGCCAAAAAAGACCATCATGTTTTAGTCAGCTGTCATGAATTCTTGGCGGCATTTTTATTGATTATGTCGACTACATCGCTGGCCGACTATGGGTAGGAAATAGCACACATATCAACTAAGGAAAGAGATCGTCACCGTATTATATCGCCGCGGTTCGTGAGCTTGTCCCGACGCGAGGCGATTACGTTACGATTCCGATTAGTGTGCGTTGCAGTACGGAGTTTCATACAACGAATTCTGAATGGCTCGAGTTGATACGGTGACGATGCTTTGCCGAGATAATGTGCTATTTCCTTATATCTGCCTATCCATAGAGAAGTATTGGAGAAATAAGTATGTCATCAAAAGGAGTACAAAATCTTGGCAACACTACTTAACTATGGAAGTGTAATTTCCTTCGTCAATACACTTCAACTGATGATGTCATAAATCAGCCTTGATGTCACTTCTAGGAATCGCGGAAAAACTATCAATTAGGTACTTAAATATCATTCATTGTTTTTAATTCTATTCGCTCTACAGTGTTAACTACAAAAATAGGAGAATACCAAAGAAACGAGGGATGGACTGTGTGAAAGATGATATGGCTAGAAAGGGGGTGACTACCGAGATGAAGACTATAGAGAATTATGGGAAAAAAAAAACCTGTTGCGTCGTGAAATAAATTGGGATAACGGCAGTAGAATGATGATGAAGATACATTAACCGATTTTGACTTCTATACCGTAGACATAAGGATGGCATTAAAAGCAAAAAAGTGGTTAAAATACCAACTGTTTAATGCAGCTGCCATTTATCATGCCACCAACGTAATAGTAGTCGAAATCGGTTGAACGGACTGTAAAAAAGGTTTATCTAAATGTCTAATCTTATTTCAAATGGAGTATAGGTAGTAGGTGTGGTTGCTGTAAATATTCTGGATTTAAAATACTACCTTGATTAGTAAATTAAATTAAACAATTGTTGTTGTTTTCAATTTGTTTTGACATGTTGAAAACAAATCGAACTACATCTACTCGTTCTATTAACGTTTAATTAGTAATAATAGTAGGTACCTATTGCTACTGTTATTTATATTTACCTATATATCTGCAACATAGTATTACATAATATACCTATCTAAGCATCGAAGCACATGACAGTTTGTTTACGAACTAAGTTTATTTTTAACTTTTCTTACACTTGAATAAATAGTGAATTTGAGGAACTTGTTAAAAGTCCATTGAACTTGCACTTTGTTCTCAAGTCGTCAAACACCTTATTAGTTAAATAGTGTGTCATATCAAAATACTTGTGGTCTACAATGACGTAGGTGAGGAAGCTTACCTCACTTTTTTAACATCCAACTGTTATTTCGGATTGTTAAACCCCACTTGATACCATTGATCATATTTTAGTTTTGCAATTTGTAATTTTGGCAAACTATAGCGTAGATCCAGTCTAAAGTCTGAACGTTCTTCTGAATGAATCTTCTGCCTTTTTTTCTAAGTTTTATCTAGAAACAAAAAGGGCTGAAGAATAATAATCCCGTCTCGATTTCGCAAAAATATACGGGTTACCTATAATGTCACCAATATAGCTTACCTTACAGTTAAAATATAAATGTAGGTATGATTGGTATATCTTAAATAGTGCCAAAGACGTCAGATTTATTGACGTCAGTTAAGTAGTTGCTTTAAAATCAGCAATTCTTATTAGTGTACGTAAGGTCGTTCGCTCCGCTGTCACATCGGACTTTGACCACGCGGTGTCGGTTCGTATGAACAAAATCAACATCAATTGTCCGTGCCACATTGGCAGAACTGTGCCGCGTGGCTGGCCGTAGTCGCCGGCTCCATGGGCCATGTAGGTTACACATGGCTAATAGGGCAACAAAAGCATGGTAATGCTTTTGTTGTTCGATAAACAATGTCAAATCTGTGTCACGGCAGTACTAACTCTACTAAAGGGTCTTTCAAACAGGCGCGACACGCGACGCGACACAAAGACACCGCTCGTCGCGCGACGAGCGGTGTCTTTGTGTCGCGTCGCGCGTCGCGCCTGTTTGAAAGAGCCTTGACTCGGTGAGAATTACGTTATTTAATCATAAATGGAATGCTTCCGCATGTTGGAGGAAAAAGTCTGATATTTATCTCAATTTGTTAAATTATACAGTGACCATGTTTTCAGTAGGTAGGAACATATGAAAATCCGGAAATAACTGAACAAAAATACCAAAATTATGTAGATTATTTAGCCGAAATTGAATAATTCTTCAGCTTACAGGAAAGGTCTGATTTTTGTGTCAATTGAATTAAATACACAAAGTGATTTTTAGTGTATTGTAATTTTCAAGCTCTGTGACGGATTTCATTGAACTTCGATGTTGATTTTGAATTGATTATTTGATTAGACAGTTGCCAAATGTCCTTGTGCTTCTTTTTTTTTGTAGAGTCCATGATGTGGACATAGGTAAATATTTGCTCTCCTTCTAACTAAATAACTATTATTAACTCTCAAACGTTATTAACCACTAATGCAGAGTAGCGATGGCCCAGTGGTATCGGCCACGACTTACGACCTGTTGGTCGTGAGTTTGAAACCCAGGCAGTCACTTTAATTTGGGTATTTAATAATTTCATCACCACTGCCAGCAAAACGGCGAAGGAAAACATCGTGAAAAAACCCACATGTCCTAGAACCAAAAAATGTGTTTATGTAAACGTTGTTAATTTAATACATAATATACAGCGAAAAGAACTTCGCTCCAACCTACTTCTATTGATTAAAGTTAACCGGAAAACTGAATACTCCTTGTTTGCTTTCTCTAAACAATGTACGTACGTCGTAAGCGCTAAGTATGGCACATTTATGCTGAATTTGACGGAGACGTCATAATCTTCGTCAAATAGATAGAGTGAAGTAGTTCAGCGGTCACTTCGCATATATTTTTATACATAAATGTAGTCGTTACACGTGCACATATTTTCCCAAGTGGTCAATTGACCATTGTAATCTTTGAGTACATTTTTTATGTGTATATATGTATTGTTCAGTTCAAATTGCTCCTATCAAAGTCCATATTCTAGACCATAAAACAACCTTGTCCGAATGAAATTGTATTGCAATCGAAATAGATTAAAGAGTGACCCATCATTGATGTAGGTGAATAAAATTTATCGTCGTCTGTGCGATGCACACTTTCTACATGTATACTACGCGTATGAAAGTTGTTGCGTCAATGGCAATACCTCGTGACAAAGTGTGCCGTATCGAATAACAAGACTGAGAGTCTGACCACGCTAAGTCTGCATAATTAAAAAAACGGCGAATTTGAAAATCTATACACGGCAACACCGCGGTCCTGTTCTACGAAAAAAGAATTTGATACTTTGTTTGCCTTTTTGTTTTTAATAAGTTTTTTTTGTTTATATTCTGATTTATTCCTGGTAAAGAATAGTTACTTTAGTAAGATACAGTGTGGATTTGATACAGTTTTGTCATCGTATGGAGGTAGAGCATAGGTACGCCATAGTCACATAATCTATTATGCAAAAATCAAAACGCAAAATATCAAAATCATTATTTCTACTAACAATCCCGAAACTGACATAACTGACTGATGTAAAAGTATCCTTACCATATATAAATAAAGAACACAATCCCGTTTACAATAATGAGGTGTCGGTAACGGTGTCGCGAGTTCAATTGTTTCTTCCCATCTCAAAAATGCCCAACGCGCCTAAAGAAGTTTTCACTTCAATAAAATTAAACTAAGATTAAATATTTGGTTTATATTAGATAATACATACATTCGTATTTACTGGGTGTTAATGGGTGTAGATAAAAAAATAAAAAAGAGTGTCGTGACGGTCTAAATGTTACACTTTTTTCAGTCTAGCTCTCATTCGCCAAGTGCGATAAGGAATTTCGATTAAAAAAATAATATGACCCGGATGCAGCCATAAAATACTAATGTTACGTAGGTGTAGTGTTTGTTGGTAATTGCTCTACCCATTGCGAGTTTGGGATCCAGTATGTGTGTGTGTGTATGTGTGGGGTGTATGGGTGTGTGTATCGTACCTACATAAAAAGTATGTTATAAAAAAAGTTCGACCGTTTATTTAACCTCTGTTAGGCTGCCTGTCCACTGGAGCGGAAAAAAGGCCAAGAGGAGCGGAGCTGTGCCAATATTAACCAATAGAATCTAAACTCTGTTGCGGAGTTTCTCTCTTTTGTTTCTCCGCTCCAGTGGGCAGGCAGCTTTACCGGCGGGAATAATTTTATTACGAGTAGGTACATGATCAACCTTTGTACTATTGATTGAATGGCTTAATAAGCGACCAACAAATAGACTGGTACAAACAAATTGATGAACTGAACAATAGCTAATTACAGCAGAATGCGGAAATACAGCACTGCGTTCAAGCAATTGAATAATTAATTGTTAATTGGGGCAGCAAAAATAATTAATATGAAGTACCTAACTATATTTCTGTTCTTTGGAATCGCTTTTCAACTGGGTTCGGAAAACTTTTTTTTAGCCTATATTGTGTCTCACTGTTGGGCAAAGCCCTTTTACCTTACAAACCTCTATTTTGTGCGATCACTGGCCATGTTGGTCCCGAAAATATCATCAGATCATTACACTACCTTCGCCGAGGTCTACCTCGACGGCGATGCCTTCCTCCAGGCGTCAAATGAGTGACGATCTTTGCCCATCTCTCCGGGTGCATTCGTGCGACATAGCCAGCCCACTGCCACTTCAGCCTGGCTGTTTTTTCTCCAATATCCGCTACTTGTGTTATGGAGCACAGGGTGGTGTGCTGAAAGCCCTACCTATTCAAATTAATCTGTTGTGAAATCTCAAGTTAAGTGATAGCAGTTGTAATTTGGGTCAACCAATCACAGTATTGACATGAGGTTTAGACATCGTGTTAGATATTTTTTGGGCGTATTTGATGTAACTACTCTCTCCACAAGTCTGCTTTTAGCTCAATATCGCAGAGTGTGTATTATGAATAACTAGCTTTCGACCGCGCCTTCGCTTATATGCGTGGAGGTCCGGAATTATCCCACGGGATCGTACTACCGGGATAACAAGTGCTAGGTTATAAACTATCTGTGTGCCAAATTTCGTCCAAATCCGTTCAGCCGATTTTGCGTGATTGAGTAACAAACATCCAAAAATACAAAGATACGAACTTTCACATTTATAAATTTAAAGTAGGATCTTATCATTCACTTTACTATTTAATACATAGTTTTCATTGTAAACTTCTCAAAGCTCACCCTTAACTTTCCCTTTCATTGTTCAGTCTACAAAATGTTTTTACATACAACATCATTCGGCTAAAGTATTTCTGAGCACTTCAGCCGAATGTTAAAAATTTACGCAGTACTTACAGTTTACCTACCTACACTATTTGCGCTGTAGCATGGTGCGGGTGACAGTTTCAGTAACATTTCGTTTCACTCTTGAAAGTTGCCGCGATTTACAATTTATGACTTAATATTTCAGTTGTACCACATTCGTAATATATTAAATAATTAATAACTGTAGTAAATTAAATTAAACCCAACCAGAATGTTCTAATCAAGAAATAAAATCAAATTGAATGAAAAATTAAGCAAAGTGTTATGCGTATAACGTAACGCCATAGACGTATTTAGTGATGGGATGTACTGCTACGATGGATAGTCGATATTTTTTATAATAAAAAACGTATATTGTGCGTAGGTCAATTTTTATTTTTAAAAGGTCTAATTATACAACAGAACATTTATAGGGTAAGGTTGCTTAAAAGGTTGCTAAAAAAAAATACATGTTATTCGTCTAAACTCATATCAGAGTCAGGAACATCTGAATTGTCACTCAATTCATCATCTGAATCTGTGACGGATATTATTAACGATGACTCAATTATGTTGTCAATATGTATGTCACGATCCCAATCAGACATAATGTCCCTTTTTGTTTTATTCACGACCTTCGACCAGTCTTCAGGTTGAACATTGTTGATGGCCTCTTGTAATAGGGCCAACATCTTATTTGCCGTAAATGGCGGCGAAGTATTATTTCTTGCGGCGTAACCTAAAAATAAACGAACTTATAAAAAAAAGTATTCAAATAATCATCAATCAGCCTAATCTAGTATCTGGTAATGTTTTTAAACTAGGTACATGCTACGATCGGAAAGCTGATTTTTTTATAAAGCTTCAAAATGGGAATTGAAATTAAAAGCATACCTTTTATTTGGGCCCAAATCAGCTCAATAGCGTTATACTGGCAATGGTAGGGTGGTAGTCGAAGGACCTGGTGGCCTTTTTCTTTTGCCATCTCGTCCAGAGCATAGGTAGGAGTTGGTGGCTTATGGCGTCGGACTAAGGCAATAAGCTCCGTCTTTAACATTTTTATATCTGCTGTAACTCCGTTTTCACTCAGCCACTTCACCAACTCGCTTTTGCGGTTGGATTGGTTTGGGGGTTTATTAACTTGCACCGAATGGTAGGGTGCGTTGTCCATTATTATGGTCATAGGCTCTTTTAAATTGTTTAATAGACCTATGAACCAATCTTTAAATTTTTCGTAATTCATCTCCTCATGATACTCCGTAGTTTTTTTTGACTTAAAAGCCAGCAAACAATCAGGGACGAATCCACTTGCTGTACCTGCGTGACAAATAATAAGGCGTTCGCCTTTGCCTTCCGGCACTTTGGTACACGATTGTGCCGTATCGTCGGTCCAACTTTTACCCACTGTGTGGTTGGCGTTTAGCCACGTTTCATCCAAAAAGACAACTTTGCTCCAATCACTTATGTTTTTGGCCTTCCTTAAAAATCTACATCTTGCTAGGGCAATGTCAGTCCTATCCATAATAATCTTTCTTTTGTTAACTTTTTTGTAAACAAAGCCAATATCTTTTATAACTTGCCGTAGCGAAGTAATACCTCCTTTGAACAAGTCAGCTTCTTTTAATGATTTTAGAAGCTTGAGCAATGTGGGTAGCTCCATTCTTCTATAATAATCATAAATATGATTTCTAATAGCAACCTTAGCAAAATCATCCAAATCTGTGATTGGCTTCACCTTGGTCCGCTTTTTGTTGGGTGTCGATAATTTATTTTCAAACATCCCATCTTGGCCAATTTTCTCACGTGTTATACGCGAAACAGTATTGCGGCCAATATCAAGAGCTTCGGCTACTCGTTCTACAATATGATTCAATGGTAACAACGGTCCATTATTTTGTTGTTCTCTTTCAAAGTAGTCTCGGAGGCGAACAACAAGCTCCCTGGCCTGACTACCCAAAACAGTTTTTTTTGTATGCTTAGGCATGGTAATAACAACAAACTCAACAAACTTATAACAAATAACAATTTAACAAAAATGAAAACAAACAATGAAATCGTAATACGTGTCACATTAAGTCACAATATAACGCGCTTGCACTCGTACTCGCACTCACAGCATCGCACGGGTAAACAACATGGCCGCCGCGCCGATGCACCATAGAGCAAAAATGTTGTCACGAAAAAAAAAACATAAACCCGATTTTGATTATTTTATATAAGTACAAAGATAATTATGTAGCCATAAAACATTTATATTGACAAGTTTATACACGTAGCACACACGTAGTTACACTGCACAACTGAATAATACACTAATTTTCATAACAATATTAAAGAGAACTAGATTCACGCTGCGAGTATCGTTAGCGATAAAAATGAATTGCATAACCTCACATCCCTACGTGGTACTGACAAATGTCAACGTCATACGGGCAACTGTCACCCGCACCATGCTACAGCGCAAATAGTGTACATTTGTTGAAAATTTACATAGTACTTACAGTGTACCTAGTTGGGCCTATAAGGCCCAGCTATCTAATTGCGTAACACATTTTCGTAAATGATTAAGACTAATCTGTTTCATTTTGAAGGTTCAACAACATTCATTGCGTTATTTACGTAGTTGAGCAGTTTTTTTTCGAACTTATGAATCAATGGATTAGAAATCTGTTTCAAAACGAATCAGATTGTGTTTTACTTTATTTTTTTCTATTGTTACATAATTTATGTTCTTTGTTTCAGGTACTTTTCCTGCCAATGATCGTATTTGTTCCTGCATTAGCGTTTAATCAATGTGAGTCAAAATGTATTCTAATTATTTTCGATCAAATTTTATTTTGATTTATTTTAGAGTCACTTTCAAGTTTTACATGATTATACAGTTGTACAGTGAAATTGAATTTATAGGCAGCCTCTTAAGGGATCAGCCTGTATTTATTTTACTTTATTTGTGTATGGCGTTTCATTCCATTTCATTTATTTTATTTTCAGTGACGGGTTTCAGTGTATTTGCAGTAGCTGGTACTATGGTTACAATATGTGGCCTATATACAGTATTAGTGAGTAGAATTAAGTTTGCTTTGTATTGCTTAGTTGTTCTTATGCTTCCTGTTCGTTTTTTTAAGTCATCTTGGCATTTTATTTAGTTATTAACATTATGCCTGTATTCCCCGAATGGTAAGCAGAAGTGTACCACTATCTGTGTGTGTATATCTGTCTGTGTATGTGTATGTGTGTGTGTGTGTGTGTGTGTGTGTGTGTGTGTGTGTGTGTGTGTGTTTGTGTGTGTGTGCGTGTGCGTGTGTATGTGTATGTGTGTGTTACACATTTTAATGTCATAGCAATTAGTTATATAGGTATGATAAGAAGGAAAGAAGAAATTGTTGTTTTTTTTTCTTGTATTTTTAATTTTAAGAAGTAAGCATTGCCTTTGTACGTATTTTTCTGTTCCTTTCTTGTTATCTGTTTATATGTGTGTGCATAAATAATTAAATAAATAAACAAAACGTAATAACACAATAAAATACGCTGCTATTTTAGAAGTAACTTTATGCTATGCTAACTTTAAATCATTTTAAGAAATTGCCCGCATTAAGTCATGTGATCTTCTTGGATGGCTAATTGCTATGCAACGTGTTTGAAACACGTGACAATGATGTTATGTTAGTGTCTGATTAACAGTAGAACAAAGACTTTTGTTCAAATAACGGAGTGGTTACCAAGGGGAGAAAATGATTTTATCTACTCTCATAACATCAAATTCAACAGAGTTTATATTGACATATTAAAGACCTAAACACAATACCGAAATTTAAAAACATTGCCCTCCTTCTAGGGTAGTCGGGTAAAAATAGAATCATTATTACACTTTTTCTCTAACAGGGCATTGATGGACGATCATGAAAATGTGGGGCGTGGCGAAGCCGAGGCACGCATACGTGTCCATCAATACCTGGTTGCGGCTAAGGCTTGTATAGTACTATTCTCAAAAAATGCGTGGAAATTCAAACTATCACTATCTAAATAAAAATTCCAGAATCAATGACGAACAAAGAAAATTTTTCACGCGCCAATATCGTTCATTTTGTTTCTTCTTTATGCTAAACAACTCTATTTACTAAGCCAGTTCGAAATTTAAATAAAATCTTTGATAAGTTACCTCCTTGGTCGAAGTAAAAAGTTCGTTCCATTTTTAAATAACACGATAGTTATGAGTTTTCATATTAATCCATTTGGCCGCTAAACACGACAGTTATGGATTTTCATAGAAACATTGCCGGCCGCATACTCGCTTGTTTTTGATCAGTACAGCAATTTCGATTTATTTCGAAGAAGGTTGGCAAAATAATGTTCGAATTTCGAAGCATATTTGAGAAAAAACAAAATTTTACCAATACGATGCAGCGCAAATCCAAGAAGTTTGTATAACTAAGGAGTTTCCATCAATTATTTTTTTGTAATGGAACGCAGCGGGGCGCGCAATTTGTTCAATCCCAATTTATGAGAGTAGATAAACTAAGTAGTGTATATGAAACTGTACATAACTAGGTATCCTAGGTAGGATTGTGCAACAGTTTCATAAACTTCTATTATGATCGCTGAGGACTTACTTCTACGTAGATACGATTTATTAAAAAAAAAATTGGATCATTATTATAATTAATGATGTTCCCGATTGTTCTTATGATGTGAAAAGTTTAAAGTTAGGCTCATATTTTATTCACAACTACAATTTTCTTCTTCAGTTTACACTTTTTAATGTTTTGTTATCCATAAACTGTTAGCTATATATATATGTATACTTAATTATATTATCTTTTCCTATCCAGGGTGGATTAAAAGCCGTAGTTTGGACGGATTCGGTTCAGACAGGCATAATGTTCATAGGAGTGATCCTAGTCGCGGCCGCCGGGACGATCGCCGTCGGCGGAGTGCAGGAGGTCATAGATATAGGCAATGAAACTGGAAGATTTGAATTATCCAAGTAAGTGTAGATTAGCCCTTACTTAGCCCTTAGTTATAATCGTTGCATAAGAGTAAAAAAAATGAAATTTTACTCCGAAATTAAATATTACTTTACTTTAAGGCGCTGCCGCTGATAAGAGTCAAATGTTCCAAATAGCCATTTAAAAAAAAAAGCCAAATCTATATAGTCTATGGTAGCGGAAAAAATATGATCTTGAACATATTTTATTAGACCTTGCTGTTACTAAAGCATGTTTTAAAAACAAATCTCGATACAAATTAACGGTAAACTAACTTTTTACCTTGAGTTCTAATCCAAAATATATGTATTAAATTCCAACGTACGTTGGTATTTTATTAATAACAAGAACGTCTTATTTTAATGTATAACTTGGTTGTCTTTTTTATTATTTTTGATTATTTAACTAATTTTTGAGTATTTGCTTCATATTTTGCAATAAATTACAAGGGTTGTGTCATCGTGCTTCTCTTTCTTTTCTATACAGTCCGACAGTGCCCGCGCTTTAGCTCTTGTCAGCGTCTTAGGCAGCGATTTTAGGCAAGAGGGTAGCTTTATAATTTGAGTGTATGTTTAAAGTTAAAGCTTGCAAAGTCCTTGGCCCAGTCCAGCTCAAAGGACCAAAAATTATTTGTTCTAAATATTTAGCACAAGGGTGGCCTTCAAAGTCTACTTACTGTCTATGCCCTACGGATAGACAGTTAAAATATTAAGGTGTGTCGATGTCGTCAGAATCTCTTTGAAGTTTACATTATGAATTAGCTTAGAAATAAAATTCTCAAGGAAAAACCCTCAGTAAGTTACCTTAACGTTGCATAGCAAGACTTTGAAGGCCATTCAATCAAATTTTTGTTTCATGAAATGAGACTTTTTTTATTAGTTCGGAGGAGCTCGTGGCTAAGTAATAACAGCCGCACGGGTCCAAGCTACGCTTTCCGGGGTTGGTCCGTGGATGGGTGACCATCATTATATACCGAGATTCCTCCGTGCCTCGGGAAGCATGATAAGCCGTAGGTCCCGTCTGTCAGTAGTCAGATAGGAAACGCCGAACTCAACTAGCTTATTTTTATTTTTTCTATGACGTGTAAAAGTGATTCCGATATCCTATTTACAGAATAAACAATTTCATTTCATTTCATTTTGTCGTTCGTGGATCGTTGACAGTCGTTACGGGTCGTCAGAAGCCCCAAAGTCTGACAACCAGTCTTACCAAGGGGTATCGTATTACCCGGTTACTGGGTTGTGGAGGTCAGATAGGCAGTCGCTCCATGTAAAATACTGGTATTCAGCTGCATCTGGTTACAGTGGAAGCCGACCCCAACATAGTTGGGACAAGGCTCGGCAGATGATGATGAGTTAAGAAAAAATTGTATAGCTTATACTAGTTCAGATTGCTCGTTAATAAACTAAGGTTTATTTGAATTTGGGTTTTTTGCTATACAGTTCCATGATAAGCGATTCGGTATTTTGTATTCTAATCACTACATATTATAAAACAAAGTCCCCCGTCACGTATGTCCGTCTGTCTTAATGCGATAAACTCAAAAACTACCGATCGGATTTTGATACGGTTTTCATCAATGGACGGGGTAATTCATGAGGAAGGTTTAAGTGTATAATTCACTAAGGTTTTGTGTAAATTGGTTGAAATATGACGATGATTGTTGAAGATGTCGGAAAAAATAATGCCGACTGGGAGCTCTACCGGCGTGCGTATAGTAGGTACGTTTCCGTGGGATCATTCCCGACCTCCACCCGGGCGAAGCCACGGGCAAAAGCTAGTATCTGAATAGTTATATTTCCGTAATTACTCATTCATAACGTAATAAACAGAAGTTAAAGATAAGATGAAATTCACTACAGTTACTGAAAAGTAAAAGTTCTATCTCTAAGCATCGATTTTCCACTTTGTCAGATAAACATTTATCAGAAACGTTGTCAAAACGTCAAAATTATCCACACGTTAAAAGTTATCAGTCGATTAAAAAACGTATAGATTAACAAAACATAACGTCATATCTTGTTTCCCCGAAGGGTTGGGCAGAGGTGCACTTATAGTACACTCATATTTCGCCAGTTATGTTTAAGTCCCATGTAATAGGGGGCGAGCCTATTGCCATCAATCGGTCACAATTCCAGACCGACCTGCGAAGAAAACCGAAAGGGAGGTCGTGGCCCCCGGCAACAGGGCAACCGAAGGAACACGGGTGGGTTTTAGTCAGTAAGAGTCTGACACGCCCTCCCGCTCCGCCCAGAGCGGGAGAAGTTATTTGATGATTTCCCACCCTCAAAAAAAAAAAAAAAGACCGGCCAGATTCCGGACTGCTACTGACGTGATGTGACGTGACATGTAAGTAGGTGTTCCAAAAATACATAGTTTCGAAGATAACATCAATCATAATTAACATAAGTTTCTTTGATAAGTACGAGTAAATAATTTTCATTTAATGCTAAGAAAATGTGACGTTGTCATATTTCACGCAAGGGTGTTTTACATAAAAAATCGTGATTGTCGAATTATTTTGTATAAGAAATTAAAACGAAAAAAAAAAAACCTTTTTTTTTTCGTTCTTTGACATGGTCTCATTAATACCCTAGAGTTATAGGATATTAAAAGGGACACGTTGTACATTAAATTAAAACACAGTAACTACTGCTATATTTTGTTTCTCATGATTTTCAGAGTACCTACAATCAGTGTGATTATATTTGAGTACATGTAGAAAAGTAACAACTTTGTTAACGTAATCTTTAACCCGACTACTAAAACACGTGGTGGTTAAATGGTAGCAACGAACTTATTGTGATAACCTTTCTTTGAGGTAAGTATTGATCTATACGTTAAACTCTAACACTACATACACACAAACACAAACACACACACACACACACATACACACACACACACAAACACTTTTATTTAAGATGAAGAGACGTCTAAGATTTAATTAACATTATTAATTGATGTCAGTTGATGGCAATAGAATCGCCTCCTATTACATGGGACTTAAACCAGCCCCGGATCTAGGGTGGGCAAACCGGGGACGTGCCCCGGGCGACTACGTCAGAGGGCGACAAATTCAAGCGTGGCAGACAAGTGCACCACCCAGCACAACGCAACATTGCAATAAATGAGACGTGCAGCACTTACAATCTTTCTCTGTGGGTGGGGCACTCAGGAAATCACTGATTAGCGTAGGTACAAGTCGTCAAACAGTATGAGCGGGTTGTGAACAGGCGCAGTTGAATTCTACCAGGAACTCGATGAGCGCCTCTGTGGTCTATTTTTGAAGTGAAATCTTCTTTAGGCGCGTTGGGCATTTTTGAGATGGGACAAAACCATTGATTTCACGACACCGTGATACCGTGATGACACCAGCTTTTGACCATTAAAAAGACATCAACGCGTTGATTACCGCGGTGCCGATTTTTTTCAAGTTTTCAATTCTGTCGGCACTCCCGGATTGCTACTGTTTTTTTTTTTAAGTTTTACTTTGCGTAGTGGGGGTGCTGGGCGTCCCGCACTTACCGAAGCCTGTATGTGCAAACGCGACATGATTTTCTTTCATTTTTACAACCGTTTTTGCGCCCCTGTTGCATTGGCACATTTTCGATCGATAAAATTTGATAAACATGTTTATAGTTATGCCAAATTTTCGAGCTTGCTACGCTCGCTTATGTGGCCTAGTAACTACTATTTTTTTAGACTTTTCTAATTCTTAAATCGCAAAAGAAAATCTCACTTATCTCAGGCAATAATTTTCGCGCTTGCTTCGCTCCTTCTTGCATTCAAATCGAAAATTGGACTGCACATCAGATTAAAGGCTCGTGCAGACCAGCGCGACGCGACTCGAACAATACAATTTCTTAGAAAACTTCACAGTACTTACCTATAACAATAACCGGTGTCGGGTCGCGCTATTCTGCATGAAGCTTAATATGGCTCGAAAAGTAACGTTGTAATTCTAATATGCTATAATCTCACGACTTATTTTAAACCCTCTGTCGTAGCCTACTTAAGATAAATGTCCGACAAGTGCTAGTATATTTAAAAAAAAGTACAAAGTCAAATCATTTTTTCAAATAGGCCCATGTATGGCACTTTTGAACGGCTTGGCGGGGGACAGCAGGCAACAGGTTTTGCCCCGCCTCGAAAAAATTCTAGATCCGGGGCTGACTTAAACATAACTGCCATAATGTGGGTTCATTATAGGTGCATCTCTGCCTAACCCTTCGGGAAATACAGGCATGATGTTGTGTTATCCTTACCACCGATGAATTCTACTACTAGCGAACGGTTTTTCAAACGATTTTCATCAATGGATGGAATGATTTATGAGGAAGGTTTAGGTGTATAATGTATAACGGTTTTGTGTAAATTGGGTTTACTGGCTGCGTAAACCGTAAGAGATACATTAATGTTCTACAGCATTGTTCATCTTAAAACGTTCAACAAAAAAGTCCGCGATAGCATATGTCTATCTTCTAAGGATGACCCAAAGTATTTGATAAAAAAAATATTGTTATTTTCGAAGCTATTTTGACTTGTATTATAATAATACTTATTCAATAAAATAATAAGTTATTTAAATTGGGCATTTAATTTAGATTAAAGTATGCCTTGACATCATTTCATTTAGATAATTACTTTAAAACTGGCGAGACATTCACATAAAAACATGTTAAATTCTCTATTTACTGTCAATGTTTCTATACAATGTTTGACAGGAAATATAGATTTCAACATGTGTTTATGTGAGTGTTTCGCCAGTGCAAACGCACAGTCTGTATGAAGAAATTCTGCAAACATTTTGTCACATGACTGGCTCAGTTGTCTTGCCTATAACTGCCCATAGTCGGGCAATAGGCATAGAACATATATGGCAAAGGTCGCAATTCTTATAAAGAAGAAACGATTATTGAATAGGCAATAGGCTCGCCCCCTATTACATGGGACTTAAACATAACTGGCGAAATGTGGGTGAACCTGCTACAGGGACACCTCTGCCCAACCCTTCGGGGAAACAAGGCGTGATGTTATGTTATGTTATGATTATTGAATCTTGTTTAGTGCGGGTTGGCGACTTCAGACCAATGCAAGTCCAGATGTTCTCACGGTGTTTTCCTTCACCGTCACCCTACGGGAAAATCTCTAATAAATTATTGGAACATCGGAGAGTTATTGCTCACCTACTTTTGTTTAAAGAAATTAACACAATTTGTGCCTGTGTGTCGAACTTGTTAATCAAGGAAATTTATTGATTATTATTTATCTCGAAGGCAACTATTGCAATCTGTTATGTTTTAATTTTATTGGCACGTCATTGCAACGTTACAATAGAATATCTATTATACAATGTAACAGCGAATAAATTTTCACGCATTTTTTCCCTTTGACCTAGCCCAAATATTTTTTGATATTCGGATAGCTCATGAAGTCATGACCTGAAGAGGTGCCATAAAGAAAATGAATGAAAAAAAAAAAAAACCTATGTATACAATGACGCAATGTAGAATTCTCGAAAAATAACTTTAAAAGGGGGCTCTATCTTGACTTTTTATTTTTTTTTTTCAAAATCCCCCAATGATTTTATGAACTTACAATTGTGTTTAAAAAAAAAAAAAATGTTTTCACTTCCGTTTTTTATGCATAGTCAATAAATTTTAATAAAAATGTTAGTTAATCCGATGAAATAGCTCATAAGCTTTTGAATCCAAATCGAGCCAATATAATATCGGAGATATGGCAAACACTAATCAAAACATAAAAAATTGAATAACATGAAATATATTAAAGATAGGACCGCCCTTTAAAAGTTATTTTTCTATAATTTTTCATGAATATTCAAAAAAATACGGGCGGCCACCAGCCGATGGGCGACATTGTATATAAATCCGCGAAATTTTGCGGGTATTATTCTCCCACTCCCTGACCTTTGACGTCATCGCTCCGATGACTCCCACTCACTTTCCGGTTAACGTAAATCACGCCCCTGATATCTTAGATGTGGCGCTCCTTAAGAACGTCAACCTAAGACTAGACTCAATAGAAACTGTAAATGAGCTCGACTCTGATCACCGTCCGGTAGTCATGAGATTAGACCCCCGCATAGGTCTCCGCGACCCCAACGCTCCCCCTATCACTAAGAGGATCACGGACTGGAAGAAAGTAAGCACCCAGCTGAAATCCAACACGTCCCCTCAGTTAGACTCTATTCCCGACCTATTCAACTCTATCGCAGACACGACGTCCGCGATCGACTCACTCACTAATCACGTACAAACCGTCCTGAACGAATGTTCAAGGGAAGTTCCAGCGTCGGACGACCGTCACTGGAGCTTGCCAGACGATGTGCGTGCATTACTGACTGAGAAGAACGCGGCCGTCCGTGCCTACAGCAGCTTCCCCTGCCCCGCAAACAAAGCCCATATGCGCTATTTACAGAGATCTGTAAAGACACGCATACAGGAGCTGCGTGACGCGGGCTAGGACAAGATGCTCGGCGAACTAGAGCCCAACCATCAGGCATTTTGGGAACTTCAGAGGAAACTCAAATCCCCTCAAACTGCCTCCATGCCCCCCCTGACCCGCCCTGATAAGACCATAGCCTTCGAGGACGTTGAAAAGGCAGAATGCCTGGCCGACACCCTCGAGGCCCAATGCTCACCCAGCTCCCTGCCAGTAGACCAAGCTCACCTCCTAAAGGTCGACGCTGAAGTCGAACGTAGAGCCTCTCTCCCTCCCGTCGACGACCCTGATTGTCCACTGCCTCCCGTCGCTCCAGACGAAGTGCATGACATTATCAAAGGTCTTAAAGCTCGTAAAGCTCCCGGTTCAGATGGACTCACCAATAGGGTGATCCAATTATTCCCTGCCCACCTGATAATGCTTTTGACTACCATCTTCAATGGTGCCTTAAGCAACAACTTCTTTCCCCAGTCGTGGAAAGAAGCCACCGTCATAGGTATCAGAAAGCCTGGTAAACCCAGTACCGAGCCCTCTAGCTACCGTCCCATCAGTTTGCTCAAGGTTCTCGGAAAAATCTATGAGAGGCTTATTTACAAGCGTCTCAGAGACTTCGCCGAGACCAAGGGCCTCATCCCCAACGAACAGTTCGGCTTTCGAACTGAGCACTCTAGCGTGCATCAGGCCCACCGCATCATTGAGTTCATAAGCGATGGTTTCCAACGCGGCTCTCTGACGGGTGCAGTATTCTTCGACATTGCGAAAGCATTCGATAAAGTCTGGCACAACGGCTTATTATACAAGCTGTACCATCTCGGTGTGCCGGATCGTCTCGTACTCATCTTACGGGACTATTTATCGAACCGCGGATTCCGCTATCGCATTGAAGGAGCACTTTCCTCTCCCCGCCCCATTCGTGCAGGAGTCCCTCAGGGCTCCGTGCTAGCTCCCCTCATGTTCACGCTATTCACTAGCGATATTCCAAACCCAGGTAGAAGGGCGCATTTCGCTCTGTTCGCAGACGATACGGCCATCTACTTTAGGTCTAGATACCCCGACAATATCGCGCACACTCTCCAAGGCGCAGTCAATCGACTCGCTGCCTGGTTTCGAAAGTGGCGCATAGAAGTCAATCCCGAAAAAAGCCAAGCGGTTCTCTTCTCGAAACCGCGCACAAGGCTTAGAGACCCCCTCCCCCGACCTCTCACTATGTTCGGTAAGCAGATCCCTTGGGAGAAGCGAGCCAAATACCTAGGTGTTTTCCTCGACCACCATCTCACTTTCGCTGAGCACATAAAGAAGGTTCGTTCGCGAGCCGCTTTCGCTCTCGGTAGGCTCCATTCCGTCCTAAACGCACGCAGCAAGATGTCACTTAAGTGCAAATTGCGAATTTACACAGCGTGTATTCGTCCCATCATGACTTATGCGGGTGCCGTCTTTGCTCATGCAAAACCCCATCATATCCATAGGTTGCAAACGCTCCAAAACCGATTCCTCCGTAGGGCCACAGGCTCCCCCTGGTATGTTAGGAACGAGAGTCTCCATCTCGACCTTAGAATTCCCACGATCCACCAATTTCTAAAACGCCTTGCAAAGCGTTACTTCGATTCCGCGGTCAAACATCGCAACCCTCTGGTTGTCGAGGCCGCCAGTTATGTCCCAAGTAGGATTAGCCGTACCCGCCGTCCTAGGCACATTCTCACCGACCCAGATGACCCCATAACCCTCCTCCAGGAGAGCAATAGGGCCACTAGCACTCTACACAAATACAGACGCCTCCCGTCATTCCGACCTCGCCGTCGAGGTCCTTTGCGATCGCGTCCGCGCCCCCGAGTAAATGATACTCCTCCCCGACCCTTGCTCGATAACGAGGTGCCAGCAGTGGTTTCGGCTGTGCACGTAGCTTTAAATTCCCCGATTAATAATAATGATCAAAACCTTGATCCAGCCCGTCCCATCTTTGATGTCCTCCCTCCGGTGACGCCCTAAGCCGAGGCTCGTACCCCACAGGGGGTGCCCTTAGCGAGCGTTCACCTAGCTTTTTAGCTTAGTTTTGTATGCCCCTGGCTGGAGGCTTTGAGTGTAGCAGCTTAAGGCAACCACAGGATTGACCGGTTAAGTAGTCATGACCTCAGAGGTCAGCTACGAGATGCCCAACAGAAAAAAAAAAAAAAAAAAGCGGGTATTATGGTTACTAACAATGTAACTAATGCTTGTGTTTTGCGTAGCATTGCGTAGTAATAAAACCAGTCACGTAACTGTACACTTTAATTAATACAAAGACAGACAAATTGCAAGATGACGTGTACCAATATTATGTAGAAAATACCACTGCATCGCAGACATATCTACTTACGTCACAGAATATCTAGAGCGGCGTCTAAACTTTGCTAATGTTTGTCGGAATTTCGGTCTTACAATCTAGCTATCAATACATGCATATGTTGTACACTCTAGGAAATTAATTATTTTTTAAAGTTATAAAGATATTTAATAATGACATGAGAATAATGATATGAGAATAATGACATGAAATATTGACATGAGAATAATGACATGAGAATAATGACATGAAATAATGACATGGCAGCATGGAATAAGTAGGTATTATACATGGATTAGTATGAAATTGCCTATACTATTAAATGAGCATTCTCTATTTTCACCAGAGCAGAGTCGGTCGCACAGGTACTAATTATAAACTGAACAGAGTTATTACACAGTAATAGACAAGACCTATCACTGTAGTATGACACTTAATTAGTGTCATAAAGTGACAGGCACTTATGATGCATCCCATCATTCAATATTTGAGCTGGTCTACTGGATATAAAGATTCATCAATTACGTTACGTTCGCCGTGATGACGACAATGTGATGTATTTCTTGGATTTCTGCCTAAAGTAAGCAAAAATACTGAAACGGTTTAGGAAAGCGAATGTGTGTCGTAAATATTCATGGAAATGTACACATAGTTGTAATTTATACCGTATTATAAAAGAGTATAGGATACAATATATTTCAAATGTATAAGTTTAAATTAAGTCGGTCTTTACGCATAATGTTATTGTAGTCACAAGGCGATATTATGTTGGCATATAAGATATAAGCATAAACAGTATCCATAATCAGCCTATGATGTTCCCATTGCTGGGACACAGTCCCAGTCTCTGTGAGAGGGAGTGGGCCGTAATCTACCACGCGGGCCCAGTGCGGGTTGGTAGATGTCACATGTCTTCGAAATTTTCTAGGACATGTCGGTTTCCTCACGATGTTTTCCTTCACCGTTTTAAGAGCAGTGGTGATGAAATAATTTACACAAAGTATACACCTGCCTTTTTTTTTTGGGTGGGAAGTTATCAAATAACTTCTCCCGCTCTGGGCGGAGCGGGAGGGCGTGTCAGACTCTTACTGACTAAAACCCACCCGCGTTCCTTCGGTTGCCCTGTTGCCGGGGGCCACGATCTCTCTTTCGGTTTTCTACGCAACCCCGGCAGGCATCGGCCCTAGCGGACCCCGTCGATTCTGCTGAAATCTCTTTGAGGCAAGTGCACACCTGCCTGGGTTCGAACTTACGACCTACAATTCTTAAGTCGGGGCCAGGTTCTGGACCGTTTCCCACTGAATGTTATTCTGCATAAAGGTTAATTCGGATATCAAAGAAATACGAGGAAATTGAGTGTTAAGATGTATACCTATGGGAAAATCATAAGGAGTCAAGCAGTTGTTACTTATCATTAACACTTGAACCTTACCTACTAAGTAATATGTGTGAGTTATGCATTTTCAAAATTAATTGGCTACAGATATTGTGAACCGTTGAAATTAAAAGCAAACAAAGAATAAAATGTCTTCTACTTCCGATTAGGTTATTTCAAACAGCTTAGATTATTTCAAGCAGGCGTTCTTCGGATTGCGCCTCGGTAATGAATTGGTAACTACAAATTATTGATATACTATTTCTTTTTGTTGTCAGTTGGAGTTTTTCTCTTTACGAGCGTCAGACTGGCTGGGGTGCTGTCTTCGGCGGTTTCCTGTACTGGACATGCTTCAATTCGGTCAACCAGACCATGGTACAGAGGTACCTCTCTCTGCCCACCAAGAGAAAAGCTATTACGTGAGTGTTGTTATTATTAGGCATAGGGGGTGTGTATCTATAGAGAAACACACCCCACACACCACACACCGCACCACACATGAGAATGAGGAACTTAACACCCTTTTCTTCATATATCTATACGTATGAGGAATAGGGTAAAAAGTTCCTCATTCTCCATAGAAAAGGGAGGATCCTCCGACCAGACGGGTGTATGTCTAGTGGGCTACTGCCTGACAGTTGTTGTCGGGTTTCTGTTTTAATTAGGTCAGAAGCGCAGGCCGCACTGGAGACGAAGCTAACTTCGTTTAGCTTCACTCATTGTAACTAGAGATGTTGCGGAGGTTGTTTTATCGGAACCGGTTCTGGAGGTTTTAAATTTGATTGATCGGAGTTGGAACCGGAATCGGAGTCGGAACCGAAGCCAGAGTCGGAGGTGGAGGTAGAAGAAAGATGTTCCATGTAATACTTTTTCGTACTGAAATTAACTTATCACAACAATTAAACTACTTAATACACCGCTCATGTTAATTTTACAAATCAACGTGACGCGTCTGACACAAAACCGTAAACTGAGACTTCGTGACAACGCTAGCGTGTATAAAAATAGCCGGGCGAGAAGTTAAAAGTTGTTTGTATGCGCTCTAGTTACGTGCATCGCTGCGTTGCGATCTTCGGCACAACTCCGATTCAAAATGATCGGAACCGAAGTCAGAGTCGGAGGTGTAATATAATTCGGAAGTTCCGACCTTTCGGAGTCGGAATGGAAACTCCGTAACATCTTTGATTGTAGCTACTGTCTTTTCATATTTCGTTAGTATGCGAACATGTATGAACCGAAGTATGTGAACTTAGCTTCGTTCCCAGTGTGACCTGCGCTTCATGTGTGGTTTGAATGTGGCGTTATAAGTAGATGCCGCGACATACCTAATGGAAATCATTGGCATCTTTCCAGGGCATGAAAGAACTTATGAATGGCAACACGTTTTGATGTGGGATCAACTTTGAAATACTGTAAAAGATTCTTGTACACACGGCTTCTTCGTGTATAGTTCTACGGCACGGTTGGCGCAGGGGTTAATCGATTGATTGCTGCGCTGTGTGTCGCGGGTTCGATTCCCGTACGGAACAAATATTTGTACGACCTACAAGTAGTTGTTCTGGGTCTGGCTGTTTGTGTATGTGAGTTTAAATGTTTCGATTTTTCTACAATACAGGAGAAATTCCTAGTGTGGGGCAGAGAAAAAAAAAAAAAACGTTCTAGTATAAGCTGACTCTCATTGTATCAAAATCCTATACAATGCGACATCAGCTTATACTGGAAATGTATAGCTTGATAGGCCTACACTGTCCTCTCATACCTATTAACACTGTAATTTGAAAACACTGTAGAAACCATTTATTTTTAAAAGAGTATCCGTGGAGTTTCTTGCCGGCTCTTCTCCATAGGAAAAGACCAATTGGAACCGTGCACCTAGCTTCTGACGTTTCATAAGTGCCCTTGTAGGTTTATGTGAAATAAAATATTTTGAATTGAATTGATATGTAGCCGTGTGTACCTATGAAAAGGAAGATTTTTTTACGATGGTCGCGTAGTAAAAGTAGTTTACATTCATGAATACTTTTACTCTTTGGAAGAGTGCCAGTGATTTCACGACATTAAATAGAAAAACAAAAATCTATACAAATGCATATTGTCTTCTATAGTGCAGTCTATCATATTGAGAATGTGTTGCAATTGTTTTAAATGTATTATATAATGTTTTGTTGTTTTTATTTACCGTTTCATCACAACATGCAATTCATTGTGGTAGTCTCTTGTCCTTGTAGAGAAGCAAATAGTGATTACATGTGAGATCACGTAAATTATTCGATAAAAGCAGCATATCTGCAATTAAGGGTAAGACAATCTCTTATGTAAATATTGCACATAAGTAATCTAGCCAGATGCTAGTACGGTATTACCTACTGTTAGTAATCGCCTGATAGCGAAATTTTATGCCGGCTTAACCTATTATGTTAATCTGTAGTCTGTAGTAGATTTAACCGGAAGTTTACGTTAAGGGTCTTTCAAACAGGCGCGACACGCGACGCGACACAAAGACACCGCTCGTCGCGCGACGAGCGGTGTCTTTGTGTCGCGTCGCGTGTCGCGCCTGTTTGAAAGAGCCTTTACTCCGTTAACGTTAAGCGGTAGTTTACCTTTAAGATTGTCGGAATTAAATTTCAAAATCACATTTAACTACATGACAAAATCCGATTTAACTTTCTTCTTTCGTAACATTTTAATTTTAGTGTGTACTACAGTAGTAGCTAATACCAAGAAATACAGTTTTACCAATCTAGTATTACAGTAAATACTTAGATAGGTACTATGTGGTGTGCGCCCAAAAGTTTTCCATCAAAATATTCTCAAAACTTTCCACGTTTTAGTCAAATTGGTATTTTTTTCTTTGTTGAATGTCAAGCCGGTCTGACGACGGACATCTATTTACGGCAGAGATGACGATGCTTGTGATGTTATAAAAGAATAGTGTAAAATAGTTTGAGTTACATAATTAACCTTGTTCACTGCCATGACCTATACAAAGATGTAATAAACATCTTTGTGCAGGTCATGGCTCTAGTTTGTGATACAACTTTCGCTGAAAGATTATTCGATTTAAGAATAATCTTTCATTAGAAGCGAGAATCAACCGTCAATCTTCAAACCAAGAGTTAATAGGCAAGGCATCTTCTAAATACGCTCGTTCCATCGCCGACCTCTCTCTATAGCTTTCCATTAGACGTATTTAAGAAAAAAATAAGAAGAATTTTGTGAAAGTATCAAATTATAGTTTTCGAAACATAAAATAAAACAATAGATTATTTGGAAACAAAAACTATATCAATAATATTCATTAACAGTCGACTGTTTATGCGCAAACCGATACTTACTTCATATTACCGATATTATCTCATCTATATATAGCTTTCCATTAGTCTTATTTAAGAAAAAAAAAGAAGAATTTAGCGAAAGTACCAAATCATAGTTTTCGAAACATAAAATAAAACAATAGATTATTTGGAAACAAAAAATATATTAATAATATTCATTAACAGTCGATTATTTACGCGCAAACCGATATTTTGCGCGTAGAACCAGTATGGGTGAGGTGAAAAACGACGTCAGCAACGTGTTTTTTTTTTGGACACATTATGCGATCACAAAGCTGAATCTAATTGATATGGGTCTACTTATTGACGGGTGATAATGGCAGAAGCTTCTAAATAGGCACTTGATCACCATGCATGACCATGACGATGAAGAACCGTAAAGCTCGTCACATATTTTGACGATAATCCTTAAGGGTTCATTAGAAAACCAGCGTCAGACAGTATCTGTCTGGTATTAATACTGAAATGAACCTTTTTGGCGCAGCCGTGATGCACACACTATTGTTTTTAAAACATTATTTTTTATTTTCACTTTGTTATTTGTGTTTCACGAACTGTGTCCAAATAAATGTTTTTCTTTATATATTATCTTCGACATATCGTTCACCGCACAATTTAATGGACAACCACACACAGTGAAGATAATATATATTAAGTATTTTTAATATAATAAAGTATTTTTAAGCGCTATAATATATATTATCTTCAATGTGTGTAATGAGCTTTTAATTCCTGACATTGTCTTTCTCTATGTCCGAGCTCACGTTTAAAGATACGTCTCCGGTGTCTGAAAAAGACATCTAACTAAAGTTCATTAATCAAACTAACTATTTCTAATGGCATCGTTTAGTCCAGATTTCTGTTGAATTTAAAAGTCATATAAAAATATCCTTCTTCAGTGCCATATTTATATTCTGCATCGGCGCAATCCTGGCCATCTCCCTCTGCGTGTGGTGCGGTCTGGCAGCGTGGGCTACGTGGGTGCAGGGAGGCTGTGACCCAGGCGGCGTGCCCCTGGTGGATGACAGGCTTTTACCAGCCTTCGTGACCTACGTGTCAAGGGTGAAGCACCTACCTGGCCTGTCTGGCGTGTTCCTAGCTGGAGTGTTCGGAGCGGGACTTAGGTAAGTCCTGAAAACTAAGATATCGGAGAAAATGTTTTGCTTAAAAACCAAGAACCAATAATATCTGTACCTATTGCACACGGAAAAAAAACAGAAAAATTAACACCTTTTGTAAAAAAAAATCAATCAATTAGATACACGGGTAGTTGATATCAATATGCAACAAACAGATGATTTAAAATCGACGAAATATTTTAAAGCTGGTGAGTCAAGAATAATGTACTGAATTCATGGTAACAGTTCGCGCGATGATGTCCATTACATCAGCCTATAAAGGGCTTACAAAATATGGTCACCGAAACGGCGGAAAAAATATTGGAAAAGTTTAATTGATCGTGTACCTATTTGCGGTAGAACATGTTTACCAAGTAATCCGTCATGACTACTACAGTTTTATCGTTCTTAATTGGGCAATAAATCAGAAAGATAAGAGTTTATATCGCGAAGCTAAAAAAACTACTCTTAGAAAAGTATCTTTAAAGTTAGGTCTATTTTAAATTCTGTAAACATGTTGCTAAAAATACTATCCCGATTTCTGAAATTCTGATTTATTTTGATTAGTACTAAGTCTCCTGTAAAATCTTGTGAAACGTTTGTCCTAAACAACAGATTAAGTTGAAAACTTTTTCAGAAACCACCACCCTAATTGCGTAACACACGATCAATCACAATCTAAATAATTTTGAAGGATATTGCTAATCCTTTGCTTCATATGATCGAAAAAATTGTCTGCTCAACAATGTCAATAACGCAATGAATGTTGTTGAACTCTCAAAAGGAAATGATGATGTGGATATATTTAGTAACCTTTTCCGCTTAGCTATTTCTAAAGAGTCTTGAAAAGACCCTGGAAAGGAATGATTTCTTCCAGGGTCTTTTCAAGACTCTTTAGAAATAGCTAAGCGGAAAAGGTTACTAAATATATCCACATCATCATTTCATTATGGATTTCCGCAAGGTCACGCCTGAATCAATTAACTCTCTCAAAAGGAAACAGATTGTGATTGATCGTGTGGTACGCAATTAGGGTGCAGGGCCCTGATACCACAAAATTTTACAAGTCTACAATTCTACAAAATTGAGTAAAGGCTCTTTCAAACAGGCGCGACACGCGACGCGACACAAAGACACCGTCGCGCGACGAGCGGTGTCTTTGTGTCGCGTCGCGTGTCGCGCCTGTTTGAAAGAACCTTAACACAGAAATTACAAATATGTATGAGATACAATCTACAATTCTTTCGTTTTTTAAAAGCGTAACGAAGAAGTATGAGGGCTATGTATAAATTTTAGACTTGTCACTACAAGTTACATATTTGAAAAGTTTTCCGTTACAATTGTGATGCTTATGCTCGGCTTAAATTAATATTGATAGCAAAGTAAATTGGAAGTGACATATAGAGGAAGTTTGCAAAAGACTTAGAGCTCATATGCTCATTACAGATTAAGGAACACTGTCAATTAGTCTGCATTACTAACTGCCTATTATGAATATGTTGCTTCAATCATACGCTACGGTATCATTTACTAGGGCAACTCTATAGAAAAAGAGCGTGTTTTTAGAGCTTGCATTAGATCGATGTGCAATATACACCAAGCAGATTTATGCCGACCACATATTACAAATTTAAAAATAGAAATTCTCCCTAGTGTATACATATGTCAAACTGTAATGTTCATAAAATTAAATCCAAACTTATTTGAATTTTGCAATAGGGCGAGACGCAAAGACAAGTAGCGTACCGCAGCCAGTAAAACAAAGCTTTTGCACCAAAGCATCTTTTGTATGGGCCCACGTATCTTTAATAATCTTCCACCTTTTTTCAGAACTATGAGCAGTATAAAACACTATACGAATTATTGTTAAGTAAATGTTTTTACTATATAAGAGAATTTCTAAATGGCAATACATTGAATCAGCCGGTTTATTACAACAAACCAATGGATACACAATCATGAATTTAAAAACTAATCGGTATTCATAAAACATGACGTACGCACTGCAATTGTTTTGTAAACTATATTGTAACATGACTAGTTTGTAATTTGACATAAATGTTATACTAACTTAATCTTAATGTATTGCATGAAAATTTGATGTATTGTATTTTAAGTATTTTTCGAAAAGATAATATCAATGAGACAGACTTAGTCTGACACGCCCTCCCGCTCCACCCAGAGCGGGAAAAGTTATTTGATAATTTCCCACCCAAAGAAAAAAGAAGGAGCTTATCAATGATTTTATTTAAATTTCGAACTGATTTAGCGAATAGAGCTGTTGTGCTGAGCTGAGCTGTTTGAAATGTTTTTTTTTTTTTTGTTTAGTTCACTTTCAGCAGTGTTAAACGCATGCGCCCTGGTGGTGATCGAAGACATCATCCACGGCTGGTTGAAACTGAAGTTGAAACCCTTAACTGAAGGGATGCTGGCCAGAGGAATCACCGCTCTCCTCGCCGTCGTCTCTGTGGTGATGGTGTTAGTTATTCAGAAACTGGGAGGTGTACTAGGTAAGTTAACTGCTATGATCGGGCTTACATTTTTTTTTAGTCTTCTCTTATTCATCACCCATCGACGTTCTTAGTCATAATCAGATAATCTGGTGAAGTTATATAATTTTATTAGAGGCACTCCACTGAATACTCTCTCTATCTTCAAAAGTTATTTTTGAATTCATGTTTTTTTCAAATGTCGTGTACATTTTCAGGGCAAATTTTAATAATTTTTTTGTTAACCTGTTTTGTCCCTCTGCTGGGCAAAGGTCTCCTCCATACTTTTCCAGTCTTCCTTATTTTGTGCCTTCTCCGGCGAATCGGTCAGGAACGAGTCCAAATCGTCACGCCAGCGCTTTTTAGCCTGCCCCGGTGGCGACGCCCGTCATCAGGCACCCACTGTGTGGTGATCCTGGCTCAATTAGAAAACGCAACTTTAAAAAAAATTGTGATTACGTATGCTCCCAAATCCGTTTTAATTTTAATTGCCATTTAAATTCGGCGTAACTGCTATTATCATGGTTTCATGAATTATCACCAAATTTTGTATTATCATCAGGTGTAGCAACAGCTTTGTCAGCGATCGCAGCCAGCGCAACATGCGGAGTGTTCACACTTGGCATGATGTGCTGGTGGGTGGGGCCCCGCGGGGCGCTGGCAGGTGCCGTGGCTGGGGCCCTGCTGGCCGGCACAGTGTCGCTGGGGACCCAGGCGGCCGCAGCCCAAGGGTTGAGGTACCCGCCTCTCAATATCACCTACGAATGTGCCCGGAACGCTTCGTATGTGGATCCAATGCTTGAGGCTCTTGTAAGTATATCTGGTTGTTATGAGGACTTAGAATTGGGTTATTTTATATTTTACCACAAATTGAATTGGCTCATGTTTTAGACAATACAATCTAAAAATTTCTTTGATTCGACTTAAAGTGTATCGGGTTAGGAGACCAAAAGGCACTAGAATTTATGCCAATGTGCCTACAGCACGGTGAAATGGGATGCAAAATTGCCAAGTAGCCCAAGGAAAAACGCCAAATGAATGAAACGAAGTTTGAAACACGTGCCGACCTTAATCTAGACAGTAGTAACGGTGAATGATAAAAAGGCTTACTACACATCTTTAAAAAAAAGATGGCACCTATTATGTCTTCAGATAGTGTCATGCGCACGTGACTGTCGAGTTAATTTTAACATATGTGTGACACGAATTATTTGATTCAATTTGGGTTAGTTGTCAAATAACTAGGTCCTTCACCCAAGATCTTTTATAATCACGTCTAGAAACAAATGAATACTTTGTTCTTTTGTAGTTCTGTGAAAAATAATAATCATTTCACTTGGCATACCAATGTCCGAAATGGTTAACTATGCTATATTTTTGTAAACTAGTAAGTCCAAAATAACCCATACTTTTTGGACAGTAAGTAAACTCTTTTTTATTCCGCGTTGTATTCTCAAAACCTTGATTGTGCGCGTTTTTAAATTAAATGGTCGAAATAACTGTTGCTGTATACAGGATGTAATTGAATTCATGGGCATCCTTATAAGGAGTCATTGTACTCATACTAATGAACAACTTTCACTATGGGAGCAAACCTGAAATCGCGAAAAAGTAACAATTGCTCCCTACATTTTGACGAGCTATATCCGAACATAATTGTAGTGAACAGCTGATTATTAATTCGCGATTTCAGGGTTGTTCCAATAGTGAAAGTTGTTCATAATTATGAGTACAAATAGTGAAGGGAAATGTGTTAGTATCTTATTCGCGATCTCCTGACTTTGATATTATATGTAATTTCAAACTTGTTCCAACAAAGACAACTTAATGATCTCCTAAAACAGTGCTTCCTCACTCCTACCCTTTTTGTTGTACCCTACAGGGTCCATAATGATCTAAATGATATAATTACCACCTAAGTATACATTATGGTAAAGCAATAAAGATATTGAGTATTGAGTACAATGGCCCCTTAAGAGGATGCCCATAAATTCTGTTGCCCCTGTATATTTCATAATATTCGTCTATTAATAGTATATTATTATAGGTAAAAGATTAAAGATAATTTATTTGTCAAACATGCGTTTACATACAGATCGAGCATGCAAGATATGAAATATAGATAAAAAGTCCGTACATGTTTTGCGTGACGAGGCGTACATTAAAAAAAAACAGTTAATTAATTAAATACACCAAAGAAGACTGGTTCGAATAATTATATAAAGTTCAAGCATTTCAAAAGGTACCTGTCAAAAACGTATTTATATTAGATATAATAACACTTATCTGTTAATAAAATTTCGAATCTTATTTTTAAATTGATTTGTTGTCGTAATAGGGTCAAATTAAATTAACTAATAGTGAAAATTACAAACGTGACGGATATGTAGCAAATTCTTTTTTTAAATCATAATAGATATCGATACCTACCCGTCATCTCAGTGTAGTTTAGCCAATAAAATTAATTAATTTATTTTTTTGGGATTTATATAAATTACAATATTAAAAACCGGCCAAGTGCGTGTCGGACTACGCACAATGAAGGGTTCCGTAGTTGGAATGAATTTATCCCACATACAAACTTGACATTGTAGTTGAAATACATGTTCTCCCATACATTCCAACTGCAAATATAAGTTTGTACGCACAATATTGAGAGATTTACCATGTTACTGAAAGATCATAGACTTCTTATAGGTTTTTCTGTAATCTATGAGTAAAGAGCTATATTAAGTATTTTTTCAAAATTTTAGGCTCAGTGGTTTCGGAGATAAGGGGGCATTGTCAATTTTCATCGAATTTCTTAAATATCTTTAAAACTATTCATTTTAAAATTACATAAAAAATATGTTTAAGATCATCGCAACAAGACTTAAAAAAAATTGTTTGCCCCCCAAAAGTGACCCCTATATTCAAAATTCGTTTATTTATGTTTTACGTTCGTATTTGGGTCACAGAAATACATATGTGTACCAAATTTCAACTTCATTGATCAATTAGATTCGGAGAAAATTGGCTGTGACAGACGGACAGACAGACAAACGAGTGATCCTAAAAGGGTTCCGTTTTTCTTTTTGAGGTACGGAACCCTAAAAATGGCTCTTTTACGTGTGCTTTTTCGCTCCATCTGTATGCATATATATATATATATGAATCTTAGATATACGGAACGTATTTGGCTATGAGAGGAAGAGAGAAAGAAAATGTGCGCGCGCACTGCTGTCTCTTGCTTATATCCCCCACTCAACTTCCGTTCGCCTTGCCCGATCACACTTTTCGTAACGCTTACGTCACGCGTTCGCCAGCTTACTCCCCAAGTCAAGCGTGCGTAAAGAAGTTTCACTTCAAAAAAGAATAATTGACATGTCAAGATTCAGCATTCATAATAACAATTGTTGAGATACTTAATAATAATGATTTCATATTTATTGAGTCAATATAACAGTATCCACGTACTTAATTCACAAAAATGACCAACAGGACCCAGAAACAGTGTTCCCGCTGTTCCGGATATCGTACCACTGGATAGCGCCGCTGGGTCTGTTCGCTACGCTCTCAGTGGGCATGATCGTGGGCTGGCTGTTCGACAAGAAGGATACTCTGAAGTTGGACGCGGAGCTCTTCACCCCATGCGTGTGGCGCTTCTTGCCAGAAGAGGCCTTAGAACGGAAGGGAGATATCAGAAGAGCGCTGGCAGAACAGGAAAGTTCGCCGGCACTTGCCGCGCCTCTTATACTTGCTACGATTGATAAGGTAACTACATTTTTTCTTTAATGTGTACAAGTACCTGTACCCTAATTGCGTAATACAACACAATCACAATCTGTTTCGATTTGAAACAGATTGCTAATCCATTGCTTCATAAGTTAGAAAAAAAATCTGCCCAACAACGTAAATAACGCAATGAATGTTGTTGAACTGTCAAAATGAAACAAATTAGGCATAATTGTTTACGAAAATAAGTTACGCAATTGGGGTACTGGTCGACCGAGCTCTGCTCGGGTGAAAATAGATAAATATACCGTCCTGGTAACGTTGTATCACATTCCCAAGGCTGTGAAAATAGAAAAAACGAATTTTCCCAGGTATGAGACCAAGCTAGATCGATTTTTCGCTCCAGTAAAACGCCTGTAATGCAACTTTCATCGAAATCGTTAGAGCCGTTTTCGAGAACGTGATTACAAATATATATATATATATATAAATATTTATATATATATACAAATGGTGCTCGTTTATATGTATGTTTGTTGTGTACAAATTGGGGTGTACTATTGATTCACCACTGCCCAACCCCTCGGGGAAAACAAGCCTTGTGTTATATAACATGTAATTTTGACCAGTACTGATTATGTTAGTCATTCGACCAAACTAAAATATTTTTAGCATTTGCTGAAAGATGAAACAAGAAATATAAAGCAAATTATTTTAAAAAACTTGACTGCAAAAACACAAACATAACTGAAAAGAGAAAAACAAGCATTAATATTTATTGAACCTTGTTTTTGTAAGGTATCGCAAATGGGTATGGTGTTACTTATTTTAGTTGGCCTACGATACGTTACAAAAACAAAGTAATGCTTGTTTATCCCTTTTCAGTGACATGTTTTTGCAGTCGAGTAGCAAGTCTAATATATAAATATTATTATATAACCTTTTCACTTCCACAATTAAGACGAATCTAACGATACCTCATATGTTAAAATCCATCAAGCCGTTTAGGCTACAGAGCGTGCCAAAGAAAGAGACATACATACATACAACCATAATCTCGAAAAACATTACCCTCCTTCTGGGGCAATAAGGTAAAAACTACAAAAAATATGTATTAGGAATATGCAACCTAACGTTGACCAGTTTGGCAGCTTTAAACATTTTTGCCTCTTTCCCTAACTGTTATTAACGATAACAATACCATTAGTTTGGTCGGTGATAATTAATTCATCTTTTGACGTCAGCTGTGACGTCAATAATATAACCTAATCATGAGCGGTGGATATTCACAAAATTCATATATGATAATGCCTTAATTTCCGTGTTGTGTAGAATTGCATTTGTTATCTTTGAATTCATAAAGAAAGCTAACATTACCTGACATCATTGTATTATTGATATTAATGTCACGATGGATTATTTCTTGTTATATCCCGTTTCATTATATACGTTGATATTTGACTGTCTTATTTATCCTCATCGTTGTTTGAACAGCTGCTAAGGAAATTTTAGTGTTGCAATGCTTAAATAGACGTGGTGAATGGTGGCCGTTTTGGGGTTTTCTATAGTAACTTTTGATCAATATTGATGTTGTTATACTTACCTACTTATTTCTTAGATTTAATTACTGTGACTCCTATCAACCCCTCCTAACCCTGCTGTAAACCTCTAAAACTTATCACTTACATCGAAGTAGCTTTTGTCCGCGGCGTCGCACGTGGATGTCGGTTGTTAGCCCAAGGGAATGTACTACCGGCATGGTCTATCCTTGCCTAATTTCATACAAATCTGTTTAGCCGTAGAGGCGTGGAAAGGTGACAGATAGACAAAGTAACTTTTAGATTTATCTTTAATATTAGTATGAAAATAAGGATGCATTTGTACGGATTAGCATTGAGCATCAATTAAATTAACAGATACTGTAAACGCCTGCGAGAATTATCATAGTACAAAGCTCTAAATCGACAGTTGCTATTTTATATACACCACACTGGTATACTGCCGAGCATCCTGAATCCGTTCAGAAAACTTCTTCTCACTGTTTAGTGAAATAAAAACTTCATTTATATTAAATTAGGCTGGGCTTAATTTGCACTGAAATAGTCCGCTCATGTTTAAGTAGGAACCATGACTTTTCGCCTCCATCCGTCATGCTCATGTATAAACAAGCATTTTATTAATATTTTTCAATTATTATTTTTTTCAGATCGAAATAAATGGCGAGCCGAGTAGATGAGGCAAGCAGATACTAATTATTTTTGTATTTTTTATCCATCGTGACGAAGATATTTCTCTAGTCACATAGTGATTTTTTGTATTATAATTAACAAAAAAAAAGTAATTTTTTACTAACATAATTCTATTTTCGAAAAGGAAGTCGTTTAGCGGTGGCTTACTTACTTGTATGAAATATAATTTAATATCGATATGTGCCTTTTGAGGTACGCATATTGTAATATAGAATCGTGGTCATGACATTTTGCGTAAACTTAGTTTTTGTGGAAATGTCAATGAAAAAGTATCAAGCCTTAATGAAATCATTCCGTTGTTAAAAGTGTTAAGACGAGGTAGTGTTTATCCATAAAGTAAGTAAGTAAGTAAGTATGAGACATTCACGAAGGAGTATTCACGAGAATGGGACCAAGAGACCAGCCATTTAATAGTGTACAAATATTTATATTGTGTGGTAAATATTTACGCAGCTTGCAAGCAAATAAATATGTTATTGAATACATTGACCATTTACAATTTTACACCTACGCCAAGACAATGTGAGACAATAAAAAATAGGTACTTTAAGCAGTACATTTTATACATTATTGTATTTAAAATGTATAGTTTAGAAACTGTATATTTTCTAAATAAACAATAATGTTTTGTAAACTACTTATGGTGCCAAGTAAATAGTTTGTTAAAATTTACAAACAAAAAAAAAATGGAATTAAATATAAGTATTTATTAAACAAAATAGTTATAAGAAATGCGTTACTAACATTAGGTTCTAATTTATTTAGATTTTTTTACGTGATATGTAGATCCTTGTTGGCTGTTACTTTTTATTATGATAATAAATTGTACAATTTTAATGTATTAGACATTATACTTAGTTTAAGAGTAATTTTTGTTTACATTGTAAAGTACTTAATTAAAATGTAACAGTATTTTAGCGTACTTAAGTGGATATTATAAAACATAAGGTTTTTGAGATCATTTTGCTTAATATTTAATCCCAATCTTGAAAAGTTATGTAATATTATTGCCTCCAGTATCAGGAAGTGGTCTTCAGACAAGCAAAGCTGTTTATAAGTAATATCGTTTTTCTAACTGTGGTGAGGGTTTTCTATAAGTACCTATTATCATAAAATATACTCGAATTATAGCTGCAACTATCCAATGTATGAAGATCTTAATTTAATTTTTTAATGACTAGCTACTTTTCTATTATTATAAGATGAATTAACAATCTCTGCCCATTTTCTTAGCAAATAATATTTTATTTAGTTTTTATCAAAGACGATCCAGAGAAATAACAATATTTAAAGGGTGTAGCGGACAAGCTCCCTTCATGAAACATGTTTGAATCATTTTGAAAATATTGTCTTATTTATATCAAGTATTTTGCGTAGTTTCCATTTTTCGTTAAGAAAAAAAATCATCATGTTACAAAGTGGTCACGAAGTCAACAGACATTTATTTTGTATACCTATCTATAGAAATACACGGGAATAAAAAAACTGACTAATGGAACACAGCCAGAAAAAGAAAAAAAAAAAATTGAAAATTTCGTGAAAAATTACAAAAAAAAAAAAAGAATTTTCTTATTTTTTCTTTATTTTACTGGATTTTTCTTTTTCTGGCTGTGTTCCATTAGTCAGTTTAAAAAAAAAATCTTTTTTTTTTTGAATTTTATAAAATATTTCTATGAACTAAGTCGCTGTCTGTTTGTATGTACGTCATGTTTCCATTCTGTAACTATTTTAATGTTTGTCCGTTTTTAAGTAGGAAGAATGTTAATCTAGTTATGTAATTTTACTTTATAACAGTATTAAGTTTATGATCTTTAAGTTATTGCCGATAATGCCAACTTTCTGAGTAGTGCTTATAATGCACAACTTTTTGTACCTAGCTACTTTGCCCGCACAATTAACATGTACAAAACAATTATTTAAAGCACACACTATTTTTTATTTCTTCAGATATTTTTGAAGCCTGGTAAAAAATACTGACTTATACTGTGTGATTCTTTATAATGTGCACATATCGAAATGAGGGAATCTATAAAAAAAAAAAAAAAATGGAATTAAAGAAAAATGTAATGATACGGTGTACCTTTTAAACTTAATGATCTATCGCGATGCTCCATAATGATTGGAAGTAATTAGGCGTTCTCAAAAAATTAAAATTGTGGAAAAAACTACCGTTAATTGAAAATAAACATGTCACACACACTATAATAATCGTAAAATTTCTCAATGAGAAAAAGAAAAAAAGAATAAAAAATATTTTTTATTTTTTTAAATATATTTGTTGTCGATAAAATTAAGCATAGATTCCCTCATTTCAATATGTGTACATTATAAAAAATCACACTGTATTTTTCTGATTTTGGAGCTGCTAATAGCATTGCTATAATTTTCATTCAATTAGGAAAACGTTTGAAAATATACTTATCCCTAGAATCGCTTTCTCAAAATATTACGTGACTTCAAACTGGGGAGTAATGTTCAACAATCAGTCTTGGCTGTATTCAATGTATTTATGACTAACTATAAGTTCCTATTGAACACATTCTTATAAAATAGTTTCATTTTCTAAAAGCGAATCTAGGTGTTAATAGATCATGTACCTGAAATGAATTCAGATAATTTCATTTATAATATATTTTGTTAGTATTACGTTTTACTTAAGAACATTGTAATATTTATATCCTCATCAGCATCATCATTTCAGTCGAAAGACGTCCACTGCTGGACATAGGCCTCCCCCAAGCACAGCCACTTCGACCGATTCTGTGCTTCCCGCATCCAGCGGATTCTTGCGGCCTTCACAAGTTCATTATATACCTATACAATATTATTATTATTGCAAAATAAAAGTAATTATAACAACAAGTTTGGCTATTACTTATTTCAAATTCAAATTCCGCCATTTTAAATGCGAATTATTTCTATAACGTGCGTACAATTTCGTCTCGAGAAGTTTGGAAAGTTATAAAATTTCTCGAGGAATGGAGACGAGGAGAATAACGAAAATAGTCAGGTGTTGGCAAATGTGGTCGGATGGTGATTTACATTCGACGCGCGCTCCCCGCTATTAAAAGTAGAAGACGAACTGTGGCTCCTGATTCAAGGGGTGTTGTGGTGGGAACGCACCCTGAGATATGGTACGTGATTTTTGTTTAAAGGGATTTAAATGTAAGGGATGGAAATCCCAGCCCGTCCCATCCTTGATGTCCTCCCTTCGGTGGGCTCGTACCCCACAGAGGGTGCCCTTAGCGAGCGTTCACCTAGCTTTTTCGCTTAGTTTGTATGGTTAAATAGGCATGCCCTCAGAGGTCAGCTATGAGATGCCCTACAGAAAAAAAAGGGATGGAAATCGAAGATGACAGATGAACATTAAAATTATTAGAATAGGTTGAAGGGACAGCATACCTACACGATTATAGGAAGGCAGAGGTGATGCGAAAGGTTCAAGAAATCCAAATTCAATGCAATTAATTGATAGAATTTCGAAAGTTGTTGGATGGATCGAATAGGGTATTTTGGTCCATCCAGCAACTTTAAAGGACAGTAACTTAAAAATACCAATTTCAAGTTTCATTTAAGTTAGAATTAAGATGCAACCGCTTGGAAAATCAGCATCGATACCAACGCACAACCATTTACCGTCAACGACGCGAACAAACTTATTCGACTCTGCAATAAAATGGCAAATTTCTGACAAAAAGCCTCGTAAAACTGATTGCGGCGTCGAAAAGCCTCGAAAGGAGGCTCGATCGTAAACTGAATTGGCCTAGGAACTGTTTAATTGCGAACAGAGCTTGCAATTAAATATACGTAAAACGAGTACGGGATGCACTCTTGTTTGTTTTGTTTAGAGAAAATATTGTCTTAACAGAGGAAGGTAGAAGATACCTTATCTTCTACTAAATGAAGAACTACATGTGGGATCTATCTATATTCTATAGAGTATAGTTTATATTATATTATCCATCTATATGTCTATATAAAAATCAATTGACGTGCGTTACATCATAACATCACGCCTTGTTTCCCCGAAGGGTTGGGCAGAGGTGTCCCTGTAGCAGGCACACCCACATTTCGCCAGTTATGTTTGAAGTCCCATGTAATAGGGGGCGAGCCTATTGCCATCAACCGGGCACAAATCCAGACTCCGAGCTGCTACTGAGAAATTTCAGATAGAAAAACCCAATGACATTTTGCTCGACCCGGGAATCGAACCCAGGACCTCATACTTAGCAGTAGCGCTTACGACCACTAGACCAACGAGGCGTTAGTTTCGCAAAAACTCGAAAATAGTTCGACCGGTTGTGATGAAACTTTGGTAAATTGTTGTGTGTGCGCCGGAGAAGAAGCCTAACAGAAAAAAAAGATATTGCTACGCATTAGCTAGTAGGTATTAAACAACAATAATTTTCTTGAACAGATTTCATGGCACTTACAGCCTTTTGTTTCATATTTAGTTCATCAGAAAATACGGAAAATAAACTAGTAATCCTTTAGATTTTCACGTAATATCCTTTCCAAACTACACGTAAATAAAATTATTTAAAAAAAAAATACAAAAAAATATATTTTATTATTGCTTAAGATCAGACAAAATTGAAATGGATTATGTTTTTATAAGTCCTGGTTTCAATCTTCCTAATACGTACGACCTCTCATGTCATTCCTGTCTTATATAAGCAATGGAAAGTCACAACAGTTTCTCTGATTGCAGTTAAGGCATTATAATATATGTAATTGTCCCGACTTGTCTCACCTCTACATGCCATGAAGAGTTTGCTTTACATTCCATGAAGAGTGTCCTCCCTCCGTGTTAACAAAACCTTCATCTAAACAGGACTAGCAGATAATGAAGCTACCCACAGTTACACAAGTTTATTATCATCGTAAAAAGCACGCGGCCCATCGTGGTAGACGCCAATTAATTAATGAGCCAACTTGAAAATATATTACCCCCTTGGGACTTGAAAGGTGTTCCGTATAACGGTCTTACCCGCTTCATACTTAAGACTTCTGGACGTAAAATGAAATTTTATTGTCTTTGTGTTATGTTGACGCACGTTTCATTTGTTGTTACAGTAATATAAAGTGTGTTTTTATTATTGTTAGTTAACTGTTTGATAGCTTTTATTCTTTACTTTATTTTAGAAAATTTTAATAAAGAGCAATAGTAGAGGTACGATTCGTGAGCAGTCATGAGTTAAAGTCCCTCCCATCATAAGTATTTTTGTGATGAAATCTAAAACAGTGGTTTTTAAATGTTTTCACAAAAATACTTATATTTTGAAGATAAAAACGAGCGAGTCTTACAGTAGTCGCATAAGATGTGTAACATGTGACATTTGACCTTGATAATAAGCAACATTAAAGGACCGGGGCCTCCTCAAGGTCGTTTCTGATGGTCAACTCTAGCACCGCATGCACTCATTGGTCAAATAAAATAGCACGCGCTTCCCTGGCTTCCTGTTACACTCTTCCGTCCCTTTTCACGAAATCACTCCCACAAATTGCAGGAAAGTGAGAGGAAAGATATTACACATCAAAAATCTTTAAAACTATTGCAACTCATTCAAATAAATTCTTAAGTTAAACTTTTAAAGCAACAAAGCACTTCCAAAGGCGACTTAACAACCTCATTTATTACAGCGATTTAGTGGCTTTGTGTGCAGAATCACGGAATGTCTCCGTTATCTCCAAGTCGTATCGGAATCCTCCCTCCGAAGACGGTCATTGGTCAGATAGTCGCACATTTACGCCCCACACTTAGACATTATACGGATACCCGTGTCATTTACACAAAGAAAAAGTTAGAGACACTTTAGGATATGAGAATGAGCAGGATAGAAAAGTCTTCTAGATTACGTTTACTACTTAGATTAACACATAATAATTTATGTTGAAGTGCGGTCACTTAGGACAAAGATTCAGCTGCTTGCTTTTAATTAAGTATGTAAGGTTTGAAATAATACTAAAAGTAATTAGTTTATTTATTGCCTTAAGAATAGATAATATAATAGTCTGGGCATTAAACTGATACGATCGTGTCCTAAAGGGTCTTCTTGTTCTTGTCATAGACTTGTACCTACGAATAGTCTGTTTCAAAAAGTATCTGAAGTAGTTGTAAACAAGACCTGTTTCAAGTTAAATTCTTACGCAATCACTCAATAAAGCGAATTAGTAACACATTCATCTGTATGTACAAGATTTCAAAATATTCAAATAATAATTGTTGAAAAAAGTGGTGACACTTTTATCAACAATTATTATTTGATTAACATTATTAAAATGTAATTGAAAAATCATCAAATGAAAATTCATGTATAAGGTGATTTCAAACTATAGTCGGACTTTTAATTAGCTTCAGTAAAATTACACTTTTTACTGTCATTTCGTTATTAACGTAGAACATTTTTAACGAAATGACAGTAAGAACTGAAGTGTAATTTTACTGCAGCTTATTAAAAGTCCCACTGTAGAACTTTCTATTTAAGTTACTGTTCTAAATTACCTAAGTTCGTAATCAAATAATTAAAATTTGTAGGTTAGTTGTACTACAAATTGGCATTCATGGTACGTTTATTGGTCCATTAATTTACGTTTTCATCAGAAACTTTTCGAATAGATCATACTTACTTACCTATATATTTTTGAAGTTTTTAAAGAAGTTCATATCTACTATGCGAAGTTTAAATATCGGATAATTAAAATAAATTAACGTAGAAAAAGCTCGTGCTCTAAACTATGTAATGTTTGTGTAGAAGTAAATTGCAATAAGCATTTCTCGAAGATTGGCTTTTTAAAATGAGTAATTCTTGGAAAATACTGCGTCGCCTTTAACTTAATGAAAACTGCAATCTATTTAGTAATTAACATAGAAAAGAAAAGTACTTGACCAAGAACAAGAATAACAAGAGTATTAGTAAAGAGCTTATCAGTAAAGCTTATCATTAAAGAGTAGTGGTGGCACAATGGTAATGAAGGTGACTTAAAGAGTTGTAGCCGAACCCAGACAGGCGCTTTACTTTGTGTAAATTATTTCATCACCGCTGCTCTCAAAACTGAAGGAAAATATCTTAAAGAAACCGGCATGTCCTAGAACCAAAAATTCGAAGACATGTGACATCTCCTAATTCGCACTGGGCTTGCGTGGTGGATTACGGCCCACTCCCTCTCACCGAGAGGACGCTTGTCTCCCAGCAGTGGGAACATTATAGGCTGATTAAATATATATCGGTATCGCAGTTCACAGGATAACTCCTAGAATTTCTACAAATAAATAACACGCTAAACTATTCAACCATTTCTAATGAATACCGTAAAACCAAGTTGATACGCGGCATTACCTTACAGGCGAGCTTAATCGTGTGGTAATGAGAGCCGGGAGGACCAGTGCGACGTTGTTTTAATTGAGTTTTCTTCCCTTTGCACCTTTGTGGCGACGAGTGGTGTCGCCCTCGAGGGTAGGCAGAGATGAGGTGCTGCGGAGCGAATGAACTGGAGGTGGCTCCAGTGAGAACTAGACGATTGATACAATCAAAGGAGTTTTTCAAGACCGCTTTATTTGTTTGAAATTTTCCTCATTTTGAGTCACTTAATATGTTTAAGAATGTATCTGTCATCGGAAAGAAATGCACAGTAGAAGTCATCTGTCATAGTTTCAATAAACATAATTTGGTCCAATTTGCAGTTTACACTTTACAGATGCTAAGTTCATCTCCCTATATTGTTATCTTTATATAATAATATAAAATTCTTCTGTAAATGTCTTTGTCACCTAACTCCTCTTAAACGGCTGGACCGATTTGGATGAAATATTGTGTGTGTATTTGAGTAGGTCCCTGAATATTTTGAAAATACAATTAGACCCAGTATGTAGGGGGCCCTGTTTGGACAGGACAACGTCTGTCGGAAACGATCGGTCATGGGTGCTGTCTCGCAGCACGGGATCATTGTTTAAAGAACAATTTGTTTTACAAAATTATGATATCACATTAATGGTGCAACATTTTTCCGCTGAGCGGCAGTCGTCGACGCTCAGAACGTTGTCGTCTCATTTAATCGCCGCATTACATGCAAAGTGCATCTCTTACATGTAAAACAGTCCCGGCGGGTATTTAAATTTTCGCCTTTCCCCGTAATTCGTTGAGTGCAGACAAAGGCTTTCAGAGGAAACATTGTTAATGTGTTACCCAATGTATTTTACCTGACACACGCGGCTATACAGCTCGACGAGTGAGTACGCCATGTTTTTGAAGAAGTGGTGCGGAAATTGATAAATTAGACAATGTTACTCAAGCGAGAAAATTAGCATTGTTTTGCCACTCCACAGTTGTGTGCTTGAGGCTAAAGCTAAATCACAACGGGGTAATCCTCAAGTGTCAGTTGGTTCACAAAGCTATTGGTTAAAGTGAACGTACAAGCAGTTTAACCGCAATTAAGCTTTCAAGAAAAACTGGGAAAACAGTGCGAAATAGACATTCGAAAATAGCGGCGAAGAGTCAACAAACGAATTTCCGACGTGTCAAAGTAAATCTCTAGCCGACAATACGAATGGCAATAAAATCCGCCGTCGGGGGTTCAACTGGCGATTGGTAAGCTGCCCGCCCCTACCACGAGGTAGGGTAGGGTAGAGGTTGGTTTGGATAAAATACTAATAGACTGCGATTTTTTGGGACGCGATAAAAGACAATGTGCATTTTTATTGCGATTTTTTAATATCTTATTACTTTTATTAAATACTAGCTTTCGCCAGCGAATTCGCCCGCGTGTTAATTTTATAAATTAGCCTACGTTACTGTGAAATAATTTTTAAATTGGTCCAGTAATTTTTGAGTTTATCCATGACAAACAAACATGCAGAAATCTAATCTTTTCTCTTTATATTATTAGTTTAGATGCAATAGCTTGATTATTTGTACTCTTTTTAACAAATGAATACCATAGGTGAGAGAACTAAGGTTGCATTTACATTGCATGTTAGAGACCTGCGTAGGCGCTTACGCGACGACCACGAAGCCTCTACGCAGCTATGAATCCTTCGCTGCACAATCACCTACTGCGAAGACACTATAATAAAAAACCCTGAAATACAAGGCTTTTAATTTTGGAAAGTAAGGACTTATTACTTAGGTCGTTCTAATACTAATGACATCATTTTCGCATAAAATAGTTCAATGTATTGTCAAAAGATCCTTGCTCACATTCAAACAGCGTGTTACAGAAAGGTGCGGTCAAAATTAAGGGTGTACAGGATGTACCATCAAACTAAACTTCCCCATTGGACCAACATCATAATCGCGAAAAAAATAATCAGTCATCCCATACAAAACTTAAATACATAGTCGACCCAAATGTATGGGACGACTGATTATTATTTCATGATTATCATATCCTTAATTTTGATTACACCTTTCTCATACATGCTTTATAACATGTCCAAGGAAGAGTTCAACGTATTTCCAAAGAGCTTCTAACATGGTAGGGGTAATATCCTAAGCTGTGTTAAAAAGGTCTACTTTTCGCAGTTTTCCAGAGGATCGAGTAAAACGGTGTAATTTGTGAGATAAGCGGCGGTTTAGCTGGACGCTGGACGCCGATAGCGATCAGCCAATAAGAGGGTCTCGACAGAGTGTGGTCTAAGCTTTAGTTTTTTACAGATAAGGATTATGGATTGAATACATTAGTGGTATCTGCGGTTTTTTTGCTGACCGCTGCTCTTTTTCGATTGTATTATAGATCAGCTGCGTGTGATCATGCGCAGATTTTTTTTGCTAGTTGATAAGATGGATGGATTATCTTATTGACTAATATCGAATAATTTACCGTCGACTAGGATTTTATTCAGTTTCATGTTAGTTACCTGTAATAAACCCTGATGTGTTTCTTCCTGAAGGTAAAAGAGCGCACAGGTAAATAACTTTAGACCGAGTGCTGCAATAATGGTATTAAAGCGAAATGTTTGCTATAATTTTGCAGGCAAAGGCGTCTCGCAGTCACTATGTGAAGAGACTTTCCGGCGGACGCCTCGCGGCCATTAATTGAACTCCGTCGCCGCCACTTAATTTTCAATAGACCGGAGCACTGGACGCTCCACCAGGTGCACGCTTTGTGCCTCCACTGTTTGCTAAAGTCCTCGTATTTATTTTAGATTCCATTGTACCACGCTCCGACCGACGCTTTGTCGGGAAATAGCCCTCTCGTGTAACACAGCTTTGTTAATTTTATTATTAATACGTGAAACATTTATAAAACGCGACCGCACGAGCGATTTAATGAGTTTTATTGTTAAACAGAGAGTAATGTGCTCGAAATGAAGCGCGCTCGGCTTAGATGTTGTCTAAATTCATACGAAGTGGGGGAGCGAGGATTTTAATGTTTTAATTCGAGCAGCTCATTTTACAATTCACGAAGTAGCAGCGAGCCCAGACAGCAAACACCTGCCGCATTACATTTATTATATAACATGGTTGAACAATTCATTTTTGCCAAGTTTGCAACCCTCATACGTGGAAAAACACAAAGATGCAAATAATCCGTTTCATCCCGCAATCTAGTGGAGTTCAAAAGACAAACATGTTGGAGATATTTACGTTGATCTCGTAGAGCCGGACCGGCTAAATAACTGGGCATTCCGGCAACAAAAGAATTTAATAACACCGTGAGGCGGTCTCGCGGGCGGGCGGCGCGGGCCGAGGGCGCTCCGCCCTCGGCCGGTAAGCTTATTATCGCGCTGGGCCGGCGCCACCGCCAAGAACATATTTGCTTTGTTGAATGTCAACGACGACGGTGGCCGCACCGCCGCACCGCGCCTCCGCCGCCGCGTGCCCCGTACACACAGTTGCGCGCTCGCTTAAACATTTAAGAGCACCCAATGTTTAGCGACGGCGCAAATTAAAATAGGCTTTATACCAAATCTAATTTGCCAAGCAGGGAACTCGCTTCGTTTGACGAGTACCTGAGTCAAGGTAGATGTTTGTATTGGAAATTGAATTAATTCTGCTGTAGAATTACCTACTAAATATAATTGATATTAGGTGCGTATTTTGTCCTCTTTTCTCGTCAAGTAGTCTCAGTGTAAATATAATTACGAGAAATCAAAAGCTTTTAAGAACCATTACGTAATTTGGCACAATTTTGTTAACTCTGTTAATTCATTTATTTTGTTATGAGAAAATGAATTTCTCAGGATTTAAATATAAAATTAGGCTTTTTTATTTAAGTGCTAATCTCATTCTACTCATTTACTTTTCTTCAGATTCTTCAGTCAAATGAGCTTTGAAAAGTGGTAAGATGTAAAATCAAGAGACACCCAGATAAGTTTGATGTAATTTAATTTCCACATCACAATAACTATTACACTCTCCACCATAATATTTAGAGTTTTCAATGAATAAATAATTTAACCACACATACTCAAACATGGGTCACGATTAACCATACAATATGTTCCCGAAAACTTACAAAATCAACATGAAGAGGACCATTGAAGTTTGCAAGTATTAAATAAAACCATATTAAAGATTCAGCGAGGGTTCGTTAAGTTACACCTCACCGCAGGTGGAGGGCCGCGAAGCCTTTGCTGGCAGATCTGAATAAGTCAGCAGGATATAGAGGTCGTTTGCTGGAAGTGGTAGAAACTATGTTCAATAGTTTTGTGCATTTAATTTGATGATTTTGAATCTGAATTCGCTATAGGTATGTACTGTTTAAGTCTTCAGATAGGCATTATCCAACCAGACGAATGTAAAAATAAATACAACAGAATTTGAAATTTCCTGCTTTCTAGCAGAGACCTTAATCAAAATCTAAATAGTGAAACAAGCCGTTAAAATAATATCGACATTAAAAGGTGTGTACAAGTGATATTTTTGCTTTTCTTTTGAAAAAAATTTAGGACGTACGAATATCACGTCTTCAATTTTTCTGTTGGATTACATGTGGGTATGTATGGCTCTAATGACAAATTATTTAAAACACACGATGACTGCCTCACTTATGCAAACTTTCCATAGGTTTTCACAGGATGTTTTTACAAAATAGCACTGCCAGTAAGTAGCACTTTGGCAGGTTATTAAGATAGTCATCCTGTCACCAGTTCATCTTCAAAGCCTCTGTCATCAACAACAGTCGAAGTGGAGAATATGCTTGGACAAACGATTCAAATAAGTTACCTTCTTTAGCCCCTTTGAGTTGATTCTTGCTTTAAATGAAAATCATGGTGACATACAACACTCCTACAAAAATAAAAAGGAAACTTTGAACACCTTGGTTATAACTATCGTCGTTTTATTTACCTCGTTCTTATGATTTGGTATCAGTCTTATCTAGAACTTCTTACCCGTTACATCTTCAGATGCAACTCCTTGTAGGCATACCGCTGCATTTCTTATGCTAAAGGAACGCCCTGTTTTGATGGATAACAATTTTATTCGGAAACATTTTAGTGTCAGTCAGTCGTAAAGAGGAAACATAACATCAGTTTGTGGCTACAGACTATCATTGAATTTATGTTTTGCTATCAAACTTAAGGTTAGGTCTTCAACTTGATGCCTGAATTTTATGTTTTCTTAATGCAATAAAATGAATGTTCTTTCTGTTTGGGGTCAATCATAATAAAATTAAATGGGTACATTTACAGATTTTGAACAAACTTTAGCTGGTGTATTTTTTTCAAGTACCTATTAGTTTGTTCTGATGAAAAGTAGAACAAAACAATAAAAACATAATTCTGAAGCTGTAAATATTTTCTTAAACATTTCTGTAATTTTGAACAAAATAAATCAAAGTACAGTTCTCGTCACAACTTGAGGTAAACTAGCCATGTTCTCAATTCTCATGGTACATCGCAATGTCGGGCGGTGGCTAATCGGGTTATCTGACCGCAGACCGCGGCCGCTCAAAGGACCTTGCAAAAAGCCATCCCTTTGACTACGTCTTCAAATATTTGCGCCGAACGCCACGACCGCGCATTATTTTCAGTATAAACATTCATAATCCCTCAAAACTTCAGGTCAAAGCTTATTTTATTTTCTGTGGGACACGGGAGTATTTGCATTCTGTCAATCGTACTTTTTGGTTGATGTTGATACATTTTAAATTAGGAACCCGCGGCTTGTAGGTTTTGTGCAAGTTTATTGTTTGCTGAACGCTAAAGTTTGGTATTTGTAATTAAATTTTAATGTCGCTAGGGTTTTAATCTTCTATTTGAAAATCAGGCTTTCGGTCTTCGTGGCGTGATACAGAAGGACCGGTCAAAACAGTATTTATATATTATTATGTAGTTTAATTATGGAAAATACTTTTAGTTCTGAAACAATGTTCTTAATCTAAACACAAGTTAAGTAAAAACATTTAATTAAACGTGCATCCCGTCAACAGCAGAAGCCGATGTTCTAACTAATCGAAACACCACTGATTAAACTTATACGTTTACAGTCGAGAGCAGATGTTTGCGTGGCGGGATTTAATATTGATAGCGTAGAATGTCGGTCCCGCGGCGCTCGCTGCAGCAAAGCAACTGTGTCAACGTGTTTACGATACCTGACATCTTGCAACTGGTGGCTGTTCGCAAACATATTTGCTAACGTTCGTTTGCAAGCAATAATATCCGGTACCCTAGAGAAATAATACCACAAATACATAGTCCGTAGTAAAATCCACCGCGTACCCTTCACTCAAACGTACGTCTCAACATGCCAACTTTCATAAATATCAAAGTAGACTTCCCGAACACAATTTCTTGGGAATCCAGCGGTGTTCACACGTCGCTCCGCTGCCGGTGGCTAACACAATTTTATTCGAGCATAAAAAACGAGCTCATCATGCAAACGCCAAAGTCGTGGGACGTGGCTCGCTCCCGCGGTAAAACAATTTATCTGCATCGACGGAATTACGGCGGTGCGCTGTGAATAAAATATGTCGCCGGCTGTCAGTCGAACGAAGACGTTGTCTGTGATGGCCGACAGGGGTGCCCGACGCGAGGCGCGACCTGCCAACTGCCAGTGACTGCCACAGCAATACACTTGCCATTAGTATGAATATTTCTCAACCTGTATCCAACAATGCTTGCATTCAATATCAAATACAGTGCTGAATGCATGATATTTTGTACCTTTTAAATTTTAAACTGTGCATCGAAATTGTTTACAAATGTATGACATATTAAGCCGTGTGTGGACGATGGATTGTACTAGTTTTTACAGCAAACTAAAAGTATGTATAGCAGGACATTAAGTTATTAAGTTACCGTAATTTTGCAAGCCCATAACAGACATCTCAGAAAAGCGGTTTCTTAGTGGTAACATAACTGTATATGGAAATCATGAAAATTGCATGCTGTAATGTTCGTAACTAGCGTTTTTACATGTTTTCATAATTAAGATGATATTTCTGTGATTTTGGAGATGACATTTGAGCCTTGACTAGGAAATAGTTGATGGAATACTGCACTTACATACAGATTGATACCACTTCCATCAGTAAATTTCAACAAAAAGTAAGTGAAAAAAAAAAAATTACCTACTAGTAATTTAGTACAATTATGGCATTTTCTAACAACCAGTACATTTTTGCGGTAGCCCTGTTCGCAAATTTGACGGGCGAAGAGCGACGTGCGACAGGATCCAAGAATTAGGCGCGTACGGCGCCGGCGTCGTATTTTTCGTAAGTTGCTCCGATGACGAGTGGCCCGAGTTGACGTGACATCCCGCAGGTAACCCGGTACCAGGCCCTGTGGGATAGGATCAAATTATTAGCTCATGAGGGTTAGAGGTACGTGAAAACGTGTTTGCGGTAAGACTCGTGATGTAATTTTTTGGTTAGACAAAGGTGTTTTTTTTTTGTAATTTTGTTTTACTGAAATTTGGAGCAGTTTCAGAGTGAATTGTTCTTGCATCCATAAGTAATTAATTACAGATATAGGTTTGCTACTAAGTGCAAACCATAAGTACGTCAAGTTTTAGGAATCCCAATACCGATAGCGTAATTGTTTTTTGTGAAACCATTCTCAAAACAGTAAAAAAAAAATGCTCAATGTAAACCGTAGAATTCGTTGACTCACCATAATTTATAAGCCGCTAAAAATCCTTCGATTTACATCAAAATATGCGCCACCAGGCACAAACCTGAATCGTTTGTTATCCTATTAAATCTACTCGAATAAAACTGAAATAATTTCCCCTTGGTTCAAGTTAAATCATAAAAATTCCACGTTAAATGTATGACAAGTGTATTTTCTGTTCGATTGCTCCGCCACTGGAATGTCAATCGGTCTGCTTAGCATTCCGAGGTGCGGGCGGTGCGCGTGGCGGGTGCGGTGCGGTTGCGGGGCGGCTGCGGGGCGGCAACGGCTAGAATAAAGTTGTAGAATGGCTCCTCGTTAACATATTAGAGAGTTTATCAAGAGCACATAGCGTGAAGGGCTGCGATTATTCTCTTGAGGATGTTGTGTCGATAGTTTCTAGGAGCGAAGTTTGATGTTAGATGACTTGATTGTCTTGAAGGGATTTTGATGGTTTGTATGGTGCGTTGATATTCAGCTGCATCTGGTTACACTGGAAGCTGACCCCAACATTGTTGGAAAAAGGCTAGGCAGATGATAATATGATGCGTTGATAAATCGTTGACAGTATCTAATAATATTTCGTTACATTAATTATTTTAAATGACATTATTCACAAAGAGCTAGTTTATTCTTTATAAACAGGGACCAAAATTGCTCTTTAATCCCTAGGGACCAAAAGTGATTTGAATTTGGAATGTGGATATTGTTAGTAGTAGTAGTTCCAATCGCCAAAGTGATCAATCACGAATATTGTATAAACAAGTAACAGGCTGAATGATAAAGTAAACCGAGCGCGAGCCAAATAGAAAATAAGCTTGTGAAGAAAAAAAAAAACGTGCGAAATGCATTCCGCATTCGTTCGTAATTGTTTGTTTACTCAAATTCCGATCTTTCCTTTTATAAAAATAAAAAATTGTCTTATTCAAGAACTGAGAATGAAATAAATAAACGTAGGTACTATTCTTAAGTAGCACTTACTTATTTTCTCATAAAGCGTGATAAAAAGTATAATAGAGTGTCCACCTCGGGAGCAACACTATTTTAAGCTTGAGTGACATACTTTGAATCCGTCGCTGCGTTCAGGATTGTACTTAACAATCCCTCGCTTCGCCCGGGATTCTACACTAATATCCTTTGCTCCACTCTGGATTCAAAGAAACACTCTCGCCTTTAAAATAGTTGTTTGCTCCCTAGGCAAACAATCTACTACTTTATTTTATTTTTATTGTTTGATGATTTTTCTCAATTTTATAGCTATGTCTGAAATACTTTCTAAGTTACGCAAGTTCTGAAAGATAAATGTTTTGTAAAACAAAAATATTTCACAGACCAATTAAATACCAATGTGTTAAAATTCAGGGAACCAAATAATTACTGTTTTCGTAACCGAACAATCAGTCAAGCGGTTTAGCTCATAAAAAACCTTGGAAAATTCAATAGCTTGGAAAACTACAGCGAATAAATGCAAACACTCAAACGCCAAAATATCTAAAGCACCTACATACCTACTACCCCCACTTCATCAGCCCCTCTACAGACGATCAAGACAAAACTCGACGTCTGAACTGTTTGAATATTGATAAAATAAATATTGGCCCACGTGACCGGAGCGGCGGGACACCGGCGCTGTTTGCTGACTAACTCGTTCCAATTACGACTCATTGCTCTCTAGCTTTGTTTAAATTTTCAATTGAATTATATACTCGTGGAGACGTGGTATTCTGATGGATGAATCGGCTTTGAGAGTTTATAATAAAGACGTATTTTTTTGGAGAATTCAAACAGAGGCCTCTCGCCTCTGTTTGATCTCAACTCAACTCAACTCAAAGCATTTATTTCAAATAAACCAATTACATGCACTTTTGAATTGTCAAGGGGTCGGTCAGTCAGAAAGATGAAGCTAGGTTCCTATGGAGTAGAACGGGCAAGAAACTCCATGGACACTCTTTTAAATCACAATATGTTTACAAAATATTGGTTACATCATTCATGTTAAAGTTATAAATGTGAGAACGATGCAGAACGATAAAAGCGTCCGTAATAATAAATAAAACAAATAAAAAAATTCAAAAATCGAATTAAAATAAGCCATGGCAGCTAGAAGATGACCAGTTCCTACTGACAGTTGTCTGTTTTCGTGCTTTCAGTATAATAAATTACATAGTATTATTTATGTTGCTTACGGGAAGGTCCATCTTGTGAAGGCTGCAGGAATCCGCTGGATCCAGGAAGCACAGAACCGCTCGAAGTGGCGGTGCATGGGGGAGATCTATGTCCAGTAGTGGACGTCTTTCGGCTGAAATAATGATGATAATGAGACCCAGCGGTTTAGGCTGTCCGTTGTCTGTCATTGAATGAATGAATTTATCATTTTTATTAAGTAGATGGTCGAACACACTACAGTGGTACAGTATCTAGTTAGTAGTAAAGTTCACATTAAAAAATACAGTCCATGTCGAAAGGGTAAATTAAAGATGACCTCTCCGAAAATTAAAAGAATTAAGTGAGGTCTAAAACTGTAAAATGACTATTTTATCGCCGAGTGTTAAGTACAACGCTTTGTTGCTTAACACTTTAAATACCAAAGGTGAATTTTGCAGAATTGTTACTAAGTTTACCGATCAAACATTAAGAAACTCCATAAACTAATCCATAAGGGGAAATCTCTTTGTAAGTTTATACAACAGGTGTTTCAACAAACATGTATACATAGCTTTCCTCAAACAAAAGCGTCTCTGGTTGGACGAAGATCTGTTCCACCCTTTATTTAGTAGGTACCAGTAGCCAGACCCAAATCCTTACCTCCGTACGTTTTCGTAGCGTCTAATCTTTTGGAATAGTCCGACACCTTCCTGTACAATAGGTATTATTCGAGAATCACGCAGATATTTGGAGTGAGACGGTCTGTTTGTTCAGCCGAGAAATCCCTTCCCGTGGCCAGCAAAGCAAACGGATATTTCAGTTTGAACATTACTTATTGGTGACGCTGGAGCGCCAGTGATCCGTGAATGGACCATCGTGTGCGGAGTCGGAAACATTTTGTCTTTCGAGAAAACCCTTCGCGTTTCATTTGCTTTCTTGGGCGTGGGATTCAATGATTTTGTAAGCGCGGAATTTATTTTCGGTAGATGGGTTTGCTTTACGGGTATTGTAAAATGCAAAACTAGAGAAATAATTTCAATGTATGAAAGTATTTCTCTAGTTTTGCTGGAATTTCTTAAAAGATTTGCGTTGTTATTTAATAAACTGGCAAACCATGATGCGTAACAGCTACTTACGGGGTGCTGCAGATGCGTTTTTACATTAAAGTTTGTTTATTAAGTACTCTGATTCTAGTGTGAACATTACTGTATGAACCATCTCGTGCGGAGGAGAAAACCTTTCGCGTTTCATATGTCTTCGTAGGTGTGCAATCCGCTGATATGGAATGAATGGTTTTTCTATATAGGCCCATAAAATCGATAACTCGGTAAGGGGTATGGGAAATGGCACAAAGGTCATACGGTTTTTCAAGAAAATTAGTCAGTAGAAATATGGCTTTTTCTTGTTTATTACACAATATTGCATTGTTATTTTATTGTTTTATTAATGTGCAACCATATATTTAATGCAGCTACTTTCTTAATGTATTATTTGGAGTGTTGTTTGAGTGCGCGTTTGAGTATTACTTATTGGTGACTGATCCGTGAATCGTGTGCGGACTTGGAAACATTGTCTTTCGAGAAAACTCTTCGCGTATAATTTGTCTGTTTATGTGTGCAGATCCGCTCAAGTGAGTAGCATGACTTTGATAAAGCGCAGAGAATCGTGAATTAAATTTTCGGTTAGTAAGTAAATAGGTATGGGTTTTCTTTAGGGATATGATAAAAAGCCAAAACCCAAGCTGTTTTCAAAGAAATATACAGTGTTGAGAAATTCCCCTCTTCGATACACCTCCATTGTAATGTTTTAGTTTAGTAATGTGTAATAAATCATCATCATTTCAGCAGTTTTTTTTTTTTTGCTTTTGGGTGGAAATCTTCTTGGATGTCTTCCGTCCTAGGGCGGACGGAAACGGATGTCGAAACTATAACAATTGAACGCGTTGCCATTTTATCCTCAGCATATTTCATATCTTAGCATTTTCTGTTTTTCTTCTTTCGTGACGCTTACTGTCCCTAAATTAAAAAAAAAAAATAACTATGTTTATGTTATTAATTTAAACGGGACTTAATTCATTGACATGATAAAGGTTTAATTGACCTAGGTAGACAAATTATGAATTAGCTTCATAAGGTTCTACCCAATTATAAGATGGTAATAAAGAGTAGTGTTTTATAGTGTCAATTAATAATGTGTGGTTACACGATGTTCGGTGTTAAAAAACAACAACTGTTTAAAAACTAATAAAACTGTTTTTAATTATACCTGCAAATAACATGACAAGAGTCCGCGCCAGCACTAAGTCCGGCGGAAAATTGTGGAACTACATTTTTCTAATGCAATTTGATGCAATGACTTAAACACTAGCACCGCGTCTATCGGACTTGAGTGGTGGCACGGACTCTAGCACTAAACCTTCTATCGCAGAAAACAAGACTCTAATGGAAGAGACTGCCGTTCTTTGAAGCACGATTAACTTGTGACAATATTATTCAATTTATCAGGTTTGGCAAACAGTTTGGTGGTCATAATATGTTGGTGTAAAATAAGCATGGAGAGCTTTTCAGATTTGCAATAGTCAGAGAAAAGTTAAGAAAACAGCAGGGTAATTGCGAAACACACCTACAGTAGTAATGACTTACATTTTGGCAGTTCAAAAACATTTATTACTTACGTTGTTGAGCAGACAAATTTTTCGAACATATTTTATGAAGTAATGGATTAGAAATTTCTTCAAAATCATTCAGATTGTGATTGAAAATGTGTTACGCAATTAGGGTGCGGCCGACTGTCAATAAACATCTCATATTTATGTCTAGATAATTGATTTAATGTAGAGGCATTGGCAGAAGAATTTCGTTTGAGGATACAGGTGCTCTGAGGCCTCTTAAGTTTTCAATTTTTGACCGAGAACCACACAGTATTATTTACATCTGGACTAGGTACTATTATCTAGTCATTTTAAAATTTTAACTGTGCTTACTGATTAGCCAGGACAGCATGGTTCGTATTGGATTGTCAAGGGTGCGTACTTGCGTAGTTCATGGTCCATTTATTATACACAGCTTCGCTTTTTCGGCACTCGAATGTACAAACAATAAAATAAAAAAAACAACAGGCTGTTTATTATTGTTTATACATTCAATCAATCACTTGATTGATTGAATGTGTAGCTGCAAGACATCAACACATCCGTCCGCCGACACAGCGAATGCTTCACTAACCGTTAGGTTTTTTTTTAACTAGGGTATCTCGCAGTTGCCCACTAAGGTCATGGCTGCTTTACCGGGCTTTCCTGTGGCTGCCTTAAGCTTCTACATTCAAAGTCTCCAGCCAGGGGCAAAAACTATTCTAAATTAAAACTAGGCGAGCGCTCACAAAGGGCACTCCCTTTGGCGTACGAACCTCGGCATGGGCGTCGCTGGAGGGATGACAGCAAGAAGGGACAGGCTGGATCAAACTTAGATTTTCATCTTGATTATTATACGGGGTATTTAAAGCTACCTGCTCAGCTGGAACAACTGCTGGCACCTCGTTATCGAGAAAGGGTCGGGGGTGATCGTTAGGTGGAGCCACGATATATTTATATGAGCGGCGCGCGAGCACTGCGACGATGCGACACCGCACGGATAGATGATGAACTAATCTTAACTATAGCTAATATTTATTACTGGTTTCCTGGTAGAATTTTAGCTTTAAGCCTGTACATATTTTATCATGATTATTACATACGATATACTATCCATCAGGACTTTCATTTGAACACCTAGTAAATGCTACAGTGGTGACCCCAACGTAATCAGCTATAATGTCTATGACCAACACGGATTTGAAGATAGACGAGCAAGAATATAAAGATAAAAGCCAATCAATCATTGTATCGAAAGAGACGACCATTCCGCAGATATAGTTCTAGATCACAAACACCATTCAGATCCCGCTTAAACCGCAATGATTCATCGTATCGTAATGATAATATCTGTCATTATCATCGCAAGTTTGGAAAAGAAGCACAAAGATGCACGCGCCCGTGCAGTTTCGAACACGGGAAAGCTCCTTCGGAAAACTAAAACCTGCGTGGAATGAGGCGGGAACCGGCGCAAAGAATACGTCGTACCGCCTATTCAAAACAGACAGAAACTCACGTCTGTCATTCCTAATTGACACTGATGCAAACGTTTCCGTCATACCTAGAAGAGAAGGCGGGAAAGCAACGCCGATCGATATTTGCCTATATGCAGCAAACAATACAGTCAGCCCGACGTACAGGCATTACAATTGGACCTCAACCTACGAAGACCCTACACCTGGAACTTCATCATCGCTGCAGTCAGCAAGCCCATTATCAGTGCCGATTTTCTACAACATCATCAGCTACTTGTCGACATAACCGGCCATTGTCTCATCGACAAGGTTACCAAGCTCATCGTCAAGGCACCAGTCACATACTCCGCCGAGCTGACGATAAGAAGTATCGACATTGACCAACCATATCACAACTAATCAGTAAGTTTCCGGATATCTTGAGGCCACCATGCATGAAAGATATCCCAAAACACCGTGTGGAACACCACATAGAAACGACGGGCCCGCCAATATACAACAAGACTAAACCATTACCGCCACATCGATATCTGCCCGTGAAGAAAGAATTTGAGATGATGATGCAGCAAGGAATATACCGCCCAAGCAAAAGTGCCTGGTCCACACCACTGCACGTGGTTCCTAAGAAAAAAGGCGATATTCGCGTATGTAGTGACTACAGAAGGATGAACGCCGAAACTAAGCCAGACCGCTATCCAGTACTACGCCTCAAAGATTCCACCTACCTATTACACGGCAAGAAAATCTTCACAACCCTTGACCTAAATCATGCTTACCAACAACCACCAGTATATGAACCGGACATCGAGAAGACAGCCATCACAAAACCCTTCGGCCTATTCGAATTTCCCCGAATGTGTCCAGGACTGAAAAATGCCAGACAGACATTCCAAGGAACCATACATCAAGTACTCTTTGGATTGGATTACGCATTCTCATTCATTGATGACGTCATAATTGCATCAGAAAATGAAGCACGTCATATCGAAGATTTACAAGAAGTGCTGCATAGATTAGACGAGTACGGTATAACTATAAACCCGTCCAAATACGTCTTTGACAAAGAAAACGTTAAGTTCCTGGGATATGGAGGGTCAAGTGATGGAATCAAGCCATCACTAGATAAGGTCAACGCTATCACTGCTTACCTCAAGCCAGAGACGATTCAAGACTTATGTCGATTTATTGGTATGTTTAATTTTTACCATGATAGTGTACCAAACGCAACACACATACAAACATCTCTCAATGCGTTTCTGCACAATTCGTGAAAGGGTGACAAGACGAAAATCGTTTGGAACCCAGAAGCACTTCGAGCATTCGAGTTATGTAAAGTCAGCTTTCAAAACGCGGCTTTACTCGCTCACCCATCTCCATCACCAACGGACGCAATCTCCCTCATGTGCGACGCGTCGAATACATGCACCGGAGCTGTGCTACAACAACGTGTAAACCCCTTGGCTATTTCTCGAAGAAATTCTCTGACACACAACAGCGATATGTCTTGCAGCTACAAATGTATAAACAATAATAAACAGCCTTCAGTTTTCGTAGTTCTTTTTTATCCAGAACGTAAAACTCTTGGCCTAAATCTCACCTGATGATAAGTGATGATCAGGCTGAAGGTGGAAGCGAGCTTCACCCGCAATCGTCAACCACTGAGGAACGGAAGGACTGTTTCTGCAGTTTATATAGGAGTTTAAATGTTTTATTTCTGTCGAGAAATTGCTAAGTAGGCATGGCTTCAACTAAGTTTTTACTTCAACCCTTAGTGCTGGGTTTTCTAAGAAAGTGGTTAACGGTCACACAATAATGGCTGTCCAAATACAGTGTGTTTTTCGGCACCTTAATGTCAAATACTGATGAAAATGACAGATTTTCATGTTGGCCGTTATAATTTGTTGGAACCATTTTCTTAAGTTTAGAGGTATGAGGAACAGGGTGTAAAGTTCACTCATTCTCTATAGAAAACACAAACAGACAACACACACAGTCGTATAGGTACATTCATACTTATATAGATAAATATTATAATATAATAGAATGTTATAATAGAATGTTAATTGAACTTATCTAATTATTATTATAACTGATCTCATAATTATTTAAAAATTGTTTGATTGTTAGGTACTTAATTTGTTTGTTTAATTTTATTTTAAGAATTAATTTTATTGTTTTTGCTGTGCCCTACAGGGTCCGTAATTGTGCCTTAGCTTTAAGTCATTGTAACACCTTTATACCTATATTATGGAATGCAAATAAATATATGAATATGAATATGAAAAGGGAGGATCCTCCGACTAGACGGGTGTCTTGTCTGACGGGCAACTGCCCAACGGTTGAAGTCGGGATCTTGTATATATGTCGATCGTGCGGTAAACTCTAATTACGCGATTGAGGATTTGTGTGACGTCAAGTTGTGTGACGTCAGGTTGTGTGACATCAGGTTTTTTATTCATAGTTCGCATGTCATGTGGCGATGTAGATGCTGCCACATAAGAAACCAAAGCTATCCTGTTTATAAGTTTTTTGGCACCAGGTTAGTCACTAACCACAGAAAAAAGAAAGAAGAAGGTTTACCAAAGATCAACACAGGAAACTGTCACTATCCGTATTCCTTGATTATTGAAATGGGTTTTTGTAGTTTGATTTTAGAAGGGGATAAGAGGAGCTGCTCTGTTTCTTTCGTCGAAAGTATCTATTAGGTATTCCTTACTTACTACGTCGCATTTTGAGAATTCTTTCACTTAGCTCTTAGCATTTATATATGTCTCCTTTGAGTAAGTTATTTCTTCTCGTAACTGTTTAATGTTATGGTGAGTCATCTTTGAATTTCAAACTTCTAATAAGTTCTAGTTCTGTATTCCAGAACGATATTCAATCATGAATGCCGATTTAGATTTGATTTGAGTCCAGATCATTATCATATCTGTCTGTTTAAAATCGAGATTAACGACTAGTTTACGGGCTCAAATTTCGCAAAACTATGTTTGAAATCTAAACTTTGAACATGATATTAAAGCCATTAAGCTCACTATAACACGCCGCGGATAAAGCGGGCTCATTCGATTATAATGAGCGGTTTAGTTCCAACGCGGGACAATAGTTTGGGCTATCATCGACAGTTTTGTATGAGGTTTCGCTAATCGCTCATGCAGCGGCCAATTTCGGCGTGAATGATCCGCCGGCGGGCGCTTTTGTGCCTTGTCCTCGATTCTAATTGAAACTATTTTGAACGCAGGACAATGCGGCATTGTCCGCGTGTCCGGCGGTGTTTGCCGCCTTTATTAATTCAGGTGGGCGTGGCGGCGAGTGGGCGGGTCCGAGGCGGGGCGTGTTGGTGGGCCCGCCCAGCGGCGCGCCGGGTTCGTCGCCGCGCGCGCTCCGTTTGCCGCTCAGTCGGTCTGTCGACGCGACGTCTGACGCTCATATCATTGCGCGGACGGCAACGGAATAACTTTTGAATATCGTTTACGATATCAGATGCTCCGCTAACTTGTAAAGTAATATCTCTAGCTGTTCTCTCGTCGCTGGTTACGTCTGAGGGACGTAGGGCTCTGTCTGCGGTGTGGTACTTGTGTGCAGGTGGGCGTGAGTCCCGGTGGACTTGACACGTGGTGTTGACAGTCGCTGCACGGCCCCACACGCACGCCAAGTAAGTTCACGCATGAAAACTTATTTTACGTCAAGTTTTGAAACTTTCAAGATTTTTCAGGACGTTCCTAATTTTCTAAAGATTTTGCTACTGTAAAAAGAAGTAACCAAAAGTTTGTTAAAACTTTCTTAGAGACGATATTTTATAAGTTCTAGGGAATTCTCATGGAAAAACACCATATAAGTTTTTTTCTGTAACATTTCGTTCCCTATTATGTTTTTTTTTAATTATTATTGCCAACGTTGGTTTTGTAACGAAATTTTAAATACAGTTTTTGTCCAAAGTAAAACACTAAAAACTTATTTAAAATGACTTTAGAAAAAAAAAATTGTAAAAGTATAACAATCATTGGGCAGGTTAGACGATTATGTGGAACGTACCAAATCGAGTCCTAGATTACAAAACATTGCGATACCACTTCAGACTTGTTATAACTTTCATTAAGTACTTAAGTAGATCTAGTTGAGATATATTTTCTCATGTAAAGTGGTTGGTTTACAAAGAACCTACTGTGGAAATTAATATAAGTTGTAGTGGGTACTGTATATAAATTTTGTGTTATCTATTATTTGATCGAGTGATTTCACACATTTATAACTTTTATAAAGGCCTTTTAAGACACAAAATAAATATAACATGTCATATTATATAATCCATTACTTATAAAAAGATTAATTAATTAATAACTTATTAAAATTCAGTAAACATATTCAACGATTTTTTTAAAGAATTTGGTGCTACAGTATATGTAGTGTTGAAGTGTTTTTTGTACCATGATCAAAATTAAAGCTCTGAGTAGAATAAAATACATAATGGTAAATATAGCCCCATTGAACTATACCCAAATAATAATTTACTCATTTTATAGAATGCTATAAATTATTGTAAAATATTAAATGGCTAATTTCCTTTAACTTTTAAATTTGATAAATCGATCTAAATGTTCCTTTCAAATATGTTAAATTTAAAATATTAAAAAAATATATCACCTCTAGGGAACCCCAAAATAAGAAAAACACACGTCACGAAAATAATCTTTTTAAAACCAATAGAAATGGGAACAAATCAGTCGTCACTGACTCACTAGTCACTAATGTTGCGAGATGCCAGTTTTTCCTGTCTCCGTATAAAAATGTCCGCCCGCCCAAACCGTGTTCCCCCGCTCCCGCGCCCTTCCGCACCGCGCCCGCTATCTAAAGGTAGGGTTATACGGGCAACTTAAATTGCGCAATTCTTGACAGCAGGGAATATGCAATTCAAATCTCTTTCGTTATTTAAATATAGCAAGTTGTACAGGAGTAAAAAAAAAAATTGCTATTTTTTAAATTCCTTACTTATTTTACAATTCATTCTTTTATGTTACGTTGTTTTGATGTCAGAAGTGACCTTAAATGCTATGTGAATAAATATATTTTCTTAGCAAACTGTTTGAATTCTCACTAAGGTGAGTTAGAAAGTGCGATTTCTGCTTGAATAAAGCAGATATTTGGGGCTAAAAAAGAGATCTTAACAAAGTAGTAACGTGGTGAATGACGTCACATTATGGCCGCGCCAACAACGGACGTTTGAACTGTAGTAGAAAATTGTTGAAATTCAATCATTTTTTTTGCACCAATCAGTAGAAATATTTGACTTGTTATATTTTTCTTTGGTTTATATTATTTTTGGGCTTTATTTATTAGGAGAAAAAATAAACACGACTATACACTATTGTACTTATGGGGGCTGGGATAAGGGAGCCTGTGAAATTCAACTATTCTTTCGTTTTCTGCTTATTGCAGATTAATGTGTATCATAATATGATACCCTACCTCGTGTCAGTTACGATATTATATTTAAAAAAGCATAGAAATCATCTGCATATTTTTCTATTATATGTAAACATGATTATTATTTTATGAAACGATTACGTTTTCCAAACAATAATATATCTGATGCCGTGACATCAGATATATTATATATATATACACCGAGCAATTTACTGCGATGATTTTTTTTGTGACGTAAGAATTATCTTATTAAACTAGATTGCGCCACTTAATGGTCCACTACCGCCGGCAACTATAACCAGCAATTAATTGATGAAAAAATTGTCCGTGTACGCGAACCCTTACTCCCGTTCCCGCTCAAATCATCGCTGACAATGTCGATTCCGTTTTATTGGGTCGACGATCTTTTTATGGCAATTGGCATGGATCGTTTTTCCATTTCGATTGGGGTGCTTTGTCGTCCTTGCGGTTTCTTTATATTTTTCTCGCTTTTTTTTCGGAAAGAAAGTGATTTTTTATGCGCTTTTGTTTTGCTAGTCTTTAGTCTTTTAGTTGTGGGTGGATTTAAATAAGATGTTTTTATTTAAAAGAATTTTCGATTTTATTTAAATTTATCTATTATACTTACAGAACTTTTATAATAATTTATTTCATATACATTAAAATGCTTATCTATATATATAAAAATGAATCCCTATTTCCCTTGGTCACGACATCACGCTAAAACGGCTGAACGGATTTGGATGAAATTTGGGATATGAATAGACTTTGACCCGGAGAAGGACATACGATACTTTTTATCCCGATATTTTTACGGGATCGAGACTTATGCGGGTGAAACCGCGGGGCGCAGCTAGTGTACAATATATAACACAACTAACGAAAATCTATACGAGGTACTAAATTAAATATTGCCATTCTGACATCTAAATTTAATTCTGTTCTTTTTATTTTCTATCTTGATTTTTTTTTATGAAAATATTTGTAATGAATCTGTAATTGAATGTTTTTTGATATCTCATAGATGTTTCATGACCTCCACTGAAAATGGCAAGATTTTAATTTAATTTGTAGAAGACCTGCTAGTGAAAGTTATTTAATCAAATGTAAAAAAGGAAGTTTCCAAAAAAAAAAACTTAAAATATCAAAAGCTCATTTATCCGTGGCTATTTTAGAGAATCCAGTAGTGAGTAACAAAAATGCATGTATTTATTCTAACTACTTATTAAATATAGCAGTCGGTAACCAATATCGCTAAATCTGATAAGATTAATAAAACAATTTACAGATAAAAATACTACTTACCAAATACAGGAAGTTCTAGTAAACCTACTCTAAAAAAAAAAACTGTTTTACAAGAAATACATCCGGCTTCCAAACTACAAAGTGAACAATAACTTTAATTTCGGAAGTCTGTGTCAAAAAACTAAAATACTGATCCAAAGACATCGACTTCTGAAATTAAAGTTATTTTTCACTTTGTAGTTTGGAAGTCGGTTGTATTTTTTTGTAAAAAAGTATTTTTTTACTTTGTAGTGGGTTGGTTTGTAATTTATCTAAGTTACAATAGCCTAATGTCAACTGCTCATCAAAAATACCCAAATCGCTATAGATGTGTCTATAATGTTTGAAGAGCTCCCTCGATTCCTCCAAGATCCCATCATCAGATCGTGACCAAATGAAACTTGAAAGTATACCCCTTGGTATACTTTCAAGTTTTTTTTTTTTTAATTTTTTTTTTTTTTTATTGAATATGACAATAGTACCAACCATTGTCATATTCAAACAAAAAAATAATAATTCAAATTGTTCCAGTCGTCTTCGAGTAATCGGGGAACATACCTACATTAAAAAAAATCCGACGAACTGAGAACCTCCTCCTTTGTTTAAAGTCGGTTAAAAATCACACAAATCATTTCCGAAATTGCAGCGGTGGGAAATAAAAATGCATGTATTACAAATAAATGAGGTATAATAAGAGTTATAAGAGATGATTCAAACTGGCTTGAATATCATGATCTCACATAATTAGGTATAACAGTGTGTATCAATTACTTTACTATCACAAGAATGTGTTAAACTTTAGTTAAACAGTAATGAAAATACAATAACAAACATAATAATAATATGTCTTATTATTTTTATTACAAAATATTAGAAAAAATATATGTGTAATATTTAGATGTCAATATTTAGGTATATACATATATCATATTACTTATCGTGATCGCAGATACTTCCATTGATGTATATCAATTACTTTACTGTCATAAGAATGTGTTAAACTTTAGTTAAACAGTAATGAAAATACAATAACAAACATAATAATAATATGTCTTATTATTTTTATTACAAAATATTAGAAAAAATATATGTGTAATATTTAGATGTCAATATTTAGGTATATACATATATCATATTACTTATCGTGATCGCAGATACTTCCATTGATTTATATCAATTACTTTACTGTCATAAGAATGTGTTAAACTTTAGTTAAGCAGTAATAAAATTACAATAACACATTTAGTTTCTGTGTTATTGTATTGCATTACTGTTACATGGACATCATAATAACATCTAATTATTACTCATACAGTTTTACATTTTTTTTGTATTGCAAGACTATCTAACTTATAAAATATATATTAAACGAGCAATATTTGTTTATATATTTGTTTGTACATATATTTGTACTCACGGTCTCGAAATCGGCTCTAACGATTTCGATGAAAGCTGCAAGATGGGGTTTACGGGGCGAAAAATCGATTTAGCTAGGTCTCATATCTGGGAAAATTATTTTTCTCCATATTTTCACCCGAGCAGAGCTCGGCCGCCCAAAGTTAAGAACAAGATAATGAATAATGACATGACAATAAAGACATTAGAATAATAATATGGCAGCATGGAATTAGTAAGTACCTACTATCATGGCAGCATGGAATAAGTAGGTACTATACATGGATTAGTATAAACTTTCCTATAATATTAAATGAGCATTCTCTATTTTCACCAGAGCAGAGCTCGGTCGCCCAGGGACTTTAATATATAATATTCGATGCAGTGTTTTGGTAAGTTTTGGGCAAAAATTATATAAATGTTCACTAACTCAACAGCAAACCAACATTGTGTTTTGTAGTGCCCTGACAGGTTTCATGTACAACAACCGAAAATAATCTATATAAAACTAGCTGCGCCCCGCGGTTTCACCCACATAAGTCTCGAGCCCGTGAGAATATCGGGATAAAAAATATCCTATGTCTTTTTCCAGGTCATGGTCTACCCATATGCCAAATTTCATGCAAATCCGTTCAGCCGTTTTAGCGTGATGCCGTGACCAAGGGAAATAGGGATTCATTTTTATATATATACACTAGCTGCGCCCCGCGGTTTCACCCGCATAAGTCTCGATCCCGTAAAAATATCGGGATAAAAAGTATCCTATGTCCTTCTCCGGGTCAAGGTCTATCCATATCCCAAATTTCATCTAAATCCGTTCAGCCGTTTTAGCGTGATGTCGTGACCAAGGTAAATAGGGATTCATTTTTATATATATAGATGTATGAGCAAATTACAAATAAATAAATAAACTAATCCATAAAAACCAACCAAATCATTTCCGAAAATGCAATAAAAAAAATAACGTGCAATAAAATGCGTATGCTACAAATAAATTATGATAAGGATATGGTTGGATGGTATGGATATGGTTCAAAATAATTCACACCGAATTAGTTTGAACCATATCACGAAATCTGATAGATACACATAGTTACATTGATCTTTATTAATAAATTTACTATCATAATAATGTATTAAACTCTAGTTAAACTAATCCCCAGAAACCTGCTTAATCATTTTTGAAAATTCAGTAACGCAACGAAAATGCATATGTTAATGCTAAAAATAAAATAAGATAAGAGATGATTGCGATTAATTTGAAATATATCACGTAATTGAATACATATTGGTCTGAATCAATAACTTTACTATCACGATAACGTGTTAAACTATAGAAAGAAAAATAGGTTTATTTGTCACAGAGACAAGTGCATACATAAAAGACAATCGTAAACGAAAACAAACAAAAAGTACATAATTAATCAGGAGTATAAAACAGAAATTTGTCGGCAGCTGCACTACACGACTGTGACAAGAAGGCTAAACAAAAACATAGTTAAACTAACCCGCAAAAAACACCCTAACAATTTCCGAAAATCTAATAACATGCAATAAAAATGCATATGCCACTGCTACAAATAAATTAAGATAACGGGCGGTTACCGATATCGCGCTATAATGACGTGACCGCCGACGCGATAATGAGCCGGGCCTGGCACGGATTAGGGAGACACCGCCATATTGTGCGCTGTGCGCTTACCGTGCGTTGGCAATGCGTTTTCGTTGCGTTTAACCCGGATTATTGAATGGCATAGTAGTCAAACATATAGTCCATGTTTGTAATTAATTTAATGTATCGGTAACGGTTTGTTGTCATTGTTGGTAATTTTAAAAGTGTAATTCAGTTTTTGGGCATTAGTCTTTAACATCAGAATCAGGGGGTTTTTAGGGCATATTGTTTTTTAATTGTTAACATTTATAAATATGATTGAAAACGTTTCGCACCATGTTTTCATTTTTGAAAATTAAATAAGTTCTGTTTACTTACTTACTTATCACAAAGCAATAAAATTCTCTTCCAAAACTGTTCACCTCATCATTAAAAATATGTTGATAGATCTATCCCTTTCTCACTTAATTTAAACTGTAGAAATATATATATTTACTAATTAAGAGGAGGAAGTGACATCAGTACGGCATTTTAACGTGGCAATAACTTTAGTAAATTAGAGCTTAATATGAAGCAGTTATGACATACTCATCTGTAACGCGGAGTATGAACTAACTGAAGTGCCAATCAGCCCCCAAAAACTCTACTATCGAAGATGACACAACCCTTGAACGCTTCGAAGAGCGGTGAAAGGGAAAATTGCTAAAGCTTAGTATTGGAAAAATAATTGGGCATCGCGGTATTTTTTACTAAATAGATATGAGAAAATCGTTGTCTATCCTTTTGAGTTTAGATATTACCTTCATTATCATCCACATGGACGGTATTCATAATAAAGAGTATTCTATCTGTCTAACCATTATCCCAAAACCACCTTTTATCAACTACAAAAATGGTTTTCCACAAAGTCAACTAACATGCTCATGAGTAGGAAAACATGCCTTGATATTTGTAAAAAAAAAAAAAAACGCTGCATTACACACTTACAGAGATTTTCGGTTTACTAATACAATATAATTATTTTTCCATTTCGAAGTAGGATTATTAGGAAATAACGTGTGTTAGCTGTCTGTAGGGGTTTTTACTCTGTGGCGTGTAACGAGGTCGGAAACGTTATGAGATAAATATTTATGTGTTTACATGCAGTTAGCGCTGGATCGCTAGCGCTGATGGCTTCATAAATGATATTTCAGTCACAGGATTATCGCCGCGTATTAATCAGACTTGTAGATTTTTATTTTATTTCAAATAGTTTGTTTACTCTGGAAGGGTTAAACTATAAAATGAGGGATTATATTTGATAAACGGGCATTGCATTAAGAAAACAATATCACTAAATTTGAAAATTAAAAATATTGCAAAAAATACAGTTAACAATAAAGCTGAAAAACATTCCGTCTCTACTCCAGGAATTTAAATTACAATCAGAGTTATAGAAACTATTTTTCTAAAGGTCGGTGCAGAAAGACAACGGTATCAAATCTTCACAGAGAATTCATAACTAGAGAACGGATACCTGGGTATCAGTGCGCAGTATAGTATCCGAATAACAAGCGGACGCGAAAGGATTCTGCGGTCGCATTAAAAACAGATGAGGTTTAAAAAGCAACCCGCAAATGATGCTAAATGATCGTCTTGAATAAGCGGGTGGAACGCGCCGGTGGAACGCGCGGGTGGAAAACGCTCGACTGTATTCCTTGTTAGAGGGTTTGGTTTCCGCACTTAGCCCGTAAGGTGGACCACTGTGCGTGGCCGCCATGGCCCGGCCGTTTGGTGGTTATTCCAACCAGCCCACCGGTCCAGAAGATAATTAAATCTCCTGGTCTGTTCAGATCTGGGTGACCCGAGGGTTTCTGTTCTTCTGGGTGATGCCTGTGCATTCAAAAAGCACGTGCGCTACGGTTCCTTCTGCTCTCTGTTGGTTATTGCAGATCTGTTGCATAGTGCTTGATGTTAGATGTGGTACTGATTCAGGTGTGAGGTAATTGTGTATCGAAAATTTAGTGAGAGTTTACATAGAAAACATTAATTGAAAATCATCACCAGGCCTTATTATGAGCTCGATGAAGTCTTTTGCTTGTCTGGTCCTTGTCTACGATGACTTGAGATCGTCGTAGAAGATCATGTAATAATCACCACCTTTGATTGTCGTATTGGTGACAGCAGTTTATTAATGTTATCAAAAAGAGGGCCGCTGCTGTTCATTTTCTCGAATAAATATATTTGGCAAGGTGGTTTATTTTCAATGTCGGAAAAGTCTGCACTGAAAACCATATCCTATCAAACTCTCTTAATACAATTTCAACTTCAAGTATATTTTAAAATCACATCAATAGAACATACAACGTTTTCAAAAGAACGTACAAACACAGCATCCTAACCGCTCGTCTGCATCGTCAGCATGGCCGATTGGTTTAGTTAGCAGTGAGCGTCGCGCCTCATTTGCTTGCCACGCCGCGCCGCCCGCGCCGCCCGCGCCGCCCGCGCCGCCCGCCGCTCGACTTTGTTACCACTCTTTTCATCCCGACACCGTTCTAACTATCCGCTGAAGTGATAAATCGGTGTCATAAAACTTTATGAATGTTTTATGCACTTGATTTTATGTTTTATCGCCGTTTCCATCTCATTTGCGAAGTAAGGATCAAATGGATAGTTTGGTACTGTGCGAAACCTTATGATGCGACGTGCGACTAAGGAGTCATATTCTAATGTGCAATAACTGGTGTAATAAATTTTCCATAAAAGGTATTTTCATAATTTGCTGCATAGATCAAGATTTTCGTAATTAAGCATCCCTGGTAAACGAAGTTGAGTGTAAAATGAAAAACAGTCGTATCTCGATTTACCAGAATTTACTTTCAGAGACTATTAATGATTAAAATCGTTTTGCCTCCCTATTTCATTTCATGTTATATAAAATAGGGTTTACCTACATAAATATCCATATAGCAAATTGTCACACAAAATATCAACTTTAAATCACTAATTATAACGCGGAATTAAATATCTAAACCCTTTGAAAGAGGAGAAATGAAGAAAAAGTAGAGAAAGGGCATCGGTTGAGCGCCCAACAGGTTGACAGCGGACTTTTAATGATCCCTTAATGATTAAGCCGCGGGCTACACGATGCGTGCCACCCTGATAATGTACACACAGCCTTATACTACAGCCTTTGTATAGCATTGTGGGTCCGTAAAATCAGCTTTATAGACTCCTGTTAAATCAGAGTTTGATAGTCACGCTAGTTGCAGTCGGTTATTGTGATTGAATTTGAATGATTGATCGATTTGACTACTGGTGATTGGGTTTATAGATCTTGAAAATGAATGTGTAAATAATTTAGGTAAATGCTAAATTTATTCACAGCTGTTTTACTATTTTTTTAAACTTTACAAAGTATGAAATGTTTTTTCATATAAATTTTAGGGAGCATGGTATTCGCAAATTCTATAGTTATGTATTGCAAACATAATGCTTAGATAAATATTATCAGTCCAGACCAGACGGTGAGATACAAAGCTACTACTTGTTATTATATAAATAGAACACTGTGGTTATTAATTTTTTTTTTGTATTCACCATTTTGTTTTTAATTGACAAAAAAAAACAAAAAAATACAGTAGACGTGGATATATTTATTTATTTATTAAATCTTTATGCACAAGTAAACAAAAAACTGTACAAAGACGGATTTAATGGCTGAGGAATTTTGTACCAGTCAGCCATATTTAGTAACCTGATCCAATTAGCTATTTCTAAAGAGCCATAAATAACCCTGAAAGAAATCGACACGTGTTTCATCTCTCAACGAGGCATCCTCAGGATGAGGATTGACTTGTCATGAATTCGAACACGGTGTGTTCGCCACACCGAGCTCTAAACGCAGAGTGAGCTTTATCGCCCGTCAAACCCACATACACTGCTCGGTCCACCTTGGCTTGGACCGTTATTAGCACGATAAGGAGCGAATAAATTCGCGAACAAGTTCGCGACAAATCAATCGTCATCCTGAGGATGTCTCTTTGAAAGGTAAAACACGTGTCGATTTCTTTCAGGGTTTTTTATGGCTCTTTAGAAATAGCTAAACGGAACAGGTTACTAAATATATCCACGTCTATTGTATTTTATAATGGATTTCCGCTAGGTCACTCCTGAATCAATTAACTATAAAAAATAATTTGTGTAATAGTTTCAAGCATAAGATTTAAAACAAGAGTACCTCTTATAAACAAGAAATAACGATGGTGTGTTAATAAATTTCTGACGGAGCCACTAGCTATACTTAAGTCTATATATTTTTCCAAAGTTCTCTCGCGTAGAACTCCACTTTACGCTACTTTATACTCGTTAACTTCGTTCATTAACGCAAACTGTTGATCGAAGTCAGTCGATTAAAACTAATAAAATGAACTACATTGAACGAATCGCAAACAATATAGAATACTAGCGACCCGCCCCTGCTTCGCGCGGTTTATACGACTTGACAAAACATCAAGGTTTCTTTATTATACAAGGTCACATTAAATTAGCTAGAGAAACTCCACAGATGTGATGGACACGTGGACGTGATATCTAAACGGCAAAAAAAACAACCTGCTTTACCTTTTCCCAACTATGTTGGGGTCGGCTTCCAGTCTAACCGGATGCATCTGACCTCCACAACCCAGTAACCGGGTAATACGATACCCCTTGGTAAGACTGGTTGTCAGACTTTCGGGCTTCTGACGATCCGTAACGACTGTCAACGATCCACAAATGACAGCCGGGACCAACGGTTTATCATGCTTCGCGAGGCACGGAGAAGTCTCGGTATGTAAAGATGGTCACCCATCCACGGACTAACCTCGGCAAGCGTAGCTTGGACCCGTGCGGCTGTTATTACTTAGCCACGAGCTAAGTAATAACAGCCGCATATCCCAGACCTTTGGAAGGTGTACGAGGGGCCGAAGCCAACTCGCAGAGGCCCCTTAGACTATTTTAAATCGAATGTGGCACCGACCGACGATTATCCCTGTATGCACTATACAAGTGCACCCAAGGACAACCCCCGGTTGGTGTAGGACTATTGCAGAACATGGAAACAAAGATATAGGACTATGGGTTTGGGAGGTTAAAATGGATTGGATACCTGGAACTATGAAAGGCCTATGATAAAATGGCAGAGGTAGACTTGCACACTCCATAATGGGCCCCCAAAACGGTCGCTAGCACAAAGTGTCGTAGCGACAAGGAGGCAACATGTCCTGAGGTGCTTAAGAGGAGCGGAGAGGTATTCCACGGCTATCAGGACAATCCCGGAAGTACGGTTGAGATCCCTACCAGCATTTTACTGGAATACTCCCTTCCGCCGAGCACATTTGCTCTTGCGAATCTCCACTCAAGCCAGCCAATAACGGCAAGAATGGGGTGGAAGCTCTGTTCCTCGTCAGTGTTCACTCTAGCTGGCTAATACAGGCAAGCTAGAGGTGAGGAACAAGACTTCTCCCGGGAGATAGGGTCCGTGGGTTGCCCTGCGGGTTTCTGTATCTCTCTTGGTCTGGCTCTTCACCCTAGACCTGTTTCGGCAAAATAAACTTTAACGGCACAGACCGGACCGCACAAGCCCCACCACGACGTCAACGTAGAGATACGGCGGTGGGGTTATTTCCTTTATTAATATTATTATTATTATTATAAGTATAGTTGTTTAGTATATAATATATACAAAGTGGCATACTATAACTACAAATTAGATGCCTAGGTTTTTTATTATCATCCTTTGTATCTGAATCAGCTGGTATCAACGAGAAAAAGTTAACACAACTTTTAACAACAGAGATTGTTAAAACTTTTAAATAATAATATGTCACATTCTATTTAAATTTTTCATACAGGGTTAAATTAAATTACCTAGCAAAACTTTGCTGATGTGATGTGTATCGATATGTAAACACGATAAAATATAAACAAAAAGATTTGATGTTTTTTTTAGGGGACAACGACCGCTTGTATTGTTATTACAAGTTCGAAATCGCCAACGTGTCTTTTGATTAATGCTCGTGCTTACAAGAAGAGCGTTTGCCCAGCAAGGGGACCAATAATGGGTTGTTATTATAGCCATGTAACTTATTTTTTTTTTAGATTATTGAATGCGAAAAGACAGTATTTCGACTTCGGAATGAACCCTACTCCCGATTATTTAATATTTCGGCCGGGCTTGAACACTTCGGGAGTAAGGACAACTGACAAATCGTGTTGTCATTCATTCTTATGAATGTCAACACGATTTGACAGTTGTTAGATTACAGATTGTTGTTGTTGACAGATTAGTTCGGGACCCAAACTAAGAAGATGGGTCCTAAACTAATCTTACGTCCGTAGTTGATACGAAGTAGGAAACGCCTGTAACTTCGGCCGAAATTATGGATTTCGTGCTTAGAGAGTAGACCCCCTGACTTGGGACAGACCGAAAACCAACAACGATTTCTAAAAACGTCATCATCAACTTAAAAAAGAACTACTGATTTCCTAAACTCCAACGCGTAAAAATAGACCAAGACATCGTATTCAAGAAGCGTGCTAACTTATTAAAGCGTGTGCAAACACTGGAGGGCGCTGGTGACACGAAAGCGGTCCGTAAGCGCCATTAATGATTTCTTAATGATTGAGTCCTTGGCTCGGTCGCTGGGAACCGATTCGAGAACGAACTCGGAAGTTCGTAGGTATTAGAATTTGTGTTTATAGTTTGGTACCTACTGCCAAATTTTGGATCATGTCAAAGGTGAAAAAAGTCTTTGCGCGAAAAGACATTTGGGCAAACTGCTGGCAATTAGTCAAACGTTCCAATATTTTAGTAACTGACTGATAACAATTTGTCGTGTATCTACTTTCGAATTCAAATATTTATTGCATATCATATGTGTTCACAAGGTCTTAATAATAATGATAAAGTTCACATGGACCCCGTCAGGCACAACAATAAAATAAAATATGCGTAGCAGCATGATTCAAAATAAATGCAGTAAATAGAAATTAAAAATAATTATCGTAAAAAATCGGATAAAATTACATTATTGTATAATATCACATTTAAATTTGTGATATACGTTTTAATTCTAAATTAGTCTAAATTTTACCTCTAGAAATCATTAGAAAGAATCAAATATTAATTTCAAGTAAATAAGATCACACACAAATTTAATGTAACAACTTTATTCGCTAGATGTGTCTTTAATTAGATAAATGGCCATGGTAACAAAATAATGACATTGTATCACTGACGGCTGCAAACGTTTTAAAAATAAAATCAATGTTGAAGATAATAATAATAATAATAATAAAGAATTTATTGCATAAAACAAAATCACATTGCACTGTATACATTCAGTTGACGCTATTCAAAACAACTTTAGCGTAGGAGTACAGTAAATTCAACTCTATCCCTTAAACTAGGTCAGGCCTGTATCTTAAGAGATAGGGTTCAGCCATTATGTGGACTAAGTTATTATATTTATTAAAAGACTACAACAAGTTAAACCAGTGACGATGTGGTACCTAAAAACGTGCATTAATGAAAAGAATAAAAATAAAAACAATAATAAACCAAAAAAATAAAAAATATAAGGTATGAAGGTATGAATCGGTTGCGTATATATGGGTAGATGATTGTGTGGTGTTGAGTGTAGTGTATGTGTATAGTATGATGTGATGGTAGGGGAGATGTTAGGTATGTTTGAGTTTAAGAGATGTATGTCAGTAGATTTTCAGTTGTGATGTAGTCCTGTTGAAGTAGCCACTGTGTGATCTTGTGTTTTAGCGCGAATCTGTTAGAATCCAGTAAGTTAAGTTTACGGTGTAGTTGTTTGTATAAATGTGTACCTATAACGTAGTGTTGGTGCCTTGCAAAGGATGTTTTATGTCCTACCCCGGAGGGGATGTTTTTGCGCTTTTCTGGGTTGGACCTGGGCATGGTTCTATGGGTTCTGAGGACCGCTTGCAGGATATAGAGCTGCCTAACCGTTAAGACCTTGCATTCCTCATATAAATGCACTGTGGGAAATCTATATGGTTTACGAGTCATTGTTTTGAGGACTGCTCTTTGAGCTCTCTCTACCTTCAAGAAATTTGTTTTCATTGCACCACCCCAAGCAGTTATACAGTAGCCGATGATCGACTGGCATAGCGCATAGTAGACCATTTTTAATATATTGGCGTCAGCAGAATCTCTTAGGGATTTGAAGATGTAGACGAGACGCATTGTTCGGCTTGTTACTGCTTCGAGTTGCCTGTCCCACCGTAACCCACTATCAAAAGATGGCGGGATTGTCCATCTATAATTTTATTTGTGATGGTTTTCGTACGTATGGTCCTCACAAACACATTAAACATTTTGCTCTTATTTACCTGCGAACAAGGAAGTGTTCATTCGGCTATTACTGAGAAAAATACTGGTCAATTGTTTAGTGTCCGACCGAAAGTTCGGTTTCGGTTTCGGTCGAGTTTCGACAAAAAAACGAGTTTCGGTTTAATTTCTGTTTCGGCGGCAAACCTGCCGAAACTACGACCGAAACAGAAACTGCATTCGGGAGTTCTCGCGCTATGATCGGTCATGTTCGGCGCGTTAAATTTCATCCAAACGAGTAAGCGACGAATACATTTTGCCGCGTCCACGTGCCTAATCATGTCGTGACTGGCTTGTGTTTGCAGTTCGTTTTGGTTGTTGTGAGTTTTCGTGTGATTTTAGTGATTTATTTAAAAAAATGAAGACTGACTGATTATAATAACGTTTCCTTTATTTTTCCTTCAAAACATGATTCTTGTAAGGAAGTTTCGGTTTCGGTTTCGGCCGAAACTGAGACTGTTGCCGAAATTCGATTTCGGTTTCGGTCGCAAAAATCAGTTTCGGTCTGACACTACAATTGTTGAAATAATTGAAGGACTATGATGTAATTTCAATAGTTCATACAGTTTTATTTTAAACAATCTTGATATTTTGCATTTTAGATGACGTAAAATAAACAACGTTTCAATGCCGTATGTAAATTAGGAATATTATCCAGATAAAGCATACATGCACTCAAGTTTTGGTTCAGACGAACCAATATTATGAAAAACTTTGCATTTTTTGTAGTTCTGTATAATTATACAAATAGCGATTCTTATATCCTGTTGAGTGCGGATGTACTATCGAATTACTTGGTGGGCGAGTACGTGCGGCGTGGCTGTGCCGGCGGCGGCCCATTAAAAATAATCGATGCTTGCGAAAATATCGAGGGCTTTCCACTAATGACATCGCGCGGGAAAACAAAGCGAACCGGGTCGACACAGCCGAGCGACTGCCGCGCCATCTAACTCCCGCCTCGATTCAAATACGACCTGAGGATGTGTGACGACTTGAGGAGTCATGGGAGTTCTGAAGCCTGAGACGTCGACTGATTTACCGTTATAAGTGTGCGTGGGTTTTAAGATCTTAACACCCTCTTAAAGACGTAAACAGCGAAAATACACGCCGTTTTTATTTGCCTTGCTAAACAGACGGTTGATAAATGAATTCTTAAAAAGCAACATGAAGACGTTCTGCGAATTGACAAGTGAAATAAACAATTGAATTTAACCATTTTAATGGTACCCAAAAAATATGGCCCGATTTTACGAGTGGGAACAGAACGGCGGTAACCGAAGTTTATTTCCTGAATTTGGTGTTTAATAGGTTAATTCACGTGGAAGATGTTTGTGGAGCACCACGGCGTCGGCGGCGGTGGCGGGGCCCGCGCCTCCTTGTTTTTCTTACAAATGAAATTATTGCGCAAATAAAATATTTTACTGTCTGTCAATTTGGCTGGTTCACTTCGTCGAAATGTTCCGCCAGATATTAAGCAGAGGTTACAATTTTATTTGCACGGAGTTATTGCTCGAATGCCGGCGGAGTCTCGACGTGATGTTGTTGGATTCTCCTCGGTACATCGGGCTCGTTCGTGGGCCATTATTGCTTGATGTAAGACAATGCCTACAAATAAAATAAAATACTCACTTTTATTTATTGCTTCGTAGAATATCGAGGGGACTTTGTTCGCTAGAAGTGTCTTGTAATAGATAGATGGTCACGGTAAGAAAATAATGACATTATATCAGTGATGGCTACAAACGTTTTAAAAATAAAATGAATGTTGTTGATGGCGGGTTGTCCATCTAGAATTTTATTTGTGAAGACGAACATAAATTGAGGACCATCTCTCAAACACATTAAACATTTTGCTTTATTATACCTACCTCTTTTTTACCTACCTCTTTATTCGCATACCTCTTAGAAACAGTTATGAACCAATGAGATGTAAATTGTTTGGTGCTTTGACGCTTAACATCAAATGCTGTTTACAAACTGAACGTTTTAACATTAAAAAATATTTAAAATCAATTACATTGTTTTTTTCAGAAAACTACAAACTAGGTACAACTTTGGCTTGCATTTGACAAAAAATAATAATAATAATAATAATTAACGACAGAAAGAGTTCTTCATAAACTGCACGAAACGTTGGCCACTGAATCTTGAAAAAATATGTAAAGAAGCCAATAAACATTGAAAAATAAAAATAAAACCTTTTCTTTTTAAAGGGCATCATTTTGTTTTTTTTTAACTTACATGGCCAGTGCCAAAATTCGCTTATGGGATAAAAACTTCTTGATTTATCTTATTAAGTTTTTTTTTTATTTGCCGTTTTTATTTTTTTCTTCTGCACTAAATAATATTGCAAGGCAAGACATGGAGTTTTTATAACATACATAGCAAAGATGTAATGTCTAGATAGACAGTCAAAGCTGTGAACTCGTCGAAAAAATAAAAGAATAAAGATTTATCCAGTATAATAATTTGAATTCAGAACTAAGTACTTTATTGTTGTTTTGTTTTGATTACCGTGTGAACTATATAGAGCTGTAAAACTATTTTCTTCTCTGTTGTGCCTGCGAGTTTAGTGGCTTTCCTCCCATTTTTTTAAAATAAATTACATTAAGTTAAAAGAGTATTAACAACTCTGTATACTTCCAAGTCGATGTAGAGCGTCCGGTCTGTACCAAGTGCAAAGGGCAACTGATAGAAATCCGACAACTGACCAAACACGAATATTGCCGAGGGACATTCAGAAAACAGAACTACAGTACATAGACAGATATATCAAACGCGAGCTAACAGAATATTTAAAAAAAAAATCACGAAAATTCCATCATAGAAATTCATATCAAAATATCCTCGCACATGTAGCGAACGCGCAGATTGAATGAATCTGTGAAACGAATAGAGTTCGGCGCAACAAAGCTGATGTAATTGGTGCATTGTAGGAGGCCGCGGGCTACCATCGTTAGCCTTTCTTTCCTTCACCCGGTTTTGTCCGGGCCGCGCTTGCTAATTAACTATGAAATTAATTGACGCGGCAAAGTTTCTGAGTGAAACTTGAATTAATTGGCACGTCCGACTTCAGCCTAATTAGGAGCCTCAGGCTTTTCAGTATCGCGCTCGTTGATGCCGTGAAAAACACACAAAAGTGTTGTGTATAGTTTTATGAGCGCGAGTTTCTCGCTCAAATCAAAATATGCTCTCTGCAATGTTAATTGCGTGTGGTGAATGTGAGCGCGATTTTTGAAGGTGGAGCATTGCTTTTGCTTTTTGGTGATGGTGCTGTGTAGTTGATTTGTAGTTAAGTTACATGCATGTAAGTATTGAGGTTTTTTCTAAATGTTCTTTTAGAATATGTTATTTGGATTGTATGTGTCATTGTAAGGAATTCGGAAGGAAGCAGATTGCCTACCTATCCTTTCTACTTGACCAAAAGTTAGTGAGATCGTCGGGTTGGGCTCCACAACTTGTTTGCGTTGCTGTTGATATTTTAATCTGATCAGTCTTCAGATCTTAGAGCTCCGGTTAAACAGCTTCACGATGAAAGGCTGCATGCAACTGTTGACTGCGGTCTAGTTCCTCTTAATGTTTGAAGTACCTACCTACTTATTATCTAAGGGGGAAAGGAGGGGTATATTTAATTAGCTGTAGGTATAACGAGAAGAGTGAAATTGGAGGAATTATTTTACCACTAGCTGCTGCTCGCGGCTTCGCCCGCGTCCTTCTTTTTCTAATATAAAAGTAGCCTTCGTTATTCCTTATAACATCAGCTATCTGCCAGTAAAAGTCCCGTCAATCGGTCCTGCCGTTTCGGAGATTAGCCGGAACAAACAGATGACAAGCAAAAATTTTGAAAATTCTTTTTCTGTTATCAGTACTTATATACTTTCATATAGGTACATTTAGTAAAAAAGCTGTTATTTTGACATTACAAACAAACCCTTCAATTTTATTTTATTTGTAGTATAGTATAGATAGGGTTACAATTTCTAAATTTGAAAACTCCTGAAAAAAAGCCTTTGCAAAAAAGTCCGGATATTTAACTTTTAAGTCTTATATTTTTCAGTAATCATTTATCTTTTTTTAAAAGAAGATCCCCTTAAATCAAAAAGTCCGGGTAAATAAGAAGGCAGGACATAGTCCAGACGGGGGCTAAAAAGACGGACATATCCGGAAACATGGTATCCTTAAATATAGATGATGCAGTTTTTTAAATTCTTGACTTTGAATAAAATTAACAAAATATTGCACAAAACCGTTTTTTCGTAGCTAACAAAAATATTCACGACTATAAAAATTTTGATACGAAAATTGACCTTACCTTTTCGTTCTATAACAACATTAATAACACTACACTATAATTCATCCACAGCTTACCACAATAAAGCATGTTTCGGTTCCCTTAAATCAAATAACGAAAGCTGTTATTTAGTTCGCTGATTTAGAATTCCCACTGTTGTCTATCATTATATAATTGTAAGTGCACTATTTAAACACAGTTCGCGGGCAAGGGCCGACTGTGAAGGAAAACTTGTCCCGGGGCTAGGAACCTCCATAATTAACATACATTATGAATTATCGAAAATGGCCGAGTCGATAGCCCTAATTACATGGTGCCGCGGCAACGTTGCCAAGTAATGAATAGCTTTGTATTTTATTAATACGTGTTGCCGACCTGTATTAGATATCTTTGTTGGGATGAATCATATCTTATGAGCCCTATTACGTGTTAATTGGGTTAGTAAGGGTGTGGTATTTTTTTATGTTGTTCTAATTTCGAAATTTAAATTAGGAACGCTAATTTAAAGTTGGAGCTCTTGGGAATTGATTTGTTTTTTTGGGTCTGGTCATTTGGTCTATGAGAAAATTAATTTGGTTTTAATTGTGTGTTAGTTTTTCGATTATTTATTTTTAATATTGGGTTTCGTTAATTAAAAACTAAACCCAACTAAGACATTTGTTTTTAGTTCCATAGAATAGGCCATACTTCAATGTTTATATAGTTAATGTAGGTAATAAATCCTTTCCAAGGAGATTTTATTCAACCTCAATTCGAAATTCAATTGAAGCGTGTGTTTCAAAATGTTTAAAAAAGAAAGACTCAAGACCCAATGGATGTTATTTGCGACGATTCAATCCTGTTATATTTACAGGTATTTTTCAAAGATGTTATCAATACGAATTTATATTTCCGCTTCGCTTTACCGGTGCGCGGGAAAATAAGCCTGTTGGCGCGAGGATTCTTCAGGCTGGTCGCACAAACTGAATGGTGAAGGAATTATTGGACGTTTGTGGAACATGTTTGGCTGACGTGAGCCTATGTGTGTATAATGTGATCTATGGGAAATTTTTGATGTAGCCATTAAGAACCTACGTAAAAGCTACGTTGATATTTGTGATAGATAGATTCCATTTCAATAATTTTCAAAAACAAGTCGCTTGCAAAATAACTCAACTACGACACCCTTCAGCATCCTTTAATGAACGTTAAATTAAAGAAATAAAATATACATATTTTCCACCAATCTAAATAACGGTCATTACCACAAGTGGTCGCAAGCTCCCCGAGTGACCGCTAATGACCGAGCGATTGCGGAATCGTCTCGTTACCACCGCCATTGTCGGTTTAAAGAGTTGTTCATTCGGTCTTCATTCAAGGCGTTCTTCATTCGAATTCGTCTTACGTGACCGTGACGTCACCGTCTCTAAACGATTTACGTTCGAAGTTCGAACGTCTACAGAAAGTGTGTAATCGAAATTTTAAGGCACTTCCTGTACGATTGTTTGTTTTATGAGTTCTGATTGGATATAAGGAAGTTATTACAATAAACTGCTTCGTTGCATTTTAGTGCTATTTAATTCGTCACATCCTTACCGCCACATTTGAAGTAAATTATGGGAATTTGTGAATTTATTGTTCAAGGATTGATTTCCTTCATGGGATGCACAACATTCCGTTTCCATTAAAACATTTCCTAGATACTAACTACAAGAAGGTCGGTTAAAAAAGAGAGTTACATACAGTGGCGTAGGTAGTAGAAAAGAGGCCCTGTATCAAAATATGTTGGGGGCCCTTTTCTACTAGCTACGCCATGATATGTAACTCTCTTTTTAAAATATCAAACTTAATTCCACAAAAACAAATTAAAAATTAATATGTAAACATTAGCACTTAGTTCACGTCCGCTCAACTATTCTTTAACAACCACTGAATTAATTAATCATTAATGATATTCATGATGTTTGCACGTACGTTCGTAGTGCTGTAAACTGTGCTAATTTATGCAGTGGGTGATTGAGCCGGCAACTTGATTGTTTTTCTTTCAAACTTGCTCGCTTTACTTCATATTCAGTTATGGGTTATTGTTGATGCGTTATTATAATTAAATTTATTATAGTTGTTGTTTCGTGTGGTATAAGCTCCATCCTACCATGCTATCTTTTCACCATCCTTTGTTAACTAGAATGACTAACCCCGCGTCCTAGCCAAAAAGTATCGTCGCGCGAGTAAATTATAGACACTATAGTTTGTATGAATTTTGACGTAAAAACGCGACTTGGTTGATCGCGCGACTATTTCATATTTAAAAGAGTGCGACGATTGCGAACTCGCGCGACGATCGCTTTTGTTTAGGACACGGACTACATGGAAAGGGAACGCAGAGCGTTGACGGTCAGGGCTAATATGCTGACCCGCAGGTTTACCCGCTGAACAAGAGAGGTTAAGATTTTGTTATCCCTTTGTCAGACGTTTTACTCCAGCAGCCTGTGGACAGCATATACGCAAAGGGCTGTCAATGCTCTGCGGGTCCAATACAATAACACATTCAAGATGCTGCTGAGGCTCCCTCCGTTTTGCCGCGCGTCCGCCGTGTTCATGAAGGCACCCACAGATGGTTTCGCAGCAATCTTACACAAGGTAAACCTGCGGGGTTTACCCGCTGAACAAGAGAGGTTAAGATTTTGTTATCCCTTTGTCAGACGTTTTACTCCAGCAGCCTGTGGACAGCATATACGCAAAGGGCTGTCAATGCTCTGCGGGTCCAATACAATAACACATTCAAGATGCTGCTGAGGCTCCCTCCGTTTTGCCGCGCGTTCGCCATGTTCATGAAGGCACGTACAGATGGTTTCGCGGCAATCTTACACAAGAAAGCGGCGTCACTGCTGCACAGAGTTCGTGTGAGTAGCAACAGCATCCTGAGTGTGATAAAGGACAGTATGACTATCCGTTCTTCAAAAATTGTATGCCTTTACGTGTGAATTAACATCGTTTTAAGCACTATTTTTCTAACAAAATGTATCATGTTGTCTGATAAATAAGTAAATAATAATAATAATAAAGGCATTACACTTTTTACGCAAATTCATGATTTTTGACGTAGTAATTTTCAGCAACAGTAAGATATTTTAATTATTTGATTATGAATAACGATTCTGGCATTCTCTTTCTTATAAGTTTTTGCGGAATTTACTATAAATATTTTACGAACTCAGTTTACAAGAAAATCCGTCGGCGATGGAACTTTGTCGCTCAAATTCACATTATTCCATTCAATTCTAATAAAAGCTAAAATTACTAAAAGATAAGTTGAATGTTTTACTTGTTTATTGGAGTTCAAGAATTTCTTTACATTCCTTGAGTTTTCACAGAAAAAATCTTAAAGAAAAGAAATAAATTTCTTCATTCAGCGTCCATTATATTCCAAATATCGTGTCAATTCTGCAAATCACTTGAAAATAATGTGTAACTCCAACTTATAAGAAAGAGAATGGCACTATCGTTATTATAATCAAATAATTAAAATATCTTACTGTTACTGAAAATTACAGCGTCAAAAATCATGAATTTCCGTAAAAAAATGTAATAGGACTCTTAAGTTCGCCTTTGTAGGTACCTTTATTGTGCGCAAAGCAGAATACATATTATTGAGAGCGAGTATCCGGCTATCGAAAGTAAGGAAAAGCCAGCTATCGTTTTCTATTAGTGAATCGCAGTAACACATTGAATAGCGGGAGCAATCTCAATTTAAATGTAGGTTTTTCTAAGCGAAAACAGCATTATAAACTGTGAAAATAAAATCTGTTGTCAAGATTTATTAGTTTATGCGTGGTTTTAAAATACAAGCATTTTTATTTTCAAAACAAAAAAATTGTGTCTAGAGGCCAGTATTTCTAGTTTGGAAAACCATTTTCACGGTTACAAATATTCCCAAAAAAATTAAAAGGTTTAGACACCCTGTCTCGCGATCAGAACGAGTTATTATACTTTTATAATTTTCTATATCTCTTATTATTTCACGTGCCCAACTAGTACATGAAAATACCCTCAGAGATACTACGTATACTGAAAAGACCCCCTAAAAACACTATTTTACTTCTTTTTACAGTTTTTTATAACACGGTTTCAAACCTAAAGCCATTGACCGTCCGCGATGGTTCACTTCCAATATGTATGGCGGTATGGTGTATGAGCTCTATGAACAGTGGGTGGAGTCAAAAGTGCTAATTGAGATCATACAACTAACTTTAAGTAGAAAATACGTCTATCTTCATTATTGGGTAATTCTTTCTTCGTAAACAGTCGGCTTGAGTTCAATAATTACTGACTTCCTTAGATTGTTGCAAATATTTGGTCCTCTCTTTGAAAAGCTTTTATGTCTAACAAGTTCGCTTTGCATGAAGCAAAGCGAACTACTTTCAACAATAAGCCATGGCTGAATATGAAATTCAGCCATGGCTTATTGTTGACGCGTTATTATTATAGTTGTTGTTTTAAGCTGCAGTAGCGAAGTTTGGACGTAATTGGAAAGAGTATCCGGATACCGGAGCTATGAATGGGATACTCATCTTTTTCTTTTGGTATGATATATGCTAATTAAGGAGATGTTTTTGTATCCTGCTCTACGTAGAAAATGGCGCCGATTCTCTTGTCACAAATACCTCTAAACTAGACTAAAAATCACCAAAATTTTGTTCATTCTTATTAACGACGATTTCCCATTCTGAAATAGACTAAAGTGACACAACTTAACTATATTTTAGTTTGACAGCACTAAGATGGCACTGACTTATTAGTTTAGTGAAAATGGCAATTCGGCTTTCTGAATTTGACGTTTTTCACTTAACATTTTAATTATTTTAATAAATCTGACTATTTCTAATCGCGATTAAAAACGTGTGGAATAAAATTGGTTGTCATGAACTTTAAATTGACACCACCACCTCGACTTCAAGTACAAAAACAGTACAGTACCTTTTTTTTCTTTTGCTTATATCTCGAAAATAGTGTGTCCAATCGCAAAAATAATGAAAATTTCGACCCCCAGTATAAAACCTATAAGCCCCTAAAACTCAACATTTAGGTAATAATTGTTCATATTTTCCATACAAAAAGTGAAAAAATCCTTTAAAAAAAACACGTCGAGGCTGGCCCCCCTGCGCGCCTTCGGCTCTAAAGAAAAATTCAAGAGGTAGGGCTAACAAGTACTTACCACGTGGAGTCGCGATTGTCAAATTCGATTTAGTTATGTCAAAATTATTTTTAAATTTAGTGAATTTATTTTGCAGAATACCTATAAGATTCTCATAGCCAAAAGTAAGGAATTTTAGTGATAGTTTAGTTGGTTTAGTTCGGTGTACAAGAGAATCGGCACCAGTATCGTAGTTCTCTATTCCTAGTTGTTGCATTCGGATAAGTGTAATGAGACGATCTGCCTAATGAATGAGTGAATTAATGAATGAGCTGTGTAGTCTTACGGACACGTAGTTTGAAAATAAAGTTCGATGAACAAGTATTTTGGACTTCATTTATCTTCTCATTTAGTCTTCATTGGTTTTGTGGCTCAATAATAAGCGCCTTTCAAGTAAATATTGATGCGGAAACATAAACCTACATGTTAAGCTCGCACTTGACTGATTTCCATTATTTATTTATTCATTGAGCGCTAAATGAAGTATAATTGTACTCAGCCGCACTGGCTCGCGTCCCATTTGAATTCCTCTACGTGTTTCAACATTTCATAAGTCTTGGACAATTCTCCGCATAAGTGCTCACTAAATAACGCTTAAAACACGTTGACAACGCGGCTATTTGTTAGCCGTAACAACAATAACACAACAATCGTATAACAATAAGCCATTAGACAAGTTGTGGAAATTTTCCGGTTATTTCCGATTCACACCGATTGTTACGGCCGCGTCGGCCATTCGGAGGGCCATAACTCGGCCCGAGAGCCGCTTCGGGTGAGGTCTATGGCCAACGACCACGGAATCGTATATTTATGGTATATTTGTGGTATATTTATGGCCTATATAATGCGAGATATTTATTGGGTGCCACGTAATTAGCGCGCGTTTAGATTTATAATCTGAATTTGTACCCAGTGTGAGCCAGTTGTGGCCTCTTTTTAATGGCACGCTTAGCGCTAATGAGCCATTCTGACTGGCTGTAGCTTTTAATGATACCGTCTACTATGAGAGCACGAATACAAGTCCGTTGTGTTGCTTTTGTTACACGAATTCTTGAGGATAATAAGAGGGATGCATTTCGATCCTTTGTCTTGGTATTGCTAAGTAAAATCGATGTTTATCTGTCATAAATTAGTATAAATAATTCGGAGGGGCGAGTGCGCCGGCGCCGCGAGCGAGCGTAAATCACGCACAACCGCTTATTAAGTTGTTAGGGGCGTCCGTGTCTGCGCCCACGCGTGCCCGCTCGCCGCGCTGTGTCCACGCCCTTATGTTTGCGCTAGCTCACAACCTTGTATCTCCGGTTTGTTCCCATAAACTTGTTTATTCCTTGTAGATACTTGTGAACATACAAAAAGGTAAATTATTTATACACCATGTATGTATGGATGGACATCCTCTATTCATGTTACAACTTTGTTGTCAACGTTGACAAGAAAGGTATCCCTTTTTTATACACATTAGTGGGGTTGCAGAGACATCTAATACGAATTTAAGTACAAATTTAAAAACCGGCCAAGTGCGTGTCAGATCACGCACAACGAAGGGTTTCGTAGTTGGGATGAATATATCCCAAGAACAAACTTAACATTGTAGTTTTAAAAGATGTTCTCCCATACATTCCAAGTGCAAATGTAAGTTTGTACGCACAATATTGAGAGATTTACCGTGTTATTTTAAGACCATAGACTTCTTTTAGGTTTTCCTGTAATCTATGAGTAAAGAACCATTCTATGTATTTTTTCAAAATTTTAGGTCCAGTAGTTTCGGAGATAAGGGGGGAATGGTCAATTTTCATCGAATTTCTTAAATATCTTCAAAAGTATTTATTTCATAATTATATGCAAAATATATTTGAGATTCTCGTAATAAGGCCTTTCATTTAAAATATCACACGGTACTGTTTGCAAAACTTTTTTTATTTTATTTTCTTGTTTGCTCCCAAGAGTGATCCCGTATTCAAAATTAATTTATTTACGTTACACGTTCGTGTTTGGGTTACAAAAATACATATGTATCAAATTTCAACTTAATCGGTCCATTAGATTCGGAGCAAATTGGGTGTGACAGACAGAAAGACACAAGAGTGATTCTATAAGGGTTCCGTTTTTTCCTTTTGAGGTACGGAACCCTAAAAAGAACATTGAGTTCTGAATTTTCATACCTGAATAATGCAATATGAGTTTGTAAACTCACACTTCGATCTTTTATACAGTCATAATAAACGTTTTATAGCCATTAATACCGCAAATGTGCGGAAATGAGAGAGGCCATCATGTGAGCACAAAATTTATCATAGTCTGCGATAAAGAACGGCCTTTACTTATTACTGCACTTAGTAGACAAATTAATAATACCCTGTACCATAAAATAAGTCACTGGCTGGCATAAACCAAATGAACATAAGTATATCAATTAGTGTCCGCCCGAAAGTTCGGTTTCGGTCTAGTTTCGGCAAAAAACGGGTTTCGGTTTTGGCGGCAAACCTGCCGAAACTACCACCGAAACTGAAATTGCATTTGGGAGTTCTCGCGCTGTGATCGGTCATGTTCGGCGCGTTAAATTCCATACAAGCGAGTAAGCGACGAAGACATTTAGCCGCGACCACGTGCCTGATCATGTCGTGAGTGGCTTGTGTTTGCAGTTCGTAGTAAGTTTCGAAACCGAATTTCGGCAACTGTCTCAGTTTCGGCTGAACCCGAAACCGAGACAGTTGCCGAAATTCGGTTTCGGTTTCGGTCGTAAAAACCAGTTTCGGTCGGACACTAATATCTATGTCTATTTATTTCACACTTTTGAGCGACTCGAAGAAATTATTTTTAACCGACTACAAAAAAGGAAGAAGTTCGATGTTCGTTTGTATGTATTTTTTTAATGTATGGTCCTCGATATTTATTTTATTATAGTAAACGCAGTGGAATGTGGTTTTTATAAAATATATATTAATGTATATTAATATAATATATATATATATAATATATATTAAATATATATGTGGTTTTAATAAAATAGATATCAAAGGTACATAACAGTCAAGAGTCACCTAGCAACCAACAACTTCAAAAATAACCCTGGAAGTGCTTTCCTAACATATTTTACTTCTTAAAGTTACATAACTTAAACAAAATGTAGCAAGCTGCTGCAATCCTTGGATACTTAAACGTACAAAATTTTTGACACAGGTATTTGAATACACAGAAGCACTGAAGGCTAATAAAGCAAGCTTAACACGAAAATAAAACACACTTAGGTATTTCACACAAAATAAATATGCCAACCACCATTACTAATAAAACACACAATACTTAATGTCACATCCTTAAAATTAAAACGCCCATTGTCACCACACATTGTCACGTCAGGTCTTCACGTTAAGCGACAACCCTAGCCGTTTAGTTAGCTTTAACAGCCACACTATTGTGCAAGACACTGCAAGCAATATCTGTGAAAGTACAGCCTTTGAAACTACAGACAACAATGAACCATTTCGAATTAGCTATCGAGTTATCTGCCAAAGGTTTTCACGACGACGGAGGAGTAAAGGTCTGCTCAGACGGACCACAAAACAACCACACCATAACCAGAAATATGTCTAGGCTATGGCCTTATGTGTAGTCTTGCTGCAGGTTCCTGAAGTTGCGTTGTGACAATTAAAATGATGATGTGGATATATTTAGTAACTTTTTCCGCTTAGCTATTTCTAAAGAGTCTTGAAAAGACCCTGGAAGAAATCGACACGTGTTTCACCTCTCAACGAGGCATCCTCAGGATGACGATTAACTTGTCGTGAACTCGAACACGGCGTGTTGCCACACCAAGCACCGAGCGCAGACTGAGCTTTATCGCCCGTCGATAAAGCGGAAAAGGTTACTAAATATATCCACATCATCATTTTATTATGGATTTCCGCAAGGTCACGCCTGAATCAATTAACTATTGTGACAATTATTACAACTTTTAAAAATTGCTACTACAAGGGACTGAATCGTATTTCGTAGATGTAACACACTAAACTTGTGGAATATGGACTCTGGTTTTCAACCTTGCGTTAGTGGCCGTTATTTGGCCGGTATTGACCATACGTTCACAACAGTCGTTGGTCACGTCTGCAAACTGTCGTACCTGACACATTTTCTGCTCGGCCACATTTTTGTCTTTGTGGTGTGGTTGTGGCACGTCTGCATAGCCCCTTAGTTGACGCCCACAGTGTGGGCAAAAAAGACTGTGACGAATCCAGATATTAATAGCTCTCTTGTTGTTCAATTCTTGGAATGGAGATTAAAGATTGTGTGTATATTAATTATTGTGTTTATGTAGGTAATGCAAAACGATGCAAAAGTTTATTGGGGAAGTTCGTTCAACTGTTTATGCTGGATTTTTCCATTCTTTGTGATGCTTATGATAAAATATTGATAACAACATCTTGATGGGATTAGATTGAATTCATATTTTGTTTTTGTTGTGAAACTTCTTAGGCGGCGATTCGATAATTGAAAGATAATCGAGACAGAAATGTCAAGGACGCGTCACGTTTAGGCACATTTCGTTACATGAGAGAGAAGAAATATATAACTCTTTATGTCGCATACTAAATCTCTCTTATTCTTTACTTTTTAAGAGGTTTCACTTCTATCACTTGTATTTTAAGATAAATAACGCGTTGCAGGCTGGCAACAAGCTGACATTAAATTGAGTGTCAATCAACAGAACATCGGTGGTGACCACTTGACATTGATGTCGTAGCAATAAGGGCAATTTTTGCAGTGCAAGGGATACCAATATACGATTGACTGTACTAAGCGAACAACTCTAAAATAGCAAAATAAATCTAATAACTAATACTGCTGCAAAAAAAAAAAATAGTTGGATAGGACATAATTAGTAATAAGCTTCCTCTCTCCTACTTGTTTAAAATTTTGCTGTGCCCGATAGGGTTCATAATTTTTTCAATTTATTTTTCCTTACCTTACCTGTATGTGTACATTATGGACTGCAATAAAGATGAATCAAATAAATAATATTTTTGGTTTCAAAATACAGTATTAGAATTTAAAATTCATCAAAATCGTGTGTGAAGATTTTAATTACAACTAGCTTCCGCCAGGGGCTTCGCCCGCGTGATAACTTTATAAATTATAGCCTATGTTACTCACTGATAATATAGCATTCTACTGGTGAAAGAATTTTTGAAATCGGTCCAGTTGTTTTTGAGTTCATTCATAACAAAGAAACATACATAAATACAAATCGTTTCTCTTTATAATATTTGTGTAGATAAGTATTAGAACTGTTCAAAGAAATCAACATTAATCAATACTAATCGAACATTTTTATGAGAAGTTAAATATAGCCATTAAAACTTCAATCGATAAAGCTCACGAACTTGAAAAATAAATAACTTAGTAATGAAACATAACTTGATTATTCGAAAGAAAATTATTGACATTAATATGACTTCCTAATTAAGCCGTTAATTAACATTCGTATTTTATAATTGACTTACTAAATCACGAAAACCCATAAAGATTTACTAAATTTTATTGAAGTTAATAAAGACGTTTTTAAAGACCTTCTCTTGTATCCATACTTTATATGGTACTGTCAACAAAAGAGATTAGTATGCATGCAGCTAACTTAAGGCGAAAGCGCCAGGGTAGCCCGCGAAATTCAATTTTTTTTAGGTTTTTTGCAATTTGCTGGTCAGTATTAAGTTGTACGTTGATTAATATACGATTCGCGGCCGTAACAAATATGTATTTACAGAATTATAATCATTAAAGTCATCAACACAACTCTCTAAGACCACGTAAGTCCAAAGGATAACAGTTTCATGAAATCATCATTCTTTGGACTTACGTGGTCTTGGAGAGTTGTGTTGATGACTTTAATGATTATAATTCTGTAAATACATATTTGTTACGGCCGCGAATCATATTTTGATCGATGTACAACTTAATACTGACCAGCAAATTGCAAAAAACGTAAGAAAATTTGAATTTCGCGGGCTACCTTAGCGCTTCCCCCTTAAACTTTTTTAGTTTGAATACAAGTAAAGCAAATCTTTGGCACAAATGTAGATCGTCTGTGGGTCTTCATCGATGCTGATCAAGATGTTTATTCCAAGCCTGTTTACCGACCTTTTTTGTATACTCTACGCTGTATAAGTACAGGCAAGTCACGTAGAATTGGCATGTTATAACAACTTAATGATGTTCGGTGATTTACTGACTCAAATAACCTTCATTATGGAATCTTTTCGGTATCGTCGGTACAGATCGCGCAATAAATTACAGTGCACCCACTTAGTAGGTACTCTCGTAAGGAAAACTAGCCAATCTATTCATTGAAAACCGTCTTATTTTATCTTAAACAAATGACAACCTTGATTACGTGTAATTACAGTTAATTTCAGATTGACCAAAAATATTCAAAAGGGTTGAGATAATTTTAGCTGCCATAGAAATTGAACTGTTTGTAATGGAGTTAAGGTTGTTAATCAAAGGTTTTATTTGGAGTTAAAAAGGTCTTCTAAGAGTCACAGTAATGATGCAACTGGATGGTAATGATCGAAAGTCAATCAAACTGTAGAATGTTGATAAAATCTCTATTAGACGTTCCATCGTGAACGGAGATGTTATTTTAACTTATCAAGAAAATAAATATGGTTAGATAATGATATTTTATTAGCTAATTACAACTTAAAATTCCTGAAATAGCTACTTCTATTTATACAAGACAAGTTTCGCCTTTAATTAATAAGTTAGACAGCAAAATATGTTCATTTTTTATTATTTCTTAATATCAATTAGGAAAGCTGTAATTTCAACCATTCGTAACGACTATTAAAAATTGTAATAAAGCATACAAACAACTTCCTGCCCCAATTACATATTTTACCGCGACCGTGGGTAGAAAACACGTTGAAACATAATTTACTGGCTCTTAGATAATATATTTCAGTAATCAGCATTTCACTGATAACGTTTGTTCGTCGAACGTGGTTTAGGGCGTGCACACACTGGGCGCGAGGCGGCCGCGAGTTCGAACGATACGCCCGATAATACCGACTCGTTACAGACGCGTGAGAAGCGCCCCAGCATCATTTCTCAGGACGAGATGAAAAAAATATACATGTTTGTTATAGCTCAACATCATTTCGGTCGTAGACTTTAGATAAAACTTTTTTATTTTTGCGTAGACTTTTTCTAAAGTATAATATTTTTATTATGCCCTAATCCCTAAAGATAAATAAGGCTGCAATTAAATTAAATGACACTTGCAAAATAAACATTTAAATTAATATCACTTATAAACACAAACCCTTTTCTTTACACGCATTTGTACTCAAACAGCCATCGTTTAAAAGACGTGTCTTGATGACGTCACATAACAATAATAAGCGTCATTACTTTATTACACCGCCGCGTCATTACCCACACACACGATCCCCGTGACGTCATTACCCGGTTTTTTCGCAATTTGTCGGGAAACATTAATTAAAACACTCCCTCGGCATTTGAGACAGTGAAGTCCCGAGTAATACCCGACGCACAGCGGGCGCAGATTACTCATATCATATTATTTTAATTCATTAATTTTTTACAAGGAACGGTACGGAAATTCTATTTAGGTATCTAAGTATTTAGGCAATTGCTTGAAAGAGATCGACAACAATACAATTCGAAAAAAAAAAAAAAAAAACAATGAATGGTCTTTCTCAATGCCAAGGTTTGTTTCTAACTAAACTGTACCCTAATTGCGTTTTACAACACAATCTGTTTCGATTTGAAACAGATTGCTAATCCACTGCTTCATAAGTTGGAAAAAAAATCTGCTCAACAACGTAAAAAACGCAATGAATGTTGTTGAACTATCAAAATGAAACAAATTAGGGATAATTGTTTACGAAAATAAGTTACGCAATTAGGGTACTGGTAGACTTCAATGAAAAGCGCTCGGAAAATAGCAAAAGTGAAAAATGACGCCGCAAAACAAAACGATGGCTGTGCAAAAATAATTCTGCGTTGGTGAATTTTAATAAGGCAAAAAGTTTGTTTGTAGTAATATTTGTTTCTTAGCTCATTTCGGCGCTCACGTAGGTGCGGGGCGGGGCAGCGCGCGATGTGCCGCCTGCTTTGCACGTCGTCATTTCCTCGAAAGTAATTCAAATGGAATCGTGTGCGCCGTTATTAAATATTTCATAACTTACCTCGCCCCCCGGCCCCGACTGTGTCTCACGAACCCCCCCTCCCTCCCGGCGACCGCATATTAAAGTCATAAAAAAGGGTTGTTTGATCTATCCCCTAAAACAATTTACATATCTCGGCTCAGGCCGCCGCTAAATTATTTAATTAAGAGAGGCATAAGTTTTTATTATTTTAATATGTCGGGTATAAAATTGTGTTAATGGAACAATGCCGCCATTGTGGACTGAATTTTAACCCTCGAAAGCGGGGAGATTACGAGCATCGACGTAAATATACGAAATACTGAAAGTGTTCTAATTTAGTTTCTCAAATAAATTAATGGTTTGTGTAATTAAATGGTTTAATGGTAATCTTTGTTGATCTCTTTAGTAGTCTCTTTTAATGGTGCAATTTAAAACCTAGGAAGTAAAACGGTTAAATGGAAAACATCAACTCCCGAAGTATTTTTAAAACAACCAAGTAAAGTAAAATGCTGGCAAAAATACCCCAGAACCGTACAGCAAAAGAAACAAAACAAACTCGTACTTATTTATAAATAAAGCAGCTACAAACAACAGTAAATGCTTACGTATTACGAGCGTAGTTTCCTAGGACATTGCTAAACGAAGGCATGCGAAATTAGTGTCGCATTACTTGACCGGTGAGCAATAAACATTAGGCAGAATAAAATGGGATAAAAAGAGGCGGCACGCGACGCCGGTATGTTAAGCAGCGGTAATGAAAACTGCGTCGGATACACGATTACTCGCGTCCTCTGATCTTGCTGGGAATTCTACACCCTGTGTGTTGTGGGCCGTACGGTAGAGGCAGGTGCGTCGATTGGTTTTATCGTGGGATTTTTGTTGAAAGGCCAGATAGCACTTCAAGGTTTAAAATTAAATATAAATAGGTAATTATAAGATGTACACAGAAAGATATTCTTATAATAAAAACAATATAATATGTTTCTTGTAAAAGTAATAAAAACTTAAATAATAAAATCACGCCAAAATCCCAACGAATGACATTTTCTAATTAATTTTGTTCGTTTGTCTATTTATCTTCACGGATGTTCCGGATTTGCGCAAAAACGGCTGACATGATTCGGATAAAATATGGCACACAGATAGTTTATAACCTGGATTAACACATAGAGTACTTTAAATCCCGGTAGTATGTTCCAGGGGGATATTTTCCGACGTCTACGCGGGCGAAGCCGCAGGCAAAAGCTAGTTTCATTTATGTTAGCCGTTCCACAGTTACCAATTACCACATCGAGCCATATCATTTACAAGCCATTCAATTTAATCTTTGACAACGTTACACGTCATAGTATGACGCGTAACGGACGTCACGGAGCAATACCGCACTTTGACGCAGCGTGTGTTGTGTACGGTCGCAGCGGTGGCTACTAGGCACCTGCCCTACCGCCCGCGATTTTCGAGAAGCAAATAGAGCTAGCAACTAAAAACGAGTTGGCGAGCAGCGAGTGCGTGACGGCGACAAACAATTATTCACTGGTAGGAGTATGTAAGTACCAATTGTGAGTCTCTCAACGAGTGTTCTCCCCGCCAAGTGAGCTTCGCTGAGCGAGTACTCTTTCATAGCTCTTGTCCCTGTAAACGAGTTTTCGCCGCCGCGGCGGTGAGAACCCTGAACAGTCAGCAATCAACTATTAATACATGAATCTCTTTTACTTACACGATGGGCTGGTCAATCGATCTGGTTAAGCTACGCTTGCCGCGGTCGTTCCGTGAATGGGTGACCATCTATACATATCGAGACCCATCCGTGCCTCGTTAAGCCGTTGGGTTGTCGGAAACCCAAAAGTCTAACAACCAGTCTCACCAAGAGGTATCGTGTTACCCATTAACTGAGTTGTGGAGGTCAGATAGGCAGTCGCTCCGTGTAAAATACTGGTATTCAGCTGCATGTGGTTAGACTGGAAGCCGACCCCAACATAGTTGGGAAAAGGCTAGGCAGATGATGATCTCTTTTACTTACACGGGATTTATAATCTTTTATACGTTAATTGATTCCGGCGTGACCTTGCGGAAATCCATTATAAAATGATGATGTGGATAAGCGACAAGTTAATCGTCATCCTGAGGATGCCTCGTTGAGAGGTGAAACACGTGTCGATTTCTTCCAGGGTCTTTTTAAGACTCTATAGAAATAGTTAAGCGGAACAGGTTACTAAATATATCCACATCATCATTTTTTTTTCTTTTATACGTTTCTTGAGCGAGAAACTCGTTGATAGCTAGTCGCGTAGTGGTACAAGTGCCTTATACAGGCTGAGTTGACCACCCCAGGTTAATGAGAGCATTTTTATGTGCTCTCGCAATGAGGAATGCAAATTCGGTGGCGGTTACCGTCGGGTTACTTGCCATTGTTTTAACACCGCCGCTTTACGCCACCCTTGGACTTTTATACCTTTTAATACGTTAACCCCCGAATTACGAGACTTTAGTGCTAATCCTTTGTTTTTGTTTAGTGGACGATGTGTTGGAGTAAAAATATTTGGGGTGTTACGCGGGGTTGGTCTTTTTGTCGGGGTTGGTGAGGGGCAGTTAAAACAGCATCCTGAAACCTGTAGTCGAGAGCTTTGGCTCTTCGATTGTACAGCAGTTTGTGCGGAGGTTGATTGTTACTAACACTAGGCAATAAGTTGTTTTTTTTTGTATGTTACTAACACCATATGGATAATTGTGTGTCCGAAATAAAGCGATTCTATTCTATTCTATTCTTTTCAGTTTTGTTTGTTATTATTTTTAGTTAATCCTGCAAGGTAAATCCTAAATCAACAATGATTACTATATTTGTTTATTGTATGTGAGATAACAGACTATCGTGGTGTCTAAAGAACTGAAAACATATACGATTAGAAGTTTTCAGCTCGCCGTAAACTTTCAAAACATAATGGACGAAGAATGGTTTATTTTATAGCTGATAAAAGAAAATAGAAAAGTTAGACGAGCTGCTTTCAGTTTAGCTTCAAATAGAAAGAGAGAAAGAATAATACGTTTTTGCAACAATATAATAAAAAAACTGGTCAACTCATTGTGATTATCCGGATTTCTTTCTTTTTCGAAGGGTGCTTACTGGCGTTCTAATAGTTAGTAATTGACTAGTGGTAGATATTAAATACAAATAAACCTACATGAAATAATAAAAAAGTACAAAAAATGGATCACATTTTAAATAATGAATCTACCAAAGGGACAACACTAACTAACGGACCGTAGTGTTGTATTTATATTTACGATCCGGATTTCAAACTACGGTAAGTAATGAAAATTGATTTTTTTTGCGCAGTAAATGCTGTGATTGAAATGTGAAAAAAAGAAAGGGAACACAAAGGTGACGAGGTTTGCGCTTTCACGCAAATTATTTTATTGTAATCAATCAGCGTATACCGCGGAGGCCGGGCGACTCGTGTGGAGCCGGCGCCCGTGACACAAGCCGACCAAATTGCGAAGCTGCCGAACCCACCGTGTTTTCATTCCAATTTTTCTCAACAACGAATATTGTAAATGGGAACGTGCAATTTATTTCATTCAACGCGAGTGATTGCTTATGATGTGATTGTTAACTGCATTTTCCTCTCAATATTTTTCAATTCATATTTATATTTTATATGTGTAACTCGCAACAGTGTAGCCGGAAACGGTACAATTTTTTATTTTTCACATGTTTGCGCTACGTTTCAAATTATTGTTAAGCCTCTTAACGTCGATATTTATCGTGATTTGCGTTCTCGGAAACGATATTTAATTGCTTGATCGTAATTCAAACAATTACGATCAAGCATCACTCGTGCAGGTCACGGGATGTTAGAAATCTTTTAATTGCTTACTTTACTGGAAAAGACTTAACAACTAAAATAAAATCATACTAATTGGAAAATAAACTATAGGTTCCACTATCTTTTTACTTACTTTTTTTTACAGAACTACCATTATTATTTTTGACCTTATTCATTTTTTTACTCAATCCTTTCTAAAACAACTTCAACGCCTCATGAAACAACTTAACCACCGTTTTCCCAACATTCTTCAACAGTGATATACAAACTTTTTCGTTCGCCCACTAGTTGGGATCTGCCTGGAGGCTGGTTCAATTACGGGGCGCTGCGCAGCCAATAATTGGCAACAGGGCCCGCGACAAAGCGCCCACAATGGGCCCTGATTAATTTCCGAACTGCACCCGAATTCTAACTAGCAAACACGCGATGAACGCTCCGTGAAACCTGCACGGGAAAATGACTTCGGTACCGATGGTGACTAGACCAGCCCCTTATTGTCTAGGCAGTGTATCAAAGGTTTTTGTGTGCACTGATTGTTATTGGCGTCGGCTGTCTTTTGATTTTTGGGGGGTTGATTTGATTAGAAGATACTGTAGATTATTTTGGAGTGCATGTAGATACGTGCTAGTGGTTTATTTATAGTGAGTGAGGTAATTATGGTCACCGGTAATAAAAGCAACCGTTTCAGGAAGCACTTAAGAGCAATCTCATCCATCTAATGAAAATAACAAATTAATATCAGCCGAAATGGATATCTGATAAAACGTTGATTGCAAATTAATTAGTTACTACACAGTTCCTACGAAAAAAAATAATTAAAAACATGCTTTACAACAAATACCAAGTTTTCTAACAATTTTATAATCTAACACGTCTTATCACCGGCCACCAACTTAATCTATATTCTAAGGCGCAAAGATAACAAACAAAGGCCCAGTTTCGCTCTGCTGTGTTAATTGAATCTCCAACTATCAGATGATGGCAGCGAGAGTGAGCTCACTACGAGAGGGACGGGGGTTGCAGGGGAAGGGGGCTTGGAGGAAATTAAACGTCATATGGTCACTTTCTTCCCCGGAACAATGCGCTGTTAATAACGATTCTTGTCTTATTGTCTTATAAAGTTTTGTTGGAGGTTTGACGTAAATAGATTTGATGGATTATCGGCCTTATTTAAAGCTTGTTGTTAGGCGGTAGATAAAACTAGCGACAAGCGATAACAAGTACGCTATCAGTCCTCTACGAGTTTGCTACGTGTAGATCAAACATCTGCTACGCCTTTGCTACGAATGTGCTAAGCGTCTGCTACAGGCGTACTACGCGACGCTACGAACTTGCTTTGAATGTGCTACGTATGGACTCGTCTACTACGCGTCTGCTACACGCGTACTACGCGACGCTTGGAGTTTGCTACGCGTATGCTACGAATGTGCTACGCGTGGTTTCGTCTACTACGCGCATACTACGCGGCGCTAAGAGTTCGTTACGATTCAGGTACTTGAAGGAAATGTGTCAGCTATGTTATTTGCAGTCGTGAATGTTTCTAAATACTGAAAATATTCTAAAGTATTATGCACATTTCATTTGCGTTATTTGTATTTTTAGAATCGACTGTCCCTTAGTAAATTATGAGCTTAATTTCATTATGTATGAAGATGCTATGATAATCTAGCTTAAATTTATTATAAAGATGAGCTAGCGTGATAATAATAAAGTCTAAACGAGAAAAATGATTGAAGCAATTTTTAGAATACCTCCAATTAATTAATTACTGCACAACATCACGAACCCATAATAATTAAACTTCTCACAAAAAGCTATACCATCCACAACTTGTACCTAACTAATCAACGTGCCACAACACACGCTGCGAATCTCTGCACCAGGAAATTAACAGACGGCACACTGAGGACGGGCTGTCTATGGCTGCTCAATTACCTTGCTAACTCTATGAGTCTATGCCCAGCCTTGCTTACTCTATGCCCAGAACTACTTGTTTTACGTGCAGCTTCTATAAAAACGGCCTTTGAAATCTTTGACTGTGCCTGCCTATATGGGTTTTGATTACTTTTGCGTTAGTAAATTTATGGTGGTTGTAAATGAAATGGTTGTTTTCTTTACACAGATTTGTTGGTATTCAAAATCAGTGCTTCTCAATCTAAATGAATAAATTATCTAAACTATGTAAATACAACTATGTTCGTTATGGTCTTTTGTCTAATATCTTTAAACGAGCAATTCTTGTATATATATAATCTGAATCTCGGAAACGGCTTCAAAGATTTTCATGAAATTTAGTATGTAGGGGTTTCGGGGGCGATAAATCGATCTAGCTAGGTTTAATTTTTAGAAAACTACCAGAAAAAAAAGAGCAAAGCTCGGTCATCCAGACATTATTAATATTGGTCTCGTAAATAAGTTATTGATTGAAATTTAATTTAATTATCTCTTTATTGACTGCTCGTTATTTGTTTACTAGAGAATTAAGTGTCTTACGTCCAATTAGGCTACAAGAGTCCTCACATTTAGCATCTTTCATAAAGTTGATTTTATTCAGCTAATTAGTGTTGTTTAAAATCATATGTTGCTAGTGAAAATTGTTAAATATAAACTAAATCGATTTTTACAATCAGAACCAACCTCATCACTATAAACAAAGCCACCCATAACTCGACACAATTGAAATCAACGTCTTAATTATTCCTTAATTAAGCCACCGTTTACTTCAAAAGGCGTGAAACAGAGAACAGAGGTGCTCACTCAAAATCCGCGTGTAAATAGAGTCGTGGTTGGTTGAATGACGTCATGACGTGACGACGGCGGTGCGTCGCAGACCGCACTGTCCAAGCGTTTAATTTCCTGGTTGACGCCGCGTCGCCAACACTTGATTGTACAAGGCGTACCGTCCACAAGAACTGTTAGCTAATGTTTTCCTACTTAGTTTTATAAGTTTCTGTGAAAAAACTTTGAAGAGGCTGCTGAAAATTAATTTAAAGAGTTGATTCTTTGTTCTATAGTGATTCGATTCACTGTTGTTGTTTTCATGAACTAATTACAATATCACAATAGCTAACATGAGAGTTACTGTAAAATAACTAGTCGGATTTTCAGGAACGTAGTGAACTTTTTGTAAATGTAGGGAACTTCTACTAAAATCACGATAGAACAAAGTTAGGGGAAATAGGCAATTAAGTGTACGAAAATAGTGCAGTTAGCGTGCGTGGTATCAGCGCGCATCTAGCGCGTGCTGGCGCGGCGTGCCCGCGCGACGTGCCGGCGTGCCCGCGCGCCAATTAGACGCCCGTCGCACCACCGGCTAATAGCCCATTAACACTCGCTTTACACCGCGCGGCCATCGCTCACCTCCATCTATTCGCCTGTTAGTGCACCGCCAATCCTGCCCGCACCTACCCCACCCCGCCTCGCCGTCATCTCTGCACGGCGTCAGAGGGGAACCCCGCTTAATTGACGGGAGTCCTCAGTCATAAATAAACGTTCAAATGTTCCACTTTATAGGTAGTGCGGCTAATGTGCAATCGAATTTATTTACGGCACAAATTCGTTGAATTTATGGTGCTATTGTGAAGTTGGTGGTCAGTGGATGATTAGATTTACGTCACCAACTCTAAATATGTCGAGGATAACAGTTACAGCAGTGAACGACGGCTCGTAATAAAGTTGAACTTTAAGTTGACGATAGTAATGGGTGTCTCTAACGAGAGATAGTTTGAATTAAACTTGTAATAGAAACTCAGTAGCGATAGGTCGTTCCTATTGCACGCGAGGTGCGATGCCCTGTGATCGAGCGAGCGTTTCGCATTAATTAATTGGGTATTTTCACACGTCAGCGGCTAGATCTCTCCAAATAGATCGGCGCGCGCGGCCCTTAATTAGCTATATCTGCGCGACCGATCGCCTGCGCCCGCGCACTCCTCCACGCCAATTTGGCGCTAGTCTCTACTTCGGAATAGCTGGAGATAAGGCAACTAGAATGCTCAGTAATAACCTCATTATGAAATATACGAGCCTCTGCTGTTTGTTAGATAACGCGACGACTCTGTGTATCTTACGCTGTTATATTGTGTAGCCAATGTTATTCATGACCATGCGCTTTGTTCAATTACTAAAATAACGAACAATGTAAGGTTATGTTAATTATAATAAAGTTTATTTTGTATGTCATCGAAGTCGATCGAAAACCTTGATGGTCCTTTAAAAATTATATTATTGCAGTGTTAGAGGTCTTCCATCGCATTTTATGTAAAAACCCCTTTTACTAAACTTGTTTGATTATAGTTCCACTTTTGTTCATTGTGCATGAAGTATTGTTGGCGATTTGAATAGTTATATGAAAGTATAGCCCAACTAAAAATTCAAAAGCAACGCGTCATGCTAATCCAAAACTATTACAAATAATTTAAAAATAATTACCACTCTCTATTGATCAATCCGTTATTCACAGCTTTAATATCGCGTTAATATGCATCGCAATAGAATAGAAAGACGTCGGTCGGTCTGTGCAAGCGCACGTGTCGATCCCGCACCATTCTCTCCTCGACTGATTGACGGCCGTCAGGAAACAATTACCTTTTTGTCGGCCAAGCGATACAACGCTAATTACAATAAGTGATCATTGATTTTTTTAATTACGCCGCCCATTCATGCGTCTATCATCGCGGCTAATAGTTGCCAGTCAGTGCATTTAATAACGCCCGCCGCCTCACGGAATGCTCATAGTTTCGCTCTCGCGGAATTTCTATTATAAACTCCTCCTTCTTTAATCTATTTTTTAAATTAAACTCTTGAACAGAATCATCCGCGACTAGTAACCGATTTTATTTAATCATCCTTACAAATTGCAATTTGAACATTGTTAACAGGAGGTGGCTCGCAAAAAGTTAACAACTATTAAGAGCGAATTTTAATGTGTCGAGTAAAGAAAATCTTTATGCAGTGCGCAGTTGGAGCGTAACCTGTTTTGCTGTGTAAGCGTACGCGTTGCATTCCTTTCATAAACGCGAGATGCTCTGAGCCGGGCCAGGCCGGCTCCGCGCCGGACCGGGTCGGTACCGCACGCGGCGCCCGCCGCCGCCGGGACGCGCATGCAGCCCGCCCCGTGAGAAACGAATGTTCCGGCCTCTAATTACGTTTTATGCGATATCGCCATTTAATTAGCAACATGTTTCCCATTCCGAAACATTAATTAATATTTTCATCAGAGTTCCCCGCATTTAACTGTGCTTTTATTACTCTCTCGAGATTTCAATAAAGATTCTCGACCACCCTCGTTCGAGTGTTATTGTTTTAAAAAGTCTTATTATGAAATTTTTATTGCTGTGTCGTCGAGAGGGGTAATTAATTTCATTGTCGACGGCTTTTCGATCGAATGCCTTAAATGAGTTCTTTTAAGTGAAACGAGCCATCGAGTAAGATTTTTTTTTGCGAGCGCGCTGTAACAGCGACAAGTGGTTGACATTATAACAACGCAAGATCACATTGGTCACTTTTTGCAACAATAAAAATATCACCACGAACGTTTCTTGACAGCTACACAAGAACTTAACATCTCGATAAGTCGACGTTCACGAGTGAATTCGCCAGATAAGGGGTACAATTAATTCAATGGTCGGCGAGTAATTGTAGCAACAGATTAATAACCGATCCACGTAGCGGGGGACAAATTGCGCCAGCTGACCGCCGCGCTCCACCGTAATGACACTGCACGTGTGACATCTCTGTTACTGTCCGACCGCTTCCATTCTCAACTCAGTATTAATGACGACTAATTTATTCAATGTGTCCGACTCGCTGGATGCTCGACTATATTTGCCTTATCTGCATAATTGTAATCGATGAAATTCCTATTATTTCGCGATGTTTAAGGTCCGAGAGCGTGAGAACAGCCCTCGGAGGGAACTAATTACTCCGAATGTGGCTGGCTTGGGTCTTCGGTTAATTAGAGACGGAGTGGTTCAACCCTCTTAATTAATACTTGTGCCTAGAAGGCCCTCATGCTTACCTCGACTGTTTTGTTTGAATTGTTAATTCGTGATAAAACATCAGTGGGTATTGTGTTAACATTATAATTAAATGTAAAAAAAGCATTTGAACTTTCCTTTTTACCCTTAATCACCTTTATTACAATAGAAATTGGAATATTTTGAAATTATGTCTAAGTAATGAAAACAATTTTTATAATTTCTGAGAAACCTATAAAATTGTATTTAATTATCTGGAACATATTAAAAGCAGTTTAAAAATATATTTGGATTATTTTTATTATCATCGGAACTGTTAGTAGCCATTATCTAATATTACTTAAGGGCCTGAATAGATTTAATATTTTTAAGGTTCTTTTCAAATCGTAAATCCAGTATCATGAACCAATGGCCCATAAATTAATTATCAAATAGACTTTTATAGTTTTATGACCATATCCGTAACCAAATATTTGTGTTACAAATAACATATTAAAAAAATTACGATTACAATTTCATAGTCCCTATGAGCCTAGCACGAACGCGCGGACTAAAGCCGCGTCCTATTTGAAAGCTGTAGCCGCGCGAGAACGCGATCGGTCGCGTGCATATGTCACATTTTTTTCGGAAAACCGGAAAGCTTTCTCTGTCGGTGCGACCACGAGTACAGTTTCACCGAACGTTCGGTGAAATATCGTGTATTGACGCAACGACCGCTTTTAGGACGCGGCGTAAACGTAATGTTAAAATTGAAAATACTTGTTTCACACATAATATAGTTTACTCATAAATGAAACCTACTCATAGGTGATACTATTTGTAAAATGCTTTAGAACTGTTATATTTTTTATTAAAAAATCGTTGAATTTTAGTTAGTTTACGTCGCGCGCTCGTGTTAGGGCATCGAATAAATTAAGATATTGTAAAAGGTAGGCAGTAAGTACCTAAGGAGTAGGTGTCTGCGTAGGAGACGCTTACGGATAACGATATTGGGACCATCTATACGATATTTTTGTTACAAAGTGGTTTTATTATGGTTTTATTTATGTTACGTCTTTATTTGTATAAATTGAGACATCTTTTGAAGTTATTTAAATTGTGGAAAATGATAGGTTTTTGTACGTGGCTTTATTTGACGATTGTAACTTATTGGGGGATTAGTGGAGTTATTGGAAAATGATATTGTAATATAAACCATTATATAAATTAAAAGATGTTTTCGTGAGCAAAATACTTTTTCTGTGAAAAATTTACTTGTATTCTAGGGTTGGCATATGTAATCCTTTCATGAGTAATAAAATATATATGTATAAGCTGGGTATTTACTAACTTTATTTCGTATCGTTACTTATTGTAGTTTCTTTCGGTTTTTAATTTAATTCTAAGGCTCAATTTACACACCCACGGAACGGAATGGAAGCGAGTATACAACGCTTTTGAAGTGAAAACTTCTTTAGGCGCGTTGGGCATGTTTGAGATGGGACTAAACCATTGATTTTGCGACACCATGACGACACCTCATTTTTGTAAACGTCATTGTGCTCTTTATTTATATCACGTTACGGATCAATGTTCTATGCAAGTATTTTTACTCTTTCAGATTTTTTTTTTTGTATACGCGATTGTGCTCTTTATTTAAGGTTACGGACCCATGTTCTATATGTACGAGCGTCACCATAGGAAATGTATTGCTTTAGTTTTCACCGCAATAAGCATTTGCTTATTCGCCGATTACATGTCTACATCTGCTGAATAAGCTATCGCGCCCACCACAACTCACCTACTTTACGTGTATATATTCTAATGTTTTTCCTAATAAATCAGTCAATCAATAACGGACACAAAACAGTGATTTTATTTCCTGTAAACATCCCGTGTGATTCGTACCCGTCAACAAGCTACAGACGTATAGTGTACGGACAAACTGCCCGTATTACAAGTACTTTTCTTCCACCAACTTGATCTTGTTCAAGTTTTCACTTCTGTCGGCACTCCCGAAGTGCCACCACTTTTTTTTGTACAAAGGAAAATTAACTTTATATCAATTGTGTAACGTACAAACTAGATACGAGCTTGTAACTGCGGGAATTACCGAGATGCGCGAGAATTTTTCAGAAAACACGCGAACTTTTATTGTATCTATTGTTGTATCTAATTTAAACGTTACACTATTGACATAAAGTCAATTATGCTTTTTACAAAAAATATCACCTCCATTCCGTTCCACGGCAATGTAAATTGAGCCTATTTCTGTAAGTAATATCAGTTAAGCAGGTAGGTAACTACTTACTATAAGGTCGAATTTCACCGAAGAAACTGAACGCGTTCAGCAAATCTAAACCGCGTTCAAGAACTGTCAATGTCAAAATTGTTATGGAATATTGATGCTGACATCTCTAACGCGGTTTAAAAGTACTGATCGAGTTCGTTTCATTGATGAAATCCGCAAGTTTATGTTTGAAACTACACACATCAAAAGTGTCTAGGGATCAAGCATTTTTATGCGGATTTCTTGAGATTGAGATGTGGCTTTGTAATAAATTTATGATTATATAAATTTATATGGATCCTTTTTGGTGCATTTCATAATTTGAAACAGGAACTGTTAATCAAATTCGAGTAAAAGATGAAAATCAGCTGTCAATATTTTCCCTATAAAAACATACAACGCATTGAAGACATTATTAGTGCTACTGTTTCCCTACTACTGATTAAAACCAACGTTATTATGGAGCGGCGACGTCATTTAAGCAGGGAAGAAATGCTCAGAGCCGTGGGAATGATAGAAGCTGGTTCCCGGCAACGTACTGTGGCTTTAGCTCTGAATACAAGTCAGAGTGTTATCAGTCGACTTTGGACACGTTACCGAAGCACTGGTACCGTGGCTGAGCGCCATGGAGGACGGTATCGCTGCACCACACGGAGACAAGACCGATACATTCAAATCTTAACTCGAAGAGCTCCAACAATAACCGCCATGATGTTAGCCGTGAGGCTTCATCACTTTTCAGGGAACTTAATTAGCGACCAAACAGTCAGAAACCGCTTGCATGAAGTGAACCTTCATTCCCGAAGACCGCTACGGGTACCACCTATAGCAATGCACAATCGTAGGATTCGATATCAATGGGCTCTTGAACACAGAAATTGGGCAGAAGAACAATGGCGTATCGTGTGCTTTTCTGATGAGTCTCGTTTTGGTATGAGACCGGATACAAGACGTATACGACACTGGAGAACCCCTGGACGCCAACAGCGATTAAAATCCTACCAGGAAGTCCATCCTTATAGTGGTGGAACCATCATGGTATGGGCGGGTATTTGGATCGGCGGAAGAACTGAGTTGATTTGGATCAGAGGCAACCTCAACGCTCAAATTTATGCTGAGACGATTGTATCTGACGTCATCGTTCCTCTACAAGTGCAAATCGGTCCCTTATTTCAGTTAATGCATGATAATGCACGACCGCACACCGCAAGAGTTGTAAGACAGACTCTCGCCGCAGCTAACATCAATGTCCTGCTCTGGCCTGCTCAGTCGCCAGACTTGAACCCGATTGAGCATGCATGGGATATGCTACAGAGAAGAGCTCTGCCGAATATGGAGGGTATCCAGTCGCAAGAAGACCTTTTTTTGTTGTTGCAACGAACATGGGCGGCCATTCCACAGCGTGATTTGGATGAACTCATTTTGAGTATGCCAAACCGATGTTCTTGTGTTGTTAGTGTTCGCGGTAGAAACACGGATTATTAATTGTTTAAGTTACCCAATAAAATTTTAAAGAAAACTGTTATTTCAGTCTTTTTTTCGAACTTTAATGTTAGTGGTTCAAATGTCAAAAATCCCTTTATTAGGAAAATGGCAAATTTCTTTATTAATGCAAAGGTGACTTGGTTTATCGTTACTGTGACAAACGAAAACACTTTATTTGATGAATCCTTAAAGAAAATTTTAATTAATATCAATCAGGAGAAAAGTTATTGCAAAAATATATGTTGATCCCTAGACACTTTTGATGTGTGTACTTTAAAAAAAAATCTTCTTCTTCTTTTGCTGTGGTTAGTGACTAACCTGATGTCAGACTAAAGCCGCCCATGGGCCTCTGACTTTGCTTCAGATGCCGTCGAGAAATATCTCTCAAACATGCCGGTTTCTTCACGATGTTTTCCTTCACCGTTTTTGAAGCAAGTGATAATTATACAATACGCAAATGAATCCGAAAAGTCAGAGATCCGTGGCTTTTTAAATTTTCACAAAGAACAGTTATCCTGTAAAATCTTTACGAAGGTGTAGATTACAATATAAGAAGGCTGATTAAAATCGTTTTTGCTGATTTAGATCTCAGTCAGATAAACCGTGAGATGCTGACAAAGAATCTGTGTTCTAACGTGCTTCGATTAAATTAAACTAAAATCTCGAAAAATAATAAATATGTGTGTTACAAAGATTGTAAAGAGACAGTGTTTCTAAACTTCTAGACTTCGTAGGAAAAGCGGATGAGAAAAAAAAAAAGCGAATTTTAAGCATTTTTCCACTCACATGAAACATTTATAAAAAACCAACTTTTCCATATTTTCTAAATAAAACTGAATTATGTTTGTAGTTCATTGTCCGACACTTTTGAATTACAACAACTACTTAAACACGGAATTTCTTAACAGTTGTAACTCTGCGGTAGCGAAGAAAAATGCGGCTCGCCGTAATGAATATTACATTAAATAGCTAATTTATGAGCCACTACATATGAATAAAGAGCACATTCAATTTCTTGGACACGACTTTAAATTCCTTCACATACTCATAATAACCTATTACTGCAATTAATGCAATAACAATGCATTACCATTACTTTACAATCAAACGTTTTTTTCCCACTTTCCATAAGTTCGTTATTATTAAACTCATTAACTTTCAGAAAAGCGTAAAATAAGTAAGTGGGGAAATATATATTTCTCATTTAATTAGGTGTATAATTATGGTAATAACACCGGCATTAAGTGTATAAAATAAAATGTAAGTAACATGAAACCGATCGTGTGGAGCGAGTTTAATTTTCTTATATTCCCCATGAGAAAAGAATTTAGTGCCCTTTATATTTACTTAATAAATCTAATAATAGTGAAACGGTCTAGTTGCACCTTGTCCTGCAATCGAGTTCCTTTCCAATCACCTCACGTGCAAATAAGGCCGCAATAGAAACTATATAAAGTCAATTTACGACGTGTCAGTGTAAAGTCGTAAATGTGAAATTGTTCTCGGCTGTGGATAATGGCGTATTTAATGTATTTGTGACTGGATGTTCCGTATTACCTAACCGTTGTGTCTTATGTACACGTCGCCCGACGACACGGCTCTTCGATTAACATAAAGTCGAGGCGAACAGCGGCGACCCCGCGTGGGCGCGTGCTCTTGCGCATCTACCGTGCCCCGTGCCTTATATTGGGATCTCGCTTCCTCTAAACCTTCACAAAGCTAACACAAAACAAACGTCCACAGCAAACACAATCCTATTACCACACCACGGTAATCACTAAAGTATTTCGTGACCACTAAACCGCATTTAGTCAGTTAGTCATCATAAACCGGCTGATGTTGCAACTCGTTGGTCGAAAAATAATTAGCAGTTAGTCGACCTCGCGGCCCAACTGCGAAGGAAAACCGCACGCGCTGACATTGACCCGGCGAGCCCCACTCAGTCTACAGCGCCGAGCGCGGCGGTGAGGGCACAGCGCGGCCGCAGCGATCCACCACCACGCCACGGCAACGCAGTTTTTGTGTTTATGAAATATTTATCTACATTTGCGCGGCAAGTAATCGAGTTCTACAAAAAATCCAAGATGGTGAGCACGCCACCTCAGTACGACTTTCATCCGCTTGGACACACAAACCGATCATTACCACTTACGGGATCAATAATTCATATCCAATTAGCTGATTACCGCAGGATGTACATGTAATACGTACATATTTATTATATCGAGCGCGTTACATGATTGCGTTTTCAATTAATTTATCTACTCATTTAAATAGTGGTTTACAATGTAGTACGATAGTGTCGGACATACTTGATGCCGAGTACCGATGCGACGCACTGATAACATTCCGGTTCAGGTATTGAACACGAAATTCTTGGCGTGGTCAAAGCTGAGCCATGTTTGAGGGAACACAACGATTCGATCTAGACGTATGTTTGAATGCGTGGAATTCACGGACAATTGATGGAAGCGCGCGAACCATCGCTCTCTATGTGCAAATCTAGTCTTTAGGGGCGGATAGGAGCGCGCAATGTTCTGCATACCATTGGATGAGAGGGCACGTCATCGTCCGATAGGATCGTGACAGAGAATTCGTCGGTCGGCTGCCGGTGGAATGCAAGCGGTAATTGATTTGTCCTGTGTAATCGACGACGAACGGGATTGACAGGAATATCGAGACGTCATGCCAGCCGGATGGCGAAGATACGCACGCAACTGACTGCTACCGCCCGCCGCCGCCGGTGACGGCTACACTTGTCGATAACTACTGGCGTCACGCTCACCGACAGTAAGCACTGCTTGTTTATGAATTCAAGGACGACTGTAGATAGGGACGTTGTGACAACTTCTACTTTAATAAAATTAACGCAAATAAAGTTGAAGGTTGCAGAATTTGGTTATTTTCCTAACACGCATTTTTCTACGCAAAATTATGTAGAATCACAATTAATAAAACCTTGCTACAAGTTGGTCCAAGACATCGAATAAGGCAGCGATGGCGATAAATTTTAAGCGACTTTCACTGAACTTAAACATGGCCTGCATTCTCCGAAGTCCGTCATCGGTTGTCTTCTATAAAATATTGGAAAGAGTCGCAAGTAATTCGTCGCACGCGATCCAGAAACAGGTCCGTCCAGTAACAGCGCGAAGCCAAATAAAATTAATATTCATAGCCGTTGTATTTATTGGCTTTCAATTAGTATAATCTTAATGGAGCATTAACATACGCGCGGGCGACGCGTCGGAGCATTACCATAGCCGTCGGTGGGTTGCCAACCTCCCAACAACCTGGTCTTTTTGGACACCTTCGAATTGTACGTTTGGTGTGGTATTACGTAGTTAACTTGAAAATGTCCTTAATGATAGTCTTGTTTTCCAAGAAAATCGAAGTATTGCAAAAATTGCAAAAAGCGGATATGTACTTGAAGAAGGAAAAAAGTTTTGCATAATGTAGAGTCGCATGCACAGATCATTACTTCTAATGTATCCTGTCCATAGCTGCCGCGTGCAAGACTAATAGACGACTTAAAAAGGCAACAAATGTTACGGGCTGTCCCAGTTAACCTCAGCCGTTTCGAAAAACTACATAAATGGGCAACAGAGTCGGTCTAAGCTGGCAACACCGGTCGCGGAAGGCTCGCTGCCGATGACCTCCGGCGACCGGTTCCCGCGGCTCCCTCCGCGCCGCCCGCGCACCCCCCACCCTCGCCCCCTCGCGCGAGACGTTTCATTACGTTATTATTATATTAAATGCTATAATACACATTGTAGGCATTAGTCCGCTGAGACGTCGTCCTAAGAAAGGGTAATGTATGGCCCACGTAGCCGGTCCATTCGGTTTTATTTGAAACGCTCGGGGATTAGCGCGGTGATCTTTATGACCGTTTTGAATGGCGAATTGTTCTATAGCGAGAAATTTTTAGTCATTATGTTGACTTCTCAGTATTTTGTTCTGAAGGAAAGTTTTGTCTTGTATTCCACACGTTTTGAACGTTAAACTTAGTACCTACATAGTCTTTCAGAAAATCAGGAATTCATTGAGCCTTCAATTACCACAATACCTAGTTATAAACGCGTATAATATTTTATAACTTTTAAAATAAAATTTTAACATGGAAACTTAAGTGTAAGATTCATAAAGTCATGGAAATAGAAAACTTACTCCCGCAAAGTATACAACGACAAAATAAATATACATAGGTAGATAATAAAATTATGACTGTAGTTACTTAATAGTAACTTAAAAGTTATATAGAAGTAATAAAAAAACTTATAAAATCAATTGATGCAGACTGACAATCCGTGGTTCCTTTTGACAAACAAACATAAAATGAAAGTGCGTCTAATCTGATAATTATTCGAGTATTGAACATGAATGGAGGATGGACACCTGTGTAAACATCCAAGATCAATATTATTAAAATTCTATTTGCTTGTTAAAAAAATATAGTGTTGACACAGCTCCAAGCCACCTCTGTTCCTGCATCGTCTGATCGTAATTCGATTTGGCATTAAACCGATTCTTTGGCGCTCTCGGGCCATGTATCGATTTGGAACAATTAAGTGAGAGATTTTTAATACTTCATACGTGTTTTTTATTGATAAGCAGGTATGGCGATTGCAGAATTAAATCCTGGAAAAAAAATGATTTTCATCAATTAGAAATTTCGATTCCATTTGATTGTAGGAAAAGGAAATTACAGGACGCTTTAGATCACGTTTTCCAAATAGAATTTTGGGTTCTAAGAAATGATTTCAATTCACTAATTACAGTTCCTTCACCAAGGCTCGTTTTGTTTTAGGCCTCACTTCCCGACCGAGTTAAAAGCGAGACTTATCGAAGATCTAAATTCATTACTCATTATTAAAATACAAATTATTTCCAGATAGTGTGTCACAGAGGAGCGATCTAATTATAGAGTTGACCAGTTCTGTGGGCCGCAGGGGGACAGGGGGCACGGAGGGGGCACCTTTCATCGGAATAAGGCACGCTACAAAGTATCGCGTTACATCGCGCGGTGCACTTGATCATGCCGTTGTCTGCACTCTTTTATTTATGTGCGTCCTTTATTTTTGTTCGAACCGCTTTGAACGTCGACCGCACCGACCGCACCGCTTAGCGCTCGCCGCAGATCCCACCCGACCAAATTAGTCTTACTAGAATGCATTATGTTCTCCGTCAAACCACATATAAAATCAATATTCCTTAACCATAAACGTCTCGTGTGGTGTGACTTTAAAATCATTTTAGTAGTCCCCAGACCGACATTAGACGTCGAACCGCATAACTTTCATTACCGTCTACTAAATCCCATACGTTATGACGCATCCTTTTAAGCCGGGGTCTAAGTCGATGTTTGGAACTTATTAGAGCTGTCGTTAAAGTGAGTACAGTGGAGGAGCATAAATCGAGTTGGCACGTCAAAATATCAGCGGTGATAGAGCGGCGTGCGTGCGGCACCGCGCCGAGCCATGCCCCGTCGCGCCGAGGCCGTGGCCCGGCCGACCAATTTATTCGTCGGGACGTCAGATTTCGAGGGCCTTGTTACGACTAAGCCTCCAATTAGACTTATCCCTAATTAAGAGATGCCAATAAATTACCCTCCATCACGGGCTAACGAAGACGCGCCGCACTAATAACGCTAATTGATTTTGAGTAATGAGCTCGAGTTTTGATGGAGCTGATTGGGGGCCGCGAGGGGGCGCCATCGATCGCGACTATTCTGCCAGTATGAGATGCCTTTGCTGCGCTTCTCCCATATAGTTTTGTTGTACTTTCTTACCCGTCTGTTTAATTAGCTAATTGAATTTTGAGAGCTTATATTAACCTGTGTAGACACAGGCAAGACAATCAAGAATTTTAATTAAATAACTAAATTAATCTTGTAAAAATGTAAGATCTTGCAATGATAATTTAATTAATTGTATTCAGCGGAAGTTTACGCTAGCTAGTAAGTTGGTATCAACGGCTGAATGCACTGCGTTTTAGTTTTAATTGAATTCCATTACTGCAGTGAAAGCTCTCGTTTAATTACCGAGTGGACTAAACAAGACCATGTTCTGATAAATTGCATTTTAAACGTAAATACTGCGATTGCTTTGTTCCTGATAGTGGTTTTAATTTTAATTAATGATATCATTTTAACTAAATCTATAAATGGATCTTCTAACCAATAAATCATTGAATAATATTTTAATTTAAACGTTTTTGCGTACCACAATTTTTTCACCTTTTACTATAACATACATTACGTAGGTATATGCCAAAGAAATGCTTGCGAAGCAAAAACATCGAAGATATGTGACATCCACCAACCGGAATGAACCCGCGTGGTGGATTATGGCCCGCTCCTTCTCATAAAGAGGCCTGTCCCAGCAGTGGGAACGTTATAGGTTGATTATGCTATTACAAATTAAGTATTATCTACTAATGCAGACCATATTTACTTTCTATAAGATTAGTTATATCTTCGTGTAACATGAAAAATAAAATTACATATTATGTAGTAATGTGTTTTTTTTTATAGTGAAAAAGGGCCTAAGAGTGGTTATTAACTAAAAAAGTAGCTATAACTTTTAATTTATTCAAAATTCGAATGCAATATTAATCGTTGTTTGCGTGTCAATGGGCATTAATGTTCATTTTTTTTTTTCATCTGCACATAACATGAACGCAGCTTTATCAATTTTTAATTCTACAACATCATTATAAGGCTTTCAATTTAATTAAACTTACACGAACACAGAAAGATGTCTGACTAGTCGACTACTTTCTGAAACTACGTAACGAACTTTAACAGTTTCAAATGCACCTTTTAAAAACAAGTTTTTTATTCGCAACGTAAAATGATTAATGTATACCTGACAAATGACAATCGCCCATAAATTTTATATTGCGTTTTAATTATGAGTCGCCGACATTAAATAATTGTTCCGGGCTTAACCTTATACGGGTTTGTTCGTCGTTGATGAAGTTGTAAGGCATGCGCCAGCGCAACGTGACTCGCGACTATCTGTAAGATCCTATCGCGGATACATCGGCCGCTATCCGAATCTCATTATTCCCCACAATCCGATTAGTCGTGTCTTCTATAGCATTAACTTGTAATTTCGCTTCATAATAAGGCTTTGAATAGTTTATTCCGATTTTGGTGGTTATCTTTTTGATCGATTGTTTGCTCGTTAAGTAATAGGGTTATTTATCTTGATGTGTTAATTTGTGGTTCTTGTAGATGTTAGTTTTACCAACAATTTTTGTGGGCCAGGTTTTATTTTCGAAGTTTTAATAGTTATTAAAGTTTCTGACGTTTTACAGGCAGGTAACTGAATAATTGCAAAAAACGAAAAAGATATACCTATGTAGAACTCCGGGAGTGCCGACAGCTGCGAAAACTTTAAAAAATCGGCACCGCGGTAATCAATGCGTTGATGTCTTTCTAATTGTCAAAAGCTGGTGTCATCACAGTGTCGCGAAATCAATGGTTTAGTCCCATCTCTAAAATGCCCAACGCGCCTAAAGAAGGTTTCACATTTAAAAAATGTATTGGCACCCATGTTTCGAACTCGAACTCGAACGAAAGAAAGTTATTTTAGAAATCTACGAACATCTCAATAATACCTACTTACATGTATGTCATTTTTATTGTATAATTACGTAAGAATTGTCAAACCTCAAAGGCACAACACTAGTTTCTTTTTCGCCTCTTGGAAAACTTTTTCCTGTAATTCGTTATTCCGTTCTCAGTTCAAACATGTGACAAAGGACAGTAGGCTTTTTCATTTGAACTTAGTTTTTGCAGTCAAGTGAGGCCCGTGTGTTTAGGTTTTTGTGACGTATGTAGTTATGACTTGTTTGTTTGTGGTCAGTGATAGTCTAGTGGTGTGACCGTTGGACTGCCAAGTCCATAGGTCTCGAGTTCGAACTCAAGGCACGCACCTCTGACTTTTCAGATTCATGTGCGTATTGTATAATTATCACTTGCTTAAAAAAAAACCGGCCATGTGCGTGTCGGACCATGCACAATGAAGGTTCCGCGTTTTTGCAACTGCAAATCTAAGTTGGTGGATTATTACTCGTTAACTTGTCGAGTCTACTTAGCTGTGATAGTTTTCCTTTTAATTTCGTTATATAAACTACTGTCGTGATTTTTTTCACATATCCAAACCGTTTAGCTGACGGGGACACACACACTTGACTCTAACAAAAATTAGCACTTTCATATTTCGCAAACGGATCCCTGCATCCAAAAATGGTTTTCACAGACTCAATGTTTTTAAAAGACCTTTCTTCCAACGATATCCCACACTATGGGATAGACAGCAAAAAAAAAACATCCCCAATTTAAGGACCTAAAAAAATATTTTTCATAATTTTATTATACCACTTTGTCGGCGTAATTAATACGTATATGTGTACTAAGAGTCTCGGAGCTAGACCGTGGACAGACAGACAAACGCACATGACGAAACTATAAGGGTTCCTTGTTGACTACGGAATCCTAAAAACGGTGAAGGAAAACATCGTGACAGATATTTCTCGACGGCATGTGAAGACAAGTCAAGGGCGGCTTTAAAACCCGCGCGGCTTTAAAAAACAGACACCAGGTTAGTCACTTACGACACGAAACGAACAAGACTTCACAGTAAAAAAATATTGAGTTCTTGCAGCTCTATTTCATTTATGTTTTATGACACTCTAGAAAGCACGACTACTAACTATAATATTCGATCTCTTGATTGCTTTGCTACCCCAAGGTTGAGTGTCAATTCTTCTTCTTTGTCGTTCCCTCAATGCCGAGGATCGCGACCAAATACGATTGGTCTCCAAGCTATGCGGCCTTCTGCACTGTGTACAGCTCGATAAATGCTGCATCCAACAGCCTTCTTGATCGCGTCTTTTCCCTCTACCCGGCCCTTATCATAAACCTTTCCAGACCATGCTTAAGTGAACACATAATATGTCCGAAAAAGCTGTGGGCACGCTCCTGGCATATTGTAGATAGCCACTTGGTGATATTCAGTTCCTCCAGTATGGATTCATTCGTTCTCATGGCGGTCCATGGACGTCATAAAACGAAATAGTTGGAAAATCCAAAAGGGCACGCCTCATAACGCTCATTCAAAACCAGAAAAATATTTAAACGACTTTTCATGAAGTATGTTTTGACTGCATTTTTACCCATCAATATGGGTAAAATTTCTCACCTCGCAATCTTTGCGTACTGTCAAAGACTATTTAGGTTTGCTTTGTTGGTTGCTAGGCAACGGAAGAGGGTCGAAGTTGGAAATATTATATTAGTTCGTTTTTTATTAATTATAATTAAACTACTTTGAATACAAGAGCCATTTTCAATAGGGTTCCTCCTATGGATGACACGAATATATTTAAAAAAAAAATTACTCAATTAATTTATTTTCTCGTAAGCTACAATGTTTTAAGGTTTCATACATTGATTGACGGTATATTTTTTTAAACTATTTTGAGGTTTTTTTTTTGTTTCTGATGCATTAAATTAATTTTTGAAATATTAATCTCCATTCAATTATCTATACAATGGTATATAAATTAAGTAGGTTCTGTGTACTAGCAGGAGTGTAACAATAAAAACAGTTTCAGAAAGAAGGCAAAACAAATTTTTCGATCGCAGAGCACTCTCTAATGCTTCGCATTATAAGTCGTGCAAAAGTATATTTGTCAATTTGTATATTTGTCAAAAGTCTATATTGTCTATGCGACAATTAGATAGCTCTTCACGTGACCAGTGGGTTGGCCTATTTTAGGCCAAATCTCAAATTGCCACAATCTAATCTCAAATTGCCACGTTGGTTGGCCATGCTGCCAGCCTTTTGGGTACTTTACCATTGACAGCGATGCGGCAGAATTTTTGGATGGCCATAATATATATGGCTTGTATAATGTATTGAAGTCTAGATGACCCGGTGAATATGGTACCACGTGAGACAACATTTACATTTTTTTTTAGATTTTAGGCTATTACTTTTATTTGAGTTTCTCCTAATTTTATTTTTTCCTAAATCAACCCAGCACTGAACAAACCAAAAAAACGTTATTCAAATCGGTCGAACCATTTTCTAATTCTGTGACACTACCGCAAAGGAATTGATTTTAAATATACATATAAATAGATAGATAAATAGATGACCAGTTTGAAACACATAATAATTAAATATTAGATAGCTTAAACCTTAGTTAAGTTTCAATTGACTGGGAATTGTTATCTAAAGAGGTAGAGCAAATACGAAGTCGAATATATTATGTATTTTTTTCACAGTTACTTTTCAAAGGGCCCTATTTTTTAATGAGATAAGTTCTAGCTTACACCATTGCAGCAACAATTCATTGGTAATAAATGTATCAATGATACACCAACGGATACAAATTGCTTGCCCAGGGCATCACATTGAGTTCAGAAACGATATCTTTCGCAACTTACCTCGTATAATGAGCAGCTGAACACAGGGCTATATTTCATCAGATTATTTCATTTCTGCCGCTCACAATACCTATCTGATAAATACATAATTGGGCAGCCTTTTGGCTTCTCGAGAATTAGTTAAATTCTCGATTATTTGTGGTCGGTTTTGATGGTAGTTGCCTATTTGTAGGTTGATCGAAATGCTTAGGGGCGAACGCATTGATTTTAAAGTAATGATTACCTATTTTTAATAATATTAATTCATATTGGACTTACTTTAAATCACAAATCTTAAAATTAATTGTAGTTAGATAAGCAATATGTAATAAAACCCTATCCGATCCGAAAGGGGCACATGGGTTCTGCAGTAACATTAAAAATAATAAAACATCTTATTATTATTGAAAATAAAAAAGTTAATGCTATTGAAAAATCACATTTTTAGTACCAAAATTACCTCAAATCCATTAAAAGCTAGCAAATTTTCAACAGGTGTCTACAAGTCATAACTATGACCAGTTATGACTTGTAGTACTTGACGTGTACTTGACCTGCTAAGCGACCGCCGTCTGGCCCCATGTAAACACCAAGTAAAATTTCCCATTTAGAAAAAAATAAAACGATTTTTTTTTCCTGAATATTACCGCATAAATTGACTCTCAGTACGATACCTAACAAAAAGAACACCCTTACGGATCGGACAGGGTATTTTTACATGTTGTATAAGAATGACATCTGAATATCACCATATGTTGTGGTAGAATGTACAGGACTTAACAAAAAATATTAACACCATACTATGTAAAACTACATTCTTACAAATAAATTAATTCTTATACTGAATCATATTACTTGCCTACCACTTGTACGGTAGGCCACAGGTCAAAGGCCTTAGGTTGCTTTTTAAGCAACACTGTGGCAGTGTAACATAAAGCTGGCGTGCAGTAAATGAGAGATACTAGCATTCAGTAAGACCTCTGCAAACCTGTACCCTAATTGCGTAATACACGATCAATCACAATTTGTTTCGATTTGAAACAGATTGCTAATCGATTGCTTCATAAGTTGGAAAAAAAATCTGCTCAACTACGTAAATAACGCAATGAATGTTGTTGAACTGTCAAAATGAAATATATTTGTCATAATCGTTTAAGAAAATAAATTTACGCAATTAGGGTATTGAACCTGTTTTTCATGATTATGTAGATAAAACCATCGTAAATTATTTGCCGTCTGATCATAGTGGACAAACGGTAACTTTTAAATTTAGAACACCTATTCAAAAAGTGCAAATACAAATTAGACCAATAACAACTGGCAAATTAAATAGATTCAATAACAATATATGAACGATGCAAATAAATTGTATGAGGATTTCTTTTCAGTAGTGCACACTGAATTCAATAAATCTTTTGAAAAGAAAACAAAAACTATTTCTGACTATGACTATAAAACTATGACTGGGCATTAGGATAAATAGGGAAAGACTCTTCGAGCTGTATGGCCTTAAGCCTTACATTAACACGGAAACTTTCAACAAGTATGTTGCTACATATTACAAAATTCTTAGAAATACTTGCAAGATAGCTAAAGCTCTGTATATTAGCAACAAGATTAAATCAGCAGAAAATAAAATAAAAACAGTTTGGAAAGTTATAAATGATGAAACTAATAAGAAAAAAAACGAAACACTGAATACACATTGGAGACTTTACGTGGTGCCATAAGCTCTAACTTAAAAGTAGCGCAAGAATTTGTACATTATTTTACTAATATACCATCAAAAACGACGGAAGCTTAAATTCCTCACCCGATGTCTCAATTGATTTATTAAGAGAGAATTGCCGGGTTTCCCTGTTGACTTTAAATTTAAACATATAAACCCTATGATAGTTATAAAAGCTTTTCGACGAATCAAAATCAAATTGATCGAAGATCTATGGGGATTATCTATCAAAGTTTGCACATCTATAATCGAGACTATAGCACCATACTTAGCTTTAATATTTAATTTGTGTGTGGATCAAGTAGTCTTCCCGAATTGAATGAAATACAGTAAGGTTATACCACTTTTAAATCTGGGGACAGTAAAGACACCAACAATTATAGACCAGTATCTGTGCTGCCGATATTTAGCAAGGTGTTCGAAAAGGTAATGTTCAATCGAATGCTTAATAATTTTAACTCCAACCAAATCTTACACGATCAGCAATATGGTTTCACCAAAGGACGTTGTACAACTGACGCCGGTGTCACCTTATTAAAATACATATTTACAGCGTGGGAGGAGGCCCAATATGCCATAGGAATCTTTTGTGACCTCTCCAAGGCATTTGACTGCATGAGTCATGAAACCATGCTTTTGAAACTTGAGCATTACAGACTAGGTAAACTTGCGCTCAGTTTAGTAAAATCTTATTTAAATGATAGTCAGCAGCAGGTTCAAGTAAATGGTGTCCATTCAATTGGTTTAAAAGTAAAAATTGGTGTTCCACAAGGCTCGATATTGGGTCCTTTCCTCTTTTTAGTATATATTAATAATCTACCTCATTTATTAAAAAAATAACCATAAATGGTGTTATTTACTGACTACACTTCCTTAATTTTTAAGATAAATAGACATGCATCAAATCTTGACGACGTAAATAACACCTTACTGCCTCTTACTGGTCCAAAATTGGTTCACTGCTCATAATTTAGCGTTAAATGGGAAAAAACTAAATGCATAAGATTTGCTTTACCGGATGTTAAAAGTAGTGCTTGTGACATAGTATTGAATAAGGAGAAACTAGAATTCGTCGATAAAACTGTTTTCTTGGGGATCGCGCTCGACTTAAGGCTGCAATGGGGTCATCAATTAACATCTCTTGCAGGGCGGCTAAGTTCAGCAGCATATGCTGTGAGAAAAATCCGTCAATTTACTGATGTAGATACCGCGAGGCAAGTCTATTTCAGTTACTTTCATAGAATCATGTCTTACGGTATTTTACTATGGGGACGAGCTGCAGATATCGAGTCTATTTTTATTCTGCAGAAGAGAGTCATCAGAGCAATATATGGCCTCCGCAGACGCGATTCTCTAAGGGAACTGTTTAAAGATTATTAACATCATGACGGTACCTTATCAATATATCTATGAAAACATCATGTACTTAAGGAAAAATCTAAGTCTTTTCAGTGAAAGAGGTGATAAACACAATTATAGGACTAGAAATATGGACCAATTAGTTCAATCGGGTTTCAGACTGGCTAAGTAGACTCACCCTTCATGGGGTGCTGTTTAAAATGTTATAATAAAATACCTCCCCACATACTCCACCTAAACGAAACGAAATTTAAATCCTGTATAAAACGCACGCTATGCTGCCAAGCATATTATAAATTGGGGGATTACATCGCTGATAAAAATTCTTGGCTCAGCGCTGGTCCAGCTCCACAAGGGCGCATAAACTAATTTGATTAGCATTAGAAAGTATTGTTGCAGCCGCTGAAGATTGTAAAAACTATCTTTGCTTTGTATAAATTCAATCTCTTTGTATAATACATGTGTGAGCACTGTGACCATGTACATTCCATAAAGCTACCATTTACTGGGTACGTCTTTCTTTGACTTGAATGTGCCCTGGCGGCTGAGAGTATGTCATGCTCACTCAAATGTCTCGCTGATGGTGGTGTGTGTGTGTTGGTTTTTCAAAATGGTTGAGCTAAATGGTGCTGATCCATGCGTCATGTTCGTGAACGGGCGGCGTCAGTAGGAACTGGTCATCTCTAAGCTGCCACATTTATTTTAATTTTTGAATTGTTTATGTTTTTATATTTTTATTACGGATGCTTTAAACGTGCACGTCTTTCTACATTGTTCTCACATGTATAATTTCAACATGAATGATGTTACCAATTTTTTGTAATAATATTTTGGTTAAACAGAGTGTCCGTGGAGTTTCTTGCCCGTTCTTCTCCATAGGTACCTACTACGCTTTAGAATGGGCAACTAGCTTCATCTATCTGACTGACCGACCCCTCGACAATTCAAAAGTACCTTTAATTGGTTTATTTGAAATATATGCTTTGAGTTTGAGTTTAATGAAACAGGGTGTTTTTTTTTACCATAATGAGGAGCTCATGTCCTGCATCTCACCTGATGGTAAGTGATGATCAGGTCGAAGGTGGAAGCGAGCTTCACCCGGAATCTTTACAACAATGCTGTTAACATCGTTGTTATGGTGATAGACTTCGTCTTCTGTCTTAGCGACAGACTTAGATGAGATAGTGGTAGCTAACTAGGCGGACTTAGAACAAGCCCTACCACCAACAAAACCGAGCAGTAAATTTTGCCCCCACTCGGAATCGAACCCGGGACCTCTGGGTCTAAGACAAGTGGTCTAACCACTAGACCACAGGCTAGAGGTAGTGTTTCTTCTAATTTCACGAAGATATAATTCAACCCATTTGTTGGACCTCAAGTGTAAGTATTAATTGCATAACATTCTTCAGAGAAGATACGCTCAAGTAAATCTCAGCTTGTCAAAATGAATGAAAGCTCTCATTTCAAACTCCACGATACGGACCTGACAGGTGACACATTGGTTGAATGCACCATAACATTCAAGTACTCCACTATAACTGTTTGAAGCATGGGTATTTTGGTGTCACCTAAACTATATCCTCGCCAACTAAATCCCAGTTCTATGTTTCAAGAGTTACAGCTCAAAATGACTTGTCGGTATATAAGACACGAACAAGTTCCGAGTGTCGCCGAGTGATGGGCGAGCGAAGCTCCAATCTTTGACGTTAAATAATGAAGTTTTACTGAAGCCACTTACAACATTACTTGTTATAATGAGGGTGTTAGATAAGAGTAATACTGTTAATTGGTACTGGTTGGCGGTCACACGCGGATATATTAAGCTTCCTGTGAAGCCAGAGATTATCCATTGAGGTTTCAGTTTTATTGGCTTCTAGTTAAGATTTAGTTAGCTGTTGATATTTACACTTTGTTAGAATGTTGCGTTTTCTTTTTGAATTTGTAATTTGTTTTTGACTTGAACGTGCATTAAGTTTATGTATATCACGTATGGGTACCTAAGCTAGCTACGAAGGTAATATCATATGCCTAGTCTTTTCACAACTATATTAGGGTCAGCTTCCAGTCTAACCGTATGCAGCTGAATACCAGTATTTTACATGGAGCGACTGCTTATCTGACAGGGTGACACGATACCCATTCGTAAGACTGGTTCTCAGACTTTCGATCTTCTGATGACCTGTAACGACTGTCAAAGATCCACTAATGACAGCCGGGACCAACAGTTTAAGGTGCTTTCCGAGGCACAGAGGTATCTCGGTAAGATGGTCACCCATCCACGGAGCGACCGCGCCAAGCGTAGCTTAACCTGATCGATCGATCCATGCGGCTGTTATTACTTAGCTACGAACCTCTCGTAGCAACGAATCATTGAACTATTCAACATTTGTTTTTGTCGAATTGTTTGTATTTAACAGTTATCAGTTACGACTGCTTCTTTTTAACCGACTTTCAAAAAGGAGGTTAATTGTTCGTAGCGTGTTTGTTTTTTTTTTTTAATGTATGTCCGCCCATTTCTCCGTCAATTGTGAACCGATTATGATTTTTTTTTTGTTTGAAAGGGTATACTCTCAAGGTCCTATTTAAATTTTATTAACTTTGCTTAGATGGTTTTTGAGTTAGCTTCACTAATACGTTTTTTTTCCCACCTAGTATGTGCATGATATGATAAGTAAGTTCCTGTGACTTTTATTTCCATAGCAGGTAGTGGTATTTGAATTTGTGTGTGGTAGGGTACGACAACTAAAAAGTGAAAAATAAAAACTTTTTCCAAAAAGAAACCGGTGGTAAAAAACGATAATTCAAAATCAAAGACGACCGACTTCCGAAATTAAAGTTATTTTTCACTTTGTAGTGTTTTTAGGGAAGCTAGTTGTTTTTTTTTTTTGGAAAAACTTTTTATTTTTATTTTCGCGAAATACTTTCGAGTTGTTTTACCAGAAAAATTCACTGAAAAGTAAAGCGAGTTTTATCAGTAACTCCCATAATAATAACATATAGTACCAGACTGTCTTCTGAAATAAGATAATAAATAGGTACCAGTTATTAACAAAATTTTACTCCACAATTTTCCCCAAACCTTCGCAAAATTGAAGCTTCGCACTTTTGAATTGCCTAGGGGTCGGACAGTCAGAAAGATGAAGCTAGTTGCCCATTTCAAAGCGTAGTAGGTACCTACCTGTGGAGAAGAACGGGCAAGAAACTCCATGGACACTCTTTTAAATCACAATATGGTTATAAAATAATCATTTCCCTATCATTAATTCAGGATACCAAAACTTAAATAAACGTTAAAGCGATACATTTAGGAACCAGGTAGTATTTTTTCTTTTTAATTTAATTTGATGTAGAAATTTCGACTATATATCACTAGAACGTAAATTCGTACTTTTCGATCGAAATTGTTGAATTAATGTAATTTTTATAACGTCACTATTTGGATCATCACCCTGTTCGAAAGTTACATCTCAAAGAAACAATCAGAAGTACACAAAATAATCTTTAAATGAACTCCATTAAAACAATAACTCAAAATCACGGCCACAAAAACATAAGACATTACAAATACGTAGGTATTAATTTATAATAGGGAAATAATTAGAAGAGTAAACAACAACGGGAGTAAAGTGAACTTTCTCGAACAAGGTGAACTGGTTGTGATTAATTAGCGAGGTGCCTAATTAGCAAGCACAAGTCAACTCATTAGTAACCGTAATTGAAACAAGCAAGCCTTGGATTTTTCCGAGAAAAATCTCCGGTTAATTTTGTCTATACATTATGTGGCAAGGATTTTAGTTCAAAGCGGGACACTTGATACGCTTCGTTTTTTTTTTTATTTTATAGAGAATTTTGGTTAGTTGCTTGTTATTATTTTTTTTTTAACGAATTAATTTAATATTAACAGTGTACATACCAAAAACATATATATTGGAATATAGTTAGTTTTTTTTTTTTTTGCAAAATTGTGTTTCGTTAGGAATGTGTTACATGGGTGCTTCTTCTACATTTATCGAAGTCTTTCGTAGGCATGTCACTTAAGTAAGTAATCTTGTACCATTGACTCCAAAGTTCTACTTAAATGTTTTATTATAAAACACAAAAAAAATATGATAACAATTAATAATGTGAATAAAAGCTCTAAAAACATGTTGTTCCAAAAAATTATAAAAAATCCCATCGAAATTAATTAACCACACAAAACGCAGACAATTGGTTTACAGTTGCACACCCATTTATCTCTACAAATTGGTTATGTAAATACAATTAACGTGGCGTTATTACCTCTCCTTCGTAGAATCATTAATTATAAAGGATGAAAGTTTACGTTGTAACATTGACGCAACAAAGTTTATCTAATCTAGAAGAGAAATGTCCGGTTTCTGAAATGAAAATCAACACTTAAATTAGCTAACAAATTGTCAAGCGCGCGTAACCTACGTTATATGAATTATCAACAGCCAATCGCATCACGTGGCTTGCATTTAATTATGACGCGTCGAGAATTTTCGCTCCAGAAACCGGGCGGAAGTCTCGCAGAAATCGTAACGCGTGGTCGTAGCCAATTTAATGAACCTGCATTTTTGCACATTTTTTACTTCAATTCCCATTTCGCTCGTTGTTTTAATTATAAAGGTATTAATTAAAACAATAAGAAACTGGCATTTCTTTCAATGTGAGGTATGCTTAATTAACGCTAGATACAACAAAGTTCATTTTTTAACAAAAGACAGACTTTATTGTGAAAAAATACGAAAAACAAGCATATTGTTGACGGAACAATCAGTTTTTTTTTTGGTAATTAGTCTCTTGTAACAAAATGTCTCAAAATAACATTAAAACCTGTTGTTGCCTATTGACAGGTTTATGAAAATAAAGGATTGATACAAAAAAAAACCCACACACAGAAACGAAGCCTGAAAAATGTAAACACATTTATACCATTTTAATTAGCAGCAATGGAATGGATTAATTAAGGCAGTCCGAAGTATTGTCGGTAAGTGTGGTGAAAATAAAATTATATTTTTAGCAAAAGAGGAAATTCAATGAGGATAAAACTGCCTCTTTCGCACTTCAGATGGCGCTGATATCCAGCGTCTTACAATTTGACAGCTAGCCATACATTTTTTGTAAACAAGCGACTTCTTTTAAGCATAATTAAGTATTGATTAATTAAGTATTACTGCAAAAATACAGGGACACGTGTATTTACTAAAGATGCCTTGTTTATAAGAAGGAAACTGTGGGATAAAGCTCTCCGGAAAAAATTGGAACCCGATATTTCGTCGAGACGATGCGCTATCCTTTTTGGCTGCACTGCTGATTACATATTATAACCCGCGCGTGCGAAGCTTCACAATTTTATAGCGTATAGATGTTGTCATGTAAAATACTTTTGCAACATATTACACTGCGCAAACAGCTAGTAAAAATATATATTATAAATTTGACATTTTACCACAGATATTGTACGAATTCCACTTCTAGGTTGTTCCGTTTTACGTTCAAAGAAAGTGACAGCGGATTTTAATGGTTTTTAGTATAAAAATTGTAAGTTTTTAACATTAATTCTTTGTTAATAGCTGCTACCGCAATGAACTCAATTATGAAGCAAATAATATCCTTACATATTATAAAACAAAGTGTCCCGCCGCGTCTGTCTGTCTGTCTGTCTGAACGCGATAAACTCAAAAACTACCTAACGGATTTTCAAACAGTTTTTACCAATGTACGGAGTGATTCATGCGGAAGGTTTTAATGTATAACTGATTAAGGTTTTGTGTAAATTGGCTGAAATTTGACGATTATTGTCGAAGATATCGGAAAAAATCATGCCGACTGGGAGCTTTATTGGCGTGCGCCGCAGAAATCTTTAAGGTTAAATCAAATTTATGTTCTACAGTATAATTTATCTTAAAAAGTTCCAACAAAAAAGTCTACGATGGTATATGTCTATCTTCTAAGGATGACCCACAATAACCATTTTTATCTTTCAGGATTTGATAAAAATGTCATTGTTATTTTCGAAGCTACTTTGACCGGTATTACATTAATCCTTATCCAATAAACTATGTTACTTAAATTAAGCATTTAATTTGGATTAAAATATGCCTTGACATCATTTCATTTAAATGAATGGTTTAAAAGATATCACAGATTCAAAATTACGCGTAACAAAATAATTTTGGTTGATGGCAACACAGGCGCAGCGGTAGGAGCCAATGACCTTTTCCTCGGCTATTATGTATGTAATCCCGGTATCGGTAGTATGTTCCCGTGAGATATTTTCCAACATCCACGCGGGCGAAGCCGCGGGCAAAAGAATAAAGTTTCATTAGTACTCTTAAAAGATCGTGGGTAACAAAACGTAATCGAATGTAGGTGCCGCTATCGTTATTCGTTTGACACTTCTCACTCATCTTATTTACAAAAGATTGCCTTTTGTATATGAGTGAGAACTGTGTAATTGACAATATGAAAATCTAGGATGAGAATGAGTTAGGTTCGAAGGGGATGGCGGGGTCTAGTGAGTGAGCGAACAAAGACCCCGCTATCCCTTTCGTGGTTATTTTTTTTTTAATAATTCAAAAATAGAATTCAAAAATAAGGCGAATTATTTGGAGTAACTATTTGAGAATTATTTGAGGCGAACTAATTGGAGTGTATTCTACCAAAAAAAAATTGCTACTATAAAAAAGCGACGGGTTATAAACTGCAGTGGTTCCGTTTTTATAACACTTGTGATGTGATATTATGTAAATTATAGTAAAGTATGTGTGTGTTTAAATTACCATATTAGATAATTGCTAGAAGTGCTATTTCTGAAGTTTTTCAGTCAGGAAGATCATGCCCCAGTTGGTTTTCAACTCTGATCAGGTTATTTATATCGTACGCCTCCAATATTTAACAAAAAACGAAATTAAAGTCAACAAACACAAAATAACCTATAAATTATAAAACGTTCATAATTTATCGACTTTTCCACTAAAGCTGTAGCTTTTTTACCAGTGCTACACTCCAAGTCTCATACATATTTATCTGGTTTTCGTATAATTTGTGATCGACACAAAAGTAAACATAAACACAACAATGGCGGTTTAAAGACGCACAACTGTGCTGCCACCTATTATGAGCTTTCAGTTTTAAACCTCTTTGGTTTTTCATTATTGCAATAATGCGTTACAAATTACTAGTATATCTAGCCTTCAGTTCTGATATTTTTTTAATAGTAATCCTTTGTGCTTGAATTAGTAAGCAAAAATTTACTTACAGAAATATAATGGAGTTTCCAAGAGAATAATTTGCAGAAGATGAATTGGCAAAGAGTCCTCCATCTCTTTTCAGTCTTTTTCTTTCTTACCCATAGCAAAATTTCCATTTGAATTTCAACTGAAACAAAAACTTAGTACCTATGACAGTAGATGGCGACACTTGTCTTTCATAGAAAAGTATTCAAAAATCACAGATAATATATGTTAATAGTACCTAATCTACAGTGTAGTTCTCCTAAGATTAATATGACGTATTATCTGACCGAAGAGCAGTGGTGGCCCAATGGTAACGGCCCCGATTTACGAGTTGTAGGTCGTGGTTTCGAATTCGAACCCAGACAACCTTAAATAATTTCATCACCACTGCTCTAAAAATGGTGAAGGAAAACATCGTGAACAGAACCAAAGACATCTACCAACCAGCACTGTGCCTACGTAGTAGATTACAGGCCCCTCCCTCGAAAAGAGTAGGCCTGTGTCCCAGTAGTGGGAACATTATAGGTTGATTATGCTATGCCATGGATGTAAATGACATTGATACTTCTTTGGCAAGACGATTATTACTTACTTATCACTGAAGGTTTCCTACCTAATCATGATGATTATTAGCGATTTCTACTGTTTTAAATTATGTGATTTTATGACCTGCGCAATTTTAAAAATCATGACGATAAATGTCATAGGCTGATAGATAAAAATATATAAGTGAACCAAACCCTTTTTGACCATTGACGTCATTGTAAGAATCACTTCAAAAATAATTAATAGTTTCTTTTTGTTTTTGTAAAAAATATTAAGTAAGTTTTAATTATAATTATATGTATTAGAAACGTAACGTTCGATCAACTAAGGTAGGTACGTTCGTAAATTTTCTCGGAATCAGGTAACGAAGCCGGCCCTTAGCGTGAAGAGGACTTCGTTCCGATCGCTCTTAATTAGTATTATAAGAGCTTTAGTACTAGCAGAGCGAACTTTAAGATGGTTCATCCATAAAAAAATCACTTTATTATTGTCTATGTGATTTTCCTGAAACTGTAACTTCATGGAAACATAACACTAAAATGTTTTTGATCAAGCTCTTGAACACATTTTTTAATGACGTGTTTTTATTTATCTATTTTTATATTTTTTATTTTGTTTTTGCAATGAAACATATTATTGTCCCTCATATTTGAAAAATCATTTTCACAAGGATGTTTGAAATAATTGTAATGATACAGACTCCAATGGTCCAAATAATTTATTATTAATTAGTAAAGAATACAACAAATGTTCAATAAATGAAAATTAACTTGTATCCGTCACAGAATTAAGATAGAAAACATGTTAGATACAATTTGACCCGGGTCCTAGAAAAAAAAAATCATACGAAGCTTTACGTGACAATACTCAACAATTACCATAAAGAAAATTAATAACATAATGGCCCTTCCTGATACTATGGCGAGAGCGCTAGTTACATTGAAGCTAAAAAGACTAAAAGCTAGACCGTGAATTGACAAAGACTTCCTGAGTGAGCTTTCAAGATAATTAACGATAGAAATATGAACTTGCACACCCACATTACCACAAACAATGTTGGTTGCATTAAGCATAATTATTATAATCTAAAAATAATACGTAAAAGGCAAAAGGAAGTCTTTGGTTTCTGAAAGCTGCAAACTAGAAATTCCCAAGTGTAGTAAATAGGTTACGGCTAGGCAAGCGCACACCATCAGCTGAAATTAGGTAAAAAATCGAGCCAGTAAAACAAGAACAATTTACACAGTTAACATTTAAAAGACCCGCGTCATTTCCGCATTTCTCTTTCCTACTCCAGCACCAGACCCTGTTCACCATCTATCTATAACCTATTCATTGAGACCATTCCAATGTGCCCAAACACGATGCCAGTGCTGTAAGTTGGTAAGGGAGTTGGGTATTCTTCAAATATTATTGAAGTAACTTAATACCTAATTTCAAATCGACCAGACCTGTAGAAGATACTCACATCCATTCATCAACTAGAAAAGAGCTGGTAATCTTCAAACGGCTGAACAGATTTTTATAAAACATGTCTTAGAACCATCGCTACAAAACCTGCTTTCAAATAAAAAACCGCATTCAAATCGGTTCACCCGTTTAAGAGCTACGGTGCCACAGACAGACACACATAGCGGTCAAACTTATAGCAACCCTCTTTTTGCGTCGGGGGTTAATAAATAAATATATACAGGGACAAATTAAATTAGCTAAAATACGCGAAACCCCGCAGACGTGATGGGTATAAGGGTATTTAGTCTGATTGGTCCAAAGTGAATGGACCGCGGGCCATTCCACCGTAAACAAAAATTGTCGACGCGACGTTCCAAAGGACCGGTGATAAAATTATTGCAAAATCAATTTAAAGGGGCAGTCGCATACATTGTGATAGTCGCATAGCTTATGAATTTTAAATATTTACTTATTTGTAGGTATTGTAAGATTTCTTATTGTTTAAAAGTTAATTATTTGTAATTTTACTTTTTTTTCTAAATTTTGATTAAAAATACTTAATTATACAGGGTTATTTAATACGCCGGCAATCCGTTAAGGGGATGTAGGAGAGGTCATTAGCAACCAAATTGCCCCTAATGACCCCTATGCCAATGTCAACCATTTTCGAGTAATTTGACATTTTATCATTTTAAAATGTATCAAATAAAAATATAAAATGTAACCAATGACCCTGATATACGGGATTAATGATTATATGTCGGCAATCCATTAAGGGGATCTAGGAAAGGTCATTTGTTGTAAATGACCTTTCCTAGATCCCCTTTACCCAAATGACGCCTTGACTACTATGCAAATTAAAAAAAAAAACGAGTTATTTGTCATTTTATATTTTTATTTCATACATTTTAAAATATAAAATGTCAAATTACTCGAAAATGGTTGACATTGGCACAGGGATGACCCCTGTGCCAATGTCAACCATTTTAGAGTAATTTTCGAGTAATTTGACATTTTATATTTTAAAATGTATGAAATAAAAATATAAAATGACAAATAACTCGTTTTTTTTTTTAATTTGCATAGTAGTTTCCTTGAGGGGGTTTCCTACATCCCCTTAACGGATTGTTGACGTATAACCAATAACCCTGTACATTTTGTTGATTTGTTTCTTTAAAATAAGACTGATTTTTATTTAAAATTATTTCATTACCTAATTTAACTTTTGTAAACATTTTATATTATTGTTGATTGTTTTTCTAAAGAAGATAATACAAGTAAAGAGAGTAAGAAAAAAAAATTAAAACCTTTATTTAAACTTTTTAACTTAGGCACCCGAATGTACTTGATGTAGTTTATGACATTGAATTTGTTTACAAATTTTTATCACCGGTCCTTTGCAACGTAGACGATTTTTGTTTATGGTCGAATGGCCCGCGGTCCATTCGCTTTGGGCCGTTCAAACAAAACATAAATTAATTTGATGAGGTTTTTTTGGGGTCAACGACCTCTGGTAGTGTTGTCACTTGAAGTATGAGTTTAAGAAATCTGTTTTCTTTTGTTTTCGATACCCATCACGCCTGTGAAGTTATACACAAAAAAAAAACGGCTTATTAAACTGATATTTCAAATGACTACTATACCTGCGCTTGATGACTCAAAAAACAAAACTTTTTATATAAACTTCTTTTTCATTTTATCATGTTTAGATATTATACACCCATCACGTTTGCAGAGTTTCGCTTGCTAATTTTATTTGACCCTGCATAACAGTCCTTTTCACCGTATCCGACGACAGCGACCCAGACTATTTTTTTTTTCCTTTCGTGAGCTCTCTGATGGCTAGCAAAACCAAATTTAGTCTTGAAAACCAGGTCACACCGTGTACAGAAGAGCTGTAATTGCGTAACTTATTTTCGTAAACGATTATGACTAATTTGTTTCATTTTGACAGTTCAACAACATTCATTGCGTTATTTACGCAGACTTTTTCCAACTATTGAAGCAATTGATTAGCATTCTGTTTCAAATCGAAACAGATTGTGATTGATCGTGTATTACGCAATTAGGGTCTGATCAGCATAGTTGTATGTGACGGCTTTGGGTAACTTTTCCGTATTTGGCGCTTCTTTATGTCTTCAAGACGATTTGTTTCAAAACATTCAGTTGCTTTGTGGTTTGAAGTGCGCCACTTTTCTCGGTTTCGAACAAGCTCCTGCCACCGATCATCGGGTATGCCACAAGTCGAAATGTGACGCTTGAGAACGTCTTTGTAGCGCAGCTTCTACCCGCCCTGAGCACATTTTCCTTGAGCGAGCTCTTAGTTGAAAGTGGTTTTAGATGATCTAGTGGTACCTATGCGCTGTACATGACTACACCATCTCTGTTGGATCTTTATCAAAATCGCCTCCATGCCCATCATTCCAACCTACCTGTACCTTGTACCTTAGCCCCTCCGAGTTGGGAACACGATCCTGCCATTTTATGCGGAGAATGGACCGAAAACACCGTAGGTGGAAACCGTCACCTCTATAGAGACACCATGTTTCTGCGGCCTAGGTTAGTATTGGTGAAACAAAGACCTTATAAACGCATTTTTTGTTAATTCCTTTGCAGTTTCAGGTCGTGAGGTCCACATACGTTTTTTAAGTTTCCCTAAGGTGGCGGCTGCTTCAGCAATCCGTGCTGGAATTTCAGATGCCAGCCTTTGTTGTTGCAGACCTGACTTCTAGCCCAGTCAATAACAACATCAAACATCGCAAAGTCGGTGGTGCGTGTCTTGGTAAATAACCCTAAATCGATATTTTCTTGCTTTTTAGAAAAAAAATGCTCATCTTTGACTAGCTGTATCTTCGTAACCAATAGAAGTGCTTGGGTTGTGCTCTAATTGTAGCAAATTTAGCTTGCTTCTCAAAAATATGCAACAAAGATACCTAAAATTGCGTCCATAAATAATATTTAAAAAAAAAACTGAAACTAGTGCCAGAATTTCGCAGCTTTTCGAGCACCATGGGAGTAGCACAAGGGTTTCAGGGTTGCAAACTTCGGTATAAACTACTCTCAGGGGACCTAAAAACATATAAAAAATCGCAGGTAATTTTTTTTATTTGGATATATCGTGCCTCAAAAGACAAAAACGGAACCCTTATAGAATCACTCGTTTGTCTGTCTGACTGTCCGTCTGTCACAGCCAATTTGCTCCGAATCTAATGGACCGATTAAGTTGAAAAGTACACAATCATGTATTTGCTAATTGCAAGAACTGTCTTTCACCTGTGACAAACAATAAATAAATGAATATTTTTGTGACCCAAATACGGATGTGTAACGAAAACTAATGAAATTTGAATATATGGGTTACTTTTGGGGGGCAAGAAAAAAAAATGTTTTGCTTTTGCTAACAGTTCCGTGTTGTGTGACTTGTCAAATGAAAGGGCTTATTGCGAGAATTTCAAATACATATTTATTATAATTTTATAATAAACACTTTTAAAGATATTTAAGAAAATAGATGAAAATTGAAAATTCCATATGTCCAAAACTACTGAGCCTAAAATTAAAAAAAAAATACAGAGAATAGTTCTATGCTTATAGATTACAGGAAAACATAACAAATAATATGGTCTTAAAATAACATGGTAAATCACTCAATATTGTGCGCACAAACTTAGATTTGCAGTTGGAATGTATGGGGGAACATATTTTGCAACTACAATGTCAACTTTGTTCTTGGGATAAATTCATCCCAACTACGGAACCCTGCATTGTGCGTGGTCCGACTCGCACTTGGCCGGTTTTTTTTTTAAATAGAATGGCCAGTGACCACTTATCTACATGAGATGAACTTGTGTATCCATTTGTTACCTCTCTTACATTAGTAAATTCCCACACACCCTCTATTTTACTAAGTGCTATAAATGAAAATTGAATCAAGAAAACATAAATAAATTATACAGATAACTAAGTTATTGGTTTTAAATCACATTATTCCCTACATCGCACTGAACTCAATTTGAAAGATTGGCTCGAGCACCGAAGTGCAATAGGGTGATGGTATAAAGGTGAGATTGCATACCTGTGCTACAACCTAGGGCTGGCACACACTCACTATTTATATCGATACTTTACAACCTATCATTATACGTTAATTGCATGGTATTTTAACGTCTAAAATACCTCTACACGTTTCTTGCATTTTTTAAAAGATTATAATCTTTCTTAATTGGCGTATTTATTTAAAGTTAACATCCTCTCCATTTGTTATCTTTTTTCTAAGCCTACGAGTGTGCCAATTTACCAACAATTACGTAGTAAAAGCCTTTATTATTTTGTTACAAGCCACCGTTTATGCAAAACCTTTAGCTAACTGCTAGGGTCTAGGAAATGTATAAAATAATATTAAAGTATACAATAATCCTTAGTCTACAATTAATGCTAAACACAAAGATCCGGTGACATTTAGAAACACCTGTTTACCCTAGAATATCGTTAAAAACAATTAATCGTTATTCATAATTCTTTGAAAATATGAATGCCATCATAACAACATTTTGCAACACAAATGACAAGCGGACGAGTTAAATTAATACGGCTAAACAACGTTCGGATCAGAATCGGTTCGGAATCAATTTAGCGTGGCGTTTGCCCACTTATCGAGCATTGTTGGACTGAGATACTCGCTTTGTGACGTTTCCCATCCCTACAGGCGCCCAGCGGGGGGTGTTCGATGATTGATGGCTGGCCGGCTGCACGCCGCGTTGGAATGGGACGGATATATCGGTGAGGTGTGGAACCTCTCTCTCAGATGCACAGCGGGCTGGTCTCGTAATTGAATGGCAATTACCTGGGCTGTAAATATGACACAAGCGCGTAATTGTAGGAGTGGAACGAGTGCGGCCCGAGACCGCAGTGTGTATGCTGCTTTTCAGATGAAATATTGAAATCACGTGCGTATGTCTCCTCGTGCACTGGCTACTGGGGCTTTAATTGGACCATGGCACCTTTAATTTCATTAACTTTTTGTTGTTTAACAACAAACAAAGCGTTTTACCGTGAAGTTTTTTTAACAAAAAGTATCATGTTTAAGGCATTGTTCACGTAAACAGATGATATTTTCAAAGATACGTGACTCCGGTTTACGGTTGGATCCCACTCTAAAAATGTTAATATATTATGACACTATTAAATTCAACCAACGACCGACCTTTTTTATTTTGGGTTACTTTTTATACTATTTGTCATCCCAAACTAGCCCGAACCCCTATGACATAAAATAAATTAAAATATATTTTCTAGTCAACATTTTTTTTTGTTTTCGTCTTTTGTCGGAAATGCATTATGTTTTTTTTCAAAACCAATTGATAAATTAAAGCTCTTAAAATATATTTCTAAAAATTCGTCAACGCAAAGCCTAAATCATTTAAGCTGGTTACATTTTTGGCCAGTAGGTTCCTTTTGTGAAGTAGGTACCACTAAGAAATATTTTTTTGGAAATTCCACCCTAAAGGAATTAATTATTGGACTAAAGTTTTTATGAAAATCCGTAAATTTAGACCTAACAATAAAGAAAATTGGTATTTGGGCTTTTAATTAGAAAACTTTAAATTATAAACATGTGTGTTTTTAAATTCTACTTTCGAGGTATGAGGAACAGGGTGTAAAGTTTACTGACCCTCTATTGAAAAGGGAGGATCCTCCGACCAGACGGGTACCGCGTCTGGCGGGCAACTGCCCAACGATTGATGTCGGGGAAGCTATATGAATAATGTCGTTCGCGCGGTAAACTCTAATTGTGCGATGCAGGATTTGTGTGACGACAGGATTTTGTGTGACGTCAGATCTTTGATACGTAATTCGCATATGGCGATTTTGATGCCGCGACACTACCCCTAAGAGTATAAAATAGGGGATAAAAGTTTGTATGAAAATCCGTTACTTTTCAATTAAAATAGGAAATACGTGTTTCAGGATTCTCGAAAATTCTACCCTAAAAAGGTAAAATAGGGGATGAAAACTTGTAAGGTAAAGACGGAAATCTACGCGAAAGAAGTTGCTGGCAAAGTGCTAGTAGAAACATAATTATGCAATATATACACGCTTTATGTAACTTTCTTGATATTTATTTCTATCGTCGAAAGTGTAAATAGTACCGCATATTCATGAAATCTGATTTAGACAAACGTCAGTAAAAGTAATGTAAGACCACTAGATTACCGACTCACTCACATAGCCGTTGACCTCATTTCGAACATTGTAAATCATTGTCGATTGATCCTTAAATTACGTCATCAGATTAAGTTACTAAGCTGAGTCAAAGCCGCGGGCAACTCGAAGTGAAAGGCTAAGCAATACATACCTACTTAACTCATTAAATACTTGTTCCTAGCAACTACTCGAACATACCTATTAAGCGAATTATATTAACAACGTACACGAAACAACTATTTATATACATAATCATTAAAATATGGAAAGCAATGGTATTTATTTTTAGCTGTTAATTCAATTTTTAATTTACATACAAATAGTGGGCACATGTCGGTGATGCGAGGCAACTGTTACACCGTTGTGCCCCGGGCCCTGCCGGGCTGGCGGGCCCTACCGGGCGCCCTCGCCACCTGTCTCACGCACTGGGGTGCTCACACAGATATTTGCAGTATGCACCACACTACACACTTCATGCCAACTAATTAAGCACCCCACATTGTAACTACCTACCTACGTACTCAAATTATATTATGCGCCCTAGTAACAGTTGAATTTAAAATATTGAAATAACCACATCAAGAGCCTAAATAATCTCTTTTGTCCTATGTTCACACGCTATGCTAGACTGTGCCAATTAAAAAATATTTTTAGAACATTGATTCAATTAAAATTCAACACAGCTAGCTAAATCTAACGCGTGCCATACCTACATGACAAAACGCCAGGAGTCAGGTTTTAATTGGCGTGGTGTCGAGTTCGGACCAGAGGAGTATGAGGGGAGGGCGCGGGGAGCGGGAGGATCGCCTCTCGCCCGACACTCAGTTTTTCTCTCACCCTCTACAGAGCAACAAGTGGTTCGATGAACTGCCGAAATTTCCGAAACCGAGAATCTATTACATTATGTCGAAGAAATAATGAAGTATCCGGCGGTACTTTCTCTGGAACATCTCGTAATGGGTGTTAATCAGAACCACTCTAATATCAATCGTTCACTAATCCGAGCTCCTGCACAATCGTTCATTTAGAACGTTCTCACGCCTCATTAAAGTCTTTTTCGTGATTCGGCGACCGCGTCTACCGTTTCCCGGAGCACAATGAGCGAGTGATTCGGCGGCGAATAACGAGGGCATTTTGTCGGCCGCCTCTCACGTCCGACGCCTTCCGACGCTCAATGAAAGTTTACCTGCAGCCGTAACGAGCGATTTGTCCCCTGGCCCCGGCCCCCGCGCCCCCGGGCCCAAATCAAAGCCCATTCACATCTGCATGCCGACACAATGCTGGCAATTAGGCCGCGCCTGGCCCTACAATCGAACGTAATGCGCTCTCGTTCGATGACGCCCCGAAGCTGCTCGTCCTTGATCTCCCAGTCCCGAAATCACCCCCGTAATGTGCTGTACTGAGAATTTGTAACAATTAACTTGTTGATAAGCACGAGGTTTATGATATGTTTTAAGATATAAGTTTTCAGTAATTTAGTTATGTGGTGTTCACATCAGCAAGGTGTATAAATAATGTTCTCCGGTTTCAAAATAATTGCTAATAACTTCCTCTGTTATGGATACTTCTATTTGCGCTTCGTGTTTTAGACTGGAAACGCCACTGTTAATCATGTCGCAATGCTTTACGTCTAAGTAATTAAGGTCGCAAAACATTGAAATTGTAGTCAAATCTCTTTTTCACAAGCCTCGGTCCATCGTCTGCACTTTCAAGGTTAGGGTCAACCGTTTTGTGCGTCCCCGTCAACGCTTCCTTTGTGAAGGCAATTTGCTTGGCAGAGGTCAACTGGCGCACCGTAAATCTCCGCACCTGCCAGTCGCGCCAACTTTCTTCGCTTTGAATTTAAACTCCCCAATACATAAACTACTATGTTGTAATTATATTCCTTTCTCGGATGACTTGTTATCTTCACTGATCATACGTTTAACATGTGATTAAGAAATAACAATACTACAATAGAAAGAAGTGGTACAGCCGCAACGCATGCTTTCTGGAAATTTGGCAGTCGTCCCACTTGAACGCAGATTTACGAAAACTGTAAGTATTCAGAACTTTTCTTGAATTTATACATGAAATCAGAGTCAGTTTGCAAATTTTCAACTCGAACCTTTGGTTAAAAGTTTTATTGTTTCCCAATCCGTGTTGTCTTAAACGTCACTATCGCCTACGAAGCCTTCCATAATATAAACTACATTATTCCTGACTTTTGGAAAACGACTATCAATACATTTAAACGTAGTTGTATACTTTCATAAATCATGGAAGTGTCCTAAAGCTTAAAACACCGCAACTACGCTAAATGTTGTAACTGCAATTACCAAGAATTTCTGCTGTTAGTTCTAGGCCGCATTTAAAAGTAGTTTTCATAAACTCGCGTCCCGGTCTTGGTAGCCAGCGAACGTCAGTCTTCGACATTTAGTGCCCTCATAATTTATATTACAACCGCGGTTTGTCTTGCCTAGCTTTTATAACTAGCAGTAGTATACATCCAACTGTATTATGTTTAGCACGAATATTTAAGTGAAGTATTTCACGATAGAGACGAAGTTATTAGTAAGTACTGTTGTAACTGTAATAAGTTAAGCTGTTACGACGGTTGAGTTAATGTTTTGTGATTATCACCTATTTGAAGACTTTTTAGGGCAGACAAAATATGAAGATAATGATGTTAAGTATAAGATTAAATGGAATAGATATACGAACACTTGAAGTAAAATTTTGATGATGAGGCGTTTATAAAATATTTTTTTAGCTATCAATGTCGTAGATGATTTTGACATAAAAAACTGGTTTTAAACCAATATTTGCTGTTTAAAGAAATAATTTGTAGTGTCTGTGTCAACTAGAGCTTTTTGTACTAGCTGGTACAGTACAGATTTATTTTGGGTTCACAAACGGTGAAATCTGTTGATTTATGTGCGGGCACAAATCACATGTTGGTACATTCTGTTGACAGTACTCGGTGTAGTGTCGGCACACCACTTGACGGAGTTTGTGTAACTGTTGCTTTGGCACCCGAACGTGCGTGTGCGCACGCAAGTTCAAATACTTACTGAATTCCACAACAAAGTATTGACACTTGTTGAATATTTATAGTTTCAGCTTTAACTATGCTAATGGTTGAATTGATTGTATAAGCAAATTTTAAACCATTTGGTAACTAACTTTAACATATTTTAAAGTCTTCGTGTCTCCTTCTTGATTTCCAACTTAGGACCGATAAACACTTCCCGTTTAGGAACGCTTTTAATATTTAGCTTCTAACTCATTCCAATCCTTTTCTTCAACCCTTACAAAGCAGACCTCCATACATTCAAATGTGAAACACGTGATGATTCCTCTACTGTTCCATGCAAACAACATACTAAGAATACTCAGAAAGCTCATAGTTATACATGTCATACAAACCAGCTCAAAAGACACTCCCCATGTGGACTCACCTCGACAATGATCCAATAATTAACACTCGACAATCGCGCAAATGTCGTGTGGGTGACGACGGCACACGGGGCCTGCCCGACTACGCGTCATTAAGGAGCATTCACGCCGTCCGACAATATTCTTCATTTGCGTACCGGCCGTCATTTGGCGCATTGTGACCGACGCGCGACACCCGCCCTCCGCTGCAGCGGTGCAGTGTGCCACCGCCTTAATTGTACCCTTGTCTCGTTATTACCCATTTTAGAGACGTGAATATGTAAACTTATGTTGAAATAAGATGTCTGCATTTACGCTTCTTGTTCTGTTGCCATCATTTTGATTGTTTGCTCTGAACGAAATTGGTTCAAAAGACCTTCACATAACACGGTAAAGAAAACTACTAGCTAATCACAAAAGTGCACTCAATAACAGCACACTTTATACCTTTTGGAGTACAATTTGGAGCCACTTACACGATTGACGAGTATCACACATTATCCTGATTGGATGAGACGTCGCGGAGCGCCGTACGTTTTGGCAGACAGAGGGGGAGTGCTGTACCCATTAGTCTCCCAGCTATAATACTGATGAAGAGACGTTTACATGAATATAGAGACTCTTGTGCTACGAATACTTAAAGGATTAAGAAGGCTGTCTAAAATACACCCACAATACCTTAGTGTAGTCGTTAATACAACTTTCACAAGAAGTCTATTTACATAACCACTGTAATTGACGCAGCTGTCGATACAATGTATAAAGTTATTATAAATACAATATTAATAGACAGGGAACCTAAATTATAAACCATATTCAAACCATTAGAATTAAATTAGTCAGGAATAAAGCCCATTAAATTAAATTCCCGTGGATCTGAGTGTTCTCACCTCTATTAATTAAGAAATATAATATTGGTAACACATTCACCTGCCCCAGGTATCTGTGAATTAATAATTCTAAGTTAATTATGAGCTTTAATGCGGTGCATTAGAGTGTCTATTCTATTGTCTTCCGGATCGGTTTAATGTATTAGAGCAACGAACAGGTTGTGTAACGGTGCATTTGTTTTCGTAATAAAAGCCTCGATATCTTTGAAGTGAGTCACCGATTACCACATTATATTCATCTAGACATAATGTCCATGATTAATAAGCCCCATTAATTTTAAACAAAGATTAATTTCAAAGCGGAGCAGTCTTGTAAGAAATTTCCTCGTACCACGAAAACTAAGGACGTTCAAAAGCGTTTTATTTATGAAAGATGGTGAATAATTTATGATAGATTTAGTGCTTATGTTCGAAAAAGAAATCGTGAAAAATATCAAGAAGTTTACTTAAAATACAGCGTAACAAAAAGAGGTTGTTACAAAATTGAAGTAGAAGGAAACATCGAGAGATTTGAAAGAACAACAAAAATATAAGAAAAAGTTTTTCAACAGTACCAGATCTTTTGATAAAATCTTAAGATACGAACAGTAATTAACAAAAACTAAGGGTTTCGATTTTAAACTGTCGTCTTTAATTCCTCTTAACTCTGCTCTATTTGTAATCCAAGTACCAACCTTGTATTTGGTCATGTCTAAACACATAAGGGCCTGCTACACGGCTGTCAACAGCGTCCCTGATAGAGGTGACCTTGGTTGTCGACAGGCAGAGCTGTTTGAAATTTGGTCGTAAACCACCATCTACACGGTTGTAAGGCGACCGTTTAGCAGGCACTTTAGTTTAACATCGACACAGTGGCAATGGCGGGAGTAGTGACAGTTACCACTTGCCACCTGTGACCGCAGGTTGCCATGTCATTGCAACTCGAAGACTTGGAGTTGTTGTATAGAATGTATCAATATAAAACGCAAGGATCCAAAGCCTCATTCATCAAGGATCCAATATTAAACCGATCGATATGAATATGATTAGGAACTAAGCCGGCATAGTGAAGAGGAGGAAGAAATCGAATATGGTACATAAATTATTAAGTTTTTAAAACCAGAGTTACGAATACGGACTGGAGGTGCGTATAAGTAGCGCCCACCTGCGCCCGCGCATCGGTTGATCGATCGGGCTGAACCGAACTAAACCAAATTAGCCCGATAATGCTCCATCCGTAAAATTATTGAATTAACCAGAAATCGAGACCGGCCTTTTTCTTGTTACCCGACACGGAATGTGTAATGAGTTTCCTGTCGGGATGGATAAAGTTATTTTTCGACTCGATTCACTTATTTTTACGGTGATATGAATTGACTCCAATCAATAAACACAATTCAAACCTTTGAGGCTTTTCAGTGTCAACTTAGCAAGATCTATGAAGATTACATGCTTAAGTTGGCGTAAGATGAAATCTTGATGTATCGTTAATACTGTCTTTAAATAAATCCTTTCTAGCAATAGAAATAACAGCATCTTCTTTATTAATTGGGCCATAGATAAATTTTGGGAACTTGGCTTCTAGAAAATTTCATTCTTCTATCACATCAACCTTAGTTCCTTTCATCACTAACATTGCATCTACCATCTCCTATTTCCCCAATCTTCGCCAAAAGTTCCAAAGCCAAGTAACCGACTCAATTCACCTCAAATGAAGGAATCGCATCACTAATTCCTGCCTCACTTTCGCAGTCGCTCGGCCCGTGGGAACAACAAATGAACTTAACGGATTGGGTTCAATAGTCAACGTCTAATCGACTTTAGTTGGCTTAATTGGTAAACTGATCGCTGTGACATTAGACGCTTTTAGATCGAAAAATGAGAAAAAAGTAACAAGGCAGTGGTTAATGATTTTATTTCTATAAGTAGGTTTGTACAAACACTTTTACACGTCAATCATTTTTAAAATCTAGATGAGTTTGGCGTTTCCTATCTGACTACACTGAGAAGAAAAGCCGACACAAACTCACAGGTCATAGGCCCTTTTAAAGTCCAGACTAATCTTGATCAGATCATGTGTAAGTACTTGAAAATTAATAAAGTTTGTCAGTTCAAGTCAGCTGTCATGCTATGTTAAATAACTTAATCAATGGAACTCCAGTACTTGGGTTTCGTATCCCTATGGGTTGTAAGCACTAAAAGGATTCGGTCCAATGATTAATATTCACCAAAATGCATAAAGTGTTCTCGGCAAGCCGGCCGACAGGACAGACTCAATCTATAGCGACGTTGTCGTGTAGTTGTCACTCGTTTGAGAGTCAAATAACTCACTCTGACTTTATTTTACTTCTGTATGTAAATGCACCAATTAGCGGGTCTTACGTTGCTCGGTAGGTAATACTCATTATTTCAAACTGGGATTTTTTCCTGCGAGCGCACCGCAGCCGCGGTCGCTGTAATTAACCATGAACGGGACGGGTCCTTCAGCGTTTGCTTATTAACGTCTAATCTTTGTTGGCGCCCGTCGATCTTAATTAATTCAATTAAAGTATTAAGGAGTAGGTGAAGGTTGCGGTCCTCTCACTGAAATTTAAAAACTTAACGTCGCCGTCGTCGTAACGACTCACCGAGTATAGAAGGGGGAGGCGAATTAATCAAATAATACCGCGGAGGTGCGGGGCCGGCGCCCCCTGCCCCCGCGCGGCCCCTCGCCGACCGCGTGGCTCAGTCGCGACCGAAACGCCGCACGGGGAAGTGTCGTCGATCCCCACAAACATTTCTACTTTTTTCGAAGTTCTCTGTACAGTTTTGTTTTAAAGTTTCACAAGGAAGTTTTTATGTGACCAGTCTTTTATCCTGTCGAACTAAAAGGTTAAGAGACTGCGCTCGACGGTGTAGTTTCTTGAGTTCATACGTTTATTGTGTTTTTTTGTTATTGTTAAGTTTTTTTGTTTGGTGCATCGTGCCGGTCCGGAGACCGGCGGGTCCCTTCGAGGCACCAAGCCTGGACGCGCGGCTTACAGACCCCAGAGGACAAAGCCTTTAGGTAACTATCGGGAAGAAGTTGGTGGTTGGCCTGTAACGATCGAACGTCTTTAGCGTCGAACTGCAATGCAGCATGTTTGTAAACAGACTGCATCAACTAATAAACTATGACACGTTGGACACACTACAACAATAGTTTAGCTGATGGATGTAGAAACAGTTCGTGTGGTGGTGGGGCAGTCCGGCTCACTCCGCGACGGCTTGCTAACTTCAAACTAAGCGGCCACGTGCTGCTCAACTAATTACTTCCCACATAGAGTGATGTGCAATTATTGACATGAAAAGTAAACTAACCTGTAACTATTGGAAGTGAGAATCTTCAACATACATTACTTCTGCGGAAACAATTTTAGTGTGTGTGTGTGTGTAATGTGTCAGTCAGTACCCAAATTTGAAAGTTTTTCAAGACCGTTTTTTTATATAAACAGATCAGCATTACAATTAATTTCAAGGCGATTGCATTAGACAAATCGGGTAATGAACTTTGAATAAGGATATAATTTAAAAATATAATTAATGTTAGTGAAACGAAAAAACGTGTCCGAATTAATGAAATCATTATAACTTTTGTACTAAAGAAGACATCATTATAGATTACCCCGTACAACAATATCTCCAAAATCATTAATTAATAAGCATCTCATGAGCACAACACTAATTATTATACCGTCAGGTGAAACTCAATTACTAAGAGATAATTAAACCATCAAGGATTTATTTACTTTGAACATCAATTTTCTTTAAAATAAACCTACTTTTAATTAAAGCTTTAACGAAAAACAAATAGAGAAGAGGAGAGGCGTACAACCCTTGCGTACGAGCGCCGTCACCGCGGCCCGGCCGGGGCCCCGGCCCCAACATTGTTATTGAGGACTTAGGCCTATTCGCTCATGAGTCGTGGGGAACGGCCAATCTACATTAAGCCACGAACTAAACAAAACGTATGATTGCCAGCCATTTGGTGAGGATATTACATCACTGCCGTTCAGGTTTCCAGTGATGAATAGAAATGATGACTTACGAAAATGTGTCGGTTAGACCCGGGAGCGCACAAATTATTTCATCAAATCATTCGTAGTAAGACGGGTTAAAATTAATTTAAAACATGTCTAAGCAATATTATACGGACCACTTCATTTCATCGCCGGTTTAATTAAAAACGAGTGCCCGCTCCCCTCCCTCGTTTTCGGGTTGGAGTACCCCCTGCGCCCGCGTGGGCGTCTCGCTCTGCTTATATTTAGATAATTGTACAATCATCTAAATTAATGAGTCCTCTCGTCCGGCCCTGGCCTCTATTGTATTATATTTGTGCTGGCCACAGAACGGATACACGGTGACAATTTTAATTTAAAAATTCTAATTAATCCATTATTCATTTCGAGCTTGACTCTCGAGATCCTAAATAATTTCCGAGGATTTTAATTTCGAAGTTATAATAGATTTAACGTTTCATTAGATTAGAAATGGTTCTTAATGATAATAAAATTCTAAAATATTTAGACAGTTATAAATAATGTAGCACCCGATAATGCGCTTAATTGGTTCTCTATGCTACATGATTTAAATTTATTTGTTAGTACCACGGAGAAGAGAAGAATCTCTGTGGGTGTTCATAACTCCCAGTTGACGACAGTGATAGAGCTCAATGCAATTAAAAGTTTCACTACGTGCGTGGACGAGGCGCCGCGCGAATCTACCTTAATTTATGCCAGCGATAAGCCCAAGTTATGAGAGCCAATTAATTACTTATTTAAACTAAGATTCTCATTTGGATATTAAAACAGATTAAGTAGCAGATTCTTTGATTGCCCCAAATCAAATTGTGTGACTACAAAAAGCCATCATGAATATAGACGAAGTAATGGAATGAATTTATGAAACAAAAGCAAATTGATGTTTCATGCATCGGCGGTTTGTAAACGACAAGCCCGCTGATGGACAAATGGAATTAGCGACGCATCCATCATCGAATGCCCTCGCAAAATTAAATGCATCAAGCAACCGAAGGCTGGAGTGCATGGAGTGGGCCGGACAGACACCCCGGAAGCCCCGGGCGATCAGCCTAATGAACCCGCACCACCCCGCACCCTGATTTATTAACGAATTAAACGCATTCTGCTGCACCCTCATGAAAACACCATGTACCTACACAAATGGGGTTTGATTAAAGAAAAAGAAGCATCGCCTAGCATAATCATAAACTTTTATTGGATCCACCTTAACTTCCCGCACGGAACCGTCCAAGATTGCAAAGAAAATTGGATGTTCTCTGAAATAATCCAAATTCTAGCTGTGTTTCTTTCAATCAAAACTTTGGAAATGCTAAAATCTCCACAAGAGCTAATGTTAATTTTACTTAGTTTAACATTACTGAGCAGAACATAACCAGTTCCGCTTGGGTAACTCTCTACCTACACATTAGTTCCTTACATTTAAAGACCAACTAAACAATTCGCTTACTATGCTAATAAAGCTTGCATATAGCATGCCAGAGCTACGTAAATTTCCCAAGTTCTATTTTCTTAAACAATAATGGGATATTTCGAATAAGTTTATATATATAATTTGTGCAAAATATTCTGGAACCGCTATTTCGTCTGTGATACATTTCGAATGAATACTAATATATTTAATACTCAAGCCAGACGCTATTCCAAAATACGGGGTGCGACAGGTGTACGTTCCCATGTTTCTCTTATAAAAGCCTTTTATTCAGAGGAGGATATTCCAACGCCACAAATGAGAGTTGATTGTTGAACTAAGAGGATTACTAAGTATCAATGACATCAATATTTTAAATTAGTTTTATTTCACTCGGAGCTCTAAATATTCCGAGTTTTAAATTCCTGTTGTAGTTACGGTCAAGCAATATGGAATTGGGTATTGAATAAATTGAGACGGCGCACTTGGAGTCATATTATTGTTGCATCCATTATTCAAAGAACAGGCTGGTAAGGGACGGCGCGCCTTCAGACCTTAAATTATTAAACACGCGTTACAGACACGCCGCCCTAAACTCATTCTCGAATGTCTATGGCGAGTCCTGATAGTGGAATGATTGCCTCCTCGACAACATCATGGGCTTCGCATCTCTTTTTATCTTCGTTTATCAAACTCAGATCGCTCGTATCAAAGGCCAGCTGTGTGGCAACATTTATCTTGAGTTATAGCTAGATCGCGAAGTAAATCTTAGACAAACTATTTAAGGCTTGAATTGGAATTCTCATTGAGGCAGTAGGCTCACAGTGGAACACCTGCTATGATATCGCGCATGCCCTCTCCCCAGTCCGTAAGTCCACATTGACTAAACCGGTTTCGATTACAGGTTATAGCTACCTACTTATCCGTTTGGCGGAAACGAACCTCTCACGTAGGTTGTTGTGCATATTCTTAATACAATGTACAATTAGATTTTTTTGTTTGTAAACTATTTCAAAACAAGCACCTAACAACTTGCCAAAGTTTTTCATCGTCCGATTCTTTTTTGGATATCTATAATTTGCTTTGACCATAACTTAGATCGTTAACATCTTTTGTTTATGTGTCCAAGTATAGACTACTTATGTCATTATTAGAAAATTTTCAACTGATATTTACAGAACGATTACCAATATTACCCACGTTCCAGGAAGAAGCAATTCAACTCCCATAGAAAAATAAACAAAGTCAACCGAAGTTTATTTGTTCTGTAGGTAAGAGGGTCTCGGCCATGAAATAATGATGTTTGAAGAATTTAGGAACAAGCGTTTAACCTCTATCATAATAACGAGACGCGCATTCTTTGAATTAAAGAATTTTAATATAGCTCAGACAGTTGAGGAGAAAAACAGAATAGATATTAACTACACAAAGTACTTGAGATTGTCAAGCTAAAAATATCAGACAATTTCTAATATCCTCAAGAATTTTTTATTTAAGATTTCAACATATTTACTGAAGCTACAAAAAGCAATGAGGAAAACAAAAATAATTCTTCTGAGGAAGACATTCCTTTCAAACAATGCTGGCCTTATTCAATCAAAATAAGTGCACTTCTCGCTATCTTAATGGTAGTTTTCGATGTCGATGATTGAAAGCTTAAATTGAATTGTGAATGAGGGCAAGGGACAGCTGTTATTGTGCCTTCACCGAAGAGAGACGGATGATCTCCTTAATTTCTCTCTGCGTGCGGCCACTCAACTTGTGCCAGTCATCCCATTTGATTGTTGAGGATATTTTGTGTCGTAATTGGTACTAATTATTGTTTTGAGGGCACTCTGTTATATGGGCTGTTGTAAAATTCATGTGGTTTTAATAGCGATGGATTATGATTTATTGATTGTCGTGATAGCACATTTTTTTATGTATTTTAATGGACTCTTAAATCTGGACGAACAACATTTATCAATAAAAAATTCATTGAGATCTGATTTTTTTTATTTGCCTTTAGCAGTTTGCTTATGACATATCAAGACATCTATCTAATACACTTACGACAAATGGCAAAACAGGTTCCATACATATCAAGACTTTTTATTACTTAGGTTACCCAAGAGTATCTTGAAGCAGGGAAGTGGTTACATGATAAGGAAACTCAAACACAGCAAATGAATTGCATCAATTTCTGAACTGGAGTGGTTCCCACTATAAAATGAATGCAAGTACAGAAGAATGGAAGTGGAAATTAATAGCTATCCTTAGCTAATAATGGCAATAAGCTTAGTAAAGACGGGCCCATATTTCACCGGTTGCCATGGAAACTGGCGCGCCAAACACGAACAACGAGGAGATATAACGGCAGTTACGTGTCGATCTGGTTCACATCTACGAACAACACAATAATAAGATTGTAATGAATGTAGTCAAAGAGCTTTTTGGAAAGAATCGTCGAGATAATCATATCGAAGAACTTAAGCGAACAATAACGTTGAAACCTGTTACCAATAATATCAATTTGATTATTGGCCATGCAAAGGTTCATTGACCAATTTGGTTCATAAGAAATATAACAAGATAATAAAGATGTAGTCCAACCAAAGTCTAATATTCACTTCAATTTTGTGGCAGTCAAATGCTGGCTTTACATTTAACTTCAAAACAGGAGCAGAACGTAAAGTTACTGTTCCAATATTTTCTGGTAACTGAGAAAGTTCTGCAACATTCAGTGTGAATCAAAACATTGGTTATTTAAGGAATTACCCCACATATAGGAATATATGGCAAATAATGAAATGAAATAATTCCAAACAACTAACTGAATCTCAAAGACAAGCACAGCATCAAACAATAAGTTAAACTGCGATAGTAGCACATAATAGCATACTCATTGATATCAAAATCATAAGTCTAGTTTAGAACAATTTGTTGCTTCATTATCAGGGCGTCCGGAGCGCTAACAGCAACTAAGTAGATAACAATCAGCTGAAGGCTTGTTCGAGACACGAAATTAATTAAAACAAGTTTGTTCGCGGATTCTATGCAGGGCGAACAAAGCCATGCTGAGTCACTAGGTAATTACACCACGGAAAACGCCAGTGGGGACTCAAATCTAACATTATCTTATGCCTCATTACTTTAAGCCTCTGAAGAACATCAAAAGACACAATCATCAATCTAAAAACTATCATTTTCGTAAGTCGACAGATAAATGAATTAGCCCCTCATTTGCAAGTCACGTCAAATATTAATTGAAAATTGAATCACTCGAAGAAGACGGCCCCAAAGGGTTAAAAAATGTCCTTTCATTGGCTCTTTGAACTCGCCAATATTCTTTCTGAGGCTTTTCCTCTCTGATGAATATTGTGGTGATCGCGCCTTGTCATCGGGAATTTTAATTATATTCAGTGATTAATTATGTGTAACGAGCAAAGCCGGGGTGGGGTTCGTGATAGCTGATTGATGAGGAGCCAAGAAGTTCTCAGTTTTACGCGGAGCTCCTTTCCGCGGCATTGTCTTGTGTTTAATTGTTACTTTAAACGTTATATTTTGTTTCATTGTTCCCGCATAGTGGGCGATGTAATTTGATTTATTCGGTACATCGAGTCATTGTTGTTATTAATTTTATAATGGTGAAGACAATGCTGGTATTTACGTCGAGCCGTCGCGCGTTGAGCTGAATCATCATATAAACATAATTATTTTATGTATTTGATGCCTAGTATTTTTATAAAAACCTCAACCTCATTCATTTCAATAGTTGGCATTTTACGCCAGTTTCATAACAATCTAGAATTTGTGTTAGCCGTTGTTTCTCTTATTTCATTTCCTATATGTAGGTGAGCAGTCGGCTCGTTGGATGAAGCGTGTTTACTTCAAGACATGGCTTATCTCCACCTTTTAACACAATGAGCCATCTGTTACTGTAGTGACGACTGACGATATCCGTGACCTCATGACAGGAATACCTTGCTATTTATCTGCTTTACTTAGTTATAGCTGCTAATTAACTACTTCTCACAGATAAATCATTATGCATGGACGTCGTGAATACAAACCATGGGGTCGTTGAAAACAGAATGAATGTGATTACAATGTAAAACATTTGTAAGGGAATTGTATTGTTGAAACGAACCTGTTGAAATATCTGTGAGTTGCACTTCATTACCTACATTCTCTGAGATATTTTCAAGCCAAATAATATTAAAATTAAAACGATAACTATTCAAAGTTTATAATGGTGAAAAGCTAAAGAAGAATTTATTCCAAGGCCGGATTTAAAAAGAGTAATTATTAATAAGGAACTTGCCGAGTAAGAGGAAAACCAAACTGACGTTGAACAAGCAAATTATAATTAGTGTTGACGGAGAGTTTCACGATAATAGTAAATACTCGTCCATGTAATATCGACTGAATAGATCGGTCCACTCCGAATGTAAATAGATTATACTGAGTGCTCCCAGCGGCATATATTATTAAACAAGCGATTACTCTCTAAATTTAGATCTGCATAGATACCGAACGATCCGGGAATCGCTAGTACACGCTCCCTGCAAATCCGACAGTTTTGACAAATTATGCGCATTCATTTGCACTGCCATAAATTCCAACCAAATTGTCAATGAACACAACGATCCTAATACGTTTAACGAGACGCAGGAGTCACATTGGACGACCTTACACAAAAAAATAGTTATTTATGAAGAATGGTGTTACAGACATTTTTCATATGAGATTAATGGCTAGCGAGTAATTTGCACACAAACGTTTGTAATTAAAACACTGTTTACGTCATAATTCTCGGCTCGCTTCCCACGTCGCGCCGTTTTCTGTAGTTTATCTAATCTGCTCAGGGCGGGTTATTTGCACTCTGATAAAACTGCGAATGGCCCTTAACGGATCGGCATTTTGCAACACTGTTCCACTTCCACTTAGCAATATTTGTGCGAGACATTCTTTGCTTCTAGAAGTGTATCTGACGGCAATAAAATTGGACGTATTGCTTTTTTGAATGATCTGAATCTAAATGCAATATAAACATGTTTGGGGGGAGCGGTGCCGTCCCCGACTCCGGGGGGTGCCATCCAAATTGGCAACGGTTCACGAGGGTTCTTCCCATACGTTAAATACGCAATTTGGTGCTCTATACAATCAGTCAAATGAGCTCGCGTCGATGCAATCAATTACGCATCTTTTTTATTTGGGGTGGAACTCGACGAGTTCACTAGGTCACCATTCATTGACGATATTGTAATTATTTTCCTATCGTTAAGTGTTATTATTTTCGTTTGTTCATTTCTAGTGGATTTTTACTAAAACTTTTTTCCTATCCTAAACAAATAATGACGTGCATTTTATTGACTGAGGAAAGCAAGCCATTCATAAAATTTTGGAGCTTGCTTGTATTTGCTTGGGTGGCCAATTAAGATGTCCTAATAAACATCACCTAAAAAAGGATCATCATGATTAAAAGTCCATTAATTAAGGATTACGATAAAGCTACAAAAACTACAACCAACTCTCTCTTACAAACTATTTAACAAATGCGGACAAACGTTACAAAACCATGCGCAAAATTAGCTTCATTAAACGCTTACATGTAGCGGTCCACATTTTTCAAATCGTCCGCTAACATTCATTGTACTCTTTTATCATGTTTAACCATGTTATTTTCTATAGCCTTACGTATTTATGTTAAAACCGATGTATTTACGGCTACAATTACCCGCGCCGTGAAATGCGTTTCCGTGCGAGCGTTATCAAACACAATCTTCCGTTGACTCTCAATTCCACTATTGTATGCGAAACTTCCACAGTATCGCTTTTATATCGTTAGAATTAAACCGTGCTAATGATAGGGATCTGTAAGTAATTGTCATGAAATCAACTTTAAAATAAAAAGAGAGTTTTGAAAGGATCGACGAAGTTTGACAAGGAACTGTCACCTGAGAGTGAGTGTGGGATGACCTGCCAGTGTGTGGGTATCCACACATCACATCCACCATTCCGGCATTCCCTACCATTGCAACTCCTACAAGGTAGAATCTAGGTTGGCGGTCACCCAGAAAAGCAATGCAATAAAGCTCTGAGGGACATTGGAGGTGTAGCAAAAAACTATAGTTTTCACTACTCTACATCAATCTGCCTAGCCTTTTCCCAATGTTGGGGTCGGCTTCCAGTCTAACCGGATGCCCACACCACTATTTTACATGGAGCGGCTGCCTATCTGACCTCCACGTAGTAACTGGGTAATACGATTCCCCTTGGTTAGATTGCTTGTCAGACTTTCGGGCTTCAGACGACCCGTAACGACTGTCAAAGATCCACGAATGATAGCTGTTGGTCCCGGCACCAACAGCTTAACGTGCTTTCCGAGGCACGGAGGAGTCTCGGTATATAAAGATGGTCACTCATCCTCAGGCCAACCCCGGCAAGCGTAGCTTAACCTGATGAATCGACCTGTGCGGTTGTTAATAACAGCCGCACGGTCACGAGCCACGAGCTTCTCCGTTCTCTTTTCTCTACCCTACATGTAGGCGACAAAAAGATTTAGGCTACACACCCCCCCTGTAGACCCCTGAAAACTTCCATTCGTGGATAAATTGCGTGGTGATTTTGATGACTGATGATTCCCAAGTAACCAATCCATCGTTTTAGGCACTTTTTCGTCTTAGGTTTAAGTATTTATGTCTCTAAACGAAATGAATTTCTTAATATTAAAACAGTTAGTTGAACAATCAGCATCCCCTGATGAATTTTACCCATCTTCACTTTTCAGTGCCACCATAAAATTGCTCTTCGTTGAAGTCTGCACAAGGAAGCCCTCATATTTCTTTGGAAGAACTTTCAATATGTTATCACAATTTTGCACTAGTTTTGATAAAAGTGAATGAACGATAACGAATCTCAAATCTTCGAAAGAACATTTTACATATTGCAAAGAGTGTGCTGATTACCAGAACGCAAAGGAATTGAGTGAGTTAATACTCTAAATTGAGGAGTATTAAGAGTTCAAAGGGAAAGATAGCCACAAGAATAGAGGAAGATTAAAGAAAATATAGATGAATTGTCTGGAAAGAAAGTGACAAGTAAGGTAACTAAGCTCACTTAGATGAACTGCTGCACGTCCAATTGGGATATGAGATGGAGGATGATAATACAATGAAAGTACTGCACTGAATATAAAGCATTTATAAAACCCGACCAACTGCATGTTGGACCACGCACAATGAAGGGTTCCGTAGTTGGGATGAATTTATCTCAAGAACAAACTTAATAGTTGAGAAACATGTTCTCCCATATATCGATATACGTCACGGTTAATTCGCTGACTGCGAATGTAAGTTTGCCATAACAAAAAAAAAAGATGATAAAACTATAAATTATAAATTTTCGAGCTTTTCCTTTATTTGTGCTATAAGACCTTGCTTCCTGCCAAATTTCATGATTCTAGGTCAACGGGAAGTACCCTGTAGGTTTTGATTTAGTTGCGAGTATCAAAGCATGTCACATAAATGGCCTTATTTCGTTGACGTTGACTTAGAAGCTTGGTTTTTGAGAACTTCAAGGGAACATAGATCTTCGTATTTGATATTATTTTCAACTTGATACCACTACGCGTTCCTGAGAAAATGGGTCTTGACAGAATGACGGACGGACAACGAAGTGATCCTATAAGGGTTCCGTTTTTCCTTTTGAGGTACAGAACCCTAACAAGGAAGACTGCCTCGTTGGTCAAGTGATCGCAAGCGCTACTGGTGAGCATGAGGTCCTGGGTCCTGTTATTAGATTTTTCCATCTGGAATTTCTTAGTAGCAGCCCGGAGTCTGGTTTTGTGCCCAGTTGATGGCAAAACGCTTGCCCCCTATTACATGGGGCTTAAACATAACTGGCGAAATGTGGGTGTACTGTAGGTGCACACAGTAGCCTAACCCTTCGGGGAATACACAAACAGGTGTGATTTTATGTTATGTTTATAAAAAAGTAAGTAAGCCCAAGTTGCAAATTCTTTCCAATAACAAATCCAGTTCGTGACAATTTATATTAGGCGCCGCCATTTTCTATATAAATTAAACGTTCGTCGTCTAAAATCAAGCTACTTAAAGTTGTTAAAGTATACCGAGACGTGTGAAGTTTTAACGAGGTAGATCCAGAAGCTGTCGTGTTACTTAATAGTTTACTTATTATGGACTCCATACATGCTACAATGATTATTAAAATAACTACATACCTGTCACTTATAAGGGCAAACAATTAAGACAAGGTTTACTCCTTTTATCGTGATTCATTGCATACAACTGTGGTTTAAACAAAGAGCTATTATATATAAGCATTTGTAATATAGCTTATATACAACCTCTTTGTGCTTACAATTTGAATTATTAAAATATGGTAGTTTCAGTTTAATTGTTTGATGCGCACGCGCAGAGATAAAGTCGGAATAAAATGGCAATAAGTATTGTTAATGTTCATGTTAAAAAATTTAAACTACCAAACAAAGATTTTTTATTATAAACATTGATGACAAATCTTATATACAATCTAACACTAAAATTAAATGACTAACTTACTAAACTAAATAAATACAAAAACAAAAGGACACTTAAGGCGTCGAAGTGCTTGTCCGCAGCGCTGTTATCGGTAAACGTTAAATGTTAAAATTAATATCTATCATTCAATAGCTGCACACAATCATCTACCTAACTGTGTGACTGTTTACTTTGTGATATTTACCGGGAAAATGCCAAATTGACGTACCAACCCGTCAAATTGCAAAATCATTAATTACTCTAAAGAAAACAGCAGATCTTTAAAAATTCTGGATTAATTCCAGATTTCAATAAGAAAATCTACCAAACAGCCGTAAGCAAAAAGCTCATGAAGGAAAATGGAAGTTTAGAAAACGTATACCTACCATTTTTAGTAGGTAATCTCCTATATTTAGGTACCCCAGTCAGCATTGTTCCATGGCATGACCTCTTTGTCCCTCTGACACCGCTCATCAGCGAACAATGGCGTCCTGCGCACGCGCACTTGAACGCTTCGCTACCTGTTTATGAATTATTTAAACGCTTACTACCTCTACGTGCACTCTGTTGACCCTAGCTTTGGATTAAAAAAAAACCTATTTTGACTCATTTTTATATTAATGGTGCTTTGAAATAACTTCCCAAAAAATCTTAAGCCATGACTCGGGCTATTCTGCAACGAAGTTGTGATTTTTTACACAAAACTGACAGATTTGACAAAAAATACAGAAATCTAGTTATTAATCAAGATTATTCGAGATTGTTTTTTAAGATACAGAATTATTTTTTAAAAAATCCCTAAAAAAGGAGGATCGGACAAAATGGCGTATACGAAAAAAGCTAAACTAACTTAAAAGTGTTTACGTGTATGAAGTCTTAGCTGCTGATATAGCATGCCAACAGTAAACATATATCTTTTAAGTATGTACTTAAAAACTCAGCATAAAGATTCACGTAGCAACAACCAAACTCAATTGCAAAACGTTACAATCAGCAGTGATACTTTTTGCTGACATTATGTATGATATTCACTGTAATGGACTCAAAACATTTTACCTCTTTCACATTTGTATTAGCATAATCAGCCTGTAATGTATGTTCCCACTGCTGGGACACAGGCCTCCTGTCTTCGAGAGGGAGTGGGCTGTAATCTACCACGCGGGCCCAGTGCGGGTTGGTAGATTGTGACGTCTTCGAATTTTTAGTTCTAGGACACGCCAGTTTCCTCACGATGTTTTCCTTCACCGTTTTGAAAGCAGCGGTGATGGAATTATTTACACAAAGTAAAGCGCCTGCGTGCGAACCCATGACCTACAACTCCTAAGCCGGGGCCGTTACCACCGTTATTTGTATTAATTAAGTACAAAATATCTGTCAGCTAAAACAAGCCATCGATCATTACAACTAATGTGCTGTTTATTATAACGTATATTCGTATCCAGAACATTTACAGTAATGGATCAAAACTAAATAAAACGAAAACATGCAAAGTGCATCAAATTAAATTACTCTGCTACGTGAAATTCCAATACTCATATTGTATTGTGAAATTTTATAAGGTAACCTTCGAAAAGACAATAATAATCTCCTTAAAAGAAAAACCTAGTTTCTGAAAGGTTACTTACTTAATGTTTGATAAATAATGTCGCTTAGTATCGTTCGATTCGAAGCGACATGCATTACTTGTTGTCATACTTATTCATTATTACAAGTACCGTTACAGTACTTTATGTCCAAATAAAAAATACCACGTGGAAGCCACTTTGACACAGCCGCAATTTTTCAACCGAAAAATATTTTTATGTTTCTATTTAAGCGGCAATTTATAGCGTCCGTACGTAAATACACACAAGTTATATTTGAATAAACAAATTCTATGAATTATCATTTTAACAATAATAATAGTTTTCGGCGTCGCTATGTCTGGAGGGGAAACAGATGGGGCCGGGGACCCCTGGTGGGTCTCGTTAACTGCACATACAGATAAATTTATTTTTATCTGCCAATTTACCCCAATCTCCTCTATTGTAGATAAGCGATGACAGCTATCGCTTAGTGACAAAACGTTAATTCACTGCCAATGAGAAAATGAAGATTTTATCTCGATTATGATAGACGATTAAATTTTACACACGCATAATAACTTTCATTTAATATTTTAAAAGAATATGTTTTTTTCGTCATTTTATTTTACCACTTTGTTGGCGTATTTAATATGTATACCCATGCTAAATTACAGCTTTCTAGTACTAGGAGTCTCGGAGCTTGACCGCGTACAGACAGACAGACAGACTGACATGGCGAAACTATAAGTTTTCCTTGTTTACTACGGAATCCTAAAAAGAGAAAATATTTGATATTTTGTATGTTTGTTTATTACGCTTTCACGGTAAAACGGCTGAACGGATTTGGATGAAATTTGGCACATGGCAAGACCATGACCTGGGTTAGGACATAGGATACTTTTAATCCCGATATTCCTACGGGCTCAAGACTTATGCGAGTGAAACCGCGGGGCGAAGCAAGTATAACACATTTATCGTCTATTTGAATTAAAAGAATCTAAAAGAGTTTCGTTAATGTAAATTCTTTAGACTTTACTACAGCATTCAGTAAAAGCTTTCAACGTTAAAAATTATCCTCGACCGTTCACCTCAATGGTCCAACGGATTCCTGCGTCTTCCAATAAAATGCTTTAAGTGTGAAATCTTGTTTTTGTTTTGTAATTTTTCACGATAAAAAGCCGGTCAAGTGTGAGCCCCGACGTGTGATAAATATACCGAAACATTCTAGGTGTAGTGTTTACAAGTATAACAAATTGTTTAAATAAATATTTTTATTATGTGTGTTAAAGAACGTTTATTGTGTAATGCGCAGCTGACAATTTTACCTCAAGGTAGACCTTGTACCGCATGTTTTTTATTACCTGAATTATTAAGCGAGGGGATTTTTTAAAGATTTTATTGTTGAGCATTTATAAATATTAAGGTTAATTTGTCTTTATACAACAGGATACGTCAAATTAACCCTTTTTGTAAACCATTGCCTTGAGAAAATATGAAATATCACAAAATTCTTCACTTACATTCTACTATTTACGCGGCCAACTCCGATTAGGGCCGTGACACCAAAACCCAGACGGAGACAATTCCATAAGCGTTCCGTCTTCCCAATTTCATTAGGGTACACTAAAAATAATTCGGTGTTGCCGGCGGCGGTGCGGCGCTCGTCCATGGGCCGTATCTCCGGGCCGCGCGGTAACAAAAGCGTTATCTTATCATTACCACCCCATCCCCGCCGATAAATTACCATAACTCTCATTTACATGCACCTACGTACCGACGAGCATTGTTTACGACCCACAGATGACGGATTTTCTTCCGCTTTCGCTCTGCCTAAAACTCGGATTCCGAAATTTCGTGTTATTGTGTTACTGTGTTGCCCTATACGTATATTTTTATACGGCTTTACGAATGTTTCTTGTAATAAATATAACAGGTATATAACGAGAGTATAAATACTCAGAGATGTCTCCAATCGAATGCCATTCTTGTCTGAAATTAATGTCGTCAGCCGTTCTATTTAGGTAAATACATTATAAAGCGCAGACAGTAACTTTCAGATGAGAATATCAGCGATGCCAGAGAATCTTCGTTATGCTAAAAGCTATTTTATTGTCTCTAATCATTTATTTTTTATATCTCGCCAAGAATTTTTGCTCCATTAATTTGTGGAGCTGAACGAGTTACATTCCTTTACAGGCGTACAGCTGCTTCGAATTCGTAATGATGCCTGTAATACAGCTTAATGTTTTAATGCGCACTCAAATTTGGGGAGCACTGATAAAATAGGAAGCAAGTCTTATATTACTCACTTACAGAGTAGTTATCCGAAAGAGCTTTTAAATCATTCACAAAACACTAATGGACGTGGGGTAGGGGCGCGGGGAGCACGAGGGAAGCCCGAGCAGATGTAGTCTCTGGCGAGCAATGAAATGGAGATATAACAATATAAAGGTGTGCGTTTGAATTGCCGTGAATTGCAATTCGACAGAGTAGTAGACACGACGCAGAGAATCGCCAAGCTACTCCACGTTAGGGAAATCGAATGGCCTGTATCTACTCCTATTTTTATAACCCATGTAGGTTGGTGTTTTTTTTTTTGCAGTAACAACTGGAGTTACTTCATAAAATTTACTTTTACGGTTTCCTTGACACGTTTTCCAAGAGAATCCAGAGCCCTTTAATTACGTTACTCCAGGCTGCCCTTGTTCCACTTACAGAATGTTTCCAGTTATTTACATTTAATCTGAATCTTGCTAAAAATAATTGTTCTGTTACCTCATAGTTGCTATAAAGTATTTACGAGCTGGTGAGAAATTTAGAAAAATGTTGTTCCCTTTCCGTATTGTGCAGGTACTGTTGGAATAATAAATGTCGAGGGGTCTGCGAGGGGAGACTTGAGTGCCATTATTATCGGCGGCAATTTAATTAGATCCCCTGCGTTATTACCACTGATTCGTTTTATAATGCCCGTCTAATATCCATCCAGCGACCGCCACTGTACCGCGCTTGTTTGTTCATTAATTTAATTTGTCATTCCGGATTAATGTTATTGTAGAACTCTAAACAAGGCTTGGAGACAGAGATCTAATTATGACTCTTGTACTAATTTTACCTTCATGTTGATTTTATGTAATAGGACACCATCTTGTTATTTACGAAACCGTCAACATTACCAACAATATATTTCAGATCAAACTAAAATTCAGTTTAAAAACCATAAAATTACTTTCTGAGCGACGAAATTTTATCACCCGATGCAATCACCCGCGCCGATAGGCTTCCGGCTCATCGATATTCGTAACGAATCGTCGAAATTCAATAATTATCCCGAACACGACTTCATTCACCAAAAAACATTATAAAAAGGTCTGAATGAAAAGAGGAAGGCAGCGGTTGGTTTTTTGGGACGAGCGACCAGCCGACCAATCGCGGTCGCCGCTCGGCGGGTTCAGTTCACGTGGTGGTACCAAGTCGTGTAGTAGATAAGATTAAAAGTGGGTAAGCGGTAATCAGTGCGCGACCAAACTGGTTGAATGGAGTCCGATCGGCGTTCATTCATGAAGCTGGGATGCCATCACGCGAGTACACCGCGCCCGCGTCGTCGTCGCCGACCACGACGCAACTTGGAACTTCGCGCGTATCACTTTTCTCGAAATCTTTACGATCATACATGCCTCAGTAATTAACAGTCATCACTTCATTAAACCACTCACCTGGGCGCATTAACTTGTCTCAACAATCGAATTTATTGACGAGGAATTAAGAGCACAGCTTAAATGGAATAATCCCAATTAACACTGTCATCGTGCGTCTCGATATGTCAGCTGCTTGCGTGCCGGCTTCCTCATTACGTTCATATTATGTATCTTACAGGTGTTCATAATTTTGTTCAATCTTAACATTTAATTGGACACGAAGTATTTCAATACTATGAAAAACAAGAGACTAAAATTGCTGCAACTGGGCCATTCACTCATTCATATCCTCTGAATATACAAAGTTGTTATGGAAGATTATATAAACTTTATTTCATACTTCTTTGATCTATATAAACAGGTCGAATCAAAGTGTAGGAAATGTGTTAGTAGTATTTTTATTAGTGGTCTTAAATTTATAGTTTGTATAGTTGCGCCCACGCACGCTCTCCCAATAAAATGGTCACTGGTTCGCGGGACCACAGTGTAACAAATATAAAGACGTATTCTAAGATCAGTTAACGTTACGAATGTTCCGATTCTAGTTTGTTTTTATAAATGAAACATTGATCATCTGGTTACGTTTAATCTTTCACTTGCTGAGATAATAAAATAATATGAACGTGAAGACGACGTATGGAAAATTTATAGGTTAGAATAGAAAATGATTAATGAAATGTTTACTAAGTGCATGATAACTTGGAAATATGATGTATTGTTTTGAGAGGATTATAATCTAGGTTTTTCCAATTTCAATTTATTAATGAGAAACATTAATAAAAAATACTCATGTTTCCTGTTCGTCTACAAAAACAGCTTACCTACATACGATTCTCCGAAAAGATGTGCGCAAGACTATATAATTAAGAAAAATATTGCAATTTTTGTACGAAATACTTTAATGCACTATTAAAACATTCGTAAAACTAAAGTTGATTTTTGGAAAAAATTAAAATATCCCACGTGCAGGCGTTCTTCTTTGATTGCAACCTTGATCTGTTATTAATTTTACGCTTATTTTCACCGCGCCCTGCGATGAGTCATGCTCTTGCACAGATAGTCATTAATTCACGTTCACAACGGTAAAAAGCAAGTTCTACAGTTTACCTGAGCTTGGATACTCCTAAACTGTTGGATTTACTAACGAATACTTTATTTTTGTTACAGGTAAGACAGTTTTGGTATTGTAGGTAACCGGTATGGCAACGCACGTGAGTAATGTGAAATTATAAAAGCATTGATTTGAGCATGTATTTGATGATGTGAAGCTTCTTTTACCAAAAGATTAACAATCAGTATGATAATTTAAATCATTAATTTAATCTCTAAAAGAAAATCGTTTTCAGATATGTGGTTTGTTTTGTCTAGTGAGCTATAATACCAATTATTACATCATTTGTTAAAGTGAGTTTAATGTTATGACAAACATTCCCGTGTCCCGGTCCCGTGGCTGGCAGTGATCGCGGCGGGGAGGCGCGCGGCGTTAGGGGGGGAGGAGGGGGCGGCCGGAATGCGGTCTACCTGCGCGGGACCACCGCTAATCAATTTAGCTTTTATTATCGTAGCAATAACGCTTCATTACAACTTCTAGATTTATGTTCCCGTTGTTTGCTTTGCTCTCCAACGTTTTTGTGACCGGAACATGTATTGGCTGTGGCACGCTTACAGTACGAGACTACGAGTACTTTGGAAACTTGCCTAGGATATTTTTTATGGGTGACCTACGTTGGTAATGTTCTGTCGCGCTCGTTAAAGCGACAAGTAAAAGAGAAAATCATACGCATGGAAACGGCCCGGTCTGGTACAGACACGAGAGCTTTTATTCTAATGCCAATGACACACGCGACAAATAAATTTGTACGATAGTGGCTGGTGACAGTCATACGAAAATTTAAATGTAGTCTGCTATGTTGGGTATAAAATTGTGTCACAACTCACAATAGTAGGGTAAGGACCACCTGGCAACCGCCTGTCAGTCCGCAGTCTCCGCAGTCAAACGTCCATCAATGTGAACTGAGGCCACCGCTTATTATCCCGTCTTGCTATATAATAAAACTTTTAATGTGCTCGTCAAAGCGGCGTTGAAGCGTAATACACGTAGGGAATGTGTTGCTTCAACGTTGCACGATTCAGTTTTTAGATTTTTAGATGTCACACTTTTGATATCCTCGTGGATCACCATCTTCTGGGGTATGACTGGGGACATGTGAACTAAAACGACTAAACGACTAAAAGTTTTATTCGGTAAAGCTCAACCGATGGATCGCTCGATCAAATCCATTGAAGGTTCCATATATCACAGAGCCCAAATCTTTTGTGACTTTGAGTGCATTATACATTTGTGTTGATACCTCCAACATACTACTTCTGCTGCCTGTTTTGGTTCTATGCTCATTTACTCCATTGTCCCCTGTCATCTTATCGTTCACTTTATACATTTGACTGGCTACAGCGTCTGCATTTGCAGCATGTAAATTCCTGATGCTGCATACCTGTCCAGGGTTAGTCGTCACACCCAGATTGAATTAGAAAATCGTTGGAGCCAATGCTAATATAGGATTGCCTCAGCAAACAGTGGTGTTTGAAGCTTACAGTCGCCTACGCATGCATGCATTAGCCACACAAGACCGTACAATTATGTTTACATTTCCGCATCATCAGACGGACGATGACTTCCGATTGAGAATTTGGTTTCTCAAAACAATTTAACATCACGACTGTTATCTCCTAGAGGTGCATAGTATTGTAAAGTAGACAGCACGTCGGTGGTACTGGTAACACTATAGCATAGAGCTTAAGCTGGCTTAGCGTAGTAATAGAATGTGAGGCCACCTTATACTGGTTAGGTACCACTACAGGTACTACGATCTGAGGAATTGCTATTAACCGGCCACAAATCCGGATTCCCACATCTGAATTTGGTTCCTCAAATCATTAATGTTTGTAAAACTACAGTCCAATTGAGCAATTAAATTCAGTACTAGTAAGTCGTTTACATAAGAAAAAAAACTTAACTGCTGCAGAGGATTTAATTTGATATTAGTTTCTCGGACACCATGTCTCGCGGTAGACCGCCCGTCGCTCTAAAACCACTATCCAAGTCCGATGTCAGTCAATGTCACTCCTCTTTCATTCATAGATAACGAGAATCCAAATCGCCGGTGCATTCGCTCAAAAATATCGTGTTTTTAATACAATTAAAACTAATTCCTTTTATTTTTTTATTGCCTTGGAAGGATCAGGGTTATTTTTTTATATTGTCATCTAAAAATTTTACGTTTTACAAAATCTTGCGGTTCCTCAAATTCCCTGCAGTTTGTTCATTTTTAGGGTTCCGTACCAAAAAGGTAAAACGGGGCCCTATTACTGAGACTCCGCTGTCCGTCCGCCTGTCACTAGGCTGTATCTCATGAACCGTGATATTGACAGTTGAAATTTTCACAGACGATGTATTTCTGTTACCGCTATAGCAACAAATACAAAAAAAAAAAAATTAAGGGGGTTCCCAATTTCCCATACAACAAACGTTATATTTTTTGCTCGTTTTTGATGATAGATAATGGTACGGAACCCTTCGTGCGCGAGTCCGACTCGCAGTTGGCCGGTTTTTTAGGGTTCCGCAGCCAAAAAGTGTCACCAGTCACAGGGCTGTATCGTTTGAACTGTAATAGGTAGTAACTTGAAATTTTCGCAGAGTGTCTTTCTATAGCCGCTGTAACAACAACTAATCAATAATAAGAACTAAAATATAATTTAATAAAGTTAAAAAAGTAAGTTCAAAAACTAAAACCCTAAAGAGTACACCTGTACTCCTTCACTTATAAGAGACCACAGCATGCACAATAAAGTTAAAAACTAAGCTAGCAAAATTAAAACATTAATAATTAATAAAATTTGGAAAATATAATTATATTTTTAAAGAACATTAAAAAATTAAGAAAATACGATATTTAGAGATAAGTACTGAAATTTAATTAAATCGAATAAACCTTAATTATATTTGTGTTAAATATTGGACGGTGACTAGAGCTCCTAACAGTGCTTTCCCTCAGCGTGTTGATAGCAATCTAAATGTAGCTTCAATACCTGAAATAAAAATTGTTTTTTACTACCTCTTATTATTTTATACTTACTTTTAAATAAGACACGTGTAGAAATTATTGTAAAAAGAACGTTAGAAGCACTGTCTAATTTTAACGCTTCGTCCATACTCATCCCCAGTTCGAACTCGCCCGGTTCGTATATCTCTAACTACACGTTACACTAAAAGGCGCAAAAGTACTGATGGTAAGAAAAGTGCTAGTATGATTTTTATTCAGTCATAATACGCGGTACAAAATTAATAGTAGGAAGGTACTATTAGTGCTTTATCAACATCTAAAATATAATCAACATTAATAAACAACACAGGTATTATATGCTCGTTTAAAAGAACCAATCGTTTATCTAATCTCTCAGTTCTTAAGTACAGTAATAAAAACTTTGATTACACATTAAAATAAATAAAAAATCTCTTTAAAAAAACACAGTTTATACAATAATTAAAGCTCTCTGCAAAAAAACCACAGTCTGAATATACAATAAAAATAAATACAGAATTACAAGAGTAAAATTACTAGAGTTTGGAAAATGAATATGAATACAGACTATAAATCCCAATAATAATATCAACAACAGGTGTTATCCCGAAACAAAAATTCAATAGCTTTAAATGCTCTCAATCTATACACATACCTAACACTACAAAAAGCTGCCATATTCCGCATAGTAGGACTTTTTCTACAACTTGGCTTAGATAATAATTTCACTGCAGTACAGAGCACTTTACCTTCTCAGAATAATAAGTAAAGTTTCACCTTGATTCACATCCGTGAGATTCTAGAATACCAGGAACTAACCTGAGAAAATTAAATTTAAAAGCCATAATAATAATCTGACCGCCGCGCCCCGGTAGTTTGGACCCTGTTCCCGATACCGGTGGGCTACTATTTTTTATATGTTTTGTTTTTTAATATTAAAAAATTTAAATAATACATATATAAATAAAATAAAGGAATTATAATATAAGCCTTTATTCAGACAATTTTTTTTTAAACAGTGACTCATCTTAATATATTGACGACTCTGGTAAGTCGAAACAATAATCGCTAAAACAATAATTCAATTCATTTATTGTAAATTTTCGAGGAATGCAATATTTAATAATTAATAACTACTTATTTGCACGAAATCTAAGTAGGTTATTTTCTTAAAAAAAAAATAGATAAAGATCAAGACTGCCATAGTAAAACTAATACGTGATCAGTATTTATTATTTAGACGAAGAGTATTTATTTTCTACATCGTAGCACTTTTCCGAGGAACTGTACCCTTGCAGATGATAGGCATATTAAAAAGCGAGTTCGAACTGGGGATGAGTATGGACGAAGTCGTTTTATTTAGTTGAATAACAAAAATATTTGTTGTAACACAGACGGCATGGCTTTGCCTCGGGCTCTTGATAATTAACCAGTAATGAACGAAGCTCGCGATTAACATAATTTTTGACCATTTGTTTAATAACTGAGGTTATTTTTAAAGGTCATTAAATTAAAAAGCCAAAGGCTCTTAATATCCCTTGGCTTGTAATGATGATGATGCTTTTTTTGATGCTCAACTTTTTTGCAACGATAATAATTCTTATTGACAAATGATGGGAGATAAGTCCCGACAGTCTTTTGTTATTTTTTGGGAATTATCTCTTTGGCACCCATTGTTCTTATAAATTCATTTACTTAGATAATCATTTTACAAAAAAAGTATGATAAATCTGTCATGTCGTGGGAATGGGATTTGAAAAATACAAATCAGTCAATGGCAGACTCCTCTTTATTGCCTGCATTTGAGACACCTCACTGACATCTAAATAAACTATAGCCCAGGTATACTTACTCCTTGTTCTGTATTTGAATTGATTCCTTTCCTAAAATAATATGTTCCACCAGTTCGGTTGTAAAATGAATACGCCCCTTAACCATGACCCCAACTAAAACTAATTTGCTAGAGACTCCTCTTTATTGCTTGCATTTGAGATACTTCCCTAACATCTAAATAAACTAGAGACCTGTAGCCTAATTGCGTAATACAATACAATCTGTTTCGATTTGAAACAGATTGCTAATTCATTACTTCATAAATAAGAAAAAAAATTACTCAACAACGAAAATAACGCAATGAATGTTATTAAACTGTTAAATGAAACATACTTGTTTACGAAAATAAGTTACGCAATTAGGATACTTATACTTACTCCTTGTTCTGTATTTGAATTGATTCCTTTCCAAAAATAATATAGACCACCAGTTCGGTTGTAAAATGAATACGCCCCCTAACCATAGCCAACTAAAACCAATTGCTAGAGTTTTTTCGCAGTTTTGATTTTTTGTTACCTCCATCCATTGCGGATTCTTTTTTCTGTTATTCGTTAGCCATATTAGAATAACATCCAGAATTAATTTTAATAGTGATTTCTATTACTCCATTGCCGTCGTGACTGTCTGTAAACCCCGAATGACTCGGTTTTAATGAGGCCGCGAAGGCCCGACTATTAACAACATCAATTGAGTCATTTGTTAAGCGGTCCCGCACAAAGAAGGCTCCATGTCAGCTAATTAGTGGTATTATTTGATTGAAATTAGCTACATTTATTATAATTGAACCTTTTATAATCCCAACGATAGCTCCGAGCAATCTCGGAGATTGATCAAAGAAGATAATTAATCGTCCAATGTTAACAACAAATAACATGTCTGCTTTGAAGGAGAAAGGAATCAGAATAAATACGATCCTGTTATAGAATTTAATGTTGCGGTTGACATCGCATGCGCAGCTAACGGTAGACGTCAGTTAACCGCTTAACTTAACAGTTATAGCACAAAAAGTATGCATAAACCAGAAACAAAATGTTTTACGCCTTGGCACACTCGTCATGAATGGTGCTTACTTCACAAATGGGTTTTCAACAAAAAAAATTGAAAATGCCAAATAAAATGGCAAGAATTTGCTAAAGTTCTTTCGCAAGTTCATGAAAAAAGTAAGTCAATGGTCGCAATGCTCACGTTCTGTATTGCATTTTCAGAGTAGATACTATCGAAGAAACGTATATATCTACACACCATAAGGACTATTTCTGCTTGCAGCGCTCGGCCGCTTTAGAAACTATGGCCATCGTGTTTACGGGATTTTGTTTTCAAACTGCTAGATATGCGTTTCTTCGATAGTACCTACTGACAAGCACTGATTTATAAATTAATGTTCCAAACGGCAACCGACAAGTTGTACAATTTCACTGAAACAATTGTAATAAATTACCGCACATGAACACCACCATCCAATCAAATCACAGCTTTCTTCAGTCAAACGACGCGGGAAATTATGCAGCTGTTGCACTAGAGCACGTCATTTCTCCCGCAGTACAAGAAAGTAAATAAATCAATTAAATGTCAAGATTTTTTATAAGAGAAAATTCTATGATATTTATCTAATAGAAAGATAGAAAGTGGTTTACGCTTGTGTGCAGTAAACGCGATAAATTAACATGGAATCGTGGTTATCTCGGTGCGTCCGCGCCGCATCGCGCTCCGCCTAGGGTTACCATTTCTAAAGAAAACTGACGAAAAACCGGATATTTGTTAAAAACTGACATTTTAATCTTTCTTTTTTCAGTACTTTTTCAATATATAATTATTATTTTTATATAAAAATCCCCTTAAGCCGATAAGTCCGGACAAATGACAACGACGGACAAAGTTCGGACGGGGGCCAAAAATTCGGACATGTTCGGACAAATCCAAACGGATGGTAACCCTAGCTGCGCCGGCGCATGTTCGATACGCGATGAGCTATAAAACGGTGTGAAAGTGACCGAATAACGACATTATCTATCCGCTGTGAGATAGAATAATAAAATTATACGTGAACCTCCGTGTCTTATGGTGGGCTTACCAGCTGCACTCTTGAATGTACTTTGAAATGAAGTTTTCTTTTTTAAATTTTATAATCTATGCGGACATCTCAGGTTGAACCAAGTAGGCTGTTGACTTGCATTAAGTGATTTTAATAGAACATTGATTCAACACGAGAGATCTGGATCGTTAAATAGGGATTGGAGATGATTAACGTTGATGACACGTTAGGAATGTTAAGCAACTAGCTAGTTTTTACTGTAATTGGAGAAATAAATATATTTAGAAAATCCAAAAGTGTATGTCTCATAACGCTCAATCATAAACAGAAAAAATATTTAAACGACTTTTAATGAAATATGTTTTTTTACCCATCAATATGGGTAAAATTTCTCACCTCGCAATCTTTACGTACTGTCAAAGACTATATAGGTTTGCTTTGTTGGTTGTTAGGCAACGGAAGAGAGTCGGAGTTGGAAATATGTGGATATAGTTATTTATTTTAGTTATTTTTTGATTAATTATAATTAAACTACTTTTAATAAAAGAGCCTCTTATGGCTAAAACGAATCTATAAGAAATGACTCAATTAATTATTTTTTTCGCAACCTGCAATGTTTTCAGGTTTCACACTTGATTCACGAGATTTTTTTTATAACTATTTTGACGTTTGTTTTTCTTGAGTTTTATGGTACGCGCCGGACACCTGAATTTGGACTTGTCAGGAGGAGTACCAGTACCCGTCTGGAACCGGTAACCAGGTACCGAAATGACAAGAACCGCTAAGTACTAATATAGAACCTATACTTTTGGTACCGGTTCCAAGTCCTGTACCCTAATTGCGTCCTGTAACTAATTATTTTCGTAAACGATTATGACTAATTTGTTTCATTTTGACAGTTCATTGACAGTTCAAAAACATTCATTACGTTATTTACGTTGTTGACCAGATTTTTTTTCCAACTTTTGAAGCAATGGATTAGCAATCTGTTTCAAATCGAAACAGATTGTGATTGATCGTCTATTACGCAATTAGGGTACTGCTCAGGAGCCACGCAAGTGCCAAGTTTATAGGCTGCGGTGACCAGTTACCATCAGATGGGTTGGGACGCTTGTATGTTCGCCATTGTGTGTGATAAAAAATAATGGGTAACAGCATTATTTTTTCATAGATAAAGGGGCTCTTGTTAGATGCATGACCTGCTATCTAATTGCGTAAACATTTTCGGTAAACGATTAAGACTAATCTGTTTCATTTTGACAATTCAACAACATTCATTGCGTTATTTACGTTGTTGAGCTGATTTTTTTTCGAACTTATGAGGCAATGGATTAGCAATCTCTTTCAAAATAATTCAGATTATGATTGATCGTGAATTACACAATTAGGGTGTCGGACGAAAGGCCAAAACGTTAGGCTCAATTTATATCGCCTTGGAACGAAATAGAAGCAATTTTATTGTACAAAGCATTATGAGCTTTATTTTAATAGTGTTTTAATGTGTAGAAATCGTGCGTCTTCTGGAAAATTCTCGTTTATTCTTGGGAATTGCCGCAGTAACAAGTTCGTATCTGGTTTCTACGTTAGACAATTGATATAAAGTTCATTTTGCTATGTACAATATTGTTACAAAAACTCGCTTCCACTCCGTTCCGCGGCAATGTAAATTGAACCTTAGACGAAGATGGATACAAGTGATGCAATCGCATTGAAATGAATTTTGTAGTTCCTATTTAATTACCAACCGTTAATTTTAACCATTCATTTAGATTTCCATAAATTAATAATTTTAAATACATATTCATAGGTACAGTTTAACACTGTTACTACGTTAACGTAGTTATTATTAATTATATACATTGCCATTTTTACCTACAACGAAATTGGTTTTAATGGAGGATGCGGGGAAAATAACGAATCCTAATTTGAAATCAAATGGCTTATCAAAACAAATCATTAAGCCATAATAATACTATTTTACCTGCCTTTAAAAATGGTTGAATAGAAAACTTTACGATGTAATGTAATAAAAATATTAATATTAACAAATCATTCATAAGGAATAGTCAAGTCTCAAGGATGATGTGAAGGATGATGATGTGTATAGAATGGTTACAATAAAAATGTTATGTGTTCATATTTGTCTTTATGTAAAACCACAGATTAATACAATAATGGGACACTCTGAAAAAAATCATTAAAATAAAAAGCGACTCTGGCTAGGACACAATAAAGTGTAATTCAAGTCGCACAGCGGTCATTACCGACAGTTATATTTACCTAGAAGTTGCCTCTCTATCGCGTAACTCTTACTTAGGCCACGTTCCGACGTACGCGTTCTATGCACGTGTACTCCCAAAGGTTGTTGAGTCAGGTAATTACATAAAGCTTATTTTGAAATCTTCCTACAAACACCGCTTACGGGCGCAGCCACCGAGCAGCAACCGCGCAGTCATCGATCACCGAAAATAAGCTTTATGCTTTATGTAATTAGCAAAGGACTCAAAATTGCAATAACTTTTGGGAGTACACGCGCATTAAACGCATAGTATGTCGGAACGCGGCCGAATATTTCAGACTACGTTACGCCCACCGAATTCGACAAGTCGAGTCCGCCGCGTACCTACTTGTAGCTTCATACCTAAAATGCAGAGTGTCCCATCTGTATTCATCTGTGGTAAAACTAACAGCGGCGTCCTCTAGCTAATTGTTCATTTACAATTGCAGCCTTAGTAATTGTGAAATTGCAGATGGTACTTATCTTGATATTTTAACTGCACAAAAATGTGTTTGAAAGTAGAAAATTCTGTAATAAAACAACCGTTGGGACTGAAATCTTTTATAGCTGCTCTTTGTGTTTATAAGTTGACAATAAAAATACTAAACGACAGAACAAAACGTACGAAAAAAAAATGCCCTTAGTGTTGCCCAGTTCTGACCACATGTTGAAGATTCTTCACTTTTGATACCAAATTTTGTTTATAAGTACCTCAAAATTGCCTTCGTCAAAAACTTGTAGGGTAAGTATTTAAGTAATAAGCTTTTGAAATATTTCATTAAGTATACATATTATTGGAAAACAAAATAAATAAATAGACCGGGAGTTACAGACAGCCAGAAATAGAAGTTCTTATTTTAAATCTCGACATTTTACGGTTTTGCCATCTCCGGTGGTCGAAATACCGATCCGTATTAAGGAAACTGAATCAAAAGAAATAGCGGGGTTATGGGACAAATAAACTGAAATAGACTTTACATTAAAATTAACTTCTTGAGTGATTCTAGAAATACATATATTAAAAACACCAACTATTGTTTTTTTTTTAAGTAAATTTTACATACAAGTAATTATATTGTATAATTAATAATGAAAAAAAACCTACTGTTATTGAAGACATTTTTGATCAATGGTGGATAGATAAAGAATCTAATCGATAGAAAATTCATATATAACAAGATATTAAGTACTCCTGTAGATAATTATTTATAAATATAACAATGAATAACTTTAAAATAACAGATTTAGATTTTACGCATTGTTTGGATAACTAATTTATAAAACAACGGCTAATTAATTTTGTAATTAAAATGAATGTTTTCAGCACTGGTTGGAATTAATTAAGTCTATTTGCTTGTGTACGTTGTAATTAATTAATTCTCGATAGTAAAAATAAAAAAAAACTGTTAAGTTTTCATTTTGTTTGTCTGGCATATTCAATATAGTCTAGATAGGCATTATGTAGCACATAAGAAAAATTTCATTTGAGTTACATGGATGAAAATCAATAATATACATACAGGGTCAAAATAAATTAACTAGCGAAACTCCGCAAAGGTGATTGTATCAATATCTAAACACGGCAAAATAAAGATTTGATGTTTTTGTTCTGTCAAAATAAAGATTTGATGTCTAAACACGATAAAACCAACAAAATCTGTTTTTTTGTTGGTTTTATCGTGTTTAGACATCGATAACCGTCACGTCGTCGGTGAAGTTTACCCAAAAAAAACTGTTTTTTTTACTGATATTTCAAGTGACTACTGTACCTGCGATTGATGACCCCAAAAAAAAAATATTTATTTATTTATTTATATATACTTTATTGTACACCACAAAAATACATAACAAAAAATAAATCAAACACTACAAAACATAAATAAATAATTTTTTTTTTTTAATCACCGAATTAACTTATTTTTCATTTTATTATGTTTAGATATCAATACCCATCACGTCTGCGGAGTTTCGGTCGCTAATTTAGTTTTACCCTGTAAGGTCTATTTATGTCCTTGTTTCCAATTGATGTTATTTCCACTTAAACAAACATCAGCTTTATGCATGTGTAAATAAAGTCGATTTTACACTGACTAGTACTGTTGAAAGTCATACAAAATATGAAGTTGTAGTGCAAACTGAACCTTATATGAAAGCATTACAGTTGTTTTTCCTAAAACTCGTGTTTGTTTACACGTTTGGCAAATAAATTGCGAACGCAGATTAGATATACCTACGCATAAACTAAAGGACATTTATCATACTCAGGAAATCGTACAAGACGAAGGGACAGATGAAAGTTCTCCAACGGTACCTACCAACTTAAAATTGTCGATACATATATCAATCTCTCATTCCACTAGAACAGAATGTAGATAGTGAATGAGAAAGTAGATATTGCAATAATGTTGCCTTTTCTAGGTAGTCTTTTCAAGTGGAGTCTCGTGTGGTCGCCACTTGAAATATGCTTCCTTGTCAAAAACACGCTGATGAAACATATACATAAACGTTAGTTTTTTATCCAAATTGATGACTATTCTGGCGCCAACGTAAAATGTCTGCGAGATTACCTACTTATGTTAACAAAATCCAGCCATTATTCAGCTATTTTTGTTTAAACATTCGTACAGCTGTTGATCAAGACGGTGCAAATTCACGACACGATGACGTCATTGTAAAAAATAATAATAAAATAATCAAAGATGGCGTCGCTGCATAGGTCTTTAACCTCTAAAAGGCAAATAAAAATAATAATATTGATGACAATAACTGTGTACCTGATGACATAAAGTTCATTCACTGATGGAAACAATGGATGCGTTGTGAGGTATTATCACAGTATGACCATCAGGTAATAATGAGCTGTGGAACAGAAGATGTAAATACTAAAGAATTTAACGATCTACGTCATACTATCGTGTTTTTTTAATGTTCGACAGCTTATAAACATTTTGGGTCGACTCGAGTGCCAATTAAGATTTTTCGTTGCACCTAAATAAAGATAAGTTTAAATAAGATTTACGTTTGCGTGCACTTGAAAACCCTGTTGAAAGGGGGTTCTGGCGTCAGCAAACTGTGACTGTAATAATTAAATAATAATTCTGCATATCACGTGTACTACTTTCATCGTTTTCTAAAAATATTGTCGATTGAAATTATGCATGAAGAAAGTACAAAAAAATGCGTAATAGCAAATTTTAATTTATAAAATGTAGCAAAAATCATAATCACACTATTTCGCAACTTTGCAACATTACATTACATTTACATGCCCATTTACCACAATAATACATGGTAATACTTACGATCTTGGATATAAACCATCCTTGTCATGTATCAAAGCAAATGCAAGGCAGCAATCATTCACGTTGGGCTAGCAACAAGTTTCAAGTGTCTGGACACTTCGGACCCGCCCGCGGCTGACATTTGTGGCAAAACGTTCTAAAATTACACACTGCTCACTTCTATCACGAATACTTAATATATTTGTTGGACGAGGCACAATTATGGTCAGTCCGGCGTGACGGCCCGCTTCGTTTGACACGGAGGTCTGAACTAGGCTACGCTTTTGGATGAGGCACATTGTGTGAATCTCGTTAACTTCTAAGTTGTCATTGGAAGGAAGAAATTGGAATGATAAATGGAAGAGAAAGTGAATTATTTCAGGAAAAAATATGTGAATTGATGTTTAGATTTGATTTGCAGTGCTATTATGAGAAGGAATGCCACAAGGGAACGCAATGAGACCCTTAATGACTACAACTAATTCTCAGTGTTCAAAAAGATGATGTGCATTACAAAAGACAAATGAAAGCGGTATGTACTTTTCGACTTCTGTTGGGTAAATAGGTGGTACAGGTACCTATGAAATTATCAATGTTTGGTTAGTTTGTACCAAAAACTAGAAGGACATCAGATCAATGTTATCCAATTAAGCGTGATTGTCGGCACCTTTGTTTTGCGAACTAAATATTTATCAATTTAATTAATAATGTTGTTTAACAGATCCTATATCAAAATTTTAAATAATCTTCGATCAGTTAATTAAATTATCGCACATAGATCATCTTCTGCATTGCTTATCTGTGCGTAATTTGTAAACGGTGGCTTTGTACATTGCAGATTTAATATCAGATAAGTGATCGTAATCAATTTTTACAAAGCATTGAAATTAGATTTTACTCGTTTAATTTCCTTTTACATAAGAATATTAAATTAAGGTTTATTATCTTGAATTGATATCTGTGCTTGATTAGCATTAGGGAATGGGTAAAATTGATAATTCTAGTTGTTTACTAAATTATCATCATCAATTTCTAATTATTTCCGCGTGAGTTCTACTTTTCTATTATGTACTCATTTGTTCTTATCGATGCCTCCTCTATTATTCATGGCTCGCGGGCGTCCTCGGTTGGCCGCCTCTAATTACGGGCGAGAGCGCTCGATCTGTCGGAGACAATGTCTACACTTGTAAGGGTCATTATTACGTGTTTTTCGTCACGACACCTGCTTGGCGGCAATGACAAATCCTTAGCCATTAGTGTACTACAAAACGTTCGCATTCTCCACGCGCGTGCGCATACTAGTTCATTCACTTACGTTTCGCTCGTAATTTTATTACTAGGGGTTAATTCTTCAAGAATAGAACCCTAAAAAATGTATGATATGTGAACACATTTTATGAAAAGTTGTGAAGTCTGAATTAACATGTAGGAATATTTTCTGGTGAGCACGTTATTAATTAATGCAGTAACTTTAAATGAATTAACATGTACATTAAAAATAAATTTCCATTATAAGAATATTCACGAACTGGTTGGACACACTTGCGAAGTAAATTGAACTTATCCTAACTATAATATAATATCCTATTCTATTAAATGAGCAATATTTGTATGTATGTATATATATATATATATATATTTGTAATCACGTTCTTGAAAACAGCTGTAACGATTTCGATGAAAGTAGCAATATAGGGATTTACGGGGGCGAAAAATCGATCTAGCTAGTTCTCATATTTGGGAAATACGTTTTCTCCGTATTTTCACCCGAGCAGAGCTCGGTCACCCAAAGTTTAGAACAAAATGGCTACCCTAAAATAATAACATGGCAGCATGGAGTTAGTATGTACTATACATGGGATTAGTATGAAATATTTAAATGAGCATTCTCTGTTTTCACCAGAGCAGAGCTCGGTCGCCTAATAATTAGTATAATTTAATAAATTTTTAATAATTTTAATAAATTGTTGTGTGTGTTTTTCTTCGTCGTATAAGTTAGTGGCTGCTAATTCATATACTGAGGTAACAAAGCAAGGTCGGAGTGTTTCCAAATACTTGTCTATTCAAAACCCTGACACGGCTCTGAGTGACAAGGTAAATGATAATAATTACTTAAAACTATAGTAGGTACTTGACAAAACTACATACAAAATAGTCTAAATAACAGCAAATTGAACAAGGCCGTCATTGTTTTTTTCAAATTGAGCTGATACATTATTAACTTTGTAGATAAAATCATTTATTTTTTTTGCCAAGGTTAGATACTTGTTTAAGTTTTTTGAGCTTGTAGGTATGTTTGAGCTCATTAGGATAAATATTTGAATTTATGGATATTAGAGGATAATATTAGTGAATTATTAAAAGGTATCTTCAGATTAGGATTATGTTCATCATTGAAGGTGATTTCTGAAACCTTGTCACTTTTCTAAAAAGTATTGGTTCATGATGTATGAAGCTTGTTCATCGTCTAATGGCCAATTCAGATAATTTTCGAACTGTTTATTTGTTCAAATTAAGACTCTTGTATCTTTACCAATAATGAAGCAAATACCTCAATTGACCTCATGGCTTTGCATAGTAGACCTTCCCATAATATGGAAGTAGCTTTCATAGGTAAAATTAAAAAATAATAAATAGTGATCACGTATTAATTTTACTATGGCAGGCTTCATCTTTTTCTATTTACATTTTTTTTAAACAAAATGACCTATTTAGATTCCGTGCAAATAAGTACTTAGTTATTAATGATTAAATATTGCATTCCTAGAATTTTATACCGCGTATTATGACTGAATAAAAATAAATAAAAATCATACTAGCACTTTTCTTACCATCAGTTGTTTTGCGCCTTCTAGCTATACATGTAGTTAGATATAAATGAACTGGGCGAGTTCGAACTATGGCCAGATTGCCTCGATATATGCCAGTTTGATAATAAATAATGTTACCATTGGAAAACGATTCGTTATTGTTTATAGGAACCGAGAATATGTCGTACGGATTACACTTTAAACCTCCTGTCCATAATCACTTAAAAGCAGTATTTTATTTGATACCCACATAATAACCATAATTTAGAATATGGCACACAATTTTGTTGGATCTGATACCGTCGTGCGTCGATTACATCGTTTACCACTCATGATTTCTATAAAATTATCTATGTGCTACGTGATTCTTTAGTAATTACCTACCTATCATGAAATAACCATTTTAAAATACACAAATGTATGGAGAGGGAATGTACATCGATCAAACGGTTCTTGCGGCCGTTTTGAGGTCACACCGGATGAATAATACGCTGGGCACATTAACAGTCATTATATGCAAATAATATTACACACATTAGTCTCATGTACTGTGTACCCGTTTACTATAAGTGGGCTGATACATTCATATGGCTGCCATCATTTTTTTAACAGCATGAGTTGCTAGTTTCTTCAGTAATCGAAATCAAATATATATGGTATCGGTACATCGATTGGCGAACAAATCGGTAATCGTACACAACGCCGAAAGTCACTCACCTAATGAAGCATGACAATTAACTCCTGAAAAACTTGAATTCGCATCCGATTGGATAAAATTAATCAATGGCAGACCGGTGCCGTCAATGGAATGGATATTTTATGTTCCCGTGGGCGAAGAGTGGGCTCCAATTTGTCCGCAGTTTTTTAATTAGTATGGATGTGAGAGAAAACGAATTGGATTTATGCTTGCGACCGACGTGCACTGTGCCGTGATTATTTGCGTGGTGCAATATAAAAAGCAGAAAAAAGGCTAATATGTTATAGCTTCGTTAAAACGCGACTCATTAGCGTAGAATTAATATTACTGGCGTAGTTATGTTTGTCATTAGTTCTGCTGGGAATTAAAATTAATTGGCTTTTTTGAATGGGCCTCTAATTTGTGTTTTTAATTTGGCCACATCATTAGCTGAAATATTTTGCTTAATATGAATCATACGTGGCATTTGTGTACGGTAGATGAAGACGTTACGTCACGTGTTGGGGTCCCGTGTGCATCAGGCCCGCGGGTCGCGGAGGGGGCGCGCGGGTCGACCTGGGGTGCCGCTGCACCGTCTTCCGCCCCGCTCCCGGCTCTAATTAGGCTCACATTCTCATTCCGTTTTCGCGTTTAATTTCGCCGGCGGTTTTGCCTTAATTACATTATTCGCGGCGTGCGGGCGCCCGGCTGTTCTTGGGGAACCCTGCAGTTAAAACAAGTGACCGATACGTTTACTTACTTATATTAGCTTTTTTACTAGATAATAATTTAAGTTTTAATGCCGCTTCGTTCTTACTGCTGTCAGGAATCTCGCATTTTATTCTATCGTTTGGGTCACAAAGATAAGTATGATTAATAATACCTAACTCTATGGTTTTCACGTCAAATCATTTGTCATTGTATTATATTTTTTTGTGAATTCCACCGACAGTTTGTGTCGAATCATCACGTTTATTGCAGCTGACAAATGTTTTAGAAGTAGACGCTGGAAAGCGCGGAAATAAACATTCACTAACAAGATGACTTACACTTTCGTTTGGAACCTGCAGCTCATCGCGGTAATTGAAAAAAAATCACTTAACAGGTAAATAGAGGGGCTGCGAGGAGGCTCATCGTAGCCTGCTTTGTTGTCGGGCGGTTGCTAATAAGATTTTTAAACGGCAACAAAGTATCCAATCAATGGGGCTTGAATAATGAAAACGGCACCTGCCAAGTTCTCAGCCCACCCCCGCCAGCCTAAACACGCACTTCGTCTCACAATAAAACATATTTTAAACCTTAATTCTAATGACAATAAGATACGTTTCAGTATCACCTTAACACACTGAAATACGAATAGACATAGTTTGAGTAATTATGCACAATTGTTTCGTGTCTCAAAACGGGCATTTGCTTTATTATTTATGAACTGGTATTAGGCAGAGTTCAGGAAAAAAATAAAAAAATATAGAGATCCACGAATTAAAAATGTCTAATCTTCTGTACAGTCGCATTCAATAAATGTGCAAAATGTATGTGTAGGTAGTAGTTTTCAACTAGGTATGTTTCCTCATGACATTATTAGCTAGAGGCTAGACGATTCTGATGAATTATGTATTCTGAATATATTAAAATCAATATATGCAATTAACGATCACAAATTATACACAAGTATAAAAGACTGAATATTTACGACCTAAATAAAATAATAGACGACTTATTATCCAACTATTCCTAATTTTTATAAAACTCACTAACAAGATTTATGGTCACTGCTAGCAATTATATAGTCTAGTTTATAAAAATATTTACTGACTAGAATCCCGCCCATATTTCCCACGGTTTTTTCAAGACGTTCACGATTAAATTTGAACGACGTAAAACCATTAGTAAGCCATTGCAATGTAACTGTTATCTCATTGTTATAAGTTATAAATGCTTATTTATACTTTACCTTACCGGATAAGAGTAACATTGCAATGACTTAGCTACTAATGGTTTTACGTCAATCACGAATGTCATACCTCATGTATATCTTATTTTCAACCTGAAAATGTACACAGTGTCTATGATCAGAGACCTCGACAGCCAACGGTTATAGTGTAACTACCCGAGTATATGAGGTAGATCTAGATACTTTTCATGCCGACGGTACACACCAATTTTTTAGGCGTTTCGACGACGTAGTTGGTATTATTATTCGGGTTGAGTTGACTCGGGCCGAGCTATCACTGACCCGTTCCTAACACGGATAATTGATCAAAATTGGCTCTGTAAATTGTGAGCATTGGAATCGTAACCTTTTGCTTGGAAGTGTTCCGGAAACAATACAGTATATTTTCCTTTTCCATTCTAACATAAACCGGTCTAATCTGTGAGAATCTCACACCGTAAAAACTTAGGTAAAGTGAGCTTGAAGTAAGCTGTCATTTTATCTGACGTTAAGGATTGACACTATTGACAGCTGAGATTTATATAGAATAGATTGACAGGAACTCATACACACACTATTATTTGACATTATATACCTATGAATTTATTTCAACTCTTTATTAGTGAGTGGCTTTTGTGCACATGATAGTTATTCAGATTTATTACAGTTGTAATAGAAATCATGTAATTGCGTTTAATTAAAATAGGTTTATCTTTATTAATTTATATATCTTTTGTATAGATTCTTTTCTATTTTGTGAATGTGAGAACGCTGTAGGCTTAGTGGACTGTAGATTTGTTGATCATTTTCTATTTTCTTAAGTACCTGGTACTTATTGAAAGACCTACACTGTCCTCCCATACCTAGTCACACTGTTATTTGAAAGAATTGTAAAAGCCAATTATTTTTAAAAGAGTAACCGTTGAGTTTCTTGCCGGCTCTTCTCCATAGGCAACGACCAATTGGAACCGTGCATCTAGCTTCTGACGTTTCATAAGTGCCCATGTAGGTTTATGTGAAATAAAAATATTTTGAATTGAAGTAACCGTTTTCTAATGATTTATTTATCTATAAAAAAACAACTTATATTTACAGTTTGCACCGCACAACAAGTTATCTGTCAATATCTATTAATAATTACACATATAATAAAAAAATATGATATTAAACTACATAAAACTAGACAAAATTTGATGAAATTAAATTAAATTTGGTAAAATTTGATGAAATTTGATAGAATTAGGATAAAAATTGGAATAAAATTATTAATAACACAAACCTACTCGATAATTAAAGTTACGTTAACCAGGAACTCTCTAACTCACTGTAAATTTGTGTTTCCTTTAAATATCAACAAAAATATCAGGACCAAGATAGATTCAAACACAATTTCCTGACAGACCGACGTGAAATAGGAATTGTAACACGCACACCATGATTAAGACCTCACGTCCTCATGGCTATGCCAAACGCGTTGCAGAATTAACTAAACAAAGACATTAATACCGCGTAGTTCGGGCGCGATTTAACGAAGTGCGATAGGTGCGCACGCGACGCCGCTCATTAGGACGCACGCAATACCGGCCGTACGGGCGTTCACGCCATACTTCGCCCTTATTGCCTTCATAAGACATGCACCAACAAGTGTAATGACTTTCCTCACGCTCCCACAGATATACTCCGTGATGCAATCACACGTAATGTTTAGAACACCATTGCACCAATCGTAATTGAAGTCTACATCGTTAATTAATCACGATACGCTCGTTAGTACCTACTAACTCATTATAAAATCAGATACCAGTCTTCGCTCTTGATAATGTTATTTATCATGCTCTATGTCGATTCTGACGTAAGAAATAAATCTCAACGCAAGTACAACCCTTTATCCTGTTGGACACAGAAATTAAGCAAATTACATTCAGCAAAGCAAATCGTTCCAAAAGAAAGGGCTACTGAAATAATTGTCTACTTTACTCTCGGAGAAATAGAATTACAATCTAAATTAATTACGCTTTTAAAGCGTCCGTTATTCTTAATTAGTTTCTGCACCGCAGCGGAAGCTCCCGCGCCCGGCTCGCGCTCTCTTAATGAAGGGTAGTTTCAAATCAGTGCGTTTGATCAACTCTGTGCAGTCTTAATTACGGCACCCGTTCCGCGCGGGACAATCCGGTTATTTATGACTACATAAGCTTGATTATTCTTTAATGAATACTTGTTTTAAAACGTTTAATTAAGTTTTATGGCGACAGGGCCGCTCAGACGGCACGGGCGTCCCGCCGCTCCGCCGGCCGCGAGCTAATTGGATCGGGTTGACGCACTCCCCCCGCGACCCGCGCTAACCATCCTCCGCCCCGCCGCCCGCACCCTCACCCCGCTCCTAATTGTATGAAATTGCTAATTGGAAAATTTTATAAACGCGGCCGCCCGCAGGCCTACCCCGAACCACTGCGCCCTGACCAAGGGCTGCCAAGAAAAATTAAAACAACGGGTCAACATCTCAAAGAGGTCAAAGTGAAAGTATTCAGGCGTCAGTTCTCAATTTTCGCTGATTTGTAAGCTCAGTCTTCAGATAATGTGCAATAACCGTTTGTTGTTTTGTCCGCAGGGCGTGTAGTTGTGGTGGTCGGTGCGAGCGGTCCCCGCTCCAACCGTCAAGCTGGCCGCGAGCGCGTTGAGCATGAACCCGCACTACCACGGGTACGCGGAGCTCAGCTCGCCGCACCCGCCCTCGCCGGAGGCCGCCTTCGCCGCCAACGGCCACGACTACCCGCACAACAACAACAACCCAGCACTCAAAGAATGCGCCGGCTGCAACGGCAAAATAGTCGAGAGGTTCCTCCTACACGCGCTCGACAGATACTGGCACCACGGCTGCCTCAAGTGCGCCTGCTGTGGCCAGGCCCTCGCCGACATGGGACGCTCCTTCTACTTCAAAGGCGGAATGATATTATGCAAAAGCGATTACACAAGGTGAGCCAGTTTTTTTTTCTTCATAATCTAATCATTTCCAACTTCTTCTCCTCGACAGGACTAATTGGTACCTTTTATGGTTCGGTATTCCAAGTGTTCGGCTTCGCATCGACCGTTTCCATTGATCATCAATATAAGGTTTAGTTTTTAGTCCGTCATCTGACGATGACAATGGCGTGTCTGTCAAACGCATCGCGTCCAAAAAAGTATACCGAGAAAGCCGCAGGCGCATTGTTATGAAAATGTTTCGAACCGTTGTGTTTTCTACCTGAAGAGGAGCAAAAAGTAAACAGTTTTGCACACAACAAGCGATCGACGGAATCTCGCGGACCAACTAAATTGGTTTCGTTAAAGATGGCTAAGGACTAATTTAAGATGTAGGCAACAAAGTTTTTATTTGAAACCCCACACTAATCAGGCTTTGTGTGTCAGTGTACCGCGGCTGTGTTTAGGTAGCTGCCTAGCATTACGGTAGGTACGTCCCTATTACGTTTATGGAAATTTTATGTCTCTTTGCGAACTAATGAATAATCATAGTTAGTAGTTTCTGCGACGTTGTTGATAAATAGACTGTGTGTAGGCAATTTATTTCAGTACTTGTTTCTAAAGAATAAGACATAGTTCATAGCAATCTAGGCCAATAAATTCCTTAGGTTTTATGAGCAATTATGTCCTACGATTTCTAGCTTAAGCGAGTTAAGGCTCGTGCAGACCAGCGTGATATCGCGGGCGCTACAAGGGTCGCGCTGCCTGTAGGTCCCGCGATATCACGCTGGTCTGCACGACCCTTAACGTACAATATCTTCTTCATAATTACTGCAAATGTTAATAATTGTTTACATCGTTAAAATAACTACGTCTCTTTTTATGTGTAGATAATTACGGCGCCCATCGCCCATAGCACAAGTTCCTAGCTACTGTTTATGCAATGTACTTGAAAATTGTTTAATGCCCACTTACTGTTTATGAATAATAGTTAAGGGATACTAATAAAATATATAATTAAATATAATTATTTATCTAATAACTGTAGTCATAAAGAGTTGATTCTATATAATTTTATTTCAAATAGCTGCGTCGGCCTACATACAAGGGCAGACATTTACAAAAATAGAATAAAAGTTGTGAGCGTGGATGTAAAAGCATGAAATAATTTGTATTAGAAGCTATTAAAAGAAGCGCTAATCGTGCGGTGCATACGAAAGTTGTTTACAAATAAGTAGTAGAAATTGCGTTTTCTCCGTTGTAGGTGGGACGGTCGTAGAAACAAGCGGGCGGCGCGCGGCGCAGGCGCAGCCTCGCACGTGGACCGCAGCTGTCTGACCCTGCGCGTTAATTAGCTAAACGCATACCATGCCATACAATTATTTTACTCCATTACTGCTTTAGACATGCCATATTTTGTAAGAGATTTTTTGTCTTCAGATGTTCTTTTGATCTTTTCAGACCGTTTTTAAAGATTTGGGTCAAATCTCTGTCGAATAATTTGTCACTTGCCTCCGCTTTCCGTCATTACAGACGCCTATAATATCTCGTTACGTTATTTAGCCCCCTTCTATTTGTCGTTCATATAAATTCGTTTTACACTGATTTCCCTTGTTTACCGGCGGTTGTGAGTCAAACTAGAGCGAAGAGTGGGCCGACCGCGGCGCGGGTCGTGCGTCGTAGATTCGATAAAGCTCGTCTCACAGTTGACAGAGACGGCGCGGCCTAACGAGCGGGGCGGGGGACAGGTGAGGGGCCACAGAGGGGGATGAAGAAGTGCGGTTCCGTGCATGTCTCTGCTGATTGACCCGCGTCACTCGGCAAACAACAACTAACGAGTCGGCCCCGCGCCTCCAGGTACGGTAATTCGCTCGAATCGCTCCCGCGGCGGTCGCGCGTCGACTTTACTTACACGCCTTCACTGATTGAGACTCCTTAACAAAATTAACGCTCTCTCACGCAAACAACTGGCGCGTTTATCCGCCTCCTTTTGTCCCGATATGATGGATTGCGGTCTCGCTCCACAAAGACGGTGATGATGTTACGTGCTGCTGATTACTGTGTACGAACGAATTAGCCGGCGAGGTGTTACGCCTCGTGTGTACGACTATAAAAGCGGCGGAAGCGTTACATAAACATTAATCTGGCTTAATTCGAATTTTATAATGATTTATAGCGCGTCTGGCATTGTTCGAATGAAGACATTATGTTTCATACGTGTGGGCAATAAGCAGTACAGAAGGCGGGCGTGTTGTGGTAGGTGGTACAGAATTCCTTGATTGTATACAAATGAACCAAATTCAGTAGGGATTTCTCGACGTCAATCGGACGAAATTATTGGCGCCAGTCAGCAATCAGAAACCTGTCGTAGCGCGTGGCACCTCTACGAGTTTTGAACATGACGAGTTTGCGAATCGGCGCTCTTGCTGTTTACGATTTTTCAGATCTATGAAAAGAGCATATAAGGCATTTAAAGAATCCAGTATTAAACTTGCGTCTTATTGAATTTGGAAATTCACATGTTATCTCGTAATGTAGCTTTGATTGATATCTACCGACATCAAAAAAAAACTTAATTCTAAATTCTACACCTGTTTGTTTATATTGGAACTTCAACACGCTATCACTTTATCAGCCCACTAACCTGTCTATTTCACACAGAACTGACCTACATACCCGATGCGTCTGTAAGACATACGTAGCTTCCCGCAGTGTCCGTGGGACGTGCAAGAACGGCACGTCCACGTTGAAAGCAGGTTCGTTAGCCGTGCGGGCGCCGTCAATCAAGGCAATTGGTGCTCAATCGGCAATCAGCCGCCCGCGCGCCTAACGAGACCCCTCTAAAATACCAACTTCTTACCCATTCTTACTAACACTTTAGTTAACTGGCGTCCTTTGCAAAATGGCGTACTGGAATGCTGGTGTTTGAGTTCTACATAGTAGATAATACATGGATTTGTTTTCCATTGCTACCTATGTCTTGCGTATTACTTATTTGTATTTGCGTAGGTGATAATAACCGCTATTTTTGCTGAATCGACAATCAGCTTTCCAAGCCCTACGAAACCGGTCTAAAATACCAACTTCGTACTATTTTTTACCCAATCTTACTAACTCTTTACCCTAACCTTATTTGAAAAGTGCATAAATACGCAAAGAAAATTAAGGGCTTTTCTTTCAGAATTATATCCCCAAGGTCAAAAAGTTTCAATTGAGAAGTTCAGTTATTCTCTATGACTATAGATTAATTTATTAATTTATAGAAATTGGAATCCCATAAAGGTGAGTTACCAAGCCCACGAATAGTATTGCAAATGTCAGCCTATATATTTGTTGCGTTCTCGTGGCTTTATTGATATTTGGCTGAGAGGAAGCTCGATTTCTGGAAGCGCATAGATTCCGTTTTTGCAGGCTTTTAAACTATGTTTCTTTTTCGCGTTTGTTATTTTTATTGGTCCGTACCTGAAAAGCAAAAATCGGAACCCTTATAGGATCACTCCTGTCTGTATGTATGACTGTTCGTCTGTCACAGCCAATATACTCCGAACCCAATGGACCGATTAAGTTGAAATTTGGTACACATATGTATTTCTGTGACCCAAACACGAACTTGTATAATAAATGAATTTTGAATATGGGGGTCACTTTTGGGGGACAAACAAGAAAATAAAAAAATAAGTTTTGCATAACGTACCGTGTGACATATCAATTGAAATGGCCTATAGTTTTTTTTTTTATAATATTTAAATAAATACTTTGAAATATATTTAAGAAAGTAGATGAAAATTGACCATTCCCCCCCTTTATCTCCGAAACTACTAGGCCAATTTTTTTTTAATGCAGAGGATGGTTCTTCACTCATAGATTACAGGAACACCTATAAGAAATCTATGGTTTTAAAATAACATGGTAAATCTCTCAATATTGTGCGTGCAAACTTACATTTCAACTACAATGTTAAGTTTGTATTTGGGATAAATTCATCCCAACTACGGAACCCTTCATTGTGCGTAGTCCGACACGCACCTGGCCGGTTTTTTCTTTTGTAATGTATTGTTTTTGATAAATTCCTTTTCTTCTTCTTCTACTTTCGCCTCAAACCATACTTCTGTTAACTTACCGAATCTCAAGACAATTTGCCATCGACAATCAGCAGTTTCCCGTATTTCGAAGCGGTCTCGTTAGTGGAGGAGGCGCCTGCATCACTAATAAGACCTTTATACGAACGAGTTGTCCATCCTTAGTTGACTCTTAACAAACTATTCAAATACTTAACCATGAATTTTGATCTGTTGACTAGGTGTAAATTAAGTCAAATTCAAAGAGATGTAAAAAAAATATTAAAATAACTACAATTGCTTTGTGTATTTTTCTATTTAGCAGAGTCTATTTTTTGTCACCACAATACCACCACTTGTGTCGATAAAATTATGTTAATTGCGACCAATTAAAACCATTCCAACTCAACACAGAACCACGTCAACATTTCCTCGTCCTCATCATTATCAGTTCTACATTATATCCTCATTTAAACCCAAAGGGAACACAACATTTCACAGCGATAGCATCAGCGAATATATTTATTGCAACACGTCGAAATGTATATTTATTAAAACGCGTGTCCAGGGCGGGCGGGCCGTCCAATTTGGGGGCTCGTTAAGTCGCAAAAGACGCACGGTTTAATTGCACCCGCTCGCCTCTAATGAGGCCCTGTATCCCGGACTCGGGCGCTTCTCTTGCGCAAATTGACATTGTACGTAAATTGATGTCGCCAGAGCCCGATACGCGCTGCCAAACGATGATTTTACCAGTGTTAATTAAAAATTGCGCTTCTATTAATTATGAAGTCATTAACATTGTCTATGTCTGCCAGACGAATGTGGGTGTCCATAATTGGTGTTGGTTTCAAAGATTTGTGGTGCTGAATAGAGACAGCTATATATTTCTGTTTGTGAACTCACAAAACAATAAAACGGCAACTGAAGTTTATTGTTGCGAACAATGCTGATACTTTTCGTGACATGTTTTCATTTAAAAATCAGGTTATTTCCGAGGTAATTTAAAGTTTATTTCTCAAGCAATTTGGTGATGCAAGAATTTCATACATATTTCTGACTAAACCTAGTTCCAACAAGGTTAAGTCCTGTTCCCGGTATATTCCTTGGTTATAGCCGGAACTTCTTGCAAGAGAGCCGCCCGAAGCCATGGCTGATCTATTTAAAAGACACAGACCGGATAGACGCGATTGGATTAGGCCGTCGGCGCATGTCTCGATTAATTTCGTTTGTCTCTTTGTCCGTCCAGTCGTCCGGCGTCTCCGGACCTCTAAATAGAACCTAAAGAGCGTCCAGCAAACGATCTTTGCCTACAATTCGATTACCGATATTCATCTCGGCATTGAGGCTGTTGCACGTTGCTAGGAGAACTTTAGGTCTTCCTCCATTGATACAGACTGATTTTCCAAATGCATTGAATCGTTTTCCGATACTAAACTTATTTGTTTTTCTAATCTTTAGGCTCATCTTCCCTGTCTCCATTATTTCGTTTTTCAAAGAGATATCAATAAAGTCGCTTATACTATAAAACTATGAATATGGAGAATCGTATTTTGTGCAATAATCTATGTTGGAATCAAGCTTTCAGATTATAAGAGATCGGCCTTGATTTGTTGAAAGAGAAAAAGCGGTTGCATTTTGAGACTTAAATACTTCGAATTAAATTTAAATTAGTTTCGCAATAGTTAGAACTTTTATCACGTTAATTAAACTAACTTAATTCCAATTACTGGACACATTAAACAACAGTTCTCACTTCCGAGACTAAGGCAACGCGCAGCTTAATCAATTACGACAGCTTTTAGCCGTTAATTGGTGATCTAAATATATTCGTCCGTTTACAAGGCCGGTGGCCGTTAGGCCCGATAGTGGGTACATTAGTCAGGAGCAATTTAGTGGCTAGAACTGGCGACGACGTGCAATGTGTTCCTAGACACGATATTTGCTGATCTGTAAATCATTGAAGCACATATATGTTGTATATATTGACGTTTGACTGATGTCTCGAAAGCGTTTGATTTTGGCAGCTTCTATTATTGATATTATATTGATGTTTGACATTTAAAGATTTGTTTTCTTTTTTTATTATTTATATTTTTGGTTTTCTTATTTGGTGTTCGGCCATAATGTCACCTGAGGGTAAGCGATGATGGTGCACGCTTGCTTAGAAGAATCATATTCAATCATATTCCATGCTTAGCTTACCACTATGCTTTGCTATGAAGGGTTCTTGAAGATGAACTGAAAATTTTATTTTGCGTACTTTGATAATGTAATTCTTTTGAATTATAATATCATATACAATACTCTTTAAAACTACAGGTTATCAATACGCTAATTGGTTAAGGTATTGGTTGGCTGTGGGTCTATTACAGGGCCTATTTCCAGCAGAGTTCGTGTATGAAGATCTATTGGTCTTAATAGTAAATCAACTCCATTCGACTCGTCAAGGATTTCCAACCTTCTTGGAGTTGTAACAATTTAAGAAATGTTGTTTAAGCCTGATTTATAAGGTGCGATTTAATTGCCTATGGCACAGTATAAATAAGTAACAGTATTACGTCTTCATAGAAAACGGCCGAAACGACGCGCTTCTAAATCTCAGTGTATATCAGTATGCAACACAGTCTCGAGTGCGCGGCAGTTACACACGGACGCGGAACGATTATCTACCGAGCCGGGCCATAGGTAATTATTTCGAGCTCACTGCCGAGACGTAATACTGTTACTTCATTATACTGTGCCTATGGCATACCATTAAGGCTCTTTCAAACAGGCGCGACACGCGACGCGACACAAAGACACCGCTTGTCGCACGAAGAGCGGTGTCTTTGTGTCGCGTCGCGTGTCGCGCCTGTTTGAAAGAGCCTTTAGTTCAAGCAACAATAAAGTTGCACTGTCTAAACATTGTTTAGACGTTGCAAGTCATTTGTTGCTTCAATTTTATTAAGTATATGCCACAAGCAAGAAACTTGCATCATATAAATGGGGCTTTATTCATGATGCTGTTTGGATATTCCTGCGTAGTAAGCAGTAGTCAATTGTTTTCTATCATGGTGGTCCTACCACATGGTTGATACTCCTGTCACAAATACATCGGGATTCATAATAATATGAATGATTCAATGTTTCGAAGAATCGAATGTGTCCATTCATGCGTAGTAGAGAAATTCAAATTTCAAATTTATTTATATAAAGTCAGGATGACTGCCTCGTTGGTCTAGTGGCACAAGCGCTACTGCTGAGTATGAGGTCCTGGGTTCGATTCCCGGATCGGGCAAAGTGTTATTGGGTTTTTCCATCTGGAATTTCTCAGTAGCAGCCCGGAGTGTGGATTTGTGCCCGGTTGATGGCAATAGGCTCGCCCCCTATTACATGGGACTTAAACATAACTGGCGAAATGTGGCAGTACTATAGGTACACCTCTGCCTAACCCGTCGAGGATTACAGGCGTGATGTTATGTGTGTTAAAATCAGGATGTACAAGAACAAATTGGATGGTGACCCCCAAACTAGCCATTTGCCTGTATCTTGGGGGTCGGAATTGCGACATTTTTAGGGCTATGGATGTACACAGTGATTATTGTGTTACTGGTGAACATAAACTAAACTGGGTATAATCAATAAAAAATATATACAAATAAATCAAAATAAAACAGTTAAAATATACATTGCTATCAGCGTCAAGATCAATACAACAAACTATAAACAGAAATAAAATAGAAATTAACAAAAATCCAATAAATTTGTATTAAATCATCAAAATTTGGTGTTGAGTGTAAGTGTGAGTATGTGTTAGAGAGTGTGAGTGTGTTTGGGTCTGTGTGTGTGTTGTGAACGTGAGCCTAGGTTAGGAGTATATAAGCAATAATGGATAATCAAAGTGAGACTTTAATAAAATTGTATTTTTATGTTAGGAAAGTTACTATTTAATACCTACCGGTTTACTGAGATGACAAGTTCAAAAATAACTTATCGTAATTTTAGTTTAAGGTGGATCCGCAGTTGTAGTCCGCGAAATTCAAATATTCTTACGTTTTTTTGCACTTTGCAGGTCAGTGACACTGTCAGGTTGTATCTTGATCAAAATTTTCCATAAGAGATTTGTTCTTATGGAACAAATCTAACTTAGAGAGATGTATTAATGCTTCTAATTCTGGAAATACATATCTGTTATAGTCGTGAATCATATTTTGATCCAGATACAACCTGACACTGACCTGAAAATTGCAAAAAAAAACGTAAGATTTTTATTTTTTATTTTGTTGGCCTGTGAATCCGCCTTAAGCCGTGTTTTTTTGTCATAAGATACATTATCATTAAATTAAAAAGGTTATTAATTAATTTTCTGACTATTAACTAGATTGAAGTTGTTAATAATACCTAATATAATAATACCCATAGATACTTCACCATACAATCTGTCATTATTTATTTTACCTTACAAATAATTAAGGCCTTGTTGGTCACAATCACGTCTCAATGAAGCCTTGGAGCTCATTAACACGCGAGTTGGACCTTAAATATACACAAAGAAAAATGCCAAATTTTAAATAAAATAACATCACCCCTGTATTTTTCGAAGCATGAGGCAGAAGTGCTTATAGTACACCCACATTTCGCCAGTTATGTTTAAGTCCCATGTAATAGGGGGCGAGCCTATTGCCATCAACCGGGCACAAATCCAGACTCCGTACTGCTTCTGAGAATTTCCAGATGGAAAAACCTAATAAATACTTTGAATCTGGGAATCAAACACAGGACCTTATGCTCAGAAATAGCCCTTGCAACCACTAAACCATTGAGATAGTGTAAGATTCAAAATGTAACGTTTTCTTATACTTACACATATTCATCTACTGTTATAAAACTGTAGGTAGAATAAACAGACACTTCACAATGTTACACTAATGGATTTAAATTTAAATACATTAGCATACTCGATAAATAAGATTCATTGCATAACTCGTCTAACAGGTTGAATTAATTATTACAAAGAAATCATTAATATTTCTTTTGTATTGTATCTCTCGGTGGAATTCGAGTGGTATTTGTATCGATTTATGAATGAAACTATTATGCTGTTTCTCTTGAAAGATGGGCAGACTAAAGCGAGCCGTCCACCGCCAGCTAAACTAAGTTAGTTTAAGGTTATTTTATTTTAGCTCGCCGGTTTTTCATGCATGTGCGTGCACACACATGTACGAACAAGTACAATTTTAACACTTAAAATTTAAAAAACCCCCGACACAAACATTTCCTCATTTCTCTTTCCTACTCCATCCCTAGACCCTGTTCATCATCTATCTATAATCTATTCATTGAGATCATTCCAATGAGCCCAAACACGATACCTGGGCTGTAAGTTGGTAAGGGAGTTGGGTATCCTGCAAATTCCAGGTGATGCTGCAGCATCAGTTCAAGGTTACTATGTTCTTCTAACATCATTGAAGTAACAGAATACCAAACTTCAAATCGATCAGACCTGTGAGAGATACTCATATCCATTCATATACTAGAAAAGAGCTGATAATCTTCAAACGGCTGAACCGATTTTGATTAAACATGTCTAAGAACCATCGCTAGAAAACCTGCTTTCAATTGAAAAAACCTCATTCAAATCGATACACCCGTTTAAGAGCTACGGTGCCACAAACAGACACCCACACATAACGGTCAAATAACACCCCTCTTTTTGCGTAGGGGGTAAAAAACTGGCTAAACTAAACTAACTTAGTTTAGTTAGCGGTGGACGGCTTGCTTTATAGTTGGATCACTAATTGCAACATTCATTTATTTGAGTTGGTATCTCAGTAGGTCTGTAGGTACTAATTGCACCTTTAAGCTTCGAAACAAATAGATTCTTGACTGGATTAATAATTGATACTTTAAAAAAAAATGGAATGTATCAAAGCTCTCGATACAAATGTATAATGGCGTAACGTCTCTTAATCGTAACATCACGCTTGTGACCCCCGAACGATGAGGCAGGAGTGCGCTTATAGTTTACTCACATTTCGCCAGTTATGTTTACGTCCTATGTAACAGGGGCGAGCTTATTGCCAGCGTCCGTCAACGTCGTAAGATGAAAAGCAAACAATATCGCGACTGCATTGTAAAGTCAGGGAAATACATTGTTTATCAAATTGACACACTATGTCAATTTGCTATATTATAGTCATTTAAAAAAAGTGTCTACGAAATAATGAGTTGTGTTTTGATATACGGACAATTTATGTTGGACAAGCCAATTTATAAACAACTAGCTGCGCCCCGCGGTTTCACCCGCATATGTCTCGATCCCGTGGGAATATCCGGATGACAAGTATCCTATGTTCTAACCCAGATCATGGTCTACCCACTTGCCGAATTTCACCCATATCTGTTCAGCCGTTTTAGCGTGAAAGCGTAACAAACAAACAAACTCACTTTCGTATTCATACTTAATATAAGTTAGTATTTATTCAGTCCGACAACGATCCCAAATAAAGTTTATTAGAATCGATTGCAACGTTTGTGATAGTACAGGTTATCTGCCAATCCCATTAGACTTGCCACGTCCAGTTACAATTTACCAACAGATATAAGCAAACCCAGTCTAGATTAACACAGAAAGCAATTTGTGAACGCCAAATAACGGCAGAACCTAACATAGGACATGTATACGTACATGTACACACTCGACATACTACCGATATTTGTCGTCATCAATTTACCGTTGAGCGTCATCGGACGTGTTTGCAAAGCGACGTCGTGCGGACGTATACGTCCACAAGTCGTGTACCACGGAAAGCCACGAGAAATTCACTAGATGGACCAATCTTGTACATGTTCCTCCATGTCTGTTACATTAAATTGATACTGTGTTAGGCTTCTTAATTGGACAGTCTTGGCTTACTGGTTACAGTAACGTTTGCACACGGTTTTGTAGTTACAAGATAACATTGTAAGCGATCGCGAATATCGTTTTGGGATGTGAATGGTACAAGGAGACATTTTTTTTTACTTTTATTTTTGTTCAGAAGAACAATGAATTAATGAATGATGGAAGCAATAGAAGTAAAATATGTCCGTGACGATTGAGTTACAGGCAGCAAAGTTGGAGTACCTTCGATCGTGTAGAAGAAGGATTTATCAAAACTTCGGGCCCTGTTGATGAAAGGTTCTATAAAAAATCGGACTTACAAAAGTTCATCTAAGAAGAAAATTCTTGAAAAAGTTGATTCTAAACTTAATACTTTAGAGGTATCAAGGAACAGGGTGTAAAGTTCACTCATCTTCATTAGAAAAGGGAGGCTTCCCAAGACGGGTGTCGTGTCTGGCGGGCAACTGCCCAACGATTGATGTCGGATAGTCATTATATATGGTGTTCGCGCGGTAAACTTTAATTGCGCGATGCAGGATTTGTGTGACGTCAGGTCTTTGATGCGTAGTTCGCATGTGGCGATGTAGATGCCGCCACAGTACCTTGGATATTCTATTCTAAGTCTAAACACGGATCAAATCGTTAATTAACAGCCATCTCCATCTGCTTCTGAATAATGAATAGGTATTGAGTACACCTGCAATACCTATTCCAGCATCCATTTCCAATCTTCTCGGAATCCATTGCCTTTGAGGTAAACTGCACTTAATTAATACGTTACAGGCTCTATAGGATGAATCGTCATGTCATAGAATATGACAAACGGACAGACGGAAATTATATCAGAATAATCCTCTCCTTTGACAGTACCGCAGTCAGTAAAAAATATACAGGGTGTTAGGCAGACGGTTGAACATACGACAATGGGGCCGTCTGCTACATGTTTAGGCCCACTGACATGGACACATGGATTTTTTTAAATGACTTTTTTTTAATTTGATTCGAAATTCGTCGTTCGAACTAAAACGTCAATAAAAAAATAACAGAACTGGAAAATTTTAGCTTGTATGTACTTAATTTCACTTTTCACAAATGTAGAGTTCCGTGAAAAAAGACCCAGGCAGTTAAAATTGGCGAATTATTCTAGTTGTTTTAAAAGAAATTGTGAATATTGCATACCGTTAGAACGAGCATGCATCAAAAATGTTTTCTTGGATCAGAACTGCTTTATCACTCTTAGTTTTTTTTAACGCATTTCAAAGTCGGGCTTTCGGTATGTATTTATTCTTTTTTATTTATGCTTTTTTATTCGTTTGTAGTTTAAGGACTCTTATTTAATTTTCTAGAAATCATCTAATACGAATACGAATTGTATAAGATTCTAAAGTTACTCTAGATGAGAATAAAATAAAATGTTCAGTTTTTTTTTTATTTTTAAATGAAACGATTGACGTTTGAAGTATGAGCAACGTTGAATTACGATTAAAATTTTAAATACTCTTTTAAAAACATCCGTGAGGCCTGGGTCTTGTTATAGGGCCTAAACACGTAGCAGACGGCCCCACGGATACGCCATTTTCGTGTGTTCAACCGTCTGCCTAACACCCTGTATATACACATATAAAACAATTTAGTAACAGACACACCACATTCGAAGCCAAAAATAAATCCTACTCTGTGTAAAACTTATTTTTTGAAAAGTAACTTGGAATGTAATAGGCTCGCTCCCTATTCCATGGAACTTAAACATAACTAGCGAAATGTGGGTGTACTATAGGTACACCTCTGCCTAACCCTTCGGGGATTACAGGCGTGATGTTGTATTATGTTAATTTGAAGTGATGGTCAAATTAAAGATTTAATTTTGTATGCAGCACTGTAGCAGTTAATAAAATATGGATAGTCAAAAATAATATTGCTTAGTACCCAAATAGAAGAGGGGCTTGTGGCTAAGTAATAACAGCCGAACGGGTCGATCGACCAGGTTAAGCTCTTGCCACGGTTGGTCCGTGGATGGGTGACCATCTGTGCGTCGGAAACCACGTTAAGCTGTTGGTCCCAGCTGTCATTCGTGGATCATTGAAAGTTGTTACGGGTCGTGAGACGCCCGAAAGTCTGATAACCAGCCAAGCCAAGGATATCGTATTACCCAGTAACTGGGTTGTAGAGGTCCGCTAGGCAGTCCGCTTCACGTAAAATACTGGTATTCTGCTGCATCCGGTAGACTGGAAGCCGAACCCAACATAGTTGGGAAAAGGCTCGGCAGATGATGGAGTATCCAGGTAGAAAAGAAAGATAACGACTTAAAGACGTCAAGCATAGTAAGAAAACACCTACTAAAACTTCAAACACATGCCATTGACATGAAGTTATATGCGCCAATCAGCCCACGCCAAGGAGTAGATCTAAATGGGTCAAGCGTGCGTCTGCCAAATGATCGAATGAGTGAACGAGTGCAATTGTGCATAGTGACAACTTGTTACGCGCACGCGTGCTGTGCAATCATTCAATTTCTGAATCATTTACGTACTGGCCACTTACAGTCAATCGGTAGTGCCGGTTAGTTTGAGTGCGTTTACGTTAGATTGCCTTGTTCAAAAAGCGAACTGTTTATTACCTACAAAAAATAGTACCTATGAGTTCAAAAAAGCTTTATCTTATTTTTCCAGAAAAATGTAAAGTTATTTTTTACCATTAGGTAAAATTATAGTACAAAGTTAAAGACTTTTAACTTGTAAGCACACTTTCCCTACAAGCGTTACGTGTCGTAGGGTTACTATGCCGCTACGCCGCCACTGCTACGCGCCATTTTTGAAAGCGCTACGCGACTTTTTTTCGACGCTCTCTTTTTTATAATTACTCGTTAGTCATTTAGTTTTATTTGATTGGAAACCGGCTGCGTCATGATGATAGTCAAAGTTTTTCATATGTTTCTAATTTCTAATTCTGTCCTCTTTTTGTCATAAACATATATATATATTACCTTATTATCTTATCAGCGACCCGCTCCTGCTTCGCACGGTTCTTAAGACTTGACAAAACATCGAGATTTTAATATTAATATATTATATACATAAACCTTCCGGAATAAATTCTCTATCCGATGGTGAATACCTCATAAAAATCTGTGGCGTGGTTTAGAAGAACAACGCTGTTGGGTATCGACCCAACACCTTGCGCGCGGTCTGCATGAGCAGGCTGTGTGATCAACGCGTCATCGACATGCTGAGGCGCGGCGCGGCGACGACACGGCTCGGCCCGGTGACCACTCGCTTCCACGGACTCCACCGCGACGGACGATTCTCCTCTCAATTTAATATTTAATTGTTTGTCCGGGACAGTTTAAATTTTGTAATAAGCACGGCATTAAACTATTGCCTATTTCATACAGTCCACTCTATTATTGCTCCACGCTCTAACAAACGCGGTCATAGAGACAAACACGAAAGGCGACTTTAATTTATAATATGTATATATAGATTTGACTGTCCCTGTCCTATGAAAATAACATAAAGTAAATTCACAATAAGTAATTATGCGCTGACAATTCATAACTCACCACTATGCACAATAATTAAATTAAATTTTTCATATTTAATTGTTGTAAAAATGCCAAACAGCATTGCTACGGTAACATACATACATACAGTTACTGTGACATAAACATGGATCGCAGTTAATTTAAGTAGATGTTTTAATCCTCGCCTTGATCTTAATCTCTTACTATAAGCCTTAGAATTGACATATTTAGAAAGAAGCTATTCAATTCGACAAGTAGGTAAATTAACTTTACATAACATGTATAAATACAATAATGTAGCCTATAAAGTTCCCACTGCTGCGACATAGGGCTCCTCTCTGTCAGAGCCCGTAGGCCGTAATCCACCACGCGGGCCCACTGCGGGTTGATAAATGTCACATGTCTTCGAAATTTTGGTTCTAGGACATGCCGGTTTCCTCACGATGTTTTTCCTTCACAGTTTTGAGAGCAGTGGTTATGAAATAAAATACACAAAGTAATGCGCTTGTCTTTGGTCGAACCCATGACCTATACAACTCGTAAGTCGGGGCCGTTACCACCGGCCACCACTGTTTCCAAATTAACTTTATAGTTGCACGAACTGAGTAAAGTACTCCATGCTTATGATTCAAAGGTGGCCGGCCGCACGAAGGTATGCTGTTGTCAAATTATAATAACATTATAATTTGAACTGGACAGGTTAACTTATTATAACTTATACCCACAGATTAACTTACTTTTCAAATTCAATGGCTTATTCATAGCACTGTGATACCGTAAAAGGAATTCAATTGGCAATTGAACAAGTAAACCAGCTGTAGTGATTACCATATTTAGAATTCATTTAATATTTTTGATCGTTTTTTGCTGTTAATGTTTGAGGATGCAATATGAAATGCACAGTCGTCATAATAGGTATTAACTCATTAAGTACAGTGAGTGTCGCAGTGATAGCACAGGGCGGTCCAGAGAAGGGGTGTGGGGTGTGAGGTGGCTCGATGTGATGTTAATTAATAACGTCTGTCTCACAAGCGCTAACGACGCCGTCACGACTACATTATTTAGCCACCTGATTAGTTCGCAGGAAGCACCTCGCCCGCAGCTCTAATTAGCGAACGACTCCCCAACAAGACTCGGTTAAATTTGATTTGTTACTGCACTATCACTAATTGGAAGTAGTTTGTAATTGATGATCCCAACATTGAAACTCTACGTGTACCGCCTAGCCACGTCCGATGCCACCGTAAATACCCAACGTTTACCTTCACCAACGATCGACTAATGAAATATTAACATCAACTCTACGCTCGATATCGCCCAATGTTGTCATGTCAACAGAACCGGACCAGTTTTATTTCTATTCTATTATTAAAGCGTTTAATTTAGGGCAACAGTTTTACACACAAAACGATCAAAACGCAATCTCTCTGGCCGAATAGGAAACCTATTCGAAATTGATATGGGTGGAGCGCACGGGCGCAATGCCGTGTCGCGCCTATGCTGCCTCGTAAACGATACCCGCCCGATTGAAAAAGGCTTATTGCATGTCACCCCAGCCACTGCACCTTGTACTCTACTGCACCGATATGAAGCCCATATTGTGCGGAGCGCGCGCAACGAACGAGACGTGTTACATAGACGGACGAATTTCGTTAATAAATAAACGCAGTGCCGTCCGGCTGGCCGTCAAAAAATAGTAAAAAATGTTCCCGGTGAAAATTTGGCGCAAGTATGACAGCGGAAGCCGGCGTGACGTACACAAATCATTATTCGATAGCCACCGCTGTCAAAGGAATTTTTAATAATGTTTACTGCCCGAGAATCGGTTACGCCGGACTCCCACTTGTTACGATTGGCGCTCTGACAGTTCATATCCAGTCAAAAGATACTGTTTTGACTCGTCGATAGAGATTTTTATTGACAATTGTCAAAGAGTTTCGCGTATTCCGTGTGTTTTGCGGAACACATCCGCGCGGCAAGGAAACTAACCAATTACGTTTATCGTCGGATATAAATTAAATTATCGTAACATAAATTTTAATTAAATTATATACCGGGAATAAGCGAGAGTTTGTGATGACGATCAAATCGTATCAATTAAGGGGAAGCACTCAGTAAACTCGCGTGGAGTGTCGGTAGCGACGTTAGCTAGTTATAGGTCCCGCTCTGATCTTAATTAACCTCATGTGTTAACCTCGCCATAACTATGAGACGCGTGCTCTCTGCACTACTAACTTACTACGACTTACTTATTAATAACAGGAGGTATGCTCGCACCGATATGTAAATTTATGATTAACTTTATTGAAGATGCCTTAATTATGTGCCGGAGCGGCTGTAATTTAATAGTAAAGCGCTTAATTTTACCGCTATTATCTCTTAACTAATAGGTGACATTTTACATCATGCTCTAAATTCCTTCTGTAACTATAGTCCTTTATTTACAAAAATACGTAATCATTAACTAACTAAAAAAAAAATAACGATCTAATTTGTATTTCTGGCGTAATTTTATTACGATTTACGTCTAGGTCATAAAAATGTATGATCAATTTTACTAGTGAATTCTATTCATGTTTATGTTTTGTAACGATTCTAGGTTATGATCAGCGAATGTGCTGCTACATAAAATTGTATTTTTCCACGATTCGTGGTAAAACAAGATGGCAGGCAACGTAACTATTGCCCTTGAGGAGATAAAGTTGTTATGTCACGTATTTAATTGTACATAAACCACGTGTATGAACATGAAGCTACATGAAGCAGCCGATGCGTCGGTCACTAACGCGTCTATTTCCAAACTTTCTAATACCTAGTTCATCAACAAATTCATTATGTCGTAAACCGGCGTGCGCGAGACCGAAATATCGCGGGACTCGTAAAACCGCTCGTAAAGACGTTTGTTTACTAATTCGAGTGGGGCAGGTGGGGCGAGCCCGCAGCACGCGAGGGATGCTGCTCATAATAATAGTGTGCCACTAACGCGATACAAATAAAATACGTATAAAGGGACGAAACGAAGACGTCCGAAGCGACTCGCGTCACAGTGATAGTGTAAAGTCGGCTCGTTAATAAGTAGCGGGCGAAGTCGTCGCGAGCCTCCAAATTGCCTCCTCCGCAGGTCGCAACTTTTAATGAGGCGAAATTCCCGTCGATTCGCCGTCTACGTCGCCTTAACGCAACCTGTTCGTTAGCGCAAAAACGGGCCACGCTAACACGCGATTAGAATAGACCCCCGCCGCCCGGGGCACACCGGACGCAAACACTAGCTGCTAATACATAATAAAATTAAATTACAATTTTATTTAAAACACCTGCACATTGTAGAGGTCGTTTCTACTACTTTGCCTTTGTTCGAGGGTTAAACAGCTCGTAACGTGCAGATTAAGATGATCCGTATTTTTCCACTAATTAGAAATTAATTATTAGTAGCGGCTAAGTGCTTAATTATAAGATTAGTGTGGTTATAAATAAAAGATACTGTAATTAGACAATAAATGTTAAATTACCACGATGCATGCCCATATAAATTTATCGCCTAGAGATTCTCAGTGTTTATACGAACTGCTTCGTAGTACTCGCTACGAGCACCGGAATAGAGTTCTTGAAATCTTATTAAACAAAACTAGTTTTAGATAATGTGAAAAACATTCCCGACTGCACACATTTCGTTTCGACATTTACGGGGCTCGCACACCAAAAACCCGCGGTGTGCCCAAATCCTAAGCCGAAAAGATGGTCCCTCATTTGTGGCGGGCTTTCTCTGTTGTTGTCACATTAGCGAATAACTGCGGCCAACTTTGTCGATACGTTAATGATGTCGGCGGGACGTCTATTACGGGGAAAAAACGTCCCTTTTGTGCCGCATCCGAAACGCGGCACTCGCGAGCCGCGTCCCGTCTTACAACACCGTTTTATAAAGATATTGACATTAGTGAAAAGGAACCTTAATTTAATCTGACAAGATTTTTTAAATAATTTAAAGACCTTTTTAGTTTTGGCCCTGTGACGTGCACATTGTTCATTATTTCATTGGAACATATTTCTAACTTTAATTTGTGAACGGCGTGTCCTATATCAAAGGATAGCTTGGTTTACTCCATCGGGATTCCACGGGACAGTAATTATTTCTTGACAACTAATGACCACCTTCAGTTTTATGCTTTACTAGCTTTTGCTATGCTCGGAGTTTCTTTGAAGAATAAAATCAAGGAACGAAATTATCCGGGAAAGAACAGGAATTACCGACACTTAAGCTTGCAGAGTTAGCAAGGTGAAGTGGCAGTGGGCTGGCCATGTTTGCCGAAGGACCGATGGCTGGTGGAGTAGACGAGTCCAGGAGTGGAGACCGCATATCGGCAACGCAGTGCGGGACGCCGCCCCCCAGCTAGATGGGCTGACGACCTTCTAAAGGTGGCTAGGACAGTCTGGATGGAAGGCAGAGGACAGGGTGTTGTGGCGCAGCCTGGGAGAGGCCTATGTCCAGCGCAGTGGACTGCGATAGGCTGAGTTGAGTTGGGTAACTTTTCCTTGCGACTTCGTCTTATTTTGTATTCAAATCAAATAATTTTATTTTCAGATCATACAATCCAATTTGTTAGTAATTACTTATACATCTTAAACACTAGTGTTAGTACATAATAAAGTAAAATAAATATTTGGCAAATTTTGGTCACAATTACTAGTAATGTTAAAACAATCAATAATAACTATAATGTCAAAATCATAACTGTAATGTCAAAATCATAACTATAATGTCAAAATCATAACTGTAATGTCAAAATCATAACTATAATGTCAAAATCATAACTGTAATGTCAAAATCATAACTATAATGTCAAAATCACTAATAAGACAACCAAATATGCAATAATTAAATATACATTATTTCAAGGCACGATTTGACGGTAATATCTGTGTCCTGGTCCAGTTCCTGAGTATTAAGACCAGTGATCACTGCCCCGCACTCGCCGCATCAGGGAGGCGACACGCTTTCGCATGATTGCATAAAAGTCGTCTATACGTGCTTCTGCAAACATCTCTGATGCACTACAGCGCTACAGTATTAGTGGCTAGTAAAAATCGTCCTAACATCACGCAACTTTCAAGCCGAGCCGAATGTTCAAATCAGGACACGTTTCGATTGCAGGAATATGTCGAATCTTTAATTAGTTACCAGCAACGTCCATTTGGACTAAGCTTCACACAGTTAGTCAATTAACCTTAAACATTTTAATTTTTAACTGTAAAACGTAAAAAACTAACCAAAACTAAAGCTAAAAATACGAAATCAACCTAGAGCCGTAGCAAAATCAATTGCAATCAGTGAGCAATCTGTTGCAGCAATTTTAAAAAATCACTCCGGGATACATAGACAAGCTCTTTATCACTAGCGTGAAAAAAAAACCGGCCAATGAAGGATTCCTTAGTTGGGATGATTTTAACCCAAGAACAAACTTAACCAACTGCAAATGTAAATTTGTACGCACAATATTGAGTGACTTACCATGTTATTTTAAGACCATAGATTTCTTATAAGATTTCACCTCGAAGAAATATTCTCTGTACATTCTTTTCAAGATTTTTTATCTTTTCAGTAAAGAGAGAAAGATAGAGTTGTAAATTTTCATCTATTTGCTTTAATAACTTTAAAACTCATCCTCATATCAAGCCCTTTAAACAGTTGGTATGTCACACGTTAGAGTTTGCATTTTTTTTTTATCATCAAGCTTTTTCCCCCAAAAGTGAACCCCATATTCAAATTCATTTATTTATTTTTATTTAACAGTTTATGTACACACATATGAACAGACAAGAAGAAAGGAACAAAAAAATACGTAGAACACGTACGATACACGTTCGTTTTTGGATCACAGAAATTCATAAGTGTACTTTTGAACTTAATCGGTCCAGTAGATTCGGAGCAAATCGGCTGTGACAGACGGACAAATAGACAGACAGGCACACGAGACACGAGTGATCCTTTATGGTTTCCATTTTTAAAGCGAACGTTAAAAATAATAAAGTTGTAAGTAATTAATTAATGACACAGCATACGTCACAATCCATAGCTATTAGGTAGTTCCTTTTAGAAAATGTAAATTAAAGTACTTGTATATAAATGATTTGAATAATTCTATGTTTTGTAATGAATTCTAAAACGGGTAGTTAGCATAACTGCTTTAGTGAATAGGTGTAAAATACTATGTAAGAATGTCATAAATGCTGTTTATAATGGTAATCGTTGGTTAATTTATGGAATGATTAGTTTAAGGAGAAGAGTGAAAAAAGACATGATATAGCTATGCTTAGGGTTCGTATAATGAATATGTAAAATGCACATTGCACACCTTTACTGACTGATAAATTACTCTAAAGGGTGTTTTTTTCTAAAAGATTACCACCAGCTTAATGTGCATGTATACTATTATTGACCTAGGTAAATATTTTTTCTTAATTTTTTATCAAGATAGGTGCAACTCGTTTGTAATACGTTAAAAAAATAGTTTGTTTATGAAAATACAATTTTTTAAGCAATGTCAAATGTATTCATACATCTGAGCTATCTCTTTTTAAATAAATGCATTCTTCTTTTTTCGAGTCGACGGCAAAAGTAAAAATATTATAAAAAATAAAAAATATATTATAAAAAATATTATTTGAAAGTTAGATGTATTGGGCCCAGTAGGTGGCCTCACTAATCGCCAATAAATGCATTAATTTTATAAAGTGCATCGTAATTATTAATCATGCCAGGATTAATGCATACCTACATAGCTCACGACCACTGACGGTAATGGCAGTTGTAATTTTCTAAAACAATTGAAGGTCAAGTTTATTACCCACCAACAAATAACAATTAACTTTAAACAGAACACAATAAGGTTCACATTTAGTATTTAGACAGAAAACAAGGAGATTGAACTCATGTTTATTCATAAGCCCGGATTGTTTGGTTATAATCTACAACAGAATCTACTTAGCGGCAAGAAACTCATTTTTCAACTTCATAAATTATCGGCCGATATCCGAGGCTATTTCCCACCGACGTTACCTACCGTAATGAGGTTGTAAACAACACTGTCTAATTAAACTCCTTAATCGCAAAACTCAAACGGTAACCGCTTTTAAAACAAAACCTCGCAATTTTCAGAGCGACCACCGCGTAAATAGCCTTCGTTATATCGGGGCGGCGATCGCGGCTCATTACCTTCGCCCCCACTCCCTAATTAGACACCCTTCCTTCGAACACCCCCCGCCTCACCAACCTGCACCCCCTTTCTCTGTCCGGATTGTTTTCTAATAATTCCTTTATTTTCGTGCAGGTTAAACTCCTAATTACCCTTTTACGTTACAAATTGTTTGCGATGGCGAATCAAGATCGAGTGAAATATGAAGTACGTGCCTTCATAATGTTGTGAGGGAAACGAACTTCCATCGACTCGTACCTTTGTTTGCCGCCGTCATTGTGCTCAAGATTGTTTAATTCAAATCATCGTTGCACCAGGATATGCCTTTTTGTCTTCAACCTTTTTGTTGGGTGCTCATTTAATTAACTTTTCTATTTATGAGAGAATAAAAACCATAAGTTAATCATTCTGTCTTCATTGTCTTTAAACTTTTTTGTTATTATTTTATGTACTCTTGATTTCATTACGTTGAGTGGGACAGGTGTGAGGGAAAAAATAAATAACTGCGAGATATTCGTTTGGATTCATAACCGAAAAATGATTTAATAGCTCCCCAATTAATCGATTCGCTACGGAAGAAATTCAAATTGGCTCTCATTTCCTGTGGCCACCGCGAGAGGGCGCACGCACGGAGCACCTGTGCGCTGCATCCGGCCGGGCCAATTACTGGGCCTTTTACCCTAAATAAAGCTCCCTAACGACCGTTACTGGACACCGGTTAAAATTTGCGTCGAGATTCATTAATATCGCATGTAAATTGTGAATGTCATGTGTTGCGTGTAATGTGAACGTGCAACTTAATTATCGCTGTAACTTAGCTCATATTTTGACACAGTTTATATAGTATGCCAAATAGTATCATTCGCTGTAGTTCGGTCCTATGACCGAACTACAGCGAATGATACTGGTCGCCTATGCGACCGACACGTAAATAAGAATAAATATACATGCATACATACCTATAAATATACGTACGTTTATTTTGGGCAACTTTCGAATCCTTAGTAAAATTCGACTTTTCAGGAGACTTCTTTTCCAGATGCAGTTTTAGATCCTACTTTTTATCATGTTTATTTTAATATTTGGGCCAAAGTTAGTCAATAGCTTATAGTTAATTGACAGTATTATGTCTGAAATGTTTGGTAGTCATTAGAACAATCATTATTTATAGGTATGTATGCATGTATATTATGGCAAAGACAGTATTGGACCCAGTATAATACCTTGGAGAACACCGAATTCTTAACCTATTTTACACACGTTTTTGCAATAGTATAAATCTACGATGTCAAATAAAAATAGTTTCGTGAAAGTTTTCTGAGTATGAATCTTGGCCTAAGTCTATGAAGACCTTCTATTAAAATGCATTGATAAGATTTGCTGTTCAAAATTCTCAGATCTCTCAGAAAACAAACCGGTTTTATAAAACGACGTGGCAATTTATTTAATTGACTTTATTAAAATAATATTTATAACATCTTAGAAATTGGTATTTTTCCTAATAAGGCAGTTTGTCGCCGGTTCTAGATACACTTAATTTACGTTTCTAGATCGCACGTCACTAAGCATATTTAACGATGAAAGATGAAGTGCAAACCTTCGTAGTTCGCCTTCCTCGCCACCATCCATCTCGGCCGTCTCGTGTCCTAACTAACAAGACATACTTACCACTCAACTTTCAACCAAAACTCAACACTAAAAAGGTCTAGATCGCTTCGGCACATGCCAAACACGGACAACGATTAGATACATGCGATTTCATACACTGATACTTAAAGCCTTATTATCTTATATAGAGAGGTCTTTTCGGCGTTTTCGCTTCTATAAATGTCCCAAGATGTGTGATAAGATCTGCGCAAGCGTCTCAGATCGCCACCTATTTATTTATTTAATCAGGTTGAGCGACAGACAATGTGCCATTGTATGTCCTGATTTATTGCTCCGCGCTCATCTATAATGAAGTCGATTCTTGTTTTATTAACAAGTATCTACACTTGTCTCATAAATTAATTGCTCACGAAATTGATTATGATCAATTTGACGTAAATCCGTTCGATTCTAATAAATATGTTTACATTCAAAGTAATATTTGATCAGGCAAGAGTTATAAAAATCTATTCGTGTTAACGTTGACCGATGCCGCTCTTGAACTATTAACAAAATTGATTCGTCTATAAAATTTTTGTTGCTTACAAATGGGTTGATTAAAACACGTATTATGGGTACGGGAATTGAGTCAATAACCAATTAATTATGATAACAACCTATTTTGTATATGAATTCTGCGTCCGGAGCACAATATTTGCATAATGTCTTTTCCATTGATGGACACGTTATGATATATCTTAATTGAACGCTTTCTACGCAACGCGTTCACAGTTATATTTATTTTGATGGCGGTGCGTAGGGACTGTCCGACATTTTCGTTCAAATTGTGTCACTTTTTGGCCTGAATTTTGAGCATAGAGTCATCAATTAACTAATATAAATCTGAGATTGGTTCGTGATTCCAACAAGCACAGTTTATTATGCTTTAACGACCGGGATTTATAAGCTTTAAAAACTATAATGTGTTTTTGTGTTACTTTGAATGAACCACAAGGTGTATGAGACTTTTTACGTTTTTATAGTTTTTTTTAAATATTGATTAGAATAAGTATGTTCTTATAAAGAGGTATTAAATATTATTTCATACACCTGAATGAATTCTAAGAATAGTTGAAAAACCATATAACAATGCAAAACGCACGTAAGTGTAAAGTTGTAGCCTTATTCACTCCTCGTTTTGCATTTAAATTAAAACTATTCAGAATATTAGCATAGAAATGGGTTCGATGGCTAATCGTTGCGGTGTCAAAAATGTTTAATTAAAAAGATTGATGCTTACCGGCGGAGTGGAGCACCAGAAGTACAGTGGAGTTGCAAACTTATCTAATTAGTTAGGGGTGGGGGCGGCGAGGGTGGGGGCGGGGGTCCCCCGACGGGGTGCGCGCAATTAGCGGTGATAGTCGATTAGCTCATCGTGTGCGGCTTTTGACAAATGTTGCCACTTATAAATTATTATAATTTATGCGTGACACCGATAATTGTCATAATTAATACTTTACGTCAATCCTCGTACACCTTTGATTGAATTTATGCGCAAAATAACATTTGTGCTGTCAAATAAGTTGTTGATAAGAGATCGTTTATGAGCTTGTAGCGTGTCAGCGTGAAGGGCAGTGTTTTATTAACACGTTAGATAATAAATTGTTATGACCCAATCATTATTAAACTGCAATGAACAATGCCCAACACATCACATATTAAACCTGTTTAGTATTTGTTATTAATAACAATGGACACTATTGTGACTACCAATTAAACGTTTTATCGTCAGCTACCGGGACATTACGTCTACCCCTTAATTAATTTTGATTTCAACTTCAAGTCTAATAATTTCTGAATAAAACGATTTATATGGTCATATATTTCATCCTTTTTTACCAGATTGCCAAGAAGGGTTATGTTTTTCGTATTCTAACGTTTCTCATTAAGAAAATAAATAGTGTTTATTTTATAGAATTATGTTATAGCGATGTTGGCTACTTTGAAAGATTGATTAGTGAAAGTTTAGTAATAAATGAGGGACCGTAATACCGAGATAATTAATTCTTAGCGCAAGTTAATTGATATTGGTATTAACAGTAATTAGAAAAGTTTCGCTATACCGTTTTTGTTATACGATTATTTACAACGTTATATTTCATAGTGGAGCCTTTAGGAGAGAGCTTTAAATCTTTTGTGATATTATTACCCCTTTAAAAAAACTGGTGTAACTCATTAGCGAGATTTAATTGTTTCTCGTTAACATAATTACAGGACAGTCTCGTTAAACAGCGATCACTGGAGTACAATAAAACGCTTTAACTAATGGACGGCACCTCTGTTGTTTTAATAATACATGGTTCGCGAGCGGTGGGACGCGTCGCTTACAATTACGTCGTCATTACAGCGCGGTGGCCGCATCGCACAATCACCGACTACGCCCCTAACACTTGTTAGTTTTTCCTCTCTAGTAGTAGTAATAGTTTCGCTGAGCGCCGGCACTGGAGTGAACAAGGCGTTTAATGAAAGGCCGCTCACCTCAGCCGCTGTCGGCCGGCTCATCGCATGCGCCTTAATTAGTTCAGACCGCCCCCTAACGGGCTTATTTTGTTTTTCTCGGATAATTTTTAATTAAACGCTTGATTAAAATGAAAGTTTGCGTAAGTAGCGAGCGAGGAACAATCGAGCCAGAGTTTAGGATAATGAATTGATGGTGTTACTTTGCTCGCTTGCCGCTCGCTAGGGACTTAATTAAAAATCGCCGATAGAATGTGTAGAGGGGAGTTTGAAACGAGTTTATGGAACTTGGTCCGGAGCCTCTGTTGTTTTACTATGTCAATTTGAATACGAGATTGCCTCACGGTTAACGAACGTAACTCTAAATAAAATTTCGCTGAAACTAGGTAGATATATAGAAAACAATTTGTGCGGAAATATTTATACCAACAATCTGTTACATTAATGTGGAATTTATTGACACTGAATATGTTATGTATATAATACGACTACACTGCTGGATAAACATTTTTAATATGCAACATAATTTGTTTCAAATTTGTCTGAAACTTCTTTCGCAAATATAGCCTACTACCAGCAGAAAAACAGTCAAACTATGATCATACACACAATCCCGCTAAACACTAAGCAGACAGACGACACCATGTTCCGTCATTAAGCTCAATCGTATGCGACTCGTTCGGAATAATAAACATGATATTCATTAAAGCGATCCGATTTGTCAAACCGCTTGATTCATCCGCGTGCGAGCCCTAGACGGCGCGACCGCGAATATCAACAGGGTTACCAACAGTAACTGATCTTCATTGACTCAATTATTTTGTGAGTGAGGAAAATGTGAGGAAAGTTTTCAGTATGAATGTGGATGGCTGTAAAAGTAGGGGAATACCAAAGAAACGATGAATAGACTGTATTAAAAAGAAGATATGCCTAGAAAGTGGGTGACTATATCGAAACGACGACTAATTGAGAAATATAAAATAAATAAATTTTGATAAGTGCGAGAAAATGATGATGTTACTTATTTTGTGATCAAAGCATAGAATTAATATGTAGTAGTATTTTTGATAATCTTTTTATGATCAAAGTCTTCTTGTAGATTAATTACTTATGTCTGCAAAAATCTTTATTGTATTAGTATGTCTCTCAATTAGTCTTTAATATCGGGTTAGTAACGGCCGTTTGATTATATATTTAAGAAATACTTAACAGAGAATAAATGAACAGCCGCGAGTACCTTCATTACTTTTACCGATATCATCACAAATCTCAACAACATAACTAACGTTTCCTTCACTTACTGCAAGTGCAGTTTGATGCAAAATCTTGATCCCATTAATTAGTCAGCGAGGATATACGCTCATACGTTTTATAACGGGTTGTATTAGTCAACCCTATCGCGAGCATGTGTCATTAGCAAATTCTTGGCTTGTCGTCGCCACGCGCCGCTAACGAGTCGCTCTAACGACGTGCTAACTTGATACACAGACGATGGTGCGTCCCGCCTCCAAAGTCCTTGCATGCATTGTGATTATAAGCACACAATCACAATACTGACGTCTTTGGCTTCTTAACTACATTATCGACGAGGCAGATGTGCATTGATTTTTAGCGATAGAATTACGGTATACTTGCGAGGAAAGCAGGTGTTCATAACACTTATATCATAATTTACTAAGTCGTTGCCAAAAGGCGGTATTTCTGTAAAATTGGAACAGCACTCCAAGTTTCAAGAAGATTTTATTTAAGATCACAATCATGCCAAAGTAAATGTTCAGAGATAGAGGTAGAGCAGTGATAGCCTAGTGGTGTGCCCGTCGGACTGCCAAGTCATAAGGTCTGGAGTTCGGACCCAAGGCACGCACCTCTGACTTTTCGGATTCATGTGCGTATTGTAAAATTATCACTTGCTTCAAAAACGGTAAAGGAAAACATCGTGAGGAAACCGGCCGATGCCTGAGAGATATTCCTCGACGGCATGTGAAGACAAGTCAGAAGCCCTTGGGCGGCTTTAAAACTCTGACACCAGGTTAGTCACCAACCACACGAAAAGAAGATGCCAAAGTTACATGGGACATGCCAAAATGTCGGTGTCGATACCCGTGCACCTCTGCCTAACCCTTCGGAGTAAAATATACGTGATGTTATGTTATGTCAAAAATTGCATAATCTAAAAATTAATCAAATAATTTAGAAATTGCATTGATAGATTTACAGCCCACGGCCAAATACTAAGTAGTGAAAGTTAATGTTAAACTTTCACAAACGATCAATTAATATTGAAAGCATTTCATAACGATATATGACAGCACTAGCTTCCTTGCTTACTATCAGAACTGTCGCAATTCAAATAGTAAAAGTAAATTTCTTAGTACAAATTAGTCTCGTGATACTGCCTCAAATTCGGACGGTACTAAATAGTACTTCATGTTAATAAAAGCGAATAAAAATTTAAGTAGGCGACGCTTAATTTAATAATCCCCTTTGATACTCATAATGGTGTCGTTTAAAGATTTCTAGGGCCCTTTCCTTAAGTCTGATAGCAAACACGACGAAGCAACAAGTGATCCTGGCCCGGACGCATCTCGCCTCTATTGAGAGGCATTCGTCTTGAGCCAATCGCCTCCTCTCTCCCCTACCTCATTGTGGCCCGTACTTATTCTTATATTAGCACTTAGCACTTTGATGATTATTAATTTAGAAGATTTGTTTTATTTGGTTTGGTTTTTCTATTATATTTATTATTATTGACTAGCTGTTAACCGCGACTTCGTCCGCGTGGAATGCTATACATCAATTTTATTTATTTGTTTGTATAGCTGCCAGTGAAAGTCTTGTCAAAATCGGTCCAGCCGTTTCATAGATTAGCCGAAACAAACAAACAGACAGACATACAGACGATATGTAGATACCGTTTATGTTTCCATATGCATTTAGTAAAAAGCTGTTATTTTGACATTACAAACAGACACTTAAATTTTATTTATGTGTATATAGATGTATAGAAAATGTATAGATTCTGTTTTCATGTTTTATTTTTTTTGCATGGAACCCTAAGTCTTTTCCTAAATCAATAGCCTAAGTTACTCCTTATAACATCAGCTATCTTCCAGTATAAATCCCGTCAGGATCGGTCCAGCCGTTTTGGAGATTAACCGGAACAAACAGAAAGACAGACAAAAATGTAAAAAATGTGTTTTTCTTGTATGTACCGTATATAATTTCATGTGCATTTAGTTAAAAGCTGTTATTTCGCCATTACTTTAATTTTAACGATTTGTATAGTTTTTTTTTTTTTGTATATTTTACATAAGTGAGACATATTTGAAACACTAGAAATTCACTGTAAAATAACTTAGGTAACAGATACTTACTATTATTTAGCAGGCTATGTTTCGTAGCCTTCGTTGAACAGGTAGGTACCTATTTAAAGTTTAAAATAGCATTGTTTTTCATCCAAAACAAGGACAACAAAGAGGAAGGAAATATGAAAAAATCTGATTTTTAATTAAACACGTATGCGTTGAACCGTACCGTAACATTAATACCTATATCGTTAGAACAAAGTACTGGCTCATGTAATAATCGTAATTAATTTATCGGTACGCATGTACTAAGCAGTTCCTAGGAAAAACCCGCCGATAATTACGCGTATTTTTCACGTTAGTCCTCGCCTTCATTGTATTTAGTAACGATAACAGCGCCCTCTCGAGCCTCCACACCCTCGCTCTAATGATCTTGTCGAGAGGTTTTAAATTATGTTCCTTACAACAATCCGAAGTCGACACGTACACAACCGTGAGACTCAAGACGCTCCTTTAATGAATAAAATAACATGTCAAGATACAGTCTACATCTTAAATTAATGAGGATTCACGGCGACGTATTCAATTTTACAAGTAACGAAGGCAAATAAACTTCGAGTAGGCACCGCACCCGCCTGTGCGTATACGAGAAACTTTCGCATTTATTAAACTCAAGCTAAACACACTCCTTAATTAATATCAGTATGAAAGGAAACCTAAAAGTTGTCGATTAGAAATTCTTGACAACTTTCATCTACATTATGTTAATAAAATTACAAATACTATGAAAGGTATCGAACTAAGCGCGTCCTTTATCAGTTTGATATTCAAACCCAAACTAACTTGTTAAAGTCACACGGTCGAATTAATAAAACAACTTCGCGTGTGTTAATGTCCTCGTTTTAATTAAGTCCGTTCCGAGAATTGATGTATGATGTACCCTGTTCGAAAGATTCGTAAGGAAATATTAAACATATACATTTTCTTAATTAATTACAACTTACAGCTCTACCGGCCTTCTATAGCAAATCTCAACATAATATATTTCTTTCTTCCGAATTAAGTGCTCACAATTGAATAGTTTATAAAAAGAGTAGATTTATTTAGGTATTCATGGAGTTCGACCCACTTAGGTTGGCGTAGAGATTTATTGGCCTGTCAACCTTGCTTTCGGGTTATATTTTGGCTTTATGTATAGTTCGGTTCCGACACTACACATGTATGAATGTTGGGCTGTTTCCCGTATTTTTCCCGGGTATAATCCGCACATCTTTCCGTGCACACCCCGCGAGCGTCCAACACCCAACACAAATAGATTCGTACATGTTTGTCTTGACTCGGTTTAATTAATTTTACCTTCATACGCCGATACTGTTTGTCGGGCGCTCCTTAATTGAAAACGCTCTTACCGGAGTAAATGAAACGAAATCCTATTTGCTCCGAGTGATTGAAGCGAATTTATCTTTTAAGACTTTCAAATTTATCTTTAACCCATTGCCAATGTTCGGCGTTGAATCATTTCAAAACGAATAACGCTAAGAAGCGCAGGTAATTAAATTTTGATTGGTTTCGGCCGGATTGTTATTGCGATTTATTAATATTCAGGCCGGTTGTAAATAATACGGGCTCGCCGGCGACGCTAATAGCGATTGCAATAATGACTCATTAAGTATTAAATGCTGCTATTAAACTGCCACAGTCGCAGCGTTCTCACAATTGGACGCCGTTTTTGGGAGGATACATGTCATTAACTCAAACCGAGTTTTCTGTAAAGATTTACAACAAGTTGCGGACTTTAGTCAGTGGAGCCAGCGAACTGCGCATTTTAGAAACTTTATGCGGAATCATGGTAGTTAACAAGCTGAATAATAATAGATTTATTTTATTATAGTTGGCAAGCGACGTCTCAACTGAAATGAAATACAGATTGTAATTATTTCGGTGCAACGAGGTTGTTAGGACTGTCATGTTTACTTTTAGGTTCATTGCTGATGCAGTTATACATTTAATTGCTTTCACTTTATCCTAGTTTCTCAAAGAGGAGCCCTAACTCTTTGTAGGTACAACCATAACAGAGCACATAAGTATTGAAGTTACATACGAAAGTTACAACTTTATTTTCGACTAAATTGCTTATATGTTATAATCTAATTTGGTAATTTTCCAACCTATTATTACGCTAAACCAGTGATAACTAACTTCTAGTAACGTAACATTTATGACGTCAGTATAGTTTGATAAGACACTCGTAATTCGTATGTAAAAACCACTCGGTTTTCCACATTCAACCAATTAAAAGAGAAAATATGAGTTGTTGTATGGTCATTAAATTTTATCGCGAATTATTAACATGACGATGACACTCAGCAAAAGAATTATAAAGTTTATCTTATCGGCTGTGTTCACACGTTTTATTGGTCATAAACCATTCAATATGGCGGCTTGAAGCCTTATTAATTATACGCTAAATCACTACGGAACGAATGATTGATTTTATAATAAAGCGATGAAAAAGTTAAAGGAGAAATAGAGCTTTATGGCAGAGAAATGGTGATTGACAAATTGTTTTATTAAAATTAGAAGTGGTGGTCTTTGACCAAGAATAACACGTCTTTGCTCGTAAACGTTGTGAAACACGACTAAGGGTTTATGTCAGTTGAATACGCAGAAACTTATCTATTACTCGTAGTAATGAAAATAGGAGGTTTTTCTCGCAATTGGTTGCCCTATATTTAGGTACAGAGGTTTTTCAAATAAGAACCTAAAACTTCCTTTTCAGTACAGTTTTCATTGTCATTGAAAGCAGTTTTCCGAAGAAAGTTTTGTTAATAAGCATATCACGTGACATGTATTGGCATTTAATATAAATTTTGATGGATGGAGGAGAGGAAGGCCATAGGAAAGATGGATGGATTGTGTGAGGAATGATATGAAAGAGAAGGGAGTGAATGATAGGGTGATGAGGGAGAATGGAAGAAAAAAGTGTGTTGTTTCGACCCCAAGAAACATGGTACAAGGACAAAAAGATGACGATGATGACATGTATTGGTATTATATGAATTTTCTCGCATTTATTATAGAAGATTTAACAAGATGGTGACCCTAATTTCAAGCAAAGTTTCTAGCGTGGAACTAGCAATAATTTTATAAATATACTCAATAATTTAGTGTTCAAACAGCAGTACAAATAAGCACGTATATTTGAGTGATTTATAGTCAACGTCGTTACTTTATTATCCATTTATCAAAGCTTAACGAGCAATAATCGTGGCATTTTAACGGATTGAAGCTAGCTTGTTAAAATTGTTAACTCTTAGTACCTCGGATGTCGATCATTTTAATCTTCAATTTGAACATTCTGTAGAAGCAGGTCGCCCCAACTTCATTAGAGAATATTTCAATACTAGTAATTAGTTTAAGCTTTTATAAGCAACTAGAAAAAATAGGTTTCCAATTGCTTTTTTGTTTGATTAAGGCTATTTTAATTTGTCCGTATTTGTGTTTCATAAAGTTACATAATTTATTTTTAATTATGTAGAAGCGAGATCTTTATTACTCTGGTGTAATCTGGTCTTCATTCAGCTCAATGCTGGATCTGACCTAAGAAGTACCAGTCACCTTTTCCCCCATTAAAGGAGGTCAAAACAGTTTTGTCTCCACACTGGGCTTTTGCCCATCCCCTGGGCCCGGGGTATTTGAGCTTCTAAAACAAACTAAAATAAGGCTGTCTTGTTCCAGAATGTTCGGTTCAGGCGGCGCCTGCGCAGCGTGCGGGCAGGCCATCCCCGCCAGCGAGTTCGTGATGAGGACGAACGCGCCGCAGCAGCCGCTCCACGTGTTTCATATAAAGTGCTTCGCTTGCTCCAAGTGCGGATCACACCTCATGCAAGGCGATAGGTCTGTATACAATGGGAAAAAAATAATATCTTCTACAAAAAATAGTAGACTGACTGGTAAATGTTGTGGATATAAGTCCTTCTCTAGGGATATTCTTTACACAGGGGATCTGGTGCTGGTCTCCTAAGAGGAAACCAAACCCCTTCATGTACTGGGTACGTATTCTTCTTGGACTGACAACCTCACTTTTGTATAATTATACTTAAGTTTGCTTACCATTCTGTATACCTATCTCTTGTCACTTTATGTTTTTTGTGAATAAAGAATTATTATTATTTTAACAAATCTCGGGACCATGGACCCCAGTCCTTTGGAAGGCATACGAGGGGCCGACGCCAACTCGCAGAGGCCCCTTAGACATTTTTAAGTATTGAGGCATCAACCGACGATTATCCCTGTATGCACTATACAAGTGCACTCAAGGACACCCCCGGTTGGTGTAGGACTATTGCAGACCATGGAAACAAAACATATTGGGCTATGTATTTGGGTGGCTATAATGGATAGGTTACATTAAACTATGGAAAGACTATGGCCCCTGCCTGACCAATATTTTATATAAAATACATAGGAAAATGGCAAGGGCTGACTTGCACACTCAATAATGGGCCCCCAAAAACGGTCGCCAGTACCAAGTGTCGTAGCGACAAGGGGACAACATGCCCAGAGGTGCTTATGAGGAGTGGAGAGGTATTCCACGGCTATCAGAACAATCCCGGAAGTACGGTCAAGATCCCTACCAGCATCTTACTAGAATACTTCCTTCCTCCGAGCACGTTTGCTCTTGCGAATCTTCACTCAAGTCGGCCAATTAAGGCAAGAACGAGGTGGGAGCTCTGTTCCTCATCAGTGTTCACTCCAGCCGGCCAATAAAAGCAAATCAGAGGTGAGGAACAATACTTCTCCCGGGAGATAGGGTCCGTGGGGTCGCTACTGCCCAACAGCTCGCCACATACTGCCCTGCGGGTTTTTGTATCTCTTTTGGTCAGACTCCTCATTCCAGACCTGTTCCGGCAAAGTAAATTCTACCGGCACAGGCCTAGAGTTCGGAGGGCGCAAGCCCCACCACGACGTCAACGTAGAGATAAATTATTATTACGGATAAAGTATAGGCACTAACAAGTCTTACCATCTCAATCATTGGACCGATTTTTAAACTCTGGATGATGTTTTAAGGAAGTTAGTCCGCTATCTCACTGGAAAACTAATTCTAAGCAGTGCTAAGTCATAGATATAGGGTGGTAAAAAAAAAACGAAAAAACCTTGAATGCTTCAATCTGTCAGTCGTAATAACCCTCTTGGCTAGCGACAGGCATGCCTTATTATACCGACAGGTATACCATGTTATACATATCACGTAGTTGATATTTGGTCAAACCTGAATCTTCTGAGTCTAAAAAGAGTACATCTACCCTCGAATAAATACTGTTAACTTGAGCTGATCATGGAGTCATTTTTTTGTGCAGGTATTACATGCTCGCGGGCTCACTAGTGTGCGAGCAGGACTGGCAGAAGCTGATGAAGAGCGCGAACGCGACGGGAGCGCCCGGCGCGCCTATGCGCAAGAACAAAGTGGGCCGCCCGCGCCGCTCGCGCGAATGAGCGCCGGCTGTGCGCGCCCAGGCGCCACAACACTCGCATAAAGACTATGAGGAGGTATGTACTGGATACAACAGTTTACTTTTAAAGTGTTCGGTGAATGTGTTTCTTTAACAAAAATCATTCACACATCGCCTTTTAATTTTGTATGTTGTTCATTTAGATTCGGGAAGAAAGTCGGGAACGCTGTTCAGTTTCACTTAATACATGCACAGCAACTAAACCTCGACAGTACTATAATAGAGATTTTAAATAACGCAAATCCACTGAACTTCAGAACGCCATTCATTGATCAAATATTTTTAAAGAACTTTACTGACCGGAACCGAGTATCTTACCTTATAAATTTCCGATAAAATCGATTAATACAATAAAATTATAACTTTCCGAATCAACATTGATTAAATTAATCGACTATAAATCGATTATCAGAACCGATCATTGTGCCGCGCCTCTACATTCTTTAATAAACCTTCGAAGGTTTAACTCGTGGGCGGGTTCACGCTTGACCTTTGCCGGCAAACACTTACATGTCGTGACTAGCGTGATCATTAATTAAGGTATTTCCTAAGCTTAATTAATTGCGTTAATTATTGTCTGCTGGGGGGCGGGTTGATTGACACTGCGGTGAATTGCCAATTGAATGGAGTATTCAGAAATCGGTATTTCCAGTTCTGTAAGTACTTCCGTTAATTTGGTGACGTAATTGGGGAACGTTGGTGTAGGCAATTTTAGTTACGTAAGTAATTAGTTGCTGTTATCAGAAATACATGTCAGCTGGAAAATATCTCGACTGAATAGTCTTTATTAAATTACCATAGAAATTGCCTACCTATTAAATATTGACGCAAAGGTAGTGCGGTCAATGTTACCCTTTCTATCCTTTTTGTCATCCAATTTTACACCAATTCTTGTTAACTTAACTAACCACAATTCGGAGTCTGCGCTCGGTGCTTGGTGTGGCAACACGCCGTGTTCGAGTTCGCAACAAGTTAATCGTCATCCTGAGGATGCCTCGTTGAGAGGTAAAACACGTGTCGATTTCTTCCAGGGTCTTTTTAAGACTCTATAGAAATAGCTAAGCGGAACAGGCTACTAAATATATCCACATCATCATTTTATAATGGATTTCCGCAACGTCACGCCTGAATCAATTAACTATCACAATTCGGACGTCAATAATAAGGAAAATTACCAAAAAACTAATTTATAAAAACAATTCAATTAATTAAGACTCGCATAATCAGTTCTAAAAATAACAAGGCGCGGTACTAAAAATACTTCGGAGACATTTTCCGTACCATATTTTTACCAATCAGTTTCTGTGCCAGATATGGAAAAGTTTTACATATTAACATTTTTAAACGGTAAGTGTTGATAAAAAGCAATGTCGGAACTAATGATAATTAAGACTCGTATTATAAGTTCAAAAAATAATAAAGTACAGTACCAAAAAGACATACATTTTACTATATACTGTAAAAGCTTATCTTCAAAAGGGTACTATACAAAATGTAGGCTGGTAGAAAAGTCACTAGTTGCATTCGTTATTTCATTACTCAAGCGAATTTAGAATTCGTTTCAAATTGAATGCGGCAATTGTTTTCATAAAACAACAGTCATATTAAACGTGCGTAAAAGTGAGAACGTCCTCTTGAAATAAATAGCGAAAATTCAGTATTGCTTCTTATTTTTTTTAATGTAGCGCCTACTAATTCTTGTACTGTAAGCGCGCCCAGCCTTACAGTACCATATTGTTATCAGTCAGTTTCTGTGCCAGATACGGAACCGTTTTACCTATTTACATTTTTAAACGGCAAGTGTTGATAAAAAGCAATTTTAGTCGGTAACGGTTTAATTAAGCAGTCGTTTGTCGTGTAACAAGGTAATTTGCTATTGTCTATTGCAGTAACTGAGGCGGAGAGATAAAAGTAACAGAGCTCGTAAAGTGGTGGCACGTAGTGGGTCGTGTAGTGCGGTTGTAATACGAAGTTACATGTGTACTACGTCATGTGATGTCGTAAGACAAATATGGAAGGATCAGCTGTTTTTTATGCTATACGTAGTTCCCATAACCCTATGAGAATTTCGTGATTCTACATTTCTTTGTTAATATATAATATTATATAATTATAATAATATAATATATAATAATTATAAATAGCTTTCATAACATAATATCACGCTTATACACCCTGAAGGGTTAGGCAGAAGTGCACCTATAGTACACCCACTATTTACCAAATATATTTAAGTCCCATGTAATAGGAGGCGGCCCTATTGCTGTCAACCGGGCACAAATCCAGATTCCGAGCTGCTACTGAGAATTTCCAGATGGAAAATCCCAATAACACTTTTCAAGACGCGGAATCGCAACTAGGAAAAAATAACAAAAAAATAAAATTGTTTTCGTCACAATATGAAGTTGGGTTAGATTCGGTTAGGTTAGGTCCCTCGATTCGTCCCAAACAACCCTTAATCACCTTCCCTAACCAAAAAAGGACAAAAAGTCAGAATAGACCTCTTACACACAGACATAAAAAGACTAATCAAAAACATTATATACACCATATTTCTAAAAACCAATTCCAATATTTTTAAAGTAACAACGCTGCAAAGCCGTCCCTCTCAGACGTGTTAAAAATTCACGAATCATAAGCGAAACAGAGGGATGAAGGCGAGGGCTGTGCCGGAAACCATTTGCACTCACGATTCGACCACTCAGTGCGAGCGGATTAGGTAGCGGAGCGGGCGCGGGCGACGGTGTGGAGATCATAATTACTGAAATACATGGCTGTATTGAGCAGGATTTAGTGGAAATGTACTTTGTTCACCGGTACATTAATGTGATCAATTAAGGCCGGATTAAGTCTGAAATTTGACGTCAAAATTTAGACTGCAGCGTAGCTATCTTTCATCATCTTTATTTGCACCATGAAAAAATCTCGCGAATACATTCACAGTTACCGCGCTGTTTGTTGAAAGATGTATTCATTAATTGAAATTATTAGACATGCGAACTCCGCAAATAAAAGTGGCGAAGAAATACAATTAAGCTGTTCAATGAGCAACGCACAAAGAGCATCTTTGTTTATGTGATGGAGCTACCCGTAACGCACTTTGGATCACATTTTATAAACTTGCTCGCGGCGTAGTTAACAAATGAAGTGCTTATGTGCTGGCGAACGGGCGCAAATAGCCTGGTGTTCACTGAATAATAAAAAAAAAACAACGATCCGAGTGACGATTTGTAACTTCGTAGCCACTAAGCTGCTACGCAGCTACGCCGTAGCCGCTTTACTTTGACTTCAGCTTTCTTTTTTCTGGAAATGCGTGTAAGCACTCCATGCATTAAAAACTCCATGGCCCTGCACATATGTCTAAAGTACATTACAGACTTACGGTACTACACCGTACCAGTAAGGCTCGAATGTTAACGATATTTATTAGCGCTTTAAAGCAAATTTCTAATTGCAGTACTTGTCGGACAAGAGGATAGTTCGCACAGTTAATTATCCCGTGGAGCGGAGCGTCGTCCGGTGGCCGCGGGCGCCGGCTCGTCTCGGCCCGGATTTGCTTACGGGCTATACGGCGCTCACACAAAATGCACCGCTAACCAATTCCGGAGTTTAAACACTCCTAAACTTATTTCGGCAACTCATAAAACTATTGCCTCCTGTTGATGAACTAACAATTTGTGGCCACGCTAGTAAACACTAATACGCTACAACGCCTCCAGCTAACATTAAACATTGTTAGAATACTTCACACGTGAAATATACAAGTCATGTCAAACATTTTGTAAATAAAATGATCGCTTTCTCCGAGCCTATAAATTGAATTAATTCCACTCTCATATTATTCAAAAGCGCGTGTCTATTACACCGCCACCCTTTAATAAAACTACCCGGGTAATAACAAAGGCTGTAGTTGTTATTACTTTGTGCGGACGTGGTCAAAGGCGCGATGTTAATTGGAAAACACCTGAAAATGACAGCGCCTTTATGGTCGGTATGTTTGGCGTAAAAATCAAGTCCGGGTGAAACAGCCGCTGGCCGGTAGCTCAAAGACTTGACCGTTCACCCGGCGGCTTTGTAACACGATTACGCCGACTTGTCGAAAGTTAATTAAATAACGTTTTTCCAAATTACCTGGCGGGCTCAACATCAAAGTGCCCTCGCACTCGCTCCGGGAATCTTTCCACAAAGGGCTGCTGCGGGCGAGGTCCGTCCCTCTGATGTAGTGCAGTGGACAGGTGAGACTGAGATCTCCAGCCTTTTGTCGATTCTCAATGAGTTTACCGTGAGAGCTACCTATTAGTAGGTACTCGATCATAAACAATTCACTTTCAACAATTAAACTCTTGGACGTTTTGATTGATGACTGATATCTATTGTCTATCTAATTCAATCGGCCTCAAAGCGGTTGTGGCACGCGAAGTAAGGGGTCGTTTGCACTGTGCACGACACGCTAGTTCTGTGTGCCTTTTGTAGGAGTCCGTGACGCTACCCAAAATGCTTTTTTTTGTTGGAAATATACCAATTAAAGTGTCTAGCTATCTGTTGTGTGAAAGGATAATTGAATCTGAACTTGCAACCACTTCTGCAGATACTAGGGTTTATTGTTTGTTACCTTACAAAACCAATAAATTTTTATGTGGTTCTCAACTTTTCCTTCAAAATTAAATGACGCCGATAAGCCCTGAGCCAACAGAACACTCTGTTATTTCAATAATCACAGCCAATTTACTCTTCGTTAATTTTTCTTTACAAAGTAATTCAGGGTTGTTTACATTACAATTTTTACTGAAGGTAGTTTGATCGAACGCCCTTCGTGGGAGCGGGTCGGGCATCGGACCCGCTACCGTCGCGTGCCGCGACGATCAGCTGCTCTCACCTCGAATCACTACATCTACACTAATTACTCGTTTCAACTGACGCTGTAAAAAATAAACAATTTAGATCGATACTTGTGTTACTTGTGCAATTATGTCTGTATTTTAAAATTGCGGAGAATAAACAAAGGGTTCGTAAGATATATTTTAAGTTAGTTTAGTACTCAATCAACGCAGCCTATAGCAGTCCACTGCTGGACATAGGTATCTCCCAGGCTGCGCCACCACAACACCCTCTCCTCCACTTTCCACATCCAATCTGTCCCAGCCAGGTTCTTAAGGTCGACGGTTCATCTAGTTGGAGGGCGTCCCACGCTACGCTTGCCGATACACGGTCTCCACTCTTGGACTTGTCTGCTCCACCGGCAGCACTCACTCAAAAAAGAAAACGAATTATACTTTTATTTATTTTTAACAACCAGATCTTTTAATTTCTTAAAAGCAAAATAAGAAGGTATATTATTAACATTACGCTTCTCCTATGCCACCTACTTCAAAAGTCAAATCAATTTAACGACGACGACAACTCAAATTCGTTGACCTTAATACATCGTCTTCCCGGAATAACAGATAAGATGATAAACAACATCTCAGTATTAACTTCGAACAAAGCACCAAAAATAAATGAAAATACTCCGCCTTAAATTTTTGATGAAATCTTACTTTCACTTTAGGTACAGAGCCTTAATAAAAATATAACCGTAATTACTCGCAAGGCAATCCGCTTCAAACAAAGTATGTCAAGAAATTAGGATTTAATTTATTCATTGGGCTTGGGTTCGTGTCTAGTTTAGTTATTACGAGGTAGTTAAGGCGTCAGGAGGTTTAGAAATTAATCACGTCGTGACACTAAGGCTTAGTGTACACTCGCCCCTTATTCTCCACTCTGTGATCACAAAAATCATACGGTCACTCGTGTGAAACAGCTCCGGCGCTCGCGGCCAATCGCGAGACCCACATTATGAACCATACGGCTCGTAATTCAGTCACGACTTGATCATGTTAAGTGGTAGTCCACCGTGTGTGCTCGACCTAAGTGAGCGCGTGCCTGCAACAGTGGATACGACACTAAATTAATACTCCATTATCGAAATTAAATCTTTGTTTCTTCGTAGTAACAGGCAGAGTATTATAAGCCAACTTAAATAGAATGAAAACGCTAAAAGCTTACTCACTTACGAGTATTACGACCAAAAGGACCAGAAAATCAGATTTATGAAAACATAAAAAGTTTAATTATTTAATACCTACATTAGAATAAAACATGAAATATAAAGAAAACTTTAATTAACGCCAGTCGTTCACATGTGGAGACAATTTACGTCTCTGGTTCTAATTTAAAATTAATACCGTCGGGCTGGTGGAAAATTTGAAAAGTTTGAACGACGTCGCCGGGCCTTCGCTCCGCCGATTGCATTTTTATACGAGTAAGACAACCTCTTAGCTTATTAGGGAAGCCAGTTATTAGAGGTCCGTGGGATTTCTCTGCAGACGCGGTGCGTGGCCTCGAAACCAACTCGCCCCACTTAATTAGTTAAATGGATACGTTGTTATTTCTTTCCTCTATTTTTATAGACGTACCGTGTACAATATACCCAGTTCCCTGCTGCGACTTTGCAATCTGAGCGTCTATTCAAATCCGTTAAATTGAAACAGAGCTTTCTGTCATTTAATTTGGGATCGGCGGAACAATTTGGGGCAGAGCGGTGATGCACTTATGCACCGGCACATTTCCCACAGCCCGGTGCGCCGGATCCGCATCCGCACGCGACAAAGGACATCCGCCCACAATAGTTCCATTAAAATAATGCAAGTAAATGAGGATTTGCGGAGACGAATCCACCGAAGCTGGCGACCGGTCGCTCACAATGCGCACGCCGCACAGAGCGGCTCCCGGCTGCGACGACGCTTAAACACTATACGCGAACATGTTTCATTAGCTAAGTGGAAGGCTTTTGGTGGCTGAATCTGTGTAATGCAGCTAGCTAGACTAGACGCAGCGTCGCTTTTACTTAAACGCCGTAATTAAAACGCCCCCTCCCCGCTAAGGGCGCAGTTTTAAACTCGGTTCAACTAGTTTCGAGTGGCCAATTTAGTTTTAGTGTTACTCCGTGTTTGAGATACAAATTTTAGTTGATGTATCAAAAGCGTCATAGTAACGTTTGCTATGGGTTTCGAGCTTTAATTGTTAAATTTAATTTGATATTTACGATTAGCTGGCGATTAGAGAGACAATGTTTAGTTCAAATACTTTGGCCGTTTTTAAATTGTAAGTGTGCTATAGTCAACCTCCTCTCTACTAATAACCAGTCATAATTACCGCGCTTGGATGACGACATAGCTTGTTGGAAACAGCTATAAGCTTACAAAATGTTAAGCACAAGAATTTTATTCAAAATGTCCAATTAACGTATTAATGTCCAACTTGGTCCTTGTATTCTGTTTATGTAATGCATAAGGAATTTTCCGGAAAATGTTCAACTTAAGTATTTTTTTCAAAACTTGGTCCTTCAATACGCAAAGTTCATTAGTAAGACTTTGAGGACACTTTCTTGAAGGATACCAGATTTATGCCATTTAACCCTGAAGTGGGCCCGAAGTGTGTCAAGCACAGGTGTCAGTACGTAGATGCGGACATTTTCCGTCATAGACAAGATAGACGTGACACGACATGACTGGCATCCTTTACTGACCGATCCATTTGTCGGAATTTGAAAAGAGAAGGACCAATTTTGGGGGAAAAACGTATGTATCTGCAACAACAAGGAGTATGATATAGGGTCGCTTTTGAAATGAAGGATAAAGAGAAAATCAATCAATCTGAATTGACTTATTTATTCACTAATACGCATTCACCAATACGCATACAAAAATCTTTAATTTAGGTAAATAAATTAATTTAAAAAAAAAACACGCTATAGAAACGTTAACTCAATCATAGAACAGCAGATAATTTTTTCACGGCTTCAGAGTAGATCCCATAGTGAAAGTAGATTATATTAAATAATGTTCATCCTTTGTATGTTTACTAATCTACACTGCCTCTTGACTATCTATCTTTCTTGACTGAGTAACAGAAAATAATACACCTGTGTTTCTTTCACTCGTTGCAAAGACCCAAGACGTCACAAATTATTGATGTCGCAGCAGGTCACGGACTACCGAAGGCTCACGCTATCCGCAAAATGACGTGGCTGGTCTGCGTACCCATTGCGTGTCGCCGCGGAATCGTGTCACAACAACATTTTCAATTCAAAAACTACCCTAACATGCATTTTTAATGTCTTCATTCTTTTCCCAACTACAAATAATGGCAGCCTATCATTTATCTAAATCATTTCCCACTTAACAACTTCACGAACCAATCATCGTCCTACCCTTTTTCATGAAAGTACGAACATGCACCTGGCATTGCATGTTGGCGTAGGGGCTTCGCGGCGCGCGTTTAATAACTTTATTGATAACTAACGAGTAAAATTGATCGGCATTAACGATCTTAATCGAATCGCGGCTGGCATCGATTCATTGCGTGTCGATGCCCCGATCTCGAGTTAATTTAATTGAAACTGAGTTGAGTAATTAATTAGAGGCGAATGAGAGCTCTCAGCCGGATGAAGCGCACCCCCGCAATGGTGTTTACAGCCGCTCATACATATTGAGTGAGTGACGACGCGACAACACGTCTTAACACAGATTAGACATACAGCACTTTATATTTTTGTTTATAATAATAAAACACGCGTAAAATTGTGTCTCCATGACATTCCACTTTTATACCAGACTTTATTTTTAAACGTGAATACTAATAAGCTCATTATAACAAACAAGGCTCTAAAAAATAGCTTAGTACGAAGATTATAATCTAGGTTGTATATTTTTCGCATTTTTACAAAATTTATAGGCCAGACGACACTTCGTTTTATGTTTGTAACTAACTAGTTTTAAAGATAGCATCGATTAAGACTCAAAACACGTATCTCAGGAACTTGAAACATGAGTACCCACAAAAAATTATGACCGCGACAGTGTGATAAATGCCTCAAAAAACGGACCTCACTTTTTTAATCTTCTAATCGATAGTATACACTGTTTTGAATGCTAGAGTAGAACTCCCAGAAACCAATTCAGCTTGAAACCAGAGCTATAATTTTTATTCTGGTTATCCATAGAAATCAAAAGAATTACCCTAATATTATGTATGCAAGGTTTTTATGTTTTTATTATAGTATGCGACAAAGCCAAATATCTGCAACATTTTTAAAGATTTTTTTTTAAATGTAATTTAAAGCAAGTTAAATATGTATTTTTTTCTGTAATTTTGTAATTATTTTTTGCGCAGGTTTCACAGAGTAATAGCATTTTATTTTCACACATATTATTGTTTAGTGTTATATATTAACCTGTCTGTAAAATATCAGTTCCTTAACACGAAGGAATTCGGATTTATCGAGTTTGGGTTTTTTCACTATTAATCAAAAATCTGAAACCAAAAACATTTGGATTTTTAACAATAGAAAATTAATTGTCTCATCAAAAATTATTAGTTTCATTTTTGTGTACTGAAAGCGATAACCCTATTATCAGAGCAAAAAATAAAAACCATAGAATCATCATATCTTCGATTTCCTGCACGCGTAGTTATGACCACCGTAGAAACGGGTTTTGTCGACGGAAGAATAGACAAAATGGCAGATAAACAATCACAACCTGTCATTTTGTCTATTCTTCCATCGACAAAACCTGTTCCTACGGTGGTCATGCTACGCGGGCTAATAGATTTGCATCTGATTTTTTATAGTTAATAGTACAGTTTTGAAGAATGTTTTAAGATAAATATTAGGTGATTTTTCTATCATAGCGAATACTTTTCTGTTTCGCCCAAGAAATACCTTGTATATAATGTCAATAAACTTCAAAAACAAATGTTAAAATAGTTTCATCACATCTTTTATTTATTGCGTTTTTCTGAAAATCCAAAAAAAAAACATTCAAAATTATAACTCTGTTTTACAATATATTTAAGATTCGGGACTCTCGCATTCAAAATAGTTCATACTTTCGATCAATAGAATAAAAAAGTGATGTTCGATTTTTGAGGCATTTATCATACAGTGGACCGTTACATTAAGTACATAAGAAATTTTCTTTGTCTGTGCTTGACAGACAGGTGGCCGTAGTGTCTAAAAACAAAACTCTTAATTTTGTCTGGGACTGAGAAAGTAGAGGCTTGATCTCACCAAGATGGAAATAATTGATTGTTAGGTTATGTAGATTTCGGGTTGAAAGATACTCCAAGATATCAGTACGATCAGACAATCATAGAAGCAAACCACAAAGTCCAAAAAACTTGAATAATTCACAAGAAATGTAAGTAATTGGCCTCCAGAGTGGGCGAACAATGTAACACAGAATACATAACAACAGATACGCCACCCGATTGATTTAGCTAAGAGCATAGCGACGCGGGTTAATAGCGTTTAATCCCGCTAAAACGTACGCGATCCGTCATAATGAATATTTATCCTCGACAGAAGTCGGCTCATACTTTTATGACGAATACATATTTTAGTAGCTGACGTAATTCCACTGATTACTTTCTTTAATTTTTCTGAAAACGCAGCCAGTACCTAAGTGTATTAAAGCTTCGAGAAGAGCACACATTTAATGGATGAAAATTTTAACAAAATACTCTTTTTCGGATACGAAAATTGAAGAAACATTTAAATGTTCGAATGTCTTTTTTAATATTTTTCTTTCGTTTATAATTCACTGATGTTCGTGGTTGTAACAGTTGCAACTTTTAAACAGGCTTCTGCAGAACGTCAACTAGGTTCACAGCAACTGTCGTATTTATTGATCGAAAAGACTTTTTGATTCAAACAATCACTATTTAGGAGGCTCAAATAAAATTTTGTGCATCTATAATAGAAGAAAATAGAACATGCATGGATCATGTTTGAATCCATTCTATAATGGATTCAAACTTAAAGGGTATATTTTTATTTTCCTTGAATTTAGCAGTTTTGTTTGTAACGAAACAGATCGGATACAGATTGTCAAAACAAGAAATTCCTAGAAGATTTAGCTGCAATCTTATATCTCATAATAAATGTTCTAGATACTTTTTTTATTTTATTTATTTATTTAAATCGAACACAAATCATTCTCATTTATGTTAGTAACACTTTTAAAACTATTTTATTTTAGAAATGTTAGTAACATTTCTAAAATAAAATAAAACTAATTCATGAACCTATAACCATCTCCACTTCCCGCTGCACCAGACCTGCAGCTGTGCATACAGGTCCAGTGCCCCCGGAACGGGCAATCAGATTTATTAATTTTAAATGCTACCTTTGATTTTTATAATTTGCTGAAAACGTAAATTATAACTAAACATAAGTATCTTTAATCTTGCTTCATAATCCTTAAAAAAATATCCATATTTTATTTATAAATCTTAATGTATTTAAGGCTAACAAACAAAAATAAATTTATTATTTAATAACATATCATCATGATTATTAAGAGCGGCCATTATTCTGATCGACATAACATTACGGAGCTGAAACAAGATGTTTTGTCCGATGCGATCGTAATTCTTGCACTTAATAGGCTTAATTTAATAATTAATAAAACTACCTGCCTCCATATTGCCAGCACTACACATTAGCTTTAATTTTATTATAACGCTCATAATAAAAACACCACATTATGGGGCCAGCGTGTTTAAAACGAGTATTATAATTATGGTTATTATATATTTTTAAAGTAAGTAGGTAATATGTAGTTTGTGTGTGTATAAAAAGCAGTGCATCTGCCGTTTCCTGACTACATCATTAAAATGTCAAATGTAAACTTTTTTCTTCTATACTGTGTTATTTTTTTAAATAATGTTGCGAGGTTCCGCGTTTTAAGAAGTTGGTCCTTTCTGAAAAAGAGCTAAAGACCAATTTTATAGTGTTCTCGAATAATCGTTTTGTTATTAAATCATACAGAATGATTTGATGTTATGCTTAGTTATCTCTCTCTGTTTGAAAGAGCCTTAATCCGTTCCTACTAGGTTTTGACTGATTCCGGTTGGACACAATAATAGTTATAAACCTATTAAGTCTAAAAACTAATTTTGGTAAAAGTTTGTAGGACTACGATCAAGTTTGCGAGGGCGAAGTTATATACAAAGAAGAAACATTAGCAGGATGACGTTCAAATTTGTAGACATTAAGTTTTCTTCATTAGTAAATGAAGACACGAAAAAATAAAGAAAGATGCGTATGAGCAGTTAGCAAAAGCCATAAAAATAATGCTCACATTTCATTATGAAGAGTAGGCCTTTTAGAATAGCTAAGGTTGCCTCAGTTCAATTCATCCTTACCGAGAATTTTCCTTCAACATCTTTTAGTCTCATACATTTCAAAATAAAAATTTGTTTCAGTTTTGTAAACAGCAATAAGCAGTACGTCGTTTTTATATTTAATGTGCCCTCGTCCATTAGTCATATGAAACATGTGCCAATACAAATTATATGGAGGTTTATGAATGACAGACTGGTGCGGGGGGGGGGGGGTGTGGGGCGCGCGGGGGAGGCGCGGGGTGCCCTGAGGAGGGAACACTAATGGATTACATTCGCGCGAGTGAATTAGGATATTGTCGTGCGATCTGTTCCGCTGCACTCCTTTATGATACTACCATTCATACATAGACCAACACAAACACATGCACGTGTACATTTACTGATGATTACAGATTAAATATTGATAGAGCAATACAATTAGGCCTCCCAACTCGGGCCATCCTCGTTTGCAGCTAGAAGTAGACGTATGGGCCGACGAACGAGAGTGGGACGATATTGATTTAAAGATTTTACGTTCAATTTGATGTATGATAACGTTATCGGGATAAATCGAGGGTTATTAATTGTTTAGGGTACTTACTGAAGCTTTATATAATTTTGATAGACAGAGAAAACTTAAAGATGAGGCAGCCTTAATTTTTTTTTTAAAGTATTTTCATCTCTCGCATTATATTTCTATGCATACAAGGAATAGGAATATGAAAATAATTTCCTATAAACCTCGCTAGGAGGGGGCGCCCTAGGAGGATGGATATATACTGACCTTATTGGTGATTTTATTCAGTAAGGTCAGTTGCGTAGTACTCATAACCGGCGTGCGTGTATGATCAGTTGTATGAATGTAAACGAGGCAAAAGGAGTATGTAAGGATCGTAGCAGGTGGCATTCTGTAGATTCTACTTACCCCCATGGGAACAAGGCATGAGTTTTTGTATGTATGTATGTTTTCCTATAAATACAAAAATCTTGAAACTAAATTTCAACGTTTTTATTAATGCGATTTTTGGTGATACAACAGGGTCTTAAAAATATTTTATAGTAGCTCAAAAATCGACCCTATAAGACATGCATTGTTAAATTACAATATTAGAAATTATGTTGAACATTACTTGGAACATAATGAAGTAGTATATCTAAAAAAATTAAAATACAAGATATAATATATTGTAATAAATTAATAGACATATGTATATGCATATTACATTAAAACATAAATACATAAAATGAAATTTGTCAACTAGGAATTCGTCCTAAAGTGGATACAACAATTAAAATCGCCTCTGACAATCGGCCAAACCACTAAAAAGCGAATTGACACAATGAAGGATTACACCGCTCTGTAATCACTTGCTCTGAACCCGATATTAATGAACCATTTCCCTCGATTAACTCCACGTTTAAAGTTTACTTTTTCACAACACTCGTGCGTGGAAGTGAAAATAAACCGACAGCGAATTACAGTTATCGAACATTGGAAACAATCTGTGATTTAATTTCAGCGAGTGTGATCATGGCGGTTCTCGTTTGGAGAGAAGCTTTCTCTTCTATAATTCCTCTTTTACCGATAATTCGTCACTTCGTCACTGTGGGGCTCGTGGCTAAATAATAACAGCTGGACGGGTCGATTGATGGTTAAGCTACCCTTACCGAGTTTGGTCCGTGGATGGGTGACCATCCATTATATATCGAGACCCCTCCGTGCCTCGGAAAGCACGTCAAACAGTTGGTCCTGACTGTCATTCGTAGATCTTTGACAGTCGTTACGGGTAGTCAGAAGCCCAAAGTCTGACAACCAGTCTTACCAAGGGGTATCGTGTTATCCAGTAACTGGGTTGCGGAGGTCTGATAGACAGTCGCTACATGTAAAATACTGATATTTAGCTGCAGTCGGTTAGACTAGAATCTGATCCCGGCGATACGGTGAAGCAGATTAAACGTCGATTAAGTTTCGATATCGATGCGTTGAAATCCCTACATTACGATTTTAGAACACTAAGATATTAGAACTACTTATACCGCTATCGGAAAAGTTTCGGTACTGGGAAAACCGGCATTGAAAATTGTATCGACCGTCATGTGATATCGAAGCGATATCAGCACTACTGTGACAGCTAGACATCCTTTTAGAAGAACTAATTGAAGTTGAATTTTTATGTAATTCTTAGAATGCAAACCTATTCCAAAAACCCATTTCCATACCATTGATAACGTTAAATGTCGTTTAAAGCCCTAACATTCCAAGTTTCAGTCCACTAAAATTTTCAACGCCCGAAAACGTTAAAACAGTCATTGTAATATAAGTTCTACAACTGCCGTATCCAATCACTCCAGCTGTTAAAGTCCAGGCTATTAGAGTAACTAGTTTCCATTTCTAAACATACACCGAAACAGATTTCATTTGTATAAAATAGAAGAAAGATGGCAGCACGTGACGTGGAAACTCAGCCAGAATGTTGGCGGTGCCAAACTGTAGCCTCCTCGGTACAAGGGTTTCAACTTATCAATTACACCGTTCGCTACTTACCGCGCGGAAAGGGCAAATTGATTTAATGTAACCAGAGTGCTTTGACGAATATTATTAACGTCTTTTTCACCCCTCCATTGTGGGGGTAACGCGCGCTTTGTTCTTTCGTACGGTTTTGTATAACATCGAATCACACTTATCTCAATCACTGGAACGGGTTGTATGGATCGTGTCTTCGTTATGTCTGAGCTGAAATTATGACAGAATTTTAATTAGCCCGCGACATTGACGGGACCTTGCTAACCCAAGTATTTAATAAGAAAAAAACTGCGGACACTTATATGCAATTAGGTATGTGTCAAGCGTTTAATTATGTTATTAAGTTGTCACTGCGTCCTTACTTGTTAGTTGATTTATCTGAACAATTTACTTTAATACTGCATTCTTTGAAAGCAGCAAAAGTTTTCTTCAAAGTACGCAGACGCAGCTAGTGTTGGTTTCGTAAATCTATCAGATTAACAGCGGCCGTCCCTGGGTGTACGTTAATAAATACGTCGAGTACAAGTCCTCTCATTAGAGCGCCATAACTCCTCATTAGTGGGCATGCTAATTAATGTGACGTTTACGAGTACCGGCGGTCGTAACTCAGCCCGCGACGCTCGCCCCGCGGCCCTCTCCCGATACGTCAATTCTTATTTTCCAGGAAAAAATATTGCACATTTCTTTTCACTAAAGCATCAAACGTAATTGATATAATCGCGCCTAACGATGGCAATTCTGTTATATTTGAAAGATAGTTTTTCACACTTTTCTACTGGTGGAACCAGACGATTATTGAATATTGGTATTTTATTTTTAAAAGGAATGAGGCAATTAGTTCGTGATGAATTCACAATTAAGTTATCAGCTGTCTCGTTATTTAATTCAGTCCAAATGATACGTTAACTTATTAGTAAGGGACACGCACAGTGCGTCGGTGCCCTTTATCGCTCGGTGTCGTGTTCCATGGCTCGCCTTCAACACCCTGAATCAAATGTTTCCGCTATTGGTGTGCTGTGGAAACCATCTCGGAAACCTTAGCCACCATTGTATGTTAAACAGAAACTGTATTTAAAATGCTCATTTAAGTTAACTACACAGCATTCACGATAAAGGGTTTATTATGCTTATCTTAATCGTTTATTTTAAAATACTTTAGAACTTACTCAGTTAAAACGAAATATACTGTAAACATACAAAAAGTCATCGCTGTGCAATTGTTTTTTAATGTCCCGATAACAATCTAGGTAGCTACCTCGTCCATAGTACTTGCATCTTTGCATTAAAACGGCCAACAGTTTGCATAATTTGTCACTAAACACATGCACCGTAAAGCGTACATTCAGCAATGAGGCGAATGAGATTAAAATCATTAATTCTAACTTTTATAATGTCAACTTGTGCATTAAGCTGCATTGCAACGGGGTTTACAAGCCGATGTGGTTTATGTCCAGCTTTTATTAGCATTGAGCAGTATTATGAACGCGCGGGTCATATCACGGCTCCATCGGGGATCACCGCTGTAATTAAAGCTTCGGGGCGAAAGTTGAACGTGAAGATTGTAATCGGGAGCATAATTTTAAATCAAATTAACACTTCAACTTTAAACCGAGGTCATTAATGCCATTACAGCGAAACAATATGGAGTCGTGACCGAACCGGCCGATATCTAAATAATAAATAAATAGACGAGCGGCTATCGAGGTATCGCATCTCTGCGTTAATGTTCCGCGCCGGAGTTTTATAATTAACAATAAATTTGGTATGTTTTTTGTGGTACCGCGCCGCGTCGAGGGCTGGTGCATCCATTTTTCCTGCCCTCGATATCGATCTTAATAACATATGCTATAATGCCACTATCGGGTGGTCCCTATTGCCTATTTGCACATCGTTGTTAACTTTACATCGGTGCGGGAAATAGAATAGGTACTCGGAAATAATTCGCTCATTCTTCCGAACGCGGCTCGCTATCATACCACTTCCAGACGAGTACGTCAGATCAGGGTAATGATGCTTTCCCTTACGTTATTGTAACTCAGCCTTTGTTATTAAATTAGTTCAGGGAAACATTGCCTTGAAAGATGATTGGCATGAATAATCTACCTAGTATTACTTAGTCAGTCAAATTGCGCTTCGTGGTATTGTGACAAGCTTTGAACCTGTATCGGCTTTCGTCGTTGTGAAAGCAAAATAAAAACGGCTGTTATTAGCAGCTTAAATCAAACATTTAGTTCCTCTTTCCCTCTTAGATCAAGTTCGAAGTAACCCGTCTTCTCAGAATCTATCAGCTCATTCCTTGAATTTCGCTCAAAAACACCAAAAATACACGGGCTGAGTACTCGAGCCGGGGCTCCGTTATCTCGTTATCCTAATGAAGTCTACGCTAATGACGAGTAGGTAAATAATAGGGCGGCTAATGGGGGCTTTATCATTCTCGAGTGCGCTCCAGGTAAGGGCCAATTAGAGAGGCCGACATCGGTCCATATTGTTCAGCGTAGCTCGCTTCGATTACGATTATTTCCTAACGACTCTCAACACTGATAAATTGGACAAACTATTGCGAAATGACGTCCGTGGTTTGCGGCACCAACTTAAATTTTCTGTTGGATTGCCGTATTTCACGTGTACCATACAGTGGCTTATTAGGTACTGTATGTAATTGCATTGCTTTGTAATTGATAGGGTGGTTCGGTCACAGCGGTGGACATGTTTCATTTTGCAAATGAAAGAATTCCTGACACAATGTAATTAGTTGGTTATTATTGTAACTGCGGGTGCGTTATTGTGACGTTTCCTTTGTATTATTCAATTTATAGCCGGTAATGGAATGTGGTTGTAATTACCGAATGTTTCAATGAAGAGTTGTGTTTGTAGATGTCGTTTGATTAATGGTTATTAGTTCCTTGATCATTTATTATAATAAAATCGTTAGTGAAGAAGCTTCATATTCCAAATCTCTTAATACAAAAGTACCTACTAAAAAGAAAGTTGTACAAGGATATCTATTACCCTAATCAATCACATTTCAACCCCTAATAACTCACATCCCCAAAAGTCTCACCTTTAAAACTGAATTCGAAATAAAGTCGAAACTCGAACGTTTAAAATCGTTGTCTGTAAACAATTCTTGAAATGCCCGGTACAATATCGGATCCCGCAATTATCCGACAGTGGGCGGGCTAATTATCGCATCAAGTCGACCGAGGGGAGCCGGCCCGGCCCGACTCCGGCTCGACTACGTCCCAGACGCGGAAAATATTTTCCGTTCAGTTTTTTTGATCGAGTCGAAACAGTTATCACCTGTTATGTGTCGTTTCGTAGTTTCAATATACACAGCTGCACGTGTATGCTGATTTCCTGAATTTTCATATCTTTTACACTTATTTTTATTAAAATTAACAGCAATTTAAAAACTGATAATTCACGACTTAAGTAGAATATTTTGGCAAGGTAGCTTTTTTGTTTGCCTCCTCTGTTTGTTTTGAAGCCTTTACCTGGCAGTGGGACAATAGGGCTGGCTGCTATTATACCTTTTTCCTAGATATAAATCCCTAATATTTTTACAAAAAAATATATGATTATCAGATAGAGATTTTTGATATCACGAAAAGGAACCAAGACAATAATTCAACGACTTGATCACAGAGCACCACTGTGACTGCGCTGCTAAACTTAAACAACAAGAAACCCAATCTTAGCTTTGGAGAGCTATTGAGACTCTTGTAGGGAAAACTCTTCGATACAATGACGCAATTGCTTCTACTAACAACCCTAGTGCGGCAGTCTTATATTTGGTCCAGTCTCGCTCAGATCGGACTTATTTTATGAAACACTTTTATTAGTAAGTAGATCAGGGATCGTGTAAAGTGCTGGTGGACAGAAATTGTGTACTGCTATAAAGCGCACGGGTTGGAGCAGGCATCTTCAATCCCCGAGCCGCTGTGAAACTTCCCGCCGCTGTTTTTTATTGCGCAGAATTTAAATGCATTTTTGATGTTACGAGATGACACGCGGCGGACGTCCGCCCCGCCCGCGTCTCACCCCGCGCCCTATAATTTCCCAACTTGAAACTTCACTACGGTATTAAGCCTTGATTGCTTGAAGAAACTTGGAACATTTTACCGTATTCTTCGAGCTCCCAGTAGATGCTGCGGCGCTAGCGCAGACGTTTATTACTAACAGTGATTTGAATTAATTCAGAATTATTTAGAGACGAAACTTCATACATTTAAATATTCAGTCGGTGGGTTGTATAATTTTAATAGCGGATATCCAATACAATCGTATTCCATTACGCGACACATTAACGAGACGATCAATTAATTTGGCATCGCACCTCCAATATAGCGATCAAAAGGGATACCGTGTATTTGGATTCTCTATTACGGTTTTCAATTAAGTAGTTGGGGTTTAGTTTCGACCACATCAGAAGCGGTACACGACAATACGTTTAGCGAGCGGAGGCCGCCCGCGGGCCGCGCGCGCCACCTGCCCGCGGATTGACTTCCTCTGTCGTAGTTTTTAGCGCTTACTAAAAGGATTGCTGTGTTCAAATTGATACTTGAGATCGTAGGAAACTTTGCGACCATTTTGGTTTAAAAAATGGTGTTTGATTACGCGAATTGAGTGTGACGAACTACTGTATATTTCTAGTTAATTATACATGTATCCATATATCGAAATGAGGGAATCTATGCTTAATTTTATTGACGGAAAATTTTTTTTAAAAAATCTTTTTTTTTTTTTAATGGAATTAAAAAAAAATGTATTGTAACGGTGTAACTTTTTAACTACAGGATCTATCGCGATGAAACAAACTCCATAATGATCGGAAGTAATTAGGCGTCCTCATAAAATTAAAATTATGGAAAAAACTACCCTCAATTGAAAATAAACATTTTTTTTATCGTAAAATTTCTTAATAAGAACCCAAACAAAAAAAAAAAAATCCATCGACAAAATTAAGCAACGGGGAATCTATCCCCATTTCGATATGTGCACATTATGAAGACTCACACTGTATAGAATAGGTTTTGAATGAGTTGAGTTGAGTCTTCTTGTGATATAGTGTCTCAGGGTCGAAAGGCGAGACGTCCGAGCTTCCCGTGGGCGCATTAATTAGCGGTACCAGGGGGGGAGGTGAGGGGGGAGCTCATGAAAGTTTACCATTTAATTAGGAGCTGCCGCCCGCCCCTTACCTTTTGTCGTAATGCTATGAGTATAAGCGCAACTTAGGGTTTCTCATTAGTCATATATTAAGTTTCAAACAGTTATGACTTCCATTGGGTAGTTTCTTTACTGAGGAGGGCTAGAAATTGCTTAAAATTTTGTTTTTTATTATTAATTATTTTTTAAACTCAAAACTTTCAAAACAAAATTCAAAGCAATTTTCTGTAACAGCTTCTGTGATTAGTTTTGGTATTTGAATTATGAACATAACAAAAGCGCTCTATCCAAAGCATAGATGTATTATTAAAAACAAGTCAAAGCTTTTGAACACAGCCCTTAGTTAAAAAGGTTGATTACCCCGTCAAACGTCAAAATCAAAACACCTAGGTATAAAATCATAAACCCACACGAACGCACCCTCAGTGGTCTAATAGGAGATTCCAGTCAAATTTAGTGTCTGCCATAACAAAAGGCCGTGTCCTAGGTGGCGCTGCGGTGCTGCCGCGTCTCCAATTAGGCTAATGGACAGAACCCGACCTGCATTCATACTCGAAATCCTCCACACCAAGCTGCAGCTAATTTTCGCTTAAACGTTACGGGGGCGTAGACTGGCGGTTTGGACGCTGCGGTTAGAACGCTAGTGGCATTAAAAGGGTTTTTGAAGTAAAAAATCCGCCAACGCCAATGTTGGCGTCGGTAAACTATCCTTTTATTCATATTACCTATACATAATAATTTCCGATAGTGATGTTTCACATCTGTCAGGCGTCCGCGACGGCTCATTTTTTATGAAGGGAAGATTTTAGCTGAAATCTTTTAAAATGAACCATGTTTTTGATTTGAGTTAGAGTTTGGATTTTTTATTGAATTTGATGAAAAAGAGAATGAACCTATTTGAAATGTTATCGATGAAACACTTAAGTAATCAATTAACTTAAGAGGGCAAATAAAGTATAGTATAGTTCAACTAGAACTTAATTTAGTACCTAGTGTAAAAGTGTTTTTATAACCAATTTTCAAAAATTAAACTCAGTGGTGGTCCAGTGGTAACGGCCTCGACTTACAAGTTGTAGGTCGTGGCTTCCAACCCAGGCAGACGCTTTACGTGTAAATAATTTCATCACCACTGCTCTCAAAACGGTGAAAGAAAACATCATGAGGAAACCGTCATGTCCTTGAACTAAAAATTCGAAGACATGAAACATCTACTAACCCGCACTGGGCCCTCGTGGTAGATAACAGTCTACTCCCTCTCGAAGAGAAGAGGCCTGTGTCCCAGCAGTGGGAACAATATAGGCTGATTATGAAACTCAAATAAAATAAACTACAGGTTAAATAAATTACAACGTAAGATCAACAGTATCCGTAACAAGACTATGCATTACGTTCATTCATTGCAACCTCAGAACAACTTTTTATTTTTTTTAAGTAGTCATCAGGTGCTTAGAATCTCTGTAGCAGCAAAGAAAGCTTGGAAGTAAAGTAACTTAGAATTACAAGCGTTTCTTGTGTATTCCCCGCCCGTCTGCCGCGCACTTGCTTCGGCATGCATCGCGACTCATTACTCCACTAATGGAGGCCGTAATGAACCAATCTAACAGATTGCTCTCAAATCTTCAGCCAACGCCACTGATTTGAAAGCTTTGCCCTGAGACGTAGGTATCTTTTTAATTAAATACTCCCCCTACATTAGCGTAATGGCTAGAGGAACCTAGTAAACTTATGCTCATAACATTTTGCCAAACTTAATTTAACTAAACCACTAAATACGCCCAATGATCCTCGTGAATTTAGCACCTAATTAAATTTGTTTGACAGCTCGACACGCGAGTACTAATCGCCAAGGTTGAGTCGCGACTTCCAGCGAACTTGTTCACAACTCCAATTTGTAGCTCCGTTTGTGCGACTCGGGAAGTTATATTAAAAGGTCCACAGTAATTTTCTTGACAAACACAATGAATAATGAATGGCGCAATATAAAATTCGGATTGAGGAGGGCGCCTCGTCATGTGTCCCGCCCGACATGTTTGTTTCTCTTAATTCTGTGTGTTTTTGCTAATTGAGTCCCGCTTCGGTATCACCTGAGCACGGAGCACCAGCCTCGAGCCCTGTGCTCGTCATCACTCGCTTCGTTAATCTATTATTCATCCAGAAACACTAATTAAAACGCAAACGCGTACTCTTTATTCCGAGTCTCGCGCGACACTCGTTACTTCCTCTTGCGTTCCTCGGTGCGAATTCAATCAACTCCAAATTCAACATAAGGCGCAAGATTTATGATCGACACAAATCGAATTCGCTAACAAACAATATCGTATTCGAACGCGGTACGTGGGATACGATACGAGTATATCAATATTGCAGGCGCTATTAATACGTCCGTCTCATGAGCGGGCGGGGTAGCCCGCACCCCCGCCGCCCCACTCCCCTTAGTCGCCGCTCTTAATTGAATGAGGAGCGGGAATTGTTTCCCAAAATGAAACAATTAATTGTGCAACGGCTATTCCGCCTTACATGGATAATACGTTCGTTTATGGCCTCCTAACGCGGCTGCACGGCGTCCTTTATTGGACCGACTCTAGGAATTTGTGTTCATTGGAGCTCGTATCCAAAATTTAATCGAGAATTTATAAGGATATCTCTTTGTTGTCCCGGAGCGGGAGTTTTTGCAGCTGGCCCAGTCGGGATTGCATTGTACAATGTTTAAAAAGACGGTTTTAACCTAACCCCCAAGTATTTGCCTCAACAAATGGGGGTTCTATATTATGCGCCCGTTCACCAACTTACGGAGGCGAGAACGAGCCTTTTAGTTTGAAGCGGGACGTTTAAAATTTTCATGGTCAGGTCGTGGAGCACGTGTAATGCGGTTATACCGCGAGGAAATTCAGCGGAACACGCTAACATGTGGCGCATTCCACTCGAAGACGCGTCGTAAACCGCCTTTACGCCTCTCGGCGAGAGCTCCTCAAAACTTTTCATATTCACCGACCGTAAAACAAGCCAAAAAATACGACCGACGAAAAACATTGTAAATAGTAGCGGGTTATCGGCAGAGCGGCCATACTTGCCGCGAAATTAGTTTCAAAAACATAGTTTAACTATGCTTGTTGCACCCAAAATTAGTGGTTTTCCCGGTTTAATGCTTTGGCAAATATCTATGCGCTCCGCTCTTGGAAAATAAATTTTCACTCAAACTTGAAGTACCTTCTCAAAAATTACCTCTTGTCTCGTAGAATTAATAGGCGTGTGCCACTAATCACCAGAATATACAGCTTGCATTATCAGTAGACTCACACACACGTAGTCACTACGCACACACAGGTGGTGCTGGCTCGCAGACGGGGTGGCGTTGTACGCCACACTACGAGGGGCACACATTCAATTTGCTATTTATCCGGGAATGGATCTAAGTCATTACTTAGCTGAGCGAGAGAGATGAGAACGGGATGCACTGGAAATTACACGGCGAGCCAGTGTTCACAGCCAGTACTGCTATGCGTGCCTTCGTTTACTACACAGAATATACCCATCGCATTTGCCAAATGTGCATGGTACGACTAAATTTACGCAGTTAAATCCCGAACAAGCTAAGACTATTACTACTCACATGATAATTTAAGCAGATCATGGCGTCTTCTTTATAATTGTGGATGGAAAATCCGCAACTCCAGAAGTACCAATTTATGAATTACGAAGATGAGATGCGGTTTTCCCGAAGTAGGGTCAATTAAGAGGGAGGAATTAATCCAGAGTAATTACTATTCTAAGTAATGCTATTAAATCTCATTACATAATGATCATAGAAATTGTATCCTGCATCTGCATTTTATATTTTATATTATTTACTTATTGCCCGGGCAGTAGATCAATTTGTAATAACAATGTTAACTTTCCAGAAAGAATTTCAATCCCTGCTATTATGAAAAACGAGGTCCTACATCTCTAATAAGAAGATTTTTATGATCTTACTCCTAAAGATCACCTCACCTACCTTCACTAACAAGACCCTCAAAAAGTTCAGCTCCACAATCCAGCAATTTTCTCGTACAGCTAATTTCACATTAGAGAAAGTTTCCAAGTGTAGGGCCGCGATCCGGTCAGGACGGCGCGCGCGTTGGGCGCCCTCAATCACAGGAAGTGCGCCATCTCATTGCGGAAGTGGTTTCTCTTGTCGTCTCCCTCGCACGGCCTCGCCTGTTTTGTGTTTTGTAAACTTGTGCCGTTAATGGACGGACTCTGCTTGATATGCCGAGATCGAATGCATTTCGCTTGATGAAAAACTGAGATTTTTGGTTCGGTATTTTTCACATGTTGTTTAGTTGCACCAAGAATTTGGGATTTAAATAAACGTTTTATTTTTCTTTGCTCTAGTTCCTGTTTATCACACACAGTGTGATTTCCGGTAATTAATGTGGCACTTTCATCCCAAGGATACATGAACCTGATTTTCATTTCCAGATTCAAATTGAGGAATACTGTGTCTGGGATAGTCATGTGCCGATCTAAGTGATTATGAATTATCTCCTTTGACCGTGCATTAATAGGATCGATATCGATAAAAAAAAAAGTGGTGGTACTCCGGGAGTGCCGACAGAAGTGAAAACTTGAACAAGATCGCCTTGGTGAAAGAAAAATACTTGTATAGAACATTGGTCCGTAACCATATCTAAATAAATAGGATAATCGCATTTACAAAACCTTTAGAGTGAAATTACTTGCATAGAACTTTGATACGTAATATAATGTACATAAAGAGCACAATCGCGTTTACAAAAATGAGGTGTCGTCATGGTGTCACGAAATGAATGGTTTAGTCCCATCTCAAAAATGCCCAACGCGCCTAAAGAAGTTTTCGCTTCAAAAAAGAGTTCCCCTTATTTCAACAGTCGAAATATTACGCACTTTCCAATAAAACGCAAAAAAATACAGTCTGCAAATAGACACGCAATTCGTATGTCTATTTTTATTTTCCACTCAAACGCGTTCATTGACTGGCAGGACGCGTGTGGCTTGATTAATTCTTATCAGGGGACCGAGCCTACGTCACGGGATACGGGATCGAGTTCCCGGGTTGTTTAGTCGCCCCACTAGCCTCCATACCAATGTAATTTATACGCAATATACATGTTTCTTGTTAATTGACAGAGACAATGTTAGTTGTATGAGTTTAGGTCGTTTTATAAACAGCTGTGCTTATTGAAAACATTATTTTTAATTGATACTAAATAATTATCAGCCTTAATGTTCTGCTGGGACACAGGCCTTCTCTCTTCGAGAGGGAGTGGGCTGTAATCTACCCCGCCGCGGACCCGCTGCGGGTTGGTAGATGTCACATATCTTCGAGTTTTTGGTTCTAGGACATGCCGGTTTCCTCATGATGTTTTCTTTCACCGTTTCGAGAGCAGTGGTGATGAAATTATTTACACAAAGTTAAACGCCTACCTGGGTTCGAACCCACTTACAACTCTACAAAAAATATGGATTAGGAATTAAAAAATTAAAAAACAGTGGCACTCCGGGAATGCCTTGATGTCTTTTACTCCACGCACCGTGGTAATCAACGCGTTGATATCTTTTTAATGGTCAAAAGGTGGTGTCATCAAGGTGTCGCGAAATCAATGGTTTAGTCCCATCTCAAATACGCCCAATACGCCTAAAGAACTATTCACTTCAAAAAAAAATGGTTATATTTTTATAAAAGTTCAATATCAAGTTTTTTTTTCTGCACCTATTTTATTTTTAAAGATATTATTTTTTATATCTCAATAATAGATATGTTAATTAGGCAGTTAGTTATAGCAACTAACCATTACTTACGTGCATAACTGTAATTAGATAGGAACTATAAAATTAATTGGACATAACTAATTAAGGTTAAATATTAAAGTCAGTACGCCACGTTTTAATTTGCAAGACTTCCTAGTTGCCTTGTTGTTTTAATAACGATATTAATTAAAAAATACAACCATATACATATTATAAACTCAAGTCGTTTTCCATGTCTGTTTGCGTTTGTGTGACCGCGTTGTTCTTCTAAACTGCGCAATAGATTTGATGCGGTTCACACCATCACTTAAAGAATTTATTCCGGAATGTTTATGCTTACATGTAATACAGAAATCTCGATGTTTTTAAGTTATATAAATAAACACGAGTGTAGCGACAGACAACCTTCAATGATTGCACATGCTTGTTTAAAAAACAAAGGTTTTTACTTTAAATTTAATGTATCTGTCGCAGGCAGATTGTATGATTTGTCATTTTACAAACGGCGCCATCCGTTTACAAACGCTCGCGGTTATGCAAAATGTCTAAGGCAAAATGTAAATTGTCTAGTCACTATATAATTATGCCGCAACATTTGATGGACAATTCAAACGTTGTTTACAAAATGCCGCGGCAAATTGAAGGATTTAGTTCTATTTCTTACCACGCGCGGTGCTGCTAATAAAAACAAGAAAAATGGAGTCGAGTAGGTTTTGTGACTAAGTAAAATTCTAGGTATGTGTGCAAAGGACTTTCGTATTATAATTTACTCTTATTTCAAATATTCATAGGTACCTGATTGCTGGAATAAAATCTGATTTATTTATTTATGTATACTTTATTGGACACCACAAAAATACAATACAAAAAATAAAATCAAACACTACAAAATATACAATGGGCGGCCTTATCGCTTTCCGCGATCCTTTCCAGGCAACCTTGGAATGGACAGTAATTTGCCTGGACATAAAATGGGGCTGTCGTTGGTGCATATAATAAGATTTGATTTGCCCAACCTGTATTTCATGACGGGTCATCCTACAACAATAAACAATCGAATGTCGAAATTATAACATTTGAACGAGTTGTCAATTTGCCTTCGGCATTCTGCATAACCACGAGTGTTTGTAAACGGATGGCGCCGTTTCTAAACGGTGCACGGTGGCCTGAAAATCGCCTTTCATAGACATAGAGACTTGAATTTTGAAGGGTCCTTTTTTTGGCCAGAAATAGATTCTGCTGATCATATTTTGAATCTCGTATGAGGCAATTGCGTGAACAAATGAAGGAGTAATGTTTTTTTAAGAAAAAATTGTATGGCGCTGACATGAAAAATGAGGCTATCTTTGGCATCATAAGGTTCGCCATTATATCTTATATACAGATATAGTAGTATTTATTTGTAATTTTTTACATAATTCTTTTTTTTTTTTAAAACAGCGCAAATCGAGCTGTTTTAAAAAAAAATCCACAAAATTAAAAAAAATATATATGTTGACGATTCATTTAAATGCTTTAAATATGGGTATGCCAAGTCTAAATTACATTTTTTTTTATACCATAAGCCAAAACATCATAAGAAATCAAAAGTTCCTTTTTATACCTATGTGGGATATCTACTATTCATAGTAGGTATCATCCCACCGTGCGGCACCGTCCGTTGACGAATCATACAATCTGCCTGCGACATATCCATATTAAGTTATTTTGTCTTTATGTAAATTCTTGTGTTGACAAACTTGTAACAATAGAATTGACATTTTAATGTTAAAGTATCGTGTAGACAAGTGTGAACAAGTAATAAATTATTTTTTTGAAACAATTTTATTTTATAATTTTATTCAGTAGGTTAAAATGAGTGCATTTTTTAAATAATTTGAAGAGAAGAAGTATAACGAGTGCGAGTTGGACTCGCACGCGAAGGATTCCGTACCACTGTACAATATTTAACACTACATATTTCTTAAACAAGTTTCTTGTATTGGGACCCCTTTGATTTTTTAACTTTATTTAATTTTAATTATTTTTTATTATAGCGGCCATAGTAGTACATACTCTGTGAAAATCAATTCAATTGCGTAACTATTACGGTTCAAACGATACGACCCTGTGACAGACGGACGGACGGAGAGCAAAACGGTAATAGGGTCCCGTTGGCACCCTTTGGGTACGGAACCCGAAAAACCATCTCAAAGGTCAGGGTCTGTTTTTAAGTGCATTATTTTATAATCAGAGCTAATTAATATGTTGATACTTATGGATATTAAATAAAACAGGAAACAGGATAAAATATCACGCCTGTAGCCCCGAAGGGGTAGGCAAAGCTGTATTGTACACCCACATTTTGTATACTAAGTGTAATATACAGGGTGGCAGGGATCGAACTGCAAACTGTAACCATGAATTCAGTACATGATTCCAGACAGAAATTTGTCGTCAGTCATACAAAAAAAAAAAACTATTTTATAGGAAAGTGCAATAGTTACGCGGTTAAAATGTATGGAACAGCAATTTTTATTTTATTTTATAACCAGCGAAAAATTTCTAACAGGTTGTGCGTCGATGTCTACTTACTATTACTACTGTTCTACTTAATAGTACTTAATTATCCTTTAAACTTTTACGGGAAGTATAAACTAATCTAGGCATTCTGCGGCCTCCATATTTTGATGAACAAAATGCCAAATTGCGCTAACAAAATCTTGTAAAGCATAATTTATAGGGTTCCGTACCCCAAAAGGAAAAAACGGAACCCTTATAGGTTCACTTGTGTGTCTGTCTGTCCGTCTGTCACAGCTAATTTGCTCCGAATCTAATGGACCGATTTAGTTGAAATTTGGTACACATATGTATTTCTGTGACGCAAACACAGACGTATAACGTTAATAAATGAATTTTGAATATGAGGGTCACTTTTGGGGTCAAACAAGAAAATTCAAAAAAAAAAGTTTTGCAAACTATACCGTGTGACATATCAAATGAAAGGGCTTGTTGCGATGATCTCTTTTTTATTTATAATTTTAAAATAAATACATTTAAAGATATTTAAGATTAAATACAAAGATTGGTTCTTTACCCATAAATTACAGGAACACCTATTAGAAGTATATGGTCTTCAAATAACATGGTAAATCTCTCAATATTGCGCGTACAAATTTATATTTACAGTTGCAATGTATGGGAGAACATGTTTTTCAACTACAATGTTAAGTTTATCCCAACTACGGATTTGTTTGGGATAAATTCATCACAACTACGGAACCCTTCATTGTGCATGGTCCGACCCGCGCTTGGTCTGTTTTTCTTTATTAATATCTACTTTATAAAAGATTTATCTATCTTAATGAAAATACGTGAGTTCTTTAGAGAAACTCAATTTAAATTAATAAAATATTTTCAATATATGGCTGGAAATACGAATATTGTTTTTCCGGAATTTTCAATTTTAGTAAAATAATAATGCATTGCTTTGTCCATTTTCCATTTAACTGTAAAATAATCCTTTCGTAGAGTGCATTTATTTAATTTCACTAATATAGAAAATATTTTGAAAGGTAAGTTTACCGGCGGCGCTGAGTGGTGCACTGATAAGGGCGCCCGATTAAAATGAATCACAACGGTGCTGCTAATTGGGCTGGCCTGGCGGCTCATCCAATTAGCCGGGACTTAGAAACCCGTGCCCGCAGGCCGCCGGGACCGGCCTCACCCCCGCTCTAATCTACCCTGTCTGTTCCACTAATATGAACCGTCACAACCATGTACACACTGCCTTAGTTACGGGAAACAATTGCAACTACTGCTAAAATAGACATACTATATTAGTTTAGTAATTAATATGCTACTGTTATGTTTCCCCCATCTGTGCGTCTTTCCATAATTTTTGAACATTATTTTCAATGTTCTTTCTCTTAGCGTGAGTGCTAAGCAATTTATGTGTATAATTCGGAATGTTGATGAAAACTCAGTTGTTTAGGCGAGGCGCGGTAACGACTCCTTTCAAGACTTCGCGACGCTTTAATGACATCGAAGTCGGTGAGGCCCGGTTCGCGTGCGCAGTTCTTGTTATTTCTTTATTACAAAGGAGTGCCTCATTAATTTGGCAGCCCCTCAGGGTTGAGAGAGTCGCGAACCCTTGACCTCGTTCGCGAGAGCCCGCGACACTGAACCGTTCCCAAATTGAAAAGCTTACGCACCTAGCGATACATAATTAACGATCCTCATTACTCGGTAACAGACACCGCGTGCTACTCGCACCCTCGTCCGCACCCGCGCCTTCCCGCATCCCGCATCCCGCCATCTCCCTGCAGTGTGACCCACGCCTAGCTTCACTCGCGGACTTTTCGCACGGACCATGAGCAGCCGCGCTCTCTCGCAACGGAATACGACATAAAAGTCAAACTTAGATCATTCCAGTCCCAGACATAATTCCTTGACTCATCGTTCCAGCTAGACAGTTTCTATTATCCTTAATAGCATCCGTAAGAGTTTTAAAATGGCTTCAATAGTAAAACTTGTTCTCAGGAAGTGTTCGCAGGCCACGCAGAGCACCGTGTCGGAGAACTTCGATATTGAATGTCGCGTTTTATTGGATAAATTGGATGGCAAAGCAGGCGAGCGGAAAATTCTTAATTTGTTGTTATAATGGCAGAGGAGTGACGATGAGACGCTCGGTGGCGCCTCGAGCTGGAGTTAATTCGGAGGAGGGCCCGGAGACCGCATGTAAAGAGGCTAATGAACGCGGCGGCCGCCGGCGGGGCAGCGTGTCCGCGGACTCGTGCATTTTTAATGGCGCACGCTAGCACACTCACTATTAATATTTACCGAACACGTCAAGAGGGTGCACTTTACCTTTTAGTTAACTAGCGTCCGGCCGTTCATTAAATTTTCACGCGCGTCAGTTTCGGGCGAATTTTCCGCGGCGCTGACCGGCTGGCGCTGCCGATAACGAGGCGGACCACGCTCGTTACAGCCGCCGAACCGCTCCGCTCGCCCCGCTCACCCCGCTCGTCCCGCTCGCAAACCCGGCCAAATTTTATTAATAATAAACTGTAACTGAAACGCGGCTTTGAAGTAAGAGAGCGACTCGAACGCTCGTTATCGGGAATTATGCGAAATCCTTTGACGTATACACTTATTTCTTTAAAGTTTACGTAAGAATCTACTACGTTATTGTAACTTTACGAGTTCTTAGTAATACATCCAGTATAAGTCAAATTTCGCTTTGAACGTAAAACTTATCGGGAAATTGATTTCATAAGTATCTAGGTAACAAATGGGTTACCGATACTTTATGCATAATTATGATACTAAAGTATATCATTAATGAGGCATGTTTCTGGTAGCTTAGCGAAGTTATTGCGGGGGATTAAATACGATGATTTGATGAAGTCGTCAGACAGGCGTTGACGTCAGATGAGAGCTTATCGCTAAGACGTGAATGATGATTAATGTGCGGTCATCGAGCCGACAGACGCGACACAGACACGAGTAGGCAGTGTAAGCACGCCACACGCTCACTACGAAGCGTAGGCACACAGTTTACGGAAAAATTTCAGAGGAAAATCTAAACCGGACATTTCATTTTCATAGCTTCATACTATTATTTTTAAATGACGCCAATTTAAACCCATATAGTCATCAACTTTAACAAAAATATCGAACCAAAATTTTCAGAATTTCACAATCTAACTATCCAAAATCTGAATTTACAAGCGAAAATAATCATAGTGTGCAATCGGTGTAATATCGCAGTCTTTAACCCATTATCGGTAGGGTAACACTTTTGTAGCATAGTGTGCGCCTTACCTGTGCGTGCCTAGCGTGCATGAATAAGCAATGAGCGCGCGCGCACGCTACGCGACAAACGGCCGCGGCGCACGCGACGCCGCCCTACTCCCGCCCGCCCTAATTTATTACCGCCCGCCCAACCAAACGCTCACTATCACTCTTATATCTTACCTCGCCATATCTTTAGCGCTTCTCCTTGTGTTTATGGCACTCGTGTATTAGACGAAATTACTAACTGGAGCCTTTTGGTTTATCTATTTGGGTATAAAAAGAAAAGTGGTTCTCTGGGAGAAAAGTGCTCACATAGTAGAAACGTGTTTGGAGCTTATTTTTTTGTAGGCAATCTTAATAATGAGAAACCACCCCATCAAAGATAGGGATATATAGAAATAACAGCGTATAAATAGGCAAAACGGTAAAATAACTTTAAAAAATGAACTCAATAATACTAAATAGTTTAAAATCTGTAACCTTAGGCCAGCGAAGCTCCATAGCATCTATTATTGCAACGAAAAAGGCAAACTTTATAAAGGACATGTTCACCCAAGTCCATAGGTCTCTCGAAGTTTCGCCGCGCTGCAATTATTTAGAGACGGGAACTTTTAATGCTTTTTTTAAATTATAAAAGAATAAAACGTGTGAATTATTAGGTACTTGAAATGTTAATAAATAAATAATGATGATAAGACTTTTTATTGGAAGTTACTTCTTTTGAGTCTTTGCGCAGGTCGGCAGGCGTTAAACATTTTTTTTCTTGTCTCCACATAGCAAAACCGTTCACTTGATTTCTTTATATCTAATATTGTTTTAAAACACAACAAAGCAGAACATTTCTAAATACCAAAACAATGCAATATACCGGACGAAGTTCAGTTCGAAAGCTGCCTTTCGATTCAAAACAAAGCGTCGACTCTCACACGTGCCACAGATAATTAATCAACACGTACAAGACAAAGGCTTACTTCATAAACCTTGGAGCCTTCCAATACCCGCCAACGATGCAATATCGTCCAACGACGGCCAACTGTTTGCCGACCGCTCGAAGCACTGCCGCTACAACTATTAAATTATTTAGGCCCAGTCTTGCATTGTCTCGCGAAAGTCCGTCCGGCGGGCCCCGATTGTCGGCCAGATCGGGCCCAACCCGCCGCCCGTATAAACAGTCGTTAGTGTTGTTACAGTCGAATAGGAATGTCCCGAATGTGCGAGTATCGCTCGCTAGGAATCGTTCTGTATTGAGTTAGTGCCCGCACGCGTCCCTGTGTTTGCTCTACTAGTTAATGGAATGCCGATGGACTATTGTGAGCGCAGAGGCGTTTTCTATTCAATGGCCGATATTAAATTACCGCACATACGCACAAGTTCCTTAACGGCCATGTTTGTACTCGTAATAACCGAAATTTGTGGTGAAAGCGCCCATTGTCTACTCAATACTATACTGTACTTAAACGTATGTAGATGGCGAAATTAATGCAAATGTATTGTAATTGTGTGTGTTTTGTGCTAGATAATTTTGTTGGGCTGTAATGAAAATTGATGTATTTATAGTACTAGATTGTGAAACTACATACATTACGGTTATTTGACACCACAATTTGGCCATAATTTAGGGTTTGTTTCTGGTACAATAACCTAAAATAACGTTCTGGCTTAATAAAAGCGTTTCATTCTTGAGCAATATCGTATATCAGTGATTACGGTGCAGCCGGCGAGGTCACGCGACCTTCTGACCCGGGCACCGTGTCCCTGACCTTTGCAGGGTTGCACACACACAGAAACAGAGACTTATGAAACTATTTTTGGCAACTTTCGACAGCCCTGTTAATTCGTTCGTTTTGCCATGCGGTTTATTGAACCTAATTGTGGAACCATTCTAATCAAATTAAGGAGGGTATAAATGTTCGTGAATTTTTTATACGTCTGAAAGGACTTTCAGTTAAATGTAAATTGTTTAAACAATATGGGTTCTGGGATACAATTTTTTATTTAAATATTATCTTTTACCTATATTGTTTTTTTACATCTGCAGCTTCATGTGAAGGAGCGTTCATCGAATGTTCAGTAGTACCTAGTTCTATTAACAACCTTAAGTCCACCATGGATGAAACACTTCAGCCTTGGAACGAATATTGATTACAATATACAGCAGGGGTCGCGCACTGCCCCTCGACTGGCCTGAACAAATTGCAACCCCGTCTACGCCATGATGAGGTCAGCGTAGTAAGGTGCAAGGAAATCTATGCTTTATAATATATTGTCTTAAGGGGGATTAATTTTTAAAATTCTATGAATACATATCTATTATGGTTGCGAATCATATTCAGATCAACCTACAGCCTGATACTGAATTTCGTGGGTAACCCTCGTGTTTTTGCCTTAAGAGCGCTTATCTTAAAAGTTGGCAACGTCGCAAATAGCAGTCAAATATTTACCTGCTTTGATTAATTTGGCAATATTACTGTATGGAAATATGAAATGTGGCTAACTAGTGACCTAAAATATTGATTATTTATGAAATGCAATAATTAATATCGTAACACCGAATATGTAGTTTTAGATGTAAAAAAAGTATTTGAAAACTTTGCAAATGCTTTTTTTACATCTAAAACGGTTGGAACATCAAATTCAGTGTTATAATTGCAATCCATTATTAATATTCTAATTTGCTACTTAGCCACATTTCATATTTCCATACAGTAATTTTGCCAAATTAATCAAAACAGCGAAAAATTTGAAATCTACGTTCTACGTTATTTATTTTTTTACACGGTGCTCAAGTTTCTTTTCAGGTTTTCGCAGACTATCTACGAATAGCGTAGGAATCGTTGTACACGTTTTCAAAAACCTTCCTACATGACAACTTTCACCCTTCGGCTATAAATATTTGATGTTAATGAGAATTGATCCCTTTCCAAAGGAAAATACTAAAATGGGGACTAAATAACTAATATTATAGACGTGAAAGTGAATTTGTTTGTTTGTTACGCTATCACGCTAAAACGGCTGAACGTATTTGGGTTCAATTTGGCACATGAGTAGACCTTGACCTGGGTTAGAGCATAGGTACTTTTTATCCCGATATTCCTACGGGATCGAGACTTATGCGGGCGTGACCGCGGGGCGCAGCTAGCTTTATTTATAATTCTTACTGTATTTAAATTCATTTGATTCAATATCCATGGTGTCAAAAGAAGCTTTTTTTATTTCCTCTTCTTTACTAAGCATACTGACTGGAGAGCCCAACAGTCTGTCAACCAGTCTTACCAAGGGGTACTGTATTACCCAGTTACTGGGTTGTGGAGATCAGATAGGCAGTCGCTCCATGTAAAATATACTGGTAGTCTGCTGCATCTGGTTAGACTGGAAGCCGACCCCAACATAGTTGGGAAAAGGCTAGACAGACTGACTAAAGATTGTGACTCATAATGCAGGAAGAAAAACCCGCGAAGCAGTAAACGGTTTTCCAAGAGAAAATCCTGTTGAAACGTTAGTTTCGTAGCACCTTTTTTTGTTGCTAAAAGCTGTAACCCTGTGGTAATCTGGTGGTAGATTTGTTTTAAATACGACAGTTTGTTTTGAGTTATTTTCAATGAAAAACATGGCGAGACAGACGGTCTCATATAAAAACATATTTAGCTAAATTGGCGTGCGAATACATGCGTGCAATGCGTTACGGGTTGTCAGAAGCCTGAAAGTCTGACAACCAGTCGTACTAAGGGGTATCGTATTACCCAGTTACTAGGTTGTTGAGATCAGATAGGCAGTCGCTCCATGTAAAATACTGTTATCCATCTGCATCCGGTTAAACTGGAAGCTGACCCCAACATACTTGGTAAAAGCCTACGAAGATATAAACACTTACGACTTTTCATTAAATTATACAACCCTGATATGTGTGCCATGAAACCTAATACAGTTGGCACCACACAAGGCACAAGTGCGCCACCATACCACGCCACTACATCGCCTCCACAAATATTATGCATGTTAAATTAACGCCATTCCTTATTCATAATCCGACAGTGATAAATTAGACAGCTCCGTCCGCCCGTAATTAGGTACGCAATTATCGCGGCCCGTTTGAATTCATTAATGCTGAAAGTACCAACGGTAGGTGAACGTGATTCATTAGTCGCCTCGTCTTGATAGTAATTAATATCGCGTTACAATCGCCCCCTATCACCGCACAGGTATCCTCGATTTTTAACATGAACGTGAAATAATTAATCAACCACACAAGATCCTCATATTGCTCCCCCCGACCCATTATTAGGCAATAAGCGTGTTTTCCGCGGCCACCGGGCGCACGTAATTGGAAACCCTATACGGCTATTTAATTTACCTAGCCGCCTGAGCCGCACCACCTGGCTCGATGGCGAAACAATTGCCGAGCGCCTAATTATATTTTAATCGCAATATGCCCCCCGCCCTGCGTGGCCCGCTAGCGTGGGCCAGCGTGGGCCATGCTGCGGGGGGTCACAACACCACTAATTCATTTGTGCGGCGAGGCCCGGCCAGCGCGCCCGCCGCCTCAGACCCTGTTTATTCTCATAGGAGAGTTTAGGTCTCCTAAAGCAATACCGACGCTTAAACATATTAACCAAAGCGTTTACGTGAAGGGTTTAATTATGCACTTTACGTTCTTGGGTACAATGGCGTCAAGTTAATTAAGTTCTGCTTGTTTAAAAACTTGACGTGAGTAGATTGTTGCTTTTGGATAAATCTAATTTATGCATTAAAATTCGTCTTTTTTGAGCGAGTGCATACTTAATGAATGTTTGGAGGCAGTTCTATAGAACTTGCGCAGAGTTGATCAAGTGCAATAAATATTAAATCTACAATTCATTGTTAGAACACTCCTTATACAAGAACAGCTGTTGCCTCCAACTATGCCAATTGTGTGGAGGCTTTTGTACACCGTTTAACTATGAAACTATTGTTACAATACATGCCCATCGACCGAGCTACAAATCAATTTACCATTCATATACATTTTGTGGGAGAATTCATAACATTATATTAATTTTGTCAATATTACTACTTGCTACACGTGTTATTGAAGCAAGTTAGAACAACAGCGAGGGTTGCTCAGGCGCCGCGTGCATTGTGTCGGTAATCAATTTCACAGCGATATGTGTGAAAAATGGACGCGAGCGGCATGCACCGGCGCGTGATATATAGCCACTAAATGCTTTACTTACAATTACTTCAAGATATATTGGCAGACGTGAGAAACTAAATACAACATTTATATCAATGGAAAATGGCACGACCGCGATTTCAGAAATAAAATAAAAGCTTCAACATATTGCACGTTACATAAATTAATCAGATCTTTAAGAGAGTAATTTCTCGAAGAAATAACTTCAAACTTCCCGGTAAAGTTACAAGGTGTCGGACGTGTGACGCGATTTAGTGCTGAACTGCTTCTGCGCCCAATCTGCATTAACATGAAAGCCTCCTTGAAGCGGCGAGCGGGGCGCGGGGCCCGCGGGCGATGCTGCGCATTGGCCATTAGCGTGATTACAGAACCCCCTCCATCCACGAATTCTTTAGGCCTCTCATCTCATAATACTACATATTTCATTATTTATGTAAGCCCTGTTTTTACTCCAATCTCTCTCGGAGATTACACGCACAATCAACCTAATTTCACTCAAGGTTATGATCTGAGATGTTTTAAAATGAAATTGTGATTGTTTCAGATGATGTCGTGTTCGTACTTGAGCGCGCCGGCCATGGCTCCGGAGGCTTCGGGCGCAGCTTGCTGGACGCCGCCTGCAATGGCGTGTCCGTCTGCGATGGCGTGTCCGCCTTCTGTGGAGGGCCCGTCAAGCATGCTGCCGCCGTACGTCCGGCCGCCGAGCTTGCTGAGCCTGGCCATGCCGGCGCCCGCCGCGGCCGGCCCCGCGCATGAGCCGGCGCTCGACCTGACGAAGCCGTCGTCATCCCTCAAGTGTCACCTGCCGTCTCCGGCCAGTGAGGAGACTGAGTGACAGTGTTGTGCCACAGACAATTTATTGAACTTGCGACACAGACAAAATTATTACTGACAGCTCGGATGCTGCCCGTCAGTAACAATTTTTCCATTGTCAGTGAACTGTTAAGTTATACGTTAGTACCTACTACATATTTAATTTCGGTTGTGAAAATGGCAATTTATATAACTTTAACTTGCTATATGTAAATTTCCATTAAATTACTGATACTTAAGAGTTGAACAGAACGAGATGTGTTAAACACAAGCGTGTTGTTTCAATTTTTTAAACTAAAGTGATAATGAATTGTGGACGTGGAAAGATCAAGCATATCTTAATGTTAAAAAAAAACTATTGTTTTTGAAGCACTTTTTTATTTTTACGTTTTTAAGTTATAATGACCTCGATGCATCGAACAAAATGAATTGGAACTGCGTACTTTTGTGAATACTGTTGTAGTGCTTACGCAGTTTACATTTCCCTATCGAAATAACAACAAAGAAGAATGCATTTTTTCATCAATTTTTAATTTAATTTAATTGGAATGAACGAACAATATAACTTGAAGCAATACCACAAGAACCCTGTAATTTATAATAATGGATATTTCAAGAATAAATGCGGAAAAGCGATCAAATGAGCTAATCTGAAATAATTCGGCGATTGTCTGGGGTACTGTCTAATGTGCTAAAATAACTTCCAATGAATTTGTACTAAAATCACCATTTCAGGAAATTACTGACATATAATCCCCTGAAATTCGCCTAATGAACAGCGATGAAAAACATAATCTGATGTATGTAACATTGTCGAATCTTGCCACAGATTGTACTTTTTACTATAATTTTAAGTACCACTATGAAATATCGCAATAACTGTGTTTCTCGCGCACGCATCCCTGTGATTTGCAACCTTGCTGTGTAAATAGTTCTCTCGTCTTTTGTTATTTCTTTGTAAACGAGCTGTAAATCAAATGACTCGTTATAACGTTTATATTGTAAATATTAGTATAAACATCATAGATTTAAGTAGACACATCTTGTACCTAAGCGCGAGGGCCTGTTAGGCAATTTCTCATTGTTGAAAGTCCGATTTACAATACGAAGGCAATTTTTTAAATGAAAACATCTTTATGCGCAATATGCGCTCTTTCTGAACAGTAAATGAAACTTAACCATCACGAGTGACGCTGAATCGGTTATACTCTGCGCTCAATCGCGTATACTCGGCTCCAGTCGTAAGTTTTCAATTCTATCGTGTGGTGGTTTTTTGTTTAATTGGTAATATTAGCGCTCATGCACCGAGTGGCACGCGTCTACGGCAGAGGCAACTGCAACCGCCGACGAGTGTCGACGCCCGCCGTGGACTTTTCGGCGGCTGCCGTTGACAATGTGCAGCTCGTGTATTTGAGCGCGTTGTCGACGGCAACTGTAGACCTGTCGGCGGCAGTTGTTGCAGTTGCCTCTGCCGTAGACGCGTGCGATCATGTATAGCACGTAAATGCCATTACCACTATGATTTTCAATTACGAATCGGAACATTTTCTTCAAGAAAAATTGCCTAACGTGTTCGGCGCTAAAAGTTTCGGCGCAAAACTTCGTAGCAATAATTTTGATGCCAACATCTTTGAAGTTTAAATTCAAGTTACTAACGGTCTCTGTATATATTGATCTACGTTTTACCAGTTGTTCGAATCCATTTTTAAATGTATACAGTTAATGTATATATGTAACCTTAAACGCTAACATTCCTTTATATGTGTACCTATTAGTAAGTCGTTGCATCTGAAGTCGACGAAATAAACCAAAGGAATTAAAGACACCTGAGAATTGAGCTTTTAAATGTTTCACATCAGATGTATATGTATCCGACTGCCTCGATGGTCTTGTAGTCACAAGCGAACATGAGGTCCTGGGTTCGATTCCCAGGTCGAGTAAAGTGCTATTGGGTTTTTCCATCTGGAATTTCCAAGTAGTAGCCGGGGTTGATCTGTGCCCGAGTGATGGCAATAGGCTCGCCCCCTATTACATGGGACTTAAACAGAACTGGCGAAATTTGGGTGTACTATAGGTACACCTCTGCTCAACCCTTCGGGGATTACAGGCGTGATGTTATGTACGAGTATAGTTACTATCGAAGAAAGGCATGTCTGTACAGTTGTACACTGTAAGGACTATTTTTGCTTGCAGCGCTCGGCCGCTATAGTAGCGCTTACCTACGAAAGAAGGGTCGTGTGCACGCGATTTTGTTTTCAAATTGGTTAGATATGTGTTGTCCCGATGGTATCTACAACAGCTTTTCTTTGAATTATCATGAACTAGCTTTTGCCCGCGGCTTCGCCCATGAAGCTCGGAAATTATGCTTCGGGAACATTCTACCGAGATAAAAAATTATGCCCAAATTTCATACAAATCCATTCGCCGTTTTAGCGTAACGTACCAAAAAACAAACTCACTCGCATTTATAATGTTTGTTAGGATTTGATGATTGGCTCAAGCCTACTATAATGGGCAACTCTATCCTACATAGCCTAAATTCCTGAAACTAAGTATTGAAATAATAAATTTTTGATATTGCTATTTTCCGTCTTTCCACTGGTTTATCTCGCCGACTTTTCAACTCCATAGAAATGTCTGTTCAATAGTGTACTCTAAATGTTCATTCAGAATAGTGTATTTATTCTTTATATTCAAGTGCGCTTTTATGATTTCTAACGTGACGGTATTATCGTGGACGTCCACGTCGGCGTCCATAAAATGTATGGAAATACGTGCACGTTATAACGTTATCGTGGACGGAAAAAAGCCGTCTTTATATATTTTCATACATTTTACTTTCCTGTGTTATCGTGATGCTGTGACGTGGACATCCACGATAATATCGTTAGAAATTATAAGAGCACACAATGGCATAAGTAAATTCGTCGTAAACTTTCCTTTTATTCGAATTCATTAGAACTTTAATGGAACTGTATGTGGTTAGATATTGTAACTGACAGTGATGGTGGCCGGCATACAATATAATGTTAGCGTTTAGTGAATCTTGCCATCTAACGATATGTTTAATTTACGGAAAACACCACAGGTTTTGGGCTTGAAATTGTTAATAGTGAAATATCATCATTTGAAGGCAGGTTGCTGATCCTAGAAAATAAGTGCTAAAGCACTTAAAGGCATAAATTTAGAAGAAATATTGCGTAAGCGTTCACCAAGCGTCTGCATTTGCACAGCGGCTACGTAGCAACCACGCTGCACTTACGCATAACAAACTAGGCGAACGCAACTAAAAACGAAGATTGCCGATTAATGACGGAGATTTCCGAAGCAACCTGTCCTTTGTCGAGTCAACCCTGGAGCCTGTGTTGGTTTGTTAGAACGACAGTTATGGTGTTACCAATACACAAAGAAAGAACATACTACCTAGCCTAAGAGAGCCGGTGACAGGAGGAGAAAATAAAATTTTGTAAATTACTTACGTTGTTTTAATTCCCAACATACCCGAAGATTTTAGTATTTTAAATGATAAACTTACAAAAATGATTAATTTTATGATAAATGATTAATTTTGACCCTGTCAGTCTAAATAGGAGAGTTTAAAAACTTTTCATTTGGAGTGGTGGTGTCTAATTGGTTTTTGGGTGACGTCTCCGAGTGTGGAAATTGTGATTACATTGTTCTATATTGGGTACCTACAGGTGGTATTTAATAGTAAATAAAGAAATTTCTACTCATTATTTAAGTGTATGTGGGTAACTGCGGTCAGCGACGCGAGTGGGTAAACGGGTATTTAGGTTGAACGATCCAAATCTAATGGCCCGCGGGCCATTCGGCCGTAAACAAAAATCGTCCACGTTCCATAGGATCGGTGAGAATTTTATTTAAACAAATTCAATCTAATAAGCTACATCAAGTACATTCGGGTGCAAACGTTAAAAAGTTGAAATAAAAGTTTTAATTTTTTTCCTAGATTTGAGTCTTTAGAAAAACAATCACCAATAATATAAAATGTTTACAAAAGTAGAATTTGGTAAATAAATAATTTTAAACAAAAATCAGTCTTATTTTAAAGAAACAAATTAACAAAATATAAAAAAATTACAATTAAACAATAAGATTTAGTGAAAATCAGGCTCATTTAAAATAAACTAACCAACAAAATATAAAAAAAAAAACAATTAAACAATAAGATTTAATAAAATCAGTCTTATTTTAAAAGGTAATTGTTGAGCTAGCTACCTGAAATTGTGCCAACCAGTTATAAAGATAATTATTTAGATGATTTCAAATAAGTAAATATTTAAAATTCATAAACTAAACTTTTGAAATCATTTTATCACCGGTCCTTTGGAACGTAGACGATTTTTGTTTACGGTCGAATGGCCCGCGGTCCATTCGTTTTGGGCCGTTCAGAATAAATACCGGGGTAAACAACATTCGAAAGTTTCAGAAGGTATTTTGAATGACAACTAGCTAATTAAAACGTGTTTGTAACAATTTATGAAGAGTAGAAAATACTTAGAAAATACTTCAAAGACTAACATTAACATATTCAAAATAATAATAAAGTTCTACAATGTTCAACAATAAAAATCTGAAATAATCATCATCTACTTACGTCGCTGACTGGACCTACTTACAAATAGCAATAGGTACAGAGAGGAACAGTACCCTAATTGCGTAACTTATTTTCGTGAACAATTATGCCTAATTTGTTTCACTTTGACAGTTCAACTGTTTCAAATCTAAACAGATTGTGACTGTTTTGTATTACGCAATTAGGGTACTGGTATGGATATTGATCGCAGACTTAAAAAGTCTTATAGGCGATATAAAGCTATCAAGCTATAAAGAAAGACTATCTACAATTCTACATTGACAGAGAGAGAGAGAGATATAGACTCCTAGCACAACTACCCCGAATTTCAAATGGAACTGTGTTCTATTCGAAATTCTGGGTAATTCTTAAGCGCAGGCCACACTAAGAACGTAACAAAATGAAGCTAAGTTCTTTTAGCTTTGTTCACGTAGCTTCCGCGTGTTTGCGCACTTCCTTTCACACCGCGAACTATGAACCGAAATATGAAAAGACACGGTAACTACATGAGCAAAGCTAAACGAACTTAGCTTCGTTCTCAGTGTGGCCTGCGCTTTACAAACACACAAGGACAAGCTGATACTGAAACTTAGAGAAAGGGTATACACCTCATTTAATTAAATAATGATTTTATTTAATTATGCCCATGAGAAACGAAATTTAAGAAAATAAATAAATAACGAATTAGAAAGAATAATAACGAACTGGGAATCGAAACCCAGGACCTCATGCTCAACAGTACCGCTTACGACAACTAGACCAACGAACGAGGCAAAACAAATACACGTAGGTAAGCAGATTCAGGAACTACTTGAAATCCCGAAGAGATACCTAGTAATAGGTAGTAAACGATGGGTTTCCCAGCCCGTCCCATCCTTGATGTCCTCCCTCCGGTTGACGCCCTAAGCCAAGGTTCGTACCCCACAGCGGGTGCCCTTAGCGAGCGTTCACCTAGTTTTAATTAGCATAGTTGAATAACCCTTGGCTGGAGGTTTTAAGTGTAGTAGCTTAAGGCACCCACAGGAAAGCCCGGTTAAGTCATGATCTCAGAGGTCAACTACGAGATGCCCTACCTAAAAAAAAAGGTGGGTTTCCTTGTAAAACAAATCTTTTCGTTTTGCTCTTTCATCTGTTTGTAATGTCAAAATAACTGCTTTTTACTAAATGCATATGAAAGTATATGCGGTACTTAAAACAAAAAAAACAATTTTTAATATTTTTGTCTGTCTGTCTATTCCGGCTAATCTCCGAAATGGCTGGATCGTATATGACGGGGCTTGCACTGGCAGATAGCTGATGCTATAAGGAGTAACTTGGGCGTTTATTTTAGAAAAAGACAAGAATTAGGGATGACGCGGGTGAAACCGCGTACAGCATCAGTTTATAGTAAAGAATTGCACTTATCTGTCTCTGTTCCACATCTAATATCCTACAGACAAAATAAACCCAGTTTCCACGTATTTTCGCTCTGAACTTCGAAGCGTAATCGCTAAGCACTGGTTCTGCGAACTGAGGAACGTTAGTGCAATGAATGAAGAGATTGGTGCAAGGGTCTGATCTATTAAAGCTATTTGATCTATTAATAGCTAATCCTCTTATGTCTTTAAAAGCAGAAGCTTGACATTTAGTTGTAAGTACGGTCAGGGAAATTAAATGTTTATCTTTACACACTTCGCCAATTTGCCGTGTTATAGATTTTATGTAACTGTTAAAGAGTGACAGCACGCATAGCATGACCACCGTAGAAACGGGTTTCGTCGAAGGAAGAATAGACAAACTGACAGATTGTGATTGTTAATCTGTCATTATTACACGCTTTATATTAATTCACTTGTATGTATGTTTGTTTGTAACCGACTCCTTAGGGCGCTATTTTGACCCACTTTAAACGGCCAGATTTCATTTAAACTTTGTAGATTTATCGAGGACCGATGACTAAACACTAATTTGATAAAATTATTCCATTATTCAATTAGCAAAGAAAAATTTTTGTCGATTTATATAATTTTTATCTATAGTCGATAAGGCAGGAATTGATGTTAAAATTAATTCTCAACCATTATCTTTAGCCGATTTCTCTAATATTAACCAATTTCCGAATACCAAAGAGAATTTTCAATTCAACAAAATAACCGCTAAGAAGTTGGCATGGCAGTGTAACTTGTTTGCGTCAAGAACAAGAAGGAACACTACCAAGCGCACCGATCACCTATTTCTCGGATAAGTTACCGACTCTGATTAAGATGAAATTTTCGGAGAGGGAACCTGAGAAACGGCTATTTTATCTAAGGGAGGCAGCAGGCGCCCAAATCCCTCATTTCTCGGATAATTTACTGACTAACAAACAAACATCAATTACATCAATGACTTCCTGAAAAACATCAATGACTTCCTGAATTTATTGAAAATCATTGATTTTCATAGCAGGATATTGAAATTATTGATTACTGTAGTTCTTCACACGCTGTTATAAATAAACCAAACTAAAAAATAGAAAATAAATTTTAATAAATTTGAATTAAGAACAATGTAAAAAATTCTAATAAATATAAATGAATAATAGTGTAAATAAGAAAAAAATGTTTTATTTAAAAAAAGCGTGGGGTGCATGGTGTCAATAGTTATAAATATTTTATTGACAGATATGAGAAGAAGGATTATCATTTCGATAATATCTTAAAGAGCACCCCACGCTTTTTTTAAATAAAACATTTTTTTTTTTCTGCTGTTCCCTACATTTTGACGAGCTATGCGAACATAAATATAGGCAGCAGGTGAATCTTTTTTCACGATTTCAGGGTTGGTCTCATAGAGAAAGTTGTTCATAATGATAAGTACAATGACCTCTTAAGAGGATGCCTGAATTCAATTTTACCGTGTATAAAGAAATCTCGATGTTTTGTCAAGTTGCAAAAACCATGCGAAGCAGGGGCGGGTCACTAGTATGATATAAGTAGGTGTTTAGTTATTTTTTCCCTAAATACTAAATCAATCACAAAACGTCACCATATTTATATATATTTTTTAAATTCAACCAAATATCACAACGCTTTTAATTTATGTTTAACCCTCTCGAATCTTATTGTTCCGAAATAAAAAACAAGCAATTACGTATATTTTGTTGAATTAAAAAGCAAGAAAACATCTGCTCGAAAGTGTTTAACATTGCAAATTGAATGATTATGTAAACAAGCCATCCCGAAGCCTTTTTTAACGGCGCCATGACACAATGAGTGGACGAGATGCTTAATTAGTATTCAAAAATATTTCGATTCCATTTCCTTTATGCAGAGGGTAAGAAAAATCGGAATTAACTTAGCCATTTGTGGACAAAGCGGTGTAGAATAATGTAAATAGCTTGCTAATCAACCAAAAACATAATCCTTTAACCGGGATTAATGTTTTTGAGTCAACATTTTCAGTATACGGATACCGACCGGCCATCATTACTGAAACACGTACACATTTATCTGATTAACTCTTAACTAATCTAAAATTTTAAATAAGCGCGTTCAGAAACTATCCCAGGCAAAATACGACAAAACCGATGGGTTTTGTTAACAAGGAGGCAATTTGTAATTTATAAATAAACCATAAAATAAATTAACGGACATAAAAGGACGTTGAGAAATCACGAATCAGATTCCCCATTGCTTTCCCATCAAACGACAAAACATGAGGTATCTAACACACGACTCATTCACACAAGAATAACTTAAGAGTCTATAATACCTCAAATTTCTTAACATGATCCTCCATTATATCGAAAATACTGCAGTATTCATTTTGAAATAAATATACGGTAAAGTTGAGGATTAATGTTAAGTTTGACTAAAATGCGATTCCATAAAATTTTCTCTATAGAAATAAATCTAAAGTTACCTCCAAACTGAACAATAAACCGGTGGTATTAAAAAAATACTTCAAATTAGTTTATGAAACTTTTCATAATAACTGAACTAACTAAAAAGCAGATACAATGTTTTTGAAGTGAAAACTTCTTTAGACGCGTTGGCCTTTTTTGAGATGGGACTAAACCATTGATTTCGCGACACCGTGATGACACCAGCTTGTGACCATTAAAAAGACATCAACGCGTTGATTACTGCGGTGTCGATTTTTTTCAAGTTTTCACTTCTGTCGGCATTCCCGGAGCACCACCGGTTTTATTTTATTTTTATTACCTTTATTTCGCCGGAAAAACGCCTTGGAGCCTGCTCTCCACCGCTCAGTCTCGCTCTCACTCAGTCGACGAGCAGTATCGTGCGAGCGAGATAAGGAGTGAATTTGAGCAGAGGTATTATGAACATGGTTGGTATTACGCAAGAACACCCCGTTTTTGACAATATATTTTTATTGCGAAAACTGTTGGTTATTTATCCTTTTTGTGTATTATGTGACGAATCTGATGCGTTCACGATACATCGAGTCTTCCGTTCAATGGGTCCACATGAAACCCATCGGGCTTGTTCCGGCCTGTAATATGAGCCCAAACATCTATATCATAGCGGCTGAATTCTGTTCCCTTACCAAGGTTTTGAGCATTCCAATTGATATCATATATATATAAGTGCGAATAAGTAGGCAGCATAATTATGATACTTGTATAAGAAAAAAATTTGAACCAATTGAATTCCCATATAAAACTTAATTCTTGAGCTAAGTGACTTCACGTCTTTAATGTAACTTCTTGAGATCAAACTCAGGACCACTCGCTATCAGCCACTTTAACCATTGCGCTATTGCCGCTTAAAATAATCTCACAATTATGACTACAAAACTTTCCGATTTCTAAGAAAATTAATAACTAGCAACAGAATCTTTTTAATTATCAACTTCAACGAAGTATCTATCAACTTGTTCAATTAAGAGCTGTTTTAAAAACGTAAATGCACCAGAGAGACGAGCTGATTTAATTAATTAATCAGCAGTTAACATTTTCTTGCACCCCCACAAGAAACGATTAGAAAGAAAAGAGAGAAAAAGTATTCATTGAGACTCGCACAGGAAATCACAAATTAAACTAAAACACACTCAAAAAACATAAATAAAAAAATGCAATTAAAAACAAAGTAAAATTGAAATAAAAACTGAAAGTCCTGTACGAGGCCAAAAGGCTCCACAACCTTTCACACTCACTTCCATTATTATCTCTCTATCCATTCTTAGCCTAAATTCACGATATTTTTGATGTGTAATCTTTTCTCTCGCTTTCCTGCAATCTAAATCTAAGTAATCAAATCAGTGGGAGTGATTTCGTGAAAAGGAACGGAAGTGTATAATAGGACGCTGGGGAAGCGCGCGCTATTTGATTTTACCAGTGAGCGCGCGCGGTGCTAGAGTTGGCCGTCAGAAACGACCAAGTCAAAGTCAAATAATTTATTTCAATTACGCACATAAAAGGCACTTTTGAACGTCAAAATTTGCAAAAAATAGAATTTGAAATATGAAATAGACCTTTACGAGACCACGCCCTTTTATGTTGCTTATCACCAAGGTGAGATGTCAGATGTGGCACATCATATGCGACTACTAAAAGGCTCGCTCGTTTTTTAAGTGAGTTCCCTTCGAGGACAGCTAGTAAGTCCTCAATGGAGTGCACAGACGAAAGCGCTCACGCCTGGCTACGAGTTTGGTCCGACAATTGGATTATCTTGTTGTGCCGGCAAGTATTTCACAACAGAAAAATATGATCGAAATAACTTCCGCTGGATAACTAGTTAATTTTGCAATAACTTTCCTGTTTGATATGTCTCGAAGAAATCGTTAAATGTGCATGGCAATAAATGATATCTACTTACAAAAAAATCATGGCTTATTGTAATATTAATGTGTGGTTTGATGATGTTTAAAGAGTAAAGTTCATTAAATTTAACAGCTAATATCTTCTTAACACACGAGATTAAATTTTCGTTTTTATTCTCTACTAGCTGCGCCCGAGGTTTCATCTGCATAATTCTCGATCCCGTTGAAATATCGTAATAAAAAGTATCCTACGTCCTAATCCAGGTCATGGTCTACCCATGTGCCTTATTTCATCCATATCTGTAAAGTCGTTTTAGCGTGAAAGCGTAACAAACAAATAAAAAATGTAACTTTCGCATTTATAATATTTGTTAGAATTTTGCAACAGCATTTCAAAGTCAAAGTCAAATCATTTATTTCAAATAGGCCCATGTATGGCACTTTTGAACGTCAAAATTTACAGAATAATATAATTGATTCTAGCCCCTTCCAAAAGGTAGTTTTCGTATTGAGAAGAATGGGCAATCTAAGAAACTCCACCGTTACTCTTTTAAAATGTTTTACAATAGTTTGTATATGTACGTACATTAGTTAAATAATTATATATGAAGACGATGCACCTAGAATAAAATTACTATACCACAATAGGTAAAAAGAATTAAAAATGAAGCAACGACAGATAATTTAATTATGTGATAGATACATGGTGCTCACATATTTACAAACATTGTAAAAGTAGACGATTTTCCTAATGTTTTTAAAATTAATAAGTCAGTGTGTGAGGAAGTAATCATAGAATGTAAAATCAAAGTCATATAACACAAAATTATAAATTTTACAATTAAATTGCCTGATTGATTTTGTCTTGATTCTAAATTGTCCTATGGAGCAGGACCAGCATGTTTCCAAGCACTCTTATCTTGGATATAATCCTCTTATTTGTAATATGCTTGTTTACAAAGTGTACTTTTAATATGAGTTTTTAAATTTTCTTTCATTTAATTGCAATATGTCACAAGGTATTTTGTTGTAACATTTAACACAGTACCCCATAAAAGATGTATGTACTTTAGATAATCTGAAAAATAGTTGATCTAGTTTATCTTTATTTCTAGTATTAATATTATGTCTATCACTTATTTTATTAAACAGATGTGGATTTTTCCTTACGTACATAATATTTTCATAAATGAATTGGCAAGGTACCGTCATAATATTAATCCTTTTAAATAGTTTCCTGAGAGATTGTAACCAGAATCGATAACCCGACGAGAAAAATTACGCACAGCCCTCATACACCAAAATAAATGTACATCTACACCTTCACCCTACTCATAAACTAATGACTCAAGTCATTTCACCAATTCAAAAAATAACGCAGCAAAATATTCAATACATCTCATTAAGAGACATCCGACGCGGTGAACCCAGGGGTTTTGTCAGAATTTATCCGGCGGCAGGACCAATTACGCACGACGGCTTCCTTCCTGAGTGACGCACCATCAAATATGTACCTCGGCTAACTCGGCTATCTCGGCCTTTGGCTAGAAATGGCGAAAAATTGCGAGAGCCCAGAGTGACGTGCGAGCTGCGGACATGAGTATGAATGAATGATGGGTGGCATACGCAGCAGACTAATCAATAGAGTCGCCTGCAGGCTACCCTGCAATATTCACGTTAGTAATGGCCGAAACCATTCGCCTTTATATTTTCAATGTTGGCGTTCGAAAGTTTTGGTTTTGGTTATTTTTTATCCGACTGCAGCGAAGCAAAAAGTAGGGTTATGATTTTAACCGGTGTGTATGTTCATCTGTTACCTCGTAACTTCTAAACTACCGATCATAATTTGACAAATGAGGTATCATTGGAAGTGTCTTGATTGTCCGCTGGTTATAGGTTGTGTGACGTCACATTAAATGCAAAATAGCGCCCTCTAGAGGACATAAAGTCGTGAACTAAAGAAAGAAGTTTTTTAATTGTGCCATGTTGGATATTAAATGAAAGGGCTTGACAAGCACATTACAAATATGTATATATATTATATTTTCTAAGTAAATACATGTTTAAGTTGTTAAAAACAAGCAAAAGTGAGACTGTGCTACGTACGGCGCGGCTTTAAAATTAATACCTATTATATAATAAAACCCAAACAAAACAACATTAAAGCTGCTCTGCAAATACTTTATCACGAAATTGTAACCCCAAAATAATTTAAATAAAAAGTAAATTCAATAACTAAAACCCGATTACTGAAAAATCTCGCTCTAAAAAGTATGAAAGAAGGAAATATTTCAGACAGAATTCAAGACATATGTAGGTATAAAAATGGTCAAGGTAAACCCGTGCCTCTACACCTACAAAATTACAATGGCATGCGACCACGGCTTTACCTTGACCATTTTTGTACCTATGATTTGATTTCTGTCTGAAATATTTTCGTGTTTCATACTTTTTAAAGCGTGATTTTTCAGTAGGCGGGCTTTAGTTTTTTGTAAAAGTCATTACGATGCGTGAAATTGAATCATCGATCCACAAAACACAACAACGATCTACAATTATCTACGATCATACGACAACAAGAGTTTTGCTCCGAAGATCTGTAACTTTTATGAAGAACATTGCAGAAAAAAGAAAATAATTTTATCAGAGAGACACGATGTTAGTCTAATATAAGACTATCATTAGTTAGAAATTACAACAGAAAAAAAAAACTTGTATCATGTAATAAATTCAAATTCTATCATAACAAACAATACAAATAGCCAAACAAATAAATATTTAAAATAATAAGAGTTCATTTGTCTATTAACAAGGGTGGACATGTCGCGAGTCGGACTGAGGATGGTCCCGCAGCAATTGTTAGCTGTATGTAAGTCAGTGAGGGTCACTTGGAGCAGCTCTTACTAATGTACGGTGTGCGCAACAAGCTTAGATTTTATATTCGATCTTTAGAGCAGCTTGCACCACAAATCACTACATAAATGCGTTTAAGTTTAAAACATCGTTCTACTTCTGTCAATTGTTTCCTTAATGATAACATGTAATAATATCGTTTTACAATATTCATGTCTTTTTCACAATTTAGATAGTTTTACGGTTATAATTTGCGTGAATTCGTTAGCGTGTCACCAAGAAAGTGAAAATCCGTAGCACGTCGCTAGTGTTACACCGTGGTGTCTGCCTGGTCCCCGTGCGCCGCCTTCGTCTCATCGATCAGTATGGTTTGTTGCCGGTAGATGGCGCTGTGGTCGTGAACAGAGAAAAGTGATGTTTTAAATACGTTTATAGTTCACGTTCAATGTATTAAGTGGTTTATTGTGCAAACGGGCCTTAGTTGTAGATGGAAAAAGTAGATCTAGTTGCAAATGCTTATGGTGTTGACAACCACCAGAAGCAAATGGTTTAAAAGATCGCATTAACATGGCCAAAGATAAAATAAGTTTTTCAGAAGTCGTTTGTCTATCTGTATAATTGTTTCTTTGCAAATCATAGTTAATAGCAAAATAAATATGATTATCCTAATTAAAATAATAAATTAAAGAAAAGAATCTCCTACCATGAACACATAGCAGCCTCGTTCCCACGAACAATATGAAATCTGAAAATTTTGCAAAACTACGTCATCCAACACAAACTTTTGCTTCAAACCGTACATTGTTTTCTTTCAGTCGAGGCTTATTATGATACACTTTAATAATGTTAGCATACATCATTATGCGTGTTCGGAGTCCAGCGAGCCATGGGTAACATGTTCCGACATCATAAGAAAACGTACTAACAACGCAACGATCCTATTTTGAGGAATACTAATGAACCTGGCCCTCCATTGACGTCGGCCGCTGTTTTCTTTATGGAAATAGCGTCTGAGAATGTATGTTCACCAATTGTGTGGCTGTAAATAATTGTGAATGGATGGCAACTATGATTTTGATATGTCTGTGTGAGTAAACCATCAAGCTAATTTTTTGACAGTGACCTAAAATTGACTTACTTTTGAGAATTCTGTCATTAATGAAAATTGCGAAAAAAAAAAAAATGAATGATGAATTGCGAATTTCATTGTGAAATTGCGAATTGCGACACTTAGACAGTCACACTTAACATAACATCACGCCTTGTTTCCCCAATGAGTTGGGCAGAGGTGTACCTGTAGCAGGTACACCCTCACACATAGACAAACATACACACACCCACAAACAGACAGACATACACACACAAACAGACACATAGACAGTTCTCATGTCATAATATGCTGATTAATAACTTTGTGGCCTTGAATTAAACAACAATCATTCAAAAGAACTTTTCGATCGTAGCAAGGCGCGTGCTACGTCGTAGCAGGGCCCGTAGTCTTGCAAAACGCACGCGCCTACGCCAGTCCTTAATTACGCAAGTTAAGCATTTTTGAACTAGCAGGGTGGATTACCGTTCGCCGTGTCCTCGTGGAGGCGATCGGCAGCGGTGATCTCTCGCGTCCGGCCCTGGTTCAGGCCATGGTACGGAGCGAGAGGAAATGGGAGGCCGTCACCTCCTTCTGCGAAGCGGTAATGCTCGCGAAGGAGGAGGCGGAACGCGTGAGGGAGAGACAAATTTCGCGCCCTCACGCCCCTAACCGCCGCAGGAGGAGACGCCCAGGACGTCGGGAATCGCGAGGTGATTTCCGGCCACCGTAGGCGCGGGCTTGCGGACGGTGAGCAATGGGTGGCTCACCGTCCGATAAGGACCAGGCCCGGGTCGACGGCGCGTTGTGTTCCACGCGCGCCTCAAAGAGATTTCAGCAGAACTGAAGGGGTCCGCTAGGGCCGATGCCTGCCGGGGTTGCGAAGAAAACCGAAAGGGAGATCGTGGCCCCTGGCAACAGGGCAACCGAAGGAACACGGGTGGGTTTTAGTCAGTAAGAGTCGGACACGCCCTCCCGCTCCGCCCAGAGCGGGAGAAGTTATTTGATGATTTCCCAGCCAAAAAAAAAAAAGGGTGGATTACCGTTACCATGTAAATTCTGAGTGTACTTTCTAAGTTTATCTTGAGCATTACTGCAATGGGTGAAGGAAAACATCCTCAGGTAATCTGGACTAATAGTTCCCAACAAGCAAAAACGTCGCATAATTCTATTCTTATAAGATTTCATATTATATAACAGTTATATAGTGATATTTAGCTAACTAAGATGTCATATAGACGTTAATCTTACGATTTTTCAGTCGCGTGACTGTAATGTCTTAATATATTAGTTGAATAAACGTTTTCAGGACTAACTTATACGACATCGTATTAACTTACTGATTATTTAACTAATGTACGTACTTATACAAACTATTTAAAACATTTTAAAAGAATAACGGTGGAGTTTCTTGCCCATTCTTCTCCATACGAAAACTACCTTTTGGAAAAGGCGACTAGAATCAATTGTATTATTTTTAAATGATTTGAATTTGACTTTGTGTATAGTGATGTCAGTGCGTATGATGAGTAAATGTTTACAGGACTAAATTATACGACGTCGGTTACTGGTACTAGCCATGACGTTTATTGAACTTTTAAATCATTTAAAAGGTCAAATTTACACTTTAATTAAAACATTCACATTTTTTTTTTGCCAAATTGTCAACCGAACGATGGTTTCAGAAAATGGTTCCGTATATTGACATACTTTTTAATTTTAAAATTTATTGTTAGTTGTGCTTGTTGTTTAAAAAGAAATGTTTGGTTTATTGCATACCTACCTATTTTAGATGATACTAATAAAGCAAGTTCGGAATAAAAAAAGTTCAGAAAAATAATGTACTAGCAAAATATGGTTAGTTTAGATACAAACATCATCATTAATTTTTACATGTTTTAGTTTTATTTCAAATTGATTTAATGATTTATTTTCAGATAACTCTGAAACTGATTACTTAGAACATTTGGAGATATCAGAAGGTGCACCTAAAAATTCAAGCACATCTAACGATGACAAAGATTTCGAATTTCGGGATGACACAAAAATGGGCAATGCATTTTAACCGTTTTCATGAAGCCATTAAGAGCGTTTATACTGAAAGTGGGCAACGTCACAAATAGCTGTCAAATATTACGCTGTTTTGATTAATTTGGCAAATATATTGTATGGAAATAAGAAATATGACTTACTAGTGAACAAAAATATTATGCTGTAACCGTTCTAGGTGTAAAAAAGGCATTTGGAAAGATTCCAAGTTCCCAGTTTACTTTTTTTACATCTAAAACTAAATATTCGGTGTTACGATATTAATTATTTCATTTCATAATCAATATTTTAGTTCACTAGTTACCCTTATTTCTTATTTCCATACAGTAATCTTGCCAAATTAATAAAAACAGCGAAATATTTGACAGATATTTCCGACATTCCTTCAATAAAAACGCTCTTAAGTCTTTGAGCACAATCCTAACTAATAATTATGTTTCAATAGGTGCATTATTTGATTCCTAATAAGTATAACAAAATTAGTTGGTTTAAGGGTATCAGTAGCAGTGGAACTGTGGCAGTTATTACATTTGTTTGACAAGATAAAATTAGTTCTTCTTCAAGGCCATTTTCGTCTTTTAAGGCGTTTTAAATCAAATAGAGTCAAAAATTTATCGATATCCAAGAACAGTACCTTATTTCATTGATCCTATGTTCGACCTGTTTTTTTTTTTGTTTTTCATTTTGATAAACTAATCTTTACAGCTACCATAGATCTAACTACTAAAATCAAAAATGCTATTAACTTAAGTTAAAAAAAGACCAAAGACAATATGCCCTAGGTGTCTTTATAAACCTAAAAAAGGCATTTGACACGATTAGTCATAATTTGCTTTTAAGTAAGCTAACTGACGTAGGGATTTCAGGGCCCGCACATAAAATTCTTACATCGTACCTAGAAAATTGGAAAGAAATTGTAAAAAATTAAAATTATAAAAGTTTACCTGTCCTATTAACATACGAATTTCGCAGGGATCTATTCTAGGAACGTTGCTATTTTTTATTTATATTAACAACATAAACAGTATTAAAACATCGGGCAGTATGTTACCCGATGTACCTTTATGCAGATGATACTTGTATATTTTACTTTGGTCACAACTTAAATGATATCGTTAAAGAAGCTCAAAATTATTTGAATATCTTTAATAAATGGTTCCTGTCAAATTTACTAACTATTAACACAAAGAAAACCATACATGGTATTTGCTGCAAAAAAACAAGAAAATTCTCAATCAAATCCAAGTAACAATAAATAACGAAAAAATAACAAAATCAAACAGCGAAAGATATGTAAGTCTCATTTTAGATACAAAATTAACTTGGAGACCCCATATTGATCATATTATGTTTAAAATATCTCCTCTGATAGGAGCGATAAGCCGAATGTCTATTTGCATTCCTCAAAAAGTTCGCGCAATGATCTACAACTCTCTTGTTAGGCGCCACATAGAATATCTCGATGAGGTATAGGGAACAACAGCAAGATCTATCGTCCAAGAAATACAAGTTCTGCAAAATAAAACAATAAAAACACTTTATAACTATGGCTACTTAACACCAACCGCCAAAATTTACAATAATACAAAAATATTTAAAATTTGTCAATTATACATACTTAAAACATGCACTCTAATACATAAATTCGTAACACAAGGTACACATTTACAATTCAACTTAGAAAAGGAAACTTACACATACAATGCAAGACGACGAAACAAAATAGAATTGAGGCCACCCAGAACTAATTAAAAAGGAAGAAAAAATTTACTGTACGAGGGAGCAAAACTGTATAATGAACTACCTGATGATATAACCAATAGTAACACCATATATAAGTACTTACATTTAAAAAAAGCCCTAGAAGAACACGTGACAAGACAACACTAACAATACCGATTGTCGTAGTTTATCTTAATTTTCTTAATGTGAACACAGAGAATCGTACTTACTTTTATTTTTACCTTACTTTTCTCAATATATTAAGTGAACTGTAATGCTCTATTTCTGAGAAATAAATGTCGTTAAACCGAATCGCTTTTACAGAGAGTACCTTTTGAGTTTGTTTTTTTTTTAAATAATATGTAATCAATGGCCTAAACTTACTATTTGATTAGATAGCCATCGACACGAAAATAAAATGGCTACTTCTAACACTTGTAACCTGTGACAAATTAAGTTTCATCAAGTATGTTATATAATTTTAGCAGGCCAATTAAGACCCAATGAGTTCAATTTAAATTGATCCACATAACCAATTGTTTTAAGAAGCTAAATATTCTGGTGTTAAAAGCGTTTATTCTGAAAATGGGCAACTTCGCAAATAGATTTCAAATATTTCGCTGTTTTCATTAATTTAGCAATATTACTGCTGTATGGAAATAAAAACGTGGCAACGTTGCTAACTAGCGAACTAGAATATTAATAATGAATTGCAATTATAACATTGAATTTAATGTTGTAACTGTTTTAGGTGTAAATATTTTTTTACATCTAAAACGAAATACTTGGTGTTACGATATTAATTATTGCATTTTAAGCGAGCTTCACCCGGAATCCTCAATCACAGAGGAACTGGCTATCTTACCTCTAACCGTCGAAACACAACAATGCTGTTAACATCATTGTTGACAGACTTAGATAAGATGGTGGTAGTTAGCCAGGTGGACTTAGAACAAGCCCTACCACCATCCAACAGATACAATTCAGCGCAGAGCAGAGTTGCGCAGAGTGCAGTTTATTCCCCTACAAATGGATTACGTACACAATCTGCAAACGTTTTCTTCAATATGAGTTACTTCAAGGTAAATAACCTTACGAAGAGACTCTTCTAAACGAGCACTAATATGGTAAATACTACCTAATTGGTATAAGCTGCGAACAACAAAGAGGTTCCATTTATCAAAACGGTTGCGCAAACAGATTTTATTTTAATTGATGCATAATTGGCTCTTACAAAGTTACAACTAAGGCTTTCAATACCGGTATTCCGGGATCCCGTAATACCGTGATCACGGATTTAATTTTGACCTTTTTCAATACCGGTAGTGAAACCCCAATACCGTGATTACGGTATTACAATCATTAGATGTGACTCACATCGTTTCAACGGACTTTTTCTGTAGCTATCTCAATCGCCTCACCGCTAAATACTGACATTGAGTTTGAGACTGACGCTGATCAGACTAATGAAGGCGAAGATGATGATTTGAATTATGTTGAAACACAACCGCTCGATACAGAAAGACCTGAGTTTATTTACAAAAACCTCATAGATAAAGTGTAAGTACTTTTAGATTTTTTTACAATGCTTTTCTTTTTTTTTTATTAACGCTTGATTTATTTTGTTACTTGTGTAGTTTGATATTTATTATTTGTGTTTTTATTGCATAATTATAGAATGTTACTAAAATGAACACCAAATGATTGCTAGCTAATTAAGCTATACTTACATTTCTACAAATAATGATTGTTGTATGATGTAAATATTTGATGTAAACCTATGTTGATTTTTGTATGAGACATGATGACATTTACATAATAATAAGAAGTTTATATTTTTTTGATATTGTACTTTACAAAGACTATGTGAAATGCCTTCCAGCAATAAGACTAGATTAAGTTTAAGTTTTGATTATGTTCCTAATTCCTAGTCCTACCTAAATAATCAATTAATACCAAATTGTTAAGTATATAAGAGAGCTATGTATAAAAGGTATTTATTTTATTGTTTTCAATAAATAAGAACAAACATAAAGACTGATTTGAAAATAAAAACACGTATTTTAATGGTTTTATTAATTTTCTAATTGAACTTGCGATCATTACCGGATTACCGGTATGGATACCGTGATCACGGTATAGACTTTTCCAATTCCGGTATAGAAAAAATCCGGTATTTGAAAGCCCTAGTTACAACCAACGCTACAAATGAAAATCTATAATCGATAGTAGCACAATATTTGTGTTCAAAAGATAACTACCCCTACTCTTGCTAACATACAGAAAACCTTTCAAAAAGGCATGTAAATATTTAATCGGGCCTCTAATAATACCCATTTTGCGCTTCTTAAAATATTGTTGAGCACTCTAATATAATGATTGCGCCTCTTTTTGTAAACCTCAGATAATATATAAGGGTTCGTAAAAATACGAAATAAAAACTCGCTTGGCTCGCGCGTTGTTAGTCATTATTCCAACCTAACTTAACCCGATTGGTCGGGGTACTAGCTTAGCAACTGCGGCCAACTGTTATAAAAGGCCAGAAAGTTAAAAAGAGGCTCTATTATTTTAAAAAAGTGTGCATCCTTACAAGCGAAAAAAGTTTTTAGAGGTTCAGTCGTTTAAAAAAGTGTTCATCATTCGAAGGTCAATCAATTTTTAGAGAATCAATTAAATATTTCCTTATAAATATATGGAGCTGTACAGCAATCAAAATAATTCAGCAAGACTTCAGTTTACTTCATACCAACAATCTCATACTCTTGGGTAAGCACTGTAAGTAGAGTAGCTATCCCGTTAATACCCGCAATCAGTCCAGTAATAAATTAACGCCATTACTAAATTATTCGTAGCTTCTAGATTAATCTAGAAGTCGGGCCGCAGTCCGACGCGGCCGCTCTTACATTATTACAGCATTCATTAGAGTTCGCTAATTACTCCTTGCTTTAATGAATAAGCTCTAATGAACCACTTTCTGTTAATTAAAGGCGGCGTGGGGGGCACGGGGGGCCGGGAGGGAGGAGGAACTTTTCTCCGGGCTCTGATTGCAAATGTGAATTTGTGTAAGTCTGAGTGGAAAGAGTGTTTCAACTGAAAAGAGGTAATGAAGCGGTCGACTGAGGCCGAATTAGTTGCAATGCGCGCCTAGATAAATTACATTTTGAGATCGTCTGTTGCGTGTTTTCGTCACCGTTGTAATTATAATAAAGCTTAGGGTCTGATTACACTATTGCTGAAAACAGTTGGACTCGCGAAGGGTTCCGTACTGTAGTAGGATCGAGCAAAAATCGCCTAAAGTAAACACGTTTCTTCTATAGGGTTTTGTTTAAGTATAACTTTTATTTTATTTATTATTTGTGGCTACAGCGGCGATAGAAAATACACAACCTGTGAAAATTTAAACTGTCTATCTATTACGGTTCATGAGGTACAGCCTGCTGACAGACAGACGGACGGATGGACAGCGGAGGCTTTGTAGTAGTTGGGTTCCGTTTGACACCCTTCTAATCTTCAAATTCTTTACTGTCGATTCCACTACTTTTAAATTAACTCCGCCAGTTCAGGAACAACGTATCTTCCTGAATATGAGTTTATAATGAACTGCATTTACATACATAAATTCTAATCCGATTCGATTCGACTAAGATAATATGCCTAAAAAAAATCATCTATACGTCTATACAAATAAATAAAATTGAGGTGTTTGTTTGTAATGTCAAAATAGCTGGTTTTTACTAAATGCATATGAAAGTATATATGGTACTAATAACAAAAAGATTTTGAAGTGAAAACTTCTTTAGGCACGTTGGGCATTTTTGAGATGAGATTTCCCGACACCATGACGACACCTGATTTTTGTAAACGCGATTGTGCTCTTTATTTATATTAAATCATGGATCAATGTTCTATGCAAGTATTTTTATTTTAAAGGTTTCAGAAGTGTTTTTTTGTAAACGCGATTATGCTCTTTATTTAGATAAGGTTACGGGCCAATGTCCTAAACAAGTATTTTTCTTCCACCAAGGCGATCTTGTTAAGTTTTCGATTCTGTCGGCACTCCCGGAATGCCACCACTTTTTAATTATGTCTGTCTGTTTGTTCCGGCTATTCTCCGAAACGGCTGGACCGGTTGCAAGTGCTACTGCTGAGTATGAGAAAATCCATTAATACTTTGCCTGACCTGGGAACCGAACCCAGGTGTTATTGGATTTTTATATCAGTAATTTCTCAGTCCGTAGTCTGAATACGACCAAAATCTATCATTATACCTAGGAATTGGTTATCACACCGATTTTTGTCAAAAATAGCTATTTACCATACCTATTGACGAAAATCGGTGCGACACCCACTGCGATGTGTGAATAGAGCTTAGTAGAGCTTAATAGAGCTTATTTGCATTTTCAGAAAAGAAGGAGTTTCACGTAAAAACTGCGACAATCGTCATCCGCACATGGCACTGAAGGTTCTGCACGTTTAATAAAACTCTGCACCTACATACTTACCTATTTTTTCAACATTTTTTATAGACGTGCTAAACTAGTGTAAACCCCAACGGTTTCTTATCTTATTTTTCGCATCTAAACAGCAAATTCATTCATATAAATGGGTAAGTTTATTAGATTTACAAATGTACATACCCATTACCTACATACATATTGGCATTATCAATGTTGTAAATATGTTCAAGCCTAGTTGTAATAAAGTTTATAAATATTTAACAGCCTCGGTTAATTTACGCTAACGAGTGAGGACATAGCTGTGTATGAATCTATGAATATTTTCAGCCGAAGAAAGATCGGCACGTGCTACCTCGGTATTTTCGTAACTGACACGTGTCTAAATCTGCTAAAACATGTATGTAGAACATAATTGATTGCTATGTACATATTATCATTCAGTATTCTATCTATCTATCTATGTATCTATAACAATGGAATGAATCACATTCACCAGAATATGTCAGTAAATAACGCTACCTATCTAAAAAAAATGAAATGCTGTTCGTTTGGTCAGCTCATTACTTAAAAAGACTGGACCGATTTAGCTAATTTTGGTTTTAAATAGTTCGTAATAATTTTGATGAAATTTAAACAGGGCAACGTCTGTCCGGTCAGCAACTTTCTATATATTTTTAAGCATCCTTTCCTAAAACTTTTCGGACAAAGGAAAAGATGTTACAAACCACAGATTTCTAAATAAACAAAGAGTACCTAAAACCTGGGCCATACAAGCCACTTGGCGAATGCGCATGGCGGTTCAAGTCTCCCCCTTATTACGGATCCAGGAGGGGGCTAAGGGACTCCCAAAAGCATCCGAGTTCTATCGTGACAAATCTTAAAGTGAACTTGATATTATTCTAATTAAACTTTTTAGCCAGCATTACAAAGGTTCAAAGTTCAGTCATCAATTATCCTTAACTTAATAAGTATTATGTTTTTAAGTTTTTTTCAATAAGATGTTTTGTTTACGTAACGAGTTTTGAATCTTCGCGCCGCTCATTCTGCCACTCACGCTGCCCGGTTTGGCCGCCATTGTATACTCACCGAGATATCTGTGGTAGTCTTCAACCTAACGAAGTTATTGAGGAATTTGAGAAAAGTAATCCGAGGAGGCTTGTTATGCGTTAAGAAAAATAAAATTTTGTATGCTTTTTTAGTATTTGCTAAAACCTAACCTCAGCAGGGTCAAGCCCTTCCCAAACGACAATCCTGGATACGATACGTAGGCAACTAACCATAGACTCACAGATCACAGATAAAACGAGACAAACTGGACAGTCAAACGAAGAGCACTGAGCAGAATAATAACCGATCAGAGTGGTTACATCTCAGATAGTGTAACATGCAACGGTTAACATGTCTATAACATGTTCATTAAATGTGACCAGGGAATTGGAACAAATATATTGAGATTGACATGAAGCTATCACAAATTGGTACAAGCTATGACGCTATATGGAACTTAGGTAGGTAGGTAGAAATAGCATGAAATATTACTGAAGATTCTCGATGCAGATAGATAGATACTTGACTATGAAATATCTGGTTCATTTGCAAATCTTTCGTGATTTATATCGTAAGCAATTTCGATATCCTCTTGTTAAGGTGTCTACACACCAAGGATTAGCTTCAGAACATTGCAAGTCGGGCATCTTTTGTTTAAAATGAGCACGGCGGCTAAGCACGTCGGGTTGGGCTTTATTGTGTAGACACCCTTAGCACAGTATAAATAAGTAACAGTATTATATCTCGGCAGTGACCTTAAAATAATTACTTACAGCCGCTGGGTAGATAAACCTTCCGCGTCCGTGCGTAACTTCCGCGCACTCGACAATATATAGACTGTGATCTCGAAGCGCGACGTTTCGTCTGTTTTTAATGAAGATATAATACTTAGTTATACTATGCCCTTTAAAATTTTAGTTGTCGACCGCGTTCACGGATTCGCGGATGAATGGATCAAGCAGAAGTTAATTGAGCAACAACCGACTAATTACTCACATAATTCCTGATAATCGGCCAGGAATCTGATGAAACAATTACGCCGCTTAACAGAGAGGGTACGGTCTGCGAACCAACAATTAACTAATTACCGGCGATTTTAGGACACGTTATTATGAAAATATATTCGGAGGTGCGTAACGTGAATAATCAATAAGCGTGAAACAACGAAGGATTGTAAGGAATTGACAAATAAGGAGCCGTAGCGCGTATAAATACGAACGGCGGGTTTGTATTACATTATTACTGCACAAACAGTTTGGATAACGTTCGCAGGACCATTGAATTTACCTGTTCAACATGTTCAGTTTCATTGCGGTAAGAATAGAGACATTTGCCTCATCAGGGTGAAGCTCGTATTCCAGAACTGTGTTCCGTCTAATCTGTGTGAAATGACTTTAAATCGCGATTCGTGACAGCAAAGTTCAGGAATTCGGGTGTTTGATTCAAGAGTCCGATCATTTAATTAATTGTTTTGCTTAGATAGAAAAAATTGTTTTCATCCCCATTTCAACCAATGTAATTAAAACGGGATTGTTATTATGTTAAAACAGTGTCGATTTGTAAAGTTGTGGAAATAGAATACAGCCTATTGAGTGTACCTATCGGTTAACACGTTCAGTGCAGGCAACCCTCCTGGAGGGTTCACTTAGTCGCATCTGGGATGCCGGGAGCATTTTAAATGTAGGTTTTTCTTGGCGAATACAGTATTATCTACCGTGAAAACAAAATCTGATGTTTATTTTAACAAGATTTATTAGTATTTGTGTCAGTTTTAAAACCAAAGCATATTAAAACAAAAAAAAAATGTTCACGGTTACAAATATTAACAAATAAAAAGTTGGAAACTACGTATAGCGACAAGACCCCCTGAAAACACTATTTCACAGTGTTTTATAAAACGGTTTATGCAATTGATCGTCCTCGATGGTAACTAACGTAACGTACTTTGGCGCAAACGTAATACCGGTAAGCCTCCCGGAGGCTTCCAATATGTATGGCGGCATTGCGTATGAGTTCTATGAACAGTGGGTGGAGTCGAAAGTGTTAAGTGTTACAACAAAATCAGACAGTGTAATAAATTCTTTGACTGATTTCGCGATAGATTGTAACATCAATGCTTACAATACGATTAAATATTCATGACACCAGTTGCTTCAGTCATACATTTGCATTCATTTTCAGATTGCTTGCTTGTTCGGTGTAGCAACGGCCGCTCCCTCCGCGATCGGGGCGCTGCCCATCGCTACAGTAGGCAGTATTGTGAGTAGACCGAACAATTCAAAGATATCCAAATACAAGTGTTGAGTTAAACGAAGGACTTATTCAAACTCACAATAGGTCCTGCTGACATGTAAGTAATAAAAATCTGTATACACAAAGAAAAACGCTGATAAATAACAGAGGAAATGTTAAGTACCAAAACTTTCGAAAAAGTCGCGCACTCGCAACGCGTGAGCACGCTTGCACTAGTGGCTAATTAAAGTCATTTAAGGGTATGATCTGTTTTCCCTTCACACTTCAACTCAAACCTGACAGGGCAGGCAAAAATACCTAGGTACTAATTTTTTTTTTAAATGTAGGTAGGTACTACGTAGACATTTCATCCACCATACTATTTTGTTTTGGAATAAAAAAACACAAACACGCGGGGTTGTTTATACGCGGAAGCGCATTATATGAGGGTATACCCAAAAGAAATACAACCGAACTCACACAGACAGCAGACACGCTCGCGCGAGACGCGCAGGAGTGGGTTATATCGGCACATAGGAGCTAACACAAAGGCAAGGGCGGGTAGCGAGCGCGGAAAAAAAAAAGTACAAACGATACCTGAATACATTTAAAAAATATCGATAGAATATAAATACCGATACTTTTTTACACTTCTGACATCCTTACTCCTCCATCCTCCTTAAATATGTCTCTCGTTGAACCTAGCACTGGTATAATAAATTAACGAGATTATGTTTCCTCCCCAGTCAATCCCGCGCTACGGCTTTAACTACGCGGTCAACGACCCCGTAACTGGTGATCACAAAGCCCAGACCGAGACTCGCGATGGAGGGGTCGTGAAGGGCTCGTACTCACTCACGGAACCCGACGGTACCATCAGAGTGGTAGACTACACTGCTGACCCCGTCTCTGGATTCAACGCAGTGGTCAAACGCGTAGGCCCCGCGGCGCATCCGCAAACGTTGATTGCTGCTCCGGTTGTGAGCAAGCAAATCGTGGCTCCGATTGCCGCTGCACCTGTTGTTGCAGCCCCCATCGCTCATGGAGGATACGGTACCAGCCTTGTTGGACTTGGTGGGCTCGGATATGGCCTCGGAGCCGGTCTCGGCCATGGCGGTATTGATCTCGGCCACGGGGGTATAGGCCTAGGACACGGTGGTATTAGCTTGGCTAGTGCCAGCATTGACCTCGGTCACGGCGGCGACCTCGGTATCGGCTACGGCGGCCTCGGCTACGGCATCGGGGGCTTCGGAGGCCTGGGAGATATCGGAGGTGGCTGGAAGCACTAAATTGATAACGCTAGTGCCAGAATTCCCTTACGGACGTTATTGCGACCTTACTTTCCTTTCGCATCTAAATGTTCTTTGTTCATTAGGCGATATGAATAGTATAAGGTTGACTATGTATATTGTTTGTGAAATAGGTACTGAAATAAAATAAGTGTCAAAGAGTTGTGTAATTGTTGCATTTCCCTTTACAGACATAACGGAATATAAAGTTTTCCCAGTTGTGCACCTATACAAAGTTGAGGACTCTTTTCTTACATCAACTACGATGAGGTTGAATGAGTGTTTTAAACCCCCGACGCAAAAAGTGGGGTGTTATAAGTTTAATCGCTATGTGTGTGTCTGTCTGTGACACCGGAGCTCTTAAACGGGTGAACCGATTTGAATGCGGTTTTTTTTTTATTAGAAAGCAGGTTTACTAACTATGGTTCTTAGACATGTTAATTTTGTCAAAATCGGTTCAGCCATTTGAAGATTATTAGCTGTGTTTAGTTGATCAATGGATGTTAGTATCTTCCACAGGTCTGATCGATTTGAAGTTTGTTATTCTGTTACAATAATATTAGAAGAACATAGTAACCTTAAACTGATGCTGCAGCATCACCTGCAATTTGCAGGATACCCAACTCCCTTACCAACTTACAGCACAGGTATCGTGTTTGGGCTCATTGAAATGGTGTCAATGAATAGGTTATAGATAGTTGGTGAACAGGGTCTGGTGGAAAATTTCCTGGAGGAAATTTTTGTGTCGGGGGTTTTAAAAATTTTAACTGTTAAAAATGGGGGGCACGGCTGAGCCCCCGCCAAGTCGAGCAAAACAAACACAAAGGCACAGCCGTACCATCTTTTCTCGAAATCATTCAGGACATTTTCGACCCCCTTTAACTAAAGCTAGAAGCCTGAATTTTCAGTGACCAAGAAGGCTTAGTGTAACTATGTATATTCCCAAATTTCATTCAATTTAAAGAACTATTGCAGGTCAAAGTTCCTTAATTTTGTCACTGACATACTGACTCACCGATCATCAAAATTCTGAGGTACTTCTAGCAGACACATAAACTTAAAATTTTGAACACAGTTAGTGTTCAGCCTATAAAGAAAGAAAAAATCAAAATGTACCGCAATTTCAGTCCCGTTTTCTAGAAATACGAACTACATAAGTAACTTTGTTATCGCATATTATTACAAAGTTACTTATGCAGTTCGTGTATCTAGAAAATGAGACTGAAATTGATAGGTAGGTAAATTTGAATTTCCTATATACCCTTTTTATAATAGATAGGGACTAGGTGCCTAATGTAGCTATCTAATGGAATAAAGGTAGGCACAATCAGTATGTTCGAAGGTTACTCGTAAAATGGGCAACAAATGAAATCAGTTGTCATTTAAACTGCATTGAAAATTTAAAATTGAATGAAGAAGCAATAATAATTAGGTATAACAACCTGTGGGATCTACCTACAATGCCGCAGATAAACACACAAATCCACGAGTTTTATTAAACTGATGTAGGTTCAGTATCGGTATCGGGATATATACCTACTAAAAGAAATGAGATCCCATCAAAAACATAACATGTAAAAAAAATGCAAGTCTCGCAACACAGTTCTTCTACCGTAAAAGCTGTGCTATCTAATGTAAAACCAAGTCTGTTAATTTATTCAGTACCTATCTATTTGTCATCTTAATTTCTTTTAGAAATATAATGACTTGGCAATCGCACACGGTAATAGAATCTACATTCTACATACAGCAAAATCTACCTTATATTAGCGCTGCGCTTATTCAATTAGGACTATTTAAAACAGTAGATTATTCCTATGTAATTATGTTGCCGTGCGATGGCAAAGTCATTCTAATTATTAAAGAAAATGTGTTACTCGCAATATTGACGTTCTACTGGCAATAGGTGCTCAGAGGATGCAATTGCCAATGCTGCCCAATCAAATGTTCTCTTGCGAGATTTACGTATACTAGAGGATAGTTGATGGTTATAGATGGAAACCTGAAAAGGTGACAAGTGACAAAGCGCCGATGAATCAAATAATAATACATTTTTTAAGTAAATAAAACAACCTGATACATTTAACTACACAATTATAATTCATAATAAATACCATCAACACATTTATCCATCGTACTTAAATGCACATAAACATTTGAGCGGTTACACCGTCCCCAGACTACACCGAGACACGTAACGTACTTTTTCATAATTTAGATATTTACACGAAAATCCACAGATTGCAAACTACTCAGAAACTTAATTTTATACATTCATCCCTCGGCGAATACCTACACGCATCGTTCGGTATTACAATATAATTATAATTATATAAATATTGTAATACATGTCTGCATCAATATATATAATGATCATTTGATTAATAGTAATTTAAATTAATTATTGGATTTTACAACCAAAGTCGAGAGTCTGTAAGGGTCGTCAGAAGCCCGAAAGTCTGACAACCAGTCTTACCAAGGGGTACCGTATTACCTACCCAGTTAATGGGTTGTGGAGGTCAGATAGGCAGTCGCGCCATGTAAAATACTGATATTCAGCTGCATCCGAAGCAGACCCCAACATAGTTGGGAAAAGGCTAGGCAGATTGATTTTGACACCTCTGCCCAACCCTTCGGTGAAACAAGGCGTGATGTTATGTTTTATTGATTTTGACAACTAGAAATACGAACTCGGAAAAGTCCGGAGTCTGAATTGTGCCCTATTAAATTGGACTAAAGCATAACTGGCGAAAGTGGACGTACATATCTCTCTCTGTAGCCTATCTCTTCAGGGAAACAGGCTTTTTTTTTGGGTGAGAAATTATCAAATAACTTCTCCCGCTCTTGGCGGAACGGGAGGGTGTGTCCGACTCTTACTGACTAAAACCCACCCGTGTTCCTTCGGTTACCCTGTTGCCGGGGCCACGATCTCCCTTTCGGTTTTCTTCGCACCCCCGGCAGGAAAGAACTTATATTTTACTAACACACTTCAGTTAATTCAGCAGTAAGTGCTACATATTCAATTTAGTGTAATTTGTGTAAACGGGGCCAAAATATACAAAATAAAGTATCTGTCCAGTACATAATCTGTGGAACAATACATACACTGCTACAAGGATCTGTTGGCGCTTGAATGACGTTTACAGGGAGCGTTGTTGGTAAACATTTGTGAACTTTTTTTGTGAAATTGTATTGAAAATACAAGATGGCTGCGTTAGTTCCGATTTTGGCCACACGCCAAACGAATCTTGTAGCGCTATAAGCCTATTACCGTTACAAAAAAACTGTGTGACACTGGATACCACTGCCTTCCGCGCTACGTACTTCTGAATCTGAGTCCTTCGCCGAAAAGAATGAGACAGAGACGGTCCACTAGATATGCGAACAGCATGTCTGCTATCAATACTTGTACTAAGATAATCCGGTACTGAAACAAATATTAAGACACGTTAGATTGATCTATTCTCTGTAGTTTTACTATCTAGCTCAGAGGAAATTGTGCTTCTTTCTTTCATAATAATGTTCATTTTTCTACATCAACATACATACAGTAACGTTTTTAAAATTCACAAAGACAAGCTTTGAAAAACAAAAGCGTTAAGATGAATAGCAATTTGTGAATCGGAAATAACGTATCCATTATTTACGGACTGAAAGTCAGCAGTCTACAGAATATACCTACCTATAATTCAGAGGTCATGCCTCACCAAAATTCCTCATAATCATAATTTCAGAAATAATCGTAAGAAAGGAAATCGTCAACTGCAGGACCTTTGCCTGCCAAGCATTGCGTCGCCACAACAACTGGTAATTAGGGGCCATCCAAAAGTTACGTCACATGTTAAGAGGGTCGGAAATCATGAAATTGATGTAGCGTTACTTATGTCTGGCCCCTTAGCTTATTTAATCAAAAAATATGGTATACTTACATCAGGTGGGAAATATACAATCTCGAACATATTAGAGAGGTCGGGAAAAATCCCGAGCGCAAGCGCCAGCACGGCGCCACCCGAGATCATAACACTATACAATAGCGGCTTATTGTCACGCAGACCTTCCATGAACGGCTCGCCCTAGAAGATAGAAGAAAAGTTTAGGCTTATTTTAATTTAATAGAATATTATTTATTTTGCTACAGGTATTTTTTTTAATATAAAATTTGGGAAAAATATTAAAAATAGTGTCTGCAGCATAACCATTGGGCGTACAATCGTTTAAACTGTTGAAGTTGTCATTAAATGGAAATATTTAAGTCTTAAATCTTGGCATTGGCAATCCATCAAAACATTAGAATTAGCCAATCAGAACTCGGTAATGAAGGCTTGAACCACAAATGGATTAAATTAAATTTATAGGACCTATATTGAAGAAATTCAGGACTTTGCAAATCGTGACGTCGAACTCGTTTGACGCAGGACCACATCGCATAATAATTAAATTAAAAAAAAAAAAATTAGCTTCTTTTTATTTTATTAGAGTCTGTTTCATACCCGGTAGTTGATAGCAAAGGTAGATATCTGAAGCGACATAGAGATGATGTAGACGGTGCTGTTGAGCAGGTCCGGCGCGAATTCTCGCTCCTCATCTTCTGCCAAATCCATGTCTAGTTTCGGTTTGTTATCCCTGCAAACAAATATATTGGCTATAAATTTAGTAATTATTTTTAATGAATTTACAACTTGATGTTTTTTATCACAATGGTAATAAAGCTAGGCATTTTGCTGCCGCAGATGCTATGCCAATTAACAAAACTCTTAAACTAATTAAGAAACGGTTAATTAACGTACGTAAAGCGTAAATAACAGTTTTTAAAACAATGGAAAGGAAAGGCCTTACTTTGATGGTGTGAATGTATTTATTTTTTATGGTGGGGTATTACGCTATCATATCTATGATCACTAAGGCTGCCTGCCCACTGAAGCGGAGCGAGGCAGCGGAGCGGAGAAATGTGCCAATATTAACCAATACGAACGGAGCTCTGAAGCGGAGTTTAGATTATATTGGTTAATATTGACACATTTCTCCGCTCCGCTGCCTTGCTCCGGTCCAGTGGAGAAGCAGCCTAAGACTAGGGCTTAGTAGAAGCATTTTAGAGGTCTTGATTTCGAACCCTACAACATTGCTAGTAATATTGAAGGCAAGTGATGTGCCTAGTCTATTTATTGATCTATTACCTTCCGGGCGAGCGTGACGTAGCTTCGTGCACCAAATAGATGAGACATAAGAAGTGCACGGCAAACTGTGTGAGCACAGTCATGATTGTATACACGTTGAAGATGTTCGGGAGAGGACGCTGCTTCGATAACTGCTTCAGTGGCTGTGGAATATACAAAAAAATTATATGAAAAATACGTTAAAAAAAGCATATTTATTTATGTGTGTGTGTTTTGATTAATTTGGCAATATTACTGCATGGAAATAAGAAATGTGGCTAATTAGCAAACTAGAATATTAATAATGAATTGCAATTATAACACTGAATTTGATGTTGTAACCGTTTTAGGTGTAAAAAGGCATTTGGAAAGATATCAATTATTGAATGTCATAATCAATATTTTAGTTCCCTAGTTAGCCACATTTCTTAATTCCATACAGTAATATTGCCAAATTAATCAAAACAGGTAAATTTTGTCAGTTTTTTACGACATTGCCAAATTTTTGGATACATTTTAGGATACAGGGATAGACCCTCTTAACTATTGCTTCGCTATTTGCCCTCTGACATAACTTAGCGAACTCTTTATTATCTCTATTATTCTGCCCTGCTAAGCCAAAAGGCGCTATCTCTGAGTACGCGTTTTTCGTTTTATTTTTTTATACCATTCAATAGCTTTAACAATTTAGCATAAAATGGTATAAATAAGCATAATAGCGCTATCTAACTTAAAACATTTAAAAAACCCACTAAGAAGTTTTAAATACTTCCATTTTTTCCAACTTATAAATTACAATTTTCAAGTCAATTTTCTCTAAACTTACTCCAGTTGAGAAAACGCCTTTGGGCTAAGCAGGGCAGTATTATTGTATACCTATGTTAAACAAATTAATAAATGACTTATGACTTATTTACTTCAAAACCTCACCTTAGATCTCGATATAAACAAGAAGCAGGACGCCAACAACAGACTCTGTAGCGTGGCCTGAGTATCACTAAACTTGATGCCGTCGAGGTACAAGACCGACTGACTGTACGCCAGGATAAGAGCGTTCAAAGCCAGGATCTTGAACATCTGCAGCGTTGTCACCAGAGTACACCGACCTTGCTTGATTATGTGGCAGACTGGAGAAAAAATATTATGTTTTAGTATATGTAGGGAACTGGAGAACTCTAATGAAACACGGCCCCAAACAATTTTCTTTTTCGGAGTGTGTTCAAAATTAAAATGTCGCTAATATCTAGCATAGCAGAGATGCTGCATAGATGTCCGTTCGATGAAGATGAGCAGAAGCTTACCTGGAGCAATGACAGATGCGAAGGCATGCCGGACATGGCAATAACTTGTGTCTGATTTTTTACTATAACAAGGAAAGGTTCCCTTTTGCAAATTTTCACCCCTTTATAGTACGTAGTAAATGTGTGAAGACCATTCAATCAATTAATGGCGTTTATCCAGATCGGGCTAATTTCACTTGAATATGCACATTCGTCATTCTAAATTTTTACCCATTTTACATGTCATGACTCAACTCAAGATAGTTTAGCAGCTGATGGCGACAGGTCATTTAAATTGTTATTTTGATCACGTGCAGCATCTGCGTTCATGTCATTGACCTGTAAATTTGACTAAACTTGACCTAGGTGTACTTTAATTGTATGGTTCGCGTAATTGCTAATTAACAGAGTTTGCATAAAGCTATTTTGAGTAGCTATTTGTTTTAAGAATTTTATCTACACGTTTCTGAAGAACCATTTTGTGTATTCATGGTACGTAAAAAGTATGAATGAAATGTGAAAATTATTAAACTATCTCTGCCCGCGACTTCATCCACGTTCTCATTTTAACATAAAATATTTCACATGACACTCGGCAATACTGTAGCTGCCCATAAGTAAACGAATTTCCGAAATCGGATCAGTAGTTCAGAAGATTACTACTAATAGAGAAGTATGGACGAAAAACACCCCAAATAAATAGGCCTGTTTCAATTTTTTTTTTTTTTATTCCGGAAGGTAGGTTAATAAAAAATATAGGACACGTATTTTTTATTTTTTGACGTAATCAAAAGATTACAGCGATACATTGAGTTAAAATGTGGCATGACGTCACAGCTTGCTAGATTTTATACTGATTTGTGACGTAGCGAGCCCCCGCTCCCCAACTTTAATGCGTGTTTTCTAAGTTATTTTTGATTAATATGATAAAGCAAAAAATACGTGTCTAATATTTTTTTATTATCTGAAAGAAAGATATAATTTATATAATTAATAGATATAAGATATAAATATAATTTGTTTTTTTACCTAGGCAACTACCGTGTTGGGATAAGGGGAAAAGAATGATGATAGTTACCGAAGATTACCTCGCACATACAAACTTTTTTTACTATTTTTCTAACCTGCCCTTTCCTGTTTGATGCCCGGGCAACAAACCAAATTTTACGTCTGTACAATATTATTACAGTATAGAATTATATTTTACATTGCATTCAGATACAGAGGGTATGTTGGACCATAGATACTTTTTGTATCACTGCCATAGACATTCCATTAAACCCTCCACAGGTTCTAAAATACAGCTGAATGTGTATCAAGTGAAATAAAGATAGACTACCAATCAAAACATTAAAAAAAACTTACTACAAAATATACTGGAAAGGCGACTGGTGAAGGGTGCAGCGACGCTCGCGTCACCCAACCTCACCAGTTGTGTGTCTTCTTCCTCCAGCTCGCGCATGGCTCTGCGCAGGCGCGCAGCGGCCTCGGCTCGCGCGTCCGCGCGGTTGGTCGGCCTGCGCGGCCCCTCTTCTACCGCGCGTTCTTCTCGCGGCTTCTCGCGCGGCCGCTCGGGCGCATTCGCTAGGATTGCTACTCCTACCTGCAATTTTAAATACAAATGCTATAAGTTTGGGTAGCTTGGATTTTTAGGTACATAAATTGTTCTCAGAGATTTTAGCGCTGTTCAGCCTTTCAAATGCCAATTGTAAATCATATGAACGCCTACGGCATTAAGTCCGCCTTTGTACCTTTTTTGTGCACAAATATTAATAAATAAATAAATATGATATGATATTTTAAATCTAGTACTGTTATTAACATATCAATACCCTCTATGTGGCGTAATTTTCTATTTAGTGATGCAACAATCAGCGTATCATGTTGCATAGAAATAAGATACTAAATACAACCAGTAATACTCACGTCAGCATGTTTCAGTGCTCCCACATCGTTTGTACCATCACCACACATGAGCGTCACGTATCCGAGCGCCTTCAACGTCACCACAACAAACTCCTTCTGCTTTGGCGCGAATCTAGCGAATACCTTGATATGAGGCATCAACTCCAGTAGGAACTTGTGGTGGTTCTCATTTAGGAATGTTAGACCCTCCCCTGTTATACACAGATCAAACTTCGAAGTCAATTGCTTTGACGTCTTGAATGGATTCACGGGGAGATTCACTTCTTCGTCTATTGACGTCCAGCCCCACTTATTATCACTTTCTGCTAGAATCAGAACTTCTTCTTTCTGAGTAAACTTCAGCTCTTTAGCAACGTGACACGCCGTCAGTGGATTGTCACCAGTTATCATAACCACAGAATGAGAAGCATTCAAGATTTCTGATATTGCTTTTTTTGAGTCTGTCTTCAAAGGACACGAAATAATTACAAACCCAACAAAAGTCAGATCCGACTCGATATCCTCGCGAGACATATCCCTAATGTCTTGAGAACTTAATTTCCCTAAATTCCTATAACCTAATGCCAAAACCCTTGCCCCTCGTCGCGACAGAGTTAAGTAAACATGATCGTAATGACTAGGAACCTCTTTGAGCATGGTCTTCACAGTTTCAGGTGCCCCCTTGACACTGCTAATGTAATGAGTTTCCATAAAACCTCGCTCGTTGACCTGATAGCCAGCTATTACAGACATTCTTTTAAGGGCACTTGAAAAGTGGTTTCTGTGTACAATTTTCAGGCCTGGTGACTTTCCTTTCTTTGGCACAACAGCATCTCCTTTGGTCAGGTTCCACTCTGCAGCTTTTAGAGTAGCTTTCTCCAATGGGTCTCCTACCACACCATCATCTAGTTGAACTAGAGAATGACATGATGCCAAAACTTGTATAGTCTCCATAGGTGCTTGAGATAATGGAATGACATTAGCATCTTTGTGGTCCGCTATACCGGCCACACCTTCTACAACTAAATTATCACTTGTAAGTGTACCAGTCTTATCAAAACAGCATATTTCTACTTTGCCTGCAAATGGTATTCTGAAAGGTTCTGTACAAAATACTGCTAATTTAGACAATGATAATAATGACGTGTTGACTGCTAATGACAACTCTATTGGCAGTTCAGGAGGCACAACTGATGTCAAAATCAATGTGCATTCTAAAAATAGTTTGTATCTATTCCTCTCTGGATCCTCACAGCCCTTGACCCAAACATATGCAGCGGCGGCTACTGCGAAGATCAGCAAGAACATAATAAATCCAAATGTCTCAAGATTGTTAGCTGTTACTCTCTTCACTCCAAACAGAATAGTTCGTAAAAGTTTTCCTTGTGATGTATTGAAACCATTGCGAATAACATATCCGATGCAGCCATTGTCAGGAGCCTTGAGGGCTGATGAAGTAGTTTTGCTAGGAGAGGAATGTTGAACAATCTTGGTGCCACCAAACAGCATGTGCAGTTTGCCATCACCCTCGGGGTCTAACAATTGTTTTAAATTTTTCTCATTGTCTACTGCTTCCTTCATTTGGGGCACACTTTCACCAGTTAACATGGACTCGTCAACAATGCACGAACCTCTTAGCAGGACAATGTCACAAGGGACTAGGTTTTCATTGGTGGATCTGATAAGAGACACAACATCTCCTGGCAGGAGTTGATCACTCATTATCTGCCGCCATCTTCTATTTCTGTACACATTGATGTTATAAGGTTTGTTCCCCATCTTTCTGATTTCTGCCATGTTTCTGAGCTGTTGCTGTACAAGGGTGCACTCGAACATGACAAGCATCACCAGGGTGAATATTGAGTAGTACCAGTATTTATCTAAACACCATAGTGCAACACAGAATACTTGGAATACAAAGAATGGTGCTGTTGCTCGTTCCTTGAATAGTTCCATAAACTCGGGAACAACCTGTAACCACAATAATACCCTTAGCATGCATAATATGAAAGACTGTGTTCATAATACTGGCAGTGGTTTACTTGGAAACATAACAGGTGCCCTTGAATTCAATTATCGACTATTTACCTATAATAGGTATAAATATGCATGAACTGACGTATACATAGAATGTTGTAAAATGCAAAATCAATGCCGTTATATATATTAACACGAACAGAATTAGATTTCATCCAATTAAAATAACATAACTTTAAAGAAAAATAACATAAAGAATGTTTATGTAACCTTAATATTTTCTCATGCATGCATTTAACTTAATTACCTTCTGTTACTAGGTGGACGCATTAAAGACTTTCATATAATTTGTAGCAGATCACACAGTTTAAAAGACAATTGTTTTGCAATGTTTTCATTTAATACAAAGTTTCATAAACAATACCAATTGAATGAGGCTTACTGAATACATTGAGTTTTTTTTTTTTGCATGCAGTGTACAAGTGATATATGCCAATCAATCACCTCTGCCGAATGTTGGGTACAAATTCTATTGATATAAATATTGATAAACTGTAGGCTAATTGCACATTGAATGTAGACCTTAACATCTTCAGCGCAATGTGTATCTTTTTGTCAGTGTCTGAAGCGTTGTGTATCCAAAAGCATACACATCTTTCTGCTTGGTAAAAGTGCAGTGTATCTTTTAGGCACACATTCTCTATACATTCTATGATACAGGAATGAAAGCCTGCGCCTGCCACAAATTTGTCAAAAATTTAAAGAACATCCAATTAAGGGATAGGGTGTTAAATTCCATTATTTTTTTAACAATATTGTATTATACTCACCATTATCATTTCATTCCTTCCAAATTCCTTTTCAGCAAATTCAATGGTATCATCATCTAAATACCCTTTGGATTCCATATATTCCTCATAGGTCTTGTTGATAGGAAACTCAACGGTATGAAAAAACTTCTTGTCCCAATCATAAATATACTTACTTTTTTGAAATATAAACCACACGTCTGGGTGTATACTTCCTCTTTTGGTCGACTAAAAAATGTTAGATCAACATTAGAAAAATTTAAAATATACATGGTATAAAACAGGTTTAAATGAAAAACCCACATCTAACAACAAAAATAGTAACAGCATACCTTGGTGTGATGTAATTTAACAATTTCAGAGAACCCATTGTTGGATGTTGGAACGACTTTCACAATTTCAGCCTGGATTGGGTCTTTAACCTAAAATTAAAAAGTAACAAATTATAAACGTACAAGGACCATAAAATGATTACCTACAACTGGAAGGATGACAACAGTCAATGTGTCGAGTAGAAAACTTTGAATTACTTACCGAAGAACACGATAGGAAACACTGGATGTGTACGCTCCAATAGCAACAGAGGCAAATTAGAATTTGTATAGTAGCGACAACCGCGACACTCACGAACCCTGCCTCAAAATTTTCCTCAAATCCATACACAACGATCCACGAATAAAACACGATTGGGTATATTAGCAAAAAGGGCAGCACAGTCCCTTGCAGAACAGTCGGCACCGGCTTGAAAAGCTGTGTATATTGAACTAAATCGTCCAATGACGACTGCACCTTATTGGATACCATTTTATAATCCTATTACACTTTAAACCCGTACCAATTTATTTCTAATGGTCTTCTCTAACTGTTCGAAGTAAAGTTAAACATAGTTTTTTATTTCTTCAGAAGAAACTAATTCAAAATATAAATAAAATTCGATTATATTGAGTTTACTCAACTTGACAGATTGACAATTATAAGACGACAGGAGGGGAGAGGGGTGAAGCAGAAACCGGAAACAGTGTGCTGAAGACGGAGCATGCGTGTCAAGTATATTTTCAATCTACGCAGCATGTTCTTTAATTTTTTCCAAATTTTACCACCACTTTGTAAAACGATTTCAGTTAGCCTTACTTTCTTTTTACTGCCAATTATAATGAAGGGTGAAATTCAATGAACATAAAAGCCCAAGCCATGAGCTTATTGGTACCTACCTAATTAATTATTCTAGAAACGGTTACCATGCTGGTGAACTCACATCTTTCAGTGGAATAAGCGGAGGAAAAGAAACTAACCAGGATATCCTTAATAGCAGCGAGCGAACAGGAAAGAAGCCCAGCACTGAATCCCACCGTTGTTCTGGCGGCGGAGATATGGTGTTTGGGAGGCTCCGCTTTCTCGTCGCGATCACTCTTATCCAAGTTCGTCTTGAACGGGTCTGTTTTCCAGTAGAGGGTGCCAGGGTCAACCATCGAGTCAAAAGCGCAGACTGCACTACTGCAACCTTGGCTGCAGTAGTGCAGTCTGCGCTTTTGACTTTAGGCTGGGCATCCTAAATAAGATGAGGCGATACTTCACATCTGGACAGCTTTTAAGTTTGTACCAAGCACAGATCTGATCCTGTATGGAGTATTGCAGCCACTTATGGTATGACTCAGCAAAATACCAACTCGCTGCACTTGACTCGGTGAACGCAGAGCAAAAGGCTTATAGGCGACGAAACATTGGGTGGCTAGGCTTCACAGGATGGCTTATCGGCGCAATGTTGCTTGCCTATCGGCCTTCTACAGACTGTTCTTCAGAGTGTGCACTGGGAGCTCCACAAACCTTATCCCACCATCGCCTTTTTATTACCGGACTACCAGACGTACTGCAAGACATCATCCCCACTTGGTTGATATCCTTCAGGCGACATCGAGGTCAGGAGCAAGCTCATTCAGCAATAAAAAAGGCCGGTAACGACGGAGGATCGCGGCGAGAAGGACTCTCGAGTCTCGAGTTGGGTTGCTTAAGAGTGCATCCCTAACGTTTGGTTTATATTTTGCAGAACCAAGAAATAGGCTGAGTTTGATTCACCACTGTGAGACTTCAACTTTCCATGTTTATCTCGCGACATCACACGATAGTATTTTAAAATCATCACCTGCTGCCAAAATGAGGTTAAAAACTGAAAGCTCATAACAGGTGGCAGCACATTTGTACGTCTTTAAGCCGCCATTGTTATGGTTATGTTTACTTTTGTGTCGATCACAAATTATACGAAAACTGGATAAATGTGTATGCGACTTGGAGTCTAGCACTATTAAAGGACGAGCTAACGACAGGGGAAGCGTCTACCACTGGCAAAAAAGCAGCTGGAAAAGTCAATAAATTATGAACGTTTATATATATTTTATAGGTTATTTTGTGTTTATTGACTTTCAAGTTCATTTTTTTTAAAGACTGGAGGCGTACGAAAGAAATAACCTGACAAAGTTGAAAAACAACTGGGGCATAATCTTTCTGACTGAAAAACCTCAGCGATAGCACTTCTAGCACTGATCTAATATGATAATATAAACACGCATACACTACTATAATTTACTTAATATCACATCACAAGTGCCTGTATGTAATGAAAACAGACTTAGTTCTCTTGGGAGCATCACCTTTTAACCACTTTCTTCCTTAAAAGGCTTAAAGGATAGTACATCGTTTCGACGAAATATCGGATTCCAATTTTTTTCGGAGAGCTTTCTCCCACAGTTTTCTTCTTATTACATCTTTGGCAAATATATGGATCAGGAAATTTGCCCATATCTTTTTACCAATAAAAATTTATTGGTAAAAAGATATGGGCAAATTTAGATTTTCGCGAAAACTTGTAAGTACCATAACTTACCTTAATTTTCAACTTTTTTAACATAAACATCACGCCTTGTTTCCCCGAAGGATTGGGCAGAGGTGTCCCTGTAGCAGGCACACCCACAATTCGCCAGTTATGTTTAAGTCCCATGTAATAGGGGGCGAGCCTATTGCCATCAACCGGGCACAAATCCAGACTCCGAGCTGCTACTGAGAAATTTCAGATAGAAAAACCCAATAACATTTTGCTCGACCCGGGAATCGAACCCAGGACCTCATACTTCCTGCCGGGGTTGCGAAGAAAACCGAAAGGGACATCGTGGCCCCCGGCAACAGGGCAACCGAAGGAACACGGGTGGGTTTTAGTCAGTAAGAGTCTGACACGCCCTCCCGCTCCGCCCAGAGCGGGAGAAGTTATTTGATGATTTCCCACCATCAAAAAAAAAAAAAAATGACCTCATATTTAGCAGTAGCGCTTGCGACCACTAGACCAACGAGGCAGTTCAACTTTTTTATTTTTCGGAATTTACTCTTTATTTATACCCTTGCTTTTTGGCAAATTTCATGATTCCAGGTCAACGGGAATTACCATATAGGTTTTCGACCCAAAACCTATAGGGTACTTCCGGTTGACCTAGAATAATTCTTAATTTTGGCAGCACAAGTAAAGGGAAAATCTGAAAAAAAAAGATGAAAATTAAGGTAGTACTTACAAGTTTTCGCGAAAATCTAAATTTGCCAATATCTTTTATCGTGTTGACTCAGGACCTGGATTTTTATACACCTAATAGGGACGATAGACCTCGGTGTCTGGTATAAATTTCAATTTGCTAGATCCACCCGTTCCTGAGAAAACCGGTGGTGACACACGGACAGACGGATTGGAGAGTGATCTTATAAGGGTTCCTTTTTTTACCTTTTGAGGTACGGAACTGTAGGAACAATCCTCTTTGGTTTTTATTTATTATTTTTAATACTTGTTTAGTACTGACACTGACTGTTGTCATTCACATCATAAAAGTTAATAGGAACCCTAAAAATGTATATGTAGCTGTCAAATTATAAAACGCTGGAGATCTGCGCTATCTGAAGTGAGCAAGTGGCAGTTTTTATCCCCATTCAGGTGACAAAAATACACGTGTGCAGTTTAGTGTTTACCTTTTTTTCGAGACCATAAAGTGTCATAAACTTCTACTGTCATAATGACAAAACGTCAGAAAAGGCGCGAAACTTTTTGCCAATTTGTGTGTACTTCATTTTGTGTTCGTGTAAACTTTTGTAATAAAACACGATGGATTTGAATATCAGAAGAAAATCCATCAAGGTGCCACTGACGGGAAGTCTTGTAGAAACCTATCCTCATGATCTTCAAATGTACAAGATTCCACCAACTGAAGACATAACACTCCAAGAATTCGAAAGTTTAGCCTTAGAAAGAGTGACTTTATTGAGAAGTTTAGCAACAGCAACTACTCTAAAAGGACTTCGAATGTATTCGGAGGAATGGACAGACTATGTGATTGGTGAACTTAGAACTCAAGGTTTGAAGTATTATGCCAAGCTCTGTGAAAAGTCTTCCTGTGCCACAACTGAAGCCGACTTGCAGGCGAGACGTAAAGATCATATTGCACACTTCATTCTTCGACTAGCCTACTGCAGAACTGAAGAATTGCGTCGCTGGTTCATCGCAAGAGAATTGGAGCTGTTTAAAATGAGGTTTGCTACTATGAGGGGCGAAGCTGTTGAAACTTTTTTCAAACTGAACAACCTTTGCTATACTAACATGACTGATGAGGAGAAAAGTGAAATTATGCCCTATCTGAGAGAGTCGACCCCACATACAAATATAGAAAATATGAAATTCTACAAAGTGAAGTTCTATGAAGTTTTGGATCTAGTAAGAACGAGAAAAGTTTATCTTAGTGGTGGCTATGCTTATATTGCACATAAAGATTTTATATCTGTGCTCTCTGCTCAGTACAGAACACAACTGAAGCAAAGCTTAGCTGTTGCTTGTCATCACCTTGGTGAGATAGAACAGGATGAAAGACTAGTCTCATTATTGAAAGGATTGCATCAATCATATTCTGGCAACGACTATAGTAGTGCTAAAGCAGTTATACCTATTGAGAGCCTGGACTCCTTAGCTGTGAAATCATTCCCACTATGTATGAGGCAACTTCATGAGCAACTGAGAGTAGCCCACCATCTAAGACATGGGGGCAGACTTCAGTATGGACTATTCCTGAAAGGAATTGGTGTTACATTGGAAGATTCTCTAAGATTCTGGAGGGAAGAATTCACTAAAATAATGGACCTGGATAAATTTGAAAAGCAGTATGCTTATAATGTAAGATACAACTATGGAAAAGAGGGTAGTAAGAAGAACTATTCTCCATTTAGTTGTTTGAAGATTATCAATACTATTGTTGGGCCGGGAGACTGTCATGGATGTCCTTATAAGCATTGTGATGTTGGTATTCTGAAGAATAGACTCCAAGGGTATGGTTTTGACACTCAAGGTATGTACCATTTTAATTCTAAGCTGATTTTGATGACATTATCACCAATATTTTGTATGGTTTTCTAAATAGTATTTTTGTTTTTCAGCAATTGGTGAAATAATAGACATGACAAAGAAGGGACATTTCCAAATAGCCTGCAGCAAATACTTTGATGCTGTGCATCATTCTGACCTAGGGTTGGGCATCAACCATCCTAACCAGTACTTTGAGGAGTACCAGAAAATTGCTAAAGGAGATGTCAAAGTAGAAATCAAGAAAGAAGTCAAGTCTACATCAGTTAAAAAAGAAACAGTTGATGAACTAGATGAAATGGATTTTGATGGTGTCATGTAAATATGCATTCAAACTGGTGATGCTATTGATGCAGGACTTTTGGAGCAATTCTCCTACTTTATAAATAGTCAAGGAAATTATGATAAAAATACAACTTCCTCTGACCTATAAACATTAATCTAAAATCTATTTGTGAATTGTTCATGAATATTAAATACAAAATTATAGTTTTTTAAAGAATTTTATTGATTTACATTATATATAATAATATCTATTTCTTTTTAACATACATGGCTTGTCTAGCCAAATTACCACAATATAAACCACATATAAAAATTAAACCTATAATTGAAATGCCTACAATTAAAAAGTATTTCTTAGACGGTGAAGATGATATCTCATTATACATATCCCCAAAATTCTCTATCACGTTCAACTGGAACAAGGAAAAACGTTTGTAAAAACAAATATTATCATCAAAATAACTATTTATTAATTTTCCTTGTCTAACATGAGGAAAAAATATTTTTAATAATAATAACAAAGATAGGTATAATGTTAAAAATAAATTGCTTTGTTGTTTCAATTTATTTAGAATAAGTTTCTGGACACAGAGTGACAAGCAAATGGAGTGCTCACACATTTTTTTTTTTTATTGAATCTCGGTAACAATCGCAATTTGTAAATGGTATTTTACTTGTAAGATAATAGGTTTTATACTTACTGCAGCCACATGTTTATACATTTCTAATCTACTTGAAAGTGCTTTTTGACAATCAGCCTCTAATTTTCTATTGCTATCATTCAATATTATCTTCAGACATTTTAAACCTGAAAGATTAAAAGTTATCAATTTATTCAGTGGTAATTACTTCAAATATTATGACAAGAGTACATAAAATAAATCCTAATCATAAAATAGCCACTTACGTCTGCCAGCACCATGTTCCAGATCTTTACAATACGTCAATAAGTCCATCGCACAAGCCCGCTCCAGCAATGGATCTGCCTCAATATCCACTTCAGTTTCCTCTATGATTTGCGCAACCTCACGTGCACACTCGGCTGATACGATTTTATGATTCAGGAGAGCATTTTTCAGACATTCTTCGACCTGTTGTGGAAATAATCAGAGTTCATTAATAATTTTAGACTGAAAACCCCTTAGGCTATGTAATATTATCTATCAGGGAGCCAGTATTCTAGCACGAACATTAAGCTTTTATCGTGTAGACACCATCTCGCATCGTCAAATTGAGCAATTTATTAGTAAATGTTTGACACAACATTTTATTATACCTGTCCATCAGAATTTGTAATATCATTTGGCACAGCACAAATTGTCTGTATTTCAGCTTTGCATAATTTACCAAGCAAAGGATCCAGACGATAGTTCAAAGCTTGCTCTTTTAACACATTTGCTAGTTCATTCTCACAAGCTATAGTCAACTTCGATTCTCTAAACTTCTCTTTCAAACAATATAACATTTTGCCTTGAAGTTCCATATCTTGTGGTTCTTTTGCTGGAAAAGAAAATGATAATAAGATTGCGAGTTAGTTTTCTAACACTCAGGGTAATATGCAAATGGGGTTGTAATATGGTGGTAAATGAAGTGAAGAAACACTTAATTATAAATGTTTGTGACCTGAAAAATTTGGTGACCCATTCACCTTTGGTTTGCACCATTGGTTGCAGAATACATATGGATGATATTCCATTTACTTATGACTCTGTGTTCAAAATATTGTTGGTCTGACCTTAATCAGTCCTAATAATCTACAGGATTCTAAAAAATTCATTAAAAATAAAAATGTAATTATCTACTACTACAGAGTTTGTAAATATGTCTACCTAATTTAAAAATGGATTTTATACCAATCACATCTGAACAAAATTTCGAGATATCCGTTTTGCAAGCTTTTTGTAAATTGTTGTTGAACCGGTAATCCATATTTTGTTCTATCATTCTATTGACAATAACTACTTTGCAGTTGTCATCAAAATGTAGTTCTTGACGATGAATCTGGAACAATTCAAACCATACAATTAAACATCAGCTATTTGATGCAGGTTTTAAAAGAAGAAAAAATATGTGATCTACTATTAAGATACCTTCAAACAATCCAGAATTTTTGATGCATCCGTGTTATGGCAATACAAGTCTATCATATCATTACAACTCGTAATTAAATGATAATCAATAGCATTGTCAGCAAACTCTTGTTTCCTAACTACAAATATGGCCTTCCTACAATCGTCTGATAACTTCCCTTTAGCTGTCTGAAGACATTCCAATGCAGCTGACTCTCCATGGGGTACGCTGGCACAGTAAATTTGCAAATCATTTTTACAAGCTTCTTTTAATTCTGGATCTAAATCAATATTTTCCTTTTGTTGAAAAAGCTGTTGTCTCAACTGTTGGCGACAATCCTTAAATATTGTATGCTTCTTCTTTGCTAATGTATCATTTCTTACTATTTCACTAAGACATGTGACCACCTGACTTTTAGTTTGTGCCTTGGGACAAAATCTCACCACATATGATTTGCAAGCATTCTTAAATTTTCTGGTAAATCTATAATTTTTCAATGAGATCAGTTGCTCATGTTCTATAGCAGCTCTACAGTTAACATTAGCTTTAATTTCTGGATCATTTTTATGACTTATCAAACATTCCATGATGTCATCCTCTTCTTTCTTACTTTTCAGCTCAGATGAACATAGCCTCTCAATAGGAACTCTACAGTTAATGTTAACAATGGCATTTAATTCAATATGGCCACTTTGTGTTTCTGTAAAATTTGTAACAATTTCTCTACACTTTGGTGTAAGATCTTTTATTTTATTTTGTAAGCATGATATTTCTTCACCTTTTCCAGTATTTTCGAAACACAAATTAATTAGATCATCCATACAATAGTCTTCAATTTCTGGCATCATATCCACACTAACAGCTCTCTGTCTCATTACTCTTCTCACTTGGAATTCACAACCAGGTTTTAACTTTCCTCTGAGATCAGGGTTATAAGCATAGTTGTACAAGCATGGCAAAACAAGAGGATTTTTTTCATTCTGGTGTTCACTGGCATCAGCCCACTGAAGTTTTGCTTTACATACTGTAACAGCATCATATTTGCATGCCTTGTATAACTGGGGGTCCAGCTTGAAATCTCTAGATATAAAATATTGAATTTGCAATAATGCAGCTTCACAATCAGTAGTCATTAGATTGGTTCCAAGTTTTTCCATTAAACAAGACATAACTCTACCATTTCCATAACTTACTTCTCTACAAGCTCTGTCTACCACAGGTTTGCAGGCCTTTCGTAGAATTGGGTCCACTCTCCAATCTTCACCTGGATCAGCTTCTTGAACTAAAGTTTCCAAAGATTTTTGACATGCAATGCTGATTCTTTTCTCTTTCCTTTTTCTTGGTCTAGCATGTTCCATTAGGCAGTGAATCGTTCTACCCCCTGCTTCAATACCTTTGCATAGTGTTGTAATATCATTGGCACAGTTCTGCATTAATTCTGGTGACAGCCTATAGTCATCCATTAGCATCTTTCTATGATCAATCATCTCAGCTGTGCATTCTGGGCTTAACTTTGTGCTTTCATTGCGGGATACATTTTCCAAGCATAATAAAATTTGTGCAAGTCTAACATCTTTATCATCTACAACACCTTTTCTGCAGTGATATTTTCTAATATCTTCTTTGCAAGACTTCACTAACCCTTTACTCATTCTATAATTCATAACAATATTTCTTTGGTCATAAAACAGTTGATCTTGGCACTTTTTCCTCATTCCTGTAATGTAACAGTGAAATCACATAAAACAACGGTTAATTACATGAACAGCTTAATTAGCAATACAATCTTCTATAGTAAAATTGTTAATTGGGCAAATATTAAGTAATGTATTGATAAGTAAGTAGTTTATTGTGAATGCTCATTGAAAAGAGCTTTCTATCAATTAACAATAAAATTCTCTTGTATAAGCAAATGAGTAATATTCACCATTTTCATACTTATGTCTCAAAAGACACTTGTACATCAACCAGGAGCCTGGTACTTCATCAGGGCAGAAGTTCTTCTGATCCAAGTTACATGCAGCAAATATTATCTTGTCTAACTGAAGAGTATCATAATTCATTTCTTCAAGAACGGTCATCTCAGACTGACACTCAGGTCGTGGGTGAATGCCTTGTAAGCATTTTAAAGTTTGCTTCTGAGACAAACTTCTTTGATTAAATGGAATTCTACCGCAAGTATGAGCTTCTATGTCATCATAACAGTTTTTTAAGAAGTTGCCAATGATTTGCCAATCATTGAAAACCAGAGATTCTATTTTATTTATCATCCTCCAACATTTTTTATCTCTTACACTTGATTTCTTTTTTAGCACACAATCTAACATATATTCGTTTGGGCTTAAGCAGTTCAGTATTACAGGCTCCTCCTGACATGGATCCTTTAGTTTATATTCCACATATTCATTCTCTAATAGCTCTGCTTGATGACTCCATAGCTTGTGTTGGCAGACTAATAAAATTTGAGTTTTGTTGTATGACGCATTTAGTGCACAAGATAGTACTGCGAGATCATCATCCAAGTGCGAGCACAACTTATGATACAAAGCACATCCAGATACATCTAGAGCGTATCTATCGCTGGGACGATTTATAATGTTACCCAAAACTTGTGCATCTCGGATGAATATTATTAAACATGCTGTTAGAATTCCTGCGGTCGTCGTAATTATGTTATTTAGCATTTCGCTGCCGGCTTGCGAGCTTTGTAAAAGAATGGTCAGCAATTTTTATTCAAACATAATTTCTTTCCATTGTACGGATGACTTACGTGAAACATATCATATCCGATTAATTTAAAATATAAAGGTTATTGACTATAAACTATTCCACTTAGAATCACACAAAACCACTTTAAAAAATAACAAAGCACTGTAGATTTATAAAATTTGTTTAGAGAAAATTGGTGGAAAAGAACGATAGACCGATTATGTTCAGTACGTCGACCGTCGACCGAATGACAAAATGATGAGCCAGACATGACAGCAGTAGTGACATCCCCAGACAGTAGTGTTGTCCCATAGACATTTAATAAGTATGGACTGGAAATACCTACAAAAAAAAGGTGCATACCTACAACTCAAAATGTCGCATAAAATGGCTGCCAATGCTAGGGTTGTGTCATTCAGGGAACATGGTGTTACTATTTCGAGTATCGATACTAGTACGTAATAGTATAACGAATCTTACTAGATATCACGGTTGAATCATATTTAAAAAAATATTAGCTAATAGTCCGTTGTAACAGAAAAAAACGAGTATTGACAATTTATCACTTCCCAAACAATTTTCCGCATAATTATAATTTCATTTATAGAATTATTACTTAGCAAATAAAGTTTTCACAAATATTTGTAACACAAACCTAATGTTTGGCAAGTGAACGTTTAAACAAAGCCAAATATTTAGAATCGAGTGAGCATGCAAGTCTTATGCCTGTTTTCACCTTCACTAAGTGACACTTAAATGAATCCCTAATAAAAGTTCACTGTTGGATTTTCAACGGTAGACTCAGCGCTGAGAGTTGAAAATCCAACAGTGCAGTTTTATTTAGGTATTCATTTAAGTGTCACTTAGCTGTCGGTGAAAACGGGCATTAGTGAATTAAATTTTTAACAATTTTATCATAAATGAACATTCGGAATAATACACATCCTTACATATTATAAAACAAAGTCCACCGCCCGCGCCGCGTCTGTCTGTTTTTCTGTCTGTCTGAACGCGAAAAATTCAAAAACTACTAAACGGATTTTCAATCAATTTTCACTAATGGACGGAGTGATTCATGCGGAAGGTTTTAGTGTATAATTCATTAAAGTTTTGTGTAAATTGGCTGAAATTTGACGATTATTGTTGAAGAATTCGGATAAAATCATGCGATAAAGATCCCAGATCTTAACTAGCGTGCGCCGCGGAAATAAAAAGTTACATAAAATGTATGTTCTACAGTATTGTTCATCTTAAAAACTTCAAAAAAAAATCGTATATACTACATAAAACTCTGCGGAACGGTCTCTCGGTGCTATGAACCAAAGTGTACAGTTTGCTGTAAACCACGGGCCGGACCTAGCAATATCATTTCAGCGCAGCGAAGGAACTAGTATCAGAAACTATTACGGAAACGGTACAACACTATTCCACCATGACATATCATTGTAAACAAACGAATGAAATTATGAAATAATAAAAAGGTCTGTTGGACGGAAATAAACCCATATATTAAAATTTAAGCCGTATTTAATGATCAACTAGCAATTTTTTTATCGAAAGTTTATCACTTTATGTACTATTGCATGAAAACCGGCTACTAACCTGTGCAAAGATAATTGAGGTTGATTTTCCTTCTTTCTTGCACCACACTTCACAATACAACACACAGGCATGTTGAATTGGTGTTTTCCAACGTATATATGTAGTTTTAAAGGAAAACTCCACGTAATTTTCTCACAAATCTCAATAAAACAAAAAGTAAACAACCACTTGACAGCAGAACTACCATGAACTTGTCGCATATTATGGCGGATATGGCACTTACCTACAACTGCTACTACGTCTCAACAAAATGTTGACATTATGAGGAACAACTGAAATATTGTTGTCTCTTTTATCAAATACGATTACCACATTAGAAAGAGTGAAATAACACGATATTTCACATTCTAGTTCGTTTTTCACCCATATTTATATAAGCAAACTTATGTATAGAATATCGCGGCGCCTCCGTGTTTTTACTATCTCAATGTGTTGTCCGTAGACAGAGAATCTCTGTCTACGGACAAGTTGTTGTCTAATAGATAAATATTACTGGAAGAAACTTCAACTTTTGTTCCGAAGCTGAGTAGAAAGTCCGCGTCTCAGTATATTCAATGTACTCTGTGGTCTGTGGAAAACTGTTGTGATTGTGATATTTATGATTAGCTAGGTATTATATTTCCATGATTCCATGTAGGTAAAGGTGTTACAAAATAAAATCTAAGTAAAAAAAAAACTAAAAAGTCATAAATAAAACTTACGTAAAAATAGAACTCCTGAAGTTTTATTATGTATATGCTTGAGACTTATCTTTATGTGTAAGAAGGAAGTCCACGTGGTCACGCCTAAAGCTTTAAAGAAAATATTAAAAGTCTATGTTTACGTAAGATTTATTCAGTACATTTTAGTTAATTTAGCTTGTTTTTAAAAATATTTTATTTTATATTTACATTTTAGCATTAGAATTTGTTTAAATGTCAAGAGCAAACCAAAATTCCAAAGTAACTGTCTGTCTGTATGTTACCTTTTTCACTGTTAAATCACTGCACGGATTTCGATAAAATTTGACAAGAAGATAGATGGCATCCTAGAGAAGGACATATGGTAGTTTTTGTCTCAAAAATTATCCTAACGGGGTGATTTAGGGGATGAAAGTTTGTATGGGAAACCCAGCATTACATAAGATGATTTAAAAAATCAAATTTATGCTTATGGTAAGAAATACAGACTTATGCGTTTCATCGTTTTTGTAAAATCATCCCTCAAAAGGGTAAAACAGGGGATGATTTTAAAAATCACATGTATTATAGATTTATGTGTCTTCTTTTCGTGAGATTTAAGGGTAATTGAAGGAAATATAGTCATACTTAAAAAACCGGACAAGTGTGAGTAGGACTTGCGCCCTGAGGGTTCCATCTCATAGCTGTGCTCGCTCGACTGCCCAAATTTCTAAATTTGGAATGAAGGACAAACTTCATTTAAAAAAAAAAAAAAACAGAAAAACACTTTTAACAGAGTGGAGAGTACCGATTTGAATGAAATAGGTACCCAATAAATGTTAATTCAAAAAAATTACCAATTTTCGGATTTTGCCCTGTACTTGACCTTGCTTTTTGGCAAACCTCATGCTGCTTCATGCTGCTGGGCCAACGGGAACTTCCAAATAGGCTTTAGTTTTTTTTGCGAATGTCAAAATATGTGGCATAAATGGCCGTGTTTTTTATTACATTGATTTCGAAGTTTGATTTTCGTTACACATCATAGGGACCGTAGATCTAAGGCTAAGCGCGCACTACGAATTTTAATCGTTACGGATAATAATCGCCATTCTGTGAAAAATACCAATAACTAGAGCCCGCGAACTGCAAAAAGAAATCGTTTGCGAGTGCGCCGAGGAATTATTTTCGTTTACAATTTTTTTCGCAGTTTAATAATCACAACAATCAAAATTTATAGTGCGCATTTAGCCTAAGTTTTTTATATCTATTTCAACTTGATGCCCCCACGCATTCCTGAGAAAAAGGGTCTTGACAGACAACGAAGTCATCCTTTAAGTGATTCAATTGTTCATTTTGAGGTACGGAACCCTACAATAGTTTTATTATTTGCCTGTTATCTTTCCATGCCGTTACGGCTGAACAGATTTAGATGAAAGGCATACGAATAGGCTAAAACCTGGGTTAGAACATATACTCTGAATCCCGACAATACGTTCCTTTGGGATATTTTCCGACCTTTACACGGGTGAACACACGGGCAAAAGCTAGTATATATTACATTTTTCATGATCTTCGACATATTTTCAGGCAGCATCACTAAGTTTAAAAGAGCTGTGCTCAATAATATGAAATTTTTTGCTCTGTAATGTTTGTTTTTTATTGTGTGTGTGTTTTTTAATAATAGGTATTTTTAGTTTATTGTTTAATTCAATCTTAATCTTATTTAATTTAATTCAAGTTAATGTTAAGTATAAAATACTATTGATATTAGTTCTAATTACATTGTTATCCATCTTATATTAATTATTATTATAATTATAGTGAGATCTAAATAAAATGATGTGCTTACCTTTAATTTAGAGGCACGCAATGCACGTATTTGTAAATGTTATATACTTTGAATGTCTGTATGTGTATTTAGTCGGTTTGCCTAAATAAATAAAGATAGATAGATATATAATATATATATATATATATATATATATATCTGTTCTATCACCTGAATTTTATAGGTACTGGTCAAGACTAATCCGACGAGCCCAACATGATAGAGCTATTTTGTAAAGTTGAGGAGTTCCCGTGACCACAGGCCTGCTCTAGCATCAGGCCCTGGGTACCATCTAGCGTAATAGCACCTATCAATAGGTATCCAACGAGTCTAAACACCATTATGTTTGATAGCATAGCATCATCATAATTTATGCTATCTTGTTTTGTTGAGGAGTTCCTATTCCTATGGCCACCTTCCGGTTCCATCATCGAACCCTAAACGCCATCTAGTTTAATAGCACTTGTCAATACATAATCAATGAGTCACGATGGCGCTATCTTGTTCGGTTGAGGAGTTCCTATAGCCACTTTCCAGCTCCATGATACTATAATATTTTAGTGTCACCGAAATTACAGAGATATGCGAAGTGTACTATATTATAACGGGTTGATACCTAGCTATAGCTCAATCGGAAGTGCTTAAAACTGAATAAAAGCTCGTGGAGACTGGCGCAACTTGTCGCGCGACGCGACACCGATAATTGTTCTACCTCGAAGTTTTCGTAGAAATTGTTTTATTAGAGTTGCGTCGCGCCTGTTTGCGAAGCCTTAGGTAAAATGTAACAACCACGTATGAATGAAGCAAGATGAAGAACTTATCTTTTCTGACAAGCCGATGCAAATCCCCTACGGTAACTTCTCAGAAGCCAGTTTTAGAAACGAATCCCCGTTTCTAAAAAACGATAATGCAACCTACTTTTACTACTGCAATGGAGAGCGGATGTTTGTCGGTTGTTGTCAGAAGACCTAAAACAGAAAAAAGTTGTTTTTTATTACCTACATAAATTATTTTGGGTTATAATTTCGTATTAAAGTATTTTCAGAGCAGCTTTATTTTTATTTTTTTGTTTGGATTTTATTGTATACCTATACAATAAAACCCAAACTTAGGGAGTGCCCTGCTGCCTGCGCCGGCTCCCGAATTCGGTGTCGGCGCCGGTTGCTGAATTGGCTGCCGGCGCTGAGTTAGGAAAAAAAAAGCGGAAGACAAGGTTGGCAATTTGGCATATTAGAGTAGATAGGCGGGGTAAATTAAAAAAAAACATGTAATAAAGCATTATTTTTTCAGTATTGTATTTCCTTAATCAATGATTTCCATATTCCAGTAAACTAGTACTAAGTACCCGGAACCGAACTAGTTAGATTAGGTTAAATATTTTTACTCGCAAAAAAAAAAGGTTATTTAGATTAGGTTAGAACTGTGACCCCAGCGGCCGGCGAGGGCCAAAATCAACTAGAATATATAGAAAAAAAACTTAGTTAGGATTAGTTAGTTGGAGTTCTGAATACTGTAAGGGATTCCATAAACGCCGCGCTGCCGATGTCCATTATGGGAGCTGGCGTACAAGCCACAGACTGAGAGAGATGTAATGTGCCGGCAGCCAATGATTTTTGCTTGTCGAGCCTGAGCGAGTTTTTGCTGCCCTTTCATTTAATACTCAACATGGCACAATTCAATATTTTTTGGTCATGATTTTATGTCCTCTAGAGGGCGTCATTTTGCATTTAACGTGTAACGTCACATAGACTATATCCAGCGGACAGTCAAGACGCTTCCAATGAAACATCATTTATCAAATTATGATCGGTAATTTAGAAGTTATGAGGTAACAGATGATCATACATACATACCGGTCACAACCCTCCTTTTTGCTTCGCCGTAGTCGGGTAAAAAGTAAATTTTAGTCTCCCGGAAACAAAAAGTATTTTAGCGATTTGCGTTGACGCCAATGATCAACGTTGAGATAGAAAAAACACGGAGGCGCCGCGATATTCTATACATAAATTTGCTTATACAAATATGGGTGAAATACGAACTAGAATGTGAAATATCGTGTTATTTCACTCTTTCTAATGTGGTAATCGTATTTGATAAAAGAGACAACAATATTTCAGTTGTTCCTCATAATGGCAACATTTTGTTGAGACGTAGTAACAGTTGTAGGTAAGTGCCATATCCGCCATAATATGCGACAAGTTCATGGTAGTTCTGCTGTCAAGTGGTTGTTTACTTTTTGTTTTATTGAGATTTGTGAGAAAATTACGTGGAGTTTTCCTTTAAAACTACATATATACGTTGGAAAACACCAATTCAACATGCCTGTGTGTTGTATTGTGAAGTGTGGTGCAAGAAAGAAGGAAAATCAACCTCAATTGTCTTTGCGCAGGTTGGTAGCCGGTTTTCATGCAATAGTACATAAAGTGATAAACTTTCGATGAAAAAATTGCTAGGCGATCATTAAATACGGCTTAAATTTTAATATATAGGTTTATTTCCGTCCAACAGACCTTTTTACTATTTCATAATTTCATTAGTTTGTTTACAATGATATGTCATGGTGGAATAGTGTTGTACCGTTGCCGTAATAGTTTCTGATACTAGTTCCTTCGCTGCGCTGAAATGATATTGCTAGGTCCGGCCCGTGGTTTACAGCAAACTGTACTCTTTGGTTCATAGCACCGAGAGACCGTTCCACAGAGTTTTATGATGTGTATACGATTTTTTTTGTTGAAGTTTTTAAGATGAACAATACTGTAGAACATACATTTTATGTAACTTTTATGATTTCCGCGGCGCACGCTAATAAAGTTCCCAGTCCGCATGATTTTTCCGACATCTTCAACAATAATCGTCAAATTTCAGCCAATTTACACAAAACCTTAATGAATTATACACTAAAACCTTCCGCATGAATCACTCCGTCCATTAGTGAAAATTGATTGAAAATCCGTTTAGTAGTTTTTGAATTTTTCGCGTTCAGACAGACAGAAAAACAGACAGACGCGGCGGTGGACTTTTTTTTATAATATGTAAGGATGTGTATTATTCCGAATGTTCATTTATGATAAAATTGTTAAAAATTTAATTCACTAATGCCCGTTTTCACCGACAGCTAAGTGACACTTAAATGAATCCCTAATAAAAGTTCACTGTTGGATTTTCAACGGTAGACTCAGCGCTGAGAGTTGAAAATCCAACAGTGAACTTTTATTAGGGATTCATTTAAGTGTCACTTAGTGAAGGTGAAAACAGGCATAAGACTTGCATGCTCGCTCGATACTAAATATTTGGCTTTGTTTAAACGTTCACTTGCCAAACATTAGGTTTGCGTTACAATTATTTGTGAAAACTTTATTTGCCAAGTAATAATTCTAAATATGAAATTATAATTATGCGGAAAATTGTTTGGGAAGTGATAAATTGTCAATACTCGTTTTTTTCTGTTACAACGGACTATTAGCTAATAATTTTTTAATACGATTCAACCGTGATATCTAGTAAGATTCGTAATACTATTACGTACTAGTATCGATACTCGAAATAGTAACACTATGTTTCCCTGATTGACACAACCCTAGCATTGGCAGCCATTTTAAGAGACATTTTGAGTTGTAGGTATGCACCTTTTTTTGTAGGTATTTCCAGTCCATACTTATTAAATGTCTATGACGTAACCCCAACGTGACCGACAGTCACAGTGAACGTGAAAGAAAATAGTCAATGATAATTTTTTGTTGTGGCAATATTCTTACTTACGTCGTCATGTCAACAAAAAAACATGAGGGCCAGTCCATTGAGATAGTAAAAACACGGAGGCGCCGCGATATTCTATACATAGGTTTGCTTCTACAAATATGGGTGAAAAACGAACTAGAATGTGAAATATCGTGTTATTTCACTCTTTCTAATGTGGTAATCGTATTTGATAAAAGAGACAACAATATTTCAGTTGTTCCTCATAATGGCAACATTTTGTTGAGACGTAGTAACAGTTGTAGGTAAGTGCCATATCCGCCATAATATGCGACAAGTTCATGGTAGTTCTGCTGTCAAGTGGTTGTTTACTTTTTGTTTTATTGAGATTTGTGAGAAAATTACGTGGAGTTTTCCTTTAAAACTACATATATACGTTGGAAAACACCAATTCAACATGCCTGTGTGTTGTATTGTGAAGTGTGGTGCAAGAAAGAAGGAAAATCAACCTCAATTATCTTTGCACAGGTTAGTAGCCGGTTTTCATGCAATAGTACATAAAGTGATAAACTTTCGATGAAAAAATTGCTAGGTGATCATTAAATACGGCTTAATTTTTAATATATGGGTTTATTTCCGTCCAACAGACCTTTTTATTATTTCATAATTTCATTCGTTTGTTTACAATGATATGTCATGGTGGAATAGTGTTGTACCGTTTCCGTAATAGTTTCTGATACTAGTTCCTTCGCTGCGCTGAAATGATATTGCTAGGTCCGGCCCGTGGTTTACAGCAAACTGTACACTTTGGTTCATAGCACCGAGAGACCGTTCCGCAGAGTTTTATGTAGTGTATACGATTTTTTTGTTGAAGTTTTTAAGATGAATAATACTGTAGAACATACATTTTATGTAACTTTTATGATGTCCGCGGCGCACGCTAATAAAGATTCCAGTCCGCATGATTTTATCCGACATCTTCAACAATAATCGTCAAATTTCAGCCAATTTACACAAAACTTTAATGAATTATACACTAAAACCTTCCGCATGAATCACTCCGTCCATTAGTGAAAATTGATTGAAAATCCGTTTAGTAGTTTTTGAATTTTTCGCGTTCAGACAGACAGAAAAACAGACAGACGCGGCGCGGCGGTGGACTTTGTTTTATAATATGTAAGGATGTGTATTATTCCGAATGTTCATTTATGATAAAATTGTTAAAAATTTAATTCACTAATGCCCGTTTTCACCGACAGCTAAGTGACACTTAAATGAATCCCTAATAAAAGTTCACTGTTGGATTTTCAACGGTAGACTCAGCGCTGAGAGTTGAAAATCCAACAGTGAACTTTTATTAGGGATTCATTTAAGTGTCACTTAGTGAAGCTGAAAACAGGCATAAGACTTGCATGCTCGCTCGATACTAAATATTTGGTTTTGTTTAAACGTTCACTTGCCAAACATTAGGTTTGCGTTACAAATATTTGTGAAAACTTTATTTGCTAAGTAATAATTCTATAAATGAAATTATAATTATGCGGAAAATTGTTTGGGAAGTGATAAATTGTCAATACTCGTTTTTTTCTGTTACAACGGACTATTAGCTAATATTTTTTTAAATATGATTCAACCGTGATATCTAGTAAGATTTGTTATACTATTTCGTACTAGTATCGATACTCGAAATAGTAACACCATGTTCCCTGAATGACACAACCCTAGCATTGGCAGCCATTTTATGCGACATTTTGAGTTGTAGGTATGCACCTTTTTTTTGTAGGTATTTCCAGTCCATACTTATTAAATGTCTATGGGCCAGTCATTGAAATTTAGTGCCTATGAGTATTATGTGTTCTGTGGCCAGTGGCCAGTCGGTATTCATTCATGTCATTCATTGTCTCATTCAATTTGATTCAATAATTCATTGATGACTTGATGTGATGATTGAAAAATTATCTCTACAAGACACCGTAACCGTACAATAAAATTGTAGCAATTTGGAAACAGTTTGTGTTTACGTGTGAACTTTCAACATGGAGGAATTTGTGGAAGTTAATCAAATATCGGATTTTATCTCGTATCTCCGCAGTGTGAGTATTGTCATTAGTGCTAAGAATTTATATTGCTGGGATCCCAAAATAAACTGTTGTTACATTATTTAGCAACTATTTTTGCTCTAAGTGAGGGTGAAAATTCGTGGTTACAGTAATATTGCATAAAATGTTCCCGTCTGGGCGGTAACTCGTTGCGTCGCCCTCTCGGTTGGCAGTCGCGGCCAACGGCGTTCACTATCTGTACCTGTCTAATTATCATTTTTACTATTGTTTTGCCGGTATCAGAGAGCAAAGGTTTATAATTAACACAATAATTACTGAATTTACTTCATGTGGAAGCAAAGAACTCGTCTAGAGTTACTCAACTGCCTGAATTTTCAATGTGCCTGTTCCAGATGCAACTAAGATATCTACTCAGTATAATCTGGAATATCCACCCTTTCAATCTGTCTATCTATCTATTTCTAAAACTAAAAAGTTAGAGGAACATTAATAAAGTTTTCAAATAACTGGGACACTATCCTCTGACCAGGAAGACAGCTTCCTTACGATTTTATGGAAAAAGGGATCTTTACCAGACAGTGGGTCGTATTAAGGGCACCTTATGCTTTAGATCAATCCATCATTGATTACATCTGCCCAGACAACTGATGTCCCCTAAGACAACACTAACCATTGATCATAATTTGTAACCAATAAAAATAAAATGGAGGTAATAGTAGTACATTTTCCTATTACATTTTCACAGCTAAGATGTTGTTTCTAATTAAAAATAATGAATAAAGAACAAAATAAAATAAAAACAATAAACCTCCCGAGGACAGTATTTTATCTACCTTCATTATAGATAGCTACAGAACATTTACATAATTTATGTTAAGTCAATTTACTAAATTACCTTTAATAACTGGCACTACTGAAGGCCATTGAAACAATTTTAGTAGTAAAACTAGACAAAAAACAAATCCCTCTTTACAGTAGAGTTAGAGGAGTTGTAATTAGTTTACCAAATTGGAAATTCAAATCGCCACACCACCCACTAAAACTAACTCTTATTGAATAAGATCTTGAGAGAATATTTTATTTTCAAATTGGACCCCTTTTTTGCTGTATTACTATGTCAGTTATCATGAATAATCAGCACATAGAAGGTATATTTTGTGATCTCAGTGTCTTCCATACAGTCTGCCTATTTGCTCCCCAAAAACCTGTATTTAACACATGTAAAATGTAATTTACATGATAACAATTGCAATTAAACAACATGTGTAACTTGGGTTATCAGTGTGCTGACATTATCTTTTATATGGAAAAGTGTAAACAGTTATTTTTGATAATATCGTAAATGATGAAAAACATAGGTTTGAAAAATATTTTGTAAATATCACTTCTATTTATAATACATTACCTTCTGCCAGCGGCTTTGCCTGCGTTATATCTTTATGAATTACTAGCATTTGCTTGTGGCTTCAACCGGAAAACATCCCATGGGGACGTACTACCGGGATTACATACCTAATAGCCGAGGAAAAGATCAAGGTCAGGTCCTGTAGAAATAACGGGATAAAAAGTATCATAATTATGTCCTAACTAACCCAGGTCATGGTCTACCCATGTTCCAAATTTCATCCGTTGACCTGTTTTAACGTAAAAGTGTAAAAAAAACAAACATACAAAAAAATCAAATCTTTTCTCTTTATAATATTAGTTTAGATAAAAAGTAGATTGCATAATATAATCTGCTACACATATTAAGGTTCTCAGTCTTAATGATTGCTATAATATTTTTGGAAAAAGTCGTAAGTATCTCATAAATAACACATTTATTAAAAAGAAGTACTTAGCCACCTTGAATTATGCATTCTAATATTCAGTTGAGGTCAATTCAAAATAAACTTGTTTGTTTACTTTCATACTGTCGTTGGTAATTTTATAGTCATTATGTCATATAATATTATCAAATAATTACTCAAAAAATTAATACCTACCTACTATGTTATTGCGTGTATTGATTTATTGAAAAGTTAAAAACGTAATAAACCTAAACAAACTTGATGTACTTATTAATGTATATACACTTATATCTTTTGTCTAATATGATTAATTACGTGCCTACTAGTTATACTGATAAGTATTCATATAGCGGTAGCGAAAATGTAGCATAATCCCTTTGTCCTTGACCTCTCCTCATAGTGATTACTGGCTAAGTTAAATTAAAGAGGCTTACGAAACGATGAATAGAATTCCTCCCTCTTTGGAATTGGATCCAATAAAGTCATGTATAAATAGGGTTACCATTTTAAACTTAGAAAAGTCGTGACAGAAAGTCCGTGCATTTTACTTTTTTATTTTTCTTTTTTCAGTACTCCTATAGCTTTATTTTATTTTCAAAAAAATCCCCTATATCGAAAAATCCCGACAAAACTACAAGGCCGGCCAAAGTCCGGACGGGAAACTGTATGGACATATTCGCTATAATATGAAGTGCACAGGCTGTTTGCCGTGCCTCCATGTCGTACTGTTGCACGTGCTATGTCGCTAATTCCTCACACTCTGGCCGCGCTTAATTATCTTTTGGATTGTAACCCAAAAAGCGACCTGTTTGCGGATGGATGGACGAAGATTTTATTGATATGTCAGGAGTACTGTGAGATGGGCACGCCACAATTGCGGCGATAAGACCCCTCTTTGAGGAGTGGCTAGAGAGGCGCCACGGCGTCCTCACCTTCCGCCTGACGCAGGTCCTCACCGGACACGGCTGTTTCGGGAGGTTCCTGCACAGGATAAGGCGGGAGGAAACGCCCGGGTGTCACCATTGTATGGATCGCCCGGAGGACACGGTGGAGCATACGGTGGAGGTCTGCCCAGCTTGGGCGGAGCATCGCCGTGTCCTCGTGGAGGCGATCGGCGGCGGGGATCTCTCGCGTCCGGCCCTGGTTCAGGCCATGGTACGGAGCGAGAGGCAATGGGAGGCCGTCACCTCCTTTTGCGAAGTGGTAATGCTCGTCAAGGAGGAGGCGGAACGCGTGAGGGAGAGGCAAATTTCGCGCCCTCACGCCCCTAACCGCCGCAGGAGGAGACGCCCAGGGCGTCGGGAATCGCGAGGTGATTTCCGGCCACCGCAGGCGCGGGCTTGCGGACGGTAAGCAATGGGTAGCTCACCGTCCGATAAGGACCAGGCCCGGGTCGACGGCGGGTTGTGTTCCACGCGCGCCTCAAAGAGATGTCAGCAGAATCGACGGGGTCCGCTAGGGCCGATGCCTGCCAGGGTTGCGAAGAAAACCGAGGGGGAGATCGTGGCCCCCGGCAACAGGGCAACCGAAGGAACACGGGTGGGTTTTAGTCAGTAAGAGTCTGACACGCCCTCCCGCTCCGCCCAGAGCGGGAGAAGTTACTTGATGATTTCCCACCCAAAAAAAAAAAGGATTACTGTGAGAGGAATTTGTGAAAGTGTTGTTTACTTCTTTTATTTTATTTATGTTTTCATGTTTTTATTTTGTATATTTTAATGTGTGTTATAATTGTCTCTTTTATTTTTATAATTTTAGTTACTGTAATTAATTGAAGCACAACCGTTGTAGCTAAATAAATAAATAAATTCATAGATCAAAACATTTTACCGAAAACTACCTACCTATCTACATGTGCAAAATCTGCGGGTCTGCGGTCGTCAATGCTAATAACGTTCTGATAACCGCAATAGGTAAATTATTACAATGGCCTTGAACTGGTGCTATTGCTAGAGAATATACTGCGTTCATTAAATATGACGTTCACTTATGATTTCGCTACTCTGGCCTCGCTTGGATGACGACATTTACGGCTTTTTCTTATGAAGCATCATAAGCATAATTCTGCCCCTCCTACCCACGAGCTTAATTCACACACTAAAGGATTTATAAATCCCTGACCTGAACCCGCAAAGCAATGATCACTTGGATGTAAAAGTTATATTTAAATTTAATTTTAGTTCGACGCTTACACACCGATATGTTATTGTACGAAATTCAGAATTTATGTTAAACAAATTTTGTTATCCTTATGCACTGACGATAACACCATGGCAACTGAAACGGAAATTTTAACATTTCTATAACTAGAACGGAACTATTCGAATGGCAGAGAACATAATATTACATCTGAGTAAAGAATAATTCGCCACACTGAGGAAACTTAGGTACAGTAAGCCGCAAGTCAGTGGTAAAAAAACCAGTATATGCTGGCCTTATATTCTGTTAAAACTCTGTACTCCGCTAGGCCAGCTCAAGGTCAAAGTGTTACCAATGACGTGCTGTCGTCTGTACAACGAAATACTCCAAAACAGACATCCGCAGCGCCTACGGGTAGTGCCTGCGAATCGGGAAAATATAGAAACGGGTTTTGTCGACGGAAGAATAGAAAAAAATGACAGATTGTGACTTTTTCATTTTGTCTATTCTTCCGTCGACAAAACCTATTCATATTGTGGTTATACTACGCGTGTAGATCAGAAGTCTGTGACGAAACTTTATAAGCATAATAATGTCGTACACTCATAGCTCATAGTAAATAGGACAGAACATCCGTAAGCATCTAATGTCCAACATAAGTGCTGCCCACGTAGATCGTACCAATGACCCTAGTCTCTGGGGAGAGGTTAATGCCATGGTGATGCAATAAGACTTGCCTGCCTTGATCGAAATGCATGCAACTATGTATGTACGTGAAGTTATGTAGATTATCTCCTAATCATTATGTGTATTACCTGGTTCTTATTCCTATTAACAACGTCGGTGGAATGTAGCGCAAGCTGTCCTGAGCATGCAGTATTCCTAAGACTTACTGGCCCGCAGTCCAAGAAGCGTGTTAATTACCAACGAGTCTCTGAGGACAGGTGAAAACATATCCTTCATGAGAGGCTGATTAAACTACACGAGCACCTAGGTACAACGAAGCAGGCCGTCAAAGCGTGAATATTGCTAAGTATATGCCCAGCGGCAACGGCTGCGAAAATCGGAGTTCTACCTATTATACTTCGTGCGGTAGTATGATATCATGACTATGATTTGCTTATCATTAGCTCAGATTTTATAAGTGTACGAAACGATAACGCACTCGGCGCACTTATAAGATTAATACCAGTGATAGCGAAAATGTAGAAAATTCTTTATAGCCTTGTCGGCTAAATCATTATAATCAACCATCTGTCTGATACTGTGTAGTCTATCCCTCTATGTTTATTTAAAGTACTTTCTATAGAACTCTGCTATCTTGAAAAGTATTAGAAAATCTTCGTCTTATTATAGTTTTTTCCGGCCTGTTAGTCTTATCGGAAAGTGTAAATAAATAATACGACCCTCCGTTACACTTGGATTCACTAGTTTGAGTTTGTAGAACGTTAACATTTACTAACTCACTATTATTGACAAAGAGAGGTTGAGTTGTTTTAATAACTACGATTTTCTATTATAAAACCCATGTTTAATCGTTATGTTACACGGTATGGGTATGACTGCCTATTGTTCACTGCTTCCTGATTTAGTCGTAATGTTGAATTGAATAGGTATTCGATATATCTGCCTATATCTTTCCATACAGCAATTTGACGAAAATCGTCGGTTTTTTTTTTCCCAAGCTGCCATAATGCAATTAGGGACGTCAGACTTCAGATTTTTCAGAATCCGCATTTGAAAGTTTGAAATGTCTAATTTGTTTCTTTTTAAGATAAGAAGTTTAATAATTATCAAACTTCTAATCTTAAAAGGAAACTTTTAAGATTATTATTTACCAATTATCAAACTTTCAAAAGCGGATTCTAAAAAAATATGTTTTTTTTACCCTAACACGTTGTAGTAGCAGCAAACAGGCGATATTTGGGATGACAGGTTTTGATTTGTTTAATAATAAAACGTTGTAGTCGATCTTAAAAAAAAAAAAATATCAAATGCTCCGTAACGTTGAACTTAATAATGGTACTTGTAGACAGGCGTACACCGTCCTCCCATAGGTATTAACACTGTAATTTAAAAACATTGTAAAAACTAATTAAGTATTTGTAAGACTTTCTTGCCAACTCTTCTATATTAGGAAAAACGACCAAATGAAATCGTGCACCTAGCTTCTGACATTTCATTAGTGCTCATGTAGATTTTAATTATGAAACAAAATAATTTGATTTTAATATAAATCCGGACTTAATTATACACGGCTAATTTCTTCCAAGCACGTATATATAAGCATCGAAGTGATTCAATAATATATCACGTTCTTGACTAAAATCGATAAAGAAGCAACCCTAATCGGTTCTAATAACCTTGACCGATAAAAATAGTCTAGTACGACAAGGTTAATTTGTTTTGAAAAATGGAGAAAATAAATTACAAAACGTTTCGCCTGAAATATAAAAAATAAATAAATCGATTGTTTATGTTTACTTTATGTTAGCCAACTGAACGTGTTTAACCGGCTGTCAAGTTCAAGACTCCGAGTTTAGGCTAAATTGCACCCTAATTGCGTAATACACGATCAATCACAAACTGAAACTTTTAAAAACAGATTGCTAATCTAATGCTTTAAAGTTCGAAAAAAAAATCTGTTCAACAACGTAAATAACGCAATGAATGTTGTTGAGCTGTCAAAATGAAACGGATTAGTCTTGATCATTTACGAAAATGTGTTTCAGCAGGTCACAATACTTGCAATATGACATTACTAAAGGAGATTAGTAGATTCGGGTAGTTGTATTACATTACACTTCGAATTATTTGGTCGGCCCATTGCTAGTCTGATATGCGATTAGAAGCCATAGTTTTGAGCCTACCTTTGATTTTATTAGTGGGCCTGCTTTTGCTCGAGGTTCTTTAGTTACCATTCGCCACACCTTGGGAATTGGGAATAAACTATCAAACTCTCATGCCTATGGTTCTATTTAAATATTTTTGTCCCCAAAATGTGGCCAAATGAACAGCGCTAAGTGTCACCACATTGACATTACATGATTCCTTTGTTTGGGCATAGTGGATACCGACAAGTGTAACATCGACTGATAAAATAAAATTAGCTTTCTTTTAATTTCAGATTGAATGGCGCGACCCATGGCTAATGGGGCTGATATCTTTCCACATTATAATAACGTTCACTTGCTTCTCGACGAGGAACTACGGGAACTTTCAAGTTATCTTGTTCATAATATTATGTAAGCTACCATTATTTGAATTATTCTACAATAAGAGACCCTTTTTCCAATTTCGATTACTTATAAGTTAAGTTTTAACTTGTCCTATAAAACGTTTGTCCAAAGAGTATCTATCCCCAATGACCTATATCTGAATATAATTATTGTAAGTAGAACAGAATAGGGGAGATCCGAAGACGCATCAATCATCTTCCCACTTCGCCTATCAACGGCATTGACGACGAGTTACTAACCTACGCCCTACGCGAAGCCAATTTAAGTCTTCTTATTTCTTAACAAGAAAATCACTTCATACAGTCTTGCACTAATATTTCTCAATGGAGGCCAAGTCCATATCTTTTTTTTTTTGTGGGTAATTATCAAATAACTTCTCCCGCCCTGGGAGGAGCGGGGGGCTCTTACTGACTAAAACCCACCCGTGTTCCTTCGGTTACCCTGTTGCCGGGGGCCACGGTCCGCCAAGCCCATACCTAATCTTTACAAACAAACCCTAGACACGACTTCAATTTCAAAACAAATATCTTCGCAGTACTGTATACACATTTTAGCAATGGTGCGATAATCGAAACCGTAGTCTCTTCAGAAAGCGCCTCTGCGTCATTTGGCACTGCGTCAAAGTAGTGAAAGTAATTTCATGTTTCTGAAACTATATTTCATTGTTGATATAAAAAAAAAAGCATTCGGTCTCCGTTACGTGCAATGAACGATGTTTATTTATTCTTTTAACCTTTAGACTACGCTATCTTGTTTTTTCAAAGATACCTAGTATTATTTTTAGTAAGATAGGTACACGCAGTACCATTTCATTCTGTTACATCTTAATTCATAACAAAATTAATAACCGGCTGTACTTTTAGAGGAAAAGTACAGCCGGTTATTAATTTTATACTGGTAATTAACAACAACCTTGATTTTAATGTTTCAGTGTTGCTAGTCTATTTTTCGGAGAGTATCAACGAAGTTGCTGCGCGGAATTGGGCCTTATTCTCAAGACAACAGTACTTCGATAGTAAAGGCCTGTTCATATCGGTCGTTTTCTCCATCCCTATACTACTAAACTGCATGATAATGGTGGTAAGTTGATAAAATATCGTACGATCTAGATATCGTAATTAGTCGATTTTATTTGTTATTGTAAATTATTTTTACTGGTGAAATTGGAAAATAAGTAGAGCAATGTGACCTGTTTGGTAATTGCGTAACACTAACCGTAACAATGGCTTTTATTTTGACAGTTCAGCAACCTTCATTGCGTTACTAACCTTGTTGAGCAGACAAATTTTTCGAACATATGAAGCAATGGTTTAGCAATATCCTTTAAAATTATTCAGATTGAAAGTGTGTAATGCAATTAGCGTGCTGTTTGTAGCTGAATGAGATTAATGTGCTCTTAATGTAATAAGTAGATTAAATATGTTAAATAGGAAAATATTTGGTACTTCAATTATTTTACCAACGGAGATTACATTAATTTTGTTGTGCGTAAAAAAATTCTGAATTCGATTGTGAGACAACAGCAAAAAATTACTATGTCTTTTGGTACAAACGCTACTAACCTCAGCTCTTGTCTGTTACCTATCTTAAAAAGTCTTGTCTATATTTTCCAGGGTTCGTGGCTGTACCAATCAACGCAGATCATGACAAACATAAAGAAGGCACAGCTCAGACAGCGATTGAAAGAAATGAACATGAACCGGGAACAACAGCAACACATCAAGGCAGAGTAGTCGTCAAGTCAATTATGTAGGTAACGAAAATCAAATATTTTTGCTAGCATTGTGACGGAAAACGATGAATCTAATTTTAGGCATATGACGCAGTGATTTATTTATAATTAATTATGTTTCAAAGAATTTTCGTAGGACAGCGTCCAGTAAGCAACAATCGAAACGAAAATAATTATGTAAATAATTCAAAAGTACGTTTTTAAATGCGGCATATGTCCCTAAGACGTGGTCGTACACGTTTTATTAATGCTTGAAATAAAATTTAATGTATTGTTAATGTAGAATCCACGGTTTATGAAGCACATTAATGTAATAATTTGGGTTTTATTCGTTGTATAACTTGCCTTTTGCAATTGTCTTTTAAGAGGGCAAGCACCACTTAATTTTGGATAAAGAACATGTTAATTTGTAGCATTATTACTATAAATATTAATAAAAAGATAACATGTTGTTGGAACACGTTTAATTAAATTTAAAATAATGGCACGCAGCATTGATTCTTGCCTCTCGGTATGAACACTAAAATTAGTTCCTTCCTTTATCAGTAGTAACAAGTAACGATGGCCAGTCACCGCCCACCAAGTTGTAAGCATTTATTATGACGTCACAATACACGTAGAGAAGTAGTTTGTGTATTTAAATATACGAGTGCACTACAGTGACTGAATAAGGAAGTATTCATTGTCATGAATAAATTTAATTATTATGTTTAAACACGTTGTTAACGGAATGTGTGTACAATTGTATTATCTGAAAAGAGTCATTTTGTGTGCGTATATGTTTAAGCGGCGCGTACAGAGAATTTGCGTAAGCCTTGCTAAAAGTACCCCTTTTGATTTAGGCGACGAATTACAGCGCCACAAATCCACAATTGTGTCATAAAATTGTGATGTCACTGGCCGCTTTTTGTCCAATTTGAAAGCATTCACAAAAACCACAAAAACTATAAGATCAAATAGGAATAACATTAATTCCAGGATACAACGAATTTTTTTATTTGTATATTTGTCGCGCTGTTCCGAACAAAGGACTTAAGTATTATTAACTTGTTGGATGTATGAAAATTAAAAATAAGATCCATACTGTTTAAGGTTTCATAAACAGCGCATCTAGAATTGACATTGCAACGGAACATGAGTTTTTGAAAAATGTTCGCTGAAAAAAACAAAGATGGCGCACGGTGGCACGTTTATTCAGATTGGTCGAAATCCTGTCGCACATTGCGTGCAGACTTACTGAAAGGACGATGCATCCCGTACATCGAGGGGACTGCGGCATTCTGAACTTGAAGTTAATGCAGTTTCCTAAATCGACATTTATAAATATGTATGTAAAGAGAACATGAAAGGTGTTTAAATAGTAGCTAGTTATACGCCTTTTAGGGGCCTGCGTAGAATTTTGCCTAATTATCTTTAAGTAAGCAGGATCTAGTACATATTTTCTATCGGTGACAATAATACAGTAACCATGGTTCATACAAAGGCAGCCTAGTCGACGGGGGGATGAATAAAACGGGAGATGGAACAGGTTGAAAAAGGCTGGAAATATAGATGGAAGCTTTGGCCACGTTTTATCTTCGTTTAGTACCTTCTCCACAGAAGAGCATTAGAGCATGGATAAAGAAAAAATACTACGTATGGAACCTAAACTGGGCGTATCTTACGCAGGATAACAGCGCGTTATGAATGCATCCGTAGTGTTTCGTACGAAGTTTAATTTTTTTTCCGTGGTTCGACCAAGAGAACTTGTCGTGAGATAAATCCACGTTAACTTCGAGTAGAGAAGCCCTACTAGAGTGAGTTCGTAGCTTTCAACACTAGGTAGGCTCGAAGAGGTCGCTGTATATAAAATTAGTCTCCTGAAACCGAGACATTATAAAATATGTAGATGCTAAGACATGAAAGTATTTCTTAGCTTTTGTTGAGTTTCGTTTTTAGTCCGAAACAAGAAGCTCTTAGGCCCGTATTGCAGAACCTCACTAAAGAATTTTAATAAAAATATAGCCTTTTATTCAGATCCATATTACAATTAAATGACAAAATACATAGAAAACTTAAGTTTAATGTAAACGTTAATCTAGTCTCTTATTTGAGTTTTACTTATTTTCTGTAGATCTGTTTGCCAGTCGACAAAAGCCTCCTCCAACACTAAAGAATGACTAATTAAAGCCATTTGATTGGTTGAAATTAGTGTTAAGTAATTCTTTAGTGCTAATTTAACCAAAGCTCCATAACTTATTGAAAGGACGATGCATCCCGTACATTGAGGGGACTGCGGCAGTCCAAACTTGAAGATGATGCAGTTTCCTAAATCCTCATATAAATATTATGTATGTAAAGAGAACCAGAAAGGTGTTTAAATAGTAACTAGTAATACTACTACCTACTACTAATAGAATTTTGTCTGTAAACTAGTTATGGATTAATTAGCATTCGCATTCATTGTTAGCATGCGAATGCTCATTTAGCATTTAGCAAATGATATGTAGTTGCGAAATTCTGTGAAGTGTGAAGTGAATTTATCGCTTCGTACTTTGTATACTTTAATATATTTAATTATGTGATCAATCTTAATCACATTAAATATGCAAATTTACTATCACAAATAAAACGTTATCGGCGAGTAAACTAAACGCACGCTGGGAAACGTCAGGTGAACGCGCTTTTTAATTCGCATATTAACAAAATTCACATACTTCGTTATTATCAATTATCGTCATATTAGCAAACAGCAATGCTATTTAATATTATCACGATACGACGAGACGATACTAGCATGCTAAAACTCAAGAATTCACATGCTAATGAAATTTATGCGAAATCGCATTAATTGACATTACTACGGTAAACCGACATGTCCCAGAACTAAAATTTCGAAGCCATGTTGATATCCACCAAGCCGCACTGGGGCCGCGTGATACATTATGGCCCACTCCCTCTCACAGAGCAACAGAGCAGAGCTTGCCTTTGTCCCAGCAGTGGGAACGTTATAGGCTGATTATGCTATGCTCATGCTAAAAGGCTTTAAGAGCAAACTATACAAAAAGTGGGCAACCTCGCAAATTGCTGTTAAATATTTCGCTGTTTTGATTAATTTGGCAATATTACTGTATGGAAATAAAAAATATGGCTAACTTGTGAACTAAATTATTGATTATGAAATGCAATAATATCTTAACACCAAATATTGAGTTTTAGATGTAAAAAAAAAATTAATAAAAAATACAATAAAAATACTTTATTTCAGACCAAAAAAGAAAAAGAAAAAATTGGAAACTTTCCAAATGCCTTTTTTACACCTAAAACAGTTACAACATCAAATCCAGTGTTATAATTGCAATTCATTATTAATATTCTAGTCCACTAGTTAGCCATATTTCTTATTTCCATACAGTACTATTGCCAAATTAAACAAAACAGGTAAATATTTGCTAGCTATTTGCGACGTTGCCAACTTTTTGGATGAACGCTCTTAAACAACTCTTAAGTAATGTTTAAAGTCTTGAGTGAGGTTATACGGGCTTTAGAACGGTTTCTTGATGGATCGCAAAAAGATCGATCCTACATCTGCTATACACACAACCTGCTATACAAAACGAACCGACTCCAAACAAATTGTAAGCTCGTTTTATTGTTATAAATTAAGTTCTTTTTCTGTATTGATATCGTTGTTTTTGACTCCCAAATGTGATTTGTGTTGTATTTACTCTATGTTTATTCCATTTTTGTAAGTGATTGCATTTTTTTTACTTGTAATTTATGTACTTAAAACTAACTACGCATTCGCTTCGTTCATACCACCAGTGTATATTGCATTTTCTTCACTTTTTACTTTTATAAAACAGTTGCCATGTATTTTAATGTGGTATGACACAGTTTGGGTACCGGGATATCGATTAAGCGTATTTTTATTTGGCGAGGTTTATTCAACAATGTATGTTTTGTGTTTTCAAATATTTGTTTATGTATAAATGTTACCAATTTGTTGTTTGAAGTATAAATGAATTTCATTGTTATTGTGAATGTTTCTTTACCTGATTTTGATTGTTGGCGGTTGCAATCTATGAGTATGCGCCATTTTTTATTCTGAGCTTTTAGCAGGTACATTTTAATAAAGGAAATGTACTGCCCGCGAAATTAAATTTTTCTTACGTTTTTTTTGAAATTTGCAGGTCAGTTGTAGATACAAGTTGATCTGAAATTTCACGATTTCATGAAATAGTCATTCAATAGAGTAATCTGAGCTTAGAAAGTTCTATTGATGATTTTAATGGTTATAATTCTGTTAATATATATTTGTTACGGTTGCGAATCATATTTTGATCAACAAATAATCTGATACTGACCTACCAATTTAACAAAAAAAAGTAAGAAAATTTTGAATTTTGAGCTAACCTGTAGCTTTCACCTGAAGTACTAAATCTTTCTCTTTTTCGATTATCTCCAGACAGTGCATTATTTCTCTCAGCCTCCAATAGCAAGTGGGCCACAACACAACCTATTATAGCAATATAAATTTAATGTACTTCAGTGAGAGATGGAGCTATACAGGACCTAGCTCCATCTCTTTCCCACACTCAAGTAAGATTAAAATAATACTGCTATATTAGGTGGTGGTTGGAATCTAAATCCATACTTCCAGATGTAAGACGACGTCAGTGCCATTAACAAACATTCACAATAACTGTATATACGATTTGTGATAATTATTATAGTAAACAGAAGGTGCAATAAAACAACTAGATTCGGCTAGAAATTTGTTGTTTTAATTATATTTGTATATTATTTTTTCGCGCTAGTAACACAGAAATCATAACACGTAGATCTATAAGGTAGAAAGGCATTTTGGATAATTTATTTCTCGTTAAATTACAATTTTGATTTACTATAAGTATTTTGAAACTTTAGAAATAAAAAATGTCCCAAAATCACAGAAACACCACTATTCTTAGAATAAAATTTGTTAGTAGATTAGAATTTTAACTGTATGCATTGAAATAGTTACATCTCATAATAATAATGCGGCAACACTGAGAAAACAATTTGTATGAGTATGGAAATGAACGTTCTGCCTATTGTACTGTTACGTCCATATTTAGTAAATATTGTCATAGAAATAATAAATAAGCGACCGTGTTGCCGACGAGTAACTTAACGAAGACTGAGTTGTGTGTAGTGTGAATTGGAAGTCATTTTATTTTTAAGTTTCATCCTCTTGACTTTCTATACGACCTCTGCCATGAGACTGTCCACTCACATTTCTTTTGCCTCATATTTTGTAGACATCACTTAATAACTTTTTAAATTCTAGTTGTCGTAATCTCATGGTGGGGGTGGTTTGTTTTCGCAAACATGTACATGCTTAACACTGTTTTTATTATTCCTTTAAGCAAAGGTGATTTTTATTTTGTTTTATGCTTAATAAAGGAATTGATCGAATTTTTTCTCCTTTTATTCCCATCCTCCATACGCTCTATTCAGAAACACGACGCCGTATTTAGACAGTCATAAAACTTTTCAAATGCTTCCATCTGGCGATGGCGGGGTAAACATGTATGTAGAATACAACTAGGAGTGGCATGGGTTGCCACTCCGCAAATTTCTAAAGGTGTGTCCAAACATGGAGCGGCAAGAGCGCGCCAGCTTTTATTTTTTAAGTAGGGCATCTCGTAGTTGACCTCTGAGATCATGACTACTTAACTGGGCTTTCCTGTGGGTGCCTTAAGCTACTACACTTAAAACCTCCAGCTAGGGGTTATTCAACTATGCTAATTAAAACTAGGTGAACGCTCGCTAAGGGCACCCCCTGTGGGATACGAACCTTGGCTTAGGGCGTCTACCGGAGGGAGGACTTCAAGGATGGGACGGACTGGATGAGTTTTGATCATGATTATTAGTCGGGGAGAGCGCGGCAGCAACACGCAGCGTTTGCAGGACACATTTCTGCCGCGCTCTACTTAGGACTAAACCGCTGAATGTTTGCACGGCAGGCCTCGGCTTTAAAAAAAAATCTTTCGATCATTGGAGAAAGCAAGTGTGTGCAATATAATTTATCACATTTGGAATTTAAGACAGAACTCCAAAGACAATTTCCACGCAAACTCCGCCCCCATGCACCCAACCAATCGACTATGTGCTAAACGCTAACTCATCAGTAATAAAGTTGAATATCGCGTGCGCTCTTTGGTCGGTTTCGAGCACGGAAAAAAAATGTCGTAAGTCTCATTCTTATTTCGTTTTTATCTAAAGTAATAATTGAACAAGAAAAAAAAATTGTATCTGGATAATAAACTATATTTTCTTACTGTCAGTAATTATTTTAGACATAAAAGCCGAGTAATCTTGTTTTTGTTTCAAATAATCTTTAAAAAAAGACATGATTTTCGAATAAAAAATAAATCGAGCGAAAATGTTCCAGTTAGAAAGAATAAAGAAAAGAAAGAAAAACGTTTATCTGCGGTAAACATGACGCAAAAAAAAAGTTTTAAATACATAAATGAGAAAAGGTACAAATAAAGAAAATATAAAAAAACGGTTAAATTACGTAACTGTCTTAAATATGGAAATAAAAGATCCAGTAAATCATATACTAAAGTTCCATTTTATTGTATGCATGACTTTTTCAGAATATTAGTGCAAATTAAAATACAATTTAGGGAGCCTGCTCTTAATACCGTCAACAGCGACACAATTAAGTATAGGTAGGTATATCACTTCCCAGCCCTCCGTCCTCGGTGTCACTGCCTTCCTAATTCAAATACGGTATTGCAACAAAAATCCAAACCTTTTTTGTGGGATACACTCCGTCTGTGTAGAACGGAGGGTTACGTGTCGGACTATTAACGACTAAATCCCCACTGTTCCTTCCACTACCATAAAGGCTCGTATAGACCAGCGCGATGACGCGGGCGCAACAGGCAGCGCGACACGTGTAACGCCCGCGATATCGCGCTGGTCTGTACGAGTCGGGTGCTCGGGAGATACTTGTATATTCGCCGCTCTCCCTACTGGCATCAGCCCGCCATGCCTAGCGGGCTCCATCACCAAGTGCGGCCGATCCCACGACCGCACGTCCTCCCAAACCTAAAAACTTAGCACTAATCTACTCAAGCTATAAAATAAAAGTCAGTATGTGTGGTGAGCCTTACATTTATGCAGCCTTCGGTCAATGCCATTAGGACAGGTAGTAAGAAACCTTAGTTATTATGTATAGATATGAACCTGGCAATGACCTGAAATCAAAGATTATTGCGGGCTGTAGGGTCAGTGTAAAGCGAAGTTAGCCCACGTGCACGGACGTAATAAAATCGCGGCGATTTTTTTTCGTGCACTGGATTTTCAACGCTCTGCCTAGCACCGAGGGTTGAAAATTTAATAGTGTGTTTTATCAACGCGCTGGGATGAGAGTGCGTCCCAGCGCGTTGAATTCTCAACGCTCGGCTGAACACCGAGAGTTGAAAATCCAGTGCACGATAAAATCTCGCCGCGATTTTATTAGGTACGTCCATGCGAACGTCGGCTTAAGGTTGCACTAGTCGTCGGCACGAACTCGTTGGTGGGTGTGCTATGTATACTAATTAGTTTATTTTATTTATTTAGTGAAATAGACGATAAATATAACTAAAACGAGCGCGTAAAATTTCATTAACATACCTTTGTGTGTATAGTCACTTTAGATATTATGAAAAAAACTACTGGATGTATTTATTCTAAATAAAGTTATTTGAATTGTTGAATAAACTGTATATCCCTGTACGGTAACAATTTTACCATTTTCATACTCCGGGAGTTATTTATTTAGTTAGGCGTTAAAAAAAATGTTGAAAAATGGATGTTTCGACGCTCATAACTATAAAACCATTTTTAGGGTTCCGTACCGAAAGGATAAAACGGGACCCTATTACCGCTTCGCTGTCCGTCCCTGTCTGTCTGTCCGTCTGTCACCAGACTGTATCTCATGAACCGTAATTGTTAGTTAAACTTTTCACAGATGATGTATTTCTGTTGCCACTATAACAACACATACTAAAAAACAGAATAAAATATATATTTAAGGGGGCTCCCATACAACAAACGTGATTTTTTTTGCTCGTTTTTATAGTTAACGGTACGGAACCCTTCGTGCGCGAGTCCGACTCGCACTTGGCAGGTTTTTTTTAATTCTTTTTGTCTACTGGGCTAGATAATGACGAGTCAAACGGTGGAGTAAGCTCCATACGACGTTAGTATCGAAGAATTACTGGCTAGGGTAACCATAAGTGCGGTGTTCCCTGCTAAACAAATATCAACATTGACTTTAAATAACCTGTCCGCATTGGTGCTCTCTCGGACTAATGGAATTTTACATTATTAACTTTAATTCGACTATCGCAAGGTTGATATTTAATTTTATGTACAAGTGAAAACCGTACTGCGATGCACCTCGCCCCAGATGAGCGCCGGTCCCTAAGAGCCCAAACCTTATTCGTTTATTTATAAAAATAAATTAAATAAACGAAAAAACAGTCAAAGCATTTATTTAAATTAAATTACATTTTAAGAACTATTTAAAATTAAAACCCACTAACGTCCTTTTAGCAACAAAACAGGCATGAGGATCAATAAAAGACTGCTTATCAATTCACGTTTCATAGATTGTTGTGTTCCTGTGTGGGGGAAAAGATACTCCTTCGAGTGACAAAGACAGCATGATGAGCACTGATCGAACATGAACGAGATATCACGTTATGATAGTCCATTAGCTTCAATTTTTTCTTTGACCTCCTTGACCATCAGTTTAACGAGGTTGTCCAGATCGACCTCTGGCTTCCAATTCCAGTCCCGGCGAGCTTCACTGTCGTCGAATACTTGCGGCCAAGAATCAGCTGAAATCAATATTAGGAACGTGTTTAAAAAGGTATGCACGGGCGATTTTTTTTTTCGCGCTCTTTATTTTTAACCATTAGGAATCCAAAAGAGTGCATCCTATAACCCATCGCATCGCGTCACAAAAATACACTGTTACATTTTCAACTTTCGGCGCTAAGCTGTAGGTTGAAAATCCAGTGCGCGATAAATAATGTCCCGTACTACGAGGGCTTACATGTTTGCGTGTTCGAAGGGCGCTTTGAATCCAAAATGGATTAGAAGCTAGAAAGTAAGAGAACAATGAGACTATGAAACACTGCTTTACTTTTAGTTCATGAAATGGAGGTTTACGATTAGGAAATTCAAAAACACCGATATTTAGGGAGAGATTTGAGGCGTTTGCATGCGCATTTTTGGCAAATATGTTTTAGAGAGCACCAATTTTTCTACTCGGACTTCGTCGATTATGCAGTTTACTATTTATACATTGCTTATTTTCCTGCCCTTGTTCACATACTTGCGGTTTGACTTTGAAATATTATTGTCTACATAATTAATGCGTTATTTACTCACCGATTTCCTGCCTGCTATCAGGCTTATAAGTGATCTTGAAGTCTGGTATATATTTAGTCATAGCTTCTGTCAATTCTTCTGGCGTGAAGCTCATTGATGTGACATTGTACACTCTTCTATTGAGGATCTCGTTGGGCGCCTCCAAATATTCCGAGAGAGCACGGAGGGCATCCCTAACATGCATCATAGGAAGTCTTGTGTCTGGCTTGAGGTAGCATTGATACTGGCCTTTGCGAATCACGTCGTGGAAGACCGCAATGGCATAGTCTGTAAAAATTGTGGTCATAGGTTTAGCATTTGTTTGTAAGACAATATACTAAAATCTCTACTCGCGTCTGCTGAAATTAGCCACACGACTTTACACGAGTGAACTTGCTGTTTGTGCAGGGATGAGCCTCCGCAAATTTCAAGGCCATTGTTTATAGATACCTACCAAAAGGACTTACCAGTTAACCACTGTTCTTTCTGGTTCTTTTAATCGCCAGGATCCCCAAATCTTAGACTTCCATCAAATAATTTTATTATCCAAACAAGTCCGTGTTAACTTGGTCAGTTACCACATTCAATGTTTTTGCGTCGAGACAGATTTGCATAAACATTACGTAACTTAAAAAAAATATAGCTAACAGACGCGTCTCCCAATTTACATAAAATTATTTGATTAACAATTCAGACAAATCAATGAAAAGAGTTGTTGCCAAGCAATTAACACAGTTCTTAGTTCTAACCAATGGTACAATAATAACTAAGTATTTTATTGTTAATGTACATGTAGACACTAGTTATTTTCTCATTCATAGTCTCAATCTACACAACAGAAATAAGTGTAACTATAGGCTACACACTGCTATAAGTAATGTTCTCTATATCCGTGACCAGTTTCCTTACATATCCACCTATGTGTCCAGCTAGTAATGATACCAATATAAAGGACAAAAATGTATGAAAGATTCAATAAAAATAATACAATAACATCCTTACCAGTAGTGCCTCCGCCGGGTGGGTCACTAGATATAACTCCAGGGAATCTCAAGCAACGGAAGTCCAAACCGAATTTATGATAATAGTATTCCCCTAACAACTCCGCATGCACTTTAGACACACCGTAAATTGTCCTTGGTCTTTGCACAGTTATATTAGGTGTAGGATTTCTAGGAGAGTCTGGGCCAAAGGCTCCTATTGTACTTGGCACAAAGAGCCTAAGATTATACTGTTTGGCAAGTTCAATAACATTATGCACTCCTTCTATATTCACTCGTACGGCTAAAGGAACATTTTGCTCTCCAATCGCACTGAGCAGAGCTGAGAAGTGAATCAGCCAGTCCACTCTGTGATCCACAACGGTTTTCTGCAGACCCTTGAAGTCTAAAATGTCTACGAATATGTATGGGCCATCATTAACTATATCTTGGGATGGCTTGATTATATCGGAGAGGATGACACTGTCCCTGCCATATTTTCCTCGAAGGTACCTGGCGCACTCTACGCCTAGTTGACCGAGGCCTCCTGTAAACATACCACATTTATGAGATACCTTATTCGTTAGAAGGTTAACTTATTTAGCAGGCAACTGCGACTCTCTTTGGCACTGTTTAAAGATGGGAGATGGTTTTACTGCGTTGCCGAATAAATAAATAATAGCACAAGACTTCAATATTATGTTAATCATGGTTATCGGCGACACAGCGGTTTTCCGCAGACAAACATGTTTTTGCAATACTTCATTTTGCTACGACGCCAACTTAACGTATTGATTACCTACGCAATAGAATATTATTAATGTAAACAAATTATGCGGAAGTTTGAGACGTAATTTGCGATCATCAGCGCTGGCGCATCGGTCGCAATTTTGAAATAGTTGGTAAATAGGTCGCCATTCGCAAAATCAACTATCGATCTTTTATGTGGTCGGGCGAGCAGTTTGCAAGGTTACTTAGTAAAGTTCATAGGTAAACCTCAACTGAATAATTCTATTACGATCTTATGATACGCAGCTGCTCTGCCTTTGCTCCATTCATTGACATCGATGGAAATTAATATAGTTTTGAACTTTTGATAGCAGGCGATAAAATAATAGAGTCATCGTTATCGGTTAACACAGGATGACAGGACCCTATTAGAAACACAGCTGCCATTGTGGCCTTGTGGGTCAGTGCGATCGTCGTAAGATTAAACAGTTATGATTATAAGTGAAGAATTTATGTGTATTTGGAAATTAAATGTATCATGTAAAATAATATAATTATTTATGGTGATAGCGCTAGCCGTATCTTGGCCGTGACCACGACAATCACGATTAGTTTCACATGCATGACATGTTTAACTGTTGAATGATTAAAATAAGCAAAATGTAACTACTTAAAAACTCAAGATATTGGCTATTTGGTTAGGAGCAGGGAAAAAAACTCCCGCGCCCCGAGCGAACTTTTTTAGCCGAATTCTTACGCAGTGGCCAGTACGAGTTTTTTAATTTCTGGAGTTATTGACCTCCTTTACGTAGCTTTCGGAACCATAAAAAAAAAATTAGTGCTATTATGGTGCAATGTTTTTTTTTTGTGCAAGCACCGGTTCCGAGTATGCTCTTCACACTATTTACTCAATCAATACTAAGAATAATAAGTTGGCTTACCGGTTGATTCAACCATTCGACCACCAGTACCGGAATGCACGCGTTTGAGCAACAATTCGTCATCCTACTGCACTTTCGCTTTTATCGATCATAAACGCTGATATTATAAGAAACTATTGCATTCTTAAGAATAGGGTTTTTTATTATAGAAACAGCCTTCAGTACATTTATCCTTTCACTTAAATGGCGTCTATGACCTAAAGACCCAAAAGTAGCGTTTGCATGCGGTATTCGATTTTCTTTTTGATCAATTGCTATTCTATCTCTAAATGTTTTATTTAGTTTTAATTATTAAATGTTTAAAAAAAATTATGTTATCAAGATGACTTCCTCATTAATACCAAGTTACTTCTTTATCGATTTTGATTAGTCCACATTTCCCTCGTTCCATTTTCAAATTCACTTTAGCATAAGTAAATAAACTTACCCGTAATCAAAATCTTTGGCGGCTTTTTTAAATTAGTTCCAGAATAATTTCTAATATTTAATTTAATAGAAGTCCGACATAAATTCCTTATGAACATAATTACGGAGGATCTAACGTCAGATAGACGGCACGATAAAACACTGCGTAAGACAAACGGTAACTGGTAAACAGAACTCTCGCGGGTCTCTCGCGTGAGGTAGAAACAGGTTGTAAGCCAATATAATAATTCTACCTAAGTATGTACGTACAAGTGAATCGTACGATAAAACCAGCTATAAAGAAATGAGCCTTATTTCCATTGAAATAAGCTGCAATAGACCATGAAGACATTTGGTGGGTGTGTCGCCTCTCACGTCGATCTTTGGGCAAAAAGTTGACATTGAATTTTTTACACCTGTAAATCAGCAATGGAAAATATATCGGTGTTTATATTACCACTATGAAGATGGTTTATGATCGAAGGTGGGTGTGTAACGTGCGTGGAAAATTAGAAAATAAACGTTGAAATTATTTATCAAAGAAGAGGTAGTATTGCACGCTGTTACCTACTAGGTACATTTTCCAACTCTCTAGTGCCTTTACACAGGTGTGTCACGAGGCCACTTAATTTACGTAATGAGTACAAAATAATTATTAATAATTAATAAGATGCCTCAGAATCTTAAACACCTTAACAATAAATGAAACGCTATCCAGCTACCTACAAGGGTCGCGCTGCCTGTAGCGCCCGCGATATCGCGCCAGTTAGCACGAGCCTTTACGGTACTGTTTCATTTTGACAGTTCAACAACATTCATTGCGTTATTTACGTTGTTGAGCAGAACATTCTTTCGAACTCATGAAGCAATGGATTAGCAATCTGTTTCAAGACGATTCAGAGATTGTGATTGATCGTGTATTACGCAATTAGGGTACAGAACGCTCCAGCCTGAAAAACAGTAACCTAAATCACTATATCCGAGTCCATTCCTAATGATCACTGTCCCTAAACCCCAAGCATACGACGTCAAAACGGACGATTCGATATATTAAAGAAATAATGTTGTCTAATATTGATACGGTCACCATAAAATATTGTTAGTTAACTAATTAGGTGACTATTTATGACACATTTGTTGGGTAGATAATCATATACCTAGATAGGTAATGAATAAATTAATCGATATGGTTTTACATTAGATCTCACAACGTGTTGCGGCAGAAGAACTGCGTTGCGAGACTTGCATTATTTTACATGTTATGTTTTTGGTGAGATTTCATTTCTTTCTCACCCAGGTACTGGTACTGAACCTACTTTATTTTATAAAACGTGTTGATTTGTGTGTCCATCTGCGGCATCGTAGGTAGATCCCAAAGGTTGTTATACCTAATTATTATTATTTCTTCATTCAATTTCAATGCAGTGGAGTTGATAATTGACGTTGCCAGCTGATTTTATTTATTCCATTGGCCATTTTATTTTACAAGAATGAATCAAGAATCTTCGCAGAGACTGATTTATACCTACATTTATAATCCGTCTTTATACTCCATAACTTTATCCACAACTAAGCTATTGTATATATGCTATTGTATAGGTAATATTTATTATAATATTACTGTGCTACGGGGGAGTCGAAAATGTCCTGGAAGGCTTCGAGAAAAGGAAAGTAAGTACGACCAGTGCCTTTGTTTGTTTGTTTTTGCACGACTTGGTGGGGGCACTGCTGTGCCCCCAGATTCTAGAGTGGGCAAGTTATACCTACAAGTTCTTATATGCTTACCTTTGGACTCTATTATTAATTTAAATAAAGTTTCCAAAAACAATTTGAAGAATTTTATTCCAATTAGGTACCTACTTTATTTTTATTTATAAATAATTATTTTTAAATTAAGCAGAGGCAGCATACCGTACATCCACGGCCCGTATAATAGTTTGGTTACATTACAACGCAGATTATAATCGCAGTGTTATTTGCCCACAAATCTATTATTTTTTTGCGACATCTATTCCAAGGTTAGCAGGACGTAAGCAGGTTTTCGGAAACTCACGAACATAAGAATTGATAAACAACTTTGTTTTTGATTTCACGTACGACTTTTTTAGATTTATGAATTTTATTAGCGCTTTTGCCATTGACGACACGATTTTTTTTTTATTTAGTATTCTACCTACAATTAATTCGTCAATTTCTGACATTAACCTACCTTCTATCAAAGGTTAAGCTACGCTTGCCGCTGTCGGTTCGTGGATGGGTGATACTATTACATATCGAGACCTCTCCGTGCCTCAACAACGGTTCCGGCTGTCATTCGTAGATCTTTGACCGTCGTTACGGTTAGTCAGAAGCCCAAAAATTCTGACAACCGGTCTTACCAAGGGGTATCGTGTTACCCCAGTGACTGGGTTGTGGAGGTCAGATAGGCAGTCACTACATGAATAATACTGGTATTCAGCTGCATCCACTTAGACTGGAACCCGACCCCAACATAGTTGGGAAAAGGCTGGGCAGATAGATATGACAGGTGCATACATATTTATACATACAATTGTGTGTAATTTATATGAAATTGCAGTTACTTTGTATTGTTTGTATTTCTGATTACTTACAGACATGTTTCAATAGAGTAATTAAGGCGACACATGGCAATTTTATTGTCCAAGTGACCACCCTTCCTAGTTACCACATCGTACGATTTAATCGAGATAAGTCGCTTAAGCATTCTTTATTTTGCAACTTACAGTCAAAGAACAAAAAAATTGAGCGGATAAGAACGTCAATTTATTTCAACCGAGGTAGGGCATTTGACTCTATACAGAGAAAGAGATACAAGCAACACTAATTAGCAAGCTTTGCAGACAACAAATACAGACGGTTAAGGAGATGATTAGATAGCTTTTTGTAACTCAGACTCATCAAACTACTCAATTTATTCATGAGATTCAGCACTTTTTGAACGTCAAAATTACATAAAATTGTCCCCGAAAATGCCCTGTTTCACCAATTCCTAGTTCTTAAGTTGGGAAGAAGAAGTGGCACATCAAACTTCCTAGCAGCACATAGGTCTGTTCAGTAAGAAGAATTTAATTCTATACAATAAATCTACCAATTTCTCATTGTCAAATCCCCAATTATAAACCACAACTTAACACAACAGCTATGTGCACTTGTTCAAGATAATATCCTTATTATCTGTAACTGCAAACCGATTGAGTGATAGCCCTACCCACTTGTCACCTTAAATACCCCAGGCTGATGATAGTGTAGTAGTATAGCCACCAGTCCAGGGCGGATGCCACATAGCCCACTTAATTATGGTAGCGATTAGAGAGTTATCATCATCATCTTCTCTGTGTAGCAGTCCTTTGATGATGGCGTGCGATTTATAGATCTCTAGATGTTCCTCCGAATGGATTGCTGCAGAGTAGACTAGAATTACTGTTGTAGTGGACCCAATATTTTGACTTGCGGGATTCCTCTAAGAGGCAAACAGCAAAAAGTAATAGTTGCACCAACATCCACATCTATGATAGTTTACAAGTAGTTACGGGCGGCAGCACGCGCCACAATGGTGAAAGATAAGTTACTTGATGTGCATCGAGCTGTGAACCGAAAGTCTGGTGTTTAAATGCGAAATACTCGCATCCCAGTTCACGTTGGGCCACCATAAGCCACGCTTGTCCCGTCTGTTCGTTTTGTGATTGTTGCGTAACAGTGAGCGTGTTTTAACCGACCTCAGAGGAGTTGACGCTGTGTTCTGTTCATCATCTTTGACGGTAAATCAATTAAGTTGATAATATTACGGTTTAATGATAAAATAGAAGGTAAATCTAGTGTTTGCTGTCTATGCAAATTACATTGTTTTCTTGACACTAGATTAGATAATATTATGAGGGTTTTGTTCAACACAGGAAGGTAGATAGTTATTACGTTAATTATGTAGATATAGTTATTAGTTAAATATCAATAGTATGTGCCAGTCTAATAGGTTTTTCTGGATATTTTATTAGTACCTACCACAGGTACCTACTATAAACGTATGCATCAAGTTCTAGGGTGTTAATTTTTTTCGCTGTTTTCATCACCTGTACCTTGATTGCGTGACTTATTTTCGTAAACAATTATGCCTAATTTGTTTCATTTTGACAGTTCAACAACATTCATTGCGTTATTTACGTTGTGGAGCAGATTTTTTTTTCCAACTTACGAAGCAATGGAATAGCAATCTGTTTCAAATCGGAACAGATTGTGATTGTCTTGTATTTTATTTACGCAATTAGGGTACTGGCCTATGTTATTGATAACAATAATGTTTTATTAAACTACGAGACATGGAAAATTAAAATTAGCAGACCTTTTTTACTCCTTATGAAGATGAAATCTTTCTGAATTCAAATAATGCCCATCTTATTCGATACTAGCTTTATATCGGAAAATGTCCCACGGAAACGTACTAGCGGGATTTAAAGTACCCTATGTGTTAATCCAGGTTATAAACTATCTGTGTGCGAAATTTCATCCAAATCCGTTCAGCCGTTTTTGCGCCAATCTAGAACAAATATCCAGACACACAGACAAACGAACAAAAAATCAAATTACAATATTTTCGGCATCAGACTCGTTCGAACATTTTGGAGTTGACTTCGTACCTAGCAATTACTTTTTTTCAAAAATATTTAATGTACAGTTTTGACTTCGTTACTATTATTTTATAATACTACCTACTTAAGACCAGGCACTCCAAAGACAATTTCCACGCAAACTCCGCCCCAATGCACCCAGCACTCCACTATATGCTAAACGCCAACATATCAGTAATCAAGTTGAAAATCGCGTACGCTCTTTGGTCGTGTTCAAGCACGGAACTAAATGTCGTAAGTCTCAATTCTTATTTCGTTTATAATTAAAGTAATAATTGATCTAGAGAAAAAATATCTTATACCTATTTGGATAATAAACTATATTTCTTGACTGTCTATAGTTATTTTAGACATAAAAGCCGAGGAATCTTGTTTTTATTTCAAATAATCTTTACAAAGATATGATTTTCGAAAAAAAAAAAGGAACGAGCGAAAATGTTCCAATTACGTATCTGTCTTGTATTTGGAAAGAAAAAGATCCAATAAATCATATACTTAAGTTCCGTTTTGATTGTACGCGTCACTTTTTCAGAATATTTATACAAATTAACATACAATTAAGGGAGCCTCCTCCTAAACAGGGTGGCAGGGACATCGACACGAAAACTGTTACCATGGATACCAACTGCGTTGAAATTTTTCGACGGTTATTAAAAGAAATCAGCTGTTTCATACATTTTGACCACGTAGGTATTGCACTTTTCTATGAAACAGCAATTTTTTTTTAATATGCGAAGAAAAATTGCAACGGAGCCTGGGGTTCAGAATCATGTACTGAATCCATGGTAACAGTTTTCGTGTCGATTTTCATGCCACCCAGTATGTATATACGTAGATAGATATTGATATGGATACGATGAGTTGAAAAGTCTTTTTAGGCTTCAATTCTTATTAAATTTTATGAAAGTGCATTTAAGTGCATTTGTACCGACAGATCTAACTAATAAATATGCAAGAGATTAGGATCCGTTGGCTGCATGCGCGTGCGCAATGCATTTGCTTTCCACTCAACACGTGTGACATTTGAGGCTCCATTTTTTATTGAAAAACCCAACGTAGATGGTTTTATTCGACATTTTTCAAGCCAGTAGGTATCTTCTGTTGACTCGGTCGTGTATTATTAGATGCAGCTGGTCGATCTATGCTGTAGGGACCTATTGCATTATGTTAGACGCTTACCAACTATGGTTCGATAGATGGGGTAATAGGTTCACCAGGTTCTTAGTAACTGAGATGAAAGACGAGGTAATTGAACTCGGAGCTTTACCACGATATTATCTGCCTAGCCTTTTCCCAAGTATTCCCAACTCTGTTAGTGTCGGCTTCCAGTTTAATGCAGCTGAATACCAATATTCTGCATGCAGCGACTGCTTATCTGACCTTCATAACCCAGTTACTGGGTAACTGGGTAGCACGATACCCTTTGGTTGTCAGACTTTTGAATCTCTGTGTAAGTTTAAGTATCGTTTTGATTCAGAACATGAACTTAAGAAAACCGTAAAAAATAAAAAGTCTCTTGATGCTATGACCTTGATTTTATAATCCTCTTGCTACCTTCGAGAACTACGACCGATAGATGTTTTACTCACCCCTCTAAATTGGATATATCCTTACAATCATTCAATTTGCAAACTTGTATGAGGTCAGTAGATAAGTATAGCAAAATCGGTGTCTTCAGCGGGTAAATACCCATCATCAATCATGGTTTTTGCAATGTATTTGCCGTTTTTGAAGAGGTCCTGCTCTAGGAAAAAAAAACTTAGCATCGTCATTCTTATACCGGGAGGTATAAGAATTCCAATTATTAGGGTCAACGCACCATTTTTAGGGTTCCGTACCTCAAAAGGAAAAAACGGAACCCTGATAGGATCACTCGTGTGTATGTCTGTCCGTCTGTCACAGCCAATTTGCTCCAAATGTAATGGACCGATTAAGTTGAAATTTGGTTTTCTATGACCCAAACACGAACGTGTAACATAAACAAATGATTTTTGAATATGGGGGTCACTTTTGGGGGCAAATAAGAAAAAAAAAATATCTTGTGATATATCAAATTATGTATTTCTATGACCCAAACACGAACGTGTAACGTAAACAAATGATTTTTGAATATGGGGGTCACTAAAGGGAGGCAAATAAGAAGAAAAAAAAAACTTTATCTTGTGACATATCAAATGAAAGGGGCTGTAGCGAGGATCTCAAATATATATTTCATTATAATTTTAAAATAAATACATTTAAAGATGTTTAAGAAAATAGATGAAAATTGACCAGTCCCCCTTTATATCTCTGAAACTACTGAGCCTAAAATTTTGAAAAAAATACAGATAATGGTTCTTCCCTCATAGATTACAGGAAAACCTATAAGAAGTCCATGGTCTTAAAATAACACGGTAAATCTCTCAATATTGTGCGAACAAACTAACATTTTCAGTTGGAATGTATGGGAGAGATGTATTTCATCTACAATGTTAAGTTTATGTTTGGAATAAATACATCCCAACTACGGAACCCTTCATTGTGCGTAGTCCGACACGCACTTGGCCGGTTTTTCTCTTCCGTACATTAGCCGTCATGTCGGCACTCGCGCCGTTTCTAGCCATATTTTCATCTTTTACAAAGTCCATCCATTTTTTCTTTGGTCTTTAGCATCACTCTTCATAATCTAAAGAGATTACAGACGTTTAAGAAGTCAGTTAAGGCACTGGGTTAATATGCTTTACCTTATGCATTATTTTATGCGTAATTTACGATCGTCTGTAGTCCTCCACGGTTGCGATTCGCTCTAGTTTTCAGCAAATTGTTTGATTGCGTAATAAGTCAATCAAATATTGTATTATGAAAGGTAATGGTTACTGTTACTGTTAATCTTGAGTATACAAATTGTGTGCGCCATTGTTATTAAAATAATTCTCGCATGCAATTTGTCGAAGACCAAGTTATTTCCCGGTTATATCATTGTGCTTGACTTTAATTAATTGTGGGTAGGTGATGCCAGATACGCGCCAATATATTGGCGCGTATCTGGGGCTCGATCGAGTAAACACTTTCAAGATACAACATTAATCTATTTAATTATAACTCACCCAATCATAGTATAAGTAAATAGGTACAAAGATACAAACCCAGAATAGGTGGGTATGTCACTGTCACTAACCTCGTTGCAATCTTATCGAGAAACCTTAGCTTACCCAGTCGTGTTCTCCTTGCCAACTCAAGAAATACCTAACTACCATAATGGTCGCATTATGTACACACGGCTACACATCAAGCTATACATATCCAGCTTATGCTGATCTCGCATTGCATAAGATTTCGATACAATGCGAGGCCAGCTATACTGGAAATATATAGCTTGATGTGTAGTCGTGTGTCGCGCAAGTCTGCACGAGGCTTTACTCGTCCCACATACGAGTAAAGCCTCGTGCAGACTTGCGCGACAGAACACCGGTAATTGTTCTACCGTGAAGGTTCTTAGAAATTGTTTTGTTAGAGTCGAGTCGCGCCAGTCAGCACGAGGCTTAATGTACAGTTTTTATTATGACGTTAGCCGTTAGGTATTTGTTTGGATATCTATAGCAAGTAGGTTCCTAACGTCCAACTCCTATCTGAAGAACTCGAAATTAGCATCCTTGTGACCAGTCGTGCGTACCTGTATTGTATTACCCACAGCCACGTCTTAAATGGCTAGCTCCTAATCTGCATAGATGGTATGTATTTGTATAGCCTGTACCAGTGGTCGGGAAACTGCGGCTCTTTGGGCAATAGAGTGGGGCTCTGTACAAATGTCCATCAAGGGGTCCAAACCCCGCGAGTATCTAAGGTCGCACTCCGAAACCCCAAGCTTTCAAGTTTCATTCAAAATTCAAATATATTTAGAGTTATTTCCAAAGAAATTTCACCAAAAATTGACAGGACATCGAAAATTAATCATTTTATTACCTTTCAAAGTTTGTTGTCAAGGTTGTTAATAAGTAACATGCCTTTATTTTATTAAGTATTCGTATATATCTACGAATGACGATGTAGAGTTGCTCATTAAGTAGGTACCTACCTATCCATGCACATGCCTTAATAGAACCAGGTACCTATACTTACTTACACCGAGAACATTTAGTTATGCTTATGATAGTTTCGTCGAAAACCTGAGTTTACTACTAGCTTTTGCCCGAGACTTCGTCTGCGTCCAATTTGGATTTCAGTAATCTTTTATTTAGATCTAGGATAAAAAGCAGCCAATGTCCTCGATGTCCAGGCTACCTATCTGTCAAATTTCATAACGATCGGTTCATTGGTTTAGGCATGAAAATATGACAGACAGAGTTATTTTCGCATTAATAATATGAGTAGGTATGGATGGATGCAATACGCACACCGCTCAAAGTGTGAAAATGATTGACGCCATTATTACCGTTTTCAAACTAATACAAAGAACAGAAATCGAAAGCGTAGGTAATTACATTGCGTCATATCGTAAGTAATCCAAAAATTACTTTTGATATACGATTCGGAGTTGTTGTTATTGTTGCTAACAATGAGCTTGCTCACTCTTCCGAAACCATGTGATAACTTTTAAGTGATTGTGAGTAAAGTATAATACAAACTATTCGTACCTCCGACCTAGGTACATCAAACACATATTTGCACTGAGCGGTCAGCCGAATCGAAACTGCGACCTGTGACCTAATAGAGATGCTGTGATTATTGGCATACATAGTTTTGCTTTAAATGTCAGTAGGTAGGGTACAAACCTAGAACAAACACAAACCTAGAACAAACACAAACCTATAATAAAGCAAAAATAATAACAAGTTATAAGATCGTACTACTTGTGAGCACAAGATGACAGTCTGCAACTGTTACTGGAGATAAATGCGATAACTGTACCATAATGACAGCTGTCCCGTTTGCTGCATACGGAGACGTATTACTCGCATGACGAGTGTAACTCTACGTAAGATTTATTTTATATCATGCTTAAGGAGTCTGGTACTTTCAACGGTAAAATATCAAGGTTGAGCGCTATATTATGCTCAAGTTAGAGTAGAAGATTCGGTATCGAGTTATTAGGCTAGGTTCTAAACTGATTGATAGATCTAAAAAAGTAACAGAATAAGCCACACAATGTTTTCTGCTTATGTGATTTTGGCTGCAGAAGAAAAAGAAAAAAATCATGAAAATTTTTAGTTATTTTCGACAGATTGAGACTGAGATTAAGATGGAGAGAGAGAACGTTCGTAAAAATACGGGAATCGTCCCTCGTATGGCGTTGTGTTGTGTTGTATTGTCAGCGTCTGTATTAACCACGCACAACTGGTACTCGAATATGAAAGAGCCTACTCTATTCGACCTACCGTACCTACTATGGATAGGCTAACAAAACCAGCCACTCCGGAGTAGTATGACGAAATTAGCAGCTGTATATATACCAATTATATGTTTCCAGTACTTATTTATCTAGCGCTAAAAGAAAAGACGCGTCATCTCTTCATTTGTACAAAAATGTTGTTTTAAAATATTCAGCGATGAGTACAATACAGCGTATTCGTATTCGTTCATTTACGTCAGCCTTTATTTCTTTTTGTAAATACAAAAATTATGTAAATCACACTTGCAAAGTAGCGCTTTAACTAGTTGAATTGTGCAATATAATGAGTCGTTTATGAAGGCATTGCGAAGTCAACTGAGATGCTTAACAAAAAATGTTACGTTTGATATTATACTTTTAGCTGATTTAGGAGAATATGCTTCTATTCTTGCTTCACCACTTCACCCGGTGCCTATTTTAAACTGATTGCTAACATTCGTTACCAGTATTATTAGTTATGTCCGTTTCTTTAGTAAAAGGCAAGTTTTAATAAAACCAGATACTTCAGATCTTGAAGAATTCCAAAAAACGGATACCAAGACTGAATTCAGTAGGTACAAGATCTTGATAAATCTCTTCATGAAGAAGCGTGTAGGTAGGTAATTGCAAAGCTACTTGCGAGCAGCCCATTGTGATCTCAATACACCAAATCCGAAGGACGAATAGTGACCTACATCAACCATACTCTATCAATGACTTGCATAACCCTAAAACAATGATGTAAATAACATTGCACACCATAGATCGCCGTTAATAACAATGGTGAATAAGTGAAAGTGCAATTCAACCACCGAACCGTTCCGGTCGGCTATTGTTTCTATAACGCATTGTTTTTATTAGTACCGGTCCTTGGCGCCGGGTTTACGATTTGGCGTAATATAGAAAGATGAAGCAATCAAGGGTTAAACTCGGTTAAGCTCCCATTCTGAAGGAAACAACTTAGAAACGACGTTTCCTCTGACATTATCGCGAAATGTCAGATGTTTTAAAACAAGCGTCTACTGTAACTTACTGCAGTTGGTGTGGAGAAGGCATGCTTGGCACAACCGCAATGCAATTCTACAATACCAATCCAATATTTTAAACTGTTGTTTCATAAACTTTCAGGTAAAAAGAACTGAAAACACGAGAAATATGCTACAATGATCATCTACGTTTTAGAGGAATGGACCCAAAGAAAGGAGAAATAGTCTCATGGCTCCTCTTCTTAATATTTTCTTATGTGACTGGACAAGCTTCGATATGTCCAGCCCCAGAGACAATCCTCCCATGCATATGCACAAATCGCCACGAAGATGTCCAAATATGGTTGGTATAAGTAATCGCTATAACATCAAGACCTTTTTAGTCTTGAGTAATAACGAAATTTAACTTTGTTCTCAGGTGCACACACAGCGACTTGCCCCAAGTATTAAAGGGCGTCCAGAAAGTTGGCGAACTTGTCAGAAAACCGGTAGATGAGCTGATTGTAGAAAACAACTATCTCCCATCCCTCCCAGGAAAGATATTCCAAAATGTGAAAATTATGAGATTAATGCTCCGACATAATGGATTGGAGCGACTATCCGCTGCTTGGCTGGAGACGCAAGAATCGAATTTGGTAGAAATATTCATCGTCGAAAATGACTTGAGGAGTCTTCCAGCGGAAAGTCTGATGAAACTGCAGAATCTTCAAGCTTTAACAATACAATCACAAAATCTAAAAAGGATACCAGCGTTTTCTGGCTTGCAGAAACTACGTTACATAAACATACAATCAGAAACTCTAAATGCAGTCAATGAGAACACGTTTGAGAACTTGCCAAACTTAGAGAAATTGTTTATCCAAGGAAGTCCAAACCTCCGAATACTGAAAGAAAACGCTTTTTATAATTTGCCGAAATTAAGGCGACTGGAAATAAAAAATTGTGGTATTAATCTTATACATATGAGAGCTCTATCCCTACTACCTTCTCTAAGCGAAATATCGCTGAGCAACAATAAAATCGCAGATGCAACGATGGTTGGAAGAGCGATAAGAGACTTGCCTATGCTATCTCATTTAAATCTAAATCACAATTTGATTGACAAATTAAGCGAAGGTGGGTTTGTGGATCAACCGATGCTGGAGAATCTTTTTCTATCGTACAACAACATAAATATCATACACCATGGTGCATTTCATAGAGTCCCAAAGCTAAGGGTCGTAGATTTGAATTACAACAGAATAAACCAAATACATCCAGAATCATTTTTGCAACAATCCGGGAGTGGAGTTGAAGAGCTCACTTTGATCGGAAACCAAATAATGCATATTTCAGAATTTAGAGCTTTACTCGATGCTCTGCCCCGTTTGAAGTTCCTAGACCTGAGTCACAATTTACTTCAAGAAATTCCACGAGGTGCTCTTAGGGGCCATCCCAGTCTAGAAAGATTACATTTGAACAAAAACAATATAAAATTCATACAGGCAGACGCATTCGTTGCAATGCCTGCATTGAGAGAATTGCACCTAAGTAACAATTCGTTAAACGACATGAACGAAGGTCCATATTGGAACTTGCCTGCACTTAAAGGACTAGATTTGTCTTACAACTACTTCACACGGTTGCAGCCGAAACTTTTATATAATCTTCCATCACTAAGAAGGATTAACTTCAGTTACAATCAACTAACGATTATTGACCCAATAACTTTCATGGAATCGCCTTTATTGGAATACGTAAACGTATCAGGAAATAGTCTTGTTTCTATTCACCCAGCTACTTTCAGGAACTTGGCGAATCTTTACGAGTTGGACGCCAGTGCTAATAGGCTGATAGAATTTGTTCCTGGATTACCTCGAGGGTTAGAAAAGTTATATTTACATCAGAATCAAATAACAAGTTTACCGATGCCGCCATCACCAGACCTAGATTTATCATCCCTAAGAACTCTGGATATTTCAAGTAACGGAATACAGAAAATTCCTCATGGAAGTTTGAAGACGTTGCACAATTTACGACGATTTTATATGAAACGAAACGGCTTGAGACAGGTTGAGATGACGACGTTTAGTGATTTGGATAGACTAGAGATTTTAGATTTAAGTTACAATCAAATAATGGCTATTCACCCAAAAAGTTTTAGCAAATTAAATCAACTTAAGCAAGTGAACTTACACGGAAACACAATTGAAAACTTCGATTTCATGGCGATTCAAGACAATGCTGCGCTATCGACTTTGGATTTTAGCAAAAATAAGCTGAAAAGTATAAGCCCAAACATTGTCAACAGGGCTTTAGATGTGGAGACGTTCAATATTTCTTCGAATAATCTAAGCGAGTTACCGGCTACTTTGAACATGATGTCTAAATTAAAAGTTTTGGACGCTAGTTACAATCACATAAAACACTTCGATGGCAATTCTATAAACAGTATAAACACATTGACAGATTTTAAAATGCCCAACAATAAACTTGTGGAACTACGAACTGGAAGCTTTAAAGACCTTAGAGATCTAGAAACTATAGACTTGGATAATAATGATATTGAAGTGGTACATCCAAAAGCGATTGCGAATCTTCAAAAATTGGTCTCCATATACTTAAGCCGGAATCACATTATAGATTTACCTGATCGAGTATTTTCAAATCTGCCTAAGCTAAGGATAATAGAGCTGCAAGGGAATCGTCTGCAATACATTTCACTGCGAGCTTTTGAGAATATGCCTTTGGTGCAATACATGAATTTGAGCAATAATCAAATTACGAGTATCGATAATTCGGGACTGAGGCAATTATCTTCCTTAGAGGTGTTGGACATAAGCTTTAACAAATTGATGAGGTTGACGAGAGCGTCATTTCAGTACATGGAATGGCTGGTGGAGCTAAATTTGGACAATAATATGATATGCCACATTAGCGGCCAGCCTTTCGATTTCATGCCTCGACTGAAGGTACTCTCACTGAGACATAATAAACTTAGCACTGTATTAGAGAATTCATTTGCTAAACTAAGAAATAACATCGCTATTTTGGATATTGACGGTAAGTTTAGAGATAACTGTACTGCCCGATTTATTATTAAACTAATTTATCAAATGCTAACCATACTTCTGTTATTTTCAGGTAATCCATTAATTTGCAATTGCCATATTATTTGGCTGAAATCATGGCTATCGGAATCGTCTTCTATTGGACCAAAATGCGCAGATGGAACATACGTTAAAGGTATGCCGTTCGGAAGGAATGATTGCTCAAACACTGCAATCAATCAAGGCGATGAGGAAGACCTGAGGACGTGTATGATACACGAAAATGAAGCGCTTCTACCTAATTTGGCGACATCACAAGTTTATTCAACAGTAGACAAAATAAAGGATTACACTTCGCAGATTAAGAACACGTACCAAGCTAACAAAATTAACAGGCCATCCCCAGAGGAATCGGATTACTTCTACGACGAATACGTCGATTATCCTTACAATGAAACTTTAATAGATGGCTTGAATAACGAAGTAAGTGCGACGCAAAATAATAATAGATCGTCAGGTGGGCTTCCCACAATATACGCCGCAATGAAAAATACGACAGACAGAAACAAACATGCTCCAACAAACGGAGCTAATAGCGGTTTTACATTCTTCGGGATGCCCCTGCCGCCGCTAGACATGGGAAAATTACTTAACACAGGACGGAAAATAGACTGGCCAGACAAGAAAAACTCTCACACACATTCTCACCCCCACTCCCATAGTGGAAACAAATATCAGCTACCAGAACCACCCAAGTTTGAAACTGGTGGCTTCTCACCAATCCTACCCACAACTGCAGGAGGTTTTATGCCAATACCTGACCCTACACTGAATGTTTCACATACAGCTGTACAAACCCAAAGTGCTTCAACTTACAATAAACAAGGTGCTATGGAGCAAGCTATAGCAGCAATTTCAACCAAACCACCTGTTAGGACAGTTCATAACAACACAACCCATCAGAAAATGAAAAGTGAAATACATGAACTTCAAGCATATATAGATGATGACAACAGTACTCATGTAGCTTACAATAGAACTAAAAATGTTGAAGAACAAAAGAGTGATCCCAACAATTTGAGCAAATACAATTTGATGGAGTCAAACTTAACTATAACACAAGTGACTGAAAAAGAAAGCATGCTTATAACAACAGATACTAGTAATGATATGGCACTGCAAGCTTGGATGGAAAGTAGTACTTCGTCTTATTCCTCATCCACTGCAGTAACATCAAAGCCACCAATGAAGAAGCATATTGAGCCAGCACCTACTGCTCTTTCTGCAGTGTTAGTCCCCAGCACTGCAGAGTTACATGAAAGGAACCATGGGAAAAGGCCAGCAACCATTACCAAAGTAAACCTTCCAAACATAGAACATTACGATCATAGAGAAAACTTTTCACCAAACAGAGAACCAAAGACAAGATTTTCGGAAATTATGAGCACAGGCAACACAAAGACGAGGCAGATTGGTGATAATGACTGGTATTACAAAAATTATAACAATTCGAATTTAGAACCTTACATAGCACCTGGTGTACACAAACCAACATCTAAAAGTAATGTTAATGCATACAATAATATTATTTTATCTATTATGTTATTTTATACTATGAATAGAATGTTATAAGAAGTACATTGTGTATAAAACCCTACTGTTAAAAATATTAACCTAACACTATGATTAATATGTAAATAAGTAAAGTGAATTGGTCATAATAAACATAATAAATGTTACTTAATTGATTTGGTTTTATTCTAACAAAACAAATACTTAACATTATCACATTTGTTTTGATTACATTGAACACACTTATTTATAGGTAACATTGAACCATATTGTAAACTATATCCAATAAGATGAACCAATAAGAAAAACTAAGTCAAAGAATGCAGTTATTTTTGTTACAAACATATAAGGGTAGCTGAGAACTAGGCATCTCAGTCATTATAATGTCCAATGTGGTTTCTGACATAAATATATCCCATTATGGAATGGAGTTCTTTGTTATAATTTTTTCCATTGGATCATCTCAGGGTTTAAATTCCAAGACAGTTAAATAGATTCTTCGTCAAAATGTGCTTTAAATTTTTCTAGAGCTTTGTATCTGTGAGATATTTTATTTTTCTCAGTCTTTGGTAGTTCAGCATAAGTTTCACTGTAACCATCAGGTTGGAAAACACAGTCCCAACCGAAGTCTCTGGTACCTCTTGGAGCTACAATCTTTCCAGTAGTAATGCCTTGGAATAATGTAACATCTAGGTTTTCACAGTTGCCAGCACAGTAAGCAAATGTGCACACCGCCTTAGCAGATTTATTCTCCCAACCATTCAGCAGTTTCGTGAGCCCTTCAGGCTCTAATTTCTCCAGGAACCACTTGATATATGGCCCAGGAAGACCCTTTAGTGCATCAAAACAAAGGGCCGTATCTTCCACTAACACTGGCCTCTCCAAACGCCGTGCAGCTTCTTGGCACTTCTTCATAGATACCTCATCTATTTCCCCTTGAAGTTCTGGCAAGTCTAGCTTGTGGCTAATTATTTCTAAAGGGAAATTACTGCCGAGAATAGCCCTGAGCTCTTCTAGTTTCTTGGCATTGCCAGTGACGAAGGTTATCGTTCTTTGCGACATTTTTATTGGATTTGCACAAGAAATGATTTGTTTGACGATATAATACGTTTAGTGTTGTACATCTAATTACTTAAAAGTAATACTTTTATTTAGAATTCTATGAAAACTTCAAAGTAAAATTCAGAAAGCACGCGTTTCAATATTGACGAAATTTTGACATTCCGTTTGAAATAATGAAATTGACAATTTGACAGATGCCAATGCCACAGATGGTTGCATTTTTAAAAACTTGTGTAGATGGTTGGCTTTGTAGCCAACAAAAAAAGGTATTACGTGACCACACATAACTTTTTAAAGAGTATTCTGATTTTGCCGATTCTTTTTTATTTAAAACGTTGGTGATTAGTTTAATTGAAAAATAAAATCCACCCCTTCGATTGGCAGGATTGATTGATTTTTCACCTGATTCTGTTGAAACTTGGCACACAATCATAGTTCGTCATAGTTCATCATAGTTCTGATGGCACTACAATATAATAGAGATATGGAGTTGATTTGATGATGGAGATGGAAGACAGTCGAGAGAGCTCCTCAACAGTTGAAACATATGTTTCCTAAAAACATTTTTTTGAAGTGAAAACTTCTTTAGGTGCGTTGAGCATTTTTGAAATGGGACTAAACCATTGATTTCACGACACCGTGATGACACCACCTTTTGACCATTAAAAAGTCACCAACGCGTTGATTACCACGGTGCCGATTTTTTTTTTCAAGTTTTCAATTCTGTCGGCACTCACGGAGTGCCACTGATTTTTTTTTAAAACACACGTGTAAGTTCATAAAATCAACGGGGGATTTAAAAAAAAACTGGTGGCACTCCGGGAGTGCCGATAGAAGTGAAAACTTGAACAAGATCGCCTTGGTGGAAGAAAAATACTTGCATAAAACATTGTTCCGTAACCTAATATAAATAAAGAGTATAGTCGCGTTTACAAAAATGAGGTATCGTCGTGGTGTCGCGAAATCAATGGTTTAGTCCCATCTCAGAAATACCCAACGCGCCTAACGAAGGTTGCACTTCAAAAAAATAAGTCAAGATAGACCCCCTTTCTAAAGTTATTTTTCGATAATTTTTTCATGAATATTCAGAAAAATGCGAGCAGGCACATGCCCATGGGCAACATGGTATAGGATCTTTTATCGTTCTTGTCAGTAAAACTAGCGAGAATGTCTGCTATAGTACTATGTTGCCAGCTTAAAGATTTATTTCCATAGAGACGATTAGAACCACAGACAGTGTTTTTCTATAATGACTGTCAAATTTTAGTTTTGATTGCCGCTTGGCAAAAATCATTGTATTTTGAACGAATTATAATTGAGTTATTGTTGTGTGATTTGCTGTTGAAAAGCATACATCATAATAACTGTACAAGGTTTTGTAAAATACCGCAGCAACAATGCCAAGCCAAGAAGTATTAACCACAAAAGTGGTGGTTCATCCTTTGGTCTTACTGAGTGTGGTGGACCACTTCAATCGGATGGGCAAAATAGGCAATCAGAAACGAGTTGTCGGCGTGTTGCTGGGATGCTGGAGAGCTAAGGGTGTTCTGGACGTCTCCAACAGCTTTGCAGGTAAATAACTTAGTCATTCATTTGTAAACTACACACAGCTTTGTGTCCATGTAATTTGACTAAAATCCGAGTAATTTTTGCTTATTTTTACTTGAATATAAGTTCATTGAAATCCCCACCTAAATATTATAATTGAAAAGCCCCTGACCCTGTCAAAAGTTGTGTAGAGTTTTAACACACTTTTATTTTATTTTCAGTTCCTTTTGATGAGGATGACAAAGACAAATCAGTCTGGTTCCTCGACCATGACTACCTAGAGAACATGTATGGTATGTTCAAAAAAGTCAATGCTAGAGAGAAAGTTGTAGGCTGGTACCACACTGGCCCCAAACTCCACCAAAATGATGTAGCCATCAATGAATTGATTAGGCGCTACTGCCCTAACTCAGTTCTTGTCATTATTGATGCTAAACCAAAAGATCTTGGTCTCCCCACTGAAGCTTACCAGGCAGTGGAAGAGGTCCATGATGATGGTTCACCCACAACAAGGACCTTTGAGCATGTACCCAGTGAGATTGGGGCTGAGGAAGCTGAAGAAGTTGGTGTAGAACATCTCTTAAGAGATATTAAGGATACCACTGTTGGCAGTCTCTCCCAGAGAATTACAAACCAGTTGCTTGGACTGAAAGGCCTGCACTCCCAACTGAGTGAGATTAGAGACTACCTCACCCAAGTTGGCCAAGGCTCTCTCCCGATGAACCATCAAATTATCTACCAGCTGCAGGATATTTTCAACCTCCTGCCTGACATTGCTAATGACAGCTTTATTGACAACCTTTACATCAAAACTAATGATCAGTCCCTTGTAGTATACTTAGCTGCATTGGTTAGATCCATCATAGCCCTACATAACCTTATCAACAATAAGATTACAAATAGAGATGCTGAAGAAGGAAAGAAAGAAGATAAAGATAAGAAAGAGAAAGAAAAGAAAGATGGAAAGGATGGAAAGGAAGAAGATAAGAAAGATGAGAAAGCAAAAGGAGATAAAAAAGAAAAAGATGAGAAGAAAAAGTAATTTAGAATCATCATTAGATTAAGTTGTTTGTAATGCTGAATTATTTTTAAATAAATTGTATTTACTAATTCAGTTGTTGGTGTTTTAAATAGGATAATTTAAGAGTCATGCGTGTTTCCAAATAGCAGAGTAATTTTTGTACATGGATGGTCCATGTTTAATTTTTCTGTACACTGCTAAACTATGGAGAGGCCTTCATGGTTTAGCCACAAACAATTTTTATTATGTTTATCATGTTAATTCTTAACTACTGTAAGGTTGAAATGTCGCTCAATACTTATTTTACCCTGCATTTATTTACCGGTTCGAAAATTCAATTTCTGTAAGATGTTTTTGTTTTCCTTTTCTCTCATTATATTGTTATGCCAATATCACTGCTTACAATTTTGATGGTAATAAACAATTTTAGATAACGTTTTTATGATAATAAAAATTAGCCTTACATACTTTATGGAGCTTGAGGATTAGCACAAGAAAAGCGAGGCCTATGCCCAGCAGTGGATGAACATAATATTTGAACTTAGGATGTGTTAAAAATAGCCGCGAAATGTCGCGTTGTTTTCTTTATGGCATGAGAAATCCGAATATTAAAAAATATTTGGCCTAGGTCATATGGGGGAGGCGTGAAAATTGCTTTACTGTTACAATGTATTATTTAAATAGCAATAGACTTGTAAAAAAAACATCAAACACCAAAATAAATTGTAAAAAAGGCAAATGGTTTTATAGTCTTGAAGATTTCGTCACATCAATTCAAGATTATAAAAAGTCATGAAGGGTAAATGATTCACGGTAATTGTTTAAATAATTAATCTACACATATTTAGGCGTACCTAATGACTGTTAGTAGAATTTTATATCTGAAAATATTTATGATAAGTCCAACTTGCTATCAGATAGTGATAAGACAAAGCTGAAATATTGATAAAATTCGACAGTCGTCGAATAAGCGTCACGCGGAATCTATGAATGTAAAAATGATGGTGTTCTAAATTTTTGTGGAGTGAATCTCAATCATATTTCGAGATGGCAGATCGAGTGACTTTAGCGGTAAGTACACAATTTGTTTACTTACCTCTCGATAGTGTAAACTGTATATTAAGAACAAAAGCTTATAAATAGGTAAGTCGCATAACACACAGTCATGTTGTCGCGAGTTGCCTAATTCGTTAACACTGAATTGTATTATGATACCTTTTTTTTTTTTTTTTTTTTTTGAGGGTGGGAAATCATCAAATAACTTCTCCCGCTCTGGGCGGAGCGGGAGGGCGTGTCAGACTCTTACTGACTAAAACCCACCCGTGTTCCTTCGGCTGCCCTGTTGCCGGGGGCCACGATCTCCCTTTCGGTTTTCTTCGCAACCCCGGCAGGCATCGGCCCTAGTGGACCCCTTCGAATCTGCTGACATCTCTTTGAGGCGCGCGTGGAACACAACGCGCCGTCGACCCGGGCCTGGTCCTTATCGGACGGTGAGCCACCCATTGCTCACCGCCCGCAAGCCCGCGCCTACGGTGGCCGGAAATCGCCTCGCGATTCCCGACGCCCTGGGCGTCTCCTCCTGCGGCGGTTAGGGGCATGAGGGCGCGAAATTTGCCTCTCCCTCACGCGTTCCGCCTCCTCCTTCGCTAGCATTACAGCTTCGCAGAAGGAGGTGACGGCCTCCCATTTCCTCTCGCTCCGTACCATGGCCTGAACCAGGGCCGGACGCGAGAGATCACCGCCGCCGATCGCCTCCACGAGGACACGGCGATGCTCCGCCCAAGCTGGGCAGACCTCCACCGTATGCTCCACCGTGTCCTCCGGGCGATCCACACAATGGTGACACCCGGGCGTTTCCTCCCGCCTTATCCTGTGCAGGAACCTCCCGAAACTGCCGTGTCCGGTGAGGACCTGCGTCAGGCGGAAGGTGAGGACGCCGTGGCGCCTCTCTAGCCACTCCTCAAAGAGGGGTGTTATCGCCGCAATTGTGGCGTGCCCATGTATTATGATACCTATTGTAATAATTAGGTATTTATGTGATAATTGTGTTGTTTGTGTGGTGTGTGCGTAATTTCTCAGTAGCAGCTCGGAGTCTGGATTTGTGCCCGGTTGATGGCAATAGGCTCGCCCCCATTACATGGGACTTAAACATAACTGGCGAAATGTGGGTGTGCCTGCTACAGGGACACCTCTGCCCAACCCTTCGGGGAAACAAGGCGTGATGTTATGTTTGTGTAATGTGATAACAAACTCCCCGCTCTACCCGAACCCGTGCTTAGGTATATTTTTCAGTTTCGGGATATTCGGGATGATTAATAACATAGTACCCTACTTACCTTGAAATATAGGATCTCAGATACAGATATCCTAGCTGCATACTTACCTATTTTCCAGTAAATAAGCTTCCAAGATATTATGCTCCGTGCTTCCAAGATACCGAGGTAAAATTACAGAAACCTATGCATCCAACAGCCTGGCTGTATTTGACATAACATTAAAACTTTCCTACACGCACCTGTTACAGCGTGACAATACACCTGCTATACCATTCTATCTATATCAGGACTACGTATGTGTACAAATGTATGTATCTAACTGCTTAGCTCCATTTGACATAACAACAACTTTCCTACACCCACCTAAATTTCACAGCATGACGGTCCTGCTTAATCATCCTATAATGCTTTTCAGGACCACGTTTGGCTAAACCCACCTGGGACCTCGGAGTTCGACGTCCCGATTGCTGTGAAAGTCCTCAAGAGTGCTGGTGATAAGATCGAAGTGAGAGATCATGACGGCAACAAGTTTACCACCTCTGTCCAAAATGTTCTCAAGCCGCTGCACTCTACGTCTATACAAGGAGTTGAAGACATGATCACTCTTGGCGAGCTGCAAGAGTACTCGATCCTTCACAACCTTCATATGCGGTACGCCAATCAGCTCATTTATGTAAGTATATCTTTGGTTGTTTAGAAATAATTGGTAGCCAGCTTTTTTCGATGGTTATCCAACATGGCCAATTTAAATACGGGCTGCTTGTATTGTGTCAGGGGCCTACCACTACCTCGTATAGCAGTATTATTTTAATATTACTTCAGTGTGGGGAAGAGATGAAGCTTACAGGACGTATAACTCCATCTCTTTCCCATACGGAAGTAAGATTACGTGACGGATAGGTAGCCTTTATAGACCTTTTATATTTTTTTACTTTGACTACCCACATATATTTTTTTGTGGTTCATCTGGGTGGGTGATGCCATATTTCTGAGATGTGTTATTTATAAGTAGGTAAGTAGGTACATAGGCATACCCAGCATTTTTTTAGGGGTGGGGCAGAAGTAAGTAAAGTGGATATGTAGTAGAAATTTGTCTCGATAAAACTCGATAACTACGCAAGCATGCTCGATTCATCGAAAGTGTATTGTATCGCGCGGTAATTTTGAATTTTAACAAATGAATAATTAATTTTGACTTAAATTTTTACCTTCGAGTCAGGGACCAGGGTGGGGCAGATGCCCCACCTTGCCCAACCGTGGGTACGCCCATGGGTAGGTATAAAGGTGCAGATCCCAGTAGGTTGGCACAGAAATATTATCTATGTCTATCATCTCTTTGCAGGCAGGTAGATATTATAAACTTACCTATTTACATTCGTTCTGTAAGTGCTTACAACTCATTGCTCTGCTAGGGTTATAAATAGACTGATAATATAACTCGTATTGCATACAGACTGCAACTGCCCCGCAGGCGCGGTCGCAGCCCAAAATTTTGGGGGGGGGGGGGGTCACCATGGGTGCCGAGGAATATTTTAAGGGAAATATTTAATTGATACTCTAAAAAATTTTTGAACTTTTAATGATACACACTTTTTTAAATAACTGATCCTCTTTTTAAATTTCCGATCTTTTCTCACAGTTGGTCGCAGTAACTAATCTAGGGTACCCCGGACGACCAAACGGGTTAGGTCAGTGACAAACCGCGCGCGAGCTGAGCGGTACCGCGGTAGGGCAGTACGCAAGCGCTATATAGCTTGTCTACTCTGAAAAGAAACGCCCCACTACCGCATTACTGCATTAGCGTGTGCGTAGAATAAGGAAGTGGGGCGCGTCATTTCAGAGCAGACAAACTTTACATACAAGTTGGTCGCAATTAGTTGGCAAATAATAGGTATTATTATCTAGGGTGGGAAGAGCGAGCGAAGCTTACTAGATAATTTTGGCTACTTCCCATTTGGTAAACTTCCCATTTCGTAAACCTCAAACTGTACCTACTAAAAAGTTGCGTTTGGTAAACATTATACATTTCATACATTTAGTCCCATTTCGAAAACATTTCAATATTTTTTTGTGTTATATCCCATTTGGTAAACTTTCAGATGAAATGGGTACAGTCAAGTAAAAAAAGAAAAACGAAACTAATGATAACATTGTCATTTATTTTGTTAAATATTTTTAATCACAGGTACAATAGTCGGATTATGTGTACGTATGCCATTTACACATATTGATATTTAAAAACAGAAATAAAAAGTGGGGTGTACAAATAACTTTCAAAAAATTTAAGAAAAATCACAGTTCGATTTGACTATTTCGATGACAAGTTTTATTTTTTTAATAACATAAGTCAATCTAGATGCGAAATCAACTTATATAAAAAAACAATAATCACAGATTTGGTACTATCTTTTTATGTTAATGTACATTAACATAAAAAAATACATACGAAATCAACTACTTATAAAATATAAAAATAAACAGTCACAGATTTGGTACAATAACATAAAAAATACATGCAAAATCAACTTTTAAATATAAAAACAAATAATAATCACAGATTTGGTACATTAACATTAAAAATTACACACAAAATCAACTATAAAATATAATCACAGATTTGGAATATTAACATAAAAAATTTACTACCTACACTACAAAGTTAAAAATCAATAAATAAATTATAAAGTGATACAAGCAATTCTTGATAATTCGTTCAAACAATTTTCCAATGATATTTTTCCACTTTTGTAATCGCCGAGAATATTGTTAATTCGTATATCATTTTGGATAGATTTTTTTCTTCGTTTTGATATACTTTCTCCATTATTATAAAAGCTGTAAAAAATTGTTATGATTAATTAAAGTAATAATGTATAATTTTTATCATATGTGTCGCCTAAAAATACAGGTCATTGAAACAAAAATATGTACCTTTTCAGAAGATTTTCATAATGTTTAATATTGCCTGATATCGTTTCGAAAAATAAAAGAATTGATGGCCTTTTTCCAATTTCACTATTGAAACTCCAATTCCAAGATTCCATGAGGTTTGTAGTGCGGTGTCTTTGTGCGTAGCAGCACCAAATATTCATCATATCTTCATTTTCCAACCACTGATCCACAAAGTAATCATTGAATTCAGTTATAGCTTTGTCTTCAAAACTGTAACAGAATTAATTCGTTGAAGATTATGATACGAAAAACCATATATTACCTAGTTTCTAACGCATAAAAATGGCTGTAGAAAATGGCGGTAGAAGAAATATCCAGAACTAAACGCGTTCATTTCAATACTGCAAAATTAATTTACCTTTGACTCATAACGTATAGCCATCCATCGTTTATGTCTTCTTTTGGTAAATGTGCCAGAGCCATACATAGTTTGACGTGATAGTGAGATTCTTCATGTTGTAATAAGCCAAGAGATTTTGCCTTTCTTAATAGCGCTCTGCCAAAGTGAACAAAACACCCCTTAACAATTATGTTTGGAAATGTCTTTTTAATTGCATTTATTGGAGCTTTTTCGAAATCCAAGGTAATAATATCGGCTGTCCACTCTGGTAAATGAAATTTTAGTTTGTAAAACAGTCTTTCATATGTAGTTTCTTCTTTGTTTGTCAACACTGCATAAAAAAATGGTACAATATTTGTCCCAGTTTCTGTACTTCCTATGTCTCCGTGTACAACGTATAGTTGAAGAAACGGCTTTGCACAACATTTGAACGTTCCGTCCGCAAAGTAGTGACGGACGTCATTTAAATGTGCAATTGCACTCTTTGAACCAAACACAATCATTCTATTTTCACCGTCAATCTCATCAAACAATAAATTGTCTTTAAAACGGTCAGGAATCACGATTTCTGTAGAGTTAGAGTGCTGAGATTTTGTGATTCCTAGTTGTCTATTTCTGTGTCTATACAAACTGCTTTTAACTTTGTCAAAATTTGGTAATTCTTTAATAATTTCATAACCATTATCTTTCAGCTTTTTAGTACATTTCCTGTATGTAGCTGGAATCGGCTTCAGATCTTCACATATAGTTTGTTTACATTTTTCGATGGCTACTTTCACTTCATTTTTTTCAAAATTCGGAATACAAGAACTGCAGTGAGCATTTTCTCTTAATACATGGCTTCGATTTGAATTCAAAGTTACACTTGCTGAACATCCATCTTTTCTATTAACACAGCGCCACCAACTTGAGTCCTTATTATTTTTCTGTTTATAATATTGATGCCCAGCGCGTAATAAAATTTCACCGCCTCGTGTACTATTAATAATTTTTAAATTCACTGCACCACTAGAAGATCCCTCACCCGACATTGCAATGACCTTGCACTATGCATAAAACGAGTGAACTGATAAGTTAAACCCGGTAATAGATATAATTTACGTATACTTACTTATGTCTATCTCATTCACACCTTTTGTTTAAAACGATGGTAAGGACAATAAATCCCTACCTGAGAACCCGCTCGGTGCTTCTTTTGCGGGAAAAGCACGTGGTATTTTTAGTAGCATCGTGGTATTTTTACAGACTTTAATACGTTTTTTTTACTTCTTCTTGATCAGCCATTCTTTTTGATGGTCGAGATACTATCTCAAGACTGAAGCATTTAAAAATATATACATCTCTAATTTAATACTAATTTGACACTGACTGTACCGTACAAAAATAACAATACTAACAAAGTTTACCAAATGGGATTAAATGTATGAAGTAACGAAATGTTTACCAAACGCAACTTTTTAGTAGGTACAGTTTGAGGTTTACGAAATGGGAAGTTTACCAAATGGGAAGTAGCCATAATTTTAATACTCCGTCTCGGATAGGCTAGGATTTGATTTACATTTTCAAACAAAAATAGGAGTTACATTATCGACTTATGCAGGAAAGGCTACTATGAAAATATAGAACACAAGAGCGAGCGAAACGAGCTCAAAAATTTTGCATACTCGGATACGTTCGATTTTCTTTTGATCATTCTAAAAGAACTAAGAATTACTTGCTTTGTCGACTTATGAAGAAAAGCTCAAGAATAAGGAAGCGAAGCGAGCATCAACATTTTACCACCCCGCCTTGAATAGGTTCTGTTTTCTTTTAACCTACCTACAGAAGAACTTACTTTGTCAAGAAGAAACGCTTAAACTTGTTTTACATCAGTTTAGGTTTTTGAAATCTGGCCTTAACCCGAGCGTAGTGGTGCCCAAATTCCCAAGTTTACTTCGCTCGCTCTTGCATCCCTTATCCTCTATTTTTATAACAGGATATTTTTGTATATGGGGTCACTGTGGCTCAAGTAAGGGGGCGGGGGTCATATCCCGTAAAACGACGGCTTATGTTTCTACGCATTTACCTCTTTAAATAACGTGATGTAGCAAAAGAAATGCATTTGTAATTTTTTTGTCACCAAAATATTTACCTACAAGGATGACGTTATAACTTATAAGCTTATCTCAGCTATGTTGAATTTTTGATAATTATCGACTCAAATTCATGTCATTGATATTAATAGATAGAGGTATCCTTTTATCGATTATTCCGATTCAAGTTTCAAATCTAAGAGTTCCGCTACCACAATGGAGCCTTTTTTTTTTTTTTGGGTGGGAAATCATCAAATAACTTCTTCCGCTCTGGGCGGAGCGGGAGGGCGTGTCAGACTCTTACTGACTAAAACCCGTGTTCCTTCGATTGCCCTGTTGCCGGGGGCCACGATCTCCCTTTCGGTTTCCCCCCTCGGTTGGACCCCTTCAATTCTGCTGACATCTCTTTGAGGCGCGCGTGGAACACAACGCGCCGTCGACCCGGGCCTGGTCCTTATCGGACGGTGAGCCACCCATTGCTCACCGTCCGCAAGCCCGCGCCTACGGTGGCCGGAAATCGCGTCGCGATTCCCGACGCCCTGGGCGTCTCCTCCTGCGGCGGTTAGGGGCGTGAGGGCGCGAAGTTTGCCTCTCCCTCACACGTTCCGCCTCCTCCTTCGCGAGCATTACCGCTTCGCAGAAGGAGGTGACGGCCTCCCATTTCCTCTCCCTACCATGGCCTGTATCAGGGCCGGACGCGAGAGATCACCGCCGCCGATCGCCTCCATGAGGACACGGCGATACTCCGCCCAAGCTGGGCAGACCTCCACCGTATGCTCCACCGTGTCCTCCGGGCGATCCACACAATGTTGACACCCGGGCGTATCCTCCCGCCTTATCCTGTGCAGGAACCTCCCGACCACAATGGAGCCTGTGTTGCAAAAATCTATCTTTTCAGAATCCATCCTTTTGTGAGAAAATTAAGAAAGGTCTCTATGACTGCCTTGTTGTTCCAGTAGTAGAAAGCGCGACTGCTGTCCGTTTAGGTCCCGGGTTCGATCTCGGGGTTGGTCAATGTGTTATTGGGTTTTCCCAATCCTATAAGAAATTCTCAGTAGCAGCACCGAGTGTTTCATAGGACTTATTAATAGGTGCATTAATTACCTGGTCCTTCAGGGAATGACGCCGTAAAATGCTTTTAAATAAGTAGGTAGTTAATATGTGCTTAATTTTCCGTCCATCTAACCAGCACCCTAATTGCGTAACACACTTTCAATTACAATCTGAATGATTTGAAGGATATTGCTAATCCATTGCTTCATATGTTCGAAAAATTTGTCTGCTCAACAACGTAAATAACGCAATGAAGGTTGTTGAACTGCCAAAATGAAAGCCATTGCTACTATAAGTGTGTGACCCAATTACCAAACAGGAACTGAAATGTTGGTTCCTATTCAGTGTACAGTGATCCATTGATAACGTGATAATATGCTGCTATCATGCTTTATATATTTTCTGATATTTATTATTCCGATGGCGCCTCTTCCTTGGATCAATGGGTCAATGGGACACTGTCCGCTGAATAGGATAAAAATTAAAAAGTTTTAGTTGCGGTTGCGGTACCTACCCCACACAAATTCGAATAGCTACTTATCACTACCTGCTATGTAAATAACAGTGACAGGAACTTACTATAATATCATCCACATAGACTAAATGGGAACAATACGTTATTGAAGGTAACTCAAAAACTACCCAAACAAATTTAATGAAATTTATATGGGACCACCTCTGACCTACCGAACAATAAAAGCATCATCAAAATCAATTCATAATTGAAGGAATAATCGCGCTACAAACATTAAAAAAAAAAACCGTCGGGTCGAACCTCCTCCTTTTTGAAGTCTGTTAAAAACAGATGCGGCGTTTAATTCTAGTTCTTTTGTGTATCGCAAGATAATTGATAGTAGAGATAACGATGCTGCCTAGATTAGGTGGTTGCCAGTTTATTGCAATAGGTTAACCCTCTATTAAAAGTGGATTATTATAACATAGCCGGCGATATCTTCATCTTCGCGGAATACAAGTGTGTGTTATGTTGAAGTATTGTTAATGTTAACGTCGATTTTCTTTTATTTTAGACATACACCGGATCGATGTTGATAGCAATAAACCCCTACGAAATTCTACCGATATACACAATGGATCAAATACACTTTTATCAAGAGAGAAGTCTCGGGGACATACCGCCACACATATTTGCAATCGGCGATAATTCGTATAGAGAATTGTTGAATACTTCGTCAAACCAGTGTATCGTCATCAGGTAATAAAAGTTTATTACCCGCACTTTATTATGAACTAAATACATGACAACTTGCCGCTACTGATAACTGATAATTATAGAGCTTTGCTTAGAGTTTTCTTTTGTTAGGACATAATCTTGCCTCTCAAGGTATTTTTCCTGTATAGTGGTATCCACAAAGCATCCACGAAGTAAATATACAGGTTTTAAGACTTTAGAGGGTGTAAAGTTCACTCATCCTCTATAGAAAAGGGGGGATCCTCCGACCAGACGGGTGTCATGTCTGGTAGGCAACTGCCCAAAAATTTATGTCGAGAAAAATATATATATATGGTGTTAGCGCGGTAAACTCTAACTGCGCGATGCAGGATTTGTGTGACGTCATGTCTTTGATGCGTAGTTTGCATGTGGCGATGTAGATGCCGCCACAAGATATTCAAAAACATCTATACCTACAACTACCTGTAAACCATAATACCTAACTATAAGGTATTCGTTTTTGGCATCGAACCTGCGCTGCCTGAGCTCCTCGCACTGCAGAAGCCTATTATTATTACTACTACATAATTATTTTGTGCAACCGGATATAATCTAAAGATAGTGTAGCTATCTTTCTATTTATTGTATTTTACAGGGTGTCCCTGGAAGTATAGTTCAAATAGGAGTGTGGGCTAGGTCATTTTTAAGCTTTTAACCCTGAGAATGTCGGTGCAAATTTTTACGGTTCAAAAGTTATGACCAATTTTTGTTTATTCTTAATCATTTCGCAAAAAAAAAAATTGTCGTAACTTTCGAACCATAAAAAATTGTGCTGACATTCTCAGGATTAAAAAGTTTGGAATTGACCTTGCCCACGCCCTTATTCGATTTGATCCATACTTCCAGGGACATCCTGTATATCTACTGAAAGGAGATATAGTTAAATGATTCAGGCCTATGATAATTATATCAGAGTGAGCTGTTCCTATTGTAATTTTTATCAAATATGTATATACATTATTGCCCTTTTTATTTAACTTTTTAGTGGCGAAAGTGGCGCCGGGAAAACTGAAAGCACAAAATTATTACTGCAATATTTGGCTGCAGCCAGTGGCAAGCATTCATGGATTGAACAGCAAATCCAAGAAACGAACCCAATTCTGGAAGCATTCGGTAACGCTAAAACAGTGAGAAACGATAACTCATCCAGATTCGGAAAGTATGTTAACATCTATTTCAGTAAAAAAGGAATCATTGAAGGGGGAAACATCGATCAGTATCTTTTGGAAAAATCGCGTATCGTATACCAAAATAAAGGAGAAAGAAACTATCATATATTTTACTCGCTCGTCACTGGATTATCTGCAGATGAAAAGAAGAGGCTAGAATTAGGTCGTCCCGAAGATTACGCTTACCTGAATTCTGGCAAAATGCTAACGTGTGATGGACGAAATGACGGCCTTGAGTTCAATGACATAAGATCCGCTTTTAAAGTTCTTAATTTCCCTGACAGTGAAGTTTGGGGGACTTTTAGCCTTCTTGCCGCAATACTGCATTTAGGAAACTTGAAATTAAAATCGTTAAATTCGAACAACATTGAAGGCTCTGAAGTAGCTGATGCTGTTAATGCGAATAGAATAGCAAATCTATTGGGAGTTAATAAAGCAAGATTATGTGAAGCCCTGACGAAGAAAACATTCGTTGCTCACGGGGATAAGGTTGTCTCAACATTGAATGTAGCTTCTGCTACTGAAGGAAAAGATGCTTTAGTAAAAGCCATATACGGTCATATTTTCGAGTACATAGTTGGAATGATAAATAAAACACTGTTCAAAGACCAACAACTGACGAGCGGATCGGTTGGAATCTTAGACATTTTCGGATTTGAAAATTTCGACTTCAATAGCTTTGAACAGCTTTGCATTAACTACGCAAATGAGAACTTACAACAGTTCTTTGTAAAACACATTTTCAAGCTTGAACAAGAGCAGTATGAGAAAGAAGGAATTAAATGGACTAACATAAACTATGTGGATAATCAAGAGAATTTGGACATGATAGGGTTGAAAGCAATGAATTTATTGTCCCTCATTGATGAAGAGTCTAGATTTCCTAAAGGCACGGATGTTACTTTGTTGTCTAAATTAAATAACAATCATGGAACTAAAACATGTTATATTACTGCTAAGTCCTCACGCGAGTATAAGTTTGGTATCAAACACTTCGCAGGAGACGTCACTTATGCTGTTCAAGGTAAGGTTAGAAATTATTTTAAGAGATACAGGGCGTTCATTGAAAAAAGTGTATTTGTAAAAGAAAACGTCTTTTTCTGTTTCAGGGTTCCTCGATAAAAACAGGGACATGCTAACAGCAGACGTGAAAGAAATGATATTAGATTCAAGTAACGAATTCTTGAAAAATCTTTTTATTACCGAGTATGCGCCTACGCAAACTGGAAGTCGAAAGACTGTCTCACTGAGTCATCAGTTCAAAACATCTCTCGATTCTCTTATGAAGACGTTGTATGGTTGCCATCCATTCTTTGTGAGATGCATCAAGCCTAATGAGGTCAAAAAGCCAAGGGTAAGTAATATACCACATAGCAGTGCAACATTTTTATTATTTTCAGAGTAATTATTGCTTTACTAAATGCCAAAACTCGTTGCGGTCATAAAAGGTGCGAGTAGGACAATGAGTATTTAAGTAGTACGGAATTTCTAAAATTCGATACTGAGTCTCAAGGCATCTCGCTCCTACATTTGACCGCGGCTCAAACGAACATTGATGTACTATAGTTATCTTTGTTTGATTGCAGATCTTCGATAAAGGTTTATGCGTTCGGCAGCTACGATACGCTGGTTTGATGGAGACAGCGAAAATAAGACAAGCAGGCTATCCTATCCGTTATTCATACCACGATTTCGTTCACCGTTACCGCCTTGTCGCTCCAGGCATACCTCCTGCTGAGAAAACCGATTGTAGAAATGCAGCAATGAAAATCTGCGCAACAGTATTTACTGACGAAGATTTTCGATTTGGACACACGAAAGTTTTCCTAAAAGATTACCACGATACTGTACTAGAAGAGCTAAGACACAAAGTATTGATAACAGCAGTTATCAAAACACAAGCGAATGCAAGAAGATTTATTTATAGAAAGAGATACTTAAGATTACGAGCTGCTGCTCTTCTCATACAAAAGACTTACCGCGCTCGTGGCTACAGGAGCAAATTCTTGGCAATGAAACGAGGATACTCTCGCTTACAGGCCAAGATAAGATCCAGAGAATTGAGAAAAACATTCATAAACATGAGAATCTTCTTGAGGAAATTCCAAGCGAATTGTAGAGGATATCTTATTAGGAGATTGGTTAAAGAAAAGGGACACGTTATTAAAGCAACATTGATACAACTTGACAAAGAAAGGGCAGATCTTATAAAGTCAGGTAGAAGTGCCGACGCCGCAGGAGATAGTTATGAGAAGAAGTACGCAAACATGATGCGATCTATATGGTTCGTAAAAGATGCATCGACGGAAAATGTTGAGCAGAACACAACAGCTATAGATGATAGATATGTGGATGATGTTTTCGGCTTCCTTAAGGATTCGGCGACGCCTGGTGGCACTGTTCGGGGCACTGGTTTCGGAGTGGTAAGATTATAAAAAAAAACGGACACTAACTCATTACTGTCATTCCAAAATTAAAACGTTCCGGTTTTGTATTTTGAACTTTATTCAGGCTGTAGTAAAGTTCTTAATACAAAAGCTGACTTAAAAACTGAAAGATTTAACCTGTCAATTTTGTTTTTAGAACTTTAGCGTAGGTCGGAATAAAGTTCGAAATACGAAATTGGCTCGAAGGTTTAAGCGTCAATTAAAGTAAACTTGTGTTTTATGAGACGGAAATATTAATAACTTGATTTTAAATTAAATTATTAACTCTAACTTAATTTTTCAGACAACAACAGCCAAACCAGCAATATCATCAGTTATTCCATTACAACTACAAGAAATTGACGAAGAGCCTTTCGACGAATTTAACTTCAGAAAGTTCGCTGCGACATATTTCTTGGGCAATACGACACACCAGTATTCTCGAAAGCCTTTGAAGCATCCTCTACTAGACTTACCATCGCCTGTTGATAGAATGGCGGCTCAAGCATTGTGGATAACTATACTGAGGTTCATGGGTGATTTGGCTGAACCTAAGTACGTTGATGATAAGGTTGATAATGTGCCTGTTATGACGAAACTGTCTGATACGCTTGGTCGAGCGTTCCAGAAGAGTAAAGAGTTTGATGTGAGTTTTCAATATTTATTTATTTATTTATTTATAGGAGAACCAAGAGCAAATACCAAGAGCATACAAATGGATAACAGTTGTTTAAGAAACGGGTAAAAAACAGAAAAAGTAGTAGAAATTTTCGGATCAGTAATAGGCACGATAAAAAAGATTAAGTATACATATTATATATAAGGTACGATGAGCACTTGAGCAATTTTAAAAAAAGTCAGCGTTCAGCCGAGCGCATGCAGATTAGGTTTTGGTGGTAAATGGGTCAAATGAGAACTCTTTACAAAGAATATTTACTTTAATCCTTACTCGCTCGCACCATGTTTCAGTTTTGCTACAGGCAAAACTCGAACATGGTGCGAGCGAGTATGCCTGTAGTTAGAAGAGGTAAAAGGAATTGAGATAGGCGGATTAAATCTAACTGATCTCTGAGGAAACATTGAAACGTAGTTTATGTAGATCAGGGCAGTCAATCTATTAGATATAATTTTTGAAAGGAAATATCATCCTCTATATAAAAGAGAGGATCCTCCAACCGGACGGGTGTCGTGTCTGGTGGGCTACGGCCCAACGATTGATGTCGGTACGTTGTATAAATGCTGGTCGAGTGGTAAACTCTGCGCGATGTAGGATTTTGTGTAACATTAGTTAGATGCGTAGTTCGCCACAACACATTTGCCCACTCCTTCGGGGGCTACAACCATGATTTTATATTATGTGTTTACTAATTGGTATTCGCATTCATATTCTCATGTTATTTCAGGAATATTTGCAAAAAGACCTCACTCCAAGTAACAGAAATAAACTTATATCCAAGACCCTAAAACAGCGCAGTAAATTAGATGAAGATTTAATGAAGAACTTAGTTAATGACGAAGTCACTAATGAAATGTACAGCACCTGGCTTAATTCACGTCGAAGTACCAATCTAGAGAAATTACACTTTATTATTGGACATGGAATTATCAGAAAGGAACTCAGGTATATTAATTTAATGATGATTTACGTAAAACACACAAAATTTACAACTTAACTCGGGCTTAAAATCTGTTTTTGTATTTAGAACTTTAACTTTGTCGAAAGAAAGTTTGAAACGCAAAAGTGGGTCGATGGTTCCCAGATTTTATTAAGCTCAAGAGCTTAAAGAAACCTTGTTATGTAATGAGGTCGTAAACCATTTAAAAATTGTCTCTCCGTGTACTAATTTGTTTTTTTTTCCATTTCAGAGATGAAATATTCTGTCATCTATGTAAACAACTTACTAACAACCCATCGAAGGCATCACATGCACGCGGTTGGATCCTGCTCTCACTTTGCGTTGGTTGCTTCCCACCTTCCGAAAGATTTGTCAAATATTTACGAGCTTTCATACGTTCCGGCCCACCAGGCTATGCTCCATACTGTGAAGGTAGACTTGTCAGAACATTCAAGAATGGTCCGCGTACTCAACCGCCAAGTTGGCTCGAACTCCAGGCTACCAAAACTAAGAAACCTGTATTACTGACCGTGACATTAATGGACGAATCAATGAAGACAGTCCAGTCAGATTCAGCATCGAATGCTGAAGAGATTTGCCAGCAAATAGCAGAAAGTATAGGGTTGACAGATTCATTCGGCTTTTCTCTATACATTACTTTATACGACAAAGTCCTTTCCTTAGGAAGTGAGGGAGAGCACATAATGGATGCCATTTCACAATGCGAACAATTTGCGAAAGAACAGGGAACATCCGAAAAGAATGCACCCTGGAGACTATTTTATAGGAAAGAAGTATTTACTCCGTGGCACAACCCTGCAGACGATCCGGTCGCTACCAACCTGATATACCATCAAATAACTAAAGGAGTCAAATTCGGTGAATACAGATGTAACTCAGAAAAAGATTTAGCTATGATCGCAGCTCAGCAACATTACATCGAATTCGGAGAACGTATAGATCCAAATGTTCTAAGAAGAGTCATCGTTAATTATATACCTAACCAATTCCTTCAATCAAATGATGCAGCTTTAACGAAATGGGAGCATTTAGTTACAAAAGCATTCGAAAACTCGACAAGTATTCAGAACAAAACAGATCCCTTAAGATGTAAAGAAGATATAGTTATATTTGCCAAATTAAAATGGCCGATGCTCTTCTCGAGATTCTTTGAAGCTATTAAAATTAAAGGAGAAACTATCAACAAGGATATAGTCATTGTAGCAGTGAACTGGACTGGTATTTACATTGTCGATCAGCTAGAACATATTCTTCTTGAAATATCATTCCCAGAAGTAACTTACGTCGCGTTTAATGCGGATAAAGATTACGACAGTGTTGGCAGAATCACAATAAGGACAATACAACAAGAAGAATTTGAATTCCAGAGTGTAGATGCTAGCGAATTGAGTTCACTTGTCATATACTTGATTGATGGACTGAAGAGGCGGTCTATCTACGTAGTTGCTCAGTCAGACTTACAAGGTTACAGCGACGCATCATCTTTCCTCCAATTTAAGAAAGGTGATCTGATAGTGCTCTTACAAGATACTACTGGAGAGACTTTAACGAACACCACGTGGGGACACGGAGTCTGCAACGGCGAAGAAGGACTATTCCCAACTGAGCAAGTCTACATTCTACCCACTCTGGAAATGCCAACACCTGCCATACTTGAAGTGTTCAAGAAGGGCAATATTAACACTGAAAAGAAATCATTTTCGAAATATAATACTATTCAAAGAAAGAGAATGTATACACTTGAAAGTTATGCAAAACAGCATTTTAGAGACAATTACGATATCAACGCCACGGTTTCGAGAGGGGCAACATTGACTACTGCCAAGAGAGCAATGGCCGGAGATTTATGGGCTCATACTAGAGAACCTATACGAAAACCATTACTGAACAAATTGCTGGGTGACGAGAAGAATTCAAAGATTGCAATTTCAGCTTTCTTCGGTATTCTAAAATATATGGGAGATATGCCAGCGCCCAAAGCCAGAACTGTCACCGAATATACAGACGAAATATTTAAATCTGCGATATCGGACCCACACTTACGGGATGAGATCTATTGCCAGATAATGAAACAATTGACGAACAACAGGATACAGTTAAGTGAAGAAAGGGGGTGGGAGTTAATGTGGCTTGCGACTGGCAACTTTGTCTGTGGTCAAACACTTCTAAAAGAATTGGTTGACTTCCTCAAAACACGACCACACCCTATAGCTAAAGAATGTTTGAAGCGTGTGTTCAAAACGCAGAAGAAGGGACCTAGACTGTATCCTCCCTACATTGTGGAGGTAGAAGCCATACAACATAGAAGTATGCAGATATATCACAAAGTGTACTTCCCTGACGATACTGACGAGGCTTTCGAAGTGGAGTCTTCGACGAAGGCAAGAGACCTGTGCGAACAAATAACGGGAAGATTGAATCTGAAGAACAGTGATGGATTCAGCTTGTTCGTCAAAATTGCTGATAAAGTGTTCTCAGTACCTGATAACTATTATTTCTTTGACTTTATTCATGAGCTTGTAGAATGGATGAAGCAGACACGCCCTGTCCGTGGCGGTAAGTTTTGTTTCCTACAAGAGCATTTTACTTTTATAGATTTTTTTTGGATCCCTCTTGACTAATAATAAAACTTTTGTTTTAGGAGGTTCACAAATGCAATTGAATTACCAAATATTCTTCATGAAGAAACTCTGGATTAACACAATTCCAGGAAAGGATAAGAACGCAGATCAAATATTCTACTTTCCTCAAGAACTACCCAAGTACTTGAGAGGTTACCACAAGACTTCTAAACAAGATCTCGCAGAATTAGCAGCATTGATTTATAGATCGAGATATGGCACTGACAATTCCATGCTTCCACAAATAGCGCAAGGGCTTGATGACTATGTGCCTTCCGATATGGCCAGAATTCAGAATAACTCGCAATGGAAATCAGCAATCAACAAAGCTTATATGGAACAAGGTTCTATGACGGAGAGCGAAGCCAAGGAACTGTTCCTGAAGAAAATCTACCAGTTGCCGACGTTTGGAACTGCATTCTTTGAAGTTAAGCAAACATCTGACCCTTCATACCCCGAAATGGTTGTTATTGGGATAAATAGGAACGGCGTTAGTGTGATTCATCCTCAGAGTCGAGTAAGTATCTTCGTAGTGTTATTTTTTGTTATGCGTAAATCGTCATGGATCCCGTCATGGTCCCTGGGTAGAATGGACGTGTTGTGATTGTAATAGGTATGATAATAGATATGAAGAATCACGTTCGTGGAAATAGGGAAATAAGAAAGGAAAAGAAAAACTCAGAAAAAATTGTACGATGGTTGCTATTCAAACGTCAAGTTACAAGCATATTAAATTTCGAATATCTTTTTATCGACATTATTAATGACATAAAACCTAACAAAAAGTATCTTCCAAATAGATTTTACAACATCCGCCCTTAATGGAAATAAAAAGATAAAGTAGTAATGCTAAACACAATTGAAAATAATAAAACATTACTACCAGACTAAACACAAATACAAAATATAAACCGACGAAAAATAAATAAATAGAAGATTATTCTACTTGTTTATCACTAAACCCATATTAACAACGCACCTAAGATGAGCTATGCGCCTTAAGGGCTTGGTTAAAACATCGGCTGTCATTTTATCCGTAGGTATAAACTTTATATTTATAACACCCTCAGTAACCTTTTCACGAATAAAATGATATCTCGTATCAATGTGTTTGGTTCTATTGTGGTGGATTGGATTTAGCACAAGTTTCTGTGCACTTTGACTGTCGTTGTATAGCAACACCCTATCAGAAAAACCAGTAATGTCACACACTAACCGTCTGAGAAAAATAGCCTCCTTTGCAGAACTGGTTAAGGACATATACTCAGCTTCTGTAGACGATAAGGCTACCGTCGGCTGCTTCTTACACTCCCAGCTAATAGGTCCGCCCGCTAGCGTGAAGTAGAAACCAGTGTACGACCGACGGTCATGTACACAGTTCGCCCAGTCAGCATCCGTGAATCCACACAAACGTCTACCGACTTTCCTGTAAGTAATACAGTAATCCATAGTACCCTTCAAATACTGTAACACTCTTTTAGCGGCCAACCAATGCCTCTTATCGTAACAGTTATTAAACTGACTTAAATAGCTTGTGGCATAAGCTATATCGGGTCTCGTATTCACAGCTAGGTACATTAAACATCCTATCAAGTTTTGGTAAGGATATTCACCAAGAGATGATGGATTACCTTTCTCCAACTTGTTATTCTCCAAAGGTGTAGACATCTCCTTACAATCTCTCATATTAAACCGCTCCAACACTGCCTGAATAAAGGTCTTCTGACTGACCATGATTTTATCGTCAACACGGTTAATATTTATGCCTAAACAATATGATAATGCACCTAAATCTTTTAGCGAGAAAAATTTTTCTAAGTCATTTTTGACAGCGTCAAACAAACATTTTTCTTTGTAAAAGACAATTAGATCGTCAACATAGACTGCAAGTATTATGATTTCATTACCAAACTTTTTCAAGTAAACACATGATTCCGCAGATGTTCGTGCAAAGCCAATTTTCGATAGAACTTGATGCAATTTGATATTCCAGGCTCGAGCTGCCTGCTTCAAACCATAAATTGATTTTCTGAGCAAACAGACTTTACCTTCTGCCCCGCGCTCAGCAAATCCCTCAGGCTGTTGCATGTACACCTCCTCCTCTAAGTCCCCATTGAGGAATGCGGTATCAACATCCATGTGTTGGATCTTTAAATCCATTTCTGCCGCCAACGCTATAAGCGTACGTAGAGATGAATTTCGAACTACAGGGGCAAAAGTCTCGTTATAGTCAGTCCCCCAAACTTGACTAAAACCTTTCGCAACTAGTCGCGCCTTATGCTTAACTATTGCACCGTTCGCGTCCCTCTTTACCTTGAATACCCATTTACACGGTATAACCTTTTTATTTGGTTTATCCACTAATGTCCAAGTCTGCTTTTTCAATAAGGCATTGTACTCATCCTTCATTGCGGAAATCCAGTTATCTTTATCATCGCTATTAATAGCTTCACGATAACTTTTCGGATCATCACACAACAAATCAACACCGTGAGTGCCATATGAATAATAATCTGGAGGTTTACGTACTCTATTAGGATATCTTCTCTCAGGACATACATCGTTGGGTTCATCTGAGGGAACCAAGGACAGATCACGTTGTTCACCTGAATGTAGAGACTCTGTGTCGCCAACCCCACCAGCTTCATCAGTCGCGTCCACAAAATCGTCAATTTGCTCTACCTCCATGTCCACACTTTCTGAAGTAGGTGAAGAAATAGAAGCAGATGAGATAGAAATCTCCTGTGGCGATGTGGTATCTGAAGAAGTTTGTGAAAAAAGATTAATGACATTAGGGCTCACAACAACTTCAGGCTGAACAGATTTATCCTTCAATCCTGAAAAATTATTTTCAAAGAACGTAATATCCCGTGACTTAATCAACCTCCGAGGGTTTTCCGCGCTACGGAAATAATAATTCCTTGGATCGTCTGAATATCCAACAAAGATATGTTCAGAAGTTTTCATGTCAAGCTTAGTTCTCTGACATGAAGGCACGTGAACTAAAGCTCGGCAACCAAACACCTTTAAATGAGACAGGTCGGGTTTACTACCACACCACATTTCATATGGCGTCTTACCATCAAGTGCACGATGAGGTGACCTATTCTTTAAATAAACACTAGTCTCAACAGCATCCTGCCAAAAAGCTTTCGACAGAGAGCTATGTGCTAGCAAGGAACGGGCCTTCTCCACAATACTACGATTGCAACGTTCACTTACCCCATTTTGTTGAGGGCTGTATGGTACAGAGGTTTCATGTCGAATCCCTTGAGCCTGCAAATAATCTGTCAGCTCCTTGTTGACATACTCAGTACCATTGTCTGACCGAAGGGTTTGAATCTTACTGCCAGTCTGTCTCTCAACAAGTGCTTGGAAAGCACAAAAATACTTCTGAACTTCTGTCTTAGATGACATACAATAAAGGGATATAAAACGTGTATAATCATCTACAAAAATAATAAAGTATTTATTACCTTTAAAAGATTCAGTGGTCAGGGGACCACAAACGTCCGTATGGACCAATTCTAATGGTGACGAAGCCTTCTTATACTTTATCCCTTTGAAAGGCTTCCGGGCCTGCTTACCTTCTACACAAGGTACGCATGGTTCTTTGTCAACCTCAGTATACTCAACACCAACAGCTAGACCTTTTTTGAGTAGATCCATACCAATACGGCAGAGATGTCCTAGACGCTTATGCCAAAGCTGAAACTGGGACAAATTAGTGTGAACATTATAAGCTGAAACACCTTGCGGTTTTACTGTACAATCTAAAGTGTACAATCCACCACAAATAGAACCATGTAAAACAGGATCATTTATAAAAGAAACATCATTAGAATAATAAAAATTACAGCCATTCGTATCAAAAACAATCGAGAAACCTTTCTCTACTGCCTTTTTGACTGAGAGTAAATTACAATCTAGGCCAGGAACATGTACAACATTTTTAATCTTCTTGAAATCGGTTTTTGTGTCAATAGCAACATCTCCTAAACCCACAGCCGGCAAACTTTTACCATTTGCTACAGTTATCTTCCCATCACAGGGTCGGTAACTATTAAACCATTCAGCATGTGGAGTCATGTGAGTAGACGCACCAGAGTCGATAATCCACTTCTCAGACATCTGAATACTTGGTGCAGACAAAGCCAATTCCTTGACACCATCCAAAGCCAATTCCGTGACACATGCATCCATATTCCCTGAACTAGAAACATTCATTCCCTTATCTTTAGAACAATTTTCTATAGAGCAACTCGCCTTTGCCTTTTTCTCCTTCTTTTTGAGAGGACAATTAGGACTCTTGTGCCCTGGCTTCTTACAACGATAGCAAATAACCTGCCTGTTAGCATTCAACGCAGCCACATCATCTTTAGTCTCCTTCGTCATTTCACTCAACAACTTAGTCCTCACCAAATCTGTTGTGACTTCAACGCTCCCATTCTCAAGCGCCATTATCATAGGCTCGTAGCGAGACGTTAGACCTCCCAATATAATAGCTGCTAAAGAACTATCTTCTATAGTTTTGCCAATATCGGCCAGGTCTAGTGCTGTTGTAGTTATTGCATTTATGTAAGCTTCTAAATTAGAAAAGTCAGATAAGGTGTACCTGTACAACTTACGTTCCAACGACAGTTTACGACCCAAACTTCGATCCTCGTAGGATTTCATAAGAGCATCCCACGCTTGCTTTGCGGTCTTAGCTGGTCGAACAACCGAAATAGCAGCGCCATCCACAGTAAGGCATATTTTAGAAAGAGCCTTTTCATCCTTCCGTACATCGTCGGCCGTCTTATTGCCTTCGACAACTACTCCGCTTATGGTTTCCCACAATCCTTCATGGATTAATAGCATTCTCATTTTAAATTTCCACACAGTGTATCCTTCTCTATTACAAAGTATCGGAATACCATTTAGTGACATACCAGAAACTGCAGACGACATATTTTCACCACCAATCTCCTTTTAAATTCGATCGTAGATAAAATATACAAAGCTTCGTGCTGATAACGTGTTGTGATTGTAATAGGTATGATAATAGATATGAAGAATCACGTTCGTGGAAATAGGGAAATAAGAAAGGAAAAGAAAAACTCAGAAAAAATTGTACGATGGTTGCTATTCAAACGTCAAGTTACAAGCATATTAAATTTCGAATATCTTTTTATCGACATTATTAATGACATAAAACCTAACAAAAAGTATCTTCCAAATAGATTTTACAACAGGACGTAACCCTCGTCGCACGAGTCTAATCGGACTTTACCGGCTTTTACCTTCACCATCAGCCTTAGCAGTCTGAATGAATCAGTCGAATTGTTTTAATGAGTCGTATTTAATTAAGTTTTGGGTTTAATTTTAATTAATTGTTTTTTTTTTTCAGGATGTATTAGTGACGCATCCATTCTCTCAACTCTCCAACTGGTCATCAGGAAATACATTTTTCCACATGACTATGGGCAATTTCTTACGTGGAACTAAAATTCTATGCGAAACCTCTTTGGGATACAAAATGGATGACCTAATTTCATCTTATATAGCAATTTTGAGACAGTTTATGAACTAAGTAAGCAATAAGGGTTATTTGTAAATGGTTAACAAAATGTAAAATTAATTGTATTCTATGTAATGCCGCAAATGTATAAAATATATTAAATAATTAAGACGTTTAATAATTATTGTGTATATTTATTTATTTACTTTCGTTACATAAAATGTACAGAAAGTCTTTCCCCTGTACTCAATAAAATGTTTCTCTCTCGTACACAGTGAACCGCACATAATTTGGTAACAATTTTATATTACAGCGGCTTTATTCCGTAGTAGTAAGAGTGGTTTTCGTAGTTCAAGTGTTATCGCTTTCGAGTGGCACTACTAGACTTCTCTTGTCTGGCGCAGCTCCAGTTTTAATGCCGTTGGTAACACTAAATAAGCGAAAAGTCAAATAGTCTGTCAAAAATTCGACGTGTCTATTTTCTGACAGTGACGGACGTCCTACAAAAGTTGGAGTAGTTTGTGTTGTTTTCTGTATTTTCTATTTTAATTGGAGTCGTTTAAAGATAATTAAAGCAAAAAACTATATAGAGTGAAACGGCGGCAATCAGTAAATAGTGTAATTTGAAAAATGAGCTCAAAATCCATAAGTTTTATGTTAGAAAATGGTCTGAATTTAAGGCAAGTATTATTATATTTTAAAATACCCCAGCTTGATTAGATATTAATACTTTTTCTTACTTATTAAATCAATAGTTACAAATAGACACCTGTATTAAATCACTCAGTTCTCAATCGTATGTGTGCATGGTACCTAATTAATGTATTACAAAAGGTGTTTTTATTAAACTACATATTTTGCTTCCTTCTAATTCCAGGGAAGTTATCACTACTGGTTCTATACTGCACATCAACCAAGACTATGACGAATCTGATTTAAAATTGGAACAAAATAATGCTGATCAAGTACTAAATGTTGATGTTCTTGGACAGCCAGTTCCTAACTTTGATGGATTAGCCGAAAAACTCGAGGCCATTAATGACACTGGATTTGTAAAAAAGAAAATAATTGAAGAAGGAGGTGGTCAACCGCTTCATGAAGGTTGCACAGTGTCTATTGCATTTTCTGGTTACTGGGAAAATGAACAAGAACCGTTTGATGTGGTTCCATTGAAGAGACCCATGGTATGTTAAAGTTTCAGTTATGCTTCCCAGAATTGTTTGTTAACATTAAAGGAAATTTGCTTTTGTGAAATGTCTAAAATCATCATGAAATTATGCAGCAAGTTCTTTTTCCTAATACATTCATTCTATTCTTCATCTATACCTACATGTTATAAATGAAAGTTGCTTTTCGTATGTGTGTGACCGCATTGTTCTTCTAAAATATGCAACGGATTTTGATGTGGTTTTCAATATAATTTAGAGAATTTATTAAGAAAAGTTCATGTTATGTATAATACACGTATATTAAAATTACAAATAATAATGAAACCTCCATGTTTTGTCAAGTTATAAAAACCTTGCAAAACAGGGGTGGTCGTTAATTAAAAAATAAAAATGAACAAGAAGTGTTGAATATTTCAGGAAATGGATTTAAAAGAAAATGGATTATTACCAGGCCTTCAGATTGCTGTAAAGTCCATGTTAGTGGGTGAAACAGCTGTATTCCTTCTCTCATACAAAGTTATGTATGGTGAGATGGGGGTTCCACCTAGGATCAAGCCAAAAGCTGACTGCGTTTTTTATATCAAAGTTATAAGGAGCATTTTGACTTCTAAAAAGGGGTAAGTATAAGTTATAAAAAGTAAACCTTGGAGATATATCCCCAAACTAAAATTACTATTAATGGCTGTAGATTTTTGCCTACTGAATCCATTTTAATGAATTAGTGGTAAGGTAACTTCATATCTATGTAATTCACTTGGCAGTGGCATAAAATCTTTAATTTAACCCACTGTGTGATATTTCTTTTGTTTACAGAAAAATTAACTTCTCAGAACCCAATATGTTCCAAAGGGTGCACCATGAAGTAAAATTATTATACACCTCAGGCACCACATTATATAAAACGACAAATTACATAGCAGCAATTCAGTGTTTCAAGAAAGCAGTCAACATGCTCCACCGGTGCCGGCTTGCTGACGAGGAAGAAGAAAAGGAACAAGAAAAGTTTCTTAAAAAATTATACATCAACCTAGTTGTATGTTATAACAAAGTGAACAAACCACTTATGGCATGCACCGCTTGCAATGAACTGAACAGACTAAGAAGTCTATGGAATAACGCAAAAGTGCTCTTCCATAATGCAAGAGCATTAAAAATGATTGGACAATACGAAGAGGCCCAACGGAGGCTCCAAAGGGCAATGAAACTGAAACCTGGCGACGAAGAAATGGAATTGGAGTATGAACTGTTGATGAAAACCAGCAAAACCAGTAAAGAAACAAAACAAAATGCTGAAACTGTTAGACAGGCTGCAATAGGAATAGTTAGTGATGAATTCAAACATGAAGTTGATGATTTAGTAAGTAATTTCAAAATGAATGACGAAGAAGACCAGTTAATTATACCTTCATACTTTAATTCAGATGAAATTGCATATTTCAAAGAAGTATGTATCAGAGAAAATTTATTTTTTACTAAACTTGATAGAAGTGTTGCACCTGATGAGGAGCAAATTCAGACAGGTGATGAACATACTAAAGAACCATTGGACTATGCGTTAGAAAAAACTAAAATGGGCCAAATGTTATTGAAATAAAAAATACTGTCGACATAGTATTCAGTGTGCTGTAAGTTGAAGAATATTTCTATGAATTTTCCCTATGAAGGATATTTTTTTAGATTAAGTTAAAAATAAAATAAAAAAAATTCTGTATGACAGTGTAATTTGTTTCATACAACCTTTTTATTGCGGTTGTAGCACGCGTTCTTGTTACCGGCGGCCGGCGGGAAGTATGCTAAGACATTTGCCTCAAATGATAGGTAAGTTATATATCCCCGATGCGGTCTAAATTTCCATTTAACATGCTCTGCAGAGCTGTACAGTTGGTGTCGTCAGCTGTCCTGTCCCATTTGGTTTGGTGAAGCCAACCTCCTCCTCTACCTCCTTCAGTTTATGTTGCAGTCCGTGCTGTGCACACTCGATCAGAACTAAATGGAAATCCAAATCCAGTGCGCGATATAGTCTCTTTATATAAAAATCTATTGCCGCATGTATGAAAGATCATCACTAGAGAATGGCTCCAACGATTTGGCATTTTTTTAAAGTGAAAGCTTCTTTGAGATGGGACTAACCATTGATTTCGCGACACTAACGCAAATTGCCGACACCGTGGAGTAAAAGACATCAACGCGTTGATTACTGCGGTGCCGATTTTTTCAAGTTTTCACTTCTATCGGCACTCCCGGAGTGCCACTATTTTTTTTTGTTGTATTCGTAATTCTAGACAAGGTTGGCATGAAAGAAAATTTTGGAAAATCCACCGGAAACGTCTGAAATACACGCGGGCGACGCCGGGCACCAACAGCTAGTACGATAAATTTCCGACATTTCCGCAACACCGATAATTTTGATTGTGTGATTGTGGAATAAAACAAAATCATCAACAAAATTATAGTTTAATGCGTAATTACAATTTTTCATAAAACTAATATGGACTACTATCTATTGGCGCAACCATACCTTTGTCTCAACCTCAACAAATGCAACATACTTATACAATATTAAATGTTATGTAAATACATTTTACAGAACCAATCCCGATTTTAAGCGAACACGTCCAGCGTTATTTAGGCGAGATTAGTTTTGTGTGGGAAGATTTAGGAGAACATTTTGCCCAGCTGGTAGGTAGGTAACGTTGCGGGATTTAGATAGTTGGTAGGCGATGTCTTCAGCGGCTTCAATACGACGTAGTTCGACGAGACCCTCTCCAGCTTGTCCGAAGGATTTGGCGAGCAGTACGGCAGCTTGGGCGTCTCCCTCCGCGGCGATAACAGCCGCCTTCTTCTGTTGTTCAGCCTTTTCTACGAGGAACCTCGCCTTCTCAGCGTCTTGTTGCGCGACCTGCTTCAATTCGACGGCCTGTGTGAATTCTTTGCCGAAGGTCAAGTGTGTGATTGAAATGTCGTCCAGGATGAGCCCGAACTGTTGTGCTCTCTCAGTCAAGTTCTCGCTGACTTTCTGTGATACAATCTGTAAAACAAGGCAAGTTTTGTTTGTATTAATATCTATACTAATAATAATTATTTATTAATTTATTTTATTATTTATGTACACACAGTAAAATACATTTAGATACAACATAATTATAATTTGAGTACATTTGAGTACAATACTATTATAAAGATAAATGATTTGTATTTTCGTAATGAATAAACTCAAAAACTACTGAACCAATTTAAAAATTCTTTCACTAGTAGAATTCTATATTATCACTGAGTAACATAGCTATAATTTATAAAGATATTACGCGGGCGAAACCGCAGATATTATATAAGATGGAAAAAATAATAAAAGTAGGTACTAGGTTTTTCAGTACACATGCAAGGTGTGCTTGAACGTTAGATTGATCAGGCGACGTTCTCGCTACACGTGATAATTATTTATGTCTTTACGCAGTACGAATAGAAACAATAGACTACTCTGCGCCATGTCTGATACAAACAGTCTTATCAGTAGCCAATAAAAGTCTCACACTGTGATAGCACAATACACAATTGTACTAATGTCCCTTTGAGGTTAATAATGAGTTGCTAAAACTACAACCTAAATATTGGCAGATACAAATGACACTAAAGGTGAGTGGAGATGCAGCTCAGGTCCTTTAACTATTGTCAATTTACTTTTTCCAACTGCTATAGTGTGGTTCAATCCCAAGCCTACCTATTTGCAATAGAATTTCAGTATTTCTGCAACCCAATTAGATGATAATAAAATAAGTTTTTTTCCTTGGGTTTATAGCATAAGTGACCATAAAGAATAGGCCTATTACATGGGGCTTTCATACGCAAAATCCATTGGACATGGAGTTGCAGACACTAGCCCACATATACCTACCTACATGGTGCTTATCAATATTAGTGGCTAAATGTGGGTGTACTAAACACTCCTCTGCCAGCCTGCCTCTTCAGGAAATACAGGGTTAAGGCTCTTTCAAACAGGCGCAACACGCGACGCGACACAAAGACACCGCTCGTCGCGCGACGCGACGTACCTTTGTGTCGCGTCGCGTGTCACGCCTGTTTGTAGGAGTCTTTATTCATTATATTCCTTAACATATATCTCTTCAAGGATTCGCCATAAAAACCATTTCCACAACCTAGGTATGGAAAAATAACAATAAACAAATCATTTACACACCTCTCGCTGTGTAATAAGTTCTCCAGCATCAAACTGTGCAACAACTGCCTTCAGGACCTCGGCAGTGATAGATGGCAGCACCCTCTCATCGTAGTCAATACCAAGGATGGTGTAGATTTTTGGGAGCTGGTCTGGAATTGGTCTGAACAGGATACGCAGTGTGATGTTTACATTTTGAAGATCTGAAAATGTTACAAGGAAATATTTTATAACTAATTACTTGGTTGTCAATTTTCATTCATTTATATGACAGAAAGAGAAAAAAAACAAAAAAGTGTCCCTATGGTATCCTAGGGAGGAGAAGAGAAAGGGAAACCTTTGAAAAGATGGCAGGATGACTTGGTGAGGATGGCGAGAAAGACTGGGACTAGACAAGGAACAGAGATAATTGGAAGGGGATGGAGGAGGCCTTTGCCAAAGGGCACACAAGTCTTAAAACTAAGAAAACAAATTTTTGTAACAATTGAAACTCTGAAATAAGGTTATAAATAAATAATATGGTAGAAAGTTGAAATAAAACTATCTCTGTCTCTCTCTATTATTGTCTTGGAACGAATAATCATAAAATAAAATGGTGAGTCACTATGAAATTTTGTGATTATTCATTCCAAGGCAATCTATTTGAACTATGAATAAAATATTGCATAGTTTAGAAGAATTAAACAGAAGC